>CM059438.1:21177475-22587654 GCA_030390025.1 Squalus acanthias | reverse complement strand
AACGTACCTTTCGGGAGAGGCCGCCAGTGGTCCCTTTAAGGGCTGCCGTTTAGGCCTCTCAATGCCTGGAGAAAACAGGCGTCGTGCATGCTCCACCCATTTCTCCTTGTAACTTGCAAATATCATAGATGTAGGATCCCGATTTCTATATCGAAACAGCCTCATGCCTGCTTTGCCCACTTAAAGGCCTGCCTGAATGTTGATTTCTGAAGGGCAAGTGCGTGCACAAAGTCCCCAACAGATTTTCACCTTGTGGTCACCTGTTTTACAAGTGAGAAATGGGCATCCAACAGTTGAAAGTCTCCCCCAATATCATAGCTGTAAGATGGCACCTCCGATAAAGCAATACTGCACGCAAGTATCAGCCTAGGTTATGTGCTCAAGTCCTAGAGTGTTGCACCCACAATCTTCTGACAAGCTACCAACTGAGTCAAGCTGACAACTGTGTACAATTTAATTTAGCTAACTCAATAAAAAAAACAGTGTGACCAATTTCATTGGAAGTGGTTTTAAGAAGTTGGGGTTAATGTATGTTGTCTGGAGGGAATTCTATCTGACATTCAGGCCATGTTTTAGTCGAATTGGGAGTGTTGAGATGATATTTAAATTGTATCTAACCTGTGTTTTGCCAGAAACAAAAACAGAAAATGCTGGAAATACTCAGCAGGTCAGGCAGCATCTGTGGAGAGAAAAACAGAGTTAATGTTTCAGGTCGATGACCCTTCGTCAGAACTGGGAGTGTTTGAGGCCATCTTTGAGTGCAAGGAGGAAAACGCTCCACTATTCAGGATTGCCATCCATTCTTCACCATGTATATGAAAATGTATACATTAGGTACAAGAATATAATAGACCATTTTTAAATTGACCATTATCATGTACTTTTTGACAAACACAAATTTAAGTAAGTATAATGTAGTGAAAGGACATGTATTGATAAAGTAATGTAATAATCAAAATAGTAGATCCATTGTATTTTTCAGTTTGGGTCCATACATTCAGATTTAGGATCAGTGTAATTAACAAACAGAACATAGTTTGAGTGACATGTGGTCAATGACTTCTCTGAGATTGTCACACACGAGCAGCTCTAACAAGTAGAGCACATTTAAAATGGACACCCTTTGGTCACACGCTCCTGAGTTTTTGAGTTGGCTAAATTGCATACAGTTGTCATGTTATTTTTTAAAATAACATTAAGGGATGCTGGTCCCATAAGAAAATAAATCATATGATTCCAAAAGCATTTTATTAATGCCTTGTCTGTACACATGGCAAACCCTCAAAGACAGTAGACCATCTATGAAGCCAGCTATATTCCCTTGTTAAGTTATTTTTTAAATGTGCCCAAAAGAAAACACCAAACCGCATTCTACTTTACTTGTCTTATCCAGGGATTTATGCTCAGTGCTCTCTCATCAACAAAACCATATGCAACTTAAAATGCTGAAGCACTCAAGGGTATTACTGTTGATAGCAATAAATAAATCCTACGTACTGTATAATCACAGTTTCAGTGTTCCATATGCATGGTTTTAATATATTACAACTTCTAGACTATTTTAATTGAATGGCAGCCAATGTGAGGCCACATATACCACAACTTAAAAGTGTTGCAAAGATGAAGTGACCATGAAGGTTCATTATTAGTGGAATAGATGGACAATTGTTTTTTTCTGTATTTGCACAGCAGATACGACGTCGGCCGCAATTTTCCCATTGGAGGAGGCAGGTTGGGTGTGGGTCAGGTGGCCGGCGGGTCCCGAACCCACCTCCGCTGTCAGCTGGGGAAAAAGTTGTGATTTTCCCCTAATTGGCCAATGAATTCAAGGCGTGTGGGTTCCCCCGGCCCAATTAGTGTTTTGGGACCGAAACTCGCCTCTGCTGACGCCACTTATCCAGCTGCATTTAAGGGCTCCAAGCAGCCTTGTTCCTTATCTGCCTGTGTTCTTGATGCTGTGGAAGTCTGGGAATCTTGCCTTCAACGATGTCTAGCTCAAGGCCCAAGGCTGCCCCGAGATTCAGCGACGACTCCCTCAATATGTTGGTGGAGGGAGTAACAGCTAATAAGGAGGTGCTCTTCCCCTCTTCTGGGAGGAAGAAGCCTCCCCAACAAACAAAGGCTGTATGGCTACAGATTGCAAGGGATGTGAGCAGCAGGTCAGTGTGCAGCAGAACCTGGCTGCAGTGCCGTAAAAGGTTCAATGACCTTGTGCGAACAGGAAAAGTGAGTAAACTATCACCTTGACCCTCATTCTGCTCCCCTTCTCCTCTCAGCACCAGCACTCTGCATTGTCAACCTACTCCTACACATCCCACTGCACCCTTGCATCCCTTGCACCCTTAACCATCCCTCTCTCTCTATGTACACAATCACTTCACTATTCGACTATACTGCCCTCACACTCCCTATCACAGTTATGCAATGACAACAACTAACAACACACAGTGAGGGCCCTTGGTATTTGCACCTCACTCCATCTTTGTCTCCTTCTAAGCGTCTATGCTCTGGAATCTCTACACTCTCTCCATTATTCTCAATCAAACTCCACTTGTCTCCCTGAAGGAAAAGAGAGCCCACAATAAGTGGGAAAGGGCGAGGACTGGAGGAGAGCCACCCTCAATAGCCCACCTCACTAATGCTGAGAAGGCGGCCCTGGAGCTCGTTGGCGCTAGCGTGGATGTGGAAATGGGGGACGGACAGACAGGCGCAGAGGAGCAAGCTGGTGACCGAATAGTTTTGCATCTCTCTCATTTACATTGTATGAGTGACTGAAATGGCTTCTGATGCCCATACAGATTGACTATTGATGATCTGCACAATTCCATGTGCATGCTACATTAATATCAGATGTCTAACCCATGCCTTTGCTCCATCACAGGACCATCGACAGCCCCGCTCCCCACTGTCCCGGAGGAAGAAGGCGATCGTGAAGACTCCTCAGAGGAACCTGCAACCTCTGAGGGTGCAGTGTCAGCAGACGTAAGCGCACCCAGCACCAGCGCAGATATGCACCCCTCTGGGACCTTTGCGACAGTAGTGTTGTCACCTGGTGTATCACAGCTCACAAGTGAGCATCAGCAGATAGTGGAGACAGGGACAGCAGTGGAGAGTCCTCGTTGGAGGTCGCAGGACTCTCCTAGCTCTGCTCAGCTGCACGTGGACCCTGTGTCTCCGGGTCCATACAGAAGGAGAGCGGTGCTGGAACTCCAGGAACAGATGCAGGAGTCTCTGGCAGGTTTTGTCTCCAGGGTCACTGCAAGTGTGGAGAGGATGGAGGAGTCCAACTCTAATATGAGCAGAGCCTTTGTGGAGTCATTGGCGCATGAACACATCACCACGGAAAGGATGGCAACCTCCGTGGAAAGGATGGCTACGGCCATCGAGGAGCTAAGTCACCAGAGTGTTGAAAACATGGTCATTATTCAGAATAGACTGACATCTCTGGAGGAGCGATGGGCAGCTATTGAGCAGAGAAACCAGACCTTCATGGAAGTCCTCTGGAGTAGATACAGGTCCTCATGGCCCCCTGATGTGCAGCAAGGTGCTGTCCAGCCACTTGCTAGCACTGAAGTGGGGCTGACCCATGAGAGAGATGTTGGTGGCAGCCAACAAGGAAGTGGGGGCACCTCTCCAAGCGCTCACACTCCCATGCCACTGCGTAGCCCTCGGTCAGAGCCCCACCAGAGTCCTCACCCAACTGAGATGGGCGTCTCAGCCCCTGCACAGCCACAGGAGGAGCAGACGTTTGCTGAGCCATCACAGGCTCGCAAACCCAGAGGATGCCCGCCAAAGGTGTCGAAGCAGGAGCAGCATGAAAGTGAGCAAGGTGCCTCCACATCTGCTGAAGCCACAGGGGAACCAACATGTAGGAGCACGCGTAAGACGAAGATAAAGCACAAGTAGTCACAAGGGTAGTCACTTGGGTGTTCTGTTCTGTTCAGTTGTTATATGCCATCATTTACTGATTTTAATAAACTGCAGTGATGGCAAACTGTTGCAGTTCTGGTCTTTGTCATTTCGGAAATGGAAGTTCCCCTTTGAGGGCTCAGGGTGACTTGGATTGGTCATGATGGTGGTCAGTGATAGGAAGCCACAGGTTCTTGTCCATTGTCTATGGAGTGGTAAGAAGGTGCCAGCCACGTGTTTGATTGGGCAACCTAAGCATCATGCAAGCGTGTGCGGCTGAGTGGGCGATGCCACTGATGGCTGCTGATGATCCCTGGAAGGAGACTGAAGCAAAAAAGGTGAATGCGGTGGTGACTTTGAAAGCCACTGGTGAGGGGTTTCCACCCGCTCCTCTGGGCTCCAGGTGTTGGTGCAGCATTGCGCAGATGTCTGCGACTATCTGTAACGAAACTCTCATCCTCCTTTGGCACTGCTGCTTAGTCATGTTGGGGGATGTCATCCTCCGCCTCTAAAGCCTGTTTTGGGGATCTCTCCTGCGGCGACGTGCTTCCCTACGCTGATGCCTTCTGCCGTGTGCAGCATCAGGTGGGTGAGGAGAAGGTTGGCGCTGCTGCTGTTCCTGGTGCTGCTGCAGCTGCGGGTGCTCCTCATCCGAAGCTGAGGTCCATGATTAAAGGAGATGAATGGTTCCCATGCTGCTGGTGGAAACCTCCTGCCTGAGCGCTCAGGCAATGTGGGGAGAGGGTTTTCCCAGGAGATGACACTGGCGATGAATCTCATCCTCACTAAATCCAAAATCAGTAGGCCTGCAAAAAGTTCTCCACTACCTGAAAATACAAAGTTATGCAACCTGCAAGTGATCCTTGGTGAAAGCTCCGCTTTTATGGTGGAGCTGCAGCAGTCAGGAAGGCAGCCACCAGTGAAACCGCCAGGTTTAGCTGGCGTGTTGCAGGAGAGGCGTGCAGGCCACTGAAAACGTTGCAAAATCTGAAGGGCCTCTCAAAATCAGCTTAGAGAGGTTGTTAAGGGCTTGTCCCGCCACCTGGAGGCGGGACCGAAACGGTGTCTCCAAGTCCGCCTCTGGGGCCGACTTTCCCACCTGACCCGCCTCCAAACCTGCCCCCTGAGCGCTGGCAAAATTGAGCCCGAGCTGTTTTCTAAACAGCATCAAATGGAACTCAAACTGATGCCTTTTGAGCTAGAAACATTTTGACAAATAGCTGCTTCGTTTCATTTCAAGAGATACTTTTTTTAAAGGGAGAGTTTGCTAATTGAAGGATAACATCACAATTAGTCCTGGAAATTCAAATAAATTTCACAGAAAAGCAAATTAAAGGAAAGGCAAGATCCACCCTCCTCAGTAAAGCTGAATATAATAGGTATTTTGTGCAGAATATTAAGTCTGGAAATGACTATAATCAATTTTGCTCAGCTTTGAAATTCAGTATAGCAGCATTTGAATAATCTGAGGAACAACACGAGGTCCTTAAATTATACTGATTCCCTGAATGCTCATGATAGCAATGCTTTTTTTGTGTGTTCTGTTCCATCTTCAAAACGCAGTTGTTTTTATGGATAGTAATGTAGTAAATTTCCATAAATAAAAATTAGGTAACAAAGGTTTACATCCTGAGAAATAACCACATGCTATACCTTTATAATCATAGGGGTAAAAATTCAGTTGGTTGCGCCTCCCGTTAGCGCCTTAAGAGGGCGCTAATGGGGCGCAAAGCCGCTAACGCCCGGGCGCAGCGATGTTTGCGCCGCTCGGGAACTTAACTAGACATTGTGCGGCGGCGCTAAACTTTACCGCTGCGACCACCTGCGCGCGCAGATTGTGACGTCATTCCATGGTGCAACGCCCTTGTGGCGCCCCGGAGCGGAAATTGAGTGGCGCCCCCTGCCTTACCGCCTGACGCTAGCAACGACAGGTTGAGGGGAGCGTTCTGCAGTCATGAAGGGAAAGGGGGAGCGCTATTTAAAGGTGACCGCTTCCTGCCTTTTATTGTTGGTGCCATTTTTGAACTATGCATTCTGAGAGAGAGAGGGAGAGACTTCTGGAGAGATTCAACGTTGTGTGAAGGAGTTTTGGGTACTGAGCAGCACTTTGCAGGTTCATTTTGATTTGCCATTCCTTGTATCGATTTAGCAGAGACTGTGGGAGCTGCACTCTGAGCTCTTTGCCTGGTACTCTCCATTGTTCTTTCCAGCACATTTGATGTGCAAGTCTCTCCAGGCCGAGATTCAAGGCTGCAATGAACAGGATGTGGATGGAAAGCAAGATTAACCATCCCCTTTAAGAACTGGCCCGTGCCATTGTGTGTGTGTTCCATTGCTGACTGACATTACATGAGCTTCGCCAGCGCTCTGAGTTAGCGCCTCACTCCTTGGCCTTTGCGCCTTAAGACAGGTGTGCAGCGCCTGATTTAGCGCTCCACTCACCTCCCGGGGCGGTAAAAGTGAAGTTTCCAGTCAGTGGCGATAATTAGCGCCAGGCGCTAATATTTGCGTCCAGACGATATTTGCGCCCCAAATGGGGCGCGACCTAATTTTTCCCCCATAGAGTCATAGGGGAAAAAATTCAGTTGGTTTGCGCCTCCCTTTAGCGCCTTAAGAGGGCGCTAACGGGGCGCAAAGCAACTAGCGCCCGGGCGCAGCGATGTCTGCGCCGCTCGCGAAATTGACCAGGCATTTTGCGGCGGCGCTAAACAATACCGCCCCGATCTCCTGCGCCCGCAGATCTTGACGTCATTCGAGCGTGCAACGCCCTTGTGGTGCCCCGGACCGGATATTGAGTGGCGCCCCCCTCTTTTCCGCCTGGCGCAAGCAACGACAGGTAGACTGGAACATTTCCCGGTCAGTGTGGGGTTGGGGGGGTGCTATTTAAAGGCGGCCTCTTTCTGGCTTTTTCTGTGGTAGACATTTTTGCACCACTCATTCTGACAGAGAGAGAGATTCTGAGAGAGAGAAGGAGAGACTTCTGCATAGAGTCAACGCTGTGTGAAGTAGTTTTGGCTACTGAGCATCACTTTGCAGGTACTTTTGTTTTTGACCTTC
Organism: Squalus acanthias; assembly: GCA_030390025.1. Taxonomy (NCBI): domain Eukaryota; kingdom Metazoa; phylum Chordata; class Chondrichthyes; order Squaliformes; family Squalidae; genus Squalus; species Squalus acanthias. The sequence goes on along the minus strand of CM059438.1, from coordinate 22,580,688 downwards.
ATTACTTTGATTGCCAAGAGACTTTGGGGGCTGCACTGATTCGGGACGTCGTCCTGCGCCTGCAGAATCGGAGGCAACAGAGACACAGAGAGAGAGTGGCAATCATGGCCAGACAGAGGCCTTACCCTCCCAGGGTATTCCAGGAACAATTCTCCTACATTAATTTGTCTGAGGAGCAGTGTTTGCGCAGGCTGCGCTTCAGCAAGGAGGTGGTCACTGAGCTCTGCCACCTGCTGCAGCCAGATCTGCAGCCTCTACTGAGGACCAGGATGTCTCTGTCGGTGGCAGTGAAGATCACAGTGGCTCTGAACTTTTATGCCACCGGCTCCTTTAAAGCAGCTACTGGGGACATCGCCAATATCTCCCAGTTCGCGGTCCATTGCTGCATCCGTCAGGTCACAAATGCCCTCTATAAAAGGAGATGCCAGTACATCTCTTTCCCGATGAACCGGGCCAAACAGCTTGAACGCGCATTGGGCTTTGCGAGGATAGCGGGATTCCCCATGGTGCAGGGCGCCATTGACTGCACGCATGTGGCATTGCGTGCACCGCATGAGAATGCAGAGGATTTCCGCAACCGCAAGGGATTCCACTCCTTAAACGTCCAGTTGGTCTGTGACCACAGACAGCTGATACTCGCTGTCAATGCCCGCTACATTTTGTCACACCTCCTACTTTTTGCCCTTCGAAGGTGATCTCCTTCCCTTGCGCAGTTCCCTCCTTCCCACCCTACTGCTCCTCCGTAATGGGGCCCCAGTGGCTGCAGCAAGGCTGCTGGAAGGCTGCTGATTGTCAGAACCTGAGTCTGCAGATGCCCTTGAAGGACGGCCTCAACCAGCTCTGGGCCTGGAGGGCCCGGCTGCAGACTGCACCAACTCTGCATGGGCGGCAGCAGTCTGGGCTACAGGCGGTGGCAAGTGCAATGGGAAAGTGACAGTGGTGGCAGCAGGAATGCTGTCATCTTGAGAGAGGACAACAACTCCCTGCTCGACCGTCACACTGGCACTCCCACGGGGCAGCACCTCAGCATCCGGAGTAATCTGCTGGAGCACAGATTGCTGGCCTGCTGCGACGCGGTGAGAGCCCCGGGGAAATGTGTCCGAGCCAGTGACAATGGCAGCAGTCAGTGCTTGCGTGGCCTCAATCTGAGTCTGCATGAGAGCAGTCTGAGATGGGTTCATGGCAGCCAGTGACTGAATTGCAGCACTAAGCTTTAGCGTGGCATCCGCCTGTGCTACAGCGAAGTGCTCGACACTCCTTGCCAGTGATTCAATGCATTCGGGCACCCTTCCCACTGCACCCATGAGCTCAGTGTGCATGTCCACCGCCTGGGTGTTCATTTCAGCGATGAGCCGCTCCTCCTCTGCGTCCAGTGTAGCAGGACTCGCTGGCCTACTCTCCCTCTGGGGAGAAGGCCCCCGAGCTTCCCTACCCCCATCGCGTTGCTGCAGCCCGCTGGGTCCTGGAGCTTCACCCTCATCAGACCCTTCCCCTATGCTCCCCTCCAGGGAAGGCGTGTTCCCAGTGTGGGCATGGGCTTCCTCGGGAGAGGGTGGTGCTGATGCTCCGCCTTCATCTTCCTCCTCGCCTGCAGCTTCACTCCCACTGGCAGCTTGAGGGCCCGTCTCCTCAGCTGGTGAATCACCATCTGAAAGCAGGGAGGTACAAGAGTGGTTTTAGCGTCAGGACAGGGGGGCAGTAAGGGAGGAATGAGTGCAGCGATTTCGTAAGTTGGATTGAAAGTGTCAAAGGCTGGTGTTGTGAGGGACAAGTGGAAGGAGAGAAGACAAAAAGGTGATGACCTTACCATTGCTGTCCAGAACGGGGTCGGCCTCTCCAGGGGCGACGGGACCGATCACCTGGCTTGCCACAATCCTGTGGATGCGCGCCTCAAGTTCGCTGAGGGGTTGGAGCTGAGGCCGCCCTCCACCCGTCCGTTGCTGCTGTCTCCTATTATGAGATAGCTTGGCCTGCAAGAAAAAGGACTGCATCTGAGTAAATATACAGCCATGGTCTTGCCTGATGTGCCTCCCATAATTGAATAGCCCTTACTGTATGCAGCCATGGTCTTGCCTGATGTGCCTCCCATAGGTGAATAGCCCTTACTGTAGGCAAAGTGTGGAATGTGCATGTGTGTTTCATGAGAGGGCCATAGGTGTTGGATGAGTGTTGGGCATTGGGGTTTTAAGACCCTCTGGCCTTTGAGTGAGGTTGAGATGGAGGGATGGAGAGGTAGTGAAAAAAAGCCACTCACCCTGATGACCCGAGTGAGGTCGTTGAACTTTTTTCGACATTGTATATGGGTCCTGTGCACCATGCTCCTGGAGGAGACGTTCTGAGCCACCTCCCTCCACACTCTTCTGTACTCACGCGGCAAAGGCCTCCTGCCACTCTCTGGGTACAGTATTGATCTTCTGCGCTCCACCGCGCCAACCAGAGCCTCCAAGGCCCGCTCGCTGAAGCGCTGACCTCGTTCTCTCACCCTCTCCATAGTCCTTGGCTGGAAGATTTAGGCACAGGTCTCTCCAGGCCGAGATTCAAGGCTCCAATGAGCAGGGTGTAGCTGGAGAGCAAGATAGACCCTCCCCTTTAAGAACTGTCCGGCGCCAGTGTCTCTGTGTTCCATCGCTAACTGACATCACCTGCGCTGCGCCCGCGCTCTGAATTAGCGCCTCGCTCCTCGGCCATTGCGCTTTAAGACAGGTGTGTAGTGCCTGTTTAGCGCTCCAATCACCTCCAGGGGCGATAAAAGCCAAGTTTGCAGTTGGAGGCGATAATTAGCGCCAGGGGCTAAACTTTGCGCACGGCCGATAATTGCGCCCCAAACGGGGCGATACTGAATTTTTCCCCCATAGAGTCATAAGTTATACAGCTCAGAAAGAGGCCCTTCGGCCCATCGTGTCTGCGCTGGCCATCAAGCCCTATCTATTCTAATCCCATTTTCCAGCACTTGGTCCGTAGCCTTGTATGCTATGGCGTTTCAAGTGCTCATCTAAATGCTTCTTGAATGTTGTGAGGGTTCCTGCCTCTACCAGCCTTTCAGGCAGTGAGTTCCAGATTTCAACCACCCTCTGGGTGAAAAAGTTTTTCCTCAAATCCCCTCTAAACCTCCTGCCCCTTACCTTGAAACTATGCCCCCTGGTTATTGACCCCTCCACTAAGGGGAAAAGTTCCTTTCTATCTACCCTATCTATGCCCCTCATAATTTTGTACACCTCAATCAGGTCCCCCCTCAGCCTTCTCTGCTCGAAGGAAAACAACCCCAACCTGTCCAGTCTCTCTTCATAGCTGAAGCGCTCCAGCCCAGGTTTCATCCTGGTGAATCTCCTCTGCACCCTCTCTAATACTATCACATCCTTCCTATAGTGTGGCGACCAGAACTGCACACATTATTCCAGCTGTGGCCTAACTAGCGTTTTGTACAGCTCCATCATAACCTCCCTGCTCTTATATTCTATGCCTCGGCTAATGAAGGCAAGTATCCCATATGCCTTCTTAACCACCTTAACTGCCTGTCCTGCTGCCTTCAGGGATCTATGTACATGCACACTAAGGTCCCTCTGATCCTCTGTCCTTCCTAGGGTCCTACCATTCATTGTGTATTCCCTTGCCTTGTTAGTCCTCCCAAAATGCATCACCTCACACTTTTCAGGGTTAAATTCCATTTGCCACTGTTCTGCCCATCTGACCAACCCGTCTATATCGTCCTGTAGCAAGAGGCTTCCCTCCTCGCTATTTACCACTCCACCAATTTTCGTGTCATCTGCGAACTTACTGATCATACCTCCTACATTCATATCTAAATCATTAACGTACACTACAAACAGCAAGGGACCCAGCGCCAATCCCTGCGGTACACCACTGGACACAGGCTTCCAGTCACAAAAACAACCTTTGACCATCACCCTCTGCCTCCTGCCACTAAGCCAATTTTGGTTCCAATGTGCCTAATTGCCCTGGATCCCATGGACTCTTACCTTCTTGATCAGTCTCCCATGCGGGACGTTGTCAAAGGCCTTACTGAAGTCCATGTAGACTACATCAACTGCACTACCCTCATCCACACACCTAGTCATCCCCTCGAAAAATTCAATCAAATTGGTTAGACATGATCTCCCCCTGACAAAGCCATGCTGACTATCCTTGATTAATCCTTGCCTCTCCATGTGGAGACTAATTCTGTCCCTCAGAATTTTTTCAAGTAATTTCCCTACCACTGATGTTAGGCTCACTGGCCTGTAATTCCCTGGTTTATCCCTACTACCCTTCTTCAATAATGGTACTACGTTAGCTGTTCTCCAGTCCTCTGGCACCTCCCCTGTGGCCAGAGAGGTTCTGAAAATTTGTGTCAGAGCCCCTGCAATCTCCTCCCTTGCCTCACACAGCAGCCTGGGATACATCTCGTCTGGGCCTGGGGATTTATCCACTTTTAAGCCTGCTAAAACCGTTAGTACCTCCTCCCTCTCAATGCTAATTTGTTCATTTATATCACAATCCCCCTGCCTGATTTCTATGCCTACATCGTCCTTCTCCATAGTGAACACAGATGCAAAATATTCATTTAAAACCTCACCTACATCTTCCAGCTCTACACACAGATTGCCACTTTGGTCCTGGTAAATCACTGGTAAAGCCTCAGCTAGAGTATTGTATCCAGTTCTGGGCAACACACTTTAGGAAGGATGTCAAGCCCTTGCAGAGGGTGCAGAGGAGATTTACCAAAACTATACCAGGGATGAGGGACTTCAGTTATGTGGAGAGACTAGAGAAACATAAGAAACATAAGAAATAGGAGCAGGAGTAGGCCATACAGCCCCTCGAGTCTGCTCCGCCATTCAATCAGATCATGGCTGATCTTCAACCTCAACTCCACTTTCCCGCCCGATCCCCATATCCCTTGATTCCTTTAGTGCCCAAGGATCTATCAATCTCCGTCTTGAATATACTCAATGACTGAGCATACACTGCTCTCTGGGGTAGAGAATTCCAAAGATTCACAACCCTCTGAGTGAAGAAATTACTCCTCATCTCAGTCCTAAATGGCCGACCCCTTATCCTGAGACTGTGACCCCTAGTTCTAGACTCTCCAACCAGGGGAAAGAATCTCTCAGCATCTACCCTGTCAAGACATCTGAGAATTTTTTACATTTCAATGAGATCACCTTTCATTCTTCTAAAGCTGGGATTCTTCTCCTTAGAGCAGAGAGGGTTAAGGGGAGATTTAATAGAGGTGCTCAACATTATGATGGATTTTGATAGATTAAATAAGGAGAAACTATTTCCACTGGCAAGACGGTTGGTAACCAAAGGATACAGATTAAGATAATTGGCAAAAGAACCAGAGAGAATTTTTTATGCAGCGAGTTGTTATGATCTGGACTGAACTGCCTGAAAGTGTGGTGGAAGCAGATTCAGTAGTAACTTTCAAACGGAAATGTGATAAATACTTGAAAAGAAAAAATTTGCAGGGCTATGGGGAAAGAGCAGGGGTGTGGGACTAACTGGATAGTTCTTTCAAAGAGTCGGCACAGACACGATGGGCAAAAGGCCTCCTTCTGTGCTGTATGATTCTATGACTGGGAAATGACCTTAGCAATCTCAATCTGCAGAAAGCTGATGGAAACTCATGCAAAATTTATAAATTCTACTGTGCATCTTAAATGAAATGATCATGTTGACATTTGCAGGAATGTCAACCTTTCTGAACATGTTTTGGGTGTTCCTAATGCCTGCCTTTTATTATGTTGCAGTGCTAAACATCATCAAAACGTTACTGGTATCAATATATTTCAGGGCTTAATTCCTGCTCTCTTGGGTCTACCACTTGACTTTGTGATAGACCCTCCCACAGAGAAAATGAATAAGCAGTTATTTCAGCCTGTAAAGGAATTGTACTTTATCAAAGAATTTCTGAATCCCTGTCACTTGTGGTTCAGCTGAGAGTACTCTGAAATATAATACTAATGGAACATTACATTTATCAAGAATGGACACAGAGTCAATTTAAGCCTATTTGATCTCCACTTTTGGACTTCTATAAGTGCACTTTTAGACCGATATTTCAACTGGGAAATGGTTGAATCCCCCGAGAAACAAGTGTTGAACATGATGTAGTTGTACTAGTTATGCTTAGGTTTTTATACTTGGGGCTTTCAGGACATGAGCGATTTGCAAATACGTTAGAAATGTCTGTAACTATTAGCACTCTGAGCACTGAAGTATCTTAATTGCACATATTATGTGTACTTTTAGCCATACTTTAAATTTGAACGTAATTTATCCTGACTTTTGCTCATACATGCTTTTCTCTGTGTGTAAAGTTAAAGAAAATTTCTTCTACTAAACTGTTCTCAAACTAATGTCAGTTTAACATAAGAATTTTCTTTACTTTATACATTGAGAAAATGTAAAATTGATTAATCATTTCGATTTTAAGTATTAGAAACAATTTGACATTAAATATTTGTTCCACCCTTTGAGTACTGGTAGATCTTTCATACAGCCATCACGTTTTCTTGTAACATTTTCAAACTCATTTTCGACTGGTATTGATGTTACAAAGCATTCGTGGAGAAAGCTATAAATTATGGAACACGTCTTATTTCCCTATGTCTGAGCAACTGGAAGATGTCACTGAGGACCCTGAGGAACCACAGAAGGCAGCAACACAAACACCTTTGAAAGCTGTTGGAGCTTTTCATCACACCCTACTAAAGACCCACATACCCTTGCTATTAGCAGTACTCCCTGCATCTACCCCATGCCTTGTAATAAATCACCATTGTAATTATTTGCATTACCAACCTACTTATCTATCAGCCAGTCACTCGACTTCACTTCACGTCTTTCCATTGCCAAACAAACAAAAATGTCTATACATGCTGCAGCTGCAGTGCCAACATATTTTATTCCAAATAACGTGATGAATCTACTGCCTAATAGTGCAGTCCTTCCCATTCCTAACAGTGTGTGTGTGTGTGTGCGCTGCGCTACCTGATCTTAGTGTTTCTTCTCAGTGCAACCCACATGACTGAAGCCTGAGATTGAGGTGGCTCTCGACCTCTGTGAGCAAAGCCCCGAGAGTAGTTGAGTAGTTGGTGCATGTCATATCTCGAAACCCATGTGTCAGGGTGCTATCAATAGGTAGACACTAACAGACAACATGCAGGTGCCGTACATGGAAAAAGTTTACAGGGGCCTGTTTTGTGCAGGCTCCTACTGAAGGAAGCAATGCTGCACAAGGAAGGAGCTAGAAGTTAATAGTGCAACATAATGGGAAACCATAGAAAGCTGAAGACATTGTGGAGCATGCACGGGTAGGAGGGAAGAGTTCATGTCCATAACATGTTGCATTGCCTTAATATGAGATGACAATGTGGAGCTTGCCATTCCTGGTGAGGTCATTTAACTTTGACGACATCAGACCTACATCTTCGGAACAGTGCAGCTGGCACTAACCAAATCAGCAACCTCCTGCCAAGTTCTGTGCCCCACTGCTTTGCTTACCCGACGGCCATCTCAGGGAAACAGCAGGTTCCTTCTAAGCTATATTTGATGCAGCAAAATCTCTACTGCCTCATCATGAGAGCAGGTGCCCTCTCCTTCCAAGATCGCGGCCCCTCTATGCATATGAAAGCATTACTCAATACAAAATTTCCCTTTCCAATGATCACGTTTACCATTTTAAAAGTCATCAAACAATGATTTATCTGCATATAAGCCAAGAGTGGTTCTGTCAATTCCACTGAATAGATTACTACAATAAAATTCAAATCACTAGTAGAATGAAGACTACTCTTGGAGTTATTACAGAAACTGGAGTGGATGGAATTTGTTTTTATATCACCACAGATTTTCAAATATGCTCATAAATGTCACAGAAAAAAATTAATACAGCAGTTTTAAGGAATGTCTTGGAATTAATTTGGTTTCTCTTGGACGGGGCCCTTTCAATTATACGAATAGCCTTGAGGCTGCCCATGGATATGGCTGTTTTTGCATGTCAATGATGTAATTTTGCACAGTTGGGCAAATTGTAATTCACACATTAGTTCCATTCTGACAAAATAAATACTTGTTAAAGATCAAAAGCCACATGTTCAATCCAAGCAGTTCACCAAATCTGTTTGACAGCACAGAATGATATCCTTAGAATACTTTCGATTTTTTTTAAACAGGTGTGTTGTTGGCAAAGATAGACTCATATCGTATTGTCTCTCTCTCTTTGTATTATGCTCCACATATAATCACACATTAATAATTGGTGAATGGTTTTAAATCTCCTGCATTTCGATGTCCTGCCAAAAATAGCATATATCAATTATCCTGTCAAACGAAAGGAAGAACAATGATCTTCCTTTTTATACGGATGTCTACAGCTGTTGCACATCTTTATTACAGACGTGTGGCTACAGGATCAGCGCTTTGTATCCAGTGCAGAGAAAAATTCACCAATCTGTTTGCACATATAAATCATTTTCTTTATGGATTATACGCAAATCCATCATCACCAGACAGGACCCGCTTGTGAATGGAATGTTGCTGTGAAGAGTCTTACATGAGAAGCTTCGGCTAAATAATGAAGTGTGAGCCCGCATCATAGAAACGGAAAATGGAGGCCACACCAGCTGGTTTTGCATTACATATAGCAGTTTGTATGATTTTTGACACCGTGTTCGAATATGTTACAAACGCATTTTACCAACCTTGGCAGCTCTTAATGTACAATCAGACCAACTGTGATAAATTTAAAGGCATAGGGCCCAAAATTGATGGGGCTGGAAAAGGCGAAACTACAGTGCAATCCTGGCGGGGGGAGGGGCTCCCAATTTGGGCCCGTACCCGGATCCATTGCACCATTTGCACCATGTTGAGAAATTCCAATCCGGCGAGGTATGGAGGAAGTGGCAGGCACCCTGCGTCCTGGCAACAGTTCAGGGGTATGTCTGAGGGATTGCCCAGACTATTTTGGGAATTCCTCCCAGCTTAGCCCTGTTAGATATACTGGATCTCATGCCTGCTGAGAACAGGTATAGGTTCCGTTGTGGGTTTCAAGTGGGGCTTACAGTGAGGAAGGCATAAGCCAATAGACCTTAGAAGGATTAAATGCCATTTCTGTGGTGCCCCTTTGCCTCTTTACTGAAGCCTTTAGCATGTTTTTAGTGCCTTAATGTTGGCTCGATAAATGCGCCTGGCTCCTGCCTGTAAAGCACTGGGGTGTTGCTTTGAGTTTTTGCTGGCACTGTGGGGCAGGTCTATCTGTTGCAGACACAGAACACCCGTCCTGAATATTAATATGATCCCATCCCCAGGATTTGCAATGGGGTCACTAGTGTGACAAAATGGCAGGCAGAAGTCCCTGGATAGGGTTCACGGAACTTTGGGCTCATAAAACACAAAGCTGATCAGCAACCACGAAAGAGCAATATTTCACACATACTTAAAACAGCAGCAACCAGTTATATTTTAACCACTCAAAACAATCAAACAGAAAATAAGAGTTAAATCTTACTACATGACACGTTTGGGCCGATCTTCGAAACGGTGGCATTGGCTGCAGAATAACCACACCGCCCACCCAAAGCTGGTGTTGGGAGTCCAGAACTAACATTATTTAAGTGCCACTGGCTAGCTGTGAAAGGAAGAAATACTTGCATTTATATAGCGCCTTTCACAGTCAATGAAGTACTTTTGAAGTGTAATGTGGGAAACGCGGCAGCCAATTTGCGCACAGCAAGCTCCCACAAACAGCAATGTGATAATGACCAGATAATCTGTTTTTGTTATGTTGGTTGAGGGATAAATATTGGCCAGGACACCAAACTGTGGGCACCAAATGGGCACTCCATTGAGACTTGCCATTTGTGGGGTGTTCGAGGTGCCACCCTCTGATTTTCAACTGCCGGCTGCCATTCTTCAGACCAGAAATAAGCGGCCTGTCGGTGAAAATTGTCTAACAAGGTGAAATATTAAGTGAGAAGATTGTAAGAAAGGACACGTGCTTTTCTATAATTCACTGTGGACTTCCAAACATACTTAAGGGGAAAAGCAACAAGCTTCCAGAAATCCTTGAAATTCAATGAAAGGGACATGATTTTGACTTTTTGAAGTCCGACTGGGAGTCGCCCATATCCGTGGCCCAACGGGCATCTTGATGCAGCTCAGTGGATTCAGGCTGGCCAATATGGTTCACAACAACACGTTTCGAGTAACCACAAGACACTTGATAGTGTAGTATACGGAACAGACTTTATTGACACCTAGGATGAGGGATCAGCTCAACTGGCGGACCTGGGTGGAGCGACAGCGGCGAGGCGGCGGCTGTAAAAGAGGCGGCGACCAGGTAGGCCCACAGAGGCGGCGGACCTGGGTGGAGCGACAGCGGCGAGGCGGCGGCTGTAAAAGAGGCGGCGACCAGGTAGGCGACCAATCTGAGCCCCGAGAGCGGGAGAGAGAGAAGTAGAAAATAATCAAAGTGTGACGTCACCAGAAACCAGGTAAGTGATTGGTTGGTGAGTATTTCTCTTTTTCTCCTTTTTTCCATACTTAAATTCTGTGGTTTATAGTTTCTAGGGTCTCTGTGGTGTAGCGGGGACTGCTGTTAAGCAAGGGCCCTTGAGTATATCATTTAATTGAAGTGAAATTGGTGGGATTCAATTAGTTTAATTTTAATTAATTAATTAAAGGGTAAGTCATGGCAGCAGAGCTCGGCGCCGTGATATGCTCCTCCTGCAATATGTGGGAAATCAGGGACACTTCCTGTGTCCCTGACGACCATGTGTGTGGGAAATGTATCCAGCTGCAGCTACTGACGGACCGCATTGCGGCGCTGGAGCTGCGGATGGATGCATATTGGAGCATTCGCGACGCTGAGAACGTCGTGAATAACACGTTTAGCGAGTTGGTCACACCGCAGGTAAAGGGTGTACAGGCAGGAAGTGAATGGGTGACCACCAGGCAGAGTAAGAGGTGCAGGCAGGTAGTGCAGGGGTCCCCTGTGACCATCCCCCTCTCAAACAGATATACCTCTTTGGATGCTGTTGGGGGGGATGACTTATCAGGGGAAGGCGGCAGCAGCCAACTTCCTGGCACCATGGGTGGCTCTGCTGCACAGGCTGGGAGAAAAAAGAAGTGTGGAAGAGCTATAGTGATAGGGGATTCAATTGTAAGGGGACTAGATAGGCGTTTCAGCGGCCGCAATCGAGACTCCAGGATGGTGTGTTGCCTCCCTGGTGCAAGGGTCAAGGACGTCTCGGAGCGGCTACAGAACATTTTGGAGGGGGAGGGCGAGCAGCCAGTTGTCGTGGTGCACATAGGCATCAACGATATAGGTAAAAAATGGGATGAGGTCCTAAAAGCAGAATATAGGGAGTTAGGAGGTAAATTAAAAAAGAGGACCTCAAAGGTAGTAATCTCAGGATTGCTACCAGTGCCACGTGCTAGTCAGAGTAGAAATAGGAGGATATTTCAAATGAATACATGGCTAGAGGAATGGTGCAAGGGGGAGGGATTCAAATTCCTTGGACATTGGAACCGGTTCTGGGGGAGGTGGGACCAGTACAAACGGGACGGTCTGCGCCTGGTCAGGGCCGGGACCGATGTCCTAGGGGGAGTGTTTGCTAGTGCTGTTGGGGAGGGTTTAAACTAAAGTGGCAGGGGGTTGGGAACCTGAGCAGGGAGACAGAGGAAAGGGATACAAGGATAAAAGCTAAAGACAGGAAGGAGAAAAACAAAAGTAGAAGGCAAAGAACTCAACGGTTTAAATCAAACATGGTCACAGTAAATAATAATTCATATAGGTCTGAGAGCATTAAAAAAACAAGCCTGAAGGCTTTGGGGTAAAAATTCAGTTGGTTGCGCCTCCCGTTAGCGCCTTAAGAGGGCGCTAATGGGGCGCAAAGCCGCTAACGCCCGGGCGCAGCGATGTTTGTGCCGCTCGGGAACTTAACTTGACATTGTGCGGCGGAGCTAAAACTTACCGCTGCGACCACCTGCGCGCGCAGATTGTGACGTCATTCCATGGTGCAACGCCCTTGTGGCGCCCCGGAGCGGAAATTGAGTGGCACCCCCTGCCTTACCGCCTGACGCTAGCAACGACCAGAAGACTGGAACGCTATCAATCGCTGTGGGGCTAGGGGGGGGCACTATTTAAAGGGGGCCTCTTCCTGTTTTTTATTGTTGGTGGCATTTTTGAACTACGCATTCTGAGAGAGAGAGGGAGAGACTTCTGGAGAGATTCAACGTTGTGTGAAGGAGTTTTGGGTACTGAGCAGCACTTTGCAGGTTCATTTTGATTTGCCATTCCTTGTATCGATTTAGCAGAGACTGTGGGAGCTGCACTCTGAGCTCTTTGCCTGGTACTCTCCATTGTTCTTTCCAGCACATTTGATGTGCAAGTCTCTCCAGGCCGAGATTCAAGGCTGCAATGAACAGGATGTGGATGGAAAGCAAGATTAACCATCCCCTTTAAGAACTGGCCCGTGCCATTGTGTGTGTGTTCCATTGCTGACTGACATTACATGAGCTTCGCCAGCGCTCTGAGTTAGCGCCTCACTGCTCGGCCTTTGCGCCTTAAGACAGGTGTGCAGCGCCTGCTTTAGCGCTCCACTCACCTCCCGGGGCGGTAAAAGTGAAGTTTCCAGTCAGTGCCAATAATTAGCGCCAGGCGCTAATATTTGCGTCCAGACGATATTTGCGCCCCAAATGGGGCGCGACCTAATTTCTACCCCTTTGTGTCTTAATGCAAGGAGCATTCGGAACAAGGTGGATGAATTAGCTGCGCAAATAGAGGTAAATGAATACGATTTGATTGGGATTACAGAAACATGGCTCCAGGGTGGCCAAGGCTGGGAACTCAACATCCAGGGTTATTCAATATTTAGGAAAGATAGGCAAAAAAGAAAGGGAGGTGGGGTAGCATTGCTGGTTAAAGAGGGGATTAACACAATTGAAAGGAAGGATATTAGCTCTGATGATGCGGAATCTGTATGGGTAGAACTGAGAAATAACAAGGGGCAGAAAACGTTAGTGGGAGTGGTATATAGACCTCCAAACAGCAATACGGAGGTTGGGGACGGCATTAAAAGGGAAATTAGAGAAGCATGCAGTAAGGGCACAGCAGTCATCATGGGTGACTTTAATTTACATATAGATTGGGCTAACCAAATTAGTAAAAATACTGTGGAGGAGGAATTCCTAGAATGTTTACGAGATGGTTTTCTGGAACAATATGTCGAGGAACCAACCAGAGATCAGGCCATCTTAGACTGGGTATTATGTAACGAGAAAGGATTAATTAGCAATCTTGTTGTATGAGGCCCCTTGGGTCAGAGTGATCATAATATGATAGAATTCTTCATTAGGATGGAGAGTGAAGTCGTTGAATCAGAGACTAGGGTCCTGAATTTAAATAAAGGAAACTACGATGGTATGAGGCGCGAATTGGGTAGGATTGATTGGGGAATATCACTCAAGGGGTTGACGGTGGATAGGCAATGGCAAACATTCAAAGACTGCATGGATGAACTACAGAATTTGTTCATCCCAGTGTGGCATAAGAATAAAACAAAAAGGGTGACTCAACCGTGGCTAACAAGGGAAATTAGGGATAGCATAAGATCCAAGGAGAGGGCATATAAATTGGCCAGAAAAAGCAGTAGCCCTGAGGATTGGGAGCAGTTTAGGATTCAACAAAGGAGGACAAGGGGATTAATTAAGAAGGGGAAAATAGAATATGAAAGTAAGCTTGCTGGGAACATAAAAACTGACTGTAAGAGCTTTTATAGATATGTGAAGAGAAAAAGATTAGTGAAATCAAGTGTAGGTCCCTTGCAGTCAGAAGCGGGGGAAGTTATAATGGGGAACAAAGAAATGGCAGACCAATTAAATGCATATTTTGGTTCTGTCTTCACAAAGGAGGACACAAATAACCTCCCAGAGATGTTGGAGAACATACGGTCTGATGAAAGGGAGGAACTGAAAGAAATCAGTATTTGCAGGGAAATGGTGTTAGGGAAATTGACGGGATTGAAGGCCGATAAATCCCCAGGGCCTGATAATCTACATCCTAGGGTACTTAAGGAAGTGGCCCTAGAAATAGTAGATGCATTGCTGATCATCTTCCAACATTCAATGGAATCTGGAACTGTACCCATGGATTGGAGGGTAGCCAATGTTACCCCACTATTCAAAAAGGGTGGTAGAGAGAAAACGGGGTATTACAGATCGGTAAGCCTGACATCGGAATTGGGGAAAATGCTAGAGTCCATTATAAAGGATGTAATAGCTGAGCACTTGAAAAACAGTGACAGGATCGGACAAAGTCAACATGGATTTACAAAAGGTAAATCGTGCTTGACTAATCTACTGGAATTTTTTGAGGATGTAACTGGGAAAATAGATAAGGGAGAACCAGTAGATGTGGTGTATTTGGACTTTCAAAAGGCTTTCGATAAGGTCCCGCATAAGAGATTAGCGTGTAAAGTTAAGGCACATGGGAATGGGGGCAAGGTATTGACTTGGATAGAGAACTGGTTGGCGGACAGAAAGCAAAGAGTAGGAATGAATGGGTCTTTTTCCGAGTGGCAAGCAGTGACTAGTGGGGTACCGCAGGGATCGGTCCTTGGACCCCAGCTATTCACAATATACATTAATGATCTAGATAAGGGAACTAAATGTAATATTTCCAAGTTTGCAGATGACACAAAGCTGGGTGGGAGTGTGTGCTGCGAGGAGGATACCGAGAAACTCCAGGATGATTTGGACAGGTTGGGTGAGTGGGCAGAAGCGTGGCAGATGCAATATAACGTGGATAAGTGCGAGGTTATCCACTTTGGTGTCAAAAACAAAAAGGCAGACTATTATCTGAATGGCAATAGATTGGGAGAAGGGGAAATGCAACGAGACCTAGGTGTCCTTGTGCACCAGTCGCTGAAAGTAAGCATGCAGGTGCAGCAGACGGTGAAGAAGGCAAATGGTATGTTGGCCTTCATAGCGAAAGGGTTTGAGTATAGGAACAGGGATGTCCTGCTGCAGTTGTACAGGGCCTTGGTGAGACCACACCTTGAGTACTGTGTGCAGTTTTGGTCGCCTTATCTGAGGAAGGATGTTCTTGCCATGGAAGGAGTTCAGCGAAGATTCACAAGGCTGATACCTGGGATGGCAGGAATGACATATGAGGAGAGATTGGGTCGATTGGGCTTATACTCACTGGAGTATAGAAGAATGAGAGGGGATCTCATCGAAACATATAAAATTCTGACAGGTCTGGACAAACTAGATGCAGGAAGAATGTTCCTGATGGTCGGAGAGTCCAGAACCAGGGGTCATAATCTATGGATAACGGGTAAGCCATTTAGGACAGAAATGAGGAAGAATTTCTTTACCCAGAGAGTGGTGAACCTGTGGAATTCTCTACCACAGAAGGTAGTTGAGGCCAAGTCATTAAATATATTCAAGAATGGGTTAGATATATTTCTTAAAACTAAAGGTATCAAGGGATATGGGGAGAAGGCAGGTACAGGGTACTGAGTTTGGATGATCAGCCATGATCTCATCGAATGGTGGAGCAGGCTCGAGGGGCCGAATGGCCTACTCCTGCTCCTATCTTCTATGTTTCTATGTAACCTGGATCAGAGAGTGGCTTTCGGCTTCAAGTTCTATCTTTCGAGCCCTCTGAAGAACTGTTGAAAACCATGTTCCTTTATACATCATATTTTGCCTACATCAAAGGTACATGACACAGATAAGATCTCATGACGTATCTATTCCCAAATCCTTTGG
The DNA here is from genome assembly GCA_030390025.1 of Squalus acanthias. Taxonomy (NCBI): domain Eukaryota; kingdom Metazoa; phylum Chordata; class Chondrichthyes; order Squaliformes; family Squalidae; genus Squalus; species Squalus acanthias. The sequence goes on along the minus strand of CM059438.1, from coordinate 22,564,908 downwards.
AAGACAGTCAATTCATGTAAACAGTTGTAGTTGTTTTTTCAAAGCTGCTTCCCTCAAACAAGACTTCCTGACCTAATTGTTCTTAACCTCTTTGAAGAACAGGCTTTATTAACCGTTATCTTTCTGTACTATAGTTAATGGATCCCTCTACCTATGTTTATTACCCTAGCCATCAAAGTTATACTTTAATCATCCATGGCTGACGTCATTACTGTCACAAATTTCCTTGTACAAACATTTCTCATATACAATACTCGGACACTAAAAGCAAAAGATAAGCCAGGCTTTCCTCTCACAATGCTTCAAAGCCATCCTGTTTATATTGGAAAGTCTGTTGCTCTAAGATACAAAGAAGTTCAATTATTAACCCTTAACTCCCCAAGATGTCCAACATACAACTCTCCAGGATGTCCAACAGCTTTGGGAACTCAATGGTAGGCCCCTTTCAAAATGGCACTGGCTGTATCATTGGGGTTAACGGTGTGATAAGAATGCCAACCCCATTATGAGGCCTGGTGCAACAAGTTAAAATCGTTCCCTTGATTGGGAAAGAGTAAAAAATAAATCAACAAAGAAAAATTTCACTAGGTCTTCCAATTTTTCAATAAAATAATTTTAAGGTCCATCGTACACAGATCCTAATTTCAAACAGCAAAACCCCCTCGAGTGTAACAATTCAAAAGATATTCCCTTCACAAATAAAAAGAAAAAAAATGCAAATGCTGGAAATCTGAAACAGAAGCACAACATGATAGAAATACAAAGCAGATCAGTCAACAACTGTAAAGAGAAAAGATATGATGAAATTTTGGGTAGAAGCCTTCATTAGTGTTTGCCTACCCTTCAGTGACTACACTTCAAAAGTAATTCATTGCTTTTGACACGCTTTGAGATGTCCTGAGGGCATGAGTGATACCACATAAATACAAGTTCTTTCTTTCCTTTTTTTCTCTCTCTTTTTCTTCCTTCTTCCGTTTCTCCATGTTTTTGAAATATGGCCTTTAAGAAATTCATTTCTTTCAAGACCAGAAGGAGGCCATTCGGCCCGTCGAGTCTGCACTGGCTCTTTCGAAGAGCAATCCAGTTAGTCCCATCCCCCGCTCTTTCCCCATATCCCTGCAATTATTTTCAACTTAAATATTTCCAATTTGTTTCTCTTTCTAAAATGATATTTGGGAAAAATTTGCGAAGCATCACAGGATATCAAGAAAGTAAAGTCCGATAGTATGTACACTGTACATCCTGCGGATAATTGAAAGTTCTATTCTAGTATAACCTTTGACTACAGCATAGAAATACCACCACAGGAATAAAAATTGTGAAGCACTTTGAGTAATTATTTTATTTCATGCTGTGAAGTGCAGTGCACATTATTAAATTCAGGAATGATATATATCAAGTAAAAGAAAATCGGTGTATTTGTACATATTTTGAAGACTGTGGTGAAAAATTTGGCTCCGTAGCACCCGATTTTTCGGCGCTATGGGTGCCGTTTTGTGCTGAAAATGGCGTCCGTTCCGCGCACGCACACTTCTGGTGCGTGCCATGCCGGACGCCATCTTGGTGAGGTATAATGAGAGCCATGCTGCCATATGAAACATCATAGAGCAGACCATTGGGATGCTGAAGCAACGGTTCCACTGCCTGGACCGCTCTAGAGAAGCCCTGCAGTACTTGCCAGAGTGTGTCTCAAGATTCATCATAGTCTGCTGCACGCTCCACAACCTCGTCATCATGAGGGCACAACCCTTGCCAGCTGAGGAGGAGGAGGAAGAGGAGGAGGTGGAGGAGGAGGAAGAGGATAAGAAGGAAACAGAAGAGGAGGAGGAAGTGAAAGAGGAGGAAGCGGAAGGGAGGAGGCAGCCCAGACAGCCCCTTTCGACCGGGGCTGTCCGTGATCAACTGATCTGACTGTGGTTCCAGTGAATACAACCCCAATTCCACATTCACCAATAGCCCCACACCTGACCATGCTTCTGATACGGACCATCACAGTTTCCTCTTGGCCTCAATGCTGAAATGAAAGCACACACAAAACAAACATTCCAAATTGACTTTATACATCAATCCATCCAATATCACATAAAAAAGTCAACTAATCACCCTTGTGTATTCCCTTACTGCCTGTCTTCTGTGTGTCTTTGCCTGTCCTAGTGCTCCTACGAAGTGCAACCCCAGTGGCTGGTGGAAGGCTGCTGACTTTCAGTGGGGTAGACTGCAGAGGGCCTTGCAGAACGACCTCAAGCAGCTGTTGGTCTAGAAGGCCCGGCTGTAGACTGCACCATCTCGGCATGGGCGGCAGCAGTCTGGGCTGGCTGGCTGACAGGCAACATCAAGGGCACTGGCAGAGTGGCAGTGGTGGGACCACGAATGCTGTCATCCTGAGAGAGGACAGCAAGTTTGTGTTCCATGGAGCCACTGCCACTCCCTGGGGCAGCGCCTCAGCAATCCTAGTAGTCTGTTGGAGGACAGATTGCTGGACTGCTGTGACACCCTGCAAGCCCCTTTCCACACTGGTAAATGCAGCCACGATGGCAGCAGTCTGAGCTTGCGTGGCAGCAAGCTGAGCCTGCATGGCAGAAGTCTGAGCGTCCACGACAGAAGTCTGAGCTTCCACAGCAGCACTCAGACATTGGATCACTTCTGCTTGTGCTGCAATGGAAGCTGAGACATCGGCCATCAGACCCTGCATCATTGTTGGGTCCACAAGTGCGGTAATGGAGTTGGCCATCAAGCTGGAAATCACGGGCTCCAAGTTCTGCGCAAAGCTCTGTTCAAGGTTGTTGCCGGACTCCTCCATGCTCCTTGACATTGCACTCAGGCTTTCCGGCAGGCCTGCCAATGCACCAAGCATTTCAGTGTGTATACCCATCAGTCTTCCTCTATAGGCCGCCCCATTGAAGTCCTCATCTGAGTCCTCTGCAGCAGAACTCGTGTGCAACCTTGCTTTCTGGGGAGCTGGCACCTGCGCTACCCTTTCCCTCTGCCCTGGCTGCAGGCCACTCGTGCCTGGTGTCTCACCACGTGCAGATCCCATGTCTAACTGATCCTCTAAAGTACGCGGAGTGTCAGTATCTGAGCTGGTGGCTGGGAGTGTGAAATCGAGTGACGCTGTGTCTTCATGATCACTGTCTTCCTGCTGCTCCACCAGTGCCTGGCAAGGTGGCAGTTGCCTGGCCAATTGACTATCTGAAAGGAGAAAGGCACAAGGGTAAGGTTGTGGTAATGGGAGGGGTGGGGGGTGGGTGGGGAGCAAGAGGTACATGCTTACACCATCTGCAGCTTGTAAGTCAGAAGTGATAGTGGGATGAGGGGGAAATGGGATGTGAGAAGGAGGATTACGTATGAGGAATTTTCTTTTAATTCGTTCATGGGATGTGGCTGTTGCTGGCAAGGCCAGCATTTATTGCCCATCCCTAGTTGCCCTCGAGAAGATGGTGGTGAGCCGCCTTCTTGAACCGCTGCAGTCTGTGTGGTGAAGGTACTCCCACAGTGCTGTTAGGGAGGGAGTTCCAGGATTTTGACCCAGCGACGATGAAGGATCGGCGATATACTTCTAAGTCAGGATGGTGTGTGACTCGGAGGGGAACTTGGAGGTGTTGGTGTTCCTATGCACCTGCTGCCCTTGTCTTTCTAGGTGGAAGAGGTCACGGGTTTGGCAGGTGCTGCCGAAGAAGCCTTGGCGAGTTGCTGCAGTGCATCTTGTAGATGGTACACACTGCAGCCACGGTACGCCGGTGGTGGAGGGAGTGAATGTTTAAGGTGGTGGATGGGGTGCCAATCATGCGGGCTGCTTTGTCCTGGATGGCGTCGAGCTTCTTGAGTGTTGTTGGAGCTGCACTCATCCTGTGCCTTGTAGATGGTGGAAAGGCTTTGGGGAGTCAGCAGGTGAGACACTCGCTGTAGAATACCCAGCCTCTGACCTGCTCTTGTTGCCACAGTATTTACATGGCTGGTCCAGTTAAGTTTCTGGTCAATGGTGACCCCAGGATATTGTTGGTGGGGGATTCGGCGATGGTAATGCCATTGAATGTCAAGGGGCACTTATCAGCCCAAGCCTGAATGCCGTCCGGGTCTTGTTGCATGCGGGCATGGACTGCTTCATTATCAGAGAAGTTATAAATGGCACTGAACACGGTGCAGTCATCAGCGAACATCCCCACTTCTGACCTTATGATGGAGGGAAGGGCATTGATGAAGCAGCTGAAGATGGTTGGGCCTAGGATACTGCCCTGAGGAACTCCTGCAGCGATGTCCTGGGGCTGTGATGATTGACCTCCAACCACCACAACCATCTTCCTTTGTGCTAGGTATGACTCCAGCAAGTGGAGAGTTTCCCCCCGATTCCCATTGGCTTCACTTTTACTAGGGCTGCTTGATGCCACAGTCGGTCAAATGCTGCCTTGATGTCAAGGGCAGTCACTCTCACCTCACATCTGGAATTCAGCTCTTTTGTCCATGTTTGGACCAAGGCTGTAATGAGGTCTGGAGCCGAGTGGTCCTGGTGGAACCCAAACTGGGCATTAGTGAGCAGGTTATTGGTGAGTAAGTGCCTCTTGATAGCACTGTCGACGACACCTTCCATCACTTTGCTGATGATTGAGAGTAGACTGATGGGGTGGTAATTGGCCGGATTAGTTTTGTCCTGCTTTTTATGGACAGGACATACCTGGGCAGTTTTCCACATTGTCGGATAGACGCCAGTGTTATAGCTGTACTGGAACAGCTTGGCTAGAGGCGTGGCTAGTTCTGCAGCACAAGTCTTCAGCACGACAGCCGGGATGTTTTCAGGGCCCACAGCCTTTGCTATATCCAGTGCGCTCAGCTGTTTCTTGATATCACGTGGAGTGAATCGTATTGGCTGAAGACTGGCTTCTGTGGTGGTGGGGACCTCAGGAGGAGGCCGATATGGATCATCCACTTGGCACTTCTGGCTGAAGATGGTTGCAAACGCTTCAGCTTTGTCTTTTGAACTCACGTGCTGGGCTCCACCATCATTGAGGATGGGGATATTCACGGAGCCTCCTCCTCCCGTTAGTTGTTTAATGGTCCACCACCATTAATGATGATGTGGCAGGGCCACAGAGCTTTGATCTGATCCGTTGATTGTGAGATCTCTTAGCCCTGTCTATAGCATGCTGCTTCCGCTTTTTAGCATGCATGTAGTCCTGTGTTGCAGCTTCTCCAGGTTGGCACCACATTTTTAGATACGCCTGGTGCTGCAAATTGGATAGCTTCAGCCCTGCCACTGGCCATGGGCTCAGCCCTCCCAAGAATGTCCAGCACCATTTTCTCCAGGGATTGAGATTGTGCAGGCACACCTGTGGCCCTTCAGGTAGCCCCTGCTTGCTCCGATTGTGAGCCACCTTGTTCTGCAAGAGAAAGGGAAGTGTGTCAGTGAGTGTGATGCAATGTGTTTGTGTGATGAGCCTGTCATGGTTGAATAGCTGACAGTGTGTGCAAGCTGTGAGATGTGTGTGTGAGACCTGCAGCAGTGCTAAGTATGTGAGGGTGAGTTGATGCTATGAATTTGAGGTACGAGTTGTGTTTGGTAGAGACTGTTGGTAGGCGTGTGATGGAGGTGTGGTGCATTGAGCAGGATGTGAGGCTAGTGGTGCAGATCATGGGATATGGCATTTGAAGATTAATTCACTGACCTTGACCACTCGAGCTATGTCATTAAACTTCTTCCTGCACTGCAGCCAGTTCCTAGGGGGGACACTGCTGGCGTTGACAGCTATGGCTACCTGGCGCATCCAAGTTTGCCTTGGGACCGCCTGGAGGGCCTCCCGGTCCCCTGCAAACATAGGACCTCTCTCCTCCTTTCCACCTCCTACACCAAGGCCTTCAGTGCTGCATCAGAGAACCTTGGTGCAGGCTCTCTCCCCTGTTATGACATCTGCACTCTCTCCTAGCCAGTTGCATGAGTTGCTGCTGGCAGAATGCACCTTCCCTTTAAGAGGTGCAGACTGTTTTTAAGAAGTGGAGGCTAGCTTTCATTGATGCTCGCCTTGCATGAACTTGAGCCCCCCTGCTGAGCATTCAGCCACTCAGCAGCGCTGGGCTGAACACTACAATCATTATAATTAGCAGGCAGCATGAAGGTTGTGTGCTGCCTGCATTCCTTTCAATGGGCGAGGGGCAATCGTGCATCATGATCCCCGCGCCTGTCTTCGGGTGTCATCCAATTTTTAGCGCATTTACTATTTTCACTGCAGCAACAAGAGAGTGCTACACTGTCAGAGGTACAGATGAGATGTTAAACAGAGGCCTTGTCTCCCCTCTCAGGTGGATATAAAAGATCCCATGGCACTATCTGAAGTCCCCTTAGAGCAGAGAAGGCTAAGAGGAGATTTGATCGAGGTGTTTAAAATCATGAAGGGTTTAGATAGAGTAAATAAAGAGAAACTGTTTCCAATGGCTGAAGGGTCGATAACCAGAGGGCACAGATTTAAGGTGATTGGCAAAAGAACCAGAGGCGACATGCGGAAAAATGTTTTTATGCAACGAATGATGAGGATTTGGAATGTACTGCCTGATAGGGTGGTGGAAACAGTTTTATTAGTATCTTTCAAAAGGGAATTGAATAAATACTTGAAGGAGAAAAAATTGCAGGGATATGGGGAAAGAGCTGGAGAGTGGGACTAACTGGGTTGCTCTTCGAAAGAGCCGGTGCAGACTCGATGGGCCGAATGGCCTCCTTCTGTGCTGTATTATTCTATGATTCTATTCTATGATAAAGCAGGGGATCCCTTCTCCTGCCCATTATGGCTAGCATGCTTTCTTCGAGGGGGAGGAAGTGTGCAGGCGCGTTCTTACCTTTCTTTCTCACCTTAATAACTCTAGTTAGATCATTAAATTTCTTTCGGCATTGCATCCCCGACCTGGAAGCAATGCTCCTGGCATTGACCTCATTGGTGATTTCCACCCATTGCCTCCTCCTCATCATCAGTCTGGAGGGCTTCCTGCCCCCGGGGGATAAAGGATGTCCCTCCTCCCCTCCACTTCCTGCACCAAGTCCTCCAGTGCAGCTTCAGAAAATACTGCTGCCCGCTCTCTCACAGTTTCAGCCATTGCACTCAGCCGTTCTTCACAGTACCTCTTGCAGCCACAATCCACCCACCTTTAAAAGTGCTGGCTGCCTTTAGGTGGCGTGGGTTCCTCCTGATACTGGGCGATACTGGCACGAGAGGGGTGCTGCCAATGAACTGGCTGCATGCACAGATCATTAAAATGAGCAGGCAGTATGGATTTCACATGATGCCTGCACTTCGAACAACTGGCACGGGTTAACAGCACACTGCCCCATTTTACCGCGCTATTTAATTATAAATGCAAAGCCCCAGAGATAAGCTGTATTCCTTGTGACAATTTCTTAAATACAATTTCTGTCATAATTTTTACCTGCACAGCAATGCCAGATGTTCCCAGATTAACTCTGCTGTACATTAGCAGCAACTTGGCAGTCACCCACTCTACTTCTATCATAATATCATTGACAATGAAAACACAATAACAGCTGCACTTAACATAAATATCTCCTCCACACACTATTACATTACATTTTAATGATTAGTCGCTGTCGCCTATTTCCCCAAGCCAGTTTAATACCGCTTGAATGTATAGTGCTGATGAGATGTTCTTGCTCAGTTCCAAATGCCTTGGCTTTAATCTAATATGGGGATAACTGCTTGAAGTCATTGCCCTCAGGAAGTATTTCAGAAAAAAACCTTCCAGCATTTTACTGCAACTGACTGTGTGTTGGGTTCAGGTGGGAGGTTAAAGGGTTAAAAAAGTGAATCCCGACCCCAACCACTTCCAGTTTTAACAGAGGCTTCCTGGGGGGGCGGTTAGACAACCCGCTCGAGGAGACATGTTGGCACTTTAAATATTATAATGAGGCGCCATGTCTCATGGTGATCCACCATTTTAAATTTAACTGTGGCTGGGCAGGTTTCCCAGGCCTCGGGAAACCCGCCAGCTAAAGGGAGGCGAGGACTGCAGTGTCCAGGAGGTAAGTGCCTTCCCACTTACCTGCTGGATCCAATGTTCCTGCCTCACCAACCTCCCGGAATCGGACACCCTCCGAACCTTCAGATCTCCCCCCCGAGGCATCTGATCCCCATCTCCACGAGGCCTCCGATCTCCGATCACCCCTCCGATATTCGATCACCCCTCCAATCTCCGATCACCCCTCCGGTCTTCGATCCTCCACCCCCAGCCCCCAAACCCCTCTCTGACCTCCGATCCCCCCTCTGGCCTTCCGACCTCCCCCCTCTGGCCCTCTTCCGGCCTTCCAAACTCCCCCCCCTCTGACTCTCAATCCCCCTTCCGGCCTTCCAACCTCCCCTCTCCGGCCCCCGATCGCCTTCCAACTTCCCCCCTCTGACCCCCGATCGCCTTCTGACCTCCCCCCTCAGACCCCCGATCGCCTTCCAACCTCCCCCCTCTGACCCCGATCACCTTCCGACCTGTCCTCTCTGGCCCCTGATCCACCTCCGGCCACCCCCCTCTGGCCCCCGATCCCCCTCCGGCCTCCGATTCCCCCCGATCCCTCCTCTCTGTGGCCTGGTGCCGCAGGCCTACCCACCTGACAGCCAGCTAGCCTATCCATCTGGCTGGCTGCGGGCGGGAAACAGCGATTCCAAATGCTAATCGGGCCCTGCCGTTAAATTCGGCAGAGACTGCAGGAAACCCATTCTCCCAGGATTCCCGACCGCTTTCCAGCCGCCCCCGCACCGCCCACTCTACCCGCCTCCAAATTAAAATTCTGGCCTTAGTGTTCCACCTAGACTAAATCTAGCGCAAATGCACTCCAGGTGCAAGTCGCGACTTCTACACCTTAGAGTGTTTACTTACAGGCAGTAACTACTTTAACTGACTGAGATGCATTCTATCAGTGAGTAAAGCACAAGTAACCAGAACAAACTTTCAGTCTGTATAATCAATTGGAGATTATAGTCCTGCTAATGAACCAGAGTGCCAGTTAGATTAATAAGTATTAAAAAATCTAAAAGTTCACTTGAGGTTTAATGTCTGCTCTGAGTAACACTTAGTAGTTTCTATAAACAGTCCCCGCCGCTTAAAACATCCACATTTAAAACGGGCAGTCACTTATATCGGCCAAATATAACTGTTACTCATTTGCATTAATGTTCTAGTGTCTTAAATGCTCCGTTTATCTCGGGCAGAAACACCCGTGTTTTCTCATTAGTTCGCACCCCGTTGAGTGCAAGAACAAACATGTTAATGTTCAATTACCTTTTATGTACTTAAGCCTCTCTAAGCGGTGTGGGGATACAGTTTGTACTAAGCACTGGCTGCAGTTTAAATAAAACTAGTTACATTGCATGCAGTCTTGATCTACAACATTCTTGTTATATAGTAGCGCATTATAATAGCGCTACCACGTTATACCGGCCATCGCGTATATTGGGCAAATCGCGTTCCCACGAACGCTCCCGCTATAAGCACTGAGGACTGTCCTACACAATAGGTGGGGCAGTCACATTCAGTCCGATAGTATACACTAGTAGTGGCTTAGATTTACTAATTGTAACACCGACCGTAGCCCATTTATTTTAATGTGTCACCATTAACATTACGATTGGAAAACCTAGACCAATATGTCTGATTCAAATCATTATCATTTCTGCTGAATGTGCATATAGATTGGATTTTATCATGCTGGCCAGTGCGGCAAACAATTGACTTTATTTTAATGGCTCCATGAGACCATCTACCTTCTCATCATATAAATGCACAGAAAGGACTTAGAGAATAATGATAAATATGATTCCAGGCTTTAGGGGACCAAGTAATGAAGACACATTTAAAGTAAGGAATCAACAGATGTTAGTGGTGGGGCAGTGGAAGTATATGGTAGAATAATCACACATTGGACTCAGTTTCCTCCTTCTCTTCTCTGCCTGAGTGCAAGTTGGACAGAGCACACCAACTGTGCACTTTTTGATTAATACTAGAAGAGATAAGCTTGGAGCTGTCCCTTCTGTGCCAGGAATGAGAGTTCCAGACGCATCTTTTCCTTATAGATTTATTAGAGGAAATGATACTGACAGACAACACACACGATGATGCAAAGGCTGCGGGAGATCTCACGTTACAGTTGCTGAGTTCAGTTGCCAGTTGATCAAACCCTGGATCTTCCCAACTTGCATTACAATGGTCTCACAATTATACCCTTGGGTAAAGGTCATTACATCGTCCCTCTTCCATGACCTTACTCTAGTTTTAAATTAACTTACATCAGCTCAGCATTCCAAAGACTTGTTGACTTCTATGGTATCAGTGGGCGAAAGTTTCACGGCCTTACTCATCTATGCCATAAGACAATAATACAGATAAGCTCATCTACAAGGATGTTGAAGCGGCACAAAGAGCAGGCAACTATCCTTACAACTCCAGCTGCACCAGCCAGAGGGCTTTGAGTGTCTAGGCTGGTTTTGGACATGTCCCAAAATGCTGTTTTCAGCAGATTCTGGAAAAGCTGTCTGTTTATGACAAAATGGGGTCTTTAACATAAAATGGATACTTTAAAACAAACTTTCCTACTTGCGTTCCTAACACTTTCTGCCTGAAGGGACCTGAATCCATTCCTATTTGCAGGTCCAAGTCATTACCATGGCTTTGAAGTTCCCCTGCGCAGGAATGCCCCTTAGCAGGGACCTGCGCCCAAAAGCAGGGGAGAAACACGCAGGGTAGAGACCTGAGAGGCGTGCAGCAGCAATAATGGCCGCTGGCCTCAGGGCCTTAGTGCAAACACAGTAGCTGGAAGACATCAATCTCTGATGAACCTCCCTGCTGATCAGTCTGCTGGCTTGGAGGTTGGAAAAAGGTTACTAGTGACCCCTTCCCAGATCTTCCAATCTGAGGTGGGTAGATACAACCTCGAAGGCCCACTGTCAATGGGTGCTGTTGTAATAAGTCATTTTGTTTTGTTCCAGAAGTCAACATGCAGAATTGAAAGGGGGCACAGGTTTTCAAACTGCAACGCAGCGAGCCCTCTACAAATCTGCAGAGACAAATCTTCCTTACCTTTCACTGCTGATTACTCCCAGCTGGTGCGGTGGGGGGGGTGTCGGAACAGGTGTTTGCAAAAAATGCCGATTTCTGGAAATCAGATTGCAAAATGATTCTACGGAGCAGCGATATCACGAGCATCATCCGGTGGCATTCCAGAAGGGAATTGGATGATTGCAACTAAGTGTACTGTAATAGCAGAGAAATAGCAGCAAGGGCAAAGTAAAACTGTGCAAACATTAAAAATTATTTTCCATTTTTGTTCCTCTGACTGAAAATGGCTGCCGTACTTATATCAGGATGGTGAAAATGGCTAAAAGTGAAAGGCCCAGGAGTTGTAATAGATGTAATACCTAACGGGCTGAAATTTAGCACCCCAAAGTGGGTGGGTTGGGGTCGGGTCAGATGTTAAAATGTTAAAATTTTAAAATTCTGAAACTCGCCTCCAACCCGTCCACTTCTGGGTTTAACGGAGGCGGGAAAAGGGACGGGCAGCCAACCCGCTCCCAGGAGGCAGGTTGGCAATTTAACTATTTTAATGAGGCTGCCAGGCTCTGATTTAACCTGCTTTTCAGGTTTTACAGTGGTCAGCCATGTTTCCCAGACCTTGGGAAATCAGCAGCTGAAGGGAGGCGAGGACAGCTTCGGGGAGAAGGTAAGCGATTTTACAGAACTGCTTGTGGGCCAGGAGGAGCGGGAGTGCTGCCCCCTGCCGCCGCCCCCAAGCTCTGATCCATCAGACCCCCCCCCCCACCAATACAAAAACCGCCAGGATGGGATCCCCCCACTGGGGTCGTGGATCAGAAACACCCCCCCCTGCCCCCGGGATCGGACCTACCCCCGGGTCTTGGATCGGACCTATCTGCTCCTGCGGCCTGCTCCGGAGTCCTCTCCACCAACTGGAAGCCAAGCCTGTCAATCAGGCTGACTTCCAGGCGGGGAACCTGTCAAGTACAAAAGACGCATGACCGGGACTTCCGGGTTTCCCGTCCGAAACTCCGCCCCCACCCCGCCACCTATGTCACCCGCCCAAAATCACTGTGCAGCAAACAAAGCAAATGGAATGCTGAACTATCCTGCTAGATCACCAGAATACAGGTCCATGGGGTCATGCTAAATGTTTGGAATGCTCTGGTTAGATCATATCTTCAGTTTTGTGTTTTAGGAATTTTAACTCCCAGTTGTTGGCCTATGGAATATGGGGGCTTGCCATCTGGGAGGTGATGCAAGAGGCCCGTATTACTTCAGCAACCAGGCCTTATTAACATAGATGTGGTGAACTGCCCGTACAAAATGGGTGTCCAGAGGCAGCTCGCTGGATTCTGGCCAGCGGATATTGTGCGGCCCGGAGACGCCTGGCCAGCTCTCAGGTAAGTCATTGGGAAGTTCAGTAGGGTTTCGCAAACGCAGAAAGTGTGTGAGCATGAGGTGGCAGGTACCTAAACTTTCTTTGTGGGGCTGGGAGGGGGACTCCTGCTCCTCCAGGCCCCACAAAAATAATTTGTACACTTACCTATAAAGAGCTCTGCTTCTTGCTTGCCAGGCTTTACTGAGCAGCGTATCTGTGACGGTCATTCCACCCAATAGGGCTTAAAATACGTCTTAGTACCCCAACTTACATGTATGCATGAGGTTCAACCATTCAAGAAAAGCATTGGTGTTAAAATGGCTGTGGGGCGGTAAAAGAGCAGTAAGTGTACCACTTGGATTTTAACTCCCATTCCATCCAATGTCTGCCTTATGGAAGTTTCCAAAATATTAAACGTTATAGGTAAGGTAAATCTTCGTGGCAAGTTATTCAAACAATAGTCATTGGCTAAAATGGGTCAAAGGACAACTTAGGAGAAATGTCAAGAAGAAGTTCACGCAAAGTAATCAAAAGTTAGATCCAAGGGGCGAGAAATTGCGTAGCGCCCCGTTTGGGGCGATAACTTTTGCGGGAGCGCAAAAGTATTGCCGGGCGCGACACAATTGATTCCGACGGGAACTTCCGGTTTAGCACTCCAAGAGGGAAGTGGAGCACTAAATCAAGCTTCCCTTACAGCGCTAAAGGGAGCGAGAGGGGCGGTAGCGGCAGAGCGCTGCACAATGTTCCGTTCAGCGCTGCCAGTTTCACAGGCAAATTCCCTCCCTTAAAAGGGGTCAATGCTGCGGTCATTGAAGGCTAAGGCTGGGAATGGTCGGTGGCGGCCCCTGCGATACGCGCATAGCCCCAAGCAATCTAAGAGAGTGCAGGGCTGATCAATCGCGGGCTGGAAAAACATCAAAATACAGCACACTGGGGACATTACTAAATTTTGGCCTACCTGACCACCACTGCCTTTAATTAGCACTCTCCAAACGGCCAGCCGAGGTGACAACGTCTCCTGCAGCTGCCATTGTTGATGCCCTGCGATGCTGCAGGGGGTGGAAGCGAATTTTACATCTGGGGTGATAACGGGGCGCTGCACATTGGATGACGTCATGATCTCTTAGAGGAGGCAAAAATCTTAAGGGGAAAAATTCGGTACCTTAGCACCTCCCACTAGCGCCAGCAGATGGAGCTAACAGGGCGCTAGAGCATTATCACCGGGGCAAGGTGAATCCAGCGCCACATGCCAAATCCCACCCCCCTGCAATGCTCACTGGCTGCCCGATCTGCGAAATTGATTGTCGCCACCTACCTTAGCACCTGGAATAAACAGCGACAGGGAGAGCTGGCATGAAGCAGCAGGAAGCTGGCTCCAGGGACGTTATTTAAAGGGATCATCAGTAATGAGTCGCAGCTGTAGGTTAGTGGAGTTTCAGTGCTTTCTTGTCAGTTTCACATAGTGCAACAGTCTCATTCCATAATTTCAAGGTTATTTTGTATGAGGAGTGTTGTGACAACTAAAAAGTAGCTACATTTATGCTTTAAAAAATCAAACAGCTACACTTGGTTACATCAATGGGGGCTGTACTGGCAGTCGACCTCACCCTCCAGGATCTACGGCAGAGGGAGCTGAGGCAGTGAGAAAGACTGGAGCATGTGGCCAGAGAGAGGAGGAGGGCCATCAGGGCTCTCAACAGGAGGCCTTACCCTCTGAGGGTATTCCGAGAGCACTTCTCCTACTTCCAATTAAGCGAGGAGCAGTGTATTAGAAGGCTCCGCTTCACCAAGGAGGTGGTCACAGAACTCTGCCACCTCCTGCAACCAGACCTCCAGCCTCAGATCAGGGTGACCACGGCTCTCTCAGTGCAGTCAAGGTCACCGTCGCCCTCAAATTCTTCGCCAGTGGATCCTTCCAGTCTGCAACAGGAGATATAGCTAACATCTCGCAGTTCGCCGTCCATCACTGCATCTGGGAGGTAACAGAGGCTCTCTACAGTAGGAGAAGGGACTACATTTCCTTCCCCATCACCAGAGAAAAGCAGGACAAGCATGCATGTGGCTTTGCCAGGAGAGCGGGCTTCCCCATGGTGCAGGACGCCATTCACTGCACCCACATGGCTTTGCGGGCACCGTATAACAATCCTGAGATCTTCTGTAACTGCAAAGGCTACCACTCACTTAATGTGCAGTTGGCGTGTGACCACAGACAGCGAATCCTCAATGTCAATGCCCGCTATCCTGGCAGCAGCCATGATGCCTTCATCCTGCGCCAGACCGGTGTGCCAGCACTCTTCCAGCCACCATGTCAAGCTCGCGGCTGGCTGGTCGGAGACAAGGGCTATCCGCTCTCCACTTGGCTCATGGCTCCCCTCCACAACCCCAACACTCCTGTCCAGCACTCATATAATCAGAGCCATGCCGCCACCAGCAACATCATCGAGCAGACCATCGGGGTGCTCAAACAATGGTTCCGCTGCCTTGACCGCGCAGGAGCAGCCCTCCAGTACTCAGCTGACCGGGTGTCCCATTTCGTCATGGCCTGCTGCATGCTCCATAACTTGCCATCATGAGGTCCCAGCTCTTGCCACCAGGGATTGCGGGACCACCTCAGGAGGAGGAAGAGGGAGAGGAGGAGGATGAGGAGGAGGAGGAACAGGAGCAAGGGAGGAGGCAGCCACTCAATCGTCCTTCCGGAAGGGCGATCCATGACCACCTCATCAGACTGCGGTTCCAATGAATTAATCCTCAGATCCCTGTTGTTCACCACATCCCTATCATTCCATCCCTGTCGCAGGCCATATCACAGCGCAAAGCTGAAATGAGACACACCACAAAAGAATCCAAACTGAATTAATAAATTTATCAAAAATCAGTGAACACATATACAACAAAAATATTAACTATTCACCCTTGTGCAATCCCTTAGTGTGTCTTTGCCTACTCTAGTGCTCCTGCGAAGTGTTGGCCCAGTGGCTGCTGCAGGTCTGGTGGAAAGCTGCTGAGTGTCCGTGCGGGAGACTTCAGATGGCGTTGCAGGATGCCCTTGACCAGCTCTGGGCCTGGAAGGCCCGGTTGTAGACTGTGCTGCAATGGAAGTTGCGAGATCGCCCATCACATGTGGCATCCGGTCTAGGTCGCCACAGTCTCTGGCAATCTACTATCCTTTGCAGATTGGAAATGATGAGCTCCATGATGTGCGCAGAGCCTTGTGCAATATTGCCGACAGGCTCTCGGGCATCCTTGCACCTATCATCTCCGTGTGCATGCCCATCACCCTTCTTCTAAAGGCCTCCCCATCGAGGTCCTCATCTGAGTCCTGTGTAGCAGAACTTGTGCACGAACTCGCCCTCTGGGGAGTTGGCCCCCAAACTATCCTTTCCCCCTGGCCTTGCTGCAGCTCACTCATCCCCGGTGCCTAACCCTGTGCAGATCCCACTACTATACTAGCCTCTAAAGAACGCACAGTGCCAGTATCTGAGCTGGTGCCTGCGGGTAAGACATGAAGTGACGCGGTGTGTTCTTCCTCCTCCTTTTCTCCCGCCTCGCTCTCTACGGTGCCCTCAGGGATAGGCTGTTCAGGTGCTTGCTCATTATCTGAAAGCATAAAGGCACAAGAGTTGGGTTAAGGTGAGGGGAGGAGGCAGGAAGGGAGAAATGCATGCATACAGCATGATTAGCTGGAAAGTGCGAAACGCTTGTGGGGTGAGGGGGATGTAGGATGTGAGAAGAAGGAGTAGGGATGAACATATCGTTGTTGTCCCCAAGGAGGTTAATGTCGCTGGTGGCCATGGCGCCCACCACGTGGCGCCCAATAATCTCCAGCACTCTATTTTCCAGCGCAGACAGTGGTTGGGTGTCGGCTTGTCCCCTGCCTGTGCGCTCCTGCTCCCTCCTGTTGTGAGCCACCTTGGCCTGCAAGAGAAAGGAAAGTGTGCGACTTAGTGTGGAACAATGTGTTTGGGTGATGTGACTGCCATACTTGAATAGCTATCATTGTGTGCAAGGTGTGAGAAGTGGCTGTGAATGTTGGTAGGTAGAGATTGTTGGTGGGTGAATGCTGGGGGTGTGGTGCTTTGGGCAGTGTGTGCAGACTGTGGTTCAGATGGAGGTATGTAGCATTTGTTGAATCATTCACTCACCCTGACCACCTGAGTGAGGTTGTTAAATTTCTTCCTGCACTGTGTGGGGGTCCTGGGGACCACAGTGTTGCCCGGGACATGCTGCGCTACCTCCCTCCACATGGTGCGGAAGACTTGTGGTGAGGGCCTCCTGCCACTTGCCGGGTAGAGCACCGCTCTCTGTCTCTCCATAGTAAACAGCAACACCTCCAATGCTTGATCGCAGAATCTGCGGGTTCTCTCCCTGGGGTGTGGATCTGCCATGAGTACAGCTGCTTCAGTCCTCCTGCTCCTTCTCCTTGACCTGCTACTGCTTGCTGAGGCAGCTGCACAGCCAGCAATGCTGAGAATGAGGTTCTGCAGCATCAATGAACCTCCCCTTTCAAGAACTGAAAAAAGCCTGTGGCAATCATGACTTGCGATTAGACTGTACCTGATATTGGTCCACCCTTTGAGTGTAACCTCAATGAGCTTGGGCTTAAAGACTGGAATTAACGCTCCAATCATTTCTTTGAGCAGTGAGCACAAATTTTGCGTGCAGTCTAAAGTATTAGCGCCTGGCGTTAATTCTCCAACTTTTCTAATTTTACCACCCATTCCTGGGCTATAGTAAATTTCTAGCCCTTAAATTAATTCATGATAGTTAGATGATGAGAGGTGTAGAATATAAATCTTCTTTTCTGTACGGATGTATTAAGATGGGCCACTTATCTTGGAATGTTTTATTTATCTTGTGATCTTTTGAATATTCCCGTCTTAGACTTTGCCAGACAAAATATTACATAAAAATTGTAGGGAGATTAAATATTGTGTACTTTTAATGCTAGTTAGAATAATCCTAGATTCATACAGCACAGAAGGAGGCCATTCAGCCTATTGTGTCTGTGCTGGCTTGTTGAAAGAGCTATCCAATTAGTCCTGCTCCCATGTTCTTTCCTCAGAGCCCTGCAAAATTTTTCTTTTCAAGTATATATTCAATTCCCTTTTGAAAATTACTGAAAGAATCTGCTTCCATTACCCTTTCAGGTACAGCATTCCAGATTATAACAACTCGCCCCGTAAACAAAATTCTCCTCATCTCCCCTTTGATTCTTTTGCCAATTATCTTAAAAATTATTCTTATTTTTTAGAATCAAACAATTTAAAAGTCTTAAAGAAATTTGATGATTCTTGGTAAAGAAAATTAAAAGTAACTATACAGAACAGAATAATAAAAGCAACTGTCTTCAGAGAAAATAACTTGAAGTGCCAGTAAACATCTTCATTAGCACAACTGAATTTCTGTGTAAACTAGACCTGTCTGCCAGTGCTCACCACTGTCTTTTGAAGTTACTTTGATATTAAGTAGACTGTAACTCTTGTGAAATATTCATCTGTAAAATTCTACTAATTTAAAAAATCTGTCAGTAGTATTACATTTAAGCTGAGTTATTGGTCTGGCTTCAATGAAAATGCTGATTTGCTGTAATTACATTTTTCCAACTTTTTTTTAAAAGTTTCCAGACTGTTTTAATATATACTTATTCCAACCTACCTTCAGAAAAAGTCAAGATTGAAAATAGTGATGCTTGGATGAAAGGATAAAGCACTCAATGACCTTTATTTTGAAATGTTACAGCGCAGACACTACTTTTAATTTTAAGCTGGTCCATAAAAAAATCACCAAACTCCACTGTCCCACAAAGGAATGTTGAATTTATAGAGATTATTACTAAACTACATCAGTGATCAAAATAAGGCATTTCAGCACAATCCATTGTGTTGATTCAGTTTTTCATTCTTGCATCTAAGTTCAAGAACCCAGACTCTGTAATCACTCACAGTGAAATTTTCTGGAAGTACCTCCGCATTGGAAGTGCCTTATTGAGATTCCTTCTTACATTGTGGAATTGCAAGAGGTCAGCCAACTAATCCAATCATGATGTTTGTATAATTCAGTCCATTATGTAAGGACGTTTGCTGTGGAATTGGAACACTCCCCGTTGGCAGTGAATATTTCAACCATCTCTCTACTCATTAGGGGTCTCTCCTAATGACTAATAGGTATTCCGATTGGGCAGGTTGGGCATTGTAATGATTTATTCAAGGGTCCTTACCTCTTCTCTCTACCACGAGTTCCTGCCATTACCGAATTGTGCATATCAGAGGGAAGCAACATTATTAAAACCATGTAAAGATTCCTTAAAATACTTGTTGAACATTTTGGGGGAGAAGTTACACCTCATTGCACCTGTTTTTTGGGTGCAAAACAGAGGCACAGAGGTCCAATTTAGGGGGCTAACCTGCCGCACCCAAGCATCATCGGAAACACATCCAACGCCATAATGGGTCAGGCGCTGTAGAGGTGTCCCTGGCAGCTGCCCAAAAAAGGCATTAATCCTCTTGAAAATGCTGATAAGGGGCCTAAAAGCTGTTCCTTTCCGCTGAGCGACGGGCCACCTCCAAAAAAGTAAGTTTAAAAAAATACTTACCTTGATGAGGAGCCGGGAAGTGCAGGCATGCTACTTCCAGCTACTTAGCACTACTGCGCACTGCAGCCAATCACCCCTCCTCCTGTTCTCCTCCCTCCCCCATCTCCAGGACTTACCTTAGGGCCATTGCTGGCAATACAAGCGGCCTGAAACTGAAGGGGACCAGAGTGGCGAGCTGCCTCTGGTGGTGTGACAAGCTCTGGCAGCTCGCCCAAACTATTAAGATGAGGCCCATGGCCCAATTTCGGGTGGTGCTCAGGCTGGCTTCTTCTGGTGCGCGCAACATGAGACCCATTCGGTTTGCACCTGAAAACAGGCATGAAACAATTTAGTCCCCCTTTTTGTCTACAATTTTTCCCTCAGACACCCAAATAAGAAATACAGTTCATAACATAACGTGCAAAGCCACAAAAAACTGTAAAAAAAATATTTAACTTACCCATAAGAGCACCGAATTCCTCAGAAGTGTGTCTTATTAACTTATAGGCTTACCTTTTATAAGAGCTTAAAAAATCATACAAATTTACGGCACGGGAGGAGGCCATTCGGCTGGTGTGGCTCAAGTTTCTGACCCACTCTGACCTGCCATGACCTAATGCTGCCTGTCCCCCTCCCCCGACTCTTTCTGGCCCAAATATTTGCTATAGCACCACAGCTGTACTCAGCCCTCAGCGGCCCATTCCTGTCCATCAGCAATACCTTCCCCACGTTCCCAGGCCATCAGCCTGGTTCCGGGCTAGAAGCCAGTTTTAGTGTAAAATGCTTTTTAATACTGAATTTGATAACTGTACTTGCATAAAGTTGGCACATACCTTATTTGTAGGGTTGCCAACCTTCCAGGATTATCCTGGAGTCTCGAGCAATTAAAGATTAATCGTGTGGATAGTGCTGTGAGCAAACCGGGAGATAAATTATAGGGGCTTTGAAAAAATGGTGTCTTTGTTTTCTTTTCTTTGAACATTTTTGTTCATTAGTTATAAAAATATTGGAGAAATGGGAAAAGGCTGTTTGGCTGGGCAGGGCAGCTGCGGGCGGCAGGTCATGTGATGAAACCTCCAGGGATACCTCCAACCAGAGTTGGCACTGCTAAGTAGTAAAGAGCACTCTGTGCTAAATGGACAAAATTGCAGAATTGAATCCCCAAAACACTCGGTGAATCCCATAATACCATGCAATAAAAATGCAGTTTTACTTATTCAGTCACTGTAAATCAGTATCTCTGATACTCCATTGTACGTTGCTGGGCATAACATGCCCATTTTCATAAAACAGCAACACCACAGAGGATCATTTGCTAGTAGTATATTAAAAATGGTACCTGTATATACACTTAACTGTCACGCTAGGTGTCACACTTTGTTGGTTGGCTCAAATTTCCAATTCCTTTAATAGAAACAAATTAGAACTTTTGTAACTACAAGAAATGCCAAAAAAGCACCAATAAAAAAAAACGTTGCCATTTTTCTTTCTCACAAAATCACACTTTCAGGCTCAAATTAAGATTACATAATAAAAACATAAAAGTGACATGTTGCACATATACTTAAACTTATCTCGCTTTTTTTTTGTATTGAATCTCTCTATTAAGTTTTTGTCTGGAGTCCCCTGCTTCTCTAGCAAGCCGAGAACTTAAGCTGAAAAGGCTATTAACTATCACTCGCAGTCTGAGCATGCGCACTGTGGAGAAACATCCAGAACGCACTGGCATTAGTCTGAAGAGAATCTCCACATCAACTGAAACAGAAAACATTAAGCAGACTTTGTTTTTTGAAATGACTGCAAAACAATCCAAAGTATGATGTTTGTAACATTTTTTGAGGTAACCTTTTACAGAGAGAGGCTGCATTCATAATTGACAGAGACTGAGGTGTGTGAGGTAAATGTATTTAGTAGAAATATCACTTCTGACACCAAAAACATTAAAAAATGACACTATTCTGAAAAAAATGAATAAACTCAACCACAAATTTGGTTAACTAGTGTTAGAAATATTTATAAAATTGAGTACACCAGGACAGCCCACATCGCCTGGCAACAATCACTGGAAGTTCTAATGGAGGAGGTCTGTGTGTGACAGAGAAAGATCCCTGGCAGGAGTTGCCATTTTTATACTGCTCCTGTGGAAATACAACACCCCGCGTGTACTTTTACCAAACCACCAAGTTTATATATAACAAATGATGGCAAAAAGATTATAAAATGTAACAAAAATTACATGTGGCAGAGTAAAATGATTCCATTTTCTCTTGTGCCTTTTAATACATTGATTAAAGATTTTACTTGAATGACTCGAGTCTGTTCCAAAAGCTTGGAATTGACTGGATATTTTACCTCACAATAGTTGGAGAGAGTTTCCAACCACATCTGTGTATTCGGAGCATGTGCAGCTTGCAGAATTTCCTAGCATGTAATCTGTGCCTCGATGTGAGTTTGTGCAGAATGGTGTATGCTCTCCTGCTATGGAGACTTCAGAGTTGCTTTGCTTTTTCCAAAAGACTTGGAAAAAACTGGAGCTTGAATTCTCAAAGCTTTATTTCAGACAAGTCTGACATTAATTTAAATTTATTAACAAATGTGGCATTCTGTGGTGTACTACTCATAGACAGGCAATTAGTTGACAATTAGTAAGGAAAACAAAAAAAGGGATCGATTTTAAACTACCCCCCACCTCACGCCCAGCCCAGCGGGAAGTCCTTTAAAATGGAGCGTTGAGATTTACCATCCTGTTTCTGCTGGAATCCCGCTGGCCACCATTTTAACTGCTCACTGCAGTTAGGTGGCTGAGGCGGTAGACTCATAAAATTATGCAAATGGAGGACCTATTATAGAGCCATAATAACGGCACAGAATGAGGCCATTCAGCCCATCGAGTCCGTGCCGGCTCTCTGTAGAGCAATCCAGTCAGTCCCATTCCCCCGCTCTATCCCCGTAGCCCTGCAAGTTTATTTCCCTCAAGTGCCTATCCAGTCTCCCCTTGAAAACGTTGAGTGTCTCCGCTTCCACCACTTCCATCGGTAGCGAATTCCAGGTCATCACCACTCGCTGCGTAAAAATGTTTTTCCTCACATCCCCCCTGTACCTCTTGCCCAAAACCTTAAATCTGTGACCCCTAGTCCTTGTATCATCAATTAGTGGGAACAGCCTTTCCCCGTCTAGCCTATCCAAACCCGTCATAATCTTGTACATCTCTATCAAATCACCCCTCAATGACCTTTGCTCTAATGAAAACAAATCCAGCTTCTCCAACCTTGTAGCTAAGATTCCCCATCCCTGGAACCATTCTGGTAAATCTCCTCTGCTACCTCTCAAGGGCCTTCACATCCTTCCTAAAGTGTGGTGACCAGAACTGGACGCAATACTCCAGTTGTGGCCTAACCAGCGCTTTATAAAGGTTCAGCATAACTTCTCTACTTTTGTACTCCCATGTCAATGGAATTACATTTTAGCCCGGGTCTGAGTGGGAAAACTGCAACAGCTTTCCCGCTAGGTGAAGACTGGTTGGCAGCTGTCGGGAAGGATGAAGAGGCCCCCCCCAAGGTAAATGAAAAACCTTCTTTTGTGGAAGGCCTGAGGTCTGAGAGAGGAAAGGGAGGATGGGGAGGGAAGGGGAGGGGAGGGTTGGGGGGTACGGGTGAGCAGCGATGGCATCCCTGCCAGGCCAAAGCTGTCGGGATCCGGATCTAGGGAAAAGTGTAAAATGTTAATTATTTTTACAGTTTTCCTCGTGGGCCAGGAGGAGCAGGAGTGCTCCTCTGGGCCCCTACCTCCGGGTCCCACAAGGCAAGTCGTGGCCTCCCCTGCCCTGGACTTCGCCCACATTCTCCAAGACAACCATTTTATGTGTGTACTAATCTCAGGTCTTCGATTCATTCATTCAATTAATTCAAAATAAATAACAAAAGAGAAGGAAATGAGTTAGAGAACCAATACATAGAGAGAGAAAAAGAAACCACAAGAAGAGAAAGAGAAAGAAAAGATACAGCAAGGGAAGGAAATGAAGCTGAGGAGTAAGAAGCAATATAACAGTAAACAGTATAAGTTAATATCAATTCCTGCACCAAAAGGTGAACAAAGCAACATATGGAACCAGTTTATTTGTTTATATACTTAGTGCATTGATGCATGTGCACAGAAGAATATTTAAAATATAAAAAGGACTTTTTTCAGGTATAGCCTAAGGAACAGAATAATATTTGGGAAGCAAGAAATAGCTCTGTTATTACCATTATACAAGGTGGTATAATGGGCCATTATACGTCCATGCTGACTGTAACTTATTAAGCTATTATTAGACAGCTACTCCTCCAATCCACTGCTTAATATAGTTTCCATTATTTTACTTGGTATTGATGCAAGGCTAATGGGCCTGTAGTTACCCAAGTCCGATTTGTCCCCATTAGTAAATATTGGCACTATGTTTACTTGCTCCCAATTCTGCAGAACTGCCAATGCCCTATAAATCTTTCATCATTGTAGTTTCCTTCAGCTGCCTAGGATAGATGCTATCTGGCCCATAGAATTTGGCACTCTCCAGTCCTTTTTACTTATCAAGTGCCTCCATATTGATTTCAAAATATTCTATGTTATTTATTGGACCGCAATATTTGGATAGCGAACCAGTATTTTCCTCCCTAGTGAACACTTCTGGAAAATAACTATCAAGTTTTAACTTCATTTTTAATTAAGAAGGATTTTGAATTTTGAATTATTCATCCACATTTATTTCTGAAGATCTAACTTCCTCCTAAGCAATCTTCAACTATTATGGTAAACTCTTTGAAATACAGTCGTGCCTTTGCTGTTACTGTATGCTGCTATACATGACTCCATCTACGAAGAAACCCGTGTGATAGTTATGTGAGCTACAAAATTGTCTAGTATGGTTGATATTGTTTTTTGGATGAGACATTCGACCGAGGTCCTGTCGACCCTCTCAGATGGACATAAAAGATCTCATAGCACTCTTCGAAAAAGAGCAGGGGAGTTCTCCCGATGCCCCAGTCAACAATTATCCCTCAACTGACATCACTAAAACAGATTATCTGGTCATTTATCTCATTGGGGTGGTTTCAGGCCCTCAGAAATTGGGCAGGCGGGGAGTTAATATCACCTGCGGTACTTACCTGCGGAGGTCCCGCTGTCTTCTCACGGGTACCAATTTTAACCTGCTCTTCTGAGCAGGCGGAAGGGACACCCATTGGAGGCCGTCGGGGTCCCTCTTTAAATATACAGATCGGGCTCTGATGATGTCATCGGGGCCCGACTGTTATTTTAACCAGAGACCTGCGCCGGATAGCTGTTGTAGGGAAGAGGAGTCAGGGCCAGCAGAGGGCAAAAAAGCTACGTTTTTTTATCCTTTTGTAAAATTTTCTTTATGGGACCAAGAGGAGAAGGATGCTTCTCTAGATCGCAAAAGGAGAGTTTAGGCCTCCCCTGCCCTGGGCTTACCCCCCACCCCACTGCAGGGCCATCCCCAGCACCCTCCCAGCCTCTTACCTGAGTGCTGGGGACGTTCCTTCGGTCTCTGGCAGTGGCCTCCTGTTGACCCACATTCCGCTCCCACCCACTGGCCAGACTGACATATCAAGAAAGACTGGATCAACTGAACTTGTATCCTCTGGAGTTCAGAAGAATGAGGGGGGATCTTATAGAGACGTTTAAAATCCTGACTGGTTTAGACAAATTACATGCGGGCAGAATGTTTCCAATGTTAGGGAAAACTAAAACCAGGGGTCACAGTCTAAGGATAAAGGGGAAGCCATTTAAGACTGAGATGAGGAGGAACTTCTTCACCCAGAGAGTGGTGAATCTGTGGAATTCTCTACCACAGAAGGTTGTTGAGGCCAGTTCGCTAAATATATTCAAAAGGGAGTTAGATATAACACTCACAACTAGGGGGATCAAGGGGTATGGCGAGAAAGCAGGAATGGGGTACTGAGGTAGCATGTTCAGCCATGAACGCATTGAATGGCGGTGCAGGCTCGAAGGACCGAATGGTCTACTCCTGCACCTATTTTCTATGTTTCTATGTTTCTATGCCACTTCCCACCAGTTTTGAGCAAGAGACTGACGAGGGTCGATGCAGATGAGGCCCGGGAGTTTAATTCCCTGAGTCTCACAATGCCGACGTCGGGGCAGTTTCTCACCCGTCTCGGCCCCCGCCCGCTTGACTGGCACCCTAAGTTAAAATTTAATTGGCTGTGAAGTGCTTTGGGATGTCCCAAGGTCATGAAAGGCGCTATATATATGCAAATTATTTTCTTTTTTCTTAAAATTAGAGCTATTGCTGTTTGTGGGACCTTGCTGTGCACAAGTTGGCTGCTGTGTTTCCCTACATTACTACACTTCAAAAGTACTTCATTGGTTGTAAAGCACTTTGGGAAGTCCTGAGGCTGTGAAAGGCTTATATTATCTGAAGTGATGGGGGAATTTAGTAGAAGTCCAACATGTAATTTAGAGGCAACAGAGAGGTCCTGTGTGTGTGTGGAGGGCACAGAGAGGTCCTGTGTGAGGAGGGCACAGAGAGGTCCTGTGTGAGGAGGGCACAGAGAGGTCCTGTGTGTGGAGGGCACAGAGAGGTCCTGTGTGAGGAGGGCACA
Organism: Squalus acanthias; assembly: GCA_030390025.1. Taxonomy (NCBI): domain Eukaryota; kingdom Metazoa; phylum Chordata; class Chondrichthyes; order Squaliformes; family Squalidae; genus Squalus; species Squalus acanthias. Next base: position 22,539,329 of record CM059438.1, on the reverse strand, counting down.
GAGAGGTCCTGTGTGAGGAGGGCACAGAGAGGTCCTGTGTGTGTGGAGGGCACAGAGAGGTCCTGTGTGTGGAGGGCCAATATCCCTGATTATTTCTCACACAACGTTTTGCTTCAGATCACAGAAAGCACAGGCTTGCCAATGAGAACTGACTTTTTATTGGGTACAAGTAAAAGTATCTGGAGCAGTTGGAATCATAACAGGGCTTCTTTATACTGATACCCACCCCCTGCTGTAAGGTAAAAAGTTTTATTTTGTGAAAGTTAGATCAGTCTGTCAAAAATAGATAGAAGAAAATCTCTTCCCCCTCCCTACCTCAGCTCTGCACCCACTCCATGCTACAGTAACTGACCTTGCCCAGGTTGATGGTTCACTGGTACAGCTGGCGAACACCAACCTGAGGTTTGGTGCATAAGGGCCAAGACGTTGGGTATCACAACAACAGCAACTTGCATTTATATAGCTCCTTTAATGAAGTAAAACGTTTCACAGCAGCTAACGCCTCACAGCAGCGTTAGCAAACACCATTTGACACCAAGCCACATAAGGAGCTATTAAGAGGTAGGCTTTAAGGAGCGTCTTAAAGGAGGAAAGAGAGGTAGAGAGGCAGAGCGGTTTAGGCAGGGAATTCCAGAGCTTAGGGCCTTGGCAGCTGAAGGTACGGCCGCCAATGGTGGAGCGATTAAAATCGGGGATGCTCAAGAGGCCAGAATTAGAGGAGTACAGAGATATTGGAGGGTTGTGGGGCTGGAGGAGATTGAAGAGATAGGGAGGCGCGAGGCCATGGAGGGATTTGAAAACAAGAATGAGAATTTTAAAATCCAGGCGTTGCTTAACCGAGAGCCAATGTAGGTCAGCGAATTGATTCACGTGAGGAACCTGAATACAGTGATCTGTTCGCAGCCAGAACGGTAGCCAACTGGAGCAGCTATGGAATACCAGACTACATCTTACCCATGAAATTTCAAACAGGGAAAGATATTCGATTCCCAGACAGCTCTTACTCACCTTAAGCAGATAAAGATGAAAAGAAATGGCCAAGCAATACTATGGGGAAACATTCGCCTGTAGCAGACACTGCCATGGCAAATTTAGGATGCCTGAACTAATATACATTTCGACCCGTTCCAATCACTTCAGAAAAACAGCTGGAATAAAGCTTCGCTTTTCCAAACACTATTCAGTGAGCGGTTTACCAAGTAACTCACCACATGGGAGCAATCCAATTGGGATCCAGCGTGATGTTAGCACACTGCACACATCAGCACGATTCAGGTTAGACAAAAACTTACATAACACTCTCTAAAAGGGATCAGTCCAGAAATGACGAACATTTATTTGAAAACACAAGCAGTCACAGCCCCTGAGTCGTGGCGGAACAGCTGCATGTGATAAGTAAATCGACGTGGCCAGAGTCTTAAAGAAAACTAAGGGTAGAAACTTCAACAATACCGACTCTCGGTCGATTATACATTGTATAAACATATCGCCATCTCATTCTGGTTCAGGAGGAAACCCAACTGTTGGGAGCTTGTGTTAAGCAAACAGCCAGACCCCAGTGCACTCGGTTAGACACCTGTCTGTCCCCGTTCCAGTCCTCCCGCCCACCGGGTCTTGAAGTTGTAACTGTTTTGAATATAAAATGATGAATTTCCCAGGACCATTTTGCACGGCAGTGAATAATTCTACCGAAGGCTGTGCTGGTGTTTACCTTTCAGTTGTAAATATGGAATTAAAAAAGACAATTCTTCTGATCCCACGCCGTTTCAATTTCGCTGTTACAAGAGGCTCTTCCTGGCCATCCAGTTTTGGCCACTGTCAGATAGACCTTAATTGCGGCGCCCAATAAAGGCCGCCCACAAACGGCTAGATTTGTATAATTAATGTTCCCATGTTCGGATATGAAGTCAGGGCCTATTGCAATCCCTAGAACTGTTGGGGGGAAAGGTACTAAGCACATTTGCTTCAGCCCATTGCACTTCCATTCGAATGGGAACATTACGGTAGATAAAATAACAGGCTTAGAAACACAGCCGAGGTATATTGCTCGCTTTAACAACTTCAAGGTAAAATTGCTTTTGCAAACTTTCGATTTCTTGGCACTTAGTAATGCTCAAAAAAAATATTTTTTTTCATGACCTATGGATGGTTTTTCAGCTAAAGCGACAGATCAGATTAAAAACGGTGTCTTCTGTTGCTGAGAACACTCTTCACCCTATGAAATGATTCTTTGTGACAGTGTGAAAGATTAATAGTGCAGCCGCTCTGTTTAAACCTGCCTCACATCTGAAACTTGTCTGTAGGAGAGAGGGAAGTGGGTGTTTCAGGTCATTGCAATACCTCGCACCAGCGAGTACTCAGCCCTCTCGCTAACTTGTCTCTGCACTCATGCGGAGTCTATCAATTGAACAATTCACGCTTTCTTTCTGGCCATCCTCTAGAAAAAGCCCGAAACGCGACTGCTGCAAGAACCGACAGCTGGAGACTCCCACTAATTCGGAAAACTCCGTGCAAACGTGAACGCTGAAAGCGAGAAATCAAATTTTAAAAAAAGTTGTGTTCAATTAATTTTCTCTCGCTGCTGTTTCTGGATTTGACCAGTTTCGGGAGCCACGCTGGCAAGGATCTCAGTAAATCCAGTAAAAAATGGTGCTTAAACTACAGGCATCCGCATTATGAAACACACACACACACACACAGACAAAAATAAGTATTTATTGACATTGTTTTAGTCGAGGTTTGAGAAGATTAAGAGGTAGTGCCAGCTGCCAAACCTCTTCTAAAGCAACACGCGTTCTAGTGCTTTGTAAGGAGATATGGTTTTGATTACTTTGTGTTCATGGAAATTGTGCAGTGCCTCTGGATTTGGCCGAAAGCTCCAGCAAGCTCTGAGATCCTAGTGCCGAAGTCACCTGCCAATATCCAGGCTGAAGTCTCTCTCTCCTCTCAGTCTGACGCACTTACAATCACATGGACCTCCTGAGTTCAGGCTCATCAGATCTTTGGAGCATGGAAAGTTTGTGAAAATTAAAAAAATAAAACGCAGAGGATTCGATAGCAGTTTCAGTATCGGTTCACCATTGTGTTTCTGGCCACAGTTGTTTTGGTGGAGTCAGTGGTGAGTTACTCTGCAGTTACTACAATGCTTCCTCTGACCCGTGGCTATTGCGTTGCAGTTCTGGGTCTTTGCTTATGGGGGTTAGTGATTTTCTCGGATGTTGCCTGTGGGAACCCTGCAGAGGACCACGATTACTACCTGCAAGAGATCATTTCCAGAGAGGGTTACCACTACTACCCCGAGGAGCGTCGAAGGAATTCAGAGGTTCCCGTGGAAAGGGAGCCCAAGGAGAAAGTAAAGAAGGAAAAAGAGAAACCCGTGGGAGCTCCAGGTAAACAGTGGCTGTCATGAACACAAAACGGGTTCAGATTATTGCCGAGTTATATGTATTAGTATAATATGTATCCTACATGAATATTCACATTTTAAAAATTGCAACGCTGTACTTAGGCAATCTCTATATGAAACTTAAAGCCAGCGGTTATGTTTTAAAATACATACAGAAGAGGCGATTGGGATTAACATTTTAACTAGAATAATATCGCATGGACGATATTGTAGAGAAAAGTTAGAAGTGTGAACAAGATTTGTAAACAATGCCGGGCAACACCGACGACAGATAGTTTATTAATATTAAACTTTCCCAGAGTTTCCGCGCAGGGACGAACACATTTTGTATATAGTGCAGCATTTATTAAAAAAAAACAAGTTAAAGACAAGTTTCATTAGAATTGCGCTCAAAATAAGCAAATTGTTGTAAGGAGCATGAACGATTTATGCATTGTAGGTGTTTTAGTGAATAGTGGGACTGTGGTTTACATATGAATTATCCAGAACGGTTGATAACTAAAAGGACACTTGGGAAATACGATAGAAAGTGCAGACAAGTGTGAGTCTGCTTTACTTTTACAAAACGTGGACTCGATTTTACTACAGGGTGTTAATACTGCACCGTTAAGTTGTCTCTGAAAATTGCTACTATAATAACTTTGAAACTATTTGATATTTTATCATATAAGATTGTTCATGCACTGTCTCCATTTTCCAGTCAAAAATGGAAATAAAAAAACAGAGAAAGAGAAAAAGTCCAATGGAAAAACACCAAATAGCAGTCAAGAAAACTATAAGGTGACTGAAGAAAAGATTGAGAGTAAGTAATGAAATCTTTATTATTACCCTCTCTTAGCCCAGTCAACTTTACTGACAGTTAATTCTTATTGGTACCCAGAAACTACATTTTGTGTAATCATTAGATTATGCAATCTCACTATAATTGAACATTTGCTGCAATCTATATTGCAACATAGAGAAAGGGTTTGGAATGAATAAATATGGGATCAGTACATGTGCAAACCAGCTACTGGCTGCGAGTGTCAGGTAGAATCCACATATCTTGAACCTTTTCTATATACATTCTCCATGAAATAAATCCAGTGACATAATCCATGTGTGTGACACTGAATGCCACTATCAATTGAAAAATGGCAATGTTCCAACTTTCTACCATTAGACTACTAAGTGATTGGACTCCAAATCTTTTGCCATCATTAATGTGGCCCAAGATCATATGGTTTATTGATGCGCCAAAGTGTATGTCATGGAATTAATAACACCAGTCAAAATTTAGAGATAGAATAATTTGGAGGCTGGACAGTTTCTCAAATGCTCAGTTAACATTGGTCAGTTATACAACACAGTTTGCATCAATGTAAAGCAGCTTTGGTTTTATGTGAATGAAAGCTGTGCCGTGAATTCAAGAGTGAAGTTTGCCAGAACGAATTTGAGCATTGTTAGATCATCTCACAGAAGCAGCTCACACTGCTTCAGCTTTGCGCTGGCTGAGGTATAACTATACTCAGTGTGAGCAAACTTTACAAAACTCCCAGGCAGATATTGTACCTCCAGGGAACTTCTGACATTGTTTAATGTTGAAAAAGAACCAATTGTTCCATCAGCCGTTCTCTAAATTTAGCTTACATTTAGATGCCAGTGTGCAGAACTCTGCGCATGTGTGCTTGCTTGGCCAGGAGCAAAGTGGAGCTGGCAATGTAACTTGGTTGACTGTCTCTGCGTTACCTTAAGCAAGTACTGGCCTCAGCCTACTATATTAAGTATGACAGCATTGTCTGACTTTGCACAAGGATAGAAGTGAATTTACACAATGCCAATTACTGTCAAAGCCTTATCAGAGAGGAGGGGTGGGACATACTTTCATGAATTTACTGCATGCTTTGGCAGATTTCTTCAGCTTCATAGTAAAGTTTTTTTGCCATTCATTTTGCCTGAAAGTTTGCAAAGAACCAGAAACAATCTTCATGTTTTACTAAAAGTTGACTAATGTAATCACAAGAATAATCCTGAAATGATTAATTATTAAGTACAGCAATATTTGCTTTGACTACTAGCAAACATCTTGTAAATCACCTGGTAAAAACCTATTTATACCACACATGCGAACAGAATATTCTAGGTTTATTTGCAATGAATAGTGTTTGAAACTGACACTGTTTTGACTCCCAAAATTGCACGATGAATTACAAGCCACATACATACCCAATGCTTGTAAACACTCAAATTCTCGGGTCTCATGGCATCATTTTCTAATTACTAAACGAAGTTCTAATTACTTAATCTTTACTACAGCATTGATTTCTGGATGAAAGCTAATTGTAATCAAATTAGTTAAATGTTTAACAGCTATTTCTACCACTCCATACAGTGCACATCAGTCATCCTTTCTGCACACTGACATCAACAGTTACCATGTGACTAGATTACAGTCCGATATTTCTGTATCATGGCAAATGCAAGCAGGCTTCCATGTTAGTTAAGGTGATCACACGGTGGTCTTTGAACCAGAACCACCTTTGAACCAGACAGCCTGCTTTTGGGAATAACTGTCCAGTAATTTTGATAATTGAACACTAGACAGTAAATATCTGGTTTAAATACTGTGTGTGAATGTGTGGGTAAGCTTCATGTTCACATATGTGTGATCTAGCTCTTAGTCTGGATGGATAGTGTGGGAGTTAAAAAGAAAAAAAAGCAAGTCTCTATTGTGCACTTTCAGAATTCAACTAGAGCAAACTAATTCTGGCATAAAAACCTACCTCACTTGTCCAGGGTTCAAGGTGGTTTAATTCTGGTGTGACTCCAGTGTAAACTAGCTCGCAAATCTTCACTGATGTAAATGCTCTAGAATCCATTACTGTCAGTATTTGTAGCATTAACTTACAGCAAATCTAGATAATGCAGAATTTGGAAGACAATCAGTTTTCCTTTGATGCAAAATATTAAGGTGTATATATAATTAAGATGAGTTACATAATAAGTATCCTCTTTTACACACCATAGTAGAAATCCACATGAATTGAAATGTTGTCTTTTGTAAATTATAAATCCGAACATAAGGGATGGGCCAATTCCCAAACTCACCCAAAACAAGACATTGTAATTGTAGAGTGGATTTATCATAATTTATTTGTTTGTCTTTAAGCAAAATAATTGTGCTGTTGTGAATTTATAGTGTTCCTTTTCCCAATGAAATGTATATTATTATCCTGTGTTGAATTAGTCATATCTTCAAGGATATTATTCACCAGTAACACAGTATATTATTTCTTTGTGAAACTGCTTTCTGAGCTCCCTGACGGGTCACTTGGTAAAAATGTTGAGACCGGCAAGGTTCAAGGTTTGATCTCTGTTCTGTGGTGAGTTGGCTAATCTCAGTTGGGACAGTGGTGGGAGCACTATAATTAGCCTCTGCATCCCTGGGGTGAGGAAAGTAAAGTTGGCCAAGGTTCTCTGTCCTGGTAGTTACCCGGTGACCTCTGCTGGAATTGCACATGTGTGGACACTGTGTGAGGACATGATTAGGCTTGGCAGTGATATCCCGCATGGTTCAATATCATCAATATACAGACTGTTCAGATTGGTGCATGAAGAAAAGGCTATTTAAAACACTGGAATGCTGCCATAATAATACAAAATAAAATTATTTCAATTAGCTGGCCCTGTTATACTTTTTATCCTGTGCTGTAACATCGTAAAGCACTGTGGTGGATGTTAACCAGGAGTGGGTTTTGGGTGGATGGAGGGCGAGGCGAGTATGAAATGCACCCTCTGGCATAAATTTTAGGCCTGGGGTAGTTTAAATTCCAGGCCTCATTTACGGGCAGGAGAGGAAAATTTGGGCAGTCCAGAGGCCATCTGTCAGCACCACAGGAAGCTTGCCAGCACACAGGTAATTTGTGTGTTGGGAGGGGGAGTGGAGGGGAATTTGGCAGGGTTTCATGGGTGGGAAGCGGGGAGAGCCCGGAGCAGCAGAGGCCCAGCCCTTCCTTGTGGGGCCTGCAAACCCATTCCTGCTCCTCCTTCCATTGTTTTGCTTACCTTGGAGGGCCTCTGCTGCCTTCTAACTGGATGTCACTGAATGGGGCGTCTGCAGTGGGCACCGGCTCAGGATAGGGTTAAAATGTTATCATGAAATATATAATTTATTCTAAATTTTTTGTTTAAAACCTTATTTTGGAAATTTTAGAAATTTCAGTTACTGACAAAAAAAGATTTGTTTTGTAAAAATAACTATTTTGAATGATTCCGTTAATTCATCAACAAGTTTTCATGGCAAAATGTTGACATGTTGAAATAGATTTTTCCCATTACAAATGTTGACATGTTTCTTTGGGGTTTTTCCATTATAAATATTTTAATGGTAAATGTTGACAAAGAAAGCATGACTTAAAATTGTGATGCACGAGTAAGGTTTGTGCACTTGAACTGTATGATACGCACAACGTGTATGTGGTTGTGTGAGAGTGTGTGTGCATGTGCTGAGATGCTGCAGGATGGAGTTGAGGACACTCGCGTCGAAGACAGAGTCTCGGTTAAGGAGATCTTCGAAGTGCTCCTTCCAGCAGGCACTGACTGCCTCCCTGTCCTTGATAAGTACCTCTCCGTTCTTGGCCCGCAGTGGGGTAGGACCTTGGGTGCTTGGGCCGTAGGTGGTCTTGACTGCGCTAAAGAATCCACACATGTCGTGGTTGTCGGCTAGCTGCTGGATCTCCTGCGCTTTCTCCACCCACCATCTGTTCTTTAGGTCGTGAGTTTTTTGTTGGACCTCGGCCTTCAGGCGTCTGTAGAGCTGCTTTCTTGCTCTCGAGTTGTGTTGGACGAAGTCCAACACTGCCTTCAGTGTGCCAGTGCAGCCTTCGGTCGCTTGAGGAAGAGAGTGTTTGAAGACTAGGACCTCAAACCCGGCACCAAGCTCATGGTCTACAGAGCAGTAGTGATACCCGCCCTCCTGTATGCTTCAGAGACATGGACCATGTACAGCAGGCACCTCAAAGCACTGGAGAGGTACCACCAACGCTGCCTCCGCAAGATCCTGCAAATCCATTGGCAGGATAGGAGCACCAATGTCAGTGTTCTCGCTTAGGCCAACATCCCCAGCATCGAAGCTTTGACCACGCTCGATCAGCTCCGATGGACGGGTCACATCGTTCGTATGCCCGATACGAGACTCCCAAAACAAGCGCTCTACTCGGAGCTCCGGCATGGCAAGAGAGCCCCAGGTGGGCAGAGGAAACGCTTCAAGGACACCCTCAAAGCCTCCTTGAAAAAGTGCAACATCCCCACCGACACCTGGGAATCCCTGGCCCAAGACTGCACAAAGTGGAGGAGAAGCATCCGGGAAGGCGCCGAACACCTCGAGTCTCTTCGCCAGGAGCAAGCGGAAGCCAAGCGCAAGCAGCGCAAGGAGTGCACGTCAACCCAAGCACCCCACCCACCCGCCCCTTCAACCACCGTCTGCCCCACCTGTGACAGAGACTGTAGGTCCCGCATTGGACTCATCAGTCACCTGAGAACTCATTTTTAATGTGGAAGCAAGTCATCCTCGGTACTGAGGGACTGCCTAAGAGAGAGAGAGAAGAGTGTGCATGTGTGAGAGTGTGTGTAAAAGAGAGAGTGCGTGTGCATATATTATACTAAAACAATTGATGCCCAACAGTAACTTTCTTGGAAAAAACTATTATTTTTAGCACTGTAACTCATAAATTTACTTCAGACTTGGATCATCTAAAAATTTTCCTAATGCGTTTCCATATTAAAATTTTCCTAATGCGTTTCCATATTAAAATTTAAATTCAGTGGTATGCATTTAATATCACATTGGCTAAGTTTTTGTCTTTTTCTTTAAATTGCTCATCACAAATCTACACAAAAAACTACATAATGTTAAATGTAAAAAATAAAGGTGACATTTTGTGTAAAAGCCAAAGTACTTTAAGGGGTAGAAATTAGGTCGCGCCCCATTTGGGGCGCAAATATCATCTGGACGCAAATATTAGCGCCTGGCGCTAATTATCGGCACTGACTGGAAACTTCACTTTTACCGCCCCGGGAGGTGAGTGGAGCGCTAAAGCAGGCGCTGCACACCTGTCTTAAGGCGCAAAGGCCAAGGAGTGAGGCGCTAACTCAGAGCGCTGGCGAAGCTCATGTAATGTCAGTCAGCAATGGAACACACACACAATGGCACGGGCCAGTTCTTAAAGGGGATGGTTAATCTTGCTTTCCATCCACATCCTGTTCATTGCAGCCTTGAATCTCGGCCTGGAGAGACTTGCACATCAAATGTGCTGGAAAGAACAATGGAGAGTACCAGGCAAAGAGCTCAGAGTGCAGCTCCCACAGTCTCTGCTAAATCGATACAAGGAAGGGCAAATCAAAATGAACCTGCAAAGTGCTGCTCAGTACCCAAAACTCCTTCACACAACGTTGAATCTCTCCAGAAGTCTCTCCCTCTCTCTCTCAGAATGCGTAGTTCAAAAATGCCACCAACAATAAAAGACAGGAAGAGGCCCCCTTTAAATAGCGCCTCCCCCAGCCCCACAGCGATTGATAGCGTTCCAGTCTTCTGGTCGTTGGAAGCGCCAGGCGGTAAGGCAGGGGGCGCCACTCAATTTCCGCTCCGGGGCGCCACAAGGGCGTTGCACCATGGAATGACGTCATAATCTGCGCGCGCAGGTGGTCGCAGCGGTAAGTTTTAGCGCCGCCGCACAATGTCTAGTTAAGTTCCCGAGCGGCGCAAACATCGCTGCGCCCGGGCGTTAGCGGCTTTGCGCCCCATTAGCGCCCTCTTAAGGCGCTAACGGGAGGCGCAACCAACTGAATTTTTACCCCTAAGTCTCTTCATAAGAATATAATTTTAAATATTAATTCTCAGGATGTGGGCATTACTGGCAAGGCTGGCATTTATTGCCCATCCCCAGTTGCCCAGGGCCTTCTCCTTCAACCTCAGTTTGATACAACTGAGTGACTCGCTAGACCACTTCAGAGGGAAGTTAATAGTCTACCACTTCGGTGTGGGTTTGGAGTCACATACAGACCAGACATATCTTCAGCTGTTATCAGAATTCCTGTCAGGACCTACAAATTAAGTGCTCGGATTTTGAAGGTAGTTAAATAAAGCCTTCTATCTAAGTGTGTAACCCCCTTTGCACTTATAAATGTAAAGGTTTAACAAGGTAATTTCTGTTCTTGGAGCCAAGATAAAGATCAGACCTATTACAAAGGACCAATAGGCTGTATTGAAGCTGCATTTTCTTGTGCAGCCTCATACAATGCAATATTCTTGTGCATATTTTCACTTCATTCAAACATTATTGCTGATATATATATGAATAAATAGAAAAACATTACAATTCTTCGAGACATTATTTTGCTAATTCGCAGTTCTCTGGATTGTAATCTATGGTGGCACAGTTTACTCGAAATTGTTAGACTTCTCCAATTAAGATACAAAACCTCATGATTTAGTGTTATTCCTATTTTTCCTTTCAGCACATTGTATGTAAAAAGAACACACAGCTCAATATTAAAATGTCTAGAGTACTTCCAAATATTCTAATGGCATTTTATCTTAGCGTTGCTTAATCAGAAAAGATGTACAGAGTGATGAGAGATTTACAATCATACCTCCCAAATGGTACTGCATTAGTGCAAGTAAAGACAGATACATACTAAGGTAAAAAGTTCAAAACTATATAATAGCAAACATAACTAAAGCTAGTGAGGACAGGAGGGTTGTTTGAAATAACATTCAAATACAGCACAAAGAAAAGCTTTTATTATTTGGATAAAAGACACGTATAGAATGGAACTAGTTCAGTTTAGATGTAAAATAAAAGGGATATGATTCACTGGAGCTGATTAGTTCCCGGGTGCAAGCGCGGAAATCAGGGGTGAGGACCCGTGATGATGCTGGCTCTCGGCTCCCTTTATATTTTCTGGGGCTTCACAGGGGTGGGATGGTGGGGTGGGGGAGTGGGGCGAGGAATAGATTGCCTGTGTCTACAATGGGCAAAAATGTAAATGAGGCAGGAGAGGACATTCCCGGCTGCCTTACCTCATTTTCCTCTCGCTTAGCCAGGTGCACTGAGATAAAGGGGACCCGAAGAAGCTGTTGTTACCCTTAGTAGTCAGAAGTCCCCACAGCCGGCGACCACCCCACTGTTGCAGGGCTCTTTCTCTTCCTGATTCTGGGCAGAGGCCCCTGCCGTGGGGCCGACCTGCATTGGGGGCATTGCAGGATGCAAGTAGCCCAAACCAACAAATCTAGGGGGAGTTCGGATTGGGATAAGCACAGTACACTTCAGGTACACTGCACCTGATTAGCGTTCAGACACGGGGGGCTGGAAATTTAGCTACATTATTTGAATATTAGAGCCAGACAGAAAGAAGCATATTCTTACATACCTGAATGGAATATATAGTACTGCCTTTTAAATAAAAGATACAAGTTACTAAAGAAACAGAGATCTTCTGCTAATAGTGTGCGGAGTTTTTCAATAAAAAAGTTACTGCTAAGCAAAATTGCTCTCATTAGGATTTCAGCTTATCACTGTTTTTGTTAGACCCAAACCTCTATTGCATATAGAAGTAAATAGCTTTAAAAGAAAAAAAATGCTTCTAGGTGGTTTTCTGTTAATATACCCAATGTACATAAAAACAATTCTAGCACAGAATACAAAGTCATTAGTCATCCTGTTGCCTATTCCATCATGTTCAACAGCCAGTTACTTAAAGCTTAACTGCCAGTTCCAATTAATGATATTTACTTACTCATCCCATCTTATTATTTTGTCCTTTTTTTGAATCCCATGTTACTCTATCTTGTCCTTCTTTCAGCTGACTCAGTAGTGAGATAGTCTATGTTGAGGACTTCTCCATAATTAAAGTTAATGTTTCTTCATAGTTACTGATGGATGGGGTAGGTCACAAGTGCAGGATAGGCATCTCTGCCAGTATTCATTCCTCGGAATCATTAATAGCCCAACCGCACTGAATGTAGACAAGTTGTCACTAAGATAAAGCTCAGGCACTCTGAAAAGGATCCTAGCTTTCTAGAGTGCCGTGTGACTATTTGCCAGTTATAGTTTGGTAAGTTTGAAACATTCTTTAGAACATAAGAACATAAGAAATAGGAGCAGGAGTAGGCTATTTAGCTCCTCGAGCCTGCTCCGCCATTCAATAAGATCATGGCTGATCTTCTACCTCATCTCCACTTTCCTGCACTATCCCCATATCCCTTGATTCCCTTAATATCCAAAAATCTATCAATCTCTGTCTTGAATATACTCAACGACTGAGCCTCCACAGCCCTTTGGGGTAGAGAATTCCAAAGATTCTCCACCCTCCGAGTGAAGAAATTTCTCCTCATCTCAGTCCTAAATGGCCGACCCCTTATTCTGAGACTGTGACCTCTGGTTCTAGACTCCCCAGCCAGGGGAAACATCCTCCCTGCATCTACCCTGTCAAGCCCTGTAAGAATTTTGTATGTTTCAATCAGATCACCTCTCATTCTTTCTAAACTCTAGAGAATATAGGCCTAGTCTACTCAATCTTTCCTCATAGGACAATCCCCCATCCCAGGAACTAGTCTGGTGAACCTTCGCTGCACTTCCTCTATGGCAAGTATATCCTTCCTTAGGTAAGGAGACCAAAACTGTACACAATACTCCAGGTGTGGTCTCACCAGGCCCTTATGTAATTGCAATAAGACATCTTTACTCTTATACTCAAATCCTCTTGTAATAAAGGCCAACATACCATTTACTTTCCTAATTGCTTGCTGTACCTGCATGTTAACTTTCAGTGATTCGTGTACAAGGACACCCAGGTCCCTCTGAACACCAACATTTCCCAATCTCTCACCATTTAAAAAATGTGTTCACTATTGCTGTGTACTTTCTCTCTAAGTGTTTGTAACACCTGTGCATTTTTAGTGCGCTAGTTAATAACTTTTGTCCTGAATTCCTGTGTGTGCTATTTTAACAAAGTCCTGAAATGAGCTAATGACAGAAAAAACCCACAATTTTGCTAACAGATGCACCAAAAATACTGCAGAAAGGAATTTCAATTTGTGAGTCAATGTACTGATACACCCAACACCCATATCGATGACTGTGTACGGTGATCAAATATTTGACAGGGATGAGCACTATTCCACCAAAGGATTGGATGCATTTCCCCTTTTATGAATGGCATCAGCTCAAACATACTCTGCTACTACTTCATGGCAAACCAGATGGCAGAATATTACAACATTCGTTGTGCATATTACGAAATAAAAGATATTTTTGCAGAAACAGAGAGGGACAGCAAAAATAGCATTTTATTTGCCATTTACATTGTATATGAATTTAAATGATTGGGAAATCATGTACAGCACATGTCCAATTTTTTAACATGTATTCCCAGTGGACAAGGCTCCTTGCTGGGAGTGCAAAGTTGGAAAATTACTCCCTATTGTGCCTCTGTGACTATACTGTTACATTTTTGGGTATTGCTTATATATTTCTCATGCTCAGTGCCAAAAACTATTTTTATAAATTAATTTTCACTCCTTACAAGCTGGAGTGTGACTTTATCTATACCAATATCTGGTAATGTTGGAAGACCAGGGGGGAAAAATTCGGTTGCTTTGCGCCTCCGGGCGCTAGCGGGGCGCAAAGCAACTAGCGCCTGGGCGCGGTGCCACCTACGCCTCCCGCAAAATTCAGCGGGAGGTTAGCGGCAGCAGTAAGCGGTAGCGCCCCGTGGTGCTGCGCTGCCGGCGATGACATCATCGCAGTGTGCAGTGCCCCACTTGCACCCCGGCCGCGATCTTCGGGAGCGCCCCCTGACTTACCGCTGGACGCTATGTCCGACGGGGTCAGGGGGGCCTACCTGCGGCCGGGGCGGCGTTATTTAAAGGCGAGGTGCGGGGCGGCCATTTTTGTTGCTGGCCGCCTGCCAGCACCTGCCTCCGCTCCCGTCCCCGGCCTCCTTACCCGCCCCTTGAGTGCCGGGCTCTTTTGCCGGTACTCCTGATCCCCGGGGGCCCAGCTGGGAGGGGAGGGTAAGAAGGGGAGGAAGGCCTGCAATATCGCGGCATGTAGCACCGCGATATTCCCTTGCAGCGCCCCAAGAGGGAGGCGGGCGCTTCCAGTAGTGCCCCGCTTCCCTCTTGGGGCGCTACCACTCAATTTCGGTCGCGGGGGTGCTAATTTTTCCGGGGCGTTAAAAGTAGCGCCACGGCAAAGTTAGCGCCCTTAGCCACAGGAGTCAAACAAAAACCCTTGGATTTATTTCACGAGTCCCCTCATGACTTCTTAGCCTTTAGAAAGTAATAAAAATTTTTATTTAGGCTGTAAAATTTTCAATATGTTTATTAGAAAATAAAAAATAGCGTAGCAATAAATAACACAGCAGATTACAGTAGTTTACATAACATATGTACAGGTATTCCTCTTTGAACATAGAAGATTATAAACAGATGCAACCCTTCATTAATTTTCTCAGTAATACTGGTCCTGAGATAACGACTCCTAACAATAATTTAAATGAGCTTCTTTGCCTGTTGCCCCACAGAGGCTCCTGCCTTTCTCATGATGTCCTCAGAACAACTGAAGAAAGCTTGTCCAAGATATATTTTCCATCCACTTTGAAGTTCAACCAGCAACAATGGAAATCAAACATGGAGCTGTCACATTTGCATCAGGCTGTCAAACACGCACAAGGTTTACAACACATTTTGGGATGCTGTCTGGCCAGGGTTTTATCTCTTGTGCCCAATTAAGTTAAAAATTGAGATACAGGAAAACCAAAGGTGATCTGACCAATTTAATGGACTAATAATTATGTATGCAGCTAATAAGAAATATTCCTAAAAATAACTCTTCAAAAAATTCAAAAGTGTTAATAGCTGCTAGGTGCAACTGTATTTCTAACCAAGTTATAAAACCCCTTTGGACTCAGTGATTCCTCGACAGCACAAAACAAGCAGGTAAACAAGGTTTCAGTTAAAATATTACATATTAATGGCTCTTTGACTCATACAGACAGTTCAGGGGTAATTTTAAACCCCAAAAATGGGTGGGTTGGTGTCGGGTGAGATGTTAAAATTTTAAAAATCTCTATCCGATCCAAACCCGCCCACTTCCGGGTTTAGCGGAGGTGGGACAGGGGGCGGGCAGCCAACCCACTCCCAGGAGGCGGGTTGGCCATTTAAATATTATATTGAGGCCGGGAGCCTCGCATTTAACCCATTTTACAGGTGTAACTCTGGCTAGCCGGGTTTCCCAGGCCTCGGGAAACCCGGCAGCTCAAGAGAGGCGAGGACAGCTTCGGGGAAAAGGTAAGTGCCCTTACAGTACTGCTTGTGGGCCAGGAGGAGCAAGAATGCTTCCCTCTGGTCCATCAAGCATACCTTCTTCCCTGGCCTCGGACACCCCCATCCATAGACCCCCCCCCCCTCACCCCCGATTGGGGATCAGATACCCTCCCGGGGTCGGGGATCGGACTCACCGCCCACTAGCAGCTGCAGGCTCCATACCTGCTCCTGCGGCCAGCCAAGCCTGTCAATCAGGCTGATTACCAAATGGGGATCCTGTTAAAAAAAAAAGTTGCACACTGTGGAGTTAAAACGCAACAGCATGTAGGGAAAAACTCCACGCCCCCCCCAACCCCCCACCCCTCCCGCTTACCAAACCCGCCCCCGTCATTATTGGGGCTAATCTCCCAGAAATAAAAACAGAAAATTCTGGAAACACTCAGCAGCTCAGACAGCATCTGTGGAGAGAGAAACAGAGTTAACGTTTCAACTCCACCCAGTTTCACCTGCCAGTCAGCTGCCCAATAGTTCAGATCGTGTCATTTTAAAAAAGGACAGAACCATACCTCCAATCAAAGCCACCAAATTGGACAAACTCAGATCCTCACAAAGAGAATTCAAATGGTCCAATCTGATACTCTCAAGTAACAAGTTTGATTGGTCCTCACTCCTAGGCGTTGTCCCCATAACTCTAATAGTGCTAATGGCATCTTAACAGGATAAAGATTTGATGCACAAAAGACAGAAGTTAAATCTTTGTTCTTTAATACTCAGAAATTGCAAACGCCTTTATGATTTCCAATGGAAAATCATAGCCGGATACTCTGCTGGCTAAGTGAATGAGTGCACAGCCTGGTGTTGCACTGAACCTCAGAGATCAGGATGGTAACTTAGGTTCAAACCCTGGGCGAGGTTGCTAATTTAAGTTGAGCTAGTCTTTATGGCAATAGGGTACTACAGTTGGCGTTCTTGTTCCTGGAGCAGGAAGAGAAAAATCAGCTAAGGTTCCTACTCCAGTGGCCTCTGCTGGCAAGTGTGTGCTTGTATAGGTGTCACCTGGGAACAGGTTTGCCATGCTCCACGCCCATTGTTGAACAGGTTGCTAACACTCCAGGGTTAATTTTCTGTTTGTACACTCCTGGCAGGAGCCTCACACGTTGGGAGCGCATATTTACAATCGTGTACATGCAGCCCACAAATAATCATGAGCTATATACATGAGATTTTCCAATAACATGCTCCTGGCAGGCAGGCCCAATGCCAATAGCACGCAAGTAGAAAATATCTAGGTTCAAGCATAAAGGAGGACCATTTGAATAAAGTATTAGAGGATTGGCAACACCAAGCTAGAGTCACTGACTTCAGGAGTTATGGGGAAAATTGAGATTATGGTTTTATTTGGTTATTTTGTGTAGAAAAGGGTTAAAATAATTTGCTCTGTGTACTTGACCATAAGACTTTCCTGTTAAGTAGTGAATAGTCATTTTGAAAGCACATTAGTCCAGAGGAAGAAAAATATTTGATTAGAAAAAACAGATCACTTATTTGACAGATTCACAGATTTGTTATGATTTGATGTTTGCTTTGAGTTGAATAAATGCATCTCATTTTAAAGGCTTGTTTAATCTAGGCTGCAGATAATGATGACAAAGTGGATTAAGAGAGATAATTGTCGATTGCCTGACTATAACCTACAAATGACAGCAAGAAGATTTTTTACATTCTTAGGCACATTCTGGTTAAAATGTGTCTGAGACAGCATAAATATCCATATTCCAGTATCATTTATTGTTTTTACCTGTGACATCTACTGTCAGTATCTAGCTTCCATGAAGAATTCATGAGACATACTTGTATATGAATGCTATTCATTTAAGTCATGTTCATCAGAGTCAAATGTATCTTAAGAACATAAGAATGTCTGGAGTGAGAAAGGCCATTTGGCCCATAAAGCCCACTTCATGAAAGAAAGAAAAAGGAAGACTTGCATTTATGTAGCACCTTTCACAATCTCAGGACGTCCCAAAGCGCTTTACAGCCAATTAAGTACTTTTTAAGTGTAGTCATGTGTCCATGTATGATGACATCTCCTCTTTCCTTCATCACCTGTTGATTCTCTACTTCAGGTACACAAAGCTGCTTCCTGTATCTCCACAGACGAAAGTCAGTGACCTAAGCTTTCCAAATGGGTCACATCACCAGTGGGGCGGGACATCTGCCCAGCACAGCAATGCTCCACTGACCCTAGCTGACTGCTAGAGGTGGGCTTCCTGACATACATAGAAAGAAAAAAGACTTGCTTTTTTTATATAGTGCCTTTCACAACCTCAGGATATCCCAAATCGCTTTACAGCCAATTAAGTACTCTTTGAAGTGTGGTCACTGTTATAATGTAGGAAATGCGGCAGCCAATTTGCACACAGCAAGGTCCCACAAACAGCAGTGTGATAATGACCAGATGATCTGTTTTAGTGATGTTGGTTGAGGGTTAAACGAATCATCCACTAGGAAACCAAACTGAACTGGGACGAGAAGCATGCTGTGGCACACCTCCTGAAGGCTGTCACTGAGTTGCCTGAAAAATTGGAAATTAAAAAAAAAATTGCTGCTGCTTCTGGGGCCTGTGCATGATACACTCTGAGAACAACTGCACAGGCCCTTCTGTGAAGAAACCTCTGAGGCCCTCTCTGCCAACCTTTGAACACCAGACATAGGTCTTAACAGGCAGTCTTGATGTCCAGCATTCAAACAGGACAAATGATGGGAAACAGAGGTTGTGTTTCCCTCATTTCAGTATATTCCTCATGCACCTGTCCATATGAGGACAGGTGAACTTTATGCTGCTATGTCCTCCCTCCAGAACAGGAAATAGGTAGCAGCATGGCAGACTGAATCCCTGAGCACTTTTCCAGCCCCATCTTCCTCAGATCCACCAGAAAACTGGTGTGAGGGGACTGAAAAGCCTCGGCCAGTTCATCAACCTATGGAGAATTTTCTTTTCTAACTGTGCTTGAGGCTTGTGAATTTTTACTTGCAATCTTTATTCCGATGCTCATTGTCCAAGTTAAACATTTTGCTAACTTTGACATAATATATATTTTCCATTATTTTAAAGAGCCATAATATGGCTCTGCTCAGCTTTATTTGTTTCAGTGAAAATAACTTTAGCTGCTTGAGCCTTTCTTCATAACTGAATCCCCCAAGGCATGGAATCAGCCACTTTTCTCCAAAACATTTCCAAGGCACCTATATCCTTTTTAAAGCAGGGTGACCAATATTATCGAACTGGCCTCACTATTCTGACTTGTAAGCCAATGCTTTTGCGGATGGAACCTGATTTGCCTTATTTATAATGGGTCGGATTTGGCGGGGCCGATGACGTTGGAGGCCTTCAGAATGGCCCCGCAAGTTTCAGGTTTCCCCGTGCGCTGCGCATGCGCGAAAACGCGGAACCTGCGATCTGTCAAAGTTACTCCCTGACAGATCGTCCGCACGCGCCCCAGAAACACTTTCGCTGGCGCACTACTGCCCAGCGAATGCCCACGAAACCCTTACGCCTGGTGAAAGCAGGCGTAGGACCAGCTTTTACCACGCGAGAGTTAAAATAAATGTTAAATTAACATTTTTAAAGTGATTAAAACATACACAAACATTTAAAATTAGTTCATGTAAATTGTGGGCCGGATTAAATTTTTTTAAATTATTTTTCAAAAAATGTAATTTTTTTTTTTTAAGTGCTTAATCAAAGGGACTTTTAATTAATACAATAGCAAAATACTGCGGATGCTGGAAATCTGAAATAACAACAGAAAATGCTGGAAATACTCAACAGGTCAGGCAGCATCCGTGGAGAGAGAAACAGAGTTAACGTTTCAGGTCTGGGACCCTTGATCAGAACTGGAAAAAGCTGGAGATGTAACTGATATTAAGCAGGTGCAGAGACAGGGGGGGTTTTAGGAGGGGAGGAAGGAATTGAAAGAACATACTGTGCTTATGTAAGAGGCAGGAAAGATAAAATGTTGCAAATGGGAATGGCAAAATCATACAGCATGAAAAATGGGGGCAGGGATTATTGTCTGAAATTGTTGAACTCGATGTTGAGTCCGGAAGGCTGTAAAGTGCCTAATCGAAAGATGAGGTGCTGTTCCTCGAGCTTACGTTGAGATTCATTGGAACAATGTAATAGGCCGAGGACAGAGAGATCAGAGTGGGAGTGAAGCGGAGAATTAAAGTGACAGGCCACCGGGAGCTCAGGGTCACCCTTACGGACTGAATGGAGGTGTTCCGCAAAGCGGTCACCCAATCTGCGTTTGGTCTCCCCAATGTAGAGGAGACCACATCGTGAGCAGCTTTTAATTAATTTTGAACATGGGAATTTTTATTTTTATTAGAACTGTGTTAATTATTGATTTATTTGGGGATTTCTCATAAGCCTACGGGGATTCCGTTCATAAATGGAATCCCCATAAGCTTGTGAGGAATCCCCCTTTCTAATTGGTTGGCCTGGCCCACGTGATCCCAGGGACGCTTCTGAACCACCTGTGTCCCCGGGATTCGTGGGCCTTTACGGAGGCGTACGCCTGAAAACCCAGGACCCGAAGACTCTGAAGCTCTGGAGCCACCAGGTACTCTCGGTGTTTTTCCGGTTCGGAGGTACACCACCTACCGTAAATTTCGGCCCATTGTCTTCACATTGAGCAGACGTCTGTTCATGATATCTTTAATTTCCTTTATTTTTACCTCTTTTAAATGATCAACTCTCCCCTCTGCATTCCATCTTCTCTGAACCTCCCATTTTACAGTTTTAAAAAACTTTTTGCAAGCGTTTTTAATTCCTATTTTTGAAGAGTAGGAAAGTTCAGAGTAGGACTGGACAAAGCCAACCAAACCAATGGTAGTTTCTCCTGCCATTTCATGACTCTTTGCTTGTGCCCACTCTTTTCTTAACTTGAAAATTGCCGAAACCTACGAAGATTGGCTTTGGAGCCGGTTATTTAAGGACAATGCAGCATATCTTTCTATTTGGTAAAATGTTTCTGGCTGTGTTTAGCACTTGTCAATCAAACTGGTATTTTTGTACTGCACAAATTTGATGATCTTACCCTACAGAAACTGAACAGTCAGCACGTACGTTCAGTGATGGTTAGTATTTCTGAAACCGACAATGAGTGGTTTAACTGGTTAAAAAGACAACAAGGTAATAAATGTAGCTGCTTGAGTAGGAAAACGGATGGTTTGCTAAATGGTCGGCTGAAATATGAGCAAGCCTAAGTTGCTGTCGTTCACCTGGCCTCTGTTGCCATTGCTGCCTTGTTCCTACTGTTTGACCCAATCTGGCCTGACCCAACCTCTGCTGAGTCAGAAGTACTTGAGATACTGTATGGAATTATACTTCCAGTCCAATTGTGCACCCTCAAGATAGAAAAGCATAACATTGATGAATTACAGCAGAGAAAGAACACATTGAAAGTTATCGGGTTAGGCAAATATTGCCATTACCTTCTTACACAACATACTAACGAAAAGGCATTAATAAACCAAGTCATACAATAAATCTCCTGTAATGTATCTGAGCAGTGGGCTCACCATTCATTAATTTTGTGTCCCTTTCATTTCATTCAAATTATTTTCACAAAGCTGTTGACTGTGCCAAATATGTCTATGCTTTTCAAATGAAGAGTTTCTGATTTGAATTTATGGGTACATTTTTTAATGCGCTGTTAGCAGTATGGAACTTTGCTGGTGGTTATGCGCAGGTCAGAAAATTGGGCTCCAGACTTTGCAAGCCTCATTCAATATGTGTTGCATTTTGTGATGTGTGATTGTGGAGGCAGAAGGGGGACAAGTTGCTGGCGTATGAACATGCGGAAAGAAGGATGAGAAAAGATCATCAGACTAATCAAGACTTCATAGAATCATAGAAATTTACAGCACAGAAGGAGGCCATTTGGTCCATCTTGTCCGTGCCGGCCGACAAAGAGCTATCCACCCTAATCCCACTTTCCAGCACTTGGTCCATAACCTTGTAGGTTACGGCACTTCAAGTGCATATCCAAGTACTTTTTAAATGCGATGAGGGTTTCTGCCTCTACCACCCTTTCATGCAGTGAGTTTCAGACCCCCACCACCCTCTGGGTGAAAAAAGTTCTCCTCAAATCCCCTCTAAACCTCCTAAAAATTACTTTAAATCTATGCCCCCTGGTTATTGACCTCTCTACTAAGAGAAATAGGTCCTTCCTATCCACTCTATCTAGGCCCATCATACTTTTATACACCTCAATTAGGTCTCCTTTCAGCCTCCTCTGTTCCAAAGAAAACAACCCCAGCCTATCCAATCTTTCCTCAAAAGCTAAAATTCCCCAGCCCAGGCAACATCCTCGTAAATCACCTCTGCACCCTCTCTAGTGCAATCACATCCTTCCTGTAATGTGGTGTCCAGAACTACACGCAGTATTCTAGCTGCGGGTTAACTAGTGTTTTATACAGTTCACGCATAACCTCCCTGCTCTTATATTCTATGCCTCGGCTAATAAAGGCAAGTATCCCGTATGCCTTCTTAACCACCTTATCTACCTGTCCTGCTACCTTCAGGGATCTGTGGACATGCACTCCAAGGTCCCTCTGATCCTCTGCACTTCTCAGTTTCCTACCATTTATTGTGCATTCCCTTGCCTTGTTAGCCCTCCCAAATGCATTACCTCACACTTCTCCAGATTGAATTCCATTTACCACTGTTCTGCCCACCAGATCAGTCCATTGATATCTTCCTGCAGTCTACAGCTTTCTTCTTCATTCTCAACCACACGGCCAATTTTTGTATCATCTGTAACCTTCTTAATCATTCTTCCTACATTCAAGTCCAAATCATTGATATAAACCACAAAAAGCAAGGGACCCAGTGCTGAGCCCTGCGGAACCCCACTGGAAACAGCCTTCCAGTCACAAAAACACCCTTCGACCATTACCCTTTGTTTCCTGCCTCTGAGCCAATTTTGGATCTGACTTGCCACTTTGCCTTGGATCCCATGGGCTTTTACTTTCATGACCAGTCTGGCATGCAGGACCTTATCAAAAGCCTTGCTAAAATCCATATAGACTACATCAAATGTACTACCCTCATCGACCCTCCTTGTTACCTCCTCAAAAAATTCAATCAAGTTAGTCAGACCTGACCTTCCCTTAACAAATCCATGCTGACTGTCCCTGAACTGAAAAACAAAAACGGGGCAATCACATTGCTGGGAGTATACTATAGACCCCCAAACAGTCAGAGGGAGATAGAAGAGGAAATATGTGGGCAAATTTCTGAGACGTGCAAAAATAGGGCAGTAATAGTAGGGGGTTTCAACTTCCCTAATATTAACTGGGATAAAATTAGTGTGAAAGTAATTTCTAAATGATGATTTATCCTGTAGCTCAGAATTTTTTCCAATAATTTTCCCACCACCGAGGTTAGGCTGACTGGCCTGTAATTACTCGGTCGATCTCTTTCTCCCTTTTTAAACAACGGTACCACGTTAGCAGTACTCAAGTCCTCCGGCACCACACCTATAGCCAGAGAGGATTGGAAAATGATGGTCAGAGCCTCTGCTATCTCCTCTCTTACTTCTCTTAACAGTCTGGGATACATTTCATCCGGGCCTGGGGATTTATCCACTTTCAAAGATGCTAAACCCCTTAATACTTCCTCTTTCCCTATGTTTATTTCATCTAATATTTCACACTCCTCCTCCCTGATTGCAATGTCTGCATCGTCCCTCTCTTTTGTGAAAACAGACGCAAAGTATTCATTAAGAATCATACCCATGTCTTCCGTCTCCACACACACGTTACCTTTATGGTCCCTAATAGGCCCGTCTCTTACTTTAGTTATCCTTTTGCTCTTAATGTATTTATAAAACATCTTTGGGTTTTCCTTGATTTTACTTGCCAATATTTTTTCATGCCCTCTTTGCTTTCCTCATTTCCTTTTTAATTTCACCCCAGCACTTTCTATACTCCTCCAGGCTTTCTGCAGTATTGAGCCCTCGGTATCTGTCATAAGCTTCCCCTTTTTTCTTTATCCTACCCTGTATGCCTCTTGACATCCAGGGAGCTCTAGATTTGTGAGTCCCACCCTTTTTCTTTAAGGGAACATACTTGCTCTGAACCCTCACTATCTCCTCCTTGAATGCCTCCCACTGCTCTGACACTGATTTACCTTCAAGTTTCTGTCTCCAGTCCATTTTGGCTAAATCACATCTCAGCTTAGTAAAATTAGGTTTTCCCCAATTGAGAACTTTTAATCCTGGTCTAACCTTGTCCTTTTCCATAACTACCCTAAATCTAACTGAATTATGATCACTACCACCAATATGCTCTCCCACTGATACCCTTTCCACCTGCCCAGCTTCATTCCCTAAAACTAGGTCCAGAACCGCCCCCTCTCTTGTTGGGCTTGCTGCGTACTGGCTAAAAAAATTCTCCTGAATGCATTTTAAGAATTATGCTCCCTCTATACCTTTCACACTAATTTTATCCCAGTTAATATTAGGGAAGTTGAAATCCCTTACTATTACTGCCCTATTTTTGTACGTCTCAGAAATGTGCCTACATATTTGCTCTTCTATCTCCTCTGACTGTTTGGGGGTCTATAGTACACTCCCAGCAGGTGTGATTGCCCCTTTTTTGTTTTTCAGTTCAACCCATATGGCCTCATTTGATGATCCTTCTAAGATATCATCCCTCCTCACAGCTGTAATTGTTTCTTTAATCAATATTGCGATCCCCCTCCTTTTTTATCCCCCTTTCTATCTTGTCTGAAAACCCTGTAACCAGGAATATTGAGCTGCCATTCCTGCCCTTCTTTCTGCCCTTCTCTCAGTAATAGCTATAATATCATACTCCCACGTGTCTATCTGTGCCCTCAGCTCATCTGCTTTATTCCCTAGACTCCTTGCGTTGAAGTATATACCATTTAGCACTGCCAAACTCCCTTGTTGTCTATTTTCTAGCCTTTGTTTCCTCTGCCTTCCAAACTCGCTTACTAATTTTCTGCCTTCCATTTCCAGCTTTGCTTCTCTCCCTTCTGAATCTACTCTCAGGCTCCCATCCCCCTGCCAAGCTAGTTTAAACCCTCCCCAACAGCACTAGCAAACACCCCCGTGAGGATATTGGTCCCGGTCCTGTTGAGGTGCAACCAGTCCAGCTTGTACACGTCCCACCCCGCCCAGAAACGGTCCCAATGCCTCAGGAATCTAAGTTCCTCCCTCCTGCACCATCTCTCCAGAGATTACCAACTTTGAGGTCCTGTTTTTTAATCTCTTTCCTAGCTCCCTAAACTCTGCCTGCAGGACCTCATCCCTCTTTCTACCTATGTCGTTGGTACCGATATGGACCACGACCTCTGGCTGTTCACCCTCCCTCCTCAGAATGTCCTGCAGCCGCTCAGTGATATCCTTGACCCTGGCACCAGGAAGGCAACATACCATCCTGGAGTCACGTCTGCGGCCGCAGAAACGCCTGTCTGCTCCCCTAACTATTGAATCCCCTATGACTATTGCTCTTCCATTCTTCTTCCTCCCCCACTGTGCAGCTGAGCCACCCATGGTGCCGTGGACTTGGGTCTGGCTGCACTCCCCAGAGGAACCATTGCCCCCACCAGTATTCAGAACTAAAAACCGGTTAGCGAGCGAGATGCACTCAGGGGATTCCTGCCCTACCTACCTGGTCCTCCTCTTCCGTCTGGCGGTCACCCATTCCCGCTCTGCCTGCACACTCTTAAGCTGCGGGGTGACCACCTTCTGAAATGTGCTATCCACAAAGTTCTCAGCCTCGCGGATGCACTGCAGTGACTCCAGCCGCTGCTCAAGCTCCGTAACCCGGAGCGCGAGCTGCTGTAGCTGATAACACTTCCCGCACACGTGGTCAACCAGGCCACGAGAAGCGTCCAGGACTTCCCACATGGCACAGGATGTGCATTCCACGGGGCTGAGCTGCCCTGCCATGCCTTTCCTTTGTAGACTATTAATTAGAAACACTTACCAGCTACTCACCAATCAGCTCCTTCCCTGGTTATGACTTCCGCATCTAGAAACTGTAAACACATGCACTGTCAACCTGCTCCTTAACCATCCAATCTCCTTGGAGGGGCAAAAAAAATGGAGGAACAAAACCTATAGCCAATTCAGGAAAATCTCTGGGAAATTCCTATCTGACTGACCATGGCAATCAAACTAAGGTCCAGGAGACTAAGATAGCCCATGACTCATAATTATAACCAACTAACAACTTACTTTATATATTTGGAATAGTTCTCTTCAGCCAGTAACTTGGACAGAATATTAATCAAGAAATAGTAGGAGCTTGTAACAAAGGTAATGCAATAATCATGGAGGACTTTAATCTTCCTCCAAGACCATGCGGCTGCCGACCTCATTACAGCCTTGGTCCAAACATGGACAAAGGAGCTGAATTCCAGAGGTGAGGTGAGAGTGACTGCCCTTGACATCAAGGCAGCATTTGACAGAGTGTGGCATGAAGGAGCCCAAGTAAAACTGAAGTCAATGGGAATCGGGGGGAAAACTCTCCACTGGCTGGAGTCATACCTAGCACAGAGGAAGATTTGTGGTGAAGGTCAATCATCACAGCCCCAGGACATTGCTGCAGGAGTTCCTCAGGGCAGCGTCCTAGACCCAACCATCTTCAGCTGCTTCATCAATGACCTTCCCTCCAACATAAGGTCAGAAATGGGGATGTTCGCTGATGACTGCACAGTGTTCAGTGCCATTCACAACTCCTCAGATAATGAAGCAGTCCAACAACACTCAGAAGCTCGACATCATCCAGGACAAAGCAGCCCGCTTGATTGGCACCCCCTCTACCACCTCAAACATCCACTCCCTCCACCACCGGCGTACCGTGGCTGCAGTGTGTACCATCTACAAGATGCACTGCTGCAAGTCAGCCAAGGCATCTTCGGCAGCACCTCCCAAACCCGTGACCTCTTCCACCTAGAAGGACAAGGGCAGCAGGCGCATGGGAACACCACCACCTCCAAGTTCCCCTCCAAGTCACACATCATCCTGACAAATCTTGGAACTCCCTACCTAACAGCACTGTGGGAGTACCTTCACCACACGGAGTGCAGCGGTTCAAGAAAGCGGCTCACCACCATCTTCTCCAGGGCAATTAGGGATGGGCAATAAATGCTGGCTTTGCCAGCGATGCCCACATCCCATAAAAACGAATAAAAAAAAATATAGACTGGACAAATCAAATTGGCAAAGGTAGTCTGGAGGACGATTTCATGAATGCATTTGGGATAGTTTCCTAGAACAATACGTCGTGCAACCAACCAGGGAACAGGCTATTTTAGATCTTGTATTGTGTAATGAGACAAGGTTAATTAGCAATCTCATGGGATCCTCTGGGGCAGAGTGATCATAATATGATAGAATTTCACGTTAAGTTTGAGAGTGACTTGCCTAAGTCTGAAACTAGAGTCTTAGAGGGAAAAATTCGGTTGGGGCGCAAAGCAACTAGCGACCGGGCGCAACGATGTTTGCACAATTCGCGAAATTGACCAGACATTTTTAGCGGTGGCGCTAAACACTACCGCCACGATCTCCTGCGCCCGCAGATCGTGTCGAACGTGCAACGCCCCGGTAGCGCCCCGGACTGGATATTGAGTGGCACCCCCTGCCTTACCGCCTGCCGTTAGCAACGACAGGTTGAGGGGAGCGTTTTGCAATTGGGAAGGGACTGGGGGAGCACTATTTAAAGGCGACCGCTTCCTGCCTTTTTTTGTGAGCAACATTTTTGCACCACGCATTCTGAGAGAGAGAGAGAGACTTCTGGAGAGAGTCAACGCTGTGTGAAGGGAGTTTTGGGCACTGAGCAGCACTTTGCAGGTTCATTTTGATTTGACCTTCCTTGCATCGTTTAGAAGAGACTATGGGGGCTGCACTCTGAGCTCTTTCCCTGGGCCTCTCCATTGTTCTTTCCAGCAGATTTGATGTACAGGTCTCTCCAGGCCGAGATTCAAGGCTGCAATGAGCAAGGTGTGGATGGAGAGCAAGATCGACCCTCCCCTTTAAGAACTGGCCGGCGCCAGGGTGTCTGTGTCCCATTGCTGACTGACATCACATGAGCTTCGCCAGCACTCTGAGTTAGTGCCCCGCTCCTCGGCCTTTGCACCTTAAGACAGGTGCATAGCACCAGATTTAGTGCACCAATCACCTCCAGGGGCGATAAAAGCCAAGCTTGTAGTCGGAGGCGATAATTAGCGCCGGGCGCTAAACTTTGCGCCCGGCCGATAATTGCGCCCCAAACGGGGCGATACCGAATTTCTCCACCTTAAATGTAAATAAAACCAATTGCATAGGTATGAGACGCGAGTTGGTTAAGGTAGATTGGAAAAATAGATTAAAAGGTATGGCGGTAGATAAGCAGTGGCTAGCATTTAAAGAAATATTTCATAATTCTCAAGAAAAATACATTCCATTGAGAAACAAAAACTCCATGGGAAAAGTGATCCATCCGTGGCTAACTAAAGAAGTTAAGAATAGCATTAGATTGAAAGAAGAAGTTTATAATGTTGTGAAGAATAGTAGTAAGCCTGAGGATTGGGAGAGTTTCAGAAACCAGCAAATGATGACCAAAAACTTGATAAAAAGGGAAAATAGAATATAAGAGAAAACTAGCAAGAAATATAAAAACAGATTGTAAGAGCTTCTACAAATAGGTAAAAAGGAAGAGAGTAGCAAAAGTAAATGTTAGTCCCTTAGAGGCTGAGACAGGAGAAATTATTATGGGGAATGAGGAAATGGCAGAAAAGTTAAACAAACATTTTGTATCTGTCTTCACAGTAGAAGACACAAAAAGCATACCAAAAATGGTGGGGAACCAATGGTCTAATGAGGGTGAGGAACTTAACATAATTAATATAAGTAGAGAAAAAGTACTAGAGAAACTGGAACTAAAAGCCAACAAATCCCCTGGACCTGACGGCCTACATCCTAGGGTTCTAAAAGAAGTGGCTGCAGAGATAATGGATGCATTGATTTTGATCTTCCAAAATTCCCTAGATTCGAGAATGGTCCCAGCGGATTGGAAGGTCGCAAATGTAACACCACTATTCAAGAAAGGAGGGAGAGAGAAAACAGGGAACTACAGGCCAGTTAGCCTGACATCAGTCGTTGGGAAAATGCTAGAATCCATTGGTAAGGAAGTGCTTTCAGGGCACTCATAAAATCATAACATGATTAGGCAGAGTCAACATGGTTTTATGAAAGGGAAATCGTGTTTGACAAATTTATTAGAGTTTTTTGAGGATGTAACTAGTAGGGTAGATAAAGAGGAACCAGTGGATATAGTATATTTGGATTTCAAAAAGGCATTAGATAAGGTGCCACATAAAAGGTTATTACACAAGATAAGGACTCATGGGGGTAAAAATTCAGTTGGTTGCGCCTCCCGTTAGCGCCTTAAGAGGGCGCTAATGGGGCGCAAAGCTGCTAACGCCCGGGTGCAGCGATGTTTGCGCCGCTCGGGAACTTAACTAGACATTGTGCGGCGGCGCTAAACTTTACCGCTGCGACCACCTGCGCGCGCAGATTGTGACGTCATTCCATGGTGCAACGCCCTTGTGGCGCCCCGGAGCGGAAATTGAGTGGCGCCCCCTGCCTTACCGCCTGACGCTAGCAACGACCAGAAGACTGGAACGCTATCAATCGCTGTGGGGCTGGGGGGGGCGCTATTTAAAGGGGGCCTCTGCCTGTCTTTTATTGTTGGTGGCATTTTTGAACTACGCATTCTGAGAGAGAGAGGGAGAGACTTCTGGAGAGATTCAACGTTGTGTGAAGGAGTTTTGGGTACTGAGCAGCACTTTGCAGGTTCATTTTGATTTGCCATTCCTTGTATCGATTTAGCAGAGACTGTGGGAGCTGCACTCTGAGCTCTTTGCCTGGTACTCTCCATTGTTCTTTCCAGCACATTTGATGTGCAAGTCTCTCCAGGCCGAGATTCAAGGCTGCAATGAACAGGATGTGGATGGAAAGCAAGATTAACCATCCCCTTTAAGAACTGGCCCGTGCCATTGTGTGTGTGTTCCATTGCTGACTGACATTACATGAGCTTCGCCAGCGCTCTGAGTTAGCGCCTCACTCCTTGGCCTTTGCGCCTTAAGACAGGTGTGCAGTGCCTGATTTAGCGCTCCACTCACCTCCCGGGGCGGTAAAAGTGAAGTTTCCAGTCAGTGGCGATAATTAGCGCCAGGCGCTAATATTTGCGTCCAGACGATATTTGCGCCCCAAATGGGGCGCGACCTAATTTTTACCCCATGGGGTTGGGGGTAATATAGTAGCATGGATAGAGGATTGGTTAATGGACAGAAAACAGAGAGTAGGGATAAATGGGTCTTTTTCAGGTTGGCAGGCTGTAACTAGTTGGGTGCCGCAAGGATCAGTGTTGGAGCCTCAGTTATTTACAATCTATATTAATGACCAAGATGAAGGGACCGAGTGTAATGTATCCAAGTTTGCTGATGACACAAAGCTAGATGGGACAGTAAGCTGTGAGGAGAACACAGAGTCTGCAAAGGGATATAAAAATAGACTAAGTGAGTGGGCAGTAAGGTGGCAGATGGAATATAGTGTAGGGAAATGTGAGGTTATTCACTTTGGCAGGGAGAATAGAAAAACAGAATATTTTTTAAATGGTGAGAAACTTTTAAGACCGAGATGAGGAGGTATTTCTTCACTCAGAGGGTTGTGAATCTTTGGAATTCTCTGCCCCAGAGGGCTGTGGATGCTGAGTCTTTGAGTATATTCTAGGGGAATCAAGGGATATGGAGATCAGGCGGGAAAGTGGAGTTGAGGTCGATGATCAACCACAATCTTATTGAATGGCAGAGCAGGCTCGAGGGGCTGTATGGTCTACTCCTGCTCCTATTTCTTATGTTTTTATGTTCTTATGTTCCAAACCCAACGTCCTAAGGGCCACTGCCAGCGAGACAGGCGGCCCGGCATAGTTGTCTTCGCTCAGGCAAGCTGCCTGTAGAGGTAAATGATCCCATCTCTGGAATTTGGGATGGGATCTTAAGTTGGGTGAGGATGAATGGAGGAGCACATTTAATCTGGTGGAGCTTTCAGTCCAATATGCCTTCCCTATAGCTACCTCACACTGATTGTGGACTTTCAATGATTAGTCAACTATTTCCCCCAGGTCTTTCTCTTAACCTGTAACCTTTAATAGATAACCCTGCATGGTATAAGCATGGCTG
Source organism: Squalus acanthias (assembly GCA_030390025.1). Classification (NCBI taxonomy): domain Eukaryota; kingdom Metazoa; phylum Chordata; class Chondrichthyes; order Squaliformes; family Squalidae; genus Squalus; species Squalus acanthias. The sequence continues at coordinate 22,508,354 of CM059438.1, read as the reverse complement.
GAGTTTCCCAATCCCAATTGCATGAAACTAAATCAGCATACAACCCGATTGATTTGGTCTAAATTACAAACCCCTATGGGCATTTTTATGTCATTGCGGATTTATGAACAGTTCTATGGATACATATTGAATCCAAATCCAAATTATTATTGAAAATAACGAAAAGCAACAATCCCAAAACGAATCCTTGTAGAACTCAACAGGTGACCAGGCCTCAGTCAAATCTACTCACATTAATGACAATTGTTCCCCCGTGGGATTTATAATTCCTATCTAGTATATATTTGCCCTATAATCCCATATGATCTAAGCTTTTCAAATAGCCTCTTCTGCAGCACTTTATGGCTTTATGGCTTTTTGGAAATCAAAGTTTATAAAATCAACAGAACTGCTATCATTTAATATATTGTTTACTTCCTCAAGGAATTCAATCAGATTAGTGAATCAGGAGGACTTCCATTCCCTGAAGCCTTGTTAGTAACTGCTGAACTCTCTAAGTGATCATAAATCACATCCCATATAATGCCTTCTTGCAGCTTTCATACAACTGACATCAAACTGATAGGCTGCAGTTCCCAGTGTCTAATTTCCTCCCCTTCTTAAATAATGGGACCATATGAGCCTCCCTTGAATTGACTGAAATCAACGTAAACCTCACAGCTTTGAATGTATGAGCCAGTGGCTCACATATGAGATCCCCCATTTCCCCCATTAAAGCACTGTGGATAAATGGAATTAGGTGCATCAGCATGTTCAGCATGATCTACTTTACGTGCCTTAATCCTAAACCACTTCTGCATTGAAGCAATTTTAGCAGCAGACCTATCCAGTACTCTCCTTCTTCTTCTTCTTCTTCTTCTCCGGCAGTCCCTCGGAACCGAGGATGACTTGCTTCCGCACTAAAAATGAGTTCTCAGGTGACTGATAAGTCCAATGCGGGACCAACAGTCTCTGTCACAGGTGGGGCAGACGGTGGTTGAAGGGGCGGGCGGGTGGGGTGCTTGGGTTGACGTGCGCTCCTTCCGCTGTTTGCGCTTGGCTTCTGCTTGCTCCCGGTGAAGAGACTCGAGGTGTTCGACGCCTTCCCGGATGCTTCTCCTCCACTTTTTGCGGTCTTGGGCCAGGGATTCCCGGGTGTCGGTGTGGATGTTGTACTTTTTCAAGGAGGCTTTCAGGGTGTCCTTGAAGTGTTTTCTCTGCCCACCTGGGGCTCTCTTGCCATGTTGGAGTTCTGAGTAGAGTGCTTGCTTTGTGAGTCTCGTATCAGGCATGCGGACGATGTGGCCCGTCCATCGGAGCTGTTCAAGCGTGGTCAAAGCTTCGATGCTGGGGATGTTGGCCTGAGCAAGAACACTGACGTTGGTGCGCCTATCCTGCCAATGGATTTGCAGGATCTTGCGGAGGCAGTGTTGGTGGTACCTCTCCAGTGCTTTGAGGTGCCTGCTGTACTTAGTCCGTGTCTCTGAAGCATACAGGAGGGCGGGTATCACTACTGCTCTGTAGACCATGAGCTTGGTGCCGGGTTTGAGGTCTTCAAACACACTCTTCCTCAGGCAACCGAAGGCTGCACTGGCACACTGAAGGCGGTGTTGGACTTCGTCAGCGACGTCTGCCCTTGTTGACAGTAGGCTCCCGAGGTATGGAAAGTGGTCCATGTTGTCCAAGGCCTCGTCGTGGATTTTGATAATCGGGGGGCAGTACTGTGTGGCGGGGGCAGGTTGGTAGAGGACCTTTGTCTTACGGATGTTTAGTGTAAGGTCCATGCTCTCGTACGTTTCAGTGAAGGTGCTGACGATGGTTTGGAGTTCGACCTCAGAGTGTGCACAGATGCAAGCGTCGTCTGCATACTGTAATTCGATGACACAGGATGGGACGACCTTGGATCTGGACTGGAAGCGACGGAGGTTGAACAGTTTCCCGTTTGTTCTGTAGATTAGCTCCACTCCAGCGGGGAGCTTACTGAGGGTGAGATGGAGCATTGCAGCCAGGAAGATCGAGAAGAGCGTTGGTGCGATGACACAGCCTTGCTTGACCCCGGTCCGTACATGGATTGGGTCTGTGGTGGATCCGATGGTCAGGATCACGGCTTGCATGTCGTCGTGAAGCAATAATATCAAGATTGTAGCATCATCTTCATAAGTGAAAACTAATGCAAAGTATGTTTTGCTCATTAGCCATAATTTTACCCTCATATCTAACCTGCCGTGTTAAATCCCTGAAAGGATCATTGTAATCTAGTCATTTTCGGACTTCTAGCGTAATTGAACAAAGCTCAGAGAAGCAACTTTTAGACATTTCAGACATGTTAGGAGATCTGGATGCTACTTTTCAACCCCCTCCCTTAAAATTATACAAACCACACTCTTTGCACTGCAGTCACCCTCCCTCACCTGAAGCGTTCAGAATGGCCCTAGGTCTATCCTTCAGTCCTCTTCAGGAGGCGAAAGAAACAAGGAAAATCTCCCAAGAAAGATTAACAAATAAGGTGTGCTACTGTCCTGTCCCTCAGTCAGAACTCCTCTTGCAGAGAAAAGACTTCCTCACTGCATAAACCCTTGCTCTACCAGAAGTCACCTTTAAATAGATATCTACTTAAATCAGCTCCCACACAATTTTGTGACTTTGGGTGAAACCGACAAGCAGGACTGCATGAACTCACGGCTACCTCGCTCCATGATTCTTGCATGTATGATTTCAGAGGAGGGTGGTCTCTGTTCCACAGAGACCCACCCTTTTTTGCCGCACCTCTTGCAGCAGGACCTCCAGGTTATCAGTGAATGGGCTTTGCCCACATTTCTTCTTGCATCCATTTATTTTTCAGCAAAAATGTACGCAGGAAAGGCAAAATCGGGACTGTGCTCATTCTTTAAGAGCTGATCTCGGCCAGATGTTCCAACCCGCAGACAAGAGCACTCCTTGCCAGGTCGTTTTTGCACGCTCAGGAAGCCCATTTAAATGAAGGGGAAAGGATTCCCTCACAGAATTTGACACGGCCAGACTTCCTCGCTGCTAGCAAGGGTGCACCAACATTGCAGTCTCGCAATCTCACGGCTCATAATTCCAGTGTGTTAAAATAATGAATAAAATAATCATATTCTCAAATGTATGAATCTTTATATTTACCTATTTGGGTGTCTTTAATGTGTGTACTTCCTATAGTAGTTTGTCAATGATATGCTCTCCTGTGCTATGAGTGGATATTTGGGCATTACGCAAAATTCCATATAATTTCATGTACTTCAGATTCAGTTCGAGTTGGGTTGGTCCAGGTTGGGTTTAACCGTAAAGGCCTGGGCAAACTCCTATTTTAAAAATAAACTGGATCCAAGTAGAAGATACTAACTTTCGATTTGTTTATATTTTTCACTCTTGTGTTGCCATTTCAATGTAATAAGCACTTAAAATCCTTACAAGCTATTTTTTGGCACTTTTTCCTTGTTACTTGTCTTTTGACATTTTAATTGCAGTGGAATTCATATAGTAGTTCCAGTAACAGATTTTAGAGTCAGTTTACAATAAAGGTAACATCCCTCACCATTTGACTAACCCCTTTTTTGCTATTCTTTGTTTCCAGAGGAAAATATACCCACTGTCCGCTTTAGAAAAAAATCCCTCTATGTTATTGGTTTTATTGGTTCAAATAACAATAGTCAAAAGGTGAAACATTAGGATAGTTCTTTCGGTTAACTGTATCACTTTGTTGGAGTGTTCTATTCTCCCTCAGAAGAAAATTGGCTATTTATAATCATCCCTATTTTGCTCAAAGTTACAATATTAATTATATTACCTTTCCAAATTTTACTTCCTTTCCCATTTTTAACTTCCATATGGCGTAAACCAATCCCCAGCTAAGGGCTGGATTTTCTTGCCGGAGGCGGGTTGACGGCGGGCCCGCTAGTCGGCGTCTTCCGGACCCGCTCCCGGTTGCCGTCGCCCCGCAGGTGAAATTTTACCTTGATTGGCCTCGTTACGGCCGACGTGCGGGTCCCTCCAGGTAATTGCTTGGAGCGTGTCAGATGCTCGCGTCTGATGACGCGTTGTTTCAGTGAAGATTTAAAGGGGCCATGTCCCCTTTGCTGAAGCATTAGCTTTTTTTCTCTCAGAAGTGCTGGCTGCTGCAGGAATGGCAGCACAACAAACTAAGGCTGCACCCAAGGTTCAATGAGGGCTCCCTCCATGCTCTTGTGGAGGGAGTTAGAGGACGTCAGGAGGTCCTCTTCCCTGGAAACGGAAGGAGGAGGCCTCCTCAGCAAACCAAGGCAGCTTGGCTGCAAATTGCTGAGGAGGTGAGTTCGAGGTCTGTGTGCAGACGCACATGGGTTCAGTGTGGAAAAAGGTTTAATGATCTGCTGAGATCAGCTAAAGTGAGTATGACATCACACTTACCGTCAATCTGCCTTCCATCTCTTATCATCCCCATCAATCTGCATTGGGAACCTTCCCCTGCACATCCCAACTCACTCTAACATCCCTTGGACCCGCACCCATCCCTCTCTTTCTCTGTACAGAATCACGTCCCCATCTTGATTTGCAACACTCACACCCTTATGCAATGCCTCCAACCTGTCTGCAGCCTTTGACATGGTTGACCACTCCATCCTTCTCCAACGCCTCTCCACCGTCGTCCAGCTGGGTGGGACTGCATTCGCCTGGTTCCATTCTTATCTATCTAATCGTAACCAGAGAATCACCTGCAATGGCTTCTCTTCCCACTCCCGCATCGTTACCTCTGGTGTCCCCCAAGGATCTATCCTTGGCCCCCTCCTATTTCTCATCTACATGTTGCCCCTTGGCGACATCATCCGAAAACACAAGCGTCAGTTTCCACATGTACGCTGATGACAACCAGCTCTACCTCACTACCTCTTCTCTTGACCCCTCCACGGTGTCTAAATTGTCAGACTGCTTGTCCAACATACAGTTCTGGATGAGCAAAAATTTTCTCCAGTTAAATATTGGGAAGACCGAAGCCATTGTTTTCGGTCCCCGCCACAAACTCTGTTCCCTAGCCACTGACTCCATCCCTCTCCCTAACATCTGTTTGAGGCTGAACCACACTGTTCGCAACCTTGGTGTCATATTTGACTCTGAAATGAGCTTCCGACCACATATTCGCAGCATAACAAAGACCGCCTATTTCCACCTCTGTAACATCGCCCGTCTTCACCATTGCCTCAGCTCATCCACTGCTGAAACCCTCATCCATACCTTTGTTACCTCTAGACGTGACTATTCCAATGCACTCCTGGCTGGCCTCACACATTCCACCCTACGTAAACTTGAGGTCATCCAAAACTCGGCTGTCCGTGTCCTAACTCGCACCAAGTCCCGTTCGCCCATCTCCCCTGTGCTCGCTGACCTACATTGGCTTCCGGTTAAGCAGCACCTCGATTTCAAAATTCTCATCCTTGTTTTCAAATCCCTCCATGGCCTCGCCCCTTCCTATCTCTGTAATCTCCTTCAGCCCCACAACCCCCAGAGATATCTGCACTCCTCCAATTCTGCCCTCCTGAGCATCCTTAAAACCTACCTCTTTGACCAAGCTTTTGGTCACCTGCCCTAATTTATCCTTATGTGGATCGATGTCAAATTTTTTGTCTTAAAATACTCCTGTGTAGCGCCTTGGGACGTTTTACTACAAGTTGTTGTTGTTATAAAATGCACAGGGAGGGAAGATGGTTCGTGCACCTCACTCCTTCACAGTCTGCCTCTAAACACCTATGTCATGCATTCTTAACACTCACTCCATCAGTCTCTCTCAAACTTCACTTGTGTCCCTCACCACAGGAGAAGAGAGCCCACAATAAAAGGGAGAGGGGGAGGACAGGAGGAGGACCACCATCCCTGGCTCACCTTACGAGTGCTGAGGAGGCAGCCCTGGAGATCGCTGGAGGTGCAGAGGAGTTGGCAGTGGGGGACGGAGAGACGGGCATAGAACAGCAAGCTGGTGAGAGAATTGATTTCCAACCCTCTGATTTAGCAATCATGAGTGACTAAGATGGGATATGATGTTCATAGAGAATGAGTACTGAGCATCTGCACAATGGCATGTATGTGTAACCTACATTTCACTTGTCTAACTAATGCATTTACTCCCCCACAGGACCATCGAGAGCCCCGCTCCCCACTGTACAGGAGGAAGAGCAGGAGCACTCCTCAGGGGAGCCACCAGCCTCTGAGGGAGCAGCATCAGCAGCACTCAGCGCACCCGGCACCAGCGCAGAGACGCACACCTCGGTGGGTTTTGTGCGAGATAGAGTAGTGTTGTCACCTGGTGTATCACAGCTCACAGGTGAGCAGGAGCAGATGTTGGAGGCAGTGACAACAGTGGAGAGTCTTCGTCGGAGGACGCTGGGCTCTCCAAGCTCTGCTCAGCTGCATGTAAACGCTGAGCCTCTGGGGCCATCCAGAAGGAGAGCCATGCTGGAGCTTTAGGAACAAGTGCAGGAGGCTCTGAGTGGGTTTTTTTCCACGGTAACTGCGAGTGTGCAGAGAATGGAGGAGTCCAAGCTAAACATGAGCAATGCCGTGGTGACCTCTATGGGCAATATATGTGCTGCAATGGAAAGGATAGCAACCTCCATGGAGCACATAAATCACCAGACTCAGGAGAACATGGTAACACTTCTAAATAGATGGTCATCCATGGAGGATAGATGGGCATCTATTGAGGAGAGAAACCAGAGGTTCATGGACATCCTTGTCATGAGGAATGTCAGTACAGTGACGGGTCCACATGGCCCCATCGATGTGCAGCAAGGTGCTCTCCAGCAACTTGCTAGCAGTGAAGTGCGGGTGACCCATGAGAGGGACAGTGGTGTTTCGAGCACCAGGAAGTGGGGGCTCCGTTCCAAGTGCTCACACTCCCTTGCTACTGCCGAGCCCTCGGTCAGAGCCCCATCTACCTGAGGCAACAGGAATGGCCGAGTCTGCCCCTGTACAGCCGCAGGAGGAGCAGACTTTGGCGTGGCCCTCGAAAGCTCTCAAAACCAGAGGACGGCCGCCAAAGGCGTCTAAGCAGGAGCAGCAGGGAAGTGAGCAGGCTGCTTCCACATCTGCTGAAGCCACAGGGGTCTCACAACGTAGAAGCACGTATAAGAGAAAGATGTCACGTTAGTTATCACAAGGGTTCTCACTTGGGTGGTATGATACAATGATTTGAAATGTTTCTGTTCATAGCAATTTTTGTAATAAATTGATGTTGAGCCAAGGTTTGGCATCGTTGTGGTGACAACTTGAGGTGGCAGTTTAGGGTAAGTGCGCCTTTAAAATCCAGCAATGCTGGTTAGAGTGCATCTATAGTACCCAACACAGACTTGCAGCCTAAAAACAGAATATGCCCCACAAATGACTCAATCACCAAGCTTAGAGATTTCTAAATGACTAGATTGAAGACTGCAGCTTTTACTCTGCACTTGCAGCTCTGAAGTCTGCAGCTCGCTGGTGTTCACGCCACACTTACCTGGCGTGTTGTCTGAACGTCGCGAAACCCGAGCCAGCAGCTGGAAATTCAAAAAAATACCTGAAAATTGCTCACAAGTACCTGTTCATAGGCAGTTAATTGCCTTTAATCCCTATCCTGCCTCTTGGTATCGGGTCCATTTGCAAATCGGGGACCCGACACTCGGGAAGGTTGTGTGGAGGCGGGGTGATGGCGGGTTTGGAACCCTCTGTCAATCACAACGACTTTAACCTCTGACTCTCCTCCAAACCCGCCCTCTGAGTGCTGGCAAAATTCCGGCCTTCGAGAGGGGTCAGGTGACCTGCTCCAAGGTCTTTACTAATTTAGCCCCTACAGCCAGGATGTAGGAGATATGTGAGAGAGTTGTTTGGACAATTTTCCCTCCTTCCCTCGGAGGAGCATTTCACTACAGCTTGATGTCCTCTGATGACTTGGCTAATATTGAAGAAAAGCACAGGAAATATTAGTTAAACATATGGCTGCGTATATTTCACCCTGCAGACATAAAGCAGAGAGAAGTATTTTAGCATACTTCCATTTTCCAGGAGAGATGGTGTTTGCCTCAAACCACAATTGTGCTGTCCAAAGCTCTGTATTGCTGCTTAGAAGCATCCTGCAAAATTAATCTGGCACTTCTTGACATCTTTCAACTTCAGTGAAGCGAAAACAGTTGAAATCCCAGACTTCTGGTAAGCAACCAGTCACATCTTGGAACGCTCTAAAGTAAGTCTTTTCATGTATTAACTCTTTACCATTCCATTAATAATTTTTCTTCATTATTTAGTTTTCCAAATAATTTCCGTTTCTTCCCTAATGAGTTGTCTGCTTTGAGATTGCAGGGAGTAGGTACTTTAGGGTATATTTTCCTCTTGTTACTAATGTGAGAAAAAAAGTCAGTGTGAATATAAAATAGATTACCCTGTTTTATACTCGCGCAAACTCTTTCACTCACTTGTAACTAGAGGAACGTCTGGCAAATTCTTTCTACTCACCTCATCTTGTGAACTGTACATATGTAGGTCTTGTGAGCAATATTGTTGAATTCTGCTCCAGTATTATCTGTCAGACCACACACCATTTTATAATCCCAAAAAGGACATTTCAAATATCTATCATTCTAAATGGTACATCAATTAGAAGAGGGAGATCTGAGTAGTATCTTCCACCATTTCGAATAATAATTGGAGCTGTATGGAGTTGCACTTAACAACAAAGAGAGTAATCTTACACAACTTTTTGTAAGTGAACCAGTGCACAACTATTCATGGCAGGTAGCTGTTAGCTTCTACTAATCAAAATAAAACAAGTTAAGCACAGTTAGAAAATGATCTACATTTTTCCATTTGGAGATTCTTTGTGCTATTCACAAACACTGGGGCTGATTTTCACTTGGGAAAATTGGCATTATCAAGTGGTAAGGGCCTACAAATGGAGTCAGTAGCCTTACCGCCCCATTAACCCCCAATGATCGGCCCACCGCCATTTTGAATCCGGCCTACCACTGGGCAGCTGAAGTGCCTCCCTGTTTCAGCTGGTAGGCCCCTTTTAATATGCAAATAAGCGTCCTACGATGTACATAGGACCCCGATTGCCATTTTAGGAGAAAACTGATCGGAACGTGCGCCATGCAATCTAAAAAAATTTAAAACAACTTACCTCGTTGGGCCTCTTCTGGTCCTCGATGCAGCTCCCAGCAGTTTTGATCTCACTGTTTACCCGCTCAAGCCTCAGCCTAAAATTCCAGTCAGCTCACAATTATGTCATTGGGACCCAATCTACACATTTAAAGCTGGATCCCACTGCCTTCCGATGGATGCTGAAAACAGCAGGTTAAAATCAATCCTGCGGGAAAGCAGCGAGATCCCGGGGGTAATTTGCTGCCCTTATTTTAACTGCACCCCCCACACCCCCCACACCCCCGGCTCGGTTTCTGACAGGTGGGCGGAGTTAAATCATGGCCTCAGAGTCAGCATCAAGCACTCCCAGGTCAGGTATATAACTGCTAGATATCGAGTAAAGTTGCTCCATTCTGCCCCAATCACAAAATAATACTCCATGCTGCACCACCATGATATTTTTTTCTATTTCTCACATTGACCGTCTTTGGGCCTCTCTGAGTCAGATTGCCAGTTAGGGAGTTTTTGTGCTGTAAGTCCATGCCCATTAGTCTTCCCAAAACGAATTCACATGAGACCGCTATATATCTCCATGCTTGAGAATCGGAGGGCGGTAATTTTAACTTTCAATTATCTTTTCCACAATAGAAAGAAGTTCAAGCCGGGTGTAAAATGAGCAGCCGATTCACTTTTGCCCATTTTTCACCTGGCAATAAAATTAGCATTACCCCCAGGATGTCTTTTGGCAGTGGCAACCGGGGTATAATTACATAGGAACATAGGGAAGTATAGGAACTGGGAAAGACTCGAATATTTATTCAATTCTCCCGTAAAACTTTCTCCACTATCTGCCACTGCTCCCTAATTAGTCTGTTCCACTGTTCACCCAGCTCTGTATAAAGTAATCAAATCTGAACTGTCTGTGTACCTTCCTTCTTGAGTCAGTGTTCACTGGTTCTTGAGCTTATGGCAGTTTCAAACATATTGGCCCAAAAATTAGTGCCTCTACGCGAGAGTACGCACTGTGTACTCTCGCGTATTCTGTCTCCAATTGCCGGTTTTCTGCATGCACTGCGCATGCGCTGAAAACCGGCACTTGGTGATTTCAAAAGGGGGCGGTTCCTAAGTGAACCGCGTGCGCGCTACAGGCTGCGCGCACGCAGTGCACTTAGTGCTTTGAACGCGCAGGTAAGCATGGAAGATTTTGCACATAAAGAAAGGAGGCGTAAGACCCTCTTTTAACAAGGTAAGTAGTTAATTAAGTATTATTTTGAATTTTTTTCAACAGGTATATCTTTTTTAGAGACTTTAAAGAAAGGTAAGTTTATTTTTATAACTTTTTAAAAGATTTTAAATTTTTTCAAAAATTAAATTTTTTGTTTAAAGTGGTTAATTTATTTAACTATACTTATTTTATTAATGTGATGGTTTTTAAAAAAAATTTAATTGAGGTTTAGCTGTTCTTTTGGGGGGGTATAGATTCATAGCTTTCACAGCACTTATGTGAAAACTATGAATGAAAGATGGTGTGCTGCCATTGGCTCTAACTGAATCACGTGATCCCACAGCTCGCACGAATTAACTGCGCCTGTGGGATACGCACACACTGCACAGCTGCTGTCTAGAACATCAAGTTCGTGCGAGCTGGGAATGAAAAAGCCGGCACGCAGTGAGATATCGCGGGGAAGCCTTACCCCCGCACGAAGGCTCCCTCACTAATTTTTGGGCCATTATTGGGTTGTCATTAGTTGGATGTGTTCAGGAGTCAGCCAATCTGGCTGTAGGGCAGAGCTGGGTTGGGCCACTGTTCTTGGAGTGTCTGGTGTGGGAAAGGTCACAGTTCCATCTGCACTTATCACATTTTCTGATCACACCTGCTGCCTCTTGCTTGTGTGTTTCTCTTGTTAGCATCATTTAAGGAGACATGAAACAGGCTATTTTAAAGCATATCCAGTAGCAACAAAGAAGCAATAGCAAAAAGAACTGTAAAATCAACATCTCTTCCACTTCTAGAGCCCTGAGAAAAGAGAACTGAGAAGTTAACCTATTATTACATCGTCTGCTAATTCTCATCGGCTATTTCTCTTGGGTTTTTAAATCCGCTTACGGGTTTTAAGTCATTTACCTGATGGTTTACATATTGATTTACTCCAAATTACTACCAAATTGAAAAAGATATGTCAAACATTCAGATACATCAGCCGCGATTTTGCCGGCGCTCAGAGGGCTGGTTCAGAGGTGGGTCAGGTGTTAAAGACGCAATGATTGACGGCGGTTTGGAAACCCGCCTCCGTGTGAGTTTCAAGAGTGTCAGGTCTGCGATTTCAGAACAGACCCGACACCAAGCGGCGGGTGAGGGATTTAAGGCACCTAACTCCTTGTTAAGTGCTTGTTAACTGCTATTTTGAGAGCCTTTTGCAATTTTCCAACATTTTAATCAGGTTTCACGATGTTCGGAGATCACATCAGGTAAGTGTGTCGGGAAGACCAACGAGCTGGAAACTTCACAGCTGCCACTGCAGTCTAAAAGCTGCACTCTCAAATCTGCTCAATTTCAAATGTCAGAGGTTGCTGATTTCACGACTTGGGAGACTGTCTTGAGGCTGTAAGTGTCTGTTGTCAACTCTACATCCACTGTCACCTGCATTGCTGGACATAAAAGGTGCCCTTACCCTTCACTGTGCCACCTCAAATTGTGAGCACACAAATTGCAACGATGTCAAACGTTCATACAACATCAATTTATTCAACATAATAAAAGAACAGAAACTTAACATTGAATTCTACCAGAACACCCAAATGAGACCCTTGTGATCAGTTATGTGTCAGCTTTCTCTTACGCGTGCTTCTACGTTGTGCTACCCCTGTGGCTTCAGCAGATGTAGAGACAGCCTGCTCACGTCCCTGCTGCGCCTGCTTAGACACCTTCGGCGGTCGTCCTCTGGGTTTTGGGGCCTTTGAAGGCCCCGCCAAAGTTTGCTCCTCCTGCGGCTGCACAGAGGCAGACTCGGCCATCGCTGCTCAGCTAGTCATCTGGGGCTCTGACCGAGGGGTTGGCAAGGGGATGGAAGTTGGAGCGCTTGGAGAGGAGCCCCCACTTGCATGTCACCTCCCACCTTCATCCCTCTCATGGGCCACCTGCACTTCTCTGCTAGCAAGTAGCTGGAGAGCACCTTGCTGCACCTCAGTGAGACCATGAGAACCCGTCTCTGTACTGACAATCCTCATAATGGGGACGTCCATGTATCTCTGGTTCCTCTCCACGATAGATACCCATCTATCCTCCATAGCTGACCATCTATTTAGAAGAGTCACCATGGCGATTTATGTCCTCCATGGAGGTTGCCATCCTTTCCATGGCGGGACCTACATTCGCCATTGCGTGCACCACGGCATTGCTCATGTTTGAGATGCACTCCTCCATTCTCTGCACACTCGCAGTCACCGTGGTTGCAAACCCAATCAGAGCCTCCTGCACTTGTTCCTGAGACTCCAGCACTGCTCTCTTTCTGAATTGTGGCTCCCGAGGCTCAGCGTCTACATGCAGCTGAGCAGAGCTAGGAGCGTCCTGCGGCCATGTTTTATGACTAAGTGCATTCAAATGGGTCAACCATAGCAACGGGTCTTGGGGTCTTTCATTTAGTGGATAAAAACAAAATTTAGACCTGCAAGAGAACTCGAGGATTTTCAACCATTCATCAAAGTAATTCTCCTTTGGCCTGTTTGAATATGGCACTGCTCCCTGTTTTTATTGCCAAATAGTCAGAAGTATTTGAAGAGGAATACTACGACAGGTTGGCAAACATTGTCTGCTGCTTTTGCCTCACTTTCTATGATATGGTACTCATTTTGGCCACCTCAGAAGGAAGAGAGACTAAGGGCTGGATTTTCATTGACCCGTGGAGGCGGGTTTGGAGGTGTGTGGGGGGTTAAAGTTGCAGATTCGGGGGTCCCGAACCCATCCCGCCCCCAACCCGCCTCCATGCCAGTTTTGCTGGAGGCGGGTACCCGACCTGTGCTGGGACCCGCCTCCCCGAGGCGGGAAGGGGATTAGTGACAATTAACTGCCTGTTAACAGGTAGTTAACAGGCAGTTTTTTTGCCTAATCCCTATTTTAAAAGCTGAAATGTGGGCTTCCCAACAGGTCCCAACCACGCCAAGTTAGCGAGGTGGACCGTGGGTCTGCAGGGGTTGGAGGGGTCGATATGTCCGGTGGGCAGGTGAGTGATGAGTGCATGTGTGCAGAGGTAAGTATGTAAGGTAAGTGTAAAGTGTGGGAAAAAGTTTTACTTACCTTAATTTCCTCCTGCAGGTGTCAGCCCTTCAGGTCTCGGGAGTCAGAAATCTCACCGGCACAGAAAGCACAATGGCCGTGGTGCTGTCAAAAACTGCAGCCTTCTGCTTTCTGTGCTGGAATGATTTCTAACTCAGCCTGAGAGGAAGGACTCAAGTTAAAAGACAGATTGTCAGTGTTTGACAGCTTCACAGAGCTGTCAAACGCTGATATTTCATCTGTCAAAAGCTCTTGACAGATGAAATGTCAATCTGTGACGTCACCTGTTGCCGAGTGGCCCTTAATTGGCCTGCTGAGCTCGCTGGGCGGGCTCAACAAGGTCAATCAAGTGAAAATGCAGTGGGTTGGCCACAAGTCGATGGAGGCGGGACTACAACCCAAAAAGTGGGAGTCCCGCCTCCATCATGCCCCCAGTATCAAAATCCAGCTCTAAGTGCATCTTGCTGGGATTTTAACCTTCTGGTTCCGGATCCAGTACTCAATCAATTGAGCTATTTGGCTGTAATCTGAGTCCCACCTTAGAAAATCCGCTGACTTTCCTGCAAGTTTGGAGTGTGTATAACATTGCACCACATCCTGCCTTCGACTAAGTGACTCATATATATAACAGGATGAAGAAATTGTGGTTTCACTTTTGAGATACAGTGGGTAAAAATGATCTTTGGTGGTAGCGCAAAATAGTTGATACTGAATCAGCAGCCTCATTTACACCCCGCCTGATTTTCTATTCCAATGACTATCAATGGAAAAAAACTCGGGCGGATGTAAAACGAGCTGCCGATTCGCTATCGCCTATTTTGCACTACCGCCAAAGACCAGTTCACCCCCTCCAGACTCCGGGCTCTCAGGAGGGCCAGAGTCTTGACAATACTGTGCGACAGAAATTTTTAATAGGCATTAGTATTTCCACATCTATCATAAAAATATAAGGAAAAGCTCTCAAGCTATGTAACTGTGGCAGGGGCATTGACCAAAGCTCAGAAGAGGGATGGTGAAAAAGACATTTTTAATGTAATTATTTCACAGAGAAGGTGGTGATCATGTGGCGCAGATTGCTCATAGAGACAAGGAGACCTCAGCAAATTGAAGAGGGGGTTGGATAGTTTTTTGGCAAAAGAAATAAATGTGGGATGTAAAAAAATACAGGTACGATATTATTTGAAGACTGGGACTAGCCAGATGGACCACAATTGTCTCTTCTGGTCCTGTACAGTTTTTTGTTCCTAAGGATACAAAACTGAGCTTAAATATAAGAATGAGTTATATGTTAAACAATTATAATTTTGATTCATGTAAAATTAATAACTTCTGCAGTGCTTAACAATGAAAAATCTGATAATATATTTTGGCTACTGCATTTCCCATTGTTTCCCCCAATTATTAGAAGTCCATCGTGTGATATTAGTGCATTCAACAACCAATCTGATCTATCAAGCACTGAAAAAGAAAGTTTTCACATAGATCCACATATTGCTATTACTAAGATAACATGGGCCATATTTTGTGTCAGACCTTTTATCTCTATTAAAAATTAATAATGTTGCATATTTCACTTTTTATTGAAAATGTCACATCTCAATTTCACACGGAAGCATTACAATGCCTGACTCCTTTTCTTCGACACCTACTTTGTATAATTTATTTCTCTGTATGACTGATTTTCAGGGACAGCGTTGGAAGCTATAACAATCTCTGAGTGACTATAAATCCTTTCGTTCAACGTTACTGCCTTCTGTAGTATGGTATGATTAAATCTTACCTACTTGATAGAAGACAGTAATAATCCAGTCATATTCATCATTTGGTTTGACCTCTTCCTGCCTTTGTATGACTGCCAGATAGTACATTACATTATAATGACAGAATTGTGTTTCAGATGCAATTCTTAGAGACGTTTATTAGAAACCATGAGATTTGTCTGGGGTAGCTACAAATCTATTAACGCTCTGTTTAAAATGCTGAAATAGATATACCTTAGCTCAGATTTATGTAACTTAAATTAAATACAGTTGTTAAAGAACATTATACTGTAACAGAATATGTTACATCCTAGCAGCATTTTTTTTTGTTGCAAATTTCAGTTGAAACTATGATTTGTGTTTTGGGATGACTGCAACCAGCTGGAGCCATATTAAACATTTCGGAAGAGCAGCAACTAATAGCATTGTATACGAGAAACTGGAGATGGGTTCAACTCCTTTATTGTCTTGTGTATATTATCTTCAGGCATTTACATATGTGTGTCAAGGAAGAATAGAGTTCAGATGGGAAACTGAAATAGTCATGACAGAGGTTTAAGTACTAACATGTTGATGAAGATCTTGCATTGGAGTAGCTGATGATTTTGATATTGATCATCGGGTTTCCTCCAATATTATTCTGCATTAGTTGTTGACAACTCTGATGCACAAATCAGTGTAATAGCTGGAGCCCATCTATAAAACTTACAGAGCTGTTTTGCCTCTGTTGAGGGGCATGGGCAACAATGCCAGTTGGAGATTCTTACTCGGTCTGGCCTACATGTGACTTCAGTCCCACACCAACGTGGTTGAGGTAGAAATTTGTATGCGTTGCGCCTGCTCTTTCTGGTGTGAAACGGACGCTAGGCATGCCAATTTAGCAGGTAGACCCAAAGCTGCAACAGATTCTCAGTTCATAGTTTCATTCCTCAGCACACATACCTCTATCCTGAGGAAATGTGTTGGTAAGCTGCCAGGGAGTGAGACTTATAACCATGGCTCGACTGGGGGAGCAACCAGATGAATATCCATCACAAATCTGAGTCAAGACCACCACTAACATGCCAGAGAGTCTGACCCGTAACAACCACTAGACCACCAGAGAGTCTGACCCATAATAACCACTAGACCACCAGAGAGTCTGACCAATATCCACCACTAGACCACCAGAGAATCTGACCTATATCCACCACTAGACCCACCAGAGAGTCTGACCTATATCCACCACTAGACCCACCAGAGAGTCTGACCCGTAACAACCACTAGACCACCAGAGAGTCTGACCAATATCCACCACTAGACCCACCAGAGAGTCTGACCTATATCCACCACTAGACCCACCAGAGAGTCTGACCCGTAACAACCACTAGACCACCAGAGAGTCTGACCCGTAACAACCACTAGACCACCAGAGAGTCTGACCCGTAACAACCACTAGACCCACCAGAGAGTCTGACCAATATCCACCACTAGACCACCGGAGAGTCTGACCTATATCCACCACTAGACCCACCAGAGAGTCTGACCCATAATAACCACTAGACCACCAGAGAGTCTGACCTATATCCACCACTAGACCACCGGAGAGTCTGACCTATATCCACCACTAGACCCACCAGAGAGTCTGACCCATATCACCACTAGACCACCAGAGAGTCTGACCCATAATCACCACTAGACCCACCAGAGAGTCTGACCTATATCCACCACTGGCCCACCAGAGAGTCTGACCTATATCCACCACTAGACCCACCAGAGAGTCTGACCCGTAACAACCACTAGACCACCAGAGAGTCTGACCTATATCCACCACTAGACCACCAGAGAGTCTGACCTATATCCACCACTAGACCCACCAGAGAGTCTGACCCATAATAACCACTAGACCACCAGAGAGTCTGACCTATATCCACCATTGGCCCACCAGAGAGTCTGACCTATATCCACCACTAGACCACCAGAGAGTGAAGATGATGAAGAAGCTGTACGTAGGGTTATGCCAAGTGCCAGTTTTAAAAACCTGATGATCATAAAAGGAAGGAAAGACTGAGAGTGGGAAGGAGTTACAGTTTGTGCTTTTTCCAATACATAAAGTATAGTTTTCATAAGTAGACCGAGTCCTGTATGATCTGAAACCTACACGTTTATTCTCTGCCATACATGTGCAGGGTTAGTGTAGTTCAATTTAACAATGAACCCCAAAGAGCAGTTAATTTTTTTATCGTAGAATCCATGGAATGCTCAATATGTTCTCCTGTCATCTCAGAAGACAGAAAAATAACACACCTCGAGATCTCTGTACAGGCTACAGTTGCTTGTCTGGATTTAGTTACAGATACATTAATATATAGAAGAAGAAATATAGATGAGATACAATACAACATAAAGGGCCAGATTTTGCTGCAGCATCTGCCGTTAGTTGGACTTCCCCCTGCACCCTTCAGCGCCCAAAGATGCAGAAAGTGTGAGCTGATAACGGCACAGCAAGTGAAACAGGGCATCTGGGACCTGAGTGAACATGGCAACTAACAGGGTATCTCCTTAATCAATGAGATTTAAAGATTGGGAAATAAATAGCGTAAGGACTGCGAAGGAGGGTGAATTAAAGGGGGTGAATTTAATGTCAAATCAGGTACAGAAAGAGAAATAAAAAGAGGGAAAGAAAGATTGGATTAAGAGAGAGAGAGAGAAAAGAGACAGAAAGGAAAAGTAAGAAAAAATTAAAATTAAAAACATGACATTTTTAAAAACTCCCCGAAAAATTCAAAACTTGAAGGAATGAGACACCACACTTGCAATGGTTAATTTTCAGTGTCAGAGAGGTTGATTAACATTGTTAAAAGGGTACTTACACTACTAATTACTAGCTCTAAATATCTGCGGCGGGTTTGGTTCGTATCTACCATGCAAATACAGCAACTTCATGAAATGCAATGCATGTCAATAGTGAGGCAGACAGCGAAATGCCATTTTCGCAGAGCTAACAGCGTATTTAACCGTGCAGCTGCTGCTCGCCTGAAGTTGCTGTACCACTTATGCAGAAATAGCGATGAGCGTCATAAGCCTCACCGTTATTTTGACAGCAAATTCTGGCCTAATACTTAATGAGAGAATTGGAACCAGTCTACAAGGGGTTAATTTAATTTTTTTCAGAGAGCTGATTCTTATAGTCTCCTTGCAAACCACAGATCCTCTGGATAAGCCAGCCGGGTTTCTCTTTCCTTGTCAATGGTTTTTCAGTATGAACTTTTTCACATAGTACACGAGTCACTCGTGCTTACAGAGCCTAGATGTTTTTGCCAGAACTAAAAGGTAGTAGTCAAAACTGCTTTCATGTAATGCCATTTCTTTTAAAGTAGATTAGCAGCCATGGTGTTAACAGTCTTTACACCTTAGCAAATAAAATGGCAAAGGCCTGTAACTGCTTTTATTGCATATTTCAGCCAGCACCTAACCATGGCTAGAAATTGCAATTTCACCTGTCAAACTGCAGACATTGGCCTAGAAATTCGGGTGGCCGGCTTGCCGCGGGGGTAAGGATCGCGCGCGCTCTTACCTACCGCGCCTGCCGTTGTGTTTCGGGCCCACAGGAACTTCGGGTCCCGGGCCTCTCCCTGGTGCCGGCGCGCAGTGCTTGCGTGTCCCAGGGGCGCAGTTAGTGCGATGCGACTCCTGGGATCACGTGGGCCATGGAGAGCCAATGGCAGCAGACCATCTTTCATTCATAGATTTGACAGGAGACCTGTCAAATCTATGAATACAAATCGCCCCCAAAAGAACAGCTAAACCTCAAATAAATTTTAAAAAAAACCCGTCACATTAATAAAATAACTATAGTTAAATAAATTAACCACTATAAACAAAAATTTAAATTTTTGAAAAGATTTAAATTCTTTTTAAAAGTTATAAAAATAAACTTACCTTTCTTTAAAGTCTCTAAAAAAGATAAACCTGTTGAAAAAAATTTAAAATTATACTTAATTAACTACTTACCTTGTTCAAAAGGGGTCTTACGCCTCCTTTTTACTTGTGTAAAATCTTCAATACTTACCCTCGCGTTGAAACCTGAAAAAAAATCTAAGTGTGCTGCGTGCGCGCAGCCTCTAGTGCGCACGCAGTTCACCTAGGAACCACCCCCTTCGCCATACCGGAAGTGCCGGTTTCCCGCGCATGCGCAGTGCATGCAGGAAACCGGCACTTCGGGAATGAATACAGGTGAGTACGCAACGGGTACTCTCCCGTATTCGGCCGCATTTTTGGGCCATTAACATTTTGAAACCTGCTGCCTCAACCATCAAAAGAACTTTATCTTCACTGATTTCTTACTAGTAGACTGATAGCTGTCTATTTTCAAACTTTGCAAAGAGGCAGAAACCTCCATTTTGAACCCTAGCTATTTTTTAAAAACACATCTGGGCTGGATTTCCTGGGGGTCAGCGGGTGCGATCAGTGGCGAGTCGGGTGTGAAAGTGTTTTTTCCCCCCAGCGGGTCGGGACCCTGCTGTCAACCCACCGCCACGCGCCTTTACCAAATATCGGGTCTGTCAGCGCTGAACAGACCCGACATGCAGCGACGGGGGAGGCCATTAAAATCATTAGTGGCTTGTTTACAGCCACTTATCAATGGTTTTTTCCCAGCTTTTTGGATTTGACAGGTCACCCACCGGTTTCCTGCTGTGCCTTGACCTCGCCTGTGAAACTGAGGCAGGAGGTCAGTGGCCATTAAACCAGCTGATGAGTTGACAGCTTCAAATGTCAAGTAAAAGCTCCCAGCTGATTGAGAAATGTTCCCTTAACCACTAGTTTCTCTAAACTGCATTTCCACTACAGATTCACCATGCTGCAAGTCTTTACACAAGTCTCCATCCAGTCTGACCTCATTACCTCTCCCACCATTGACAGATCGCTTCTGTCATCTCTACTTCAACTGCCATCTATTCCATCAGCATGGGAGCCCTTGAAACTCTCTCACCTTGGTCCTCAGAATCTCACCACGATCAACCCCAACACCAGCATCACCAGGCACACCAGCAGCACCAGGCACACCAGCAGCACCAGGCACACCAGCAGCACCAACAACAACACCAACCTTCTCCACAATCAACTGATGCTACACAGGACACAGGGCATCAGCACCCAAGCACATTGCTGCCCAGGAGGCCAGGGATGGCCTGACCATGGTCATATTTACTTCACTTGACGCTGTACACCCTGGCTGCCACATGATGTGCCAGGTTGGCACCACCCCACACCAACACCAGAAAGCATCCCTACAATGCCCAAGCCATTCCTTTCACACTCATGACCATTGCGGGGGGTACCGTTATGTCTCACCATTCACTGCAACTCACTAAGCCACTTCCAAAGGTGCACACAAATCTGTCCAAGAACGCAAAGTGCTGAAAATAAAGGTTTCAATGTTTGACACCATATTAACAGAAACTTTACATGAACATTGCATAAAACACCCCAGTGCCTACCCTTGTGTGATGTTAATTGTTACGATTGCACTAGGATGAGTGTGAGGGGTGGTTGTGAGATGGGGATGTGATAATATAGATAGAGAGGGATGGGTGGAGGTGCAAGGTGAGTTGGTGTGAGTAAGGATGTGCAGGAGTAGGGTAGGGAAGGCAGAGTGATGGGGATGTGATGAGAGGCACAGCAGGATGAGGTTGAGTGTGGCTTTGCAGTAACATTTCGTGATCTACTGAGATCATTGAAAGGTTTGTGCCACTGCAGCCTGGTCCTCCTGATGACATCCCTGCTTGTGTCCTCCTGTGCAATGTGCAACCAGGCTGCGTTGGTCTCCTAGGGAGGTCTTTTCCACCCTTGGAAGGGACGAGAACCTCCCTGTGTGCTGTGACTCCCTCCATAAGCATATGGAGGGAGTCATGGGAGAGCCTGGGTGCAGGGGTGCACCTCTGTGCAGTGCTTGTCAGTATTTACAGCACCTCAATGCTGTAGAACACTGACAGCACAAATGTCAAAAGAAAGTTGGCCATGGTCCCTTTAAGGAAACCGGCTGATGACACGTCATGAATGAAGTCACCAGACCCACTTCTTCTTATTGTCCGGGAAACGCGCTGGGCGGGCCAATCACGGTAAATTCATTTTCGAGGCCGGGATGGAGCCAGCAGTGGAGTCGGGACCCGCCACTGACGTCGCCGCCACGGACCGGCCGAGGTTTGTAAAATCCAGCCCAGAGTGACTGCTACCAATAAACCGGAAGCTGCGCAGAAACATTCTGCACATAAATGTCAGGTCCCAAATATGAAAAAGTAACGTTCACCACAACAGACAAGAGGAGGTGATAGTGATAAACACACTCGGTGAGAGTACAATAAAACTCTCACAATCTGACAATATCCTAATATCTCCTTCAAGTCACATTTCCTCGTTAAATTGTACTGGAAGATTTAGCAGTTCATTCTGATGAACTAATCACACCGCTGCCACTCTCTCTTCTCACGTTCCTTCTCTGCCCTCCCTCTCATTTTCCTCCCCTGTCTCTTTGTCTAGCGCTCCTCTCTCCATCTCTCCGCACTGTCTTTACTCCCTTTCTCAATGATCCTTGTCGCAGCCGATTAAATCCTAACATCCTGTGCCTGCATTGTGTTCACCAGTCGCGTGTTCAAACCACAACCGACAGAGGAACTGATAGCGGTAAACACGCTCCACGAGAGTACAGTAAAACTCTCACAATCTGACAGCACCCCAATATCAGTCACATTACAGACCTCACAATACCTGAAATTTCCACCCCCCTCACCTTCCTCTCTCACCAATCTGTGGGAAGACTGACGAGAACAACCAAAAAAACCGCGGGGACTGCGTACGCACAGCTACATTATGTCGTTGGCAGCAGTCGCGTCCTTTAAAAAAAAACTTTATATGAAATAAAGAGAGAAATTCCTATTGGGGAATATTTTCTGATCAACGCTGTTCCTTGACACATGGTTGTACTGAATCCCTTCGTGTATCTTTTTAATGCAAGCATTATTTATCTTAACAGTGTCTTTCAGAAAACATAGGAGCGAGTGGTTAGCATTCCCCCCCCAGAGTCAGAAGGTGCAGGGTCTGAGCCCTGCTCCAGGCAGCCTCAGCGAGTGGAAACTGCAGCTTTGGATCTAAATTCTGGGTTGACATCCAGCGGGGCACTTGTGCTCAGTGGGTGTGGGTGTGGGTGTGGGTGCCCCCCCTCCCCCCATCGATCCCTAAAACCCATCTGCCACATAGGGTTAGCTATCCAATTGGCTGATATAATCTGACAAGGAAGAAAGACTTGCAATTTTATAACACCTTTCATGACCTCAGGGTGTCCCAAAGCGCTTTACAGCCAATGAAGTACTTTTGAAGTGTTGTCGCTGTTATAACGTAGGAAACGCGGCGGCCAATTTGCGCACAAGGTCCCACAAACAGCAATGTGATAATGATCAGATAATCTGTTTTACTGATACTGGTTGAAGGTTAAATATTGGCCAGGACGCAGGGGCGAACCCCCCTGCTCTGGTTACGGAAACTACCAGTGTGAGCGCTGGTAGCGACAATACATCCTCAAATCAGGATATACCCCCCCAGAAAAATCAGAAAATATACAGCAGAGAATTCCAGGGCTAGATTTTCTTCTGGTTTTCTGCCTGTTTTTTTGGTGATCCTGGAACAGCCAATGGAGGAAAATGTGGCAGAGGCTTTGTGGAGATTCTCTGCCACTCCTGAAGCCATCTGCACTAGCCTCCACCCTCGATATCAGCCTCCCGCAGCATTCACTGCAAACCCACCCCCAGGATGTAAATAGTGATGAAATGACTGCAATATGAAACATTTCAATTCTCTCCCTACCGTCTGGGCCCAGATAAGGGAAGTGTACAACTGCCATTAATTGTGTGTTTATGTGTAATGTGTATCCAGCTAAAAGTTCAAATATAAAGAACTTATATTTATATAGCACGTTATCACATCCTTTACAACCAATGGATTACTTTTAAAAATTTCATACTGGGGATATAGGTGTCATGAGTAACGACAACGTTTACTGCCCATCTGTAGTTGCCCTTGAGAAGGTGGCGGTCGGCCTTCTTCTTAAGCCGCTGCAGTCCATGTGGTGAAGGTGCTCCCATGGTGCTGTTAGGCAGGAAATTCCAGGTATTTGACCCAGTGACCATGAAGGAATGGTGATATATGTCCAAGTCAGCATGGTGATTGACTTGGACGGGAACTTGGAAGTGATGGTGTTCCAGACCTGGACGACATTCAGGCTTGGGCTGATAAGTGGCAAGTACCATTCGCACCACACAAGTGCCAGGCAATGACTATAAAAAGAAAGAAAGAAAGACTTGCATTTATATAGCGCATTTCACGACCATCGGACGTCTCAAAGCGCTTTACAGCCAATGAAGTACTTTTGAAGTGGAGTCACTGTTGTAATGTAGGAAACACGGCAGCCAATTTGCACACAGCAAGCTCCCACAAACAGCAATGTGATAATGACCAGATAATCTGTTTTTGTTATGTTGATTGAGGGATAAATATTGGCCAGGACACCAGGGATAACTCCCCTGCTCTTCTTTGAAATAGTGCCATGGGACCTTTTACATCCACCTGAGAGAGCAGACGGAACCTCGGTTTAATGTCTCATCTGAAAGACGGCACTTCCGACAGTGCAGAGTGTCAGCCTAGATTTTCTGCTCAAGTCCCTGGCGTAGGACTTGAACCCACAACCTTCTGATTCAGTGGCGAGAGTGCTACCCACTGAGCCACAGCAAGAGAGTCTAACCACTGGCCCTTGACATTCAACGGCATTACCATCACCGAATCCCCCACTATCACCATTGGGGGTCACCATTGACCAGAAACTTAACTGGACCAGCCACATAAATACTGTGGCCACAAGAGCAGGTCAGACGCTGGCTATTCTGCAGCGAGTGTCTCACCTCCCAACTCTCCAAAGCCTTTCCACCATCTACAAGACGCAAGTCAGGAGTGTGATGGAATACTCGCCACTTGCCTAGATGAGTGCAGCTCCAACAACACTCAAGAAGCTCAACACCATCTAGGACAAAGCAGCCCACTTGATCAGCATCCCATCTACCACCTTAAACATTCACTCCCTCCACCACTGGTGCACCGTGGCTGCAGTGTGTACCGTCTACAAGATGCACTGCAGCAACTCGCCAAGGCTTCTTCGGCAGCACCTCCCAAACCCGCGACCTCTACCACCTAGAAGGACAAGGGTAGCAGGTGCATGGGAACAACACCACCTCCAAGTTCCCCTCCAAGTCACACACCATCCTGACTTGGAAATATATATCACCATTCCTTCATCATCGCTAGGTCTAAATCCTGGAACTCCCTCCCTAACAGCACTGTGGAAGAACCTTCACCACACGGACTGCAGCGGTTCAAGAAGGCGACTTACCACTACCTTCTCGAGGGCAATTAGGGATGGGTAATAAATGCTGGCCTTGCCAGCGACGCCCACATCCCAGGAACAAATTTTTAAAAATGCACCTGTTCCATTTTCTTCTAAGTGGTGGAGGTCGTGGATTTAGGAAGTGCTGTCGATGAAGACTTTTGAAGTGTGTTTACTGTTATTATGTAGGCAAACATCTGTAAGGAAATATGGGTTTCAAAGGTATTTGGGGAAATTAGTCCGAAAGAATTAAAAATTGCAGCCTTGCCTGGAACAGTGGATTCACCTTAAACTGCACAATTGATAATAGGCTTTTCCAGTCTAACGAGTATTCTGTTTATTCCTTTGCCCAATCTACAACCTCTTTGATTAGTTTATAATATTGGGCCTTGGTAGACTACATAAAGGGCTAGAAATTCAGTGCATTTGCGCCTCTCGTTAGCGCCCCTGGATGAAAATGACCTTTCGCCCAGGCGCGGCGCCGCTAATGACGCCCACTAAATTCAGCGCGAGTTTAGTGGCGGTGGTAACCGGTAGCACCCCGCTCCGATGCGCAGGCGATGATGACGTCATCACCGTGCGCAGCGCCCCGTTTTTTCCCCATTGTGCTGGGCGATGACAGCGACTGATTCAGGGGGTGGGAACGGAGTGGCAGGAGGCTCACGGGGTGCTAAGTAAAGGGGAGCTGATGGGCGGGGGGAGAAAAAGGGCGACTTACTTGTCGCGGCCCATTGCGTCTTTGAACACGGGGTCCGTGCCGTGCGCTCCCCGCTGGTCCAGGTAGGGCCTCGCAGAGTTGTGGGCCTGGGTCCTCCCCTTTAATGAGGGGAGGAACCCTTCCATGCAGCAGCGTGACGTGGCCCAGTGCGTAGCGCTGCAGAACGCACCGCCCCGATAATCGGGGTTAGCGCTCTAAGAAGGAAGTGAAGAGCTTGAATTAGCGCTCCACCTCCCTCTTGGGGCGCTAAAACTGAAGTTAGCCATCGCCAGCGATGTTAGCGACACAAAATGGTCACTAATGAATTTTTCCCCCTCTGACAGGCCATGGTTACATTCATTCCTCTAATTAAATTAGTAAAGAGGACAATGTTTTGAGACCTGATTACAGTCAGTAAGGCTGTTAGTTTCAAGGTCTGCAGGGTGGGTCATTAACCCGGAGACAATAAAAGCTTGCGATGAGACTGAAGACAGAAATAAGAGGGGCCTGGACATGTGCATATCGTCAATATGATTAGGTAGGTTGCGGGGAGTATGGGAGAAAACGTGATTGGACAAATTCTGCTGCAAATTCCTGTT
This sequence comes from Squalus acanthias, assembly GCA_030390025.1. Lineage (NCBI taxonomy): Eukaryota > Metazoa > Chordata > Chondrichthyes > Squaliformes > Squalidae > Squalus > Squalus acanthias. Next base: position 22,482,538 of record CM059438.1, on the reverse strand, counting down.
TGTGGGGTATAACATAGATACATAGATACATAGAAGATAGGAGCAGGAGTAGGCCATCCGGCCCTTCGAGCCTGCGCCGCCATTTAATGAGATCATGGCTGATCCTCCAATTCAGTATCCCGTCCCCGCCTTCTCTCCGTAACCCTTAACCCCTTTTGCCTGTAGAAATATATCTAATTCCCTCTTAAATATATTTAATGAGCTGGCGTACACTGCCCTCTGTGGCAATGAGTTCCACAGGTTCACCACCCTCTGAGTGAAGAAATTCCCCCTCATTTCTGTCCTAAATGGTTTAGCCCTTATCCTTAAATTATGTCCTCTAGTTCTGTTCTCACCCGCCAAGGGAAACATTCCTTCTGCATCTAGTCTATCTAGACCTGTCAGAATTTTATACACTTCTATGAGGTCCCCTCTCAATCTTCTAAACTCCAGTGTGTACATCCCTAAACTACATAGTCTCTCCTCATAGGTCAATCCCGCCATTCCTGGTATCAGCCTGGTGAATCGCCGCTGCACCCCCTCCATGGCAAGAACATCTTTCCTCAGATGAGGCGACCAAAACTGTACACAGTACTCGAGGTGTGGTCTCACCAGTGCCCTGTACAGCTGCAGCAAGGTATCCCTGTTCCTGTATTCCAACCCTTTTGCTATGAAGGCCAGCATACCGTTTGCCTTCTTGACCGCCTGTTGCACCTGCATGCTCGCCTTCAGTGACTGGTGTACAAGAACACCCAGGTCTCTCTGTACTTCCCCCTCTCCCAATTTATTGCCATTTAAATAATAATTTGCCCTCCCGTTCCTGCACCCAAGGTGGATAACTTCGCACTTGTCCACATTATAGTGCATCTGCCATTTATCCGCCCAATCACCCAGTCTGTCCAAATCGCTCTGGAGCTTCCTGGTCTCCTCCTCTGAGCCCACCCCCCCTCCTAGTTTAGTGTCGTCTGCAAATTTGGAAATGCTGCATCCGACTCCCTGATCCAGGTCATTAATGTAAATTGTGAACAGCTGGGGACCCAGGACAGATCCCTGTGGTACCCCACTTGTTACTGCCTGCCATTCAGAAAATGAGCCGTTTATTCCGACTCTCTGTTTTCTATCTGACAGCCAGTTCTCTATCCACGTCAATACTTTCCCCTTTATCCCATGAGCTTCAATTTTCCATGCTAATCTTTTATGTGGGACCTTATCGAAGGCCTTTTGGAAGTCCAGGTACACCACATCTACTGGCTCTCCCCCATCTATTTTACCAGTTACTCCCTCAAAAAATTCCAATAGATTAGTCAAGCACGATTTACCCTTTGTAAATCCATGTTGACTCTGTCCTATCCTGTCCCCATTTGCTAAGTGCTCCGCTATTTCATCCTTAATGATGGACTCCAGCATTTTGCCCACAACTGATGTAAGGCTTACAGGTCTGTAATTACCTGCTTTTTCCCTACCCCCCTTTTTGAATAGTGGGGTAACGTTAGCTACCCTCCAATCCATGGGCACTGTTCCCGAGTCTAATGAATTCTGAAAAATCATACTTAGTGCATCCGCTATCTCTAGGGCCACCTCCTTCAGTACCCTAGGATGCATGTTATCAGGCCCTGGGGATTTGTCCGCCTTCAATCCCTTTAGCTTCCTTAGCACCATATCCTTAGAGATATTGAATTGCGTCAGTTCCTCCTTTGCCAATGTCCCTATTTTTCCCGATATCCCAGGGAGGTTTTTTGTGTCTTCCTTCGTAAAGACTGACCCAAAGTATGCATTTAGTTGGTCTGCCATTTCCTTATTTCCCGTTATATATTCCCCCGTATCTGACTGCAATGGACCAACTTTGGTTTTCACCAGTCTTTTCCTCTTGATATACTTATAAAAGCTTTTGGAGTTAGTTTTTATATTTTCCGCCAGCTTGCTTTCGTAAGCTATTTTGCCCCTCTTGATTAAGCCCTTTGTCCTCCTTTGCTCTATCTTAAACTGTTCCCAATCTTCCGCTCTGGCGCTTTTTTTGGCTATTTTATATGCCCTATCTTTGGATTTTATGCTGTCTCTAATTTCCCCTGTTATCCACGGTTGAGTCACCTTTTTAGATTTCCTTTTATGCCAGATTGGTATAAACAATTTTTGCAATTTTGTCATTCTATCTTTAAATGCTTGCCATTGTTTATCTACCTCCAGTCCTCCCAGGAACGTTGTCCAATCAGACCTACTCAGTTCCCGTCTAATGGCATCATAATTCCCCTTGTTTAAATTCAGGACCTTAGTCTCTGAGTCAATTTCTTCGCTCTCCATTTCGAGTGAGAAATCGATCATGTTATGATCGCTCTGACCCAAGGGTCCCCGTACAACAAGATTACTAATTAGTCCCTTCTCATTGCACAGTACCCAGTCCAATATAGCCTGTTCCCGAGTTGGTTCCTCGACATATTGATCCAGATAACCATCCCTTAAACACTCAAGGAATTCCGCCTCCTCATTATTTTTACTGATTAGGCTATTCCAATCTATATGTAAGTTAAAGTCACCTATGATGACAGCTGTGCTCTTATTGCACGCTTCTCTAATTTCCCTCGTGATGCCCTCCCCAACCTCTATTTTACTATTTGGAGGCCTATATACCACTCCTATTAATGTTTTTCGCCCCTCGCTATTTCTTAGCTCCACCCATATAGATTCTGTATTAACTGAGTTAATATCCTTCCTTTCAATTGCATTTATCCCCTCTTTTACCAGCAATGCTACCCCTCCTCCCTTTCTTTTTTGTCGATCCTTCCTAAATACTGAATACCCCTGTATGTTAAGCTCCCAGCCCTGCTCACCCTGCAACCATGTTTCCGTAATCCCAATTAGATCATAATTATTAACCTCTATTTCCACAGCTAATTCATCTACCTTGTTCCTGATGCTTCTCGCATTAAGGTATAAAACCCTCAGGCTTTTTTTATGCTCACATTTTTTATGAATTAGTTTGGCCCTTTGTTTTTTGTTCCTCACCCTTTTACCATTTATTTCTGTCTGCCTTTCACTTTCCTCTATTTCACTACATAGGTTTCTAGCCCCCTGCCATACTAGTTTAAATGCTCCCGAACTGCTTTATCAAAAATTACCACGAGAACATCAGTTCCATCTTTGCACAGGTGTAGACCGTCCCTTTTGTATAGGTCACACCTACCACAAAACTGGTTCCAATGCCTCAAAAATTTAAAACCCTCCCTCTTACACCACTGCTCAAGCCACGTATTTAGCCTAACTATCCTGTTCTCTGTACTCTTACTAGCACGTGGCACTGGTAGTAATCCAGAGATTACTACCTTCGAGGTCCTACTTTTTAGCTTGGCTCCTAACTCCCTAAATTCTACTTGTAGGACCTCTTCCCTTTTTTTAGCTACGTCGTTGGTACCAACATGTATCACGACAACTGGCTGTTCCCCCTCCCCTTCCAGAATGTTCTGCACCCGCGCCGAGACATCCTTGACCCTTGCACCAGGGAGGCAACATACCATCCTGGAGTCTCGGTCGCGACCACAGAAACCCCTATCTATTCCCCTTACAATCGAATCCCCTATTACTATAGCCCTGCCACTCTTTTTCCCTCCCTTCTTTGCAACAGAGCCAGTCATGGTGCCATGAGCCTGGCTGCTGGTGCCTTCCCCCGATGAGTCATCCCCCCCGACAACAGCACCTAAGGCGGTGAACCTGTTGCTAAGGGAGACAACCCCAGGGGATTTCTGCACTACCTTCCTGCCCTTGCTCTGCCTTTTGGTCACCCATGTACTATCTACGCTGGCCTTAACCTGCGGTGTGACCAACTCACTAAATGTGTTATCCACAACCCTCTCAGAATCGTGGATGCTCCAAAGTGAGTTCATCCGCAGCTCAAGGGCCGTCATGCGGTCCCACATGAGCTGCAGCTGGACACACTTCCCGCACACATGGTTGTCAGGGACACATGAAGCGTCCCTGATTTCCCACATGTTACAGGAGGAGCATGACACAGGTCCGAGCTCTACTGCCATGACTTAACCCTTATATTACTTTTTAATGGGTTTGGATCCACTCTCAGTGTAGAAGATTCAACAGTGACCACCTAGAGGGTTAACAAGGACGAATTGTAGGGGGAAGGTGGAACAGGAGTCAAATCTTGTAGCCAAGGAAGACCAGGGTAATATAAATCTCAACTGCACCTTGTAAACTGTTGCTGAAATACTGTAATGTATTAAGTCTTATATCAAATAAGTACCACCACTGTTACCAATACGGACAATAGGAAAGAGTCCAAAAGGGCTATACATGGCAGCCAACCGTATGCACAACAAGGTTCCACCAGCAACAACTGAATGAACGCTCAGCTAATCCCTTCTGTTGGGTGGTGATCATTGAGGGAAAACTGTTAGCTGGGACACTGGGAAAACTCCCTGCTCTTCTTTAAATCCTGTCCTGGGATCTCATGTCCGCATGAGCAGGCAGATGAAGCCTTAGTTTAACAATTCATCCAAAAGACAACATGTCTGAAAATGCAGCACTCCCTGAGTACGGCACTGAAGTGTCAGCCGAGATTATGTGCTCAAGTCCTGGAGTGGACCTTTTGACTCAGAAGTGAGGGCACCACCACTGTGCCAAGCTGAAAAAAGATAAAAACGGAATAAGATATTTTTGGCTAACTTTTTAATTTATAAAGAGATTAGGTTAAAACAAAGTTTGCTGCATCTTATGTAACTTTCCAAAATTTTGTCACATTAATAACTGAAAAATATTTCAAACAGAGAGAACCAGTAAATGGCAGAGAGAGACTACGTTAAAGTGCTTAGTATTGATATATTACAGGTTTGAATTATTTCCTTCCGTTCTTTAACAGAATGCCCTCCTCTGGGCCTGGAGACGCTGCGAATTGATGATTTTCAGCTCCATGCATCTACTGTCCAGCGTTATGGTTTGGGGGCCCACAGAGGCAGACTGAACATCCAGGTATGTATTTAAAAAGCACATTTAAGTTTTGTATGGGGGAGGGGAGTTTCTTCAGCCTTATTAAATGCCAAATAAGTAATATATCAAAGAAGCAACATCAAAGGGAACTCTAATGTAGGGGTAAGTGGAAGGATTTAAATCAATATCATTCCTCTATCATTTTAGCTTCTTAATTGAGTTCAAAAGAATTGTATTTAATGGACTGTAAGGGCAGCTCTTTAATCTATTCATTTTAATGGGGCAAACACATTAAGATGCTGTAGGGAAAAGGGATTCCTTTACAGTGGGCGTGTATCAAAGGAGCGAGAACAGTTAATTGGCTGTTTGCTGCGCGTCCTTAGGTTGTTGTGTTAGCAAACACCCGATGAATGCTCAGCAGGAACAGGGAGGGAAATTAACATCGGGAGAATGACCTGTGAACAATCTGTGAACATTACAAAGCAACGGGTTTTCGGCTCTGCGAAACAGATGCTGCATGGGAATCCCCTTCCCTTACATCATCCGAACACATACCCTCTGTTAGAATGGGTGGCTACAGGGTCCCTGTGGAGTTCTGCAATTACTGCTATTTTTAAATAATCCAGAAAGTAAAACAGCACACGGTATTCTTCTAACCCAATGCTGCCAGTGTGTACCCGTGCCCAGCAGAAGCCCACATTGGAAATTCAAGCATGTGCTGCGCCTGATTTTCCGAGCATTGCTTTAAATGGTCAGAATATCATGCTCAACATGTGGCGCATTTCCACATTGTCCCCCTGGTGGGTGAGGCTCCCCACTGGCAGCTCAAAGGTGGAAAATGATCCCTGAGAAGTGCTTTTTGAGTGTGTGCTCTACATCTTGGCCTTGAAGTTACACTGTGGAACACCTGTGAATCAAAGCATCCATCTGGAATTTCTCGGCACTGTTTTAGCAGAGGCATTAACCTATTAAGCCAGAAAGAAGGGCAAATAGAATTTTGGGTTTCACATATAGCAGCATTGAATATAAAGGCAAGGAAGTGATGTCAAATCTGCAGAAGACACTGGTTAGGCCACAGCTGGAGTATTACATGCAGTTCTGGGCACTCTGTTAAGAAAGTTTATTAGAGTCATTGAAAGGGTACAGTGAAGATTCACTGAACTGACCCCAGGAAGGAGAGACTATAGTCACAAAGAAAGATGTTAAAAATTGAGGCTTTTTTCACTGTAAAAGGCAAATCTAGTAATGGTTTTCCAGAAGCTTTGGAGGGGGTAAATAGTGAATGACTGTTTCCCCTGATTGGCAAATCAGCAACAAAGGGGCAAAGATTTGGGATTTTCCCCAGAACAATGAAGAGGAAATTAAAAGGATTACACAGGGTTAGTAGAACATGGAATGTTCTACCACAAGTGGTTGTTGAGGCAGAAACTAGAACATCCTTTAAGAGGAAATCAAATAAATATTTGAAAAGGAAGAATATAAAAGGATGTGTGGAAAGAACAGGAAAATGGAAATAGAATAGATAGTTCCACTTGAAGCGCTGACCAGCATGATGGGTCAAATGGCTCCTCCTGTACTATCATTTCTGTGTTTTTATAACATCACTGCTAAATTCAGGTGAACATGTTCAGTGTTGGCAATTTCAAGGCTCCTGAGTTCTGCGTGAGAAGGAGTTTCTTAAGTTATTGTCTAAATACAACTGTCTCACCAGCTAAAACAAATGGGTGAGAATTGGTTGTTCTACATCAAATGGACTGTTTTATTGGTGAAATGCAAACAAAAGCTTTTTTTCTTGGTACAGTTTTGTAAACCAGTCATTGCAATCAAGGTAGCTTCATTCTTCACATATACCTGCCAGTTTTTCTGAAAAATTATACCTTCTATATTAAGCCAAAAATGTCCATTTGAAGTGATGTCATTAATTACTTGCTATTTTGGTCCTCGGTGCCATATGTCCTTATAAGTGTCATTTTTCAATCGCTGCTGAGACCATAAAAGGCTCACCAAACAGCTTCTGTGGATCAGTCTCTGTTTCAGTTTCAAATAATTTATGTATAAAGTGAAGAATTGGCTGGAAACCTTACACTGGTATTAATGTGAAATGTGATCTACACATTGACCTTGGCAGCTCTCAGTCTTTCTCACTCAGTTAAAACAAAAAGCAGTTTAAAATTTCGGAAACACAGAGCTAAAGTAATAGTCGGAGCAGCCACAGCAGCATTTGTTAGAAGGTGGTGAAATTCAACTTCGGCGGGAGTCCAAAACGGACGGTAGTGAATCTGTCACCCATTATGCACCCCGCCCGATTTTCCAAAATCAAAAGGGTGGAGGCATAACATGCAGTCAATTTGCAACCGCTCATTTTAACACCGGTGATATCTATCGGCTCCACCACCCATTGTACACCCGTTTCGATTTTCCTTTCCATTGACTTCAATAGTAAAAGAAATCGGGCGGCGCATATAATGAATGGTCTATCCGATAACACCCGTTTTACACCATCGCCGAGAGTTAAAATTACCCCCAGTAGTATTACAACAGTCTCAGCAATGGGTTTGCACTTCTGTTGGAGACCTGATCTATGGGAACCGAGAATCCAGCCTCTGCACAGTATCACTGGGGCCAGTACGGTTTATCAGTTCTGCACCAGCTGAGCAAGTCTGATCTTACCTCACTTAAAACTGTGAGGTCAGCTGGTTTAAAGATGCTTCTGGTACACCTGGCACCAAGGGCTGGATTTTGTCTTGGGGTCGGGTTGGGGTCGTGTCATCCACATTTCGTGTTTCCCCCCCGACTCCAGATTAATGTGGATGAATGATGCAATTTTCACTTAATTGGGCAATTGAGTTCCAGCATGTGGGAACCCATTAAGTAATTAGTGGTTTCAGTCTGAAAGTCGCCTCTGATGATGTCATCATTGCTGACTGTCTGGTCTCAGACTGCCTGGCTGTTGGTGAGAGAGGACCTGTCTGGCTTTTGCTGTGAGTGCAAAAATGTGAGAGAGAGAGAGAGAGAGAGAGAGAGAGAGAGAGAAAGAATTTTTTTTGCATCCAAGTCCTCTCACAGCAAAGGCCATGCAGTCTCTGAAGACATTCAATGCAGCAGCATCAGAGGCGACTTTCACACTTAATACTACTACTACCTTCATCACATCTCCGTTGTAATAGTGGACCTGCAGCTGATAGTCAGCTATCCACTTGTGCTCCCGCCAGGTTTCACTGGAGTGTTTCACATCAGGTGTACTTCACGTCGGAAAAGGGTTAAACTAGCTAAAACGTTTCAAAATGGCATTACAGAGCCAATTTAGGGCTTGTTAAGGGCTTTAATGGCCTCTCCCGCCTCTTGGAGGCGGGACGGAGTTGGGAACCCCGCGACTGATTTTGTCAAAATTGCGTGGAGGTGGGATGGAGTCGGGATGGGGTCGGGACCCCCGACCCCGCAAATTTAACCCCCCACACGCCTCCAAACCCAACTCCATGGGTCATTCAAAATCCAGCCCCAAGTGTCTGACGTGCTGGGAACCGCAGGGGAGAGGTGGGAGCAGAAGCCAATGAAAGGCTGCTGCCTGCCGGGAGAGCACTGGCAATGCTTTCTGGAGGGGGACAGGGAGCGTGACAGCGATTGGAGAGCACTTGGCCCTTTTATGACCAGCGTGTTGAAAAGGTGGCAAGTTGTTCATGTTTTCTTTGTTTGTTAATGTTAGTGAACAGCCTAAGCCGAGATACCTGACTTCTGAACTAACACTAGCAGTTGGATGACACAAAAGCAAAATACTGCGGATGCTGGAAATCTGAAATAAAAACAGAAAATGCTGGAAATACTCATCAGCTCAGGCAGCATCTGCGGAGAGAGAAACAGAGTTAACGCTTCAGCTCGATGACATTTCGTCAGAACTGGAAAAACTTAGAGATGTAACAGATTTTAAGCAAGCGCAGGGGCAGGGAAAGGGGGGCAGGGAAGAACAAAGGGAAGGTCTGTGATAGGGTGGAAGGCAGGAGAGATTAAAAGACAAAAGGGATGTTGGTGCAAAGCAAAAGGAGATGGTAATGGGACAAGTTAAGAAACAAAAGATGAGTCCAGATGAGGTGTAAATGGGAATGGCAGAATCATCAACAGCTGCCATGTGAAAAAATAGGGGCCGAGGTTATGCTTTGAAATTGTTGAACTCAATGTTGAGTCCAGAAGGCTGTGAAGTGCCTAATCGAAAGATGAGGTGCTGTTCCTCGAGCTTATGTTGAGCTTCATTGGAACAGTGTAAGAGGCCAAGGACGGAGAGGTCAGAGTGGGAGTGGAGCGGAGAATTAAAGTGACAGGCGACCGGAAGCTCGGGGTCACCCTTACGGACTGAACGGAGGTGCTTCACAAAGCGGTCACCCAATCTGTGTTTGGTCTCCCCAATTTAGAGGAGACCGCATCGTGAGCAGCGAATACAGTATACTAAATTGCAAGAATTACAAGTAAATCACTGTTTCACCTGAAGGAGTGTTTGGGGCCCTGGACAGTGGGAAGGGAGGAGGTAAAAGGGCAGGTGTTGTATCTCCTATGCTTGCACGGGAAGGTGCCGTGGGATGGGGAAGGGGTGTTGGGGGTGATTGAGGAGTGGACCAGGGTGTCGCAGAGGGAGCAGTCCCTTCGGAATGCTGAAAGAGGGGGGGGAGGGGAAGATGTGTTTGGTGGTGGGATCACGCTGGAGGTGGCGGAAATGGCGGAGAATGGTCCGTTGAATGTGGAGGCTGGTGGGGTGAAAGGTGAGGACAAGGGCAACCCTATCGTGGTTCTGGGAGGGAGGGGAAGGGGTGAGAGCAGAAGTGCGGGAAATAGAACGGACACGGTCGAGGGCCGTGTCAACCACAGTAGAGGGGAATTCTCTGTTGAGGAAAAAGGAAGACATATCGGAAGCACTAGTATGGAAGGTGGCATCGTCAGAGCAGATGCGACGGAGACGGAGAAACTGGAAAATGGAATAGAGTCCTTACAGGAAGCGGGGAGGAGGAAGTGTAGTCCAGGTAGCTGTGGGAGTCAGTGGGCTTATAGTGGATGTTTGTCAATAGCCTAGCCCCAGAAATGGAGACAGAGAAGTCGAGGAAGGGAAGAGTTGGAGATGGACCATGTGAAGGTGAGGGAAGGGTGGAAATTGGAAGCAAAGTGAATGAAATTTTCTAGTTCAGGGCGAGAGCAGGAAATGGCACCGATACAGTCATCAATGTATCGGAAAAAGAGGTGAGGGAGGGGACCTGAGTAGGACTGGAACAAAGAATGTTCCACATATCCCCCGAAAAGGCAGGCATAGCTAAGACCCATGTGGGTTCCCATAGCAACACCTTTAATTTGGAAGAAGTGAGTGCAGTCCAAGGAGAAGTTGTTCAATGTGAGAACAAGTTCTGCCAGGCGGAGGAGGGTGGTGGTGGATGGGGACTGGTTGGGCTTCTGTTCAAGGAAGAAGTGGAGCGCCCTCAGGCCGTCCTGGTGGGGGATGGAGGTGTAGAGGGATTGGACATCCATAGTGAAAAGGAGGCGGTTGGGGCCAGGAAACTGGAAACTGTTAAAGTGGCGGAGGGCGTCGGAAGAGTCGCGGATGTAGATGGAAACAGACTGGACAAGGGGAGAAAAAATAGAGTCGAGATAGGAAGAACTCAGTTCTGTGGGGCAAGAGCAGGCTGAAATGATGGGTCTACCAGGGCAGTCCTGTTTGTGGATCTTGGGAATGAGGTAACATTCACTTTTTGTTGTACTTAGCAGCATACAGACCTTCATAGCATGCTGCCGGCGAGCTGTGGGTGTCAAGCGGGCGCCCCACTGCAGCGTACCAGTTCTGGTAGGGTGGAAAATCGGGCCGCTCCCATGTAGACCGGGCGGCAAGTCATCACTAAGAGGAGAGGGTGATCCTGGGGGATGGGACCATGAACGGGCTAGTAACAGGCCAGAGTTTTTTGGGGCTCAGGAAGACCTCTCCTCCTCATCGTGGACCCACCAAAAAACAAATTGAAAGCTTCCTGGACCGTTTTTTGAGTGACCTCCGCCTTTAAGAGCCACTGGTTAGGCAGCTCACTGCCTGGTACAACTGGATGGAATGTGCATGGCACAAAATCCAATCAGGGTCCTAGAACCGGCGTAGGACCCCAATTTGCATAATTAAGTAGGATCATAATTAAGCAGTGCCCCGCCTGTTTCAGGTGAGCAGGCTGCTTGCCCACTTACAGGCCCATCTGAAAACTGGGCCTTGGGTGTTAACGGGTTGGCAAGGTGCCCCCTCTGGCAATTTTCAAGGCTTTTCAGGCCAGAAACAAGCAGGCCAGCTGTTAAAGATCGCCCCCCCCCCCCCCCCGCTTGAATTGTTGTTGGGATAGGATTCCATATTTGCCAGTCGCCCTCTGGTACCTTGCCCACATGGTCATTCTTCATGTGTTAGCCTAAACAGTGAGTTTTGGCAGGCTGTTTGACTATAGTGGCATCACAGCTGCTTCTGAGCCTGTCCCCCCCCCCCAACCATGTATGATGATGAGGAGCAGAAATCCTGGCTGATTTTCCACTCTCTATTACTGGACTATGGAGACCAAATGTAGCTGCCCCAACTGATCAGGGATCAAACCTGGGACCTCTCGAGCTTGCATGGCTCAGCTACTCAGTGCCTTGACCAGTTGAAGCATTGGGGAATACTTCTCTTACTTATACACAATAATGTTGTTTTATATCACCATTACTCTGCATCGACCAACAGTTTGATATTTTTAATTATAATATAAATAATATGAAATAAAATCAGCATAATTCAGTACTTTATTTCATAAACCTGATAATTGAGTCCTGAGCTTTATATCAAACGATAGAGACTAAGGATACAGAAACAAATAATTGTCTACACATTATATGGTCATTTATAATTATATTAATATACATAATAATAATAATTGGTTTCTTACAAAGTAGCTACCCATTTTTGCTTTGTCAATTAAATGGACAGAACTAATATGCAATAATTAATTTCATACTTATTTGAGAACTTTGGCTGTTGAAAATGTTCTGCATTGAAACCGGAAAGCTCGATAATTTCACCGAATAAGCAGAGACGTTAATTATAGTTTAAAGCTGTGCTGTGGCAGATCACTGTAATGAACACCACATACACAGGCTTGCAATGCAACTTGAAAACTATGCACGGAATTTATGTGTGGATAGAAATACAACACATGGCCTTTTTAAATTCTTTTTACTTAAACAGTCAACTAAGTACTTTTTATGCATAATCACTTCAAATAATGTTAACTTTGTGTTAACCACATAACTCAGACTTGTAAAAAATCTTAAATATGTTGGATATTATATCCTTGTATCTTTGATTTGGCATAAACATTGTGGTGTTGCAGCCACAGATATATTACATTTCTTTACACGTCATACATTTTAATGTCAAATTGAGTAAATCCAAATAGAGCAGAACTCAGCTGTTGCATCCTCAAGGTTTTTTTCAACAGCCTATAGCAAATGGCAATCCTGTCAGACAGTTTGCCCTGAGCCTGGACTGCAAAGATTCGATTTAGTTAATAGTCTGTCATGTCACTAGGTGAAATCAAATTGTGCCCAACAGTGTGGAAAGAAATCATGATTTTTCCTTAATTATTTTGAACATAAAGTACTATAGGTCCTTGTGCTGTCGGAACTGAGGTGGGTTAGGATTTTGACCGACCATGAGGTCATGGTGCCGACCCTGCTGTTAATTGCAGGTAACTTAAATTATACAGAGGTGTGCGGGCTGTCTACATAGACGGGAGTTAGGCCTCTAAGAAAGAAAGAACTTGCATTTATATAGCGCTTTTCACAACCTCAGGATGTCCCAAAACGCCTTATAGCCAATTGAGTACTTTTTCGAAGTGTAGTCACTATTGTAATTCAGGAAATGAGGCAGCCAGTTTGCACACAGCAAGGTTCCACAAACAGCAATGAGGTAATGACCAGATCATCTATTTTTAGGTGTTGGTTGAGGGATCAATATCAGCTAGGATACCAGGGAGAACTCCCCTGCTCTTCTTTGATATAGTGCAATGGGATCATTTACGTCCATCTTTGAGGGCAGACAGAGCCTTAGTTTAACATCTGAAAGACAGCACCTCCAGTAGTGCTGCACTCCCTCAGTACTGCACTGGAGTGTCAGTCTAGATTTTGTGCTCAAGTGGGACTGGAGTGGGACTACGAACCCATAACCTTCTCACTTGCAAATGTGAGTGCTACCAACTGAGCCAGAGCTGACACTAATGGTCCCTGAATGGCTGGTGCGGGTGGCTATAGTTGGAGGGACAGAGAGCTGGACCTGCATGACCTCCCAATGGAGATATGAGCAAGAGGGACAGGACGTTTGGGGCCAGGGTTCAGAGACCAGGAATGTGGTTCACCCACTATGGATGCAGGTGGCTGTGACACTGAGTGTCACCTCCTTCAATCCCAGGACTCCATTGTGCTGCAGAGAGAAGTTTATTGGCCTCACCAGAGCAGCCAAGGTGAACTGTCTGCTCCCCTGCTCCTTCCTTGCAGTCTCTTGATCTGTGTGGCTCTCCTTCATTCATTACCTTTGACATGAATCTTGCCATTCATGTGGAAATGACTTATGAAGTAATACTGGGCGGCCTGCTGGTGGCGCTGTCCAGGGAGAGTATAAATAAGAACATAAGAACATAAGAAATAGGAGCAGGAGTAGGCCAATTGGCCCCTCGAGCCTGCTCCGCCATTCAATAAGATCATGGCTGATCTGATCCTAACCGCCAATCTACTATCACAGAACCATCTCCTGAACCTAACAGAATTGGACACACGAAATAGGAGCAGGATCAGGCTACACGGCCCCTGGGCCCGCTACGCTACCCACAGGGCCATGACCGATCCGAACCTAGACTCATGTCCAAATTCCTGCCCGCTCCCCGTAACCTTTAATTCCCTTTACTTCTAGGAAACTGTCTATTTCTGTTTTAAATTTATGTAATGATGTAGCTTCTACAGCTTTTTGGGGCAGCATATTCCATGGACCTACCACCCTCTGAGTGAAGTAGTTCCTTCTCATCTCAGTTTTGAAAGAGCAGCCCCTTATTCTAAGACTATGCCCCCTAGTTCTAGTTTCACCCATCATCGGGAACATCCTCCCCGCATCCACCCGATCCAACCCCTTCACAATCTTATATGTTTCAATAAGATCGCCTCTCATTCTTCTGAACTCCAATGAGTAGAGTCCCAATCTACCCAACCTCTCCTCATATGTCCATCCCCTCATCCCGGGATTAACCGAGTGAACCTTCTTTGTACTGACTCGAGAGCAAGTATGTCTTTTCTTAAGTATGGACACCAAAACTGTATGCAGTATTCCAGGTGCGGTCTCACCAATACCTTGTACAACTGAAGCAATACCTCCCTATTTTTATATTCTATCCCCTTAGCAATGAAAGTCAACATTCCATTGGCCTTCTTAATCACTTGCTGCACCTGCATACTAACCTTTTGAGTTTCGTGCACCAGGACCCCCAGACCCCTTTGTACTTCAGTACTTTCCAGTTTCTTGCCATTTAGATAATAACTTGCTCTACTATTTTTCCTGCCAAAGTGCATAACCTCACACTTTCCAGTATTGTATTCCATCTGCCAAATCTCTGCCCACTTACTTAGCCTGTCTATGTCCCCTTGCAGATTTTTTATGTCCTCCTCACTCACTACTTTCCCTCCCATCTTAGTATCATCTGCAAACTTTGATATGTTACACTCGGTCCCCTCCTCCAAATCGTTAATATAGATTGTAAAGAGTTGGGGACCCAGCACTGACCCCTGCGGAACACCACTAGTTACTGATTGCCAGTCTGAGAATGAACCATTTATCCCAACTCTCTGCCTTCTGTTAGATAGCCAATCCTCTATCCATGCCAGAATATTACCCCCAATCCCGTGATTTTTTATCTTAAGCAATAATCTTTTGTGTGGCACCTTGTCAAATGCCTTTTGGAAGTCTAAATACACCACATCCACTGGTTCGCCTTTATCCACCCTGTATGTTACTTCCTCAAAGAACTCCAGCAAATTTGTCAAACATGACTTCCCCTTCATAAAGCCATGCTGACTTTGTCCTATTAAATTATGATTACCCAAATGTCCTGTTACTGTATCCTTAATAATGGACTCCAAAATTTTACCTACCACAGATGTTAGGCTAACCGGTCTATAGTTTCCAGCCTTCTGTCTACTGCCCTTTTTAAATAAGGATGTTACATTAGCAGTTTTCCAGTCTGCCTGGATCTTTTCTGAGTCCAGGGAGTTTTGGAAAATTATTACCAATGCATCCACAATCCCTACCGCCACTTCCCTCAAGACCCTAGGATGTAAGCCATCAGGTCCAGGTGATTTATCCGCCTTGAGTCCCATTATTTTACCGAGTACCACTTCCTTAGTGATTTTGATCCTCTATCGTGTTTAGCTCCTCCCCCCCCCCCTATAGCCCCCTGTCTGTCCAGTGTTGGGATATTCTTAGTGTCCTCTACTGTAAAGACTGATACAAAATATTCATTCAGTGTATTTGCCATCTCCATATTTCCCACCATTAATTTCCCGGTCTCATCCTCTAAGGGACCAACATTTACTTTAGCCACCCTTTTTCATTTTATAAAACTATAAAAACTCTTACTATCTGTTTTTATATTTTTTGCTAATTTACTTTCATAATCTATCTTCCTTTTCTTAATCAATCTTTTTGTTATTTTTTGCTATCTTTTAAAGTTTTCCCAATCCTCTATCCTCCCACTAGATTTGGCTACCTTAAAAGCCCTTGGGGTAAAAATTCACTTGGTTGTGCCTCCCGTTAGCGCCTTAAGAGGGCGCTAATGGGGCGCAAAGCCGCTAACGCCCGGGCGCAGCGATGTTTGCGCCGCTCGAGAACTTAACTTGAGATTGTGCGGCGGCGCTAAAACTTACCGCTGCGACCACCTGCGCGCGCAGATTGTGACGTCATTCCATGGTGCAACGCCCTTGTGGCGCCCCGGAGCGGAAATTGAGTGGCGCCCCCTGCCTTACCGCCTGGCGTATCCAGAAGACTGGAACACTATCAATCGCTGTGGGGCTGGGGGAGGCGCTATTTAAAGGGGGCCTCTTCCTGTCTTTTATTGTTGGTGGCATTTTTGAACTACGCATTCTGAGAGAGAGAGGGAGAGACTTCTGGAGAGATTCAACGTTGTGTGAAGGAGTTTTGGGTACTGAGCAGCACTTTGCAGGTTCATTTTGATTTGCCATTCCTTGTATCGATTTAGCAGAGACTGTGGGAGCTGCACTCTGAGCTCTTTGATGGTACTCTCCATTGTTCTTTCCAGCACATTTGATGTGCAAGTCTCTCCAGGCCGAGATTCAAGGCTGCAATGAACAGGATGTGGATGGAAAGCAAGATTAACCATCCCCTTTAAGAACTGGCCCGTGCCATTGTGTGTGTGTTCCATTGCTGACTGACATTACATGGGCTTCGCCAGCGCTCTGAGTTAGCGCCTCACTCCTTGGCCTTTGCGCCTTAAGACAGGTGTGCAGCGCCTGCTTTAGCGCTCCACTCACCTCCCGGGGCGGTAAAAGTGAAGTTTCCAGTCAGTGCCGATAATTAGCGCCAGGCGCTAATATTTGCGTCCAGACGATATTTGTGCCCCAAATGGGGCGCGACCTAATTTCTACCCCCTTGTTTTTAGTCGAATACTATCCTTAATTTCTTTACTTAGCCACGGATGACTGTCTTTTCTTTTACACCCTTTTCTTTTCAGTGGAATATATATTTTTTGGAAGTTGTTAAATAACTCCTTAAATGTACATCACTGATCATATATCGTCTTACGCTTTAATCTATTTTCCCAATCCACTCTACTCAATTCCGCTCGCATACCTTCATAGTCTCCTTTATTCAAGCTTAGCACGCTTGTTTGAGATCCAACATTCTCACCCTCTAATTGAATATGGAATTCAACCATGTTATGGTCACTCATTCCAAGGGGATCCTTTACTAGGACATTTTTAATTAATCCTGTCTCGTTACACAGGACCAGATCTAAGGTTGCTTGCCCCCTGGTCGGTTCAGTTACATACTGCTCAAGAAACCCATCCCTAATACACTCAATGAACTCATCCTCAAGGCAGCCCTGTCCAATTTGATTTGTCCAATTAATATGATAGTTAAAATCCCCCATAATTATAGATGTTCCCTCATTACAAGCCTCAACTATTTCCTGATTGATACTCCGTCCAAATTCGGAGGCCTATAGACTAAGCCCACTAGTGTTTTTTTCCCCTTATTATTCCTTATCTCCACCCAAACTGTTTCATTATCCTGATCTTTTGACCCAATATCATTTCTCTGTATTACAGTGATTCCTTCCTTTATTAACATAGCCACCCCACCTCCCCTTCCTTCCTGCCTGTCCTTCCTGATCGTTAAATAACTTGGTATGTTTAATTCCCAGGCATTGTCACCCTGCAGCCATGTTTCTGTAATGGCCACAAGATCATACCCATATGTAGTTATTTGTGCCATTAACTCGTCTATTTTGTTACGAATGTTACGTGCATTCAGATAGACAACTTTCAAATATGTTTTGTGACTCTTAGTTCCTGCTTTTGCCCTTTTTATTACTTTACCTTTTACTCCATACCTTCTGCCCCTTCCTGACACACTCTGGTTTTTAATTTCCCCACTGCTACCTTCTCTGTTGTCATTTTTATTATTTGCTCTCGAGGAACCTCCCTCCCACTAGTTAGTTTAAAGCCCTCTCTACAGCCCTAGTTATATGATCCGTCAGGACTCTAGCCCCAGCACTGGCCAAGTGAAGCCCAGCCCAACGGAACAGCTCCCTCCTGCCCCAGTACTGGTGCCAGTGTCCCAGGAAGCAAAACCCATTTCTCCCACACCAGTCTTTGAGCCACTCATTTAACTCTCTAATTTTATTTGTCCTAGCCAAATTCGCTCGTGGCTCAGGTAATAATCCAGAGATTATTACCCTTGAGGTTCTGTTTTTTTAATTTGACCCCTAGCTGCTCATACTCCTTTAACAGAACCGGCTTCCTTGTCCTATCTACGTCATTTGTACCAACATGGACCACGACAACTGGATCCACCCCCTCCCACTGCAAGTTTCTTTCCAGCCCAGAGGAGATGTCCTTAACCCTGGCACTGGGCAGGCAACATAGCCTACGGGACTCTCGCTCTCGGCTGCAGAGAACTCTATCTATCCCCCTAATAATACTATCCCCTACCACTACAACATTTCTATTTACTCCCCCCTCTTGAATGGCCCCCTGTTCCACGGTGCTGTGGCCAGGTTGCTCATCCTCCCTGCAGTCCCTGCTCCTGTCCCCACAGGGAGTAAGAACCTCGAACCTCTTGGACAAGAGCAAGGGCTGCGGCTCCTCCAACACTACCTCCTGGATCCCCGTACCTGCCTCACTCGTAGTCACACCGTCCTGTCCCTGACCATGGGCTACATCTGAATTAATTAACTTCATAGGTGTGACCACCTCCTGAAACACAGAGTCCAGGTACTTCTCCCCCTCCCTGATGTGTCGCAGTGTCTGAAGCTCAGACTCCAGCTCATCAACACGGAGCTGGAGTTCCTGTAGTAGCAGACACTTGTCACAGATGTAATCACCGTGAGCCTCAATGGGGTCCACCGGCTCCCACATCTCGCAACAGTAACACATCACCTGCTCCATTCTATGTAATTAATTAAATTTTTTATTGTTAGTTATGGACACTCTCTGCCCGATTATAGATGCTAGTATCCCCTCTAATTAATTGGATTTAAATTAAATCAATCCCTCTAAATTGCACCAGTTAAATGGTTTACCAACAGTCACTCAGCATGGGCATGGGCCCGGCTTGCTCAGGACATTCCTTAACAGGAACTAGTGAAGGACACAATTAGATCTCCATGTTGAAAAACAGTTGATTAAAGCTTTGTTTGACGCTTAGACCAAGTGCCTAGTAGTTTTCTTACGTCAACCTTCACACTGCCAGATGTGTTAGAGCTGAAAATGGGATTGGACAGTCAGGAGGCTCTACAGAAGTCAGCCCCTGGGTCTAGACCCTATGGACTCAAATCTGTGGGTCTTGTCCTTAAAACAAGGATGTTGGAGCATCACACTGACATGGCACTGAGGACCATCTCAGAGGACCTGAGACAGATGGCAGGGGTCATCCTCAGTGCCAATATAAGATAAGCTGATGGTGGAACCATGAACATCTGCAGTCTTCCCCCTGACAGAGAGGCCCCCTGACCAGTCAGTGCATCCAGCATGGATGCCTTGTACTTTGGCCTTCAGGACTTGGGAGCCCTTTAGAGATAACAATTAAAAAAAGCTTCTGAGGGGTTTGTGGCAACATCTGTCTGTGTCTGGAGGATCTAACTGATGCTATCATGTCTGTCCTCTTGTTGATCTGTGGGCACTCAGATCTCGAATCCTGCACAATTGGCGTGAATAAACTCTGCTTTCATAATGCCTTTCTCTGTGACTTTTCCAGCCAGATCCGTCAAATACCTGCTCATGTTGGTGGCAGGATACAGAACCAGGGTCTCCATTCAACTGCTGTGGTGAGGCAGCCTGCTGAAGAGTCCTCTCAGGACACAGAAGCATAAAGATGAATGCCCTAGTGGTCCCAAGAGGCTTACGATGCAGCCAGCATCGCTGGCATCCCTCACCCTCTCGTAACACCTTGTCTACCAGGATGAGAACAGCACAGAGTGTCAGCTGTGGCTCAGTGGGTAGCACATTTGCCTGTGAGTCAGGAGTTTGTAGGTTCAAGTGCTCATCCTAGGGACTTGAGCACATAAATTTAGGCTGACACTCCAGCGCAGTGCTGAGGGAGTGCTGCACTGTTGGAGTGTGCTGTCTTATCGGATGAGACGTTAAACCAGGTCTGCTCTCTCAGCTGGATGTAAAAGATCCCATGGCACTATTTCGAAGAAGAGCAGGGGAGTTATCCCCGGTGTCCTGACCAAATGTTTATTCCTCAATCAACATAACTAAAACAGTTTATATGGTCATTATCATATTGCTGTTTGTGGGAGCTTGCTGTGTGCAAATTGGCTGCCGTGTTTCCCACATTAAAACAGTGACTACACTCCAAAAGTACTTAATTGGCTGTAACGTGCTTTTGTGGCGTCCGGTGATCGTGAAAGGCGCTCTATAAAATGTAAGTCTTTCTGTTTCTTTCACATAGGGGATAGGCATGGTAGTAAAAATGAAGCACCTGTTGTAAATATATTTGTGCACAGTAAAACCATAAGCCTCATGACTTTATGCTAATCAGGGTCCTATTATGCAGAAAGGTGCCCAAAGCATTTTTTTTATGGCCTACTGTGCAGACCGCCCACTCAGTAGTAGCAGTCGGACCAGAAGCAGAGGCCCTCCAAGGTAAGTAAATACAAAAATATTTTTGTGGGGCGAGGAGGAGCAGGCATGCTCCTCCAGATGCTGTAAAAATAGTTTGGTCTGCTGCCGCCTCGGGCTCCCCCACTTCCACGTTCCCGAAGCCCAACCCCTGATGACCTACCTCGCTGCCGACTGGGCTTTATCTGGGACGCCCAGTATTGGGCCAGCCCAAACCTAATGAACTGCTTCTGGGTACCGATTTGGGTCAGGCAGCTCGCTGGCTCCATTTAAATGAGGCCCAGCCTTTAAAATGGGTTGGATCTCCCGCTGTACCTCTCGGTCGATCAGCCCTCATGTTCCGCCGGCTCACCGCCCGAGAGTTAAAATTGCTTCTCTAATATAGCCCATTTTTATCTGTACAACCAGGTAGAAAATTACATAATCACTAGTAGTAACATTACATTTGACTAGCGCAACCAGTGGTTAAAATTTACATATATCAGCAGCGGTTCAAGCTCCGTCATAGAAGTCATCTTCAAAGATGCCAGCCTGTGGGTAGAAAAAGGCACAGCCTAAGTGCTTCTCAAGGGCAACTACGGATGGGCAATAAATGCTGGCCTTGCCAACGACGCCCACATCCCATGAATGAATAAAAAACATATATATGTATATACAGCAAATTTGCTTATGTCAGTACTTATCCCATTTTATCTAAATGCATCATGCTTTTCTTCTGTACTATAAATATATGTTTGGACAGGATAAATTCAATTAGAATGAAAAGACAAAAGCATTTTTATTTATTTTAAAATTAGAACTTCATTGTATTACAATTGCTAAATGTTTGGAAATTTTGGCCTAGAAATTTGTTCACACGTGCCCATTTTACAGGTGTAAAATGAATGGCGAAGCATCCAATATGGCGGTTAGTGTGTACCGCCTGCCATATTGGTAAAGGCTCTAGTGTAAGCATTCGGGATCCACGCATGAAACAGACGTTAGGTCCATTTGCATACACAAATAGGAGGCCCAAAGCATGTTTTAGGACTCCTTCCCGAAATTGGGCTGTCCTGAATGTAGGTTGTGCCAGGCCTACTGCGTTCAGGAGGCTGCTACCAAAAAGGTAAATTTTGTAAAAATAGACTTAGCTGAATGTGGAGCCGGGAGGAACACTACTGCTCCTCCCGGCTCCACATTCAGGCCTGAAGATTGTTACCGGCCCCTTCACAGCCCTCTCTCAACACCCCCCATGACCTAGGCCAACACTATCCAATTCTATCTTCAAAGTTCTACATTAGAATTTTACTTGGGGTGGAAAATTGTCCAAAAGGATCAGCAATTAATTTTCTTGTAACTGGATGGGATTTAATGATTGGAAAATAATTAAATGCAGTTAATGATCTCATAGCTATTATATCAACTGTTGCTGGCAGGAGTTCCTTGATTTTTATATCTGTAGCAGTTCAATGGTGAGATGTCATTTAAGTTATTGTCTGTCATTATTATTTGCACTCTGAAACTGAAGGGAGTTTGAGCAAATTAGCACTATAAACACTTAGGCTGTGCCTTTTCTACCCACAGGCTGGCATCTTTGAAGATGACTTCTATGACGGAGCTTGGTGTGCTGGTAGGAACGATTATTCACAGTGGTTTGAAGTGGACGCTAGAAGACTAACTAAATTCACTGGAGTTATAACACAAGGAAGAAACTCACTTTGGTCGTAAGTAATACTATCAGCCTTGGCACAAAAAATGTTTCAAGGCAAAACAGCATTTACTTCTGTAAACAATGAGATTGAAGCAAAGGTTTTGGGGCCTAAAGTTAGATATGTAATAAACATTCTTTTTGTTATCACATCTAGATAGGTAAATAAGAAGTCAGTATTAGGATTATAGTTGTGTTTCACTTAAGGTTAAAAAAATGTTCTATCTTTCTATTCTCTACAATGTAAAACATTGAAGTTCAAGGAAATAAAAAGTAGTTTTTCTTCAATTCTTCACAGACACGTTTTCTTCATGTCACTCGTAAGTCCAACCGATAGCTCCCACCTTTTTACTTTAATAGCTCCACACTTAGTCTTTCTTTATCATTCACATTCTTGGCCTCACTATCTGCTCTGATCTCAAACAGAACTCCCACATCGCATCCATTGCTAAAGTTGCCTCTAACAAGCTTAGTTTCTTCTTTTGTACCAAACACTTTTTTCCTCAATAATTCTTAACTGTTCACAAGGCCTAAATCCATCTAAGATTTAAATACTGCTGTCGTATCTGAGGGCCTCTTTTAACACATCCCTCATAGTCTTGGACAGCATTCAAGAAGAAAGGTTGATACCTACCTGATAGATAATCCCTCTCCCACCTCCAGCCTCCAACTCCTTTCTCTCCATCACAACTTTGTTGTCTTTCTGTATTTTATTGATACTACTACAGTTGGTACTGTTGTGAACTTTCCTCTCTTGTTCCTCCTAAGCTCGTAATACACAGTACTGCAACATCTTCATCCTCCCTGGCCCTCGTACAACCTTTAGAATTTTAAAACCTTCGCTTTGGTGTCATCTATTTGCCACTTCTTAGTTTGTCTTCTTTTTCTCCGTTCTATTTTTTTTATTTTCAACCTTGTTCTTCCATAAGAACATAAGAAATAAGAGCAGGAGTAGGCCATACGGCCCCTCGAGCCTGCTCCGCCATTCAATAAGATCATAACTGATCATCGACCTCAACTCCACTTTCCCTTCCGATCTCCATATCCCTTGATTCCCCTAGAGTCCAAAAATCTATCTATCTCAGCCTTGAATATACTCAAAGACTCAGCATTCACAGCCCTCTGGGGCAGAGAATTCCAAAGACTCACAACCCTCTGAGTGAAGAAATTCCTCCTCATCTCAGTCTTAAATGGCCTACCCCTTATCCTGAGACTATGCCCCCTAGTTCTAGACACTCCAGCCAGGGGAAACAACCTCTCAGCATCTACCCTGTCAATCTCCTTCAGAATCTTGTATGTTTCAATGAGATCACCTCTCATTCTTCTAAACTCCAGAGAGTATAGGCCCATTCTACACAATCTCTCATCGTATGACAGCCCTCTCATCCCAGGAATCAATCTAGTGAACCTTTGTTGCACCACGTCCAAGGCAAGTATATCCTTCCTTAGATAAGGAGACCAAAACTGTGCACAGTACTCCAGGTGTGGTCTCACCAAGGCCCTGTACAATTGTAGCAAGACTTCCTTATTCTTATACTCCAACCCCCTTGCAATAAAGGCCAATATGCCATTTGCCTTCCTTATTGCTTGCTGTACCTTCATGCTAGCTTTCTGTGTTTCTTGCACGAGGACACTCAAATCTCTCTGAACACCAACATTTGAAAGTTTCTCACCATTTAAAAAATATTCTGTTTTTCTATTCTTCCTACCAAAGTGAATAACCTCACATTTCCCTACATTATACTCCATCTGCCACCTTACTGCCCACTCACTTAGTCTATCTATATCCCTTTGCAGACTCTTTGGGCTGGATTTTCAATGACCCGTGGAGTCGGGTTTGGAGGCGGGCGGTGGGGGGGTTAAAGTTGCAGATTCGGGGGTCCCGACCCCATCCCGCCTCCAACCCGCCTCCATGCCAGTTTCTCTGGCGGCGGGTACCCGACCTGTTCTGAGACCCGACTCCCCGAGGCGGGAAGGGATTAGTGACAATTAACTGCCTGTTAACAGGTAGTTAACAGGCAGTTTTTTGCATAATCCCTATTTTAGAAAGAAAAGTGTGGGCTTCCCGACAGGTGGCAAACACGTCAAGTTATCGGGGCGGGCTGTGGGTCTGCAGGGGTTGGAGGGGTCGCTATGTCCGGTGGGCAGGTGAGTGATGGGTGCATGTGTGCAGAGGTAAGTGTGTAAGGTAAGTGCTAAGTGTTGGAAAAAGTTTTACTTACCTTAACTTCCTCCTGCAGGTGTCAGCCCTTCAGTTCTCGGGAGTTAGAAATCTCACCGGCACAGAAAGCAGGAAAGCCGTGGTTGTGTCAAAAACTGCAGCCTTCTGGTTTCTGTGGTGGAATGATTTCTAACTCAGCCTGAGAGGAAGGACTGAAGTTAGAAATCATATTGTGAGTGTTTGACAGCTTCACAGAGCTGTCAAACACTGATATTTCATCTGTCAAAAGCTCTTGACAGATGAAATGTCAATCTGTGACGTCACCTGTTGCCGGGTGGCTCTTAATTGGCCTGCTGAGCCCACTGAGCGGGCTCAACAAGGTCAATCAAGGGAAAATACAGTGGGTTGGCCACATCTCGATGGAGGCGGGTTCACAGCCAGAATGTGTGATTCCCGACCCCAACCCGACCCCAGTTTCAAAATCCAGCCCTTTGTGTTCTCCTCACAGCTTACTGTCCCACCTAGCTTTGTATCATCAGCAAACTTGGATACATTACACTCGGTCCCTTCATTTAGGTCATTAATATAGATTGCAAATAACTGAGGCCCCGACACTGATCCTTGTGGCACCCCACTAGTTACAGCCTGCCACCCTTAGCCATTTTCTTTCTATTCTATAAACCTTAAACTTTTTAAATCTTTCCTCATAGCAATTCCCTTTACACTAGAGATCAATCTTTTTCAATATTCTCTACCTTTTCTAATTGAATTATAGCCTAGAAATTACTCCTGGCCGTATGAATAGACTAGCACTCCACGGGGATAAGTTTAACTTCTGGTGATGGTTTAAAATGGACTATATATCAGATTGGCTGGCCATTATACAGCCCGCTTTCCTTTCCATTGAATGAGCAGCCAATCCCATAGTGCCTGCCTTACACCATCGCTAAAAGTTAAATGTACGCCCTATGTGTTAATATAGCATTTCATTGTCCACTGTGAATGAGTTATTAAACCGAGGGCCTGTCCACCTGCTCCAGTAGATGTGACAGATCCCATGGCACTACTAAAAGGGCAGGAAGTTCTCCTGGTGCCCTGACCAACACTTCTACCTCATACATTAGCACAAAAACAGTTTAACTGTTCATTCATTCATTTACCATTTGTGGGACCTTGCTGTGCATATATTGGTTGCTGTATTTGCCTACATAACAATGGATGTGTTTCCAAAAGTAATAAATTGGCCATCAAACATTTGTAATGTTTTGTAGGATGTGATATGGTGCTATATAAATGAAAATTCTTCCTTTCTAGGACCCTTTCTTTCTCTCCCGGTGCTAATTTAATTCCAATCATTGTGTACTTATTTTGTTAATCAACTCACTAGAATCTGCTCATAAGTCTTTAATGTTTTAATCAGTTAATATTAGCAACAACAAAAACATAAAAATGGCTGTTTTGCTAAAGTTAATGGAAGTGTTAAATCATTATAATACTCAAAAAAATAATACAGGAGCAATCTCTATGGATACCTCAGTGGATTCTCAACATGTTGCAAGTTGCTTGGGTTGTGTATTCTCAAGTGGAACATACTCCATTTCCCAGGCAAATCTCAGACTGTTCCATTTTTAGCCACTGAAGCTGCCTTCTACCCTGAAGCAGGATTTGAAAGGTGGATGTCGCGAGCGCTCAGCACACAGCTGACGGGATGAATGGGTTGAAGCAATGCGTCAACTAACAATTGACAGTGCACTGTTCTGAGAAAAGTATAACTGTTTCTCCACAAAATGATCAAAGGGCTGTGAATGAATAATTTGGGCTTTTGTGGTGCCTGGGGAAATGGTGAGTGAAGGACTAAAATTCCTCTGTTCTTTTTAACACTCTGGTTAATACGATCACATTAAATTTCTATGTGTGATGCTTTAATAAAACTATTAATCAATTTATTTTAAACAGGATAATAACTTTGTTAAAATGGTGCACCCAGGAATTTGATGCAAATAGATTAATTAGTGTCCTAAAAATAGCACATAAAGAAACTTCAGCCCCAGGTGTCTTATGTTGTTTAGTTATTGCAATATTTGAGTTTCCAGATACTATGAGAATTTCCATTTTATGGGAATCCTCCCTGTTTAAAATATAATGGGAAAAAACATTTAAAAACAGATTTTTCCAAATAACTGATGGAAATACAAAATTCCCTCTCTGTGCTCCCCAGTTTCTCCTTCCAACACTGCCTTCTCACCCCAGAATTCTCCACCGTGCTTCATACTTTTCATTAGCTTGTCCCTTGTGTCTATTTGCTGTTGTTCTTTTGTACATCACATAAGTTAAGTGAACAGGGGGGAACTTCCATTCCACTGGAGCAGGCCAGTCATTTATTGAGGATGCAACTTGGAAGTGGTTAGCTTTCAGGATTGGAAATTTCTTTCCAATTATACTCCGTAGAATGATTGGGGATTGCTTTTGCCTATAGCCTCGAGACCAGCTAGTTGTTTGGGTTTCAACTGCCTGCTATAGTACTGAGCCACACAAACCAGGAATGTGCCACGATGATTCTTATCTTGTGCTTTGTTAGCTGATCTCTGCCAGAGCAGCAACAAGGATATATATCACAATTAACCAGGGGCTACAAAAGGGAAAAAATTGTGAGCGTTCCCATTCTCAATCACTATCCTTGTGAGGACAAAGTCAGGCTGTGCTGTGGTGCCCTCCACAGTCAAATAGCTGGTGACACTCACTGGCAAAGCTCACAAATGAAGAATGGCCACTTGGGTGAGGTACTGGAACTGGTCGGGTGCCATTTGCGGAATTGCATTTCCACCTTTAGGAAAAGATGGGAGAAAATAAGAAAATAAACATCATAAATAATGTTTTAGTTTAATTTGGCCTCTGTAACAAATAGTTATTAAAAAAAAAAATTAAGTTCACCTAAATTGTTAGATGGGGCAATCAAACCTAGGCAGCCTTGGGCTCTCCTTGGGAATAGAATTATAAAGTGACTCGCAGACCTGCACTTGTTGCTGATTTATAGATATTGTGACCTAGAAATTTGATTGCACTATGCCCGTTTTTCAGGCGCTAAATGGACTCATAAGTCACCAATATGGTGGGCAAGAAGCACTCACTCATTTTGAACCGGAGGTGCGTCGGCCACCATATTAGATCGAGCTTATCCAGAGCGCATGCTGAAGGTGGTGGAGGTATGAACAGAGAGTAAGAGAATAACACTCTTACCTTGACAACTCTGGTGAGGTCATTGAACTTTTTGCAACATTGCAACCATATCCTTGGAGCTAAGCTCCTGGCATTGACCTCCTCAGCGACCTCTTCCCACTGGTGGCAGAGTTATTGCCTGGAGGCTTACTGCCACCTGGTGGGGAGGAGGATCTTCCTCCTCCTGCCCACTGCTTGTACAGGGCCTCCAAGGCAGCATCGGAGAAGCTGGGTGCCCAACCTGTAGGTCTACAAGCCATTTCTCTTCTTCCAAGCTTTTCCTGTTATCTGCAGCCAGGGTGCACCTCCCCTTTAAGAAGTGCTGGCTGCCTTTAAGTGGCATCAAAAACGTCCAATATCTAGCCTCCATAACAGGCGTGCAACTAATGAGTAGCGTGGGTAGTGCTGGCTTCATGCCAGACTCATGATAATGAGGAAGCAGCACAAATATTACATATTGCCTGGGACAGACGTGACCCACCCTCTTCACCCCTGTTTGTCCATCCAGGTTGAAAATTACTCCCACTCTTTCATTGCGCCTAAGCCGCACAGCTCAGTTTTCTTGATAGTGGAGGTGGCAGCTGAGGATCAGCAAACAGATGTTGAAGTATCCAGGCTGTTAGAGAAACAAAGACGTGGAATTATATAACATCTTTCATAAGCTCAGGATGTCCCAAAGCGCTTCACAGCCAATGAAGTACTTTTGAAGTGTAGTCACTGTTGGAATGTAGGAAACGTGGCAGCCAATTTGCACACAGCAAGCTCCCACAAACAACAATGTGATAATGACCAGAAAATCTGTTTAAATGATGTTGGTTGAGGGATAAATGTTGGCCAGTGCACCAAAAGGAACTCCCCTGCTCTTCTTCGTATAGTGCCACGGGATATTTTACGTCCACCTGAGAGAGCAGACTAGGGGTGGGGGTGGCTCAGTTTTATGTCTCATGTGCAGCACTCCCTCAGTACTGCACTGGAGTGCCAGCCTAGATTATGTGCTCAAGTCCCTAGAGTGGGACTTGAACCCACAACCTTCTGACTCGGAAACGAGAGTGATACCACTGAGCCACAGCTTTGGCAGTGGGGTCAGACGCCATGGGTGCAGAGGATAACCGATTGAGGGAAACTCACTGCACATGTACAGAAGAACTGACCAGTGGTGACTCGCAGGTCGATTTGGATTGATGTGCACCATTTGAAGTCCTGCTGATTTCAAGCATGGGCAGCGTAGACGTGGGATCCAGGCATTGACTGTGGACGGTTATTTACACTCTTGCAATCCAGTTTTCAAGTTGCAAAGGAATGTTCCAGGATAACATCCAAGAATGGTCTTATTCTTAAGTATTTGAGTGAAAAAATATCCCCCATCTAATTTAAAATGAAAATTCTGAGTTCAGATTCCTTGTTGTGCCATGCTTGCCCTCCTAATTAAGGTTGCTATTTTTAATTTTATGTTATTTCTGAAGCTGGGTACTGAAAGTTTTGTTGCTTGGCCTTGGCTCTCCCACTCCCACTCTCTGCTTTCAATAGAATAGTGCGGGTGAGTGAAGGAAACCAGGCCAAGGGAAGAAATGTCATGGTTCAGTGCCCCAGCTTGAAGAAAAGAGTGGTCACAATACAGTCAGCTTCTTGTAAAAGAATTTAGTGAGAACTTTCTTTTAAAGAAACTAGACTCATCATCGGTGTATTTTCTACACAGATGATCAAAGATAAATCCGTTGTAAAGCCTTATCCTGAAATGTTCTTTGAAGCTACTTTTCGTTGGTGATGGGTTTTCTTTCAGGCTAATTAAATTTCAATTTATTCAAATGGTAATGGATTCCTAAAAGGACTGTAAACTATTAATTAAAGAGCTAATTTGAACGGATCACATTCTCCCCCCTCTGTTTGACTTGCTGCAGTGGTTGCTAGGCTGAAGAGATGGTACAAAGGATGTGTTTTCTTGGATGCTGAACCTGTTGTGATTAGGCTTGAATAGAGAAGTAAGTTTGCTTCTAACTTTAAAATTGTCTGTAATATCCTGCATCCAAAATATATACAGCACCGCAGAAGAAATCCAGAGCAAGAGAAAGTGCCATTACTAATTGGCTGAAATTTCCTCCAATTGAATATTAGGAAGACCAAAGCCATTGTCTTCTGCCCCCACCACAAACTCTGTTCCCTAGCCACCGATTCTATCCCCTCCCTGGCCACTGTCTCAGGAGGAACCAGACTAATCGCAACCTTGGCATCCGATTTGACCCTTAGTTGAGTTTCCGATCACATATCCTCTCCATCACAAAGACCGCCTACTTCCACCTCCATATCATCGCTCGTCTCCATCCCTGCTTCAGCCGACCTGTTGCTGAAACCCTTATTCATACCTCCAAACTTTTCTATTCCAATGCTCTCCTGGCCATCTTCCCATCTTCTACCCTCCATAAACTTAAGGTCATCCAAAACTTTGCTGCTCATTTCCTAACTCACACCAAGTGCCGTTTACCCATTATCCCTGTGCTCGCTGACCTACATTGGCTCAAGCTCCACCAACGCGTCAATTTTTAAATTCTCATCTGCATATTCAAATCCATCCATGGCCTCACCCCCTCACTATCTCTGTACCTTCCTTCAGCCATACAACCCTCCGAGAACGCTGTGTTCCTCCAACTCTGGCCTCTTATGCAACCCCCACTTCCTTTGCCCCACCATTGGTGGCTGTGCCTTGAGCTGTCTGGGCCTTAAGCACTGGAATTCCCAACCCAAACCTCTATACCTCTGCTTATTTTATATCCCTAGTAATTTTTTTTATTTAATTGTTGTTAATGTTTTTTTGGTCCCTGTGGAGGGGTAATTTTAATTTCTGTATAAATGGTATCTGATAGTCCAGAAATTAATACCCTTGTCAAGAGTGCCATAATTGGCATTGTTGAATTAAATTTACATAAAAAAATACACTAAAATATTTAATTAATTTCACACATGTGTGACGCACCGTGCATGCACCTAAAACAGTTTGGGGCTTTTTGAGGTGATAGTGGAAGTGCGGTCAGGCAGTACAGGCCCCACTTCATCACGCTAGTATTCAGTGAGAACTCTGGGGTATTCGCGGGTGATATTAGAAGAGAAAGCAAGCAGCAAGGGACATACATTGCTGTGGATGCAGACAATGCGTACTGCAAAATTACAAGGCATTTTGGGATGACTCAAAGGACAGATGAGGTAACGCTCGACACACTGATTTCTGTCAACTAATGCTGAGCCACAGACACAAGGTTGCTTACTGTTGGCCTAAAATTGTGATGGTTGGCATGTATGCTGATGCCCACTTGGGAACCATGTGTGACTATTTGCACTAAAGGGAATACTGCAGTCCAGCGAAACCTGTGTGTCCTGTCCAGATCATGGGCTAGAAATTCATTATAGCCCAGGAATGGGCAGTATCTTTAGAAAAGTTTGAGAATTAGCGCCAGGCGCTAATGCTTTAGACTGCATGCAAAATTCATTCTCACTGCTCAGTGAAATGATTGGGGCGCTGAATCAAGTCTTAAAGGCCTAGCTCAGTGGCGTTGCACTCAAAGGGTGGACCAATATCGGGTGCAGTCTAATCTCAACTCATCATAGGCTTTTCCCAGTACTTAAAGGGGAGGTTCATTGATACTGCAACACCTCATTCTCAGCATTGCTGGCTGTGCAGCTGCCTCAGCAAGGAGAAGCACAACAAGGAGAAGGAGCCGGAGGCCTGAAGCAGGTCCACCTCAGTCGGGTGGTCAGGGTGATTGAATGCTTCAACAAATACTACATACCACCGTCTGTACCACAAGCTTCACAAACTACCCAAAGCACCACACCCCCAGCACTCACCCACCAACAATCTGTACCTACCAACACTCACACCCATATCTCATGTCTTGCACACAATGACAGCTATTCAACTATGGCAGGCACAAGGGTCATTAGTTATTAGAGTGAATGTGATATGTGTGATATGTTTATGCATAAATTTATTAATGGAGTCTGCAATATTTTGTGGTCCAGGAGGATGCGGTGATATGGCATGAGACAGGGATGGTATGATGGGCATGTGGTGAGCAAAAAGAATCTGAGGTTTAAGTCATCCAGGTGAGAGCCCTGATGTCCCTCCTCATTCCTCTGTGCACATGTTCCCATATTTCTGGTTGCCTGCACTCCCTCCACCATAGATCCTGGCGGGCGAGGTGGCCTGCCAGTACAGCCCCCATTAATGTTGCCAAGTGTAGCGGTTTGAATCTTTGAACAATAAATGTAGCCACTTTGCACTTGCCAGAACACTGCTGATAAAAAAGAACTTTGAACTTACTCATGCAAACTAATCCACTAGCTGAAACTGACAAGAGACCACAGAAACTAACCTGCCCTGACAGCTGTGAGTGATTAATGTGAATGCCTTTAAATAACATCCCTGGAGCTGGCGTCCTGCAGCTGTGCGCCTCCTCTCCTTGTTGCTGTCTGGTCGAGGCACAAAGGTAAGTGTCAATAATGAATTTGGTAGATCTGGCACCCAGTGAGCATTGCACACTCACTGACGTCACGATCTGCCTGGAATTGAAATCCCCGGCGGTACCTCGTACCGGAGGCGCAACGGGGGGTCCGGATTTGCTGTGCGCTGCCGGATTCGGCTCTCCCCAGTGCTACTGCATCAGCGCCCCATTAGCGCCCCCTGTCGACGCTAACGAGAGGCGCAAACCAACTGAATTTTTCGCCCATGTATTTTTTCCAAAGCTAAAGTGATGAAAGTGTTGTTATCTTGCAAACTTAGTGGTTATCATCTCCTTCATACATGTGTGCACTGCGAATGCCTGATGTGATAGATGTCTCCTGGGGGACTTAGAAGGATGTGGTGGATCCACATCTGATGGAAGAACCTTGGTCCCAATGTTGCACATAGGATGCTGCACAGAAGATGGCACAACTCTGTGGTAGCTTGCTATTTGAAGCAGGTGGCGAAAACAGATCTCCTCTGACATGGCCCGGTGTAGTTTCCAGGGTAGTGATGGGTGTGGCAGAATGCCTCATGTCATGGCTTCTCAGGAATTCTCTCCCTCATTTCAGTTATGCAGTGTATTCAGAACCCTAAAGGAAGAACCAACATCCCCTCTTTGTAAGGTGCCATGTCAAAGTCAGCAGTACGCAGGAATAATGAAGAAAGGTAATAGAGAGAGAGAAAAACACAAAACCGCAAAAATAGAGGCCTTTACAACAAATCCAATGAATGCATGAACTAAAGTACAGCCAAAGGTACATAAAAGATGAAAAAAACCAAAAACAAAAGTTTGTATCTTCATTTGAGAGACCTACATGAGCGGGCGAACTCCCAAACATTCCAGTGTGCCCAATTTTTAAGGGCAAGGCTGATGCTATGGCCAGAGCCTTGCCCAAAGTTGTAAAATCCCGGCACTAAAATGTTAAAACAGGATTTGCATATTTTAATGAAGGCGCAGATGGCAGTAGCTCAACGTTACTTTTTACCCCCCAAAATCATGGATAGCAAAACAAGGACCACGACAGCTGCGTGTGATGTCCTGCTGGCAGTACGGGGGCCTCACATAATCTGGCTTGAGTCTCAGAAATGGAGGCAGGCTGGGAACTATTAAGATCTTACTTTTTTGTACATCTTCAGGACTTGACTGATTGTTTTAACGTAATATTTTGAAATGTAAGTTGGCTGAATAATAAGCACCTACGATGGAACACTTAAGAGGCGGTGATTTTTTAGTTATAAAACAGCACCATGATTGTAATGGTTGCAAATATTTTTTTTTTTCTTGACTGCCTTTAGCTTTTGACAGCATGAGAAAATGTTCACAGCTACACAGGAACATTTTGCCAAAAGATTAATCAGGAGCTGGGAGCCCTGATGTTCGGGGACATTTCAGGCAGGTTTTGCTGCAGGATCTCTAGTTATTTTCTAGCTTGTTTACCACTGTTCTCAGTAATGATGTCGCTGGTCACCCAGGGAAGTGCCGGAGAAGTGGAATGTTTAGAGATACGTAATCATGAAAATGCAGATAGGAATAGCCTTTTAACACAAATCAAACATCGCTGTTAGATGAATTCAATTGTATTTTAGAATCTTACTGCTTAACAGAAGTAATGGAATTAAAAAAATTTTAATTGAAGAGAATCTGTGATGAGATCGACATTGTGGAATTATTGATTTTTTTTACTTGTTCTCAATTAGACAGTTGTATAATCTCGTAAAAATATTATTTTAAAAGTTAATATACACCCCTATAATTTTATTTATATTTTCCTCATTATTTAAGCCTGTTTGCTGAGCAACTCTCCCATAAATGTTTTCCCTCAGAGAATAACTTCTATTCCTCCAACATTATTGTGCATCTGTTTACGACTTTACATTACTTTATACAGTTTGATTATTTTTTTTGCAGATTGGTACTATCCCCTTTAATTTTACTATTTAATCATTTGTTTTGCCGCCAGAGCCTTTCTAGCGTTAAAAAGAAAATATTTCACAGATACATTTTTTAGTATTTTTCAAAGATATTTATTCTCTTTTGAGCCCATTGTCACCCAACTTCTGGAATAACTCAGCTGCTGCGACAATGAAAGGGTTGCAGTCTTGAGAAAGAGTCTCAAAACAAAAATAAGTACTTCTAACTGACGTAAGAGCTGTATAATGTACCCATCAATGTTTGATCCACACAGCGAGGGTCTTC
The DNA here is from genome assembly GCA_030390025.1 of Squalus acanthias. Lineage (NCBI taxonomy): Eukaryota > Metazoa > Chordata > Chondrichthyes > Squaliformes > Squalidae > Squalus > Squalus acanthias. The sequence goes on along the minus strand of CM059438.1, from coordinate 22,448,496 downwards.
ACTCAGAGGGTGGTGAACCTGTGGAATTCTCTACCACAGACAGCTGTGGAGGCCAAGTCACTGAATATATTTAAGAAGGAGATAGATAGATTTCTAGACACAAAAGGCATCAAGGGGTATGGGGAGAGAGCGGGAATATGGTATTGAGATAGAGGATCAGCCATGATCATATTGAATGGCGGAGCAGGCTCGAAGGGCCGAATGGCCTACTCCTGCTCCTATTTTTCTCTATGTTTCTATATATATTTAAAATTAATGTAATAGCCATTAACTGCCACTAGATGTCTTTAGCATACATGAGTGATCCATAGTGCTAACTAAGGTATAGTTCCTCTTGTTGATAATTCTTGCAAAAAGCTGATGTGAGCACAAAGTGGGAATTACATTTTGGGCTCATTCTGACTTTATTTTAATGAGGTGTTTTTACAGTGTAAGTGTGTACCCAGAGGCAGATACCCAGATCTTCATTCATCAGTTGCGCTCCTTCATGTAAAGAGATGAACTCCCGGGTGCTAAAAATATAGATGTACGAATATCCTATCGGGTTAAGGGACTGGATTCCTGTGAAATAAAGCAGGACAGCTAGTTGTCCACAAATAAGTACCTCTAACTGAGGTAAGAGCTGTATAATGTACCCATCAATGTTTGATCCACACCGTGATCTATATATATTTAAATGAGAAGTCGCACAACACCAGGTTATAGTCCAACAGTTTTATTTGAAATCACAAGCTTTCGGAGCTATCGATCGCCCCTTCCTCAGGTGAAGTAAAGAGATACAGAATCGCCAAAGCATATATAGATAGGGAACAAAGCATGTGTTACTTACAAAAGCAGACAACTACATTTAAATCACCCTGACTGTTTATCTGCCGAGGTGTGACAAAAGGCAATCAGGTCACATCAAAGACATAGCAAGATACAACTGAGACAATGAGGTGGAGCCACAGGGGGTCCAATGTGTCAAAAGCCGCAGTATGGGAAACGATAAACTTTAAAATTTTTACATATATATATTTAAAATGAATGTAATAGCCATTAACTGCCACTAGATGTCTTTAGCATACATAAGTGTGTCCGGGTGTCCACATCACACAGTGGAGCCCGGCAGCATCATTTCAGAGACCAGCTCCCAACTCACAGCTTAAAGACAGAAGAGAATGGCCCACAGAGGGCACTCTCCTGAATCAGGACAAGCGCATTCATTAATGGCAGAAAGCTGATTGCGCCAGCATTTTTACAGTATTATAGTAAAATGTCCTCGACAAGATCTTTTAAGATTAAATCCAGTTTAAGATCACCCTATCTCTGTGAAATTGAGAGTTCCACTGTGCTGCACATGTTTCCGATAGCACGGGCCATATTAGGTGGATGCTACTTACTCTAATTACAGTTAAACAACATTTGGATTAAAGCATCCACTGGAGCCTGATACATGCACAGATCTCTGCATGCGCACCAATTAAAATTGCATGACATATTTCTTCCATGGTGCCTGATCATGAGCCGACAGTATGCTCAACTTGTTTATACCTAGCAGTCACCAGAGAGGTGGAAATTGTAAGCCGGTCACTGGGACTATTAAAGGATCACTCAGCCCTCATTAAAATCACAGCTGAGCTACAAGGCCAATTCCCATTATTGTCAGATTCTGTTTGTGTTCTGCTGTGGAATGCTGCCAACATAAAGTAAGCAGGAGCTGGATGGGAAAGCATCCCTAGTTTTGCACATTTAGCAATAACTATTTAGAGGAGTTTATATAATGTATGATATCCTATTAAATGACCAGTCACATTCACCCTAATTACTACCTTAAATGGAGGTAATTGATCAACGTGCGACTCAAGTTAGCTACAGGGGGTGGCTGTTTCTAAACGAGCGCTGAATAAAATCAGAAGACCATGCGACTGAATTGGGTGCCCTTTATTTTTCTTTGAAATGTGATGCCTTTCACTTTTTCTTCGCTGTGTTGCAAAGAAAGTTCTCAGAATGTAAATCGGATGTGTGGGTGGAGATGTGCCATTTCATTTAATCTTTCCGCGTTAAACAACCGGCAGTGCAGGCGCTAATTAAAAATAAAACACAATGATGGAAAATGGCAATGATTTATGTGCACTGAGTGCATTTTAAAAAGGCAATCAATTAGCTGGATATCTCTGGGATCATTATGATCTTTGCAGCTTATTCAATAAGGTTGGCTCTTCTTGGGGAATAATGAATTCATTGAATTGTTAATGCATTTTTCAAGTAGATATTTTTCCACAGTCAACTTTAACAAGCTATCCTTTTTTCTTCTCTATCCATAGGGGTGTAAAGTAAGGATGAGAATGTTACCAGGGCATAATTGTGGGCTACCTCAATCTTGATCGATTTGCTGGACTGACCCGGCATGGGTCAGCACAGTTGAAAACTGCAGATCGCAAGTGATTCTGTGGGAAACTCACTGTGCTTGTTCAGAAAGTTAACAAAACTCTGTCCAAAGCCACTGGGACGAAAGGCTAAACTCAGATCTGGTGAAATCATTATTTGACATGTACGTTCTGAAATTTGCTTTTAGAGGAAGAGCCTTGGTTGTATTTAGCCACTCTGTATATTTTACTGCATGTTGGATTAAATAACTATTATTAAAAATCTGTTTACAGATGAAAACCTAACTGTACCACAATGACACACATAGCTTAGGCTTGTTAACTTTACGACTGGGGTTGGAAAGGAATTGGAAGCAACTTATGGAAAAAATGTAATTTGAAAGGAGTTCTGGACTGCCAGACAAGCGTCAGGGCAGCACAATAGCAAAATACTGCAGATGCTGGCAATCTGAAATAACAACAGGAAGTGCTGAAAGCACTCAGCAGGTCAGGCAGCATCAAGGAGAGAGAAACAGAGTCAACGTTTCGGGTCGAACCCTTCAACAGAACTGCCGGGTCTCACAGGCTAGTTAATGGGCTGGATTTTGTCAGTGTGGGCGGGCTGGGGCGTGTCAGGTGGAAATCCTGCCAGGACCCCGACTCCTAATTGAAGTGCTGAAAAAGTGGGATTTTCCCCGAATTGGCCAATTGATTTCCTGCGTGTGGGAACACCAGGCCCAATGAGTCATTTCAGACAGAAAGTCGCCTCCGATGATGTCATCAATGCTGCTGGATTTAAGACCTACAAACAGCCTTGCTTCCTCTGGAGACTGCAACCTTTATGGCCATTGCTGTCTTCGCCTTCTTCATCAACTATGTCTAGCAGTAGGCCAAAGTGTGCTCCACGCTTCGATGAGCCCTCCCTCCAAGCTCTGGTGGAGGGAGCGTGATCCAGGAAGGAGGTGCTGTTCCCTTCCTCAGGGAGAAAAAAGCCACCCCAGCAGACAAAAGCTGTGTGGCTGCAAGTGGCCCAGGAGGTCAGCTCCATGTTGCTGAGCCGCAGAACCTGGCTGCAATGCAGGAAGAGGTTGCATGATCTTCTCCGAACAGGAAAAGTGAGTATGACTTTCCCATCACCCTCAATCTGATCCCCATCTCCTCTCCTCACCAGCACTCTGCTTTGCCAACCTCTTCCTCCACATTCCACTTGACACTTACATGCCTGCACCCTTACCCATTCCCTCTCTCTCGAAGGTCACATTCACTTAACTATTCGACCATGCAGCTCTCACACTCCCTATCACTGTGATGCCATGACAACAACAACTTTCAGCACACAGGGAGGGTCCTTTGTATCCTTCTAAGCATCTATGCTATGGATTATCTACACTCACTCCTTTATTCTCACTCAAATTCCACTTGTGTCCCTCATTGCAGGAAAAGAGAGCCCACAATAAGAGGGAAAGAGCCATGACAGGAGGAGGGCCACCCTCAGTAGCCCAGCTCACCGCCTGGGAGGAGGCGGCCCTGGAAATCGCTGAGATCGAGGAGGATTCCCAAGTGGGGGACGGACAGATGGGCGCATCGCAGCAAACTGGTGACAGAATAGTTTGGCATCTCTCTCATTGAAATTGCATGAGTCACTGATAATGAATCTGATGCTCTAACAGATTGACTTATGATCATCTGCACTTTTCAATGTTCATGTAACCTTGACCTCACATCTCTAACGCTTTCCTTTACTCCCCCACAGGACCATCGAGAGCCCCCGTCCCCACTGTCCAGGAGGAAGAGCCTGAGCTTCCAGACTCCTCAGAGGAAGCTGCAACCTCTGAGGGCGCAGTGTCAGCAGAATTCAGCGCACCCAGCACCAGCGCAGACACTCACACCTCGGTGGGACCCTCACGAGATAGAGTAGTGTTGTCACCTGGTGTATCACAGCTCACAAGTGAGTATCAGCAGATGGTGGAGACAGGGACAGCAGTGGAGAGTCCTCGTCGGAGGGCGCAGGACTCTGCCAGCTCGGCTCAGCTGCATGTCGACCCTGTGCCTCTGGGTCCATCCAGAACGAGAGCGGTGCTGGAACTCCAGGAACAGGTGCATGAGTCTCTGGCAGGTTTTGTCTCCAGGGTCGCTGCGAGTGTGGAGCGAATGGAGGAGTCCATCGTGAACATGAGCAGAGCCTTTGTGGAGGCATTGGCGCATGAACGCATCACCACAGAAAGGATGGCAACCTCCGTGGAAAGGATGGCTACCTCCATGGTAAGGCTGGCTACCATAGAGGAGAGGATGGCTACGGTAGAGGAGAGGATGGCTACGTCCTTGGAGGAGCTTAGTCGCCAGGGTATGGAAAACATGGTAATTGTTCAGAATAGACTGACATCTCTTGAGGAGCGATAGTCAGCTATTGAGCAAACAAACCAGACCTTCATGCAAGTCCGCTGAAGTAGGACTTCCAGTGCAGAAACGGGTCCTCATGGCCCCCCTGCAGTGCAGCAAGGTGCTGTCCAGCCACTTGCTAGCTCTGAAGTGGGGCTGACCCATGAGAGGGATGTTGGTGGCATACAACAAGGAAGTGGGGGCTCCTCTCCAAGCGCTCACACGACCATGCCACTGCAGAGCCCTCGGTCAGAGGCCCACCAGAGTTCCCACCCAACTGAGATCGGCGTCTCAACCCCTGCACAGCCGCAGGAGCAGCAAACTGTTGCCGAGCCCTCACAGGTTCGCAACCCCAGAGGACGCCCGCCAAAGGTGTCGAGACAGGAGCAGCAAGAAAGTGAGCAAGGGGCCTCCACATCTGCTGAAGCCACAGGGGAAGCACCACGTAGGAGCACGCGTAAGAGGAAGATAATGCACAATGAGCAACACGGTGGCATAGTGGTTAGCACTGGTGCCTCACAGCGCCAGGGACCCGGGTTCGAATCTGGCCTCGGGTGACTGTCTGTGTGGAGTTTGCACATTCTCCCCGTGTCTGCGTGGGTTTCCTCCGGGTGCTCCGGTTTCCTCCCACAGTCCAAAAATGTGCGGGTTAGGTTGATTTGGCTATGATAAATTGACCCTTAGTGTTAGGGGGGGGATTAAATATGTGGTGTTACGGGGATAGGATAGGATAGGAAGGGATATGTTAGGGGGAATTAAATACGTGGGGTTACGGGGATAGGGTGGGATATGTGTCGGTGCAGGCTCGATGGGGATTCTGTGTGATAAAGCAGGGACAGGGTACTGGATTTGGATGATCAGCCATGATCGTATTGAATGGTGGAGCAGGCTCGACGGGCCGAATGGCCTACTCCTGCTCCTAGTTTCTATGTTTCTATGTTTCTAAGTAGTCACAAGGGTTGTCACTTGGGTGTAATGTGTTTAATTTTGAGAAGCCATCGGTTGCTTATTGTCATAAAAAATTCTGATAGCAAACTGTTGCAGTTGTGGCGTGTGTCATTTTGCTAATGGCACTTCCACATTGAGGGCTTAGGGCGACTTGCAATTGTCAGTATGGCGGTCAGAGTGAGAGGAATCCGCACGTTCTTGTCCATTGTCGATGCTCTGGTAAGAAGGTGCGAGGCTAAACTGTTTGATTGTGCAGGCTAAGCAAATGTGACCAACATGAGTGCGTCCCTTGCATCCCGGGCAGCAATATGGTGGCGCTCTGGCGCCTTCTAGCCTGTGCATCTTCAGGTGGGTGAGCAGCAGCTTGGCGCTCCTGTTGATGTTCCTGCTGTTGGTGCTGCTGTTGCTCATGGTTCTGCTGCTGCTGCTCATGGTTCTGCTGCTGCTGCTGCCGCGGCTGGTCTTCATCCGAATCTGATGTCCAGGAGGAAAGGAATTAAATGGTTCCCATGCTTCTGGTATATGCCTCAGTTGAGGAAGCGCTTAGTCAAGGTGGGGAGAGGGGTTTCCAAGGAGGTCACACTGGAGATGGGTGTCAGGCTCCAAACTTCCACAACACTGAGTATGCCTGCTAAAAGTTCCCCCAGGCCTGAAACAACAAAGTTCTGCCACCTGCAAATGATCATCGGTGAAAACTCCTTTGTAATGGTGGAGCTGCAGCTGTTCGTAAGCAATCCACTAGTGAGGCCGCCAGGATTACCTGGCGTGTTCCAGAGGAGGCGTGTAGGATGGGGGAAATGTGTTAAAATTGGAAAGGCAATTAAGTGGTTGTTAAGGGCCTTAAGGGGCCTATCCTGCCTCTTCGAGGCGGGATGGAAAGCGAATCAGAAAACACGCACTTGGGAAAATTGCTCGGAGGCGGGATGGAGGCGGGAACGGGCCCGCCCGCCAGTTTTGGCGATTTTAACAATTCGCACGCCTCCAAACCCGCCTCTTCGGGGCTGGGAAAATCGAGCCCTATGTCTCTGTACGGGTAGCTGTAACACTTACTATAGTTTTCCAACTCTCTGTCTTTCTGAAGTTCTGGCTTCCAGGCCTCATTCAGCTAGCAGAAAGGAATAGTTTGACCAGTGGACCTCCCTACAGTGACCTTCAGTGCTGTCTCATGTGAGGTGATACTAGGCATACTTTTTGGAGCACGATTGGTTTTGTTCTCTCCTTTCTGAAACAAAATTGGTGTGTTGGTCCAATCTAATGACACAGCTCACAACCAGTGTAAGAAATGGCAGGGAAGGGTATTTCTCCTGCTAATGATGGCAGATTCATGTGTTTATTGAGGTATGCACGCTGCAGTCCAGGAACTTGCTAAACAACTGCTGGAGCTGAAACAGCAGCATGAAAATAAATGAGGATAAAATGAAGAATGTCTGCCCTACCAGTGTCATCCTGCTTCTGATGCTCCTAGGAGTTGACATTCCTTCCTGCTCATGCTCATTGACTATGCTTCTCATTTCCACCAATTCCTCACAGTTACATGGCCCAAGTCTAGATCTTCACCTCCCTTCCTGGATTTCTCTCTCTTCCGCTCTGGAAATGGGCTTTCCAGGGACATGTATAACAAGCCTGTAGACTTGCACAAGTACCTGGATTATGAAGCAGAGTGTGCTGGGATGCATGTCTCGTCCTTTGGCATCTGACGGGAGGGGAGTCAGGTTGATGGTCATAGCTGTATACCCTTTGTCAGAACACAGTTCTGGTGCAATAGTCTTTACTCGGGGGCATTGGCCTTTTGTTTCTTTCTTTTGGGTGCTGACAGACTTTTAAAAAAAAATGTTTTATTCGTTTTATGGGATCAGGGCGTCGCTGGCAATGCCAGCATTTATTGCCCATCCCTAGTTGTCCTTGAGAAGGTGGTGGTGAGCCGCCTTCTTGAACCGCTGCAGTCCGTGTGGTGAAGGTACTCCCACAGTGCTGTTAGGGAGGGAGTTCCAGTATTTTGACCCAGCGACGATGAAGGATCGGCGATATACTTCTAAGTCAGGATGGTGTGTGACTTGGAGGGGAACTTGGAGGTGTTGGTGTTCCCATCTGCCTGCTGCCCTAGTCCTTCTAGGTGGAAGAGGTCGCGGGTTTGGGAGGTGCTGCCGAAGAAGCCTTGGCGAGTTGCTGCAGTGCATCTTGTAGATGGTACACACTGCAGCCACAGTACGCCGGTGGTGGAGGGAGTGAATGTTTAAGGTGGTAGATGGGGTGCCAATCAAGCGGGCCGCTTTGTCCTGGATGCTGTCGAGCTTCTTGAGTGTTGTTGGAGCTGCACTCATCCAGGCAAGCGGACAGTATTCCATCACACTCCTTACTTGTGCCTTGTAGATGGTGGAAAGGCTTTGGGGAGTCAGGAGGTAAGACACTCGCTGCAGAATACCTAGCCTCTGACCTGCTCTTGTTGCCACAGTATTTATGTGACTGGTCCAGTTAAGTTTCTGGTTAATGGTGACCCCCAGGATGTTGATAGTGGGGGATTCGGCGATGGTAATGCCATTGAATGTCAAGGGGAGGTGGTTAGACTCTCGCTTGTTGGAGATAGTCATTGCCTGGCACTTCTGTGGCGCGAATGTTACCTGCCACTTATCAGCCCAAGCCTGAACATCGTCCAGGTCTTGTTGCATGCGGGCATGGACTGCTTCATTATCTGTGGAGTTGCGAATGGCGCTGAACACTGTGCAGTCATCAGCGAACATCCCCATTTATGACCTTATGTTGGAGGGAAGGTCATTGATGAAGCAGCTGAAGATGGTTGGGCCTAGGACACTGCCCTAAGGAACTCCTGCAGCAATGTCCTGGGGCTGTGATGATTGACCTTCAACCACCACAACCATCTTCCTTTGTGCTAGGTATGACTCCAGCCAGTGGAGCGTTTTCCCCCTGATTCCCATTGACTTCAGTTTTACTGGGGCTCCTTGATGCCAGACTCGGTCAAATGCTGCCTTGATGTCAAGGGCAGTCACTCTCACCTCACCTCTGGAATTCCGCTCCTTTGTCCATGTTTGGACAAAGGCTGTAATGAGGTCGGGAGCCAAACTGGGCATCAGTGAGCAGGTTATTGGTGAGTAAGTGCCGCTTGATAGCACTGTCGATGACACCTTCCATCACTTTGCTGATGATTGAGAGTAGACTGATGGGGCGGTAATTGGCCGGGTTGGATTTGTCCTGTTTTTTGTGGACAGGACATACCTGGGCAGTTTTCCACATTGTCGGATGGATGCCAGTGTTGCAGCTGTACTGGAACAGCTTGGCTAGAGGTGCGGCTAGTTCTGGAGCACAAGTCTTCAGCACGATAGCCGGGATGTTGTCGGGGCCCATAGCCTTTGCTGTATCCAGTGCGCTTAGCTGTTTCTTGATATCACGTGGAGTATATCGAATTGGCTGAAGAATGACTTCTGTGATGGTAGGGACCTCGGGAGTAGGCCGATATGGATCATCCACTCGGCACTTCTGGCTGAAGTTGGTTGCAAATGCTTCAGCCTTGTCTTTTGCACTCACGTGCTGGGCTGCACCATCATTGAGGACGGGGATATTCTTGGAGCCTCCTCCTCCCGTTAGTTGTTTAATGGTCTACCACCATTCACGACTGGATATGGCAGGACTGCAGAGCTTTGATCTGATGCGTTGATTGTGGGATCGCTTACCCCTGTCTATAGCATGCTGCTTCCGCTTTTTAGCATGCATGTAGTCCTGTGTTGCAGCTTCCCCAGGTTGGCACCTGATTTTTAGGTATGCCTGGTGCTGCTCCTGGCATGCTCTTCTACACTCGTTGTTGAACCAGAGTTGGTCCCCTGGCTTGGTGGTAATGGTAGAGTGAGGGATATGCCGGGCCATGAGGTTACAGATTGTGGTGGAATACAATTCTGCTGTTGCTGATGGCCCACAGCGCCTCATGGATGCCCAGTTTTGAGCTGCTAGATCTGTTCTGAATCTATTCCATTTAGCACGGTGGTAGTGCCACACAACACGATGGAGGGTGTTCTCAGTGTGAAGACAGGACTTCATCTCCACAATGACTGCGCGGTGGTCACTGCTGCCAATGCTGTCATGGACAGATGCATCTGCGACAGTTAGATTGGTGAGGACAAGGTCAAGTAGGTTTTTCCCTCGTGTTGGTTCTCTCACCACCTGTCGCAGGCCCAGACTGGCATTTATGTCCTTCAGGACTCGTACAGCTCGGTCAGTAGTGGTGCTACCGAGCCACTCTTGGTGATGGACATTGAAGTCCCCCACCCAGAGTACATTCTGTGCCCTTGCTACTCTCAGTGCTTCTTCCAAGTGGTGTTCAACATGGCGGAGTACTGATTCATCAGCTGAGGGAGGACGGTAGGTGGTAATCAGCAGGAGGTTTCCTTGCCCATGCTTGACCTGAAGCCATGAGATTCCTGTTATATTTCCAACATTTTCAGTTTTTATTACAAATTTCCAGGTTTTTTCAATTTGTTTTCTTTTTATGGGATATATTTTGCTGTGGTACAGTGATCATACTACATGTAACCTGCTAGTGGCATCCAGCTCCATTGAACCACTCTTGCTGGTTGCACTCCTATCTGACTGAGTGCAGCCAGTACATCTCCAGCAAAAGCTTCTCTTCCCACCCCCACATAGTCACCTCTGCAGACCCCCAAGGATCTTTTGTTGGAACAAGAGAGCATAAATGTAAGATAGCCACAAGCAGATCAAATAAAGAATTTATGAAGAATTTCTTTATACAGAGAATGTAAATTTAGGGCACAGTGTATTGTTGGGGCAAAGGTGATAATTTTGTGAGCCTCCTTAGTGGTGAGCATGATCAGGGAATTGGAGTAATCATCGAATCATAGAATGATACAGCACAGAAGGAGGCCATTCATCCCATCATGCCTTTGCCAGCTCTATGGTAGAGCTATCCCATTAATCCCACTCCTCCGCTCTTTCCCCATAGCCCTGTAAATTTTTTCCCTTCAAGTATTTATCCAACACTCTTTTGAATCTGCTTCCAACACTCTTTCAGGCTGTGCATTCCAGATCACAACAACTCGCTGTGTAAAAAAATGTTTCCTCATGTCGCCTCTGGGTTTTTTTCCAATTACCTTAGATCTGTGTCCTCTGGTTGCCGACCCTTCTGCCACTGGAAACAGTTTCTCCTTATTTACTCTATCAAAACCATTCATAATTTTAAACACCTCTATCAAATCTCCTCTTAACCTTCTCTGCTCTAAGGAGAATAATCCCAGCTTCTCCAGTCTATCCACATAACTGAAGTCCCTCATCCCTGATACCATTCTAGTAAATCTCTTCTGCACCCTCTCCAAGGCTTTGACATCCTTCCAAATGTGTGGTGCCCAGAATTGGACACAGTACTCCAGCTGAGGCCTAATCAGCGTTTTATAAAGTTTTAGCATAACTTCCTTGCTTTTGTACTCGATTCCTCTATTAATAAAGCCAAGGATTACATTTGCTTTTTTAACAGCCTTCTCTTTACACTGGCCCAAAATGCTGCCTTGCTGTTTATACATTGAATGAATCCAGCAGGGAGCTGACAAAATCATTCGCTGTCTAATTTCCCAGCCGTCGCATGTCTTATTTGCTGACTGGAAGTCTGCCTGCTTTTCTCCACGCTGTTATCAGTCTTTCACATCATGATTTCTAATGTCATGTTGTTATAGCCCATTCTCTGAACTGTATTCACATCTATTGAGGCATCTTGCCAGTAACAAAACCTCCTAAAATTACCTCCAAAGTGATTGAATGACATTTGGGCCCTGAAATACAGCAGGCCCATTTGTGCCATTTCTCTGGGGGTTTAGCTGATCTTGGCGATCGGGAAAATCCTCGTGGAATATCAGGGGCTTGTTTCTTTCAAGAGAATGCCTATTTTCGAACAGTGTGTTTATTTGACAATTGAAGTATGGTCGACTGAATTAAATCGATTTGGTGTTAAATAAAAATTATTTGGGTAGAATTTCCACTAAGTTCTCCCCATCTCCAACTAACTTCAGCAGGTGATCACATGCAATTGTGTTAGAACATAAGAACATAAGAAATAAGCAGGAGTAGGCCATACGGCCCCTCGAGCCTGCTCCGCCATTCAATAAGATCATGGCTGATCAGCGACCTCAACTCCACTTCCCCACCAGATCTCCATATCCCTTGATTCCCCTAGAGTCCAAAAATCGATCTATCTCAGCATTGAATATACCCAATGACTCAGCATTCACAGCCCTCTGGGGCCATTTACACTATTTGTCGGGGTTTCCACCAAAGTTATGGGGGGGAATCGACAGAACCCGCATGTGAATTCTATTCCATTGCTTTAAATACATTCGACTAACTACTGTGCACATTGAGGTAGAGAGAGATAGAGAATGTAGAGAAAGGAATGTAACAAATGCAGAAACAACACAGAGTCTCCATTCAGTAGGGGGAAGCAGAAGTGCCATTTTCCGCCTGTGACAGGCACTAAATGCAATAACCATTTTACCAATGTTTGTTGCAGTAACAAAAAATATTTTAGTTCCCCTTTAAGAAACAATTTTCTGAAAGGCCATAACTTTTCACAAACACTGTGGCCTGAATTTTAATGGGGAAGGCAGGTTGGGAATGGGTGGGGGTGGCTCCAAGGCGGTCGAGAAGCCTGGGAGAGAAGGTTTCCCGCAGGCCCTGCCGTTAAAATCGGCAGGGCCTGATTTGAATGGGAAGCCTCTGTTTCCCACCCCCAGCCAGCCAGATTGAGAGGCTGGCTGGATCTGGGCGGATAGGCCTGCGGCACTAGGCCGCACAGAAGAGGGAGGGAGGGATCGCGTGGGGGTAGTGCCTGCAGAAGTTCGAGGGGGCGGGGGTCGGGAGAAGATCGTGGGGGGGGAGGGTCCGAAGAGGATCGGGTGCCGGGAGAAGATCAGGTTGCGGGGGGGGTGTTGGGGGCCAGGAGAACAAAACAAAAGCATAAACCCATCACAAAAATAAAGTAGCACTTCTTTTTGCAGATTGCACAGTCCAGTGCACAAAATAACACTTTTAATCATTTTTAAAGATTTCCATTTCTGATGGCTAAAGAGTTCTTAAAACAAAACCATTTTATTTATAAAAGAAAAGACAATAGCGGAGAATGCCCTGTGGATTTGCTAGCGTTGTACATCACTGTTTCTGGACTGACTAACAGCACAAATATACTGGCTTCACAACGTACCATATAAACCATATCGTCTACTCATTTTAGCCTGTATTTAGAGTCCTATCTCCGAATACTATAAAATATCATTTTTACCAAGTGCCAAATACTGCCCCAACCTTACACAGTGCAAATCGTGAACTTAAAATTAGATCCACTAAATATTATTTCATTACACCCGAGCTGAACTGTATCTGCTCCCTTATTTGCCAAAAGCAATGCAGCCACAAGCTGAAGACGTCTGTAAAAATATTAGCCTGGAGATTGTTTAAAAGTTATTTTGTTTTATGAATCATATACTTGAAAAAGTTGCAGTTCAGACTATACCCTCCCACAATCCAGCAGATGCCCTTGACATGACCTACTGGTCTGCTAGTGGTCATGTTGAGGACAGTCCTTTCCCCTCCCCCTCCCTCAATTCAAAGAGATGTCCTGGTGTTTATGTTGAAGGTATCTGCTCATGGAGAGCTTAACGCTCACTAACAGTAGTGGTCCAGAACCTTATGTAGGAACACTGATCCGGTGTGGCTCGACTTTTAGTTTACTGTAGTTCCCAAACATCTCTTCACATTTCCCGTGAATTCTTCAATTAAACTTCGGAACAAAATACTAAATACTTCCACATGGTCTTGTCTCACTGGAGTTAAGAATGTGCATACTTTATGTAGATTGTTATAAAAGCTAATATCATTTGCCACCAGAGTTGTCAGGATCAGCAATGATGAGTTGAACTGGCTTGGCAGGAAGCACTGATACCCTGGAGTGCATGCTAGAGCAGAAGGTAGAATTAAGCAGTGCCATTGGTGAACTTTGAGAGCTTGTTCTCTAACTCGGTAATGCATCTCTCCTGGGACTGGACAATCACCTTCAGTGATTTCATTTCATCCAATAGTTCCTCCATGGGAGAAGATCGGGGGAGGCGGGGGGGGCAGTCAGGAGAAGATCGAGGCGTCGGGGGCCGGGAGAAGATCAGAGTGGGAGGGGGTCCGAAGAGGATCAGGGGCCCGAGGAAGATGGGGGGGCGGGGTGGGTCCGAAGAGAATCGGGGTCCGGAGGAGCAGCATGGGGAGGGCTGGAGGAGGGGGTGATCAGAGGCCTGGGAGGAGGAAGGAGGCCTCGTGGAGGGATTGGAGGTCTGAAGCGGGGGAGAGGCCGGGGGGATCAGAGGCCTCATAGGGGGGGGGGGGGGTCTCCAATTGCGGAGGTGGGTTAGACAGGGTCCCTGGATCCAGGAGGTTGGTGTAAAGGCACTTGCCTCCTGGATGCTGGAGTCCTCGCCTTGCTGTAGCTGGCGAGTTTTACGAAGTGTGTAAAACCCGACCAGCTGCAGTTAAACACAAAATGGAGTTAAAGAAGAGGCTTCCAGCCTCATTATAATATTTAAATAGACGGCCCCGCCTCCTGGCAACGGGTTGGCTGCCCGCCCCATCCCGCCTCCATTAAAACCGGAAGTGGGCGGGTTGGAGGCAGGTCCAGGTCGAGATTCCGATTTTTAACACTTTAACTACCCCCATGCCCCCAACCCACCTGCTTTTTTTTAGGTTAAAATTCCCCCCTATATATGGACTGGGCATGTGCACTGTGCGATCCAGGAGAATGAATGGGAATTTGTGCTTTGATTCTTGTTTGGATAAGTTGAAGCTTTCGAACCTTCTGTGAGCGAGTGCTTTACACTGGCCCAAAAGGCTGCCTTGATATTTATACATTGAATGAATCCAGCAGGGAGCTGACAAAATCGATCGCTGCCTAATTTCCCAGCCCTCGCATGTCTTATTTGTTGACTGGAAGTCTGCCTGATTTTCTCTACATTGTTATCAGTCTTTCACATCATGATTTCGAATGTCATGTTGTATCACAGCAAGACTGATTGGGGGCGATTTCCATCTGCTGGCTGTCTGTTTCTCTCCTGAAAAATGGGTGGCGAGCAATTGAAAATCAGGGGTGGGGGAGGGTTACCTCAATGATGCCCAAGTTCCGTCTGATACAATTTTCAGGTGGGCCTATAACAGGCGGGAGGCTGTTTAAATATGTAATTCGGGGTCCTATGTCGGTTGAAGGCCCCCCATTGCAATGTTCAAGTACACATGCGCAGTGCATGCAACGCGCACACTTTGCTCATTTGTACCAGACGTTGAGCGGCCGTTATAACCAGCAGTCCGTAAACGGGAACGGGCGGGCAGGGTGGCCACTCAGCCCGACTTCATACCTGCTTTGGGAACTTCTTGGCAATCATCCCCACCATGTTACCAGTGGACACCTGGCGAGTAATATTCAGGATGTGTGCTTGCTGTGAGAACCTCGCAGAGCGAAGCGGAAGATCGCGGGCTCACTACCCTCGAATGTTTGTTCATTGAAATTAAAAATGACTGCTTTAAATTGCTAATTCTGAGAGGTTGGCATGACTTTTCTGAAAAGAGGTTGAGCTTGGCTGGCCATCTACGCACTTTAATAAGAGCTGCAGCTTCTAAGCAAGATATTCAGTAGTAGATTGATTCCTGTTGTGAGACATCCATCATCCCACAAGAGATGAATTCCTTACTACAGTCAATAACATGTTCCTGGCCTATTGCTCTCACCTCAGTGACACCAATAAATTCTAGATGGTACTTCTCAGCCTTATTAATTAGTTGGTTGATCTTGACAGGACGGGTGAAGGATTGCGCTCCCTTAAGGTTAGGAGGTGTTGCGGTGAAAACAATTGATAATATCACTGGCATCTTGGTTGCGCCTAACTGCCTGTCATCTCTGGGCATTTAGTTGTCTTGCATCACATGCTCACTTGCTAGAAGGAGAAAGGAGAATTCGGAGTGATCTGTGTGGCATTTTCCTATGTCACGGTGCTTTATTTTCATGTCTTTCAGTGCAATGAATAATCCACTGACCTAGCCCAACTGTTGGGAACTTTTTTAGCAGAAGCATACTGCTAAGATTTATAGCTATAATAATGCATTCCCCTTTAGCTCTCATGCTATATCCCTGGCTAATACCAACCAAAATGACCCTTTTTAAATTGAAGTGTCTTGGGGCGAGAAATTGGCCTCCTTTGCGCCTCCCGTTATCGCCTGCTGGGGGCGATAACGGGGCGCTAACGACTTACCGACCGGGCGCGGCGAAAGAAATGACTCCCGTGAGATTCAATATGGGGGGGGTAGCCGGCGGTAAAACTTACCGCCTCGATCTCCTGCGCCCCGGAGATCGTGACGTCATCCGGTGCGCATCGCCCCGTTACCACCTTTGATCCTAAATTCGCTTCCACCCCTGCAGCTTTTTGAAAGCAGGACTTATTTCACAGATTCCTACTTGCAACTAATTCTTCTGCTGTCTCTGAACTGTGGAACTCTTTACTTCCTTCAGTCTTCCTTCCATTGAATATATTCTGGCTTTTCGAACCCAAGCTTTTGTCAGATAATCACTGCTGCCTTGATTTATCTTTTAAAAGAAAATTGTACATTTTGTATATTTCCCAATAGCACGCAAAAAAAAGCTGGCAACTCAAGAAAACGAACTGCATATAGGCCTACGGTCACCGACATAGCTTTATAATGACTGAATAGGTTGAATTCTGCTTTAATTACATGGGATTCCGGGACCTTTGCCAGTGTTTCGGTGATCTCATTCGCAATGTGGCCCTTTTTTGTGAAAGCTGAAACTCAAAAACCTTGCCCATGACTTGTGAAAACACAAGCAGTGCAGTGAGACGAGGCTTGTCACAACTTAAACCGCAGACACATACAATACTCCATCATTGACATTACAGCGAAAAAACGAACGCACACAAATGTGCATTTTTGAAATTCCAGAATTAGACATTTCTTACAGAGGTTGCGAGTACTGATGCAGCAGATTCATTTCCTGGGGTGGGGGTGGTGTGGGGGGGGGGGAGGTGGTTGCGCTCTGGAGCTATGGCCTCTCCCCACTCAATTTATATTTCTTTCTCCACTTCCTAATTCATTTTCCAGTACTTTTAGAAAGACAGGGGTAGATTTTCATCTTCACTGCCTGGATAGTAATCTAGGGGACGATCACACACCTTTTATAGAGCTCGCCTGACTTTCAATCCATTCGTTTCAGTGGTTCTATAAAAGAAGGGCGCTCTTGCAATAATGCTAATTGGGGTTCAGTGATGTCAGTCGGACCACAGTGGTGTTTTAACACGGGGCCTGAGCAGGGAAGCCGGCAGAAGCAGGTCTGCAGCTGGTTGAGGACAGAAGAGGGCCGCCCAAGGTAAGTGCGAAACTTTCCCTTTGTGGCGCCAGGAGGAGCAGGAGTGACAAGCCTTCCTTTAGTCCTGGCAGGCAGCATCTGGACCGTCCGAACTGCCCCTCCCGCCTGCTGGCCTGCTGCCACGTTCCGCCTCTTTTGGACGGGCAGCTGACTGGTGGCATGTGGACGAGGTCTGGGAGTTAGAATACACTGAGCTGGAAATTTCTGACAGCGGGCACTCACCCTGCCCCCTGCCTCCCGAAACTTGCTGAGGGGAAAACTCCACCCCTCAGTCTCGACTAAGACTGGAAATGAAGGGAATACTAGTTGTTCAGTATGTAACTTGCTGAAGTGGGTGGATGAAGGAAAAACAGCGCATTAAACAGTGCATTCACAGACAGTCATATAAGAAATTAAAGTAACTGTGTGAAAACCCCTCTGTTAGGTGTAATCTCAGAGCCTAAATAATGCAGACTGTGCCAGAAGGTACGAGTAAACTTAAAATAAAAGCAGAAAATGCTGGAAATACTCAGCAGGTCAGGCAGCATCTGTAGAGAGAGAAAAAGAGTTAACGTTTCAGGTTGATGACCCTTCGTCAGAACTGGAAAAAGGTGGAGATGTAACAAGTTTTTAAACAAGTGTAGGGGCAGGGAGGTGGGGGAGGGGAGGAAAGAACAAAAGGGAAGGTCTGTGATAGGATGGAAGGCAGGAGAGATTAAGAGACAAAAGGGATGATGGTGCAAGGCAAAAGGAGATGGTAATGGGACAAGTTAAGAAACAAAAGATGACTCTAGATGAAGTGTAAATGGCGATGGCAGAATGATCAGCAGCTGCCATGTGAGAGACAGAAAAATAATGATGGGGGCAGAGGTTATGGTCTGAAATAGTTGAACTCGATGTTGAGTCCAGAAGGCTGTAAAGTGCCTAATCGAAAGATGAGGTGCTGTTCCTCGAGCTGATGTTGAGCTTCATTGGAACAATGCAAGAGGCCGAGGATGGAGAGGTCAGAGTGGAGCGGAGGATTAAAGTGACTGGCGACCAGAAGCTCGGGGTCACCCTTACGGACTGAACGGAGGTGTTGCGCAAAGCGGTCACACAATCTGCGTTTGGTCTCCCCAATGTAGAGGAGACTGCATCGTGAGCAGCAAATACAGTTTACTAAATTGCAAGAAGTACAAGTAAATCGCAGTTTCACCTGGAAGGAGTGTTTGGGGCCCTGGACAGTGGGAAGGGAGGAGGTAAAAGGGCATGTGTTGCATCTCCTGCGCTTGCACGTGAAGGTGCTGGGCGAAGGGACAGGGGTGTTGGGGGTGATAGAGGAGTGGACCAGGGTGTCCGGAATGCTGAAAGGGGAGGTGAGGGGAAGATGTGTTTGGTGGTGGGATCATGCTGGAGGTGGCGGAAATGGCGGAGGATGATCCGTTGAATGTGGAGGCTGGTGGGGTGAAAGGTGAGGACAAGGGGAACCCTATCGTGGTTCCAGGAGGGAGGGGAAGGGGTGAGAGCAGAAGTGCGGGAAATAGAACGGACACGGTCAAGGGCCGTGTCAACCACGGTAGAGGGGAATCCTCGGTTGAGGAGAAAGGAAGACATGTCGGAAGCACTAGTATGGAAGGTGGCATCGTCAGAGCAGAAGTGGCGGAGACGGAGAAACTGGGAGAATGGAATAGAGTCCTTTCAGGAAGCGGGATGGGAGTCAGTGGACTTATAGTAGGTACGAGTAAACTTGTTGTTTTTCAGATGTTTTCTGTTGCAGTGGAGGTCGCTAACCTTAGCTTTCTGAATAGTCTCATCTCTAGTACTCCATGTGTCTTTAAAAAGTTTAACTACAGTGAATACAATTGCCCCTTCAATATTTCAAAAAGCATTAAAATAAAGTTTTCTATGGTGCAGGTTGGCTTGCTAAGAAATTTAAAAAAATGCTGCCTGTCCTGCAGTCATTTCAGATATTGCCAGACTGGTTACACACTGTATCTAACTTTATTATTAAGAACATTCCTAAAACACATTTTCACTCCATTAGACAGCACTTTACTTGCATTAGCAGTCATAGGTACTATTTCAGGTCAAATAGCTTTATTTAAAGTACATTTTATGTTGGTTCAGAAAGACTATTTTAGCAATGTCTAATGGTTTCTTCTAGTCTTTAAGAGCAGTTTGATAGATGCTGTTATGGTACAACAACTTTACATTGCATTTATATAGCGCCTTTAACGTAAAAAAAATCCCAAGGTGCTTCAGGGAAGCATAATCAGACAAAATTAACACCAAGTCAAAGGTGATATTAGAAAGGGTGACTAAAAGCAATAGGTTTAAGGAGCGTCTTATAGAAGGAGAAAAGTGGAGAGACGGAGAGGTTTAAGGGAGGGAATTCTAGAACGTAGGGTTGAGATGGCTGACGCCAATGGTGTGGTGAAGGGAGCGGGAGATGCACAAGAGACCAGAGTTGCAGGAACCTGGAGTTTTCTGAGGGTTGTAGGGCTGGAGGAGGTGTCCGAGATAGGGAGTGGTGAGGCCATGAAGAGATTTGAACATGAGGATGAGAATTTTAAATAAGATGCATTGGATGAATGGGAGCCAATGTTATGTCAGGGGTGATAGGTTGAACGGGACTTGGTGCGGGCTGGGATACGAGCAGCAAGGTTTTGGATGAGCTAAAGTTTATGGAGGGTGGAGGATGGGAGGCCAGCCAGGAGAGCATTGGAGTGGTCAAGGTCACAAAGGCATGGAAGCCATTGATATAATTGGATAGGCAAGTGTGGAACCAAGTGAAGGCAGTCCCACTCAGCTGGACAATGGAGGAGAGGAGTTGGAGGATGGTTTAGTCAACTGCACCAAAGGCTCCACAAAGGTGAAGAAGGATGAGGAAGATGAGGAGTGATAATGCCCACCGTCACAGATGATGTAATTTGTGACTTTGATTAGCACAGTTTCAATGCAGGCACATACACTTGATTGGAGAGATTCACACATGGAGTTGCAGGAAAGGTGAGCATGGATTTGGGAGGCAACAACATGATCAAGGACTTTGGAGAGGAAAGGGAGGTTGGAGATAGGGTTGTAGTTTGCAAGGACTTTTTTGAGAAGGGTGTGATGATGGCAGTTTTGAAAGGGAGAGCGACAGTTTGTAGAAGAGAGGTTGTAGGAGACAAAAGAAACCATGGTTATCTTTGCATCCCAGGATGATGCTGCAATAGTAAGTGGCTTAGGCAGAGGAGAGATAGTGCTTGATGAATGGCTAAAGCAGTTGTACGTCAGATACATTTACGACTGTGCCGCTTGGACTTGAGGGAGCAAATAATAGGGCTATTCCAAGGGGAATGACCAGGGATAGAGTCAGGGTTTTACTGTGGACAAGGCCATCAAATGCAGAGGTGAGGGAGTGATTGAGGCGATCGATAGCTGCAGAAGTATTGTGACAAATAGAGGGCCAAAGGCTAGACAGTTGAAAGTTTGAAAGTAAGTGACTTGGGAGAGAGTTTTTTCCAGGAATGATGTGGGATTGGAAGGGAGTAAGAGGATGTAAGTGGCGAAGGATACAAGGAAGTGGTCAGAGGTGGCCTTGTCTGTGATCAAGATGATGGGAGTAGAGAGGCCCCCGGAGATGGCATGGTTGATGATGCGTTCATGAATATGGGTGGAGGAGTTTATATGGAGCAGCAGGTTAAGGGAAGGCAGTGAAATCAAAGGAGAGAGAGCAAGGTGAGTTGGAATAGAGATTGAAATCACCGAGGAGGAGGAATTGTTCAGTGCAGGTGCTGAGAGAGGAGAGGCGTAAGGACACCTTGGTGATAAACTTGGGAAGGGGCTTTGGGAGGCAGTAGAGAATGAAGATTTTAAAGGAGGTGAGAGAGGTGAATCAAATGAGATGCTCGACCTGTGACCCAAGTTTTTTATCAAAGCCAGGATGTCAATGCAATCATCCACAATAGTGTTATGGATGGCAAGGGCTTTATTTGTGAGTGACTGGACACTATGATGGGAAATGCGAAGCGGGGTGGAGACTATTAATCTGCTGGCAGAGTCCAAGGGGGCCGGGCTGGTTAGGGTGAGCAGGACAGGAAAGAGGTTGGCAAGATTATTCCCCAGAGGGCACACTGCGTGGGAAGGTTGGCGAGAGAGGAAAATGGAGCAGTTGGAGTTGCTGCTCATAACGAGGGAATTCATGGGTGCCTCGATGGGCCCTTCGAAGAATTCTGAGAGAGGCACAGGGGATAGTTGTGGACTTATCCAAGAGGGATTCAAGCCTGGCATGGTGGCAGGAGATTATGAAGGCAAAGGAAAGTGAAGGATTGGAGTAGGGAATGGGGGGGGGACAAAGTACCCGAGAAGGGAGAAATGAAAGCTGAGATGACTGGGTCATAGGAAGGGACATAGACTGAAGAAAAGGGCCCAAGATGGGTGAAGAAAAGAGTAAAAAGGGAGATAGAAATAATGGACTCAGGTCCAGAGTGGAAGCCAGAATGCACATGCAAATGGACGCAGTAGGATTTCAGGTTACATAGACATGGCAAAGGTTAGGATAGCTATGCCCTGGTTGTAAACATAGGAGATAATATGAGAGAGTTCAAAGTTAAAGTTAGAAGTCCTGTGACAGGATTAAGTTGATTTATAGACAGGGTGGGTCAGGTTGGAGCATTGATGAACCTTTGTGCAGGTTCAGAGACAGTTGTGGAGGACCCATGAGTCCAGGAGCTGTTTCCATTCCCTAGCCACCGAATCCATCCCTCTCTCTGGCCACTGTCTGAGGCTAAACCAGACCGTTTGCAACCTTAGCATCCTATTTGACCCTGAGCTGAGCTCCTGACCCCATATCCTCTCCATCACCAAGATGGATTAATTCCACCTCCGTAACATCACAGTCTCTGCCCCTGCCTCAGTTCATCTGCTGCTAAAACTCTCATCCATGCCTTGTTAGCTCTAGACTCGACTATTCCAATGCTCTCCTGGCCGACCTCCCACCTTACACCCCCCATAAGCTTGAGCTCATCCAAAACTCTGCTGCCCATATCCTAACTCGCATCAAGTCCCGTTTGCCTATCACCCCCGTGTTCACTGGCCTACATTAGCTCCTGGTCTGGCAACGCCTCAATTTAAGAAATCTCATCCTTGTCTTCAAATCCCTCCATGACCTCACCCCTCCCTATCTCTGTAACCTCCTCCAGCCCTACAACCCTCTGAGATCTCTGCGCACCTCCAATTTTGGCCTCTTGCGCATCCCTGATTTTAATCGCTCCACCATTGATGGCCGTGCCTTCTGCTGCCTAGGCCCTGGGATGTTTCGCTAAGTTAAAGGTGCTATATAAATGCAAGTTGTTGTTGCTGGAGGTGTAAAATGAAGTGTCTTACTTTATTATTTTATTTTACTTTCATATATTGTCATGTGCTGCTTATTTCAACACAGTTTCCTTCAGAGTGAATCTTAGTTTAATGTCCGAGGAATGCCCCAGGAAAAGTGGATAGTTTACACAGGCTTTCCATCTGACTGCCCAGGTATGCAGTGAACTTTTTCATTTATTGGTAGAATATTGTTCCTGAGGGGATTGTCACTGTTCAGCATTTAACTGAGTCCCAACAATATTTCACTTCTAAAAATTCCCTATAGGGGTTACAGAGTGCAACAGTCTAATTAACATTGCAGTTCATTACTTATTAACCTTAACTAAAAGCTAATTTGCATGGAAGGAGAATCACATGGTATACTCAGGCAAGATGGCTGCTTGAGCCCTCAGGTCCTGAGAAGTGTCTGCTGCTTTTTACATTTACTGGCATTTGCCCCAAGTATTCCTGGTACTTTAATTTTAAATATATTGGGGCACAACAGCCAGAATTTTCCCGTTGCCACGCGTGCGGGTTTGGAGGTGGGGCAGCAGTAAAAATGCCGGAAATGGCGAGCGCATCGGGAAGCTGCCGTCATCCGCCGCCTCCAGCATTTAACTCGGGCGACTTTGAAGGCGCGACACGGACCCGATCCGCAGAGGCGGGCAACCTCATTGAAATCATTAAGTGCTTGTTTATAGACCCTTTAGGAGTGATTTTAACGCCAGCTTCTGAGTTTTACTGCAGGGGCACGGGATTCACGGAGGTCGGGTGTCTCGCCTGCGAAGGGGAGGCGGAAGCTCAGTGACCATTGACGAGTTCATTCATTGACAGCTGGGAAAAGCACATAAATACTGCAACATTACACCTCCAGAGACTTGAGCGCAAAAATCCAGGCTGACTCTCCAGTGCAGTGCTGAGGGAGCGCTGCACTGTCGGCGGTGCCGTCTTTCGGATAAGATGTTAAACTAAGGCCCCATCTGCTCTCTCAGGTGAACGTAAAAGAAACCCTAGGCACTATTTTGAAGAAGAGCAGGGGAGTTATCCCCGGTGTCCTGGCCAATATTTATCCCTCAATCAACATAACAAAACAGATTATCTGGTCGTTATCACATTGCTGTTTGTGGGAGCTTGCTGTGCACAAATTGGCTGCCGCGTTTCCCACATTACAACAGTGACTACACTCCAAAAGTACTTAATTGGCTTTAAAGCGCATTGAGACGTCCGGTGGTCGTGAAAGGCGCTATATAAATGCAAGTCTTTCTTTCTCATTACTTGCCTCATTGAAAGGCTCTTGGTCACTCAATTTTGTCCACAGATTTGGGTGTCAGCAGTTTGCAGGTAATTTCTGAAACCTCGGAAGCTCCTCTCACCACATTGATACTCACTGTCACAACATTGAGGGAGTGGCCCTCTGATCTCCACTTTACCTGCCATCTATTACATCAGCATGGGTGCTACTTATACTGTCTCACCCTGGTCCTCAGAATCGGACCAAGATGAGTCCCACCACCAGAAGCAGCAGCCACAGCAGCAGCCTTCTCCTCAACAACCTAATGCTCCACAGGAGAGAGGGGGGCACCACAGGACTGCAGCGTGCCGGAGGCGATACCCCCAACACAGGGTATACAGGCAGAGGATGAGTTTCCTCAACATGACTGAGCAGCAGTGCTTCAGGAGGTTCAGGCTATCGCGCCAGGTCATCGCAGACATTTTGTAGCTTGCTGGAACAAGACCTGCTGCCCAAAGGTTCTGGTGGACACTCCTTACCAGTGGCTGTCAAAGTCACCACTGCCCTCAACTTCTTCGCCTCAGGCTCCTTCCGGGGATCTGCAGCAGACATTTGCGGGATCTCGCAGTCGGCCACCCACAGGTGACCGATGCCATGTTTGACAAGTCAGCCAATTATATCAACTCTGCCACTGATGAAGACAGTGTTACTGAGCGGGCGCTCGGCTTTGCGGCTCTGGCTGACTTCACACAGGTGCAGGGCGTCATCGACTGCACACTTGTGGCCATGAAGGCACCCCATCATCACCCAGGAGTGTTTATGAACCGCAAGGCTCCACTCCCTCAATGTGCAGCTCGTCTGCAACCATAAAACAATGATTATGCATGTGTGTGCCAGATTCCCTGGCAGCTGTCATGACTCTTTCGTGCTGCGCCAGTCCACTCTACCTCAGCTCTTCACACCTCCAAACACATTTACCGGCTGGCTGCTTGTAGACAAAAGCTATTCACAAGACGTGGCTCATGACACCCCTGAGGAGGCCAAGTACTGAGGCCGAGGAGAGTTATAATGAGAGCCACATGTCCACCAGATCTGTCATAGAGCAAGCAATAGGCATGCTGAAGATGCGCTTCAGATGCCTTGGACAGATCTGGAGGAGCCCTTCAGTACGCATGTGTAATTTTCTTTTCCGAGTGCTTCTACGAGGTGTAACACCCATGGCTTCAGCAGAGGTAGTTGCAGGCTGCTCACTTCCCTGCTGCAACTCATCAGACACTTTTGGCGGACGTCCTCTGGGTTTTGGAACGTGTGATGGCCCCGCCAAAAGTCTGCTCCTCCTGTGACTGTGCAGGGACAGATTTGGCCATCGGGATCCGAGGAAGCATGTGGGGCTCTGACTGAGGGGGAGGCAATGGGGGAGAAGTGGGAGCGCTTTGAGAAGAGCCCCCACTACCATGACCACTCTCACCATCATCCCTCTCATGGGCCACCCGCACTTCCCGGCTAGCAAGGAGCTGGAGAGCACCTTGCTGCACAGCAGTGGGATGATGAATGCCCAAGTCTATGTTTACATTCCTCCTAGAGATGAGGTCTATGGGTGTCTGCCATCTGTCCACAGCTAGCATGTGCTCATGTGAGTGGTGCATTTGCTGCTCCATGCAGGTGGCCATGCTTTCCATGGAACAGCACATCGTCACCATCGTCTGCGACATGGTGGTGCTCATGTTGGAGATAGACTCCTCTATTCTCTGACATTGCGGCTGCAAAAGATGCCAGTTGCCCCTCCAGCATCACCCTCTTTCTCGATGGCCCCCGAGGCTCAGCGTCTGCATGCAGTTCAGCAGAGCTTGGAGCGTCCTGCGCCCTCCGACGAGGAATCTCTACTGCTGTCCCTGTCAACACCATCTGCTCTTGCTCACTTGTGAATTGTGAAACACCAGGTGACAACTCTACTCTATGGCGTAAAGGACCCACCAAGGTGTGAGTATCTGCGCTGGTGCTGGGTGCGCTTGGGTCTGCTAACGCTGCACCCTCAGAGGCTGGAGGCTCCTCTGAGGAGTCGTCTTCCTCCTCCGGCTGGACAGTGCTGGGAGGGACGGAGGCAGTTGATGGACCTATGGGAGAGTAAAGAGATGAATTAGAAGTGTTACAATAAGAATGGATAACGTTACCATTATGCACATGATGACATTTCACTTGCTGCTGACATCAGTCACCATATGGGTGACTGTGGTATGCCATGTGGCTTTATGAGATGTGATTCTGTTACCAGGTTGTTGGGAAGTCCCCCTCTCTCCATCTCCCACTGCCAGCGTCTCTCGAGCTCCCGAAATCTCCAAAGCCGCCTCCTCTGCTGCTGTAAGGTGTGCGATTCTTGGAGGGCCAGCTCCTGTTCTCTCCCTCTCTCTGTTGTTGTGAGCTCTTTTCTCCAGCAAGGAGGGAAAGAAGAGAAGTTTGAGTGAGAGGGATGGAATGAGTGTAAGGAATGGATGGGTTACATCTGTAGAGGGTGACTATAAGGGAGTGTGGTGACAATGCCAAATGGCCTCCTTCTGTGGTGTTACTTGCTATGATTGCATTAGGATGAGGGCGAGTGTGAGGGGTGGTTATTCAGATGGGGTTGTGAGTATGTACATAGAGAGAGGGATGGGTGGACCTGGAAGGTAGGTTGGTGTGAGGAGTGATGTGCAGGAGTAGGCTTGGGAAGGCAGAGTGATATGGTTGGGGTGACAGGCACATCAGGATGAAGGTGAGTGTGGCTTTGCACTCAGCTTTCCTGAACTCATCAGATCATTGAATCTCTTCCTGCACTGGATCCAGGTCCTCCTCACGACCTCCCTGCTGCTGACCTCCTCTGCGATTTACAGCCAGGCCCTTTTGGTCTCTTGGGGAGGTCTCTTGTACCCATCTGCTGGGAAGAGGATTTCCCTGCGTGCTCGTACTGCCTCGACCAGAATGTGCAGCGAGATATCTGTAAAGCGGGGTGCAGCCCTCTGCCTTTGGGTATTCATATTTTTCACTTTGCACAATAACTCCAACCTTTCCAACGCTCCTTCCACACTCCATTATCAACCTTCAAGTGAGCTGTGTACAAAGCTGCTTTAAATATGGGCACTGGAAATGAGTTATCGATGACGTCATCAAATCCACACCCTATAATAGGGCTGGGAAATGCGCATGGCTGGTTTAATTGGAGCCGCTACGCTAAAATTGCTCTGAAGAGCGGGCTGATCAAGACAATGGGCCGTATATTCCCACGCCTACAGGTATGTACGAACTGTGTACACACCCGTAGGGACATCGGAAATGCCGGTTTCAGGCATGTGAAGCGCATGCACTGAAACCGGTATTCCCGATCTGTCAAGAATGCTCTTGACAGATCGGACGCCTGCCCTGGAGAAGGGCCTCTGCGGGGGGAGAGTTCCGCTTTCTGCAGAACCTCTGCCCACAGAAAACCCTTAGAAATCTTACGCCTGGTAAAAACAGGTGCTTTTACCAGCATAAGAGTTGAAAAAAGTAAAAAAAAAAAAAATGTTTTCACTCATTTATAATTTAAAAATACTTTTAAAAAAGGTAAGTTTATTTTTAGCCCTGTAAAAAAAAATTATTATTTTTTTCCAAAAATTAAATTTTTGTTTAAAATATTTAATTTATTGTAATTTTAACTCATTTTAAAAACGTGATGGTTTTTTAAAAATGTATTTAATGTTTTACTGTGTTTTTGGGGTGATCTCCATTCATATATTTGACAGGTCTATCTGTCAAGTGTATGAAGGGAGATTCCCTTCTCCTATTGGCCCCCCTGGCCCACATGGTCCAAGGGACGCTTGCAAACCACATGCGCCTCTGGGATACGTGGACCCTGCGCATTTCGAGTTTGGAGAGCGGAAGTGTCCGGACCTCGGGAGCCCTCAGGTAGGTTCATAGATTTTTTCCAGATCGGAGGCCTCCGCACGCAGGAAGCCTCCGATCGGAAAATACGGGCCATTGCGTTTCCAACCTGCTACGCGGCCCACATGCACCCGATCCAACTCAGAAGGGAAAATTCTGGCCAATCACAGAATGATTTCCTTAAGTGCTTACTTAAAAAGGGCAGTCTTGCTTTGATGAATAAATGTGATGCGGAGATGCCGGTGTTGGACTGGGGTGGACAAAAGTGAGAAGTCGCACAACACCAGGTTATAGTCCAACAGCTTTATTTGAAATCACAAGCTTTCGGAGCGCTGCTCCTTCGTCAGGTGAAGTGAAGAAATACATATGTATTTCTTCACTTCACCTGACGAAGGAGCAGCGCTCCGAAAGCTTGTGATTTCAAATAAAGCTGTTGGACTATAACCTGGTGTTGTGCGACTTCTCACTTTTGATGAATAAAGGCCACGTACGTCGATTTTAACTTGTATTGCCTTGTGTTAACAGGACAGTAATGACCTCAAAATGGGGTTGGTAGCCTTACCGCCCCATTAAACCAGTGATGTGGCCAGTGCTATTTTGAAAGGGGCCTACCACTGGGCACCCAAAGCCCCTCACTGTTTCAGGCAATAGGTCTATTTCAATATGAAAATTACTCCGATTGCCATTTTAGGTTGGAAATGGTCAGAGCATGTGCCATGCGCTCTGATCAGCTCCATGGGTGATGGAGGAGAAGAGGCCCAGCCAACGTACATTTGATGTTATTTTCGTGGGGAAAGGAGGAGCGGGAGGTCCTCACAAAAATATTCTGAGCCGCCGCTGCCCCAGGACACCCCCCACCCACTCTGCGATCGTGACCACCCCCCCGCACTTACCTTTCTGCAGGCTGGGGTGGCCTGATATTGGGAGTCCTCAATCCGGCAAGTTGCATCTGGATGCCTATTTGGCACCCCCCCCCGTTTGACCTGCCGTGCTCTTCCGGTCAGTCACCCAGTATTCAAAATCGACTCCAAGGAAACAAGAGAAATTCTATTTTGATTTGATCTGCTTGAACAAGTAGTAACAAGGGTATTATGGCTAAAACAGCTGGTTGGATGGTTTGGGGATATTATATAAATTAGAACCTAAGGCAACACTGCTACCAATTTCCCAGCATATGAACAAAATGGCTTCCGATCCTGATAGGATAAATTCAATGCTCTAATACAGCTGAAGAATGGAGTGAAGCAATCAACGAGGTGATAAATGGTATTCGGTCAAATTTTATAGACAAATTGAGCCAGATATCAATAAATGCCTGCTGAACATACGTCGAGTCCTTTCATTAGGGATCCTTCTAGGTGCTATGCGTTAATCACATTCATTCAGACAAAAAGACCCCATACTTCCCTCAAATGAGAAATCAATTTCATTAATACATTTAGATTTCATAATTTTACCTAACAGTTGGAGCTTATTAGGCAGACAGTATTGAAATCAGACATTGTAGGAGGCAGAGGCAGGTAGGAGGTTAAGGCAGCTCACAACAGAGGTATAGACAGAAAATGTAGAGATGTAGTACACTTTTTCCAAATTCTGCCAGCCCCCTTGCATTTTTGGGGCCCAGGGCCATCCTACCCATAAACCTTTGAACTGTTACATTAAAAGTTGTGCACTCTGGTTATTTCCTTACTTCACAATTTATATATTTTCAATCATAAAAAAAAATTGACATTTGTGTCTATCTATATTCAACCAGACCATCCCTTCTCTTGACTCACTCGCCCCCCTATTTAGCAGTACTTCCCGTCTCCTCCCTGCTTAAAAGAGGCACCAGTCCCCTCCAACCCCCTTCCACATTTGGCAGAGGCACTATTTCCATCAAAAACCTCCCTGTTCACAGAGCACTCTTCACCTCCTCAACAAGCCACAGAGGCATTCTTCCCCTTTAACCCCTGACACATAAGGGTAGAAATGAGTCAGGGCCCGCATTGCGGGAGCAGCGCATGGCTGACCCAAGAGACCTGAGCGTCGATAGAAATTGGACCTTGAGTCTCATCTGAACAACTAGGGCGAGCTGCTGGCACTGTCAAAACATCAAAGGATGTACTGACAGATAAATATGTATATGGGAGGGTTTATGTGTAAGGTATATGATCAGAGTCATGATGTGAAAATAGTAAAGGCAGTGACTGCTCTCCACTAACAGTGGACATCTTTCATTGTGGCTCTTATGGTAAAGTCTTGTTTCACATAAAATTACAAACATTAATTCTACCAGAAGATTATGGCCCATAAATTAAAGGAATGGTTGACAGTACAAGGATACCACTAAATGAAAAGTACAGCAACTGATTGAACCTTCTCAGTGTTATCAATCTACAAGCTGACAGCGATCCTTAATTAGAGGTGTGATCGCGATTGGAGCTCTTGGAACCACAAACAAATTAGCTGTGTTCAGATCATATAATACGCACAAAGGTTTTCTGGTTTAGTTTCTTTATTCCTTTAGTAATGTATAACCTTACATCCCCATGATTAGACTTTAACGTTATTGTCTCATTAAGGGTGTTTTTGGAAAGTCTTGACAGCTTGCAGGAATTTAGCACTAGTACTGCTGATCTGTCTACATACAGCTTTCTCTTTGCTGCTTAAAATCACTCCCAGATGCTCTGCGCGCCGATCTTGACTGCAGTATGTACCACCTTTAACTCAGCCTTACTGGAAATGTTGGACTCAGAATGATTCTTGGACGATGTGGCAATTCTTTGCAATTGCATCTCTACCAATATGTGGCATCAGACGTTGTTGCAAAGCACATGATTGAACATCTATTTTGAGTGGGATATATTTCAGTTAAAGTGGGTTTAATGACAGATCCAATATAGTTGCAATTTGTAGTGTATATTGGATAGTCTTTTGTAGCACCATAGAGGAAACTCGAGATATGGAAGACTTACCAAACTCAGTAACATTACAAGTGGATCCTGTTTCATCCTCCATTTTTGACTATTCCTTTAAGAATGTAACAGTACTATACCATTAAGACAAGAGGGCAGTCAGCTGTTTTCAATTGCCTGAGGTTTAAACCATAACAAATTATAATGATATATTAGGAGTTCTGTCATATCTAGGAGAATACATTTTAATTATATTCAATACACATTTGCTTGTGTTGTATAATACTAGTGTCAGCAATGCCTGCTCATTATGCTCTTGAAATTATACTGTGTGATAGCAGTGTATAAATGTTTAACAGTTATTGATTAAATAATACCTCTGGTAAAATAACAAAAGGATTTCGTACAAATGTGTTAAATGTTCATATGCTGTTTTCCAAATTTCAAGATGCACAATTTCTGTGTAAATTTTTAGCAAATGTGTCTTTTTTTTGCAGAGTTTATTCTGGGTGCACAGGCATTGTCCCAGCTCTGCATACAGTGCTGCAGGTTAACATAGTCTGAATATCTTCATGTTTGTTGGGACATTGTTGCCACATATATATATATATATATATATATACTTATGAAGAGCTGTTTTCCCTCTGAATTAAATGAATTATTTTTTCAAGGAAAGAAAGGCAAAGGTGGAAACATCAGGAAGCCCGAGCCCAAACCTTATTCACCAGGTCTTTTCTCCTTGTAGGAGTGACTGGGTGACGTCATACTGCGTTCTGTTGAGCAATGACAGCCACAGCTGGGTCACTGTCAAGAATGGATCAGACGATATGGTGAGCTCCCTGATATTTGTAATGATTTTATATGGATAAAGAAAGGAAAACTGCATATAATAGTCCCTATCTAAAATAATAGATCCTAGAGATGGTTAACACATTCAAAGCATAAATGTGAAACAGGGAACTGAATTTGCACCAGTTTGCATTCAGAGCAGTTATTCACGTGGGAGGGGGCCGAGCGGAGGCTGGCAATGGTCTTCAGCACTGCAGTGGAGCAGGGAGGAGCACACCTGTACCTTCCAGCTCCACATTCATGCCCGGCGCTGGCTGCATTCAGTGCAGCCCAATTTTACATTGAGCCTCAAACAGGCATTATGCCCCCTATTTACATATACGGAGGGCCTAATGCCTGTTTCAGGCACGGGAGCTGGATGCCACTTTTTCTGCCTTGACCAAATGGTGGACAACACACGATGAGCGTGCAGCCCTGCCACCATATTGGATGCTTAGGCACCTGAAAAACGGGAGCAGCGCTGCTGAATTTCTCCCCTCAGAGTTCTGCCAGCATTCTTCAATAGATGCTATCAGATTTTATTGAAAGTGAAGCGACGTTTCCTTCTGAGACATTTTATTTTATTATAAAACAGTGTGCTTGTCGGGTGCGTATCCTAAATTAACACAAAAACTACTGATGGCCTCTTCTTACCTTCTTCGGAGTGGTAAAAATAAAATCTGCTTGTGAATTCCGTGCTGACGTGGCTTGCAATGTATTACTTCACTTTCCGTCTTGGGAGGAGGGCTGGCAAGGAATACTTACAACTACAACTTTTAGATAAAATGTCTTTTTATTTAACAAAAAATCTATTTAGCAATACTATATGTACTATTCTTGACCCTTCATGAGCAGTTCTTTTATGAAAATATAGATAATGTGCAGGTGATGCAGTTGACAGCACTACTGTAATATAAAAGCACATTACGTGCCTGTGGTAGCATTAACTCTTGTTGGTACAATCAGCCCTATAAATACTTTATAAAATAGTCAATGTCTGATTTTTTCCCCTCTCCTCCACTCCTGAAAGAAAAAGGTTAAACTGAACACTTGTACCAAATGTCCATTAGTTCAAACTAACTGCTTGAGTCAGACTGATCAGTTTGGTCTGAGGCATACCATTTTTCACATCCTTATTGAACAATTATCATAACAGACATTAATTGCTCATTCTAGTGTCAACATACATTTTAGCTAAAAAAAATTGAACCATAGCTCTATACCATGTAAGCCATTCTTAATGGAGGAGACAATAACACTGGTGTATCTTGCCATATCTCTTTCTCTGGGATCATGCCACCATGGTGGCTTCCTACAGTCAAAATTTATAGCTTTGGACAAACATTCTGCTCCAGGAAGGGAAGATCTCTTTAGCAACAGTTTACCATTAAGCATCTGCTGAAGAAATACAAAACTATCCATCATTTGCTGAGCTAGGGATGTTGGAGAATGCTTAGGACTGTGTGAAACCTTTGACTAACCCATCAGCAGTCTAGTAGGATTTTTCTAAGTGCTCCCAGTAGCCACCTGGATCAAATTCATGAAACATATGCCCTCTGTACAATTGCTTTTGGCTGCATACTGTTCTAGTATTAATAAAAAGACCATTACATGGAGCAAATTACCTCCACTCATCTGTATTTATCTTGTGGTTTGAAACACTGGTCTATTATAGATTTTGAAAATACTAAAACTTGTTTCATTGTACTGTATATATAGTTATTCATTGGATCTTTATTTTTCAGATATTTGAGGCGAACCAAGAGAAAGAGATTCCTGTACTCAACGAGTTCCCCACTCCAGTGGTTGCGCGCTACGTAAGAATAAACCCTCGGAGTTGGTATATGGATGGTAACATCTGTATGAGAGTGGAGATTTTGGGCTGCCCCATGCCAGGTAAAATTCTGTTCTAACATTGTACAGTACAATTGTTGAATAATGTTTCCTTGCAAATATATTGTTTTCAATTCATAATTCAGCTAATATTTTGATAAAGAGTGAATAAGAATACATTACATCAAAAACCTAGTCAAGTGCAATGCTTGGCAATCTAATGGACTGCATACTATGCTTGTTTATTGAAACTGTGGGGAATATTGACTACCAGTCTTGCAGCAGTTCTTGTACAGAGTGATGTGTGGTCAGCAGACCCAAATTCTACTCCCACTGGCTGTGTCACTCTCAGGTTAGGGAAAACAGTTCTTGAACAAATGCATAGCACTTTACCAACCAGATTTTGAATACTAGTTAAGCATTAATACTAACATTAAAAATATGGCTGTGTTTATTTGCACCACAAGTGGGTTGGACCAGATTTCTGATTGTTATTTTGGAAGACAAGACACACCCAACAGTGTGTCTGCAATGTGTAATTTGATCCAGTCATTGTCACAGGCAGGCTGCTCCAGTGAAACTGCTCCAGTGCAGCCATGACAGTGGCATTTACCTGTTAATGTGGAGGGTCACCTAGAAAAGCAAGATAACTCTCACACGACCACATACGGCCTGCCCTGTCGACCTCCTTGCAATCATCAGTTGAGTGATATAACATAAAATACTGGAAATACTCAGCTAGTCAGGCAGCATCTGTAGAGAGAGAAGCAGAGTTAACGTTTCAGGTCGATGACCTTTCGTCAGAACGTGAAACGTTAACTCTTTCACTTTCCGTAAATGCTGCCTGATTTGCTGAGTGAAATCCACAGCAGTGACTATTTTACATAATTTGAGCTGCAAGGTTGGTTTAGTGAGGCGCCTTTCATTCAACGAGAACAGGTGAGGGTGACGTCATTCCAAGTGACATCATTAGCAGAACTGTAGATTTTTAGCATGTGCTGAGAATGACATCATCGAGTGGCCTGGCTCCTGCGCAGGATGACATCACGGGTCAACCGAAAACCGGAAGTACCCACACTGTCGCTAATCACTCCGTCAAACTAAACACTCTGGGTGAGAGCTGCGGTGACTGAAGGGTCATTGTGTGTGGGTCACGGAGTGTTAACAGGTTTATTGGGTACGAAGTGAATAGTGACAGTGTCACGACTTCCGGATTTCGTCCAGTCCAGTGACGTCACTTGCCGCACACGCGCTGGGCTTTCCGAGAAATCAGCTCACTGCCGTTCATGGTCAAGAGCATTATCCAGGTCTCGGGGGGAGGAGAGGGAGAATGTGGTGCAGGTGTAAAGGGGGGTGGGGTGGGGTTGGAAGAAAGCGATCCACGTCTAACAGAGGAAGGATCTGTCTTCCCATCTCATAACCCCCACCCCTTTAGACCTGGATCACATTCTTCATCATCCCCACTGTTCTCGCCGTGCTCTTCCCCCCCAAAATTTCCTGACCTTCTCCCCCCCCTCACCAAGTTCCTGACCTTCTCTCCCCCACCCTCCCTGAGTTCCTGACCTTTTTCCCCACTTGAAGTGCCGTAACCTACAAGGATACGGACCAAGTGCTGGAAAGTGGGATTAGGCTGGATAGCTCTTTGTCGGCCGGCACGGACAAGATGGGCCGAATGGCCTCCTTCTGTGCTGTAAATTTCTATGATTCTATGATGAGGTCGAAATACCAGAGGTCAGTAGCTAAGGAACGAAGTGAGCTGATCCTCCAGGCAGCAGGTTTCTTCTCCTCCACCTCCACCACCATGCTTCCGCTCACTTGTGCTCTGTGTATCACTCAGCGCTGGTGCTTGCCATGAGTGGAGTGAGTGGAGTAGGATGTGATGATATGCTAGCTTATTCCATTTGTATGGCAGGTCAGGTTGGGTCTTAATGGTGGGCTATAAAAACAAATGAGGAATATATACTAGGATGCTGGCTGCAAGACCCCTGTGCAAACTGCGCTTCATGACTATATTCTGTGTGTCATATTTCACCAATGCGCCCCTTGCCTGCCTCCCATCCTCCATCCGCCATAAAGTCCAACTTGTTTAAAACTCAGCTGCCCATATCTTGTCCTGCACAGAGACCCACTTGCCCATCAGTCCCGCCTTTGCTGACCTACACTGGCTCACTGTCCCCCAATCCATTGAATTAAAAATCATCATCCTTATCTTTAAACCTCTTTATGGTCTTAGCCCCACCTTGTCTCTGTAACCTCTTTCAAGCTTGAAACACCTCCTGCACCCTTCAGTGCTTCAGCTGCACACCCTTTGCCCTATCACTGGTGGCTGCCCTGGCCCTACTCTCCAGAATTCCTTGCTTAGACCCTTCCTCCTCTCCACAACTCCCTCCAGCTTTTTAACCCATCTGTTCCACCAAGCCTTCGGTCACCTCCCTTAATTTTTTTTTATTCGTTCCTGGGAGCCGCCTTCTTGAACTGCTGCAGTCCGTGTGGTGAAGATACTCAGTGCTGTTCAGGAGGATTTTAACACAGCAACGATGAAGGAACGGCGATATATTTCCAAGTCAGGATGGTGTGTAACTTGGAGGGGAACTTGGAGGTGGTGGTGCTCTCATGCGCCTGCTGCTCTTGTTCTTCTAGGCGGTAGAGGTCGCAGGTTTGAGAGGTGCTGTCGAAGAAGCCTTGGCGAGTTGCTGCAGTGCATCTTGTAGATGGTACACACTGCAGCCACGGTACACCGGTGGTGGAGGGAGTGAATGTTTAAGGTGGCGGATGGAGTGCCAATCAAGCAGGCTGCTTTGTCCTGGATGGTGTCGAGCTTCTTGAGTGTTGTTGGAGCTACACTCATCCAGGCAAGTGGAGAGTATTCCATCACACTCCTGACTTGTGCCTTGTAGATGGTGGAAAGACAGAAGGTGAGACACTCGCCGCAGAATACCCAGCCTCTAACCTGCTCTTGTAGCCACAGTATTTGTGTGGCTGGTCCAGTTAAGTTTCTGGTCAATGCTGACCCCCAGGATTCTGCCAAATGCCTCGGCATCTGTTTCTTTCCCACCCTTTGTGAAATATCTTTGAGATGTTTTCTATGTTGACAACGTTGTATAAATTCAAATTCTTTTTGTTGTGTGCTGCAGTTAATGTGACCGGAGAAAGAACAACAGCAACAATGTACTAGTCCTTTCATTGAGAGATCTCTGGCTTCACACTCTGCAAAGGGACCCAAAGGCTTAGTCGTGTTGCCTTCCTTTATGTGGGTTTATTCCCTCCTTTTTCTGCAAGTAGAAGAGTGGTGTTGAAATGCTGGAAGTTGGAAAAAGCTCAGGGAGACACTGAGGTGTCGATCCTTCAGTCCAGTGTGTGTGACTAAGTAAGCATGAATCATGCGGCTAGGTTTTGTTGGACGCTTGCTCTATGAGCTCAGCTTTCCTGATGCTAATGTGACAACAGTTCCAGTTTTCAGTTGCAGTTTGGAAGTTTGCCCGCCTGCAGTCTGGGTACACACGTGAAGCTGGGAAATTGTTGTACGCTTATCTGAGTGCTTTGCATGTGGCCTTAGTCAAAGTTCAGAGGTTGAGAGGAAACTGTTTGCAACATGCAAAAAGTCATTTTTCAACAAATAGCAACATCTTTGCCTCCTTCCTTCTTAGCTGTACAGCATTTCCCTGTCTCCAACCCCCCCTCCCACAATGCTATAAATCTATGAACTCGTGGCTATAGACTCAATTCAGGCCAGGTGTTTGCTGTGAATAAGCAATGAGGTTGACTCCAGAAGATCCATCAGCGTTGGCCATTTGCAATTTATGTGAGCACAAAGCACCTTGCTGACTCAGGACTGGGAACAGGAAATATGTCCTAAAGTGTTCTCTCTCTGATGGTTTCTAGCCAAGTAAGCTTGTTAACCTGAACCCAATTTCCAGTGCAGCATTAAATCGGCAGTCTCAGATACCACAAATACGGCTGATGTTGGAAATGGAAAATTCACCGCACTGGTGCAGTGGAGCTCTTTTCAAATTGTAGTTAAGGATGTTGCTGTCAAAAGTATTGGGAGCTTTAACCAAACCACGCGGAGTTATTCTTCACAACATGGGTCTGAATACTGGGTAGCGGACTTTCTTTCACAAACTATGAACTTTAAAGTAAAAGTAATAAAAACAGAGTATAAACTGCCAATTTGTTCCTAACTAACATTATTTATTGTTACTGATTTTGAGTAACGCTTTAATGTCAGTTATTCCATCAGTAATTTTGTTAACTTACTATACACTATGGGCATATATGTATGTAGAATCATAGAATCATACAACGCAGAAGAATGAGGCCATTCAGCCCATCGTGTCAGTGTTGGCTCTTTGAAAGAGCTATCCAATTAATCCCATTCTCCTGCTCTTTCCCCATAGCCCTGCAAATATTTCCTTTTCAAATATATATTTATCCAATTCCCTTTTGAAAGTTCCTATTGAATTTGCTTCCACCACCCTTTCTGGCAGTGAATTCCAGATCATAAGAACACGCAGCATAAAAAATTTTCTCCTCATGTCGCCTCTGGTTCTTTTGCCAATTATCTTAAATCTGTGTCCTCTGGTTACCGAGCCTCCTGCCAGTGGAAACAGTTTCTCCTTATTTACTCTATCAAAACCCCTCATAATTTTGAACACCTCTATTAAATCTCAGAACCTTCTCTGCTCTAAGGAGAACAATCCCAGCTTCTCTAGTCTCTCCACTATATATATATATATATATGTGTATAGTGTGTATATGTATAGACAGAGAGAGCGATAGAGAGATATCACAAACAGACAGCAAGTATGAATCGGTTAACACTGGTTATCTCTTCATTTAAGCTACTGGGTATACGGGACAGAGATTTACGTGAAGTCAGTACCTGGGAGAGAGTCCCAAAGCAGTGTGTGAAGCTTTGCTGCTGGCATTCAGCGCAGGCTTTTCTGATTGCTGAGTTGCAGCTTTGTGTTCCGATATAAAACGCTTTTGTCTTGAGTTTAGTGTGGTGCTAGGCCCATAGGCTACCAATGCATAGGTCTCACAGTCATTGACAGCCCCAGAGCAAGCTTACTGGATTTGCTAAAGCTGGCTGTGGGACCATGCAAGAAAAACTTTCTTATCCCAGTGACGGAATTATAGACACAGTTTCTCAAGGTTCCAGGATTCTGCCACTGGAGTAAGAGTGTCAGATTTAGTCATCTAAATGCCAGGAGTGAGCTCACAGATTCCATTCTACCAGAATCCAACCCAAACAAGTGGCAGTGTAAAAGTAGTTTTAGACTGTACAGATTACTGTACAAGGGATGGGTTTTCCGGGGAGTTGCACATGTTGTACTTCCAACACAGCAGGGGTACTGTATTAAATTATTCTGCAGCCATGGGCTTTGTCGAAAGACAAAGGGGGGAATTTTAACCTAAAAATAACGGGTGTGTTAGGAGTGTGAGTGTAGTTAAATTGTTAAAAATCGGAATCCCGACCTGAATCCGCCTCCAACCCGCCTACTTCCAGTTTTAACGGAGGCAGGATGGGGGGCGGGTAGCCAACCCGCTGCCAGGAGGTGAGACGTCAATTTAAATATTTTAGTAAGGCTGGAAGCTTCTTCTTTAACCTCCATTTTGTTTTTAACTGTAGCTGGTCGGGTTTTACACACCTCGTAAAACCCAGCAGTTACAGCAAGGTGAGGACTGCAGCCCCCAGGAGGTAAGAGCCTTTACACCAACCTCCTGGATTCAGGGTCCCCACCTAACCCAATCCTCCGCAATCGGAGACCCCCGCACCAGGCCTCTGATCGCCTTCCCGAACCCCCCCTCCCCCGCCACCCCATGATGCTGAGGCCGGCCCTGATTTTCTCTCCCCCGCCATTGATCCTCCGGTGGCCGACCACGATCTTCCCTTCAGCCCAGCCCCCCCCCCCCCGTCACCACCCCAGATCATCCCGCCCCGATCCTCTCTCCCCCACCCCCCCGATCTTCTGCCCGATCCTCTTAACGGCCTGACCCCCAATCTTCTGCCCGACTTCTCTCCCCCCCGCCCCACTTCAATTTTCTTAATGGCCCGGCCCTCCCCCCCCGATCCTCTGCCCGACCTCTCCCTTCTCCGATCTTCTTAACAGCTTGGCCCCCACGCAAACCCTCCCTCCCTTCTCTGTGCGGCCTAGTGCCGCAGGCCTACCCGCCCGGAGCCAGCCAGC
This sequence comes from Squalus acanthias, assembly GCA_030390025.1. Taxonomy (NCBI): domain Eukaryota; kingdom Metazoa; phylum Chordata; class Chondrichthyes; order Squaliformes; family Squalidae; genus Squalus; species Squalus acanthias. Next base: position 22,409,236 of record CM059438.1, on the reverse strand, counting down.
CTCTCAATCTGGCTGGTTGCGGCTGGGAAACAGAGGCCTCGCATGCAAATCAGGCCCTGCCGTAAAAGTCGGCAGGGCCTGCAGGAAACCCGGCCTTTCCCGACTGCCTCGGAGCCCCTCCGCCCCCAACCCGCCTTCCTCATGAAAACCCAGCCCAAAGTTTCTGAGAGTGATGAATAGAGCTCAGCTCTATTGAGGATTCCCACTCTCTAACAGCCTGTCCAGCACTTATTTGGCCCTGTGCAGGTGAATGTGTTGCCACAATTTGAATGTCTGTAACTAAAATTATTTTAGAACTCCTACAGAGCAGGGGTGGGAGGCAAAATTACAGTTCATCTCTCTCAGTAGAGCTAATGACCTGCAGTGCTGAAGATAACATTATATTGTCTGCCCACTTCAAAGCACTTCACAAAAGAAACTAAAATAGCAGTAAAGTTATGCTACTTAAAGATTAGATGTGTATCTTCTAGTAATGAAATAGAAAATTGTAAGTACCAGCTTTTCTCGTGCCCTATGATAAATTATTATTGAAGAAGCCTGTAGCTTACCTTTGTTTTCTTTCTTTACTTTCTCCAGTTAAACATTGGGAAGACTAAAGCCACTCGATTTGGACACCCACCACAAACTCCGTTCCCTCCCCACCAATTTCATCCACCTCCCCGGCCACTGTCTCATGTCACAACCTCAGCGTCCTGTTTGGCCCTGAGCTGAGCTTCCAACCCCATATCCTCTCCATCACAAAATTCGTTGACCTCCACCTCCGTAAATCACCCGTCTCTGCCCCTGCCTCAGCCAATCCACTGCTGAAACCCTCATCCATGCTTTTCTCACCTCCGGCCTGACTATTCCAATGTTCTCCTGACCAGCCTTCCATCCTCTAACCTGCATAAACTTGAGCTCATCCAGAACTCTGCTGTCCATATCTTAACTTGCACCAAGTCCCATTCACCCATCACCCCTGTGCTTACTGAACTATATTGGCTCAGGGTTGACCAATGCCTCCATTTTAAAGTTCTCATCTTCATGTTCAAATTCCTCCATGGCCTCGCCCCTCCCTAATTCTGTAATGTTCTCCAGTCCGATAACCCTCTGAGAACTCCGAGTTTCTCCAACTCTGCCCTCTTCGATATCCCTCACTCCCTTTGTCCCGCCATTGGCAGCCGTGCCTTCAGCCGTCTAGGCCCCAAGCTCTGGAATACCATCCCTAAACTCTACGCCACACCACCCCTCTCTCCTCCTTTAAGACGCTCCTTAAAACTTACCCTTTTGACCAAGCTTTTCGTCACCTCTAGCCAGGGAGAGCATGGAATCAGTGGCAAGGATACAGAGTTTGTGGCGGGGGACGAAGACGATGGTTTCAGTCATCCCAATGTTTAATTGGAGGAAATTATGGCGCATCCAAGACTGCATGTCAGACAAGCAGTCTGACAACACAGAGGCAGCGGAGGTGTCAAACGGTAGAGCTGGGTGTCATCAGTGTACATATGGATGCTTAGACTATATCTATGAATGATGTTACCCAGGGCTAGCATGTAGATGAGAAAGAGGAGGGAACAACAATAGGTGGTCTCTGGAGGCAGCAGTTCGGGGGTGGGAAGAAAAGCCATTGCAGGAGATGCTCTGACTGCAATCAGATGGGCAAGAGTGGAACCAAGCAAGAGCAATCCCACTGAGCTGGACACTGGAGAAGAGACGTTAAAGGAGGATGGTGTGGTTGAACATATCAGAGGCTGCAGAGAAATTAAGGAGAATGAGGAGATTTAATGCACCACATTCACAATAACAGAGGATGTCATGCAATGTTCCCTCTAATTTTTGGGGGGGCTGCGTGGCTCCTTTAATGGGCTGCGCGGCCCACTCAAAATTCCGCGCATGCGCGCTTTTTCCCTTTAAAAGCCGGTGAGCTGGCTGCGCAGGACCTCCAGAGCGCTGCATGGCTTAAAGGGAACATTGATGTCATGTATGACTTTGATTAAGGCAGTTTCAGTGTTGTGGCAGGGACAGAAAGCTGATTGGAGAGATTCAAACAGGGAGTTGTGGGAACGATGGTCAGGACTAGGGAGCGTAAGCAGTGTAAAATATTTCTGAACCCAAGGAAGACAATGATGTAAATGTTGGATAAAATAACAAGGAAGAGCTGCAAATGCTGGAAATCTAAAATTAAATAAAAATTAAAACAGAAAATACTGGAGGTACACAGCAGGTCACTCAGCATCTGTAAAAAGAAAAGACACGTTATTATATTTCAGGTGTATATCCTTCATCTAACTGAAGGGTAAGAGATAAACAAACATTTAATAAGGTGAGAGAATATGTGGGGGAGGGAAAGGGGGCGAGAACCAACAGAAATGAGTTCTGTGGGTCAGGAACAGGCCGAAATAATTGGTCTGCTGAGACAGCTCTCTTTATGTATCTTGCGGAGGAGATCAGTAGTCTGGGAAATGATGCCGTGGTGTTCAGTAGTGGGGTAATGGTCCAGAGGGAGATAGGAGGAGTCATCAGAGAGTTGGTGTTCAGCCTCATCTGGATAGAAGTCCTTCTGACACACAGCAACAATACCTCCTTGATCAGCATGTTTATGATGATGTCACAGCTGGAGCTGAGAGAACAAAGAGCAGTAGGTTCAGAGAGGGATAGATTGGAGATCATGCTTTTATTGGACACTGACTTCTCTTGTGTCTTCCCCTCGACTATTTACACATTCTTTTGTCCTTTCTGTATATTTGCATGACCTCACTGATAATACTTTATCTTACCTGTTTTCTATTTAGCAGTTTTAAGGCCATTTAACACATTTACACCCTCTCTCTGATTAGTGTATCTGTTGATTCTCTCTCCCTCTCCTCCCCTTTGTTTTCTCAATTTTTCCAACCTTGCTCGAATGACTGTTTGGGGTAGAAATTCTTATGAGCTCATTTTAGGGCCCACGGGACCCAACCAGTAGGCCTAAGACCGGCCTGAAATTGAGCCTAATTAACATCATTTGCACGAGCTGCCGGTGCCTCTCATGCCTCCACAGGTAGCTCACGAGTTTTACTTGGAAGAATATTGGGCCCCAATGCCTCACTGGCAATGGGCCTAAGGTAAGACCTGGGAGGGAGGTTTGGAGCTGACAATGGGCCAGGGCGGCGGGTGATCATGAGGACTGTGGAGTCGGGGGGAGCACTCCTGCCCCTCCTTGCTCCACAGGAAGATTCTTTAAAAAGAATTTTGAAGAAACTAACTTTTAGTACCTGACCAGCAGCGGAATCTGATCAAGGCAGGCCCAACGCCAGCCCTGCACCTTGTCACCCAATTTCTGTGAGAGGACTTAACACAGGCATTAGGCCCATAATTTACATATATAAGGACGTAACACCTGTTTTAGGCAGCTGCCAAGGAAGCCTGAAAAATGGCCTAATCCAATTCCCACGAAACTGAGCCTTGGTCTGCCCGTTTTACGCCTGTAAGTCCTATTATTCTTATTAAGTATATTTGTGAGCTTAACCAATTAGAGCCCAAGTTCTGTGTTTCATTTACTTTCAGATCCTAACAATTACTACCACAGGCGAAATGAAGTCACCACAACAGATGATCTGGATTTCAAACACCATAGTTACAAGGAAATGAGGCAGGTAGGAGCATGACCCTTACAGACTCACAACAACAGAAAACGAAAATCAGTGCTTCAGAGCTTTCACTTAACTGAATAAAAAGTTTTCAATATTTTTCAGATGCTGCTTATTTATTAAGGATGTGAACTGAGAAAAGATGATATGTAGTGTTTTTATTTGATCTTGAAAGAATTTATCCAGTCAGCGTTTGTAACTGTTACCTAACATATAAGATTATTTGTACCCGATATGTAGTTTTTGGCATTTTTTTGTTAAGATTTTGAAATACATAACATGCTACAGTCACTTTCGAACTTTCAATATTCATTAAAGAAACCAGTAAAGTAGTTGTCTTTTGAACAACGCAGGTGTTCTTAGTATAATATTCTGGATCAGTATTTGATAAACTATAATCTTTCTACATGTGCGACGCACACATTTTGTGCTGAATTATAAACTTTAACCGAAGTTAACTGCTGTGCATATATAGGGCTATTTTTTTTGACTTCATGCTCCTAGCAGGGAGCCTCACCCATTGGCAGCACTTGCCAATGGTTCACTTCCGCGACCGGTGGGCACCGGAGGGAATGGCGTGCTTCAGCACCCCCCTCCCCCCCCCCCTCCCCCCCCCCCCCCCCCCTCCCCCCTCCCCCCCCCCCCCCCCCCTCCCCCTCCCCCACCCCCCACCCCCCCACGAAACCAAATTTTCATTTGATTTGTTAAGGTTCCTTTAAATTTCAACTAATTTACAGTCTATTGGTTGTGCCCCTTTTAAAGGGGGCACGTGCTTCCTTTTTATTGGTGATGACACCAGCCAATCAAAGTAACCAACCAATAAGAAGTTGCCAATGGTTCAGGTGCGCTGTGCACAATTTTGTAAATCATTTTGGCTGGATAATCATACCAAGAACATATGCAAATTTCTGACATGCAGTACCAGCAGGCAAAGCTCATCGCTGGGAGCGTGAACTCAGAAATTTACTTCTGGATAAATAATGGGAATGAACAGTACCCAGATGTTCATGTCAGAAGAGTAGTATTAAAGATGTGTCAATCCTTCTTGTAATTATTTGCTGTATTTTCTCATTTTTTCTCCTATCCATACTGTTTTTTTCAGTGAGAAGGAATAGTTCAGATTCTAAATATCTCCCAATGAAGCACACTTCTGTAATATGAGATGGTGATCTTGTTCTAAGTTTCCCTTCCTAGAAGTCTCAATCAAGATTAGTGAAATGTGTGCTCAAGTAATAGCGAATATAAGCAAAGAGTCTGGTATTCTAGCTTGGTAACGACTGAGCTGTAAGTTTCCATTAATCTCCTACATTTTAGTTACTTTTCCCCTCCCCTTTTAGGGCTTCCTTCACCGCAAACTATTTTCCAATTAAGAGATAGTAACTGGCTTGCTTTAAGAACTGGAACTGTCCCATAGGAGATGAATTAGAGTGGTTCAGGATGAATTTTCTATCAGTTCAGCATAAGAAGAAACGTGAGCAAGTCCCCATCGGCTCACTTGGTAAATGTAATGTGTGACTGAGCCATAGAGATCAGAGTTTTCAGGGTTGATTCCCAACCTGTGCTCAATTGGCTAAACATAACTGGGGCAGCAATTGGAGCACCAGCAATTGGCCTCAGCAACACCAGGTTACAAAGGAGAAAAATAAGCCAGGCCTCCTGCTCTTGATCACTACCCAGAGAACCCCGCTGGAAAATGTACATGTGTGGATTTGGGATGAGGTCACGATCAGGCTTGGTTACGATGCGCTGTATGGTCAAATAGTGTACCAATACTCGCTTTCTAGATGCATACCTAGATGAAGAATGAGCAGTTTGCTGAAGTACAAAGGACGCCTGGCACCTGTGGAATCATACCACAGCAGAGTGAATATGTCAGGATAGAAAGAAGAGAAAATTTGGCAACAAATAAAATCATGGAAAGAGCCTAGGGCTTTTGTCCCATCAAGCCGACTCCTTCTACAGACCATGTACGTGTATCCCATTCACTTAACCTCCTAAAGGAAAGTCTTGAATAACCGCCCCCTGATATCCAACGTTTATCTAGCAAAGCTCCAGAATAGTCATCTCACAACTCAACCTTTCAACCGTGGTCTACTGCTCCCCGCAGACAATACTTCCTCAGCTCCCCGCCTTCCCCCCAATCCAGCCAGTCCCCAGCAGTTCGCAAACTGTTGTGCGCAACAGGACATTTGATCATCTCAGTCTATATCTGTTCCTGTAACCTCCAATTCCCGTTCACAGCCGGGTATTTGCTGAGCTCCTTTTTGAAGGAGTTAATCGTTCAGTCTTATCTGTTTTTGCTAAAACTCTGTTCCACATATCTACTAGCCAGTGGGAAAAAATGTCTTCTAATCTCTAGTCTCGCCTTCACGTAGTACTAATGACCTGACAATGGACAAAAGCAGAGTGGGAAAGGGTGAATAGCGACACTGAATCAAAGCTTTTTTTACACCGCTGTGTGGGTTTGGGGAGAGCAGCACCAGAACCAGCTTCTCTTCGCCGTTCATGCCCCGTTTTATATTTCTATCTGGTGTTTTCTACATCAGATACCAGTCAAAAACGAAGAAGGCAAATCTGGCAGGAGTTCACAAAACCCACAAAAAAGAAGGCTGGCATCGATATAAAGTCAGACAGCTGATATTTCTATATGAAGTAGACAGAGAGGCAACCGTGTGTTTACCATCAGCTGCAATTTTATAACGTAAAATGCCTTTACTCCCCATGGCGTGCTGCGTTATTACGTCAACATACTGAATTACTGGGTGCTGTCTTGTTAATAGTTTTACTATTATATGTTTTTCTGTGCAGCTTAATGGGTTAGGTCAGAACTTTACTGGAAGTTCAATAATACAGAAGAATTTCTCTTAATTTAACATGTTAAAATTACATTATACGCTGCATAAACCACAGCAAGACAAATATAGATAAGCTGTGTTTGACTCGAGTAAATTCCATAGACATTAACCATGATCTAATAGTCTAGCTATTCTAAACTTGCCTGGTCCATAAAACATAATTACCATCCACTGGAGTTCTATATCGTCGCATAAAGTGTGCCATGTGTAACTTTTGCTTGTTCTAATGAAAGTTTATTATGCCCTAATGAAAGATAAAAGGAAAAACTTTTGTTTATGTATTGAAATTACATAAATAGTTCAAAGTAATAGGTTAATGAAAACAGCCTGAGAATTGTGGAACTGATAACCACTATTATCTTTATGGGGGTTATGTTTATTTCTGAACCCGCTAGGCTACTTTATTCGATTTATACTGATGCAAGCACTATGAATACACAATTCATATAAGAACATCTGTATTTAGAAAAGCTATAACTTCTTTCAAGATTAGTAATAAAGATGGGGTAAATAATACTAAAAATAATGTTCTGTATCCTTATAATACTGTATATTACTATACAATCCAATTCAACAATTCATTTACTTTTAATACTCTGCATTAATACATGAATCAATTCATTACTACTTATACTGTACATTAATAATAGAAATCAATTCACCAAAGTCTGCAAACACCTTATGACATGCCACTGCATTCCTAGCAGTTTCTCTTTCTCCTGCAGATTATATGTCATTGCCTGCTCTACTTCAACTAATGGTGAACGGTGATTAAAGTACACATTATACACTTTACGGTAACATCCATTACCACATTTTATTTAATTAGCTTGCCTCTTAGGCTCAACTGTATCTTGGATCATTTCTGCACTTACCAGTGATTGACTATTGTTTGACCTAAATATTTTAGTTCAAGCTTCTTGTTTTGCCCGAACCTTTTCAACACATTACCATTACGTCCGATTAATTTCAGTCTATCATGTGAACTTTGCACTAGTCCGTGCGTCAGTTCCCAGTGTAATTCAATGCAGCACAACCCAAGTTGAAAAGATCCCTGGGTTAATCAAAGTGATGCATTGCTTTTTTAAGTGCAGACCTGTGTATGAACCTGGCAACCAAAGCAGTGTTTAACGTGTCATCTTACATAACTTATTAGGAGAATAAGACAGCTGAAAGTAAACATTTTTGGCTCATTGTAAACCGATGACTAAATTCAAATATGGAGTCTATTTTTCCTCCTTTTCCTCATCTAAAGTTAATGGTCTAGAAATCGGATCGTGCTCGAAAATGGGAACACAGGGGCCGTGGCATAAACTGCCTGTGCCAGTTTAGGTCAATGCAGACAGCATGCAGTATTTGTGCTGCCTGCATCATCCAGGCATGCAGCCAGCCTACCCACGCTATTCATTGGCTGCACACCTATCCGGTGGGGTGGGGGCGGGGGGCGCAATATTGGGCATCCATAGCACTACTTAAAGGTAGCCAACACCTCTTAAAGGGGAGGTGCATTCTGACTGTAGAAACCCAGAACCACTTGCTGAACAAATGGCTGAAGTAGGGAGTGAGCAGGCACCAAGGATCTATGATGCTGCACTGGAGGCCTTTATGCAGGCAGTGAAGATGAAGAGGCACATCCATTTTCTCCCAGGGGGCAGGAAGCCCTCCAGGCATGTTCTGCGTAGACAGTGGGAAGAAATCGCGTGACCACTCTCCAAGGTCATCTGGGCAATCACAAGAGAGGCAAGCAATCGGAGCTACCCCTCCTGGCTGATCCTTCGCATCCTGGACCTGTGGATGCAGTTTTAGCCAAGCCCAGGAGCAGACCTACCAGAGGGTCTTCTGATGTGCTCATACCCCTGCATACCAACTGACTGAAGATAATGGACATAGGGCTAAAATGTAACTAAAAATTGAGGAGCAGCCCCTTTGAGATAGGCTAACTGAGCAGAGACCATGGATTAAACTGAGAACCTTCCTGTTCCGTATGGTTCAGTACCACACCACAGAGCATTAACCCACTGAGCCATCAGGAACCTGTAAGTTTTGCTTTGTTGAATTTAAAACATTGTAACATTTGGCGGTTAGGGCAGATTTACATTCACTTTGGGTATTTAAATAACTTAAGCATGGTTCAACAGAATACTTATAACTTAGCTCAAACAGTTATAAACCTTAGAATACAGTGAAATATAGTGAAATCACAGCATAGGATACCGTGGAACCTTGATTTTCTACGCTTCTGTCAGATATGTTCTCACTTATCCATGAAACATTTTGCAGAGAATCAACAGACTAGGGAACAGCTTAAATTGTTAGCTAGTTAACGTGGATTCTTATGCAATTCAGAGACAATTGTTTGAACTGTGTTAAAGCTATTCTGCACAAACTGCCAGTAACAGTGTGTAAATCAGTACCAGTAAGATAGGTGAAACACTGGTTTTAGTTAAAGAGCTGCTAATGATCAGAGCCACTGTTTTACACAGATGGAATTAATCCCATTTTTTTTATCATTGCATGATTTCCCAGGGTTATTGCGAGTGTTTTGTGGATCACTTTTCCTGCAATTCCAAACATGTATAATTAGGTCGATTGATTTATCCTGACTAAATAGCCCTGAAAATTCTGGGACCTTGGGGCTGTAAAAAGAAGCAACATCTGGATAGATGGAGGCAGAATTTGGGGCTGGACTCAGTTATACTGAGCCTGTGTCCTTTTTGCTGCCCGTCAGATGTTGCAGCCTGTGAGGTTAAAAGATCTGTGCTGCTTGAGCTCCACCCACCTGAGTCCTAAAGTTACCAACGGGTACAATCACCAGCTGATAGTGTGTTAAACATGTACCTCGCTCACTATCACTTTAAACATTTGGCATGTATAAAGTACAGGTGAAAGGAGTGTATGTTTATTGTTACTGTTAAGAGTTGAGCATGCTCCAGATACTTTTTCTTGTGTCCAGTGCAAAATCCCACTTCCACAGACAAGCCCATGCTCCCTAGGAACCGAAACATAACCTTATGTACAAAACAATGTGGAATAATGGGATGCAGGATGAACAATTAACTCTTTCATCAATTAGGTGCACAATGGAAATAGTGCAGGTTATTACTGGATACACCTGGTCACTCTACCTTACGGAGAAATAACATACTCCTGATATAAATAATTGACAAGATATGGAAACCATACTGGTGTGAAAATTTTAACCCTGGCACCAGTAACTTTGCACACAGTGAAATGCCATGAACGCACCATTTCTTAAAGTGGCAGGCCACATCTGCCAAATAACCATGCCGAAACCACCTTATCCTGCAGTTTCATGTGCAGTTATTTAAAATCTCACGTTTTGCTGTGGCCCTACTATATTGTAACCAAAGACAAATAAATACTCAGCACAATGTTTAAGTCAAGTGCATCGCATTTATTCCTCTATTGTGCAGTGCGTGAATAATGGCAGTTTAATTTAGCACATTCCTGTCCCTTGGTGCTTGTGTTTTGTTTTAGATGAGTGACATCTAACCCACCATTCCTTCTAAGTGATTGTGGAGGAGTAAGCATGATATCTGGCTGCAGGATTTCAGTGACAAGCTGCTGAACTTCTGGTGACCCTACATCTCCCTCCGAATTGCAGTTTGCAGTTGATTAAGAGGATAAATACTATTTCTTTTCATTGGCTGGCCCACGGTGCGGGAGATATAACCCACAGTTTAGCTTATTGGTTGAAAACAGCAAAATTGTTACACCTCCCAAAAATGTTCGAAACTCAGTTAATCCCTAGTGTACGAACAGCAATTTCTAGGCTTGTATCTGACGTGTTCAAGTACACTATGTAAGCAGGTAGATGGTACTTTCAGAAGAAGTTAAAAGCAGTGGCTCTGGGGTATTAGTGATGAATGCATTAGCAGTGCCCCACAGTATAATCTCAGGGCCAATATTGATTCTCGTATATTTAACCACTGCAAGTGTGGCAAAGAAATCTATGGTTGAAATCTTGCCTTCGGTAATAATAAACTGTGACATTTGAAGTTGGTTCAGACCCAGTTAACACAAAGTAAAATGTGGCCTATTCATTTGTTCTTAGTATTTGTCTGTTAATTTTGAGGAGAAATTGTTCAGCAGAATGGATTCTGATGTGTGGCAGATTTCCAATGTGAAGTGGATTTGAAATCTTCTGAACTCACTAAGTATGTGGGAAAGCGCTCACAAGCATAGGAAATATGTGAATGATTTTCAAATTGGATACAATTAAATTTGCCTGACAAATTAAATTTACTTCTCAACGGTGCAAAACATAATTTCATAAATGTGCAATAACTTAACAATTTTTTTTAAGCAAGCAAGTTTTACTCAGTGATTTCTCCAAAATGCAAAAAGAAAAAAGACAATTTTGAAACATTCTCTGTTGCTGCGATAGCTGATCTTAATGTGCCTACCTTTAAAATGACAATGTTGACGGACCTGGTAAAACCAACTGATGAATTATCTCCATTAGGAACATATTTTAAGTCACACTTACTAACTTAGTCAATGTCTGGTTACAACAGCGTGCGCCTGAGTTATGTAACTAAGATTATGACAACAAAAGCTGGTTAGAAACCTCTGTACAATTAGCAAAGAGAGTAATGTGATATGAGCATGTTAAATGTTCATAATATAGCATCAGTAACAGTGGGTTCTACCCTTAAATTTTGACTGGGAGTGTGCGTGCATATATTGCAGGCGCGCATTGAGAATCATTGGCATGGTTCATCAGGAATAAAACTCTAATTGGAGTAACAGAAATGACAACAATATATTCAAGTGAAAAACTTCGAACCAAGTGTGATCATTCCAAACAGTTATAGAATCATAGAATAGTGCAGCACAGAAGGAGGCCATTCAGCCCATCGACTCTGCACTGGCTCTTGGAACAGCAATCCAGTTAGTCCCACTCCCCATCTATTTCCCCATATTCCTGCAATTTTCTCTCCTTCAAAAAGTTATCCAATTCCCTTTTATAAGCCACTATTGAATTTGTATTCACCACCCTATCAGGCAGTGGATTTCAAATCCTAACCACTCGTTGCATAAAATAGTTTTTCCTCATGTCACCTCTGGTTCTTTTGCCAATCACCTTAAATCTGTTCCCTCTGGTTATCGAACCTTCAGCCATCGCAACAATTTCTCTTTATTTACTCTATCTAAAACCTTCATGATTTTAAACACCTCTATCAAATCTCCTCTAAGCCTTCTCTGTTCTAAGGAGAACAGCCCCAGCTTCTCCAGTCTATCCACATAACTGTAATCCCTCATCCCTGGAACCATTCTGGTAAATCTCGTCTGTACCCTCTCCAAAGCCTTCATGTCCTTCCTAAAGTGTGGTGCCCAGAATTGGACACACTACTCCAGCTGAGGCCGAACTAATGTCTTCTATAGTTTAGCATAAATTCCTGGCTTTTGTGCTCTATGGGCTAAAAATTGGAGTAGGCCGAAAAAAGGGGCGCAGGGATCGTGAAGCGTGATCGGCCCGCGCCCATTGAAAGTAGCGCAAGCAGCATGCGCCATTCGTGCTGCTTGTTAATTAACATGATTGATGCGTGCAGCCCAGCGATGAGAGCACTGCTGAGTGGCTGAGTGCACAGCAGGGGGCCCTAGGTTCATGAGAGGTGAGCTCTATTTAAAGCTAGCCTCCAGTTTTAAATGCAGTCTGCACTTTTTAAAGGGGAGGTGCATTCTGCATTCAGCACCTCATTATACTTGTCAAGGCAACTGTCAAGTAGTTATTGCTCAACAGGGCAGAGAAAGGGCATCTAGGTTCTCAGTTGAAACACTCGAGTGCAGGGGGCTGAACAGAGGAGACAGGTCCTCTACCCGCAGGGGGCCAGGAGGCCTTCCAGACTCACAGTAATAAGGCAGTGGGAGCAGATAGCTGAAGCAGTCACTGCCAGCAGTCTTTCCCCGAGGAACTGGATCCAGTGCCAAAAGAAGATTAATGAGCTCACACGAGTGGTCAAGGTCAGTGAATGCATCTTCAAATGCCAAATCCCACCAACTGCACCACTAGCCTTACACACTGCTAAATGCACCACACCCCCATCACTCACCTATCAACAATCTCTATCAATCATGACTCATACATCATATTTATAGTTTTACCTCACCTTCACACACTTACCACTGCTGCAAGCCTCACACCCACATCTCACACCTTGCACACGCTGCTTGACAGGCCTATCACCCAAACATATTGCACCACACTCACTGACACACTTCCCTTTCTCTTGCAGGCCAAGGTGGCGCATAACAGGAGCCAGCAGCAGCTAACCGGCGGGGGACAGGTACGGCTGCATATCCTGACCCAGCTGGAGGAGACTGTGCTGAACATTATTGGAGGGGCCGTCACTGAGGCCGTGGTGAACGGCAAAGCTGAAACCATTGAAGATGACGGTATGCTCACACCTAATCCTCCTTCTCAAATACCACTTCCCACAATCTCTTCTCACTTACAAGCTGCTGATGGTGTAAGCATGCGCATCTTGCTTTCCACCCCTCCCCTCACCACAACCCGACCCTTGTGCCTTCCTCCTTTCAGATACCCAAGAACTCCAAGCTTCCCAGCCAGTGCAGAAGAACAAGAAGAGAGTGATGGAGAAGAAGAGACAAGGTCACTCGATCTGACACTTGGAGGCACCAGCTCAGAAACTGACACTGCGCGTACTTTGGAAGGTAGTATAGAGACAGGATCTGCTTGTGGTGAATCACCAGGCACGAGTGGCCTACAGCCATGGCAGGGGGAAAGGGTAGCGCAGGTGCCAGCTCCCCCGAGGGCGAGGTCGCTCACGAGTTCTGCTGCAGAGGACTTCGATGGGGCGGCCTTCAGAAGAAGGGTGATGGGCCTGCACACAGAATTGCTTGGTGCATTGGCAGGTCTGCCAGAGAGCCTGTTGTCACTGTCAAGGAGCATGGTGGAGTCCACACCAACCTTGCACAGAGCTTTGCGCAGAGCTTGAAGCCCATATTTCCAAGATGGAAGTGGTGGGCATCTCCATTAGAGCATTTGTGGACCCAACCATGATGCTGGGTCTGTTGGCCAATGTCTCAGCTTCCATTGCAGCACAAGCAGAAGCCACCCAACATCTGAGTGCTGCAGGGGAAGCTCAGACTTCTGTAATGCAGGCTCAGACTGCTGCCATCGTGGATGCCAGTGTGGAAATGGGCTTGCAGGGTGTCACAGCAGTCTAACAATCTGTCCTCCAACAGATTACTAGGGTTGCTGAGGCCCCACCCCGGGGGCTGGCATTGGCTTTGTGGAGCACAAACCTGCTGTCCTCTCTCAGGATGACAGCATTCGTACTTTCACCACTGCCACTCCGCCTTGCTGTTAACTGTCAGCCAGCCAGCCCAGACTGCTGCCACCCACGCCGAGGTGGTGCAGTCTACAGCCAGGTCTTCTAGGCCCAGAGCTGCTCAAGGTCGTCCTGCAAGGCCATCTGCAGTCTCCCCCAGTGAAAGTCAATAGCCTTCCACCAGCCATGCTGTAGCCACTGGGGTAGCACTTCGTAGGAGCACTAGGACACGCAAAGGCACACTAAAGACAGGCACTAAGGGAATGCACAAGGGTGATTAGTTGACCTTGTTATGTAGTATTGGATTGAATGATTTAAAAATTTGGTTTGGAATGTTTGTTTTGTGGTGGCTTTTACTTCAGCTTTGTGGCCAAGAGGACGCTGTGATGTTCCATGACAGAGGGATGGTAAGGTGGGGATGTGTTGAGCAATGGGGATCTGGGCTTCATTCAGGGGAAGTGGAGTCTGATGATGCGCTCACGGACAGCTTGCCCTGAACGTGGATTTGCAGGCTGCCTCCTCCCTTCCTCCTCCTCCTCCTCCTCTTCCTCCTCCTCCTCCTCCTCCTCCTGAGGTGGTCCTGGAACCTGTGGTGGCAAGGGTTGCACCCTCATGATGGCCAAGTTGTGGAGAATGCAGCAGACCACCACAAATTGGGACACCCACTCCGGCGAGTACTGGAGAGCTCCTCCCGAGCGGTCAAGGCGGCTGAACCATTGCTACAGAACCCCGATGGTCTGCTCGTTGACGTTTCTTGTGGCAGCATGATGTCATTATATGAGTGCTGGCCACAAGTGGTGGGGTTGCGGAGGGGAGTCATCAGCCAGGTGCAGAGCGGATAGTCCTTGTCACCGAGCAGCCACTCTCGGGTTCAACATGGTGGCTGGAAGATTGCTGGTACAGCGGACTGGCGCAGGATGAAGGCACCATGACTTCTGCCAGGATACCGGGAATTCACCATCGTGATGTGCTGGGCGTTGTCGCATACCACCTGCACATTAAGAGAGTGGTAGTCTTTGCGGTTACGGAACATCTCACCATTGAGATGCGGCGCCCGCAAAGCTACTTGTGTGCAGTCAATGGCGCCCTGCCGCATTGGGAAGCTCAACATCCTGGCAAAGCCACATGCGCGCTCCTCTCTGTTTAGAGAGAAGACAATGAAGTCCCCTCTCCTAGTGTACCTCCCGATGCAGCGATGGATGGCGAACTGCAAGATATTTGCTATGTCGCCTGTTACCGGCCTGGAAGGATCTGCTGGTGAAAAATTTCAGGGCCACGGTCACCTTGAGGGCCACTGGCAGAGCCGTCATTGCCCTGCTCTGAGGCTGCAGGTCTGCTTCCAAGAGGTGGCAGAGTTCTGTGACCACCCCCTTGGTGAAGCAGAGCTGCCGAACTCACTGGCTTAGGTGCAGGTAGGAAAAGTGCTCCCTAGGTGGGTAAGGCCTCCTGCTGAGAGCCCTCCTCCCCCTCCTTCTCACCCTCCTCCTCTTCCCTCTGTGAGCAGCCTCTGCTCCATCTCCCTGTCATGCTGCAACGCAAGTGGGTCTGCACATAGCGCCCCCATGACTGGGAGCAAGTGGTAGAGTCAGAGGCCTTCCGGTAGCAGCCAACACGTTCCCAACGTCCAGCAGCACTCCCTGCACATTTCAACAACTTTTTAAATGTCTTCCAGCAAGCCAGTATTCATACAAACTCTGCAAGAGCCAGTAGAAAAGCAATAATCAACTTACCTGCAACTTGGATGTATCCCTTTAAGTAGTGCTGGTGGGAGGTCCCTCATGCGTTCAGCTGTGCGTGTTTAGGAGAGGGCGTTGAATGAAGCGGCTATGTCGAAACTTGCAGGTTGCTCATCAAATCTGCGTTGCTCGCTGACTGACGTCGCGACCTGCCTACTCTGCATACTGCTGGCGCACGCACGTACCGCTCACGCTATCGCCCTCATCAGATGGCGAACAGCACGGCCGGGCCGGGCCGGAAGCAGGCAGAAGCAAAGCGGACGCCATTTTAAAAAAAAGTGCCATAACTATTGCCGCTAAGGTGTCGAAATTCGCAGCCTATGCCTCTATTTATCAAAATTGAGAGGTCGCACAACACCAGGTTATAGTCCAACAGTTTTATTTGAAATCACAAGCTTTCGGAGCTATCGATTGCCCCTTCCTCAGGTCTGCAATTGTAAGGTACACATGCTTTGTTCTCTATCTATATATGCTTTGGCGATTCTGTATCTATTTACTTCACCTGAGGAAGGGGCAATCGATAGCTCCGAAAGCTTGTGATTTCAAATAAAACTGTTGGACTATAACCTGGTGTTGTGCGACCTCTCAATTTTGTCCACCCCAGTCCAACACCGGCATCTCCGCATCATGACCTCTATTTATCAAGCCCAGGATCCCATATGCTTTATTAACTGCTTTGTTAACCTGTCCTGCCACCTTCAAAGATTTGTGTACAAAGTGACTGGTGCTAGGGTTAAAATTTTCTCACAGTATGGTTTCCATATCTTGTCAATAATTTATATCATTAGATTACAGAGCTTCTTTCAGGAGATTGCAGCTCAACATATGACACAAACGTGCATCATTAACTTCTAAAATGGTGCCCTGATGCAGATACAAAGATTTCTGCAGTAAGGGACAAAACAATTTATTCAGTTAATTAAGCATGAAAGTCCGTCTTTAGTGCAGCCCTAGTTGACTGATGATTTATTAATGGCTAATCATTGCTCAGTACTCACTGGTGTAAACTTCTGAATTTTTGAATACGATGCTAATCCTTCGATGTGTCGAGGTAGTTTCAGAGTGCACACACAGTTTAAATGAGCTATATGAGGGAGTCTGATAGAATGATGCTCTAATGTCACTCAAGGGAGCTACTAACTCATTGTGATGCTTTCAACCCCAACCACTGAATTCTCACCGAATTGTACATTTTGTTGAACAGTTGATGAAGATAGTAAATGAACAGTGTCCAAACATCACTAGGATTTACAACATTGGCAAAAGCTATCAGGGAATGAAACTGTATGCCATCGAGATTTCTGATAATCCAGGAGAGCATGAAATTGGTAAGATTTATATCCTAAAGACTGCAGAATGCCTCTGTTTGCTGTGTAAGAATCCCATTCATTTTCTGAGATAAATGTTTTCTTTACAATGAATTACATTCACCTGTACATTGACAAATACATTGTCTGCTAACAAAATAACCCAGGATAAAACCTGGAGTATTCATCTGAAAAATATGCTCTTGAAACTTAAAACAATTATTTAAACACTCATGCAGTGGCTGGCCTCTTGATTTGGACAATCATTTTTCCCAGACTCCTCTATTATCACCCCTGTGTATGCCCTGTCCCATCGGCAGGACAGACTCACCAGAGGTGGCGACACCGTGGTATACAGTCGGGAAGGAGTGGCCCTGGCAGTCCTCAACATTGATTCCGGACCCATGAAGTCTCATAGCATATGGTCAAGCATGAGCAAGGAAACCTCCTGCTGATTAACACCTATCGCTCTCCCTCAGCTGATGAATCAGTACTCCTCCATGTAGAGCACCACTTGCAAGAAGTACTGAGGTTAGCAAGGGCACAGAATGCACTCTGGGTGGGGGACTTCAATATCCATCACCAAGAGTGGCTCGGTAGCACCACTACTGACCGAGCTGACCGAGTCCTGAAGGGAATAGCTGATAGACTGGGCCTGTGGCAGGTGATGAGAGAACCAACACGAGGGAAAAAACTACTGACCTTGTCGTCGTGAATCTATCTGTTGCAGATGCATCTGTCCATGACAGTATGTAAAAAGAAAAAGATTAGTGAAGACAAATATAGGTCCCTTACAGTCAGAAATGGGAGAATTTATAAAGGGGAATAAGGAAATGGCAGAGCAATTAAACAAATACTTTGGTTCTGTCTTCACGGAAGAGGACACAAATAATTTCCCTGAAATGCTAGGGAACCAAGGATCTAGTGAGAAGGAGGAATTAAAGGAACTTAGTATTAGTAAAAAAATAGTGCTGGAGAAATTAATGGGACTGAAAGCCGATAAATCCCCAGGGCCTGATAATCTGCATCCCAGAGTACTAAAAGAGGTAGCCATGGAAATAGTGGATGCATTGGTTGTCATCTTCCAAAATTCTATAGATTATGGAACAGTTCCTGCAGATTGGAGGGTGGCAAATGTAACCCCACTATTTAAAAAAGGAGGGAGAGAAAACAGGGAACTACAGATCGGTTAGCCTAACATCAGTAGATGGGAAAATGCTAGAGTCTATTATAAAGGATGTGATAACAGGACACTTAGAAAATATCAACGGGATTAGACAGACTGGATGCAGGGAGGATATTTCCCCTGGCTGGGGGGTCTAGAACAAGGGGTCACAGTCTCAGGATAAGGGGTAGGACATTTAGGACTGAGATGAGGAGAAATTTCTTCACTCAGAGGGTTGTGAACCTGTGGAATTCTTTACCACAGAAGGCTGTGGAGGCCAAGGGGTAGAAATTAGGTCGCGCCCCATTTGGGGCGCAAATATCGTCCGGACGCAAATATTAGCGCCTGGCGCTAATTATCGGCACTGACGGGAAACTTCACTTTTACCGCCCCGGGAGGTGAGTGGAGCGCTAAAGCAGGCGCTGCACACCTCTCTTAAGGCGCAAAGGCCGAGCAGTGAGGCGCTAACTCGGAGCGCTGGCGAAGCTCATATAATGTCAGTCAGCAATGGAACACACACACAATGGCACGGGCCAGTTCTTAAAGGGGATGGTTAATCTTGCTTTCCATCCACATCCTGTTCATTGCTGCCTTGAATCTCGGCCTGGAGAGACTTGCACATCAAATGTGCTGGAAAGAACAATGGAGAGCACCAGGCAAAGAGCTCAGAGTGCAGCTCCCACGGTCTCTGCTAAATCGATACAAGGAATGGCAAATCAAAATGAACCTGCAAAGTGCTGCTCAGTACCCAAAACTCCTTCACACAACGTTGAATCTCTCCAGAAGTCTCTCCCTCTCTCTCTCAGAATGCGTAGTTCAAAAATGCCACCAACAATAAAAGACAGGAAGAGGCCCCCTTTAAATAGCGCCCCCCCAGCCCCACAGCGATTGATAGCGTTCCAGTCTTCTGGTCGTTGGAAGCGCCAGGCGGTAAGGCAGGGGGCGCCACTCAATTTCCGCTACGGGGCGCCCCAAGGGCGTTGCACCATGGAATGACGTCACAATCTGCGCGCGCAGGTGGTCGCAGCGGTAAGTTTTAGCGCCGCCGCACAATCTCAAGTTAAGTTCTCGAGCGGCGCAAACATCGCTGCGCCCGGGCGTTAGCGGCTTTGCGCCCCATTAGCGCCCTCTTAAGGCGCTAACGGGTGGCGCAACCAAGTGAATTTTTACCCCCAAGTCACTGAATATACTTAAGAAGGAGATAGATAGATTTCTAGACACAAAAGGCGTCAAGGGGTATGGGGAGAGAGCGGGAATATGGTATTGAGATAGAGGATCAGCCATGATCATATTGAATGGCGGAGCAGGCTCGAAGGGCCGAATGGCCTACTCCTGCTCCTATTTTTCTATGTTTCTATGTATTGGTAGCAGTGACCACCGCACAGTTCTTGTGGAGATGAAGTCCCTTCTTCACACTGAGGGCACTCTCCATCGTGTTGTGTGGCACTACCACCGTGCTAAATGAGATAGATTCAGAACAGATCTAGCAGCTCAAAACTGGGCATCCATGAGGCACTGTGGGCCATCAGCAGCAGCAGAATTGTATTCCACCACAATCTGTAACCTCATGGCCCGGCATATCCCTCACTCTACCATTACCATCAAGCCAGAGGACCAACCCTGGTTCAATGAAGAGTGTGGAAGAGCATACCAGGAGCAGCACCAGGCATATCTAAAAATGAGGTGCCAACCTGGGGAAGCTGCAACACAGGACTACATGCATGCTATACATGCGGAAGCAGTATGCTATATACAGAGCTAAGCGAACCCACAATCAAAGCTGTGCAGTCATGAATGGTGGTGGACAATTAAACAACTAACCAGACAAGGAGGCTCCATGAATATCCCCAACCTCAATGATGGTGGAGTCCAGCACGTGAGTGCAAAAGACAAGGCTGTAGCATTTGCAACCACCTTCAGCCAGAAGTGCCAAGTGGATGATCCATCATGGCCTCCTCCTGTGGTCCCTACCATCATAGAAGCCAGTCTTTAGCCAATTCGATTCACTCCACATGATATCAAGAAACGGCTGAGCACACTGGATATAGCAAAGGCTATAGGCCCCAACAACATTGCGCTGTAGTTCTGAAGACTTGTGCTCCAGAATTAGCTGTGCCTCTAGCCAAGCTGTTCCAGTACAGCTACAACACTGGCATCAAGCCAACAAAGTGGAAAATTGCCCAGGTATGTCCTGTACACAAAAAGTAGGACAAATCCAATCTGGCCAATTACCACCCCATCAGCCTACTCTCAATCATCAGCAGTGTGATGGAAGGTGTTGTCGACAATGCTATCAAGCATTACTTATTCACCAATAACCTGCTCGCCAGTGCTCAGTTTGGGTTTCACCAGGTCCACTCGCCTTCAGACCTCATTACAGCTTTGGTCCAAACATGGACAAAAGAGCTGAATTCCAGAGGTGAGGTGAGAGTGACTGCTCTTGACAGTAAGGCAGCACTTGACCAAGTGTGGCATCAAGGAGCCCGAGTAAAATTGAAGTCCAATGGGAATCAGGGGGAAAACTCTCCACTAGCACATTCCTAGCACAAAGGAAGATGGTTGTAGTTGTTGGAGGCCAATCATCTCAGCCCCAGGACATAACGTTGCAAGAGTTCCTCAGGGCAGTGTCCTAGGCCCAACCATCTTCAGCTGCTTCATCACTGACCTTCCCTTCATCATAAGGTCAGAAATGGGGATGTTTGTTGATGTTTACACAGTGTTCAGTTCAATTCCCAACTCCTCAGATAATGAAGCAGTCCGTGCCCGCATGCAGCAAGACCTGGACAACAATCAGGCTTGGGCTGATAAGTGGCAAGTAACATTTGTCCCACACAAGTGCCAGGCAATGACCAACTCCAACAAGAGAGAGTCTAGCCACCTCCCCATGGCATTCAACGGGATTACCATTGCCAAATCCTCCACCATCAAAATCCTGGGGGTTACCATTGACCAAAAACTTAACTGGACCAGCCACATAAATACTGTGGCTACAAGAACAGGTCAGAGGCTGGGTATTCTGTGGCGAGTGTCTCACCTCCTGACTCCCCAAAGCCTTTCCACCATCTACAAGGCACAAGTCAGGAGTGTGATGGAATGGGGGGGCTGGGAGGATTCAGGAAAGAGTAAATTTAAAAGCAGCGAGAGAAGTGTCAAGGCTCTGGAGCAGAGTAGAGTTTTGGGTAAAAATAAGTAGAGTGGGCCAGGAAGGGACAGAGAGAGTAACAAAGGTAATAAGGCATCAGTGACTAAGGTGACATCAGGGAAAAATAGAAATAAGTCAAAGCTAAAGGCATTGGCCCAAAAATTAGTGCTGCTACGCGAGAGTACGCACTGCGTACTCTCGCGTATTCTGTCTCCAATTGCCGGTTTTCTGCATGCACTGCGCATGCGCTGAAAACCGGCACTTGGTGAATGGAAAAGAGGGCGGGTCCTAGGTGAACCGCGTGCGCGCTACAGGCTGCGCGCATGCAGTGCACTTAGTGGTTTCAACGCGCAGGTAAGTACGGAAGATTCTACACATAAAAAAAGGAGGAGTAAGACCCACTTTTAACAAGGTAAGTAGTGAATTAAGTATTATTTTGAATTTTTTTTAACAGGTATATCTTTTTTAGAGACTTTAAAGACAGGTAAGTTTATTTTTATAACTTTTTAAAAGATTTTAAATTTTTTCAAAAATTTAATTTTTTATTTAAAATGGTAAATTTATTTAACTATACTTATTTTATTAATGTGATGGTTTTTTTTAAATTTAATTGAGGTTTAGCGGTTCTTTTGGGGGGCTACAGTATTCATAGCTTTCACAGCACTTATGTGAAAGTTATGAATGGAAGATGGTGTGCTGCCATTGGCTCTAACTAAGTCACGTGATCCCACAGCTCGCACGAATTAACTACGCCGGTGGGATACGCAAGCCCAGCACAGCAGCTGTCCAGAACATCAAGTTCGTGCGAGCTGGAACTGAAAAAGCCAACGCGCAGTGAGAGATCGCGGGGAGGCCTTACCCTCGCACGAAGTCTTCCTCACGAATTTTTGGGCCATTATATCTGAATGCACAAAGCATTCGCAACAAAATAGATGAATTAATAGCGCAGTTAGAAATTAACAGGTTTGATCTAATAGCCATAACGGAGACGTGATTGCAAAGTGGCCAAGGTTGGGAACTAAATATTCCAGGATACTTAACTTTTAGAAGAGATAGGCAAAATGGAAAAGGAGGAGGGGTAGCCCTGATAATAAAAGATGGGATAAAGACAGTAGAGAAAAAGGATCTTAGCTCCGAAAATCAAGAAGTAGAATCTGTTTGGGTGCAGCTAAGAAACAGCAAGGGGCAGAAAACATTGGTGGGAGTTGTTTATAGGCCCCCAAATAGTAGTTGTAATGTAGGGCACAGTATAAATCAGGAAATTAGAGGTGCAAGGGTAATACAGTAATCATGGGGGACTTTAATCTACATATAGACTGGGCAAACCAAATTTGCAGTAATAGTGTGGAGGATAAATTCATGGAATGTATGCAAGATAGTTTTTTAGATCAGTATGTTGAGGAACCAACTAGGGAACAGGCTATTTTAGATCTAGTATTGTGCAATGAGAAAGGGTTAATTAATAACCTTGTAGTAAAGGGGCCTTTAGGGAAGAGTGACCATAATATGATAGAATCTTATATTGAGTTTGAAAGTGATTTAGTTAAATCTGAAATGAGGGTCTTAAATCTTAACAAAGCAAACTACGTAGGTATGGGGGGGCGAGTTGGCTAAGGTAGATTGGGAAACTATATTTAAAGGTATGATGGTAGACTAGCAATGACTAGCATTCAAAGAATTAATACATAATTTACAACAAATATACATTCCTTTAAGGCACAAAAACCCCACAGGAAAAGTGGTCCAACCGTGGCTGACAAGAGAAATTAAAGCTAGTATTAGATCAAAGGAAGAGGCTTATAATGTTGCCCAAAAGAGTAGTGTGCCTGAGGATTGGGAGGATTTTAGAATTCAGCAAAGGAGGGCCAAGAAATTGATAAAGAAAGGGAAAATAGAATATGAGACTAAACTAGCAAGAGACATAAAAACAGACTGTAAAAGCTTCTATAGGTATGCAAAAAGGAAAAGATTAGCAAAAGTAAATGTGGGTCCCTTACAGGTTGAGACAGGAGAAATTATAATGGGGAATAAGGAAATGGCAGAGAAATTAAACAAATACTTTGGGTTGGATTTTCTCAATGGGAAGCTTTTGGAGGCGGGACTGCTGCTTGCCGGCTTTCAATCCCGCCTCCATCAGCTTCTGGCCAACCAGTGGGATTTTCCCTGATTGACCTTGTTAAGCCCGCCCAGCGGGCTCAGCAGACCAATTAGGGGGAAGTCAGTGACGGAGCACGTCAACGTCTGACGTGACATCTGTCAAGATTTCTTGAAAGAAGAAATGTCAGCATTTGACGCCTCTGTGAAGCTGTCAAACACTGACATTCTGTGTAGTTTGATGAGTCCATGTGTTCAGGACTCATCAAAACTTTCAACTTTGCAGAAATCACCTGGCTGTTGGTTCGGAGGATCCAACAGCCAGTCTGTGATATCTACAATGGAGATGTCGGGACTCCGGCTCCACAGCGGCTGAAGGCTGTAGGCAGAAACAAAGGTAAGTGAACATTTTCTAACACTTTACACTCACCTTACATACTTACCACTCCACACTTGCACCCATCACTCACCTCTACATCGCACTTTCAGACCCCTCCGAACCCCGCAGACCTCTTACTCGTCTCCTACACCTTGGCGGGGTTCCCCGAGGTCGGGAAGCCTGCACTTCGGAAGGAAAAATGGGGATAATCCTATTTTCTGCCTGTTAACTACCTGTTAACAGGCAGTTAATAGGCTTTAATCCCTTTCCCGCCTCAAGGAGACGGGACCCGGGGCAGGACGGCTTCCCGCCTCCTGGCAAGAGGGCACGGAGGCTACCCGCCCCCAAATTCTGCAACTTTACCAGCAGTCCCGCCTCCATACCCGCCTCCTCGGGGCTGACAAAATCCAGCCCTGTGTGTCTGTCTTCACAGAAGAAGACGCAAAAAAACTTCCTGGAAATAGTGGAGAACCAAGGCTCTAGCAAGAATGAGGAACTGAAAGAAATTAGTATTAGTAAAAAAATAGTACTGGAGAAATTAATGGGACTGAAAGCCAATAAATTCCCTGGACCTGATGGCTTACATCTTAGGGTTTTGAAAAAGGTGGCTATAGCGATAGTGAAAGCATTGGTTGTCATTTTCCAAAATTCCATAGATTCTAGAACGGTTCCCGCAGATTGGAAGGTAGCAAATGTAATCCCACTATTTAAGAAAGGAGGGAGAGAGAAAACGGGGAACTACAGACCAGTTAGCCTGACATCAGTAGCAGGGAAAATGCTAGAATCTATTTTTAAGGACGTGGTAACAGAGCACTTAGAAAATAATAATAGGATTGAGCAGAGTCAACACGGATTTATGAAAGAGAAATAATGTTTGACAAATCTGTTAGAGTTTTTTGAGGTTGTAACTAGCAGAATAGATAAGGGGGAACCAATAGATGTGCATTTGGATTTTCAGAAGGCATTCGATAAGGTGCCACACAAGAGGTTATTAAACAAAATTAGGGCTCATGGGATTAGGGGTAATATACTAGCATGGATTGGGGATTGGTTAACGGACAGAAAACAGAGAGTAGGAATAAACGGGTCATTTTCGGGTTGGCAGGCTGTAACTAGTGGGGTACCGCAAGGATCAGTGCTTGGGCCTCAGCTATTCACAATCTACATCAATGATTTGGATGAGGGAACCAAATGTAATATATCCAAGCTTGCTGATGATACAAAGCTGGGTGGGAATGTAAGTTGTGAGAAGGATGCAAAGAGGCTTCAAGCGGATATAGACAGGCTAAGTGAGTGGGCAAGAACATGGCAAATAGAATATAATGTGGAGAAATGTGAAATTATCCACTTTGGTAGGAAAAATAGAAAAGCAGAGTATTTTATAAATGGTGAGAGATTGGGAAATGTTGGTGTTCAGAGGGACCTGGGTGTCCTTGTACATGAATCACTGAAATTTAACATGCAGGTACAGTAAGCAATTAGGAAAGCAAATGGTATGTTGGCCTTTATTACAAGAGGATTTGAGTATAAGAGTAAAGACGTCTTACTGCAATTATATAGCGCCCCGGTGAGACCACACCTGGAGTATTGTGCACAGTTTTGGTCTCCTTACCTAAGGAAGGATATATTTGCCATAGAGGGAGTGCAACGAAGGTTCACTAGACTGGTTCCTGGGATGGGGGGATTGTCCTATGAGGAGAGATTGAGTAGACTAGGCATATATTCTCTAGAGTTTAGAAGAATGAGAGGTGATCTGATTGAAACATACAAAATTCTTACAGGGCTTGACAGGGTAGATGCAGGGAGGATGTTTCCCCTGGCTGAGGAATCTAGAACCAGGGGTCACAGTCTCAGAATAAGGGGTCAGCCATTTAGTACTGAGATGAGGAGAAATTTCTTCACTCAGAGGGTGGTGAATCTTTGAAACTCTCTACCCCAGAGGGCTGTTGAGGCTCAGTCATTGAGTATATTCAAGACAGAGATCAATAGATTTTTGAATATTAATGGAATCAAGGATATGGGGATAGTGCAGGAAAGTGGAGATGAGGTAAAAGATCAGCCATGATCTTATTGAATGGTGGAGCAGGCTCGAAGGGCCAAATGGCCTACTCCTGCTCCTATCTCTTATGTTCTTATGTTTCCTGGATGAGTGCAGCTCCGACAACACTCAGGAAGCTCGACATCATCCAGGACAAAGCAGCCTGCTTGATTGGCACCCTATCCACCACTTTAAACATTCACTCCCTCCACCACCAGTGTACCGTGGCTGCAGTGTGTACCATCTACAAGATGCACCGCAGAAACTCGCCAAGGCTTCTTCGACAGCACCTTCCAAACCCGCAACCTCTGCCACCTAGAAGGACAAGGGCAGCAGGTGCATGGGAACACCACCACCTCCAAGTTCCCCTCCAAGTCACACACCATCCTGACTTGGAAATATATCGCCATTCCTTCATTGTCACTGGATCAAAATCCTAGAACTTCCTACCTAACAGCACTGTGAGAGTATCTGTGGGAGTACAACTTTCTCCAGGGCAATTAGGGATGGGTAATAAATGCTGGCCTTGCCAGAATGCCCACATCCCATGAATGAATTAAAAAAATACACATTTCTAAACTTAGGCACAGGAATAGGATTTTTCACCCCCTCAGTGAGCAGACCAAGTCTCAAATCCTAGCAGTCAACTCAGGCCTCCGTTCCTGACACTACCTGGCATCAGTTCCCAGCAAGGCCTCGGTTACCAGCAGCCAGCCTAGACTTTACACCCAGCAACCAAGGCAACAGTTCTTTGACAGCTGAGACAAAGGGAAAAAAAGCACTAGGGAGAGAAATTCAACTCACGCTGGAAACCAGCGCGAAACAGGCGGCGCAATCCTGACACCCGAGTATAATGGATCGCTGGGCTTCATTTGCATTGAACCGGCGAGCTGCGGATCCAATTGGGCATCTCAGTGCAGCGCGCCGATTGGGGTCTGACTAATTCTGACTGCAAGCTGGCCTGCAGGTAGGTCCTGGGAGCGGGGCAAACGGCGGGGTGGGCGTGGGCCGCAGTATTTTTGTGGAGCCAGGAGGAGCACTCCTGATCCTACTGGCTCCACTGAAATTAAACTATTAAATATTTTCCTTACATTTTTGAAGTGGTCTCCTTTAAAAATCGCTGATTAGGCCACAGAAGACCCGGAATAACAGCCGGGCAGGCTCCAGCACCTTGTTTTACTGGGCGTCCTTGCACTGGCTCACCCAGCCAGCATTGTAAGAATAAAATGAGAGCAGTGGGAATGCCCCCTTCTGTCTCATTAGCATGTGATTGTCTAGATCACACCAATTCCAGGTGTAAGCCCTGCTCTGCCTTCCCAGGGAAGCTGCGGAAATCCTCGCAGCACAAAACGGGTAAACACCCAGAGAATCAGTTGTCCAACCCTTTTTCTTGCCCTTTGCACCAGGAAAAATGGGGATTCCCCAGAAGCAAGGGTCAGGTAAATTGGCTCAGTAGACTGAACTGCAATTAAACACTAATTTGCCTCACTCTGAACCGTTTCTCGACAAACAATCTAACTCTGATTGATCTGAGGCTCCATTTATTTAACAAAACTCAGACTTTATGACCTAAGGGGTCACAATTTCACTTCAGCAGAAATAAAAACGCATTGTGCATTACAAACACTTAAACAATAGATGTCATCCAATTTACAGTGAGCAACACTATGGAAGATCAACGAACTATTAAAAAAATCTTAAATGACAAATAACATGGTTGAATTAACCCAATCCGTCCGGTAGAAACCGGAAGGAGAAGCAGTTAAAAAGGAGCGGGGGAAATTACCCACTTCATTCCCAATCTGGCCGATTGCAATTTTAAATTGCCCAAAGCCGGCGGTGTCCTTCTTTACGTATGCAGTAAGTCTCCGATGGCGTCATCACGGTCCGACTGCTATAGTTACCTGCCGCCTGAGTGGGGGAGCAGTGGTGGCTTCCCCATCAGTTTAAAGCTGTTAGGATCAAGATCCAGAGCCAGAGGAGATCCAGGTTAGCGTAATATCTTAACTTTTTACAGGTCTTCTTGTGGGTCAGTAGGAGCAGGAGTGCTTCTCCCCGCCCCGGATGACCCGACCCGACCACGATTCCTCTGCTCCAGCCCTCTGATGCGCTTACTGTGTGTGGGAAACCGTTCCCCCGGTCCCCAGCGGTGGCCTCCGAGTCACCTGATTTTAAATGCTGGGCAGGTGCTTCCCGCCGACTTACAGGCCGTTTTGGTCATGAAGTCGGCATTGGGCATGGTAATGCAGGCCGGCTGTTAAAATTGGCTAAGTCGCCCAGTGACATCTCCTGAATGGGTCAGCTGCTTGCTAGGCTGCGTTTCCCGGAAGTAAAAATAGACCCCAATAAGTTTTAAAATGAGACATGGCACAATGTTTAGAGTTGACACTTGATGATAAGGCCGTTTGAGAAGTATGTGAAATGTCTGTTCTAATCATATCAATATTAACAGTGGTCTCTTGAACTCCTTACTAACTGGGGAAGTATCAACTCATGTCAGTTTGCCAGATGTAACCAAATATTAGTTTGGCTGAATTATTGCCATTATAACTATCTGGACTGAATGTTTGGACTGGCACAATATAGTCAAGTGGCAATAGACATAATGGAAGAAATTACAGAAATTATTCAAAAACTATTTGAAAGTGTGTTGGACGTGTGCACATGTCCACTGGAGATGACAACACATTCATTACTCAGAGTCCAAGTTCTTTTAAACTTTGAAAAGTCTGTCCAACGTAAACTCCAGAATATTTGCACAGCTCCTGTTTAGGATAGTCAATGAGTCAATGATTTGACTTTTCCATCAATAAAATGGGTTTGGCTTCTACAGTTTGGAATTAAATTGCTCAGCTTTACTTTTAGTTAGTTTGAAACTGAATGGAAAGTGTACTCAATTCACTGAGTGTTGTAATAGTAAGGTCCTCATAATCCAAATTGATCTTGTGATCTAATTCATTAGTAGTGTAAAATGACTTGTTCTGAGTATAGTGTGTTCGACAATTTAACAAGCTCGCTGCTAAAAGTGCATAATGTTGAAACTTCTAACTTCTAACAAGCTTCAAGTAGATGCGAAATATTGAAATTTTCATTCAGAAGCTCAACCATGTCCTAGAAATTGCAAATTTGCTGTACTTTGCTCCCTGTTACAGTCAGTTCCCTTCAGTCTAGAATATTTTCCAGTAAACTGAACCAAACTGACCTAACCTCGTGCGATCTGATCTCGTGTATTAGTCCTGTTCTGTAACCACTAAATCATTCAGTAAGGCCAGAGGTTAATGGCGCCCTAAATTATATCACCGAAGGGAGACTAGTTTATCCTCTCTGAAACACAAATCGGGACAGTTTATTTTATTTAGGGAATACAATTGTGTACCTTTGAGTTTTCCAGCCTAAATGGTCATTAGATATGGTAGCCCATTGGTTATGGTACTAAAGGACATAAATTAAAATGATATGGGGTAAGTAATGTGTCATTTACTTTTAGTTCTGTATGAAGTAATTTTTGACTGTGTTTGCCTGAACTAGGTGAGCCGGAGTTCCATTACTCTTCAGGAGCTCATGGCAATGAAGTGCTTGGCCGGGAGCTGCTCCTCTTACTGATGCAGTTCATGTGTCAAGAGTACTTGGCAGGAAATCCACGAATCAAGCACCTTGTGGAGGAGACTAGGATCCATTTGTTACCTTCTGTTAATCCTGATGGATATGAAAAATCTTTCGAAGTGGTAATTTTTCATGAAACCTCTCGCAGTTGTTGCTCTCTCCGGGCACTTACATGAATTGAACTTTACTAATGCAGCTCAATCCCACTTTTCCCATCATATAACAGTATGTGTTTGAATGTGATCACTCTCTTGTGTTGCATTTTAGGGTTCCGAATTAGTAGGCTGGTCGTTGGGACGTTGGACTCATGATGGTGTCGATATCAATCATAATTTTCCTGATCTCAATTCTATTCTTTGGGAGGGAGAGGAGCGCAGAAGGGGGTATAAGAAAGTGAATAATCATCACCTACCCATCCCTGAGTGGTACTTATCTGAAAACGCCACTGTGAGTTGTCTATGTGCACACAACGTATATATAAAATAATAATTTGACTATGTTGTTTACATTATAAAGTAAAATAATTGAAGGTTATTTCATTACTTCATACCAGCGGATGGACAGAACAGCAGCTGAATGGAGTGCAAGCAAAATACTTAGTTGAAATTAGATTTTTTAAAGATTCACATTAATCATGACAACTGTCATAAAGTTTACATTTCAGATACCTCATCCCCAAAAGACAGTAGTTAAATAATCCTTTTCTATTACAGCACTACCACTGACTGCAGCAGCCCATCTCCAGTGGCGGTGCTGGATTGTAAATTGTGAGTGGAGAACCACCTGAAGAGGTGATGCTTTGCTGCTGGCCTGGAGGGCAGCCGGGGCAAACGTCAACGGCTGTTGCTGCAGACAACATGTGTGCTGGCTGGGAATGACTGAACACTGAGCCCGTACATACGGGTCAGCGGTTTTCACATAGCTGGTCTGAATGGACTTTCCACTTACATCGGCAGAGGCTGAGAAGCCAGAAATGAATGTCACGATTGAAACTTTTAAACAACTGCTTGTGTGCAACCTTGTGCGTTTTCAGTTGTTTTTATGTTATCACCGGTGCTGAGGAATCGGCCCTGTGGTAAAACGGATGATTCCACAGCACAAGCACTTGGGACTGTTTCTACTTAAGCTGTTCTGCAATATACAGATGGCATTAAATAACATGGGATATATTGTCAAAAATATGATTGTGAGAACGTGGTACACAATCTGAACAGTGTCAATAATATATTCATATGTTTTGTGAGCAGATTAAGCCGTGGCTTTCTGCATCTTTGATCAGTAAGCTTGGTAAAACAATATTTTGCTTCATCAATGGCTTTATCTGGCTAGATATCAAATAGCTCTGCATAGCATAGAATGTACACGTGCAGCTTTCCAAGGCTGTTCAAAGCCAGGACAAATGAATTAATCTAATTACAACCTATTTAATTTGGAACATTTAATTTACCACCTCACAGAGACTGTGGAGTAACGGTATTGCTAAGAAATGCCATTTTAACCTGGTAATATATCCTAAGGAATGTAAACAAAGGAGGATAATTTACCAATACTGGTATTTCTCCTCATCGCCAGTGTGCTGCCTATCTGCACATAATTATACAAGGTATCTGTTACAAGTTTGGGTTTTGTCTTAGATATTCTTTCAGGTACAGTGACGCTTGTCAGGGCCAGCGGTGCTATCTATAATTTATTAAAAGTATTATATATAGCGTGCACTCCCTGCTGGTAGACAAACCCAATTTCATGCAATGAATCAGACAAACTTGGCCATATAAACCTCTGATGATAATTGTTACTGGGTAGTCATTACTCTGTTAGATACTGGTCCCAAATATCCACGGGCCCAATGGCACACTCCCAGTGTAAGTCGGAACTGGGTTTGGAACCCCAGGTGGACTCCACATATAGCAGCAACAAGAGGTGCATTCACTCTATAAATGGGCACTGGGTTTGCCAGAAATCCTGCCCTCGAATTGGCCGGGCTGCCCGTTACTGCTGGGAACGCATGGCAGTGAAATTTAAATGAGGCCAAACAATGGTTTGGACCTCTCCTTGATGACATTGAACAGGCAACCCAACTGCACCGCCCAATGCCCAGCCGAAAACCACCCGAAGTGAAAATCTGCCCCTAAGGTTTTCCTCAGCAGCAGCTCTCACTAGATGGCAGTGCATATACTTATTTAGGATAAGGGTTGGAAAGCAGCTTCAATCTGACTAGCTTTTTAATTGATGGAAGATGTGAGCAAAAAGAGTAGATAATTAAGACAATAACAAAACAATATCCTGTCGAGGTCACTTTAGGAGCAAGTACGAATGGCTATTCAGCACTGCTTTAAAGGGAACCTTGGTTTACAAAATTATAACCCCTTCAGAAAAAAACCCTCTTTTGGATGACTGATATCCAGTAGAAATTGTGAAAGGCTTGGGAACTTTTCCAGCTGACGGCCATCAAGACGGTCGAAGACTGCTTCCTCATCTGCCAGTTCTGGGGACAAAGTCACCCCTGGTGTAGTGTTAATTGAACTTGGAAATGGCACCAGAAAACATTGACTTAATCCATAATTGATTAGGAGAACAGACAGAAAATTACTCCTGACACCCTTGAAGTGAAGTAGAACTAT
Source organism: Squalus acanthias (assembly GCA_030390025.1). Taxonomy (NCBI): domain Eukaryota; kingdom Metazoa; phylum Chordata; class Chondrichthyes; order Squaliformes; family Squalidae; genus Squalus; species Squalus acanthias. The sequence goes on along the minus strand of CM059438.1, from coordinate 22,377,369 downwards.
GCAAATGTGTCCCAAACAGAAGAAAATATTGTTCTGATAGATATTTACCAAAACAGAAAATAAGAGATGTCAAAAACAAGTTGTTTCATAGAATCATAGAATGATACAGCACAGAAGGAGGCCATTCGGCCCATCGCGCCTGTGTTGGCTCTTTGAAAGAACTATCCGATTAATCTTACTCCTCTGCTCTTTCCCCATAGCCCAGCAATTACTTTCCTTTTCAAGTGTTTATCCAATTCCCTTTAGAAAGTTACTATTGAATCTGCTTCCACCACCCTTTCAGGCAGTATATTCCAGATCACAACAACTCGGTGTGTAACTTTTTTTTCCTTATGTCGCCTGTGGTTCTTTTGCCAATTACCTTAAATCTGTGTCCTCTGGTTACTGACTCTTCTGCCCCTAGAAACAGTTTCTCCTTATTTACTCTATCAAAACCCTTCACGATTTTGAACAGCTCTATCAAATCTCCCCTTAACCTTCTCTGCCCTAAGAAGAACAACCTCAGTTTCTCTAGTCTCTCCACGTAACTAAAGTCTTTCACCCCTAGTACCATTCTAGTAAATCTCTGCTGCATCCTCTCTAAAGCCTTGACATCCTTCCTAAAGTGTGGTGCCTCACCAATGTTTTATAAAGTTTAGCATAACTTCCTTGCTTTTGTACTCTATGGCTTTATTTATAAAGCCAAGGATCCTGTATGCCTTTTTGACAGCCTTCTCAACATGTCCTGCTACCTTCAAAGACTTGTGTACATACACCCCCAGGTCTCTCTGTTCCTACACCCCCTTTGAAATTGCACCATTTACTTTATATTGGCTCTCTGCATTCTTCCTACCAAAATGTAACACTTCATAATTCTCTGTGTTAAATTTCATCTGCTATCCGTCTGCCCTTTTTAACAGTTTGTCTATGTCCTCCTGAAGTGTGTTACTATCCTCCTCACTGTTCACTACATTTCCGAGTTTTGTGTCACCTGCAGACTTTGAAATTATGCCGTGTATATCCAAGTCCAGGTCATTAATATATATCAAAAAGAGCAGTGGTTCAAACACCAACCCTTGGGTGATACCACTGCATACTTTCCTCCAGTCTGAAAAAGAACGGATCACCATTACTTTCTGCTTTCTGTCCCTTAGCCAATTTCATATCCATGCAGCTACTGCCCCTTTAATCCCATGGCCTTCAATTTTGCTAACAAGTCTATTATATGGTACTTTATCAAATGCCTTTTGAAAGTCCATAAACAACGTCATCTGCACTACCCTCATCCACCCTCTCTGTTACTTCATCAAAGAAGTCAATCAAGTTAATCAAACACGATTTGCCTTTAAGAAATTTGTTCTGGATTATTAAATATTAACCCATATTTTTCTAAGTGCCAATTAATTTTGTCCCAGATTAATGTCTTGAAGTTTCCCCACCACCAATGTTAGGCTGATTGGCCTGTAATTGCTGGGTTTATCCCTCCCCTTTTTTGAATACGAGTATAACATTTGCAATCCTCCAGTCCTCTGGCACCACTCCCATATCTAAGGAGGATTGGAAATTGTGGCCAGAGCCTCCGCAATTTCCACCCTTACTTCCCTCAGCAACCTAGGCTGCATCTCATCTGGACCAGGTGACTTTTCTACATTGAGCACTGCTCAACCTTTTAAGAACCACCTCTTTTATCTATTTTTATCCCACCCAATTAATCTACTACCTCCTCCTTTACTGTGACATTGGCAGCATCCTCTTCTTTAGTGAAGACTGCTGCAGTTTCACCTCCAAGTTAAGAGAATCTTATAGCCAAAAGAGACTAGATGAAACCAAAGTTCAAATATCTTCAGAAAGTGAAGATGCCAACTTTTACGCCCAGTTTAGTATTATCAGAGAAACTAAATAGCAGACAAATTTCTAAGCGAGTAGGAGTAGTTGTCAAATTCTGCATAAGATTAAATGGATAGTCCTATCCCATATAAGGTATATTTGAGTATGCTACAGGAGTAAACCATAAGGATTAGATGGTGGGTATGACTGCAGGGAACACTGATATTAATGCAGAAGAATGTGACTTGAGAGTTGTTTGAAGACAAATAGGATACTACAAGGGACTTGAGAACAAAAGAGAAAGTGGTTAGAATCTGACTAGAAGTCTGAGATCTGTCACGTCAGTCAACTCCCTAAAGATTATGTTATAGCATGGTGAAGTGAAATGTTCCTTTGCTGCAAAAGTAAAATTAACAATTTCCTGAAAACAGCAGAATCCCCTGAGATCCAATTTGGCCCCAGATAATGATGAAACTGTGAGGATTGCAAGAAGGAGACTTCCTTGACAAGATCCAATCTGTAGGGTGTGGGAGCAGAAAGAACAGTTCTGAAATCTGGAGAGGCAGTCAGAAAATCTTTGTCAGTGGGAATGCTGTGGAACTTGGTTATAAACAATTTAATTATTTGGAAAGATGGAAACAAATAGGGATCCTTGGGGTTAATGAATACATCTTGATGACAAGTGATAAACACAAGGATAACGATAGTGAATCACAAACCTGAAAGTCTTGTATTTACAGAGAATCCAAATGATTCTATGCCACAATCTGTTACAGGAACTTCAAAATGTGAAACAGCTGGGAGTGGGAGGGAGGTAAGGAGGCGTTCTTGTCCATTCATTAGAATGTAGACAGATTGCAAACAGATAGCATGGCTTCATCGCAAAATGGGTCAATTTAACCTCCTTTCCTATTGAGATAAGCCAATCATGTTTGTCTGTCAAGATCTGGAAGTGAGTCAGCTTCGAAGGATGGAGAATACAGGAGAATCTTGTTAACCGTCAGAAGCTCGAAGTGATTGATATTCCTCTCCTGAAATGTCCATATACAGAAGAGGAGTTTAGAAACAGGTCACTCCAACGGCTTCTTAGAGGTATCTTCCCCTAGAAATTACATTGGAAGAGAAGGATAAAATGAGCAATTTGGAATTTGATATCAAACTGAAGAAAGTAATTAATTAAAGCAAGGCTGCTGCCACCTCTAAACAGGATTATTATGACAGTGGCCTTATGGGAGGAGACCTTTTTGTTTTCCTAATTAGAAAGTGTAAGAACACTGGGATCGATACGCTGACAAGAATATTCATCAATGGCACCAGCCAAATCCTTAACTCCTTCACTTTAACTCCTCATCAAGGAACCGTCTGAGGTTTTCCACCCATTCAATGCCTGGGAGTTAATGATGTTCAAATTTGGCATGTTGAAATGTCTTACATTAACCAGTTTGAATTATATTAGCATTCACATCATCAACCTCCCATCAGGATCCATACAAGCTACTAAGTGAATCAATTAACCCTTTCTTGCCAATTATAAAAGAAGAAGACAGACAACAAGTCATGAACTAACAATTATTTATTAATCTTAGCATCACAGTTATCAGCACTTAAACATTGAGTGTGCACACAATTAGTAGGGATAATTTACGAAATAAGTAACAGAGATTATAAGGGCAGTTCAGTTGTGTCACATTAATTCAGCATTAACTGCTTGCTGATTATAAATTTACAGTTGCGATCAGTATCTGAGATTGATGTAAACTGGTGAGATTAATTTAGGATTAAACTCCTTAGATAGCTGATGTGTTAGATAGCCCCAGTCTATTGAATAGGTTACAGTCTATATGCTTGTAGTTATCAATGTTTCCAGAATTTATACAACCTCATCCCTATGAGCTGGTGAGCATGAACTGGTTGCCTCGCTTTCCTCTGGAAGCATGGTGTTAGTCTTCTGTGAGATCAGAGTGATGGGGAACCTTTGTCTGTCGAGGTGCTATCTGTTCCTCCTGGATCCTGAGCTCCTGGGTGAATTCCCTTTCCACGCTGCTAGCTGATTCTGGACTAGCTGGATTACATCTCACCTCCCTTGATCTCAGGGAAACTTGTACATCTAAGTGATACGCTTAATATCTGTTTGTATTTGGCTGATATAGCCGTACTAACATAACTTTTGTAACCTTTCACTATCTCTGTCAGAGTGGTCCTTTCCAATTTTGCACAGACAGCCTTCTACATATTCTAGATAAAAAACTCCTACACTTTCTACTAAAAAGACTCCTAAAAGAACTAGAGCTAAAGTACGAACCAATGACTGAAGACTGAAAATGGAAGACTGAATATTAGTGTCAAAAACACTTATATATCCTTAATTTCCAAAGAAGTCTCAATTCCATTGACCGATTTGAGTGACAGATGTGTTAAAAGAGTTCAGTCCTTCTGGTGCTACCCCTGATGACCTTCAGATCAATGAAACACTGGCACCTAGACATGCCAGTGCGTCTGTTTACTCCCTAGCTTCTCAAGTTTTTGCTAACAAAGGGGGCGCACACAGGTCCACATAAGGCAGGACATCTTTATGCCCTCCTTAAAAAGCCATCTTGATAGCTTGTCTTCCATCCCTGTTTTGTTTAGATAAGCCTTCATGGTTTAATTAACAAAAGCCCTTTCCTAGCACTCAGTCTAACTACTAGCTTTATTTTGATAGCATATTTAAGGCAATTCTTAGGGCATTTCTCCTATAAGATTTTGAGTTATATTTCATCAATTTTCTTTCAGATTCAAAACACACTCATCAGGTTGATCTGCAAATTGTTCATCAGTCTGCAATGAGTATAAGTGAAATGAGCTCAGTAGCCTTGGCATGGTCCACCTGCAGACTGTTAGCAAGCTAAGGATTGAGCTACCAAGTAAATGTAAAACAGATGGGTTAGCAGCGAAAATCTACATAAGTCTTCATGCCAATGTCAGCAATGAAATAGATTTAATAAAGTCCAGTTCGCTTTCTATACTCCTCACTTTTCTTTTATTGGCAAGTGAGGCAACAAATAATTTGACCTAGATGCACTATGCTTAGGAAAATGCAAAGGTTTAATCCAACAGTCATTCATCATTGCATTATTAGAACAAAATACTAAAATGGCAAGAATGTCCAGAATAACTCAAATGTTGACTGGTAAGTGCCATTTACTGTTCTGTCAGTCACCTCTCTATCCACACGAGAAAATAATCCATTTATTGTAACTTTACTGTGGGAGCATCATTGCTTTTGTCATTTTTTATGTTGTGTTCAACCAAACCTCAAAATTTCTCTATTGCAGCAGTGTGAATTTTTCCATTTTATTTGCCAGGTATCTTTATGCACTCTCAAGCCAATTGGTGTCATCACCGCCAGAATGGCAATTAGTGGGTTTTCGACAGACTCAAATGGAAATAGTTTCTAGGTCAGCTCAGTAACATAACTTCAGCAGTGATTTGGATGGATCTAAAGTGCAGACGGGGTAGCAGAGGAAATCTCTGCATAAGTCAAATGGATAGGAACAATTAAAAGGGAGTGTCACAATAAGGGGACAAAAAAAATCTGAAAGCCTTTGACTGCCAAATTCACCAGCAGAGCATTGCTACTGTAAGGCCCATGCATTGAAAGTGAGAGGGCTATAGGGGTTCTGAAGGTGAGGTTTTGCTGCGTTGATAGATCTGGAGAGGCAGGTCTCTGGTGCTGTGTTTGCCTGCTGTGCCCGTCACAACTTCACAATTCAGAAAGAATTGCACATGGATTCCTAGGAGGAGGTGGGTCTGATACTGAGGAGCCTGGACTGATACTGAGGAGCCTGGACCTGAGCATCAGGTGGATCAACACTTGGCAGACTCTTCAGTGTCAGCTGCCAGCGACATTCATAGGGAGATCATTAGTAATACATTCTCCTCAGATTAGCTACATTCCACCACAACATTTCCCCAGCATTCGGCCAATTCCAACTATTCAATACATAAATACCTGTCTTTCTGGCACGTCACACATACCAGAGGTCATGTGATCTTATTATATCATCGAGTAACAAACCTAACTAAAAATGCAACATAATTTTTATTTTACAATAAGTGTTCCAACCTACTTCTTATCACTATGTTTCCACTGGGTGCCTGGGTGTGCATTTATAATGCTTATCCGCGTGCTGCATCTAAATGTCACTGACAGGCCAGTGTCATGAGAAGTAGTTGGCCTCTGCTGTGGTACAAGAGGCTCTTGGAACTGAGGTAGCCATTGTCTAATGACAGTTAAATCTTGAGAAGGACCTGTTGTGGGCTATGCTGGGGGTGAGGGGTGATTTTGGTGGCCTCCTTCCCTGCGAGCCCAGCAAGCGACCTCTCCTCTGATTGATCACATCAAGAAGGATGTGTAGATCAGCATCTGCCAAATTGTGGCCTCACCTCCTTCTGACGCCACTTACCTCAGTCCTTCCTCACGAGCTACCAGAATATGAAGTAGAAGCCATGATAAAATGTTGAGAAGGCAAGAAGGCACAAGGAATCCTTAGGTTACAAACCACTGGACTTGAACATTCTGACAAAAGCAAAAAGGAGAACATACATACCACTTACCTGCTGTGCCTCCAGGAATTGGGTGCCAGTTGTTGAAGGCTCTTACAACCTACAGCAACAAGTTTCATTCTCCCCTCCCCCACCACAGTAACTTACTCCCATGTTGCACAGGAGTTGCACTCCTGACCCATCAGTGAATATCAAAGTGAGCTGAACCCCCTTCCTCTCCCCCGCCCCCCGCTTCCCAGTTCAACTTGGGTCCGTGGTCAACTCGCTGGTGGGTGCAAGTACCACCTTGTTGGTTATAATGGGACTGCAAACTGCAATGTGGATTTTAGGGGTTGAAGTGTAACAAATTTGAAAATCTATACTATATAGAGTTAATTTATGTTTTAAACAATTTTAGCTTTAACCAAAGCCATTACAAATAAAACTGTAAATTTAAGTCAGTAACGCAGAAAATATTAAACCCCTTAACCCGCCTATTGCATTCAGTGAAGAGCTCTTGTCTTGGCTTTAACTATTGCATGCTATAAAGTTTTGGCTGAATTGTGCTTGTATCAGAATTGGACAAAGTCTATTAAATACACGTTGTGAGTAATTATCAAACTGTGCAGATATTTTATTTTGTTTTACATTCACAGATTATCAATGAACAAAGCTAGACAGATTTACTAGTACATCAGCCAAATTACTCTTTAAAATATAATTTAATAAATAGATAGCTTCCTACCTTTCTTGGGGAGGGTGGGCAGGGGGTGGGAGGGTTAATGACACCTTGACTTACCTAAGTCCTTGGAGTATGTATCCAGTACTGGTGAAAATAGATAGCTTTGATAGCAGGGGTCAGTGAGAGCTGCACATCCTTTTCTTATTCTGCACCAAATATTGAACATAATTCTGATTGAAAATAATTAATTTTACAGGTAGCTGTTGAGACACGAGCAGTGATTGCCTGGATGGAAAAGTTTCCATTTGTGTTGGGCGGAAATGTACAAGGAGGAGAATTGGTTGTGACATATCCATTCGACATGACACGGTTTAGCACAAAAGTCCATGAGTACAGTGCCACGCCAGATGATCATGTCTTCAGGTGGCTGGCTTTCTCTTACGCTTCCACTCACCGTCTAATGACAGATGCAAATAGAAGAGTGTGCCACACAGATGATTTTGCTAAGGAAGATGGAACTATAAATGGGGCATCATGGCACACAGTAGCAGGAAGTAAGTGTGAAATGCGTGCATGAATGTAATGAGCATAGAAATAATAATCAACAATTGACCCATTGCTTTTCTAATTTAGACATATCTTGCCTCTTGTGCAACTTTTCCTCAATTTCTGGGAACATTGTTGGGTACAGGTTGTGTAAAAGTATAACCCTTACCAAATTATTCTCTCTGCTATTTTAATCAGCTTATCTTAAATGAGTTACTGCCGCCAGTAAAATAGCAGAGAGAGGAAATTGGTCCCAGTACATTCAGAACTTGGATGATAACACCGTCAACAGTAATTTCTACAGTTATATCTTAAAGAGACACAACCAATCACAATAACATGCTGTGTGGTGGCAGCCTTACTTTTTGAACCATAATAACATGTTTTAATTTAAACTGTATCACTGTGTCTACATGTTTGCAAAGAATCAAGAAAAGTTAAAATGATTGTGGGACATTTTTCATGCGATACCCAGTCATTTTGCCCCTGCCTTCTGAAATTCTCTTCCTCAACCACTTTACCTTGCTTCCTTTCCCCTTGCCTTCAAAGATTTAATAGAAACCTACCTATTCCCCTAGCCCTTCAGTTCTCCCTTCTAAAGCTCCTTTCCTTCCTTCATCTACTTCACCCTCCTTAAAGCCCTCTGACGTTTTCCTTTATATGAAGAGCATTATATAAAAAGGTGTTGTTGTACACAGACAATATCCCTTTTATGAGGCCTGCATAAATGGGTGTTGAGTGTTATTGTAACGACACCACTTGAGACCAGACCTGGAATTGATTGCCCTCATATTGACCTCTTTTTGATTGATCTGTTGCTATAATTAATTATCAGCTCCTGTAATGCTCGTACTTGTCAGAGCTGAAAGAATTAATTAATCCTCCCTCACTGCTAAACTGTTCAACTGCTAAATTCGCTGGTTTTTCAGCGCTACAGGGGCCAATTCTGGTCCGAAATGGTGTCTGTGGCGTGCGCGCACATTTTTGCTGCAGGCCGCGCCAGACGTGATTTTAGGTAGGCCGTTAGCGCGGGCGCTCGGAGCATGCGCTGGAAGTATGCAGAGTAGGCAGATCGTGATGTCAATCAGCGTGCAATGCTGATTTGATGCCAGCGCTGCCATTTCGACCTCAACGCTCCAGCTAACGCCCTCTCTTAAACACGCACAGCTGAACATGCGTTCAGCAGCAGGAAGGACATACCACCAGCGCTATTTAAAGGGATCATCAACTGCTTTCACGTGAGAAGCTGATTGATTTCTACTGGCACTTGGTGAGTTTGTAGAGTGTTTGGTGGTTTGTTATCTTATTTGAAGTTGCTGAAGTCTCCAGGGAGTGATGTGGCAGGTTACTTCAAGGCTTCTGCTAAGACCACTTGCTCTCAGACACTGGTGTAGGAGTTTGTATCCACCTTGTCCTGCAAGAGAGAGGGAAGTGTGTCAGTGAGTGTGGTGCAATGTGTTTGGGTGATGTGCCTGTCATGGTTGAATAGCTGGTAATGTGTGCAAGCTGTTAGATGTGGGTGTGAGGCTTGCAGCAGTGTGTGAGGGTGAGGTGAAGCTATGAATGTGAGGTCTGAGACATGATTGATAGAGATTGTTGGTAGGTGAGTGAAGGGGGGTGGTTAATTGAGCAGTGTCTGAGCCTAGTGGTTCACTTGTAAGGATATGACATTTGAAGATGAATTCACTGATCATGACTACACGTGTGAGGTCATTAAACTTCTTGCGGCACTGCATCCAGGTCCTCGGGGCTACACTGCTAGCATTGACCACAATGGCTATCTGCTCCTATTTCCTTCTCACAGTTTGTTTGGAGGACCTCCTCGCCCCCTGTGGATACAGAACATCTCTCCTGTCCACCTCCTGCACCAGGGCCTCGAGTGCTGCATCAGAAAATCTGGGAGCACTCAGTCTACCTTTTTTATTCGTTCCTGGGATGTGGGCATTGCTGGCAAGGCCAGCATTTATTGCCCATCCCTAATTGCCCTTGAGAAGGTGGTGGTGAGCCACCTTCTTGAACCGCTGCAGTCCGTGTGGTGAAGGTACTCCCATAGTGCTGTTAGAGAGGTAGTTCTAGGATTTTGACCCAGCAACGATGAAGGAACGGCGATATATTTCCAAATCAGGACGGTGTGTGACTTGGAGGGGAACTTGGAGCTGATGGCGTTCTCCTGCGCCTGCTGCCCTTGTCCTTCTAGGTGGTAGAAGTTGCGGGTTTGGGAGGTGCTGTCGAAGAAGCCTTGGCAAGTTGCTGCAGTGCATCTTGCAGATGTTGCGCCATCTTCACTCTTCCTGTAGATCATATACTCCTCTACAACGACTTCCAGTACCTGCTGCAGCCAGAATGCACCTCCCCTTTAAGAGGGGAGGGCTGGCTTTAAGAAGTGCAGGCTAGCTTTAATTGCTGCTAGCCTCGCACGAACTTGGGCCCCCTGCTGAGGCATGCAGCCACTCAGCAGCACATTCAGCGCTGGGCTGCATGTCACAATTAGCAGGCACCACGAAGTTTGCGTGTTACCTCCATTACTTTGAGCGGGCGTGGGTTGATCGCGCATCACCGTGCCCATATTCAGGAGCAATCGAATTTTTAGCCCTTTGTGTCCACACACATCTTGTGAGCTGTAATATATATGGAAATTCCAGCAAACTAAGAAGGGCTTAAATCAAACTAAACCTAAAGGCTTCGGTATTTATTATAGTTGATGAAAAAAGAAAGCACATTCGTGCTTCATGCAGTACAAGAAATACAGATAATAAGTAAACCTATGAAGCTAATGCACCAGACAAAAATAGTTAACATAGAAACTTACGATAATTAAAATATCTAAATACAACTGATACTAAGCTTTCCGATAGTGACCTTAATGAATATGCTGTAAATGACAAAATAAATCTGTTACCATAACTGGTACAAACTGAATCACTTCCCAAAAACTGTTAATCAAAGCAGTATAGAAAGTTTAAATGTTCAGCACAGAAGTGGAAATGTTAGCAGAATTTTATAGCAAACAAATTTTAGAACAAAATATCTATATTATTATTCCTTTCAAATACTTCCAATTTGATAAAATGTTGTTATTAAAAATATTGTGGCACTTTAAAAAGAGCTGGGATTTCCCGCATCACTTTGTTGGATTTTCAGGTTGTACTTGGATGGGCAGGGGTGTGAATCCACAATGCTTGATTCCCACCCATTTTTGAACCTACCCCATTATTTCTGGCAGACAGTGGAAATGCCCATTGACAATGGGCCAGTGTATTTAAGTGAAATGAGAATGATTTTGTGATATCTTATAACAACCCATTTTCCAAAGCCATAACACCTTAAATCATTATAAAACAACCCAGCTACATGATGGATTGTTACTTGCTGACACCCAGGTCGGTGTGTGGGTTGTTCAGATTGTCCACATGTCTGACACTGCTCCTTCAACTTCCAATATCTCAAGACTACTTTTCTGCTGTATAACAAGTTGGCACCTCGAGGGCCCAATCACAACCAGGAGAAAGGTTACCCTGGTAAAGTATAGGTGGCGAAGGCATATCTCTGTCATGTTCGAGTACCTTTGGTGGGGACTTGCACACTTGGGTAGCAGTGAGTGTGCTATCCACCTCAGGTACAGGCATACCTCCATCTCATCATTCCCCTGGAACTCCTTCTTGTCTGCCAGCTTTTTAAGGGCAAGAGAGAGTTCAATAGGAATGCTCATCCTACCAATGAGGACTGTTACAAATTACAATGAAACAATATCCCAAAATGCACAATATAATCTAAATGTGGCCTCACCAATGATTTACACAAAGTTAGATTTTTCGTCTTGTAATGAAATTACCTTGAGATACATCCTAATACTTGATTAGTCTTGTTGATAACTTCACATTGAGTGGCAACCTTCAATGAGTAGTCAATAATCATACCCTTGTCCTTTCATCTTTGCTAATGGACACCCCTTCATCAGATACACACAATTCCTGTTTACTGTTCCAAAATGCACTACCTGATATATATCAACATAAAAATTAATTTGCCATTCCTTAGCCTAGTTGCTTAATTGATTCACATATCTTTTAATGCTATCAATTTCCCTTAAACTCATTAGTTAGACACATAGAATTATCAGCAAACATTATAATACTACAAAATACTCTCCTCCAAATGATTTATGAATCGTGTGTACGAAGCCTATAGAACCCCTTTAGCTACTGCCCTGCAGACAGAGCTTTTTTCAATTTATCATCACCTTCTGCTTCCTTCTGCTACCAAGCTGGTCTTTAATCCAACTATAATTTCTCATTAATTCCATAAGCCTTAGACTTATTTCAATGCTTCACTTTTGGAACATAATGAAATGTCTTTTAAAATTTGAAGTAAATTATGCACGCTAGATAGTGCTTATCTACTAGCTTAGTTGCCTTTTCAGTAGTTCAATAGATTTTATGAGACATGGTTTATTGCTTCTACATGCTGACTACTTCTTATGTTTTTTATGCTCTTTAAACAAGCACTGATAATATCCCTATAATGCTGTTGAGTATTTTCTGCACAATGGTCATCAAGCTGAGTGGCCTATAATTTCCAGGTTCATGTCTCTCTTCTTTTTGAGTATTTGGATTAGGTTTGCTCTTTTCCATTCTCTTATTTATGGATTTTCTTGAGCCTTACCTATTTCCTTTGTAATTTCTTTGAGGACTCTGCATCTAGCCAGATTGCCTTAGAGATATTTAATTGACTATTTTGCAGTGACTCCTCCTATTGCTTTATTGCAGAATCATATAGTGGGCCTTCTGGAAACGTGTAACTACAGGGGTTTGTGAAAGATGGAGATGCCACAGTAAGAATAACAACAATACATCTGCTTTGTGTTTGTGGAAGCTAGAAAATAATTTTCAAAGCTAGCTGGTATCCAGTCTACTGGGAATGTTAATTATATGCAAGAAACAGATAGAGCAGATGCTATCAAATTTGTATTGTTCATCCTGACATTATTGATTTAGAATAAGTTATACTAGCAATAAATCCAACCATTACGCATACTCATTGCACAGCTGAGACCTTGCAACAGTTCTTAAGAATAAACACCAATTAATTTGAGTTGCTATAATAAGTGACATCTGGCAACTAATTCTGAAATAAAAGGCTCATTTACATTCTGAACATTACATTACGAAACATTTCCCAACATCAAGGTATCATTAAAAACATTTCAAATCATGGAGGGTAAAATTGGTCTTGGGTGTTAACCCAAGATGGGTGATAGCGAATCGACAGCCCATTTTAAACCCTGCCCGATTTTCTTTTCCATCGACTTTGCTAGCGCCCATTTTTCGCCATCGCCCAAGATCAATTTCACCTCCATGATGTATTGGCATAGCATCTCCACCACTGCTAAAATTGCTTGGTTGCACCTTCCATGTCAAACATTTCTCCCCTCAGCTCTTAAGTCTTCCTGAGACTTGAATATCTGGTAAAGCTTTTCTAACACCTCGCCTTCATTAATGGATAGGTTACAGGAGAAAGGGTGTCATCTGATTGGTGATCCTTTTGCAACTCTAATCTCCATCCACTCTCCCTATCGCAAGCTTTCTTGTCTCTATTTTATTGGCGTTACTATGATCAGTGTTCTTTGTTCTCTTAAGCTGAAAGTACGCTACATGTTGTTCCTCCTCCCTGCATCCTCACTATTGAAATACAAACACTTTAGCCAAAATTCTTGGAGGTTCACTCCATTGGTACAAGTGTGGTGGAATGGAACCTCATCCGCCCTAGCCCCATACTGGAAACCCAAACCCAAATCCTAGGGACTGAGTTATTGGGTATGGCCGAGGTAAGCAACCCGCATCTGCATAGATGCATCAGTGGTGTCTGCCCCACCCAAACTGCCAGTGCAATGCTCTCCGATGGCGGAGAGGAGACCTGGCAAGACCCTACAGAAATATGTCCTCTTCATTTTTTCTGCTGCTAATGGAGCAAGTGACCCTCTGGAACTGATATCTTTTCCTAGTAAAGCCTTTTTTACAGGCCTCAGTGGGACTCACGCTACCTCTCCCATCTAACTCCTTACCACAGAACTATATAGATTTCAATGCACAGTACACCTTCAATGGCTCCCTTACCTGAAGCTCTGTTTGTACATACTGCAAAGTTGCTATCATTGCCTTTCCTCAAAAAGTCTACTCTTGGCCCCCCTCATTCTCTTCACATGCCATCAGATCTCCAACCTCCTTTTCCCCTCTGGTGTCGTCATCATCACCAAGCTGCATGCCCATCTCTCCCATCACTCCCTGTCTGAATCCTTTCAGTCTGGCTTCTGCCCTATCCAGAGTACAGAAACCTTCTTGGGCAAAGTCAACAACAACATCATTTATGACTGTGACCATGCCTTTAAATCCCTCCTTGTCCCCCTTCACCTCTCCGTGGTTAACCACTCCGACTCCTTTACTGTCCCCCCCGCCCCACCTGATTCCCTTCCAAAGCACTGCTCACACTTGGTTCCACTCCTACCTGTCTCAAAACAGCCTGCACATTTCTGTAATGGTAATTACTCTCATCCTTAAGGATCTATTCTTAGAATTCTCCCTTTTTCATATGCATGCTGCCTCTTGGCAACCTCATCCATTGGCATTGGTCACTTTCCACCTATGTGGTGGAGATACTTAGGTCTATCTCACCACCATAACTTTTGAAGTCACAACCTGTGCTCCACCACTCCTATGCTATTTAACTGCTTGAACTACATTAAGTCATGGATGAGCAAGAGCTTTCCCTTACTCATCAGTAAGACTGACGCCATCTTGTCTGGCTCCCACCAAAATCTCTGCGCTCAAGCCCCCTAATTCCTTTCTCCTGTCTAGCTGCTTGCTCTGGCCACATCTGTTAATGTGCAACCTCAGTATTTTTTTTGACCCTGAGCTGGCCTTCCTATTCATCGCTGCACATCACCTACCTCCATCCTTACCTCCTTACTGCAGCAGTTGAAACCCTCATTCATACATTTGTCACGTCCAGGCTCAACTTTCTGAACACTCTTCTTACCAGACTCCCAAGTTCCATCCTACACAAATTCCAAAACTGTGATGTCCCCATCTATTCCACACTAAATCCTGCACTCCCATAATACTGTCCTCCCAATCCCCAACACAATGAATGTGAAATCTTTGTCTTCATTTGCAAATTTCACCATGGCATCACCTTTCCACATCTCTGAAACCTCCTCCAGCCCTACATGTCAGCAAACACCTCGGGCTGGATTTTCTCAATGGAGACGTGTTGGAGGCGGGACTGCTGCTTGCTGGTCTCAGTCCCGCCTCCATCAGCCTCTGGCCAACCAGCGGGATTTTCCCCTGATTGACCTTGTTAAGCCCGCCCAGCGGGCTCAGCAGACCAATTAGGGGGAAGTCACTGACAGAGCACGTCAACGTCTGATGTGCCATCTGTCAAGATTTCTTGAAAGAAGAAATGTCAGCGTTTGACAGCTCTGTGAAGCTGTCAAGCCTGACATTCTGTGTAGTTTGATGAGGCCTTGTGTTCAGGACTCATCAAACCTTTCAACTTTGCAGAACTCACCTGGCTGTTGGTTCGGAGGATCCAACAGCCAGTCTGTGAAATCTACAATGAAGATGTCGGGACTCCGGATCCACAGCGGCTGAAGGCTGTAGGCAGAAACAAAGGTAAGTGAACATTTTATAACACTTAACACTCACCTTACATACTTACCACTCCACATTTGCACCCATCACTCACCTCTACATCTCACTTTCAGACCTCTCCGACCCCCGCAGGCCTCCTTCATGTCTCCTACACTCCGGCGGGGTTCTCCGAGGTCGGGAAGCCTGCACTTGAAACGGTAAAATGGGACTAATCCTTTTTTCTGCCTGTTAACTACCTGTTAACAGGCAGTTAATAGGATTAAATCCCTTTCCCGCCTCGAGGAGACGGGACCCGGGGCAGGACGGCTTCCTGCCTCCTGGCAAAAGGGCACGGAGGCGGGATGGGGGCGGGTTTGCCAGCCGCCCCCACATTCTGCAACTTTACCAGCAGTCCCGCCTCCAAACCCGCCTCCTCGGGGCTGACAAAATCCAGCCTCTCATGTTCTTCTGAGTCTGATCCTCCCGTCCCTCTGCTCTACCTTTAGTGAAAGAACATTCAGCTGTTTTGGCCCCATAGTCTGAAATGTTCTCCCTGAAGCTCTTCACCTTACTCTATGTCTTCCCTTCTTTAAGACCCTCTTCAAAACCTGCCTCTTTAACTGTGGGTTCAGTCACTTCCATACCTCTTCTATCACTGCCCATTTTTGCCTTTGTGAAGCATCTTGTGATCGTTCAGCGTGATAAAGGCCCGATACAAATGCAAGAAGTTGTCATTGTTTAAACTACACCAGGAGATAATGCCAGCATTGTAGAACTACTTACTGAAGTATTTTTACAATACCAATGCAGCAGCAGTTGGAACCATTACACATGGTCATATAAAAACAGAAAATGCTGGAAACACTCAACAGGTCAGGCAGCATCTGTGGAGAGAGAAACAAAGGTAGCAGTTTATCTCTTGGCCATATGTTGCATTTTATCCCTGTTAGCGTTTTAAACTTTTCCCCAACATTTAATATATTTCTGATAAATATTTTTCATATTTTATGAAGATGGCATTACATCACAATCTAATTGCTAGAATTAGTTTTAATTCCAATGTTTATTTAAAGAGATAGTCCAAACTATAAACATTCTAAATCCGCGTCACATAATAACTGGATAATCAGCACTCAGACTGCCTTCAGCTGCACTGGAACCACACCACAAGGAAGCGCGCCACAAGCAAATCGCCACTAGCAACCGCACTACAAGGAAACGTGCCACAAGGAACTGCGCCACGAGGAACTGCGCCACGAGGAACCGCGGCATGAGCAACCGCCCAACAAGCAACCGCGTCACGAGGAACTGCACCACAAGGAACCGTGCCACAAGGAAGCGTGCCACAGAGAAACGCACCATGAGGAAGCGTGCCACGAACCACAGCATGAGGGACCATGCCAGGAAGAACCACGCCACGAGAAACGGCGCAATGAGGAACTATGCCACAAGGCACCACATGCACCATTAAATATATTTGTTTTTAACCTCCTTACAGGATCAACTTTTTGTCATTCTTTATATAGTTAGGGGTAAAAATTCAGTTGGTTGCGCCTCCCGTTAGCGCCTTAAATGGGCGCTAATGGGGCGTTAAGGCGCTAACGCCCGGGCGCAGCGCTGTTTGCGCCGCTCGAGAACTTAACTTGAGATTGTGCGGCGGCGCTAAAACTTACCGCTGCGACCACCTGCGCGCGCAGATTGTGACGTCATTCCGTGGTGCAACGCCCTTGGGGCGCCCCGGAGCGGAAATTGAGTGGCGCCCCCTGCCCTACCGCCTGGCGCTTCCAACGACCGGAAGACTGGAACGTTATCAATCGGTGTGGGGCTGGGGGGGGCGCTATTTAAAGGGGGCCTCTTCCTGTCTTTTTCTGTGGTCGACATTTATGCACCACTCGTTCTGAGAGAGAGAGAGAGATTCGGAGAGAGAGAGAGAGAGACTTCTACATTGACTCAACGCTTTGTGAGGTAGTTTTGCCTAGTTCATCCTAACTTTGCTGCTACTTTCATTGCTGTACCTCATTACTTTTCTGGCAAAGAGAATATGGGGGCTGCAATGATTGGGGGCGTCGTCCTGCTCCAGCTCAATCGGAGGAGAGTGAGACGCAGACAGAGAGTGGCAATGATGGCCAGACGGAGGAGGCCCATCAGGCGCATGTACAGGAGAGCTTACCCTCCCAGGGTATATCGTGAACAGCTCTCCTACATCCACATGTCCGAGGAGCTGTGTTTGCGAAGGCTGCGATTCAGCAAGGAGGTGGTCACTGAGCTCTGCCACCTGCTGCAGCCAGATCTGCAGCCTCAGCTGAGGTCCAGGACGTCTCTGTCGGTGGCAGTGAAGGTCACAGTGGCTTTGAACTTCTACGCCACTGGCTCATTCCAAGCTGCTGTTGGGGACCTCGCCAATATCTCCCAGTTTGCGGTGCATCGCTGCATCCGGCAGGTCACCAATGCCCTCTTCACAAGGAGACGAGACTTCATCTCCTTCCCTATGACCCCAGACAAGCAGCATGACCGTGCTATGGGCTTTGCGAGGGTAGCGGGCTTCCCCATGGTGCAGGGCGCCATTGACTGCACGCATGTGGCTTTGCGTGCTCCGCGAGAGAATGCAGAGGAGTTCCGGAACAGAAAGGGGTTCCATTCCTTGAATGTGCAGTTGGTCTGTGACCACAGACAGGTGATTCTCGCTGTCAATGCCCACTATCCGGGCAGCTGCCACGATGCTTTCATCCTGCGCCAGAGTACTGTGGCAGAAATTTTCGAGGCACCGCATCAGCCAGTTGGTTGGCTTCTGGGGGACAAGGGGTACGCATTGAGCACCTGGCTGATGACACCGCTCCGTGCGCCAAACACCCCTGCTGAGCTGCGGTACCAGGAAAGCCAACAAGCAACGAGGAACATTATTGAGCGCACAATCGGCGTGCTCAAACAACGATTCCGCTGTCTGGACCATTCCGGAGGAGCCCTGCAGTACTCGCCTGAGCAAGTTTCCAAATTCGTAGTGGTGTGCTGCATGTTGCACAACATGGCAATCCTCAGGACGCAGCCAATGCCACCAGGCCTTGCAGCACCACAAGAGGAGGAGGAGGAAGAGGAGGAACAGGCCGAGGATGATGATCAGCAGCAGCACCAAGGCAGGAGGGCGGCCCACAATGGTCAAACTGCAAGGGCCGTCCGTCAACGACTAATAGCAAGCCGCTTCTAGGGCCCCTGCCAGTGCTACAAACACGAATCAACCCAGCACGCAACCCCTAAGCCGGCCAAGGCACCAATAATTCCAACCACCAGCCATGTATATTTTGAATACAGAAACTTATTTATTGTACAAACTCTGTGTGTGTCAATTCCTCATGACAAACTCATAGAAATAAACACAAAAAAACAGTCAATAACATAACTGGTTCTCACAACCTGGAGATAATGTCCAAAACACTAAACAAAAGTTGGGCCATGAACCTCGGCCTTTAATAAAAAAATGACCAGCATTTTGGCACACCTCCTACTTTTTGCCCTTCGAGGGTGATCTCCTTCCCTTGCGCACTTCCCCCCTTCTAACCCTACTGCTCCTCCGTAATGGGACCTCAGTGGCTGCAGCAAGGCTGGTGGAAGGCTGCTGCTTGTCAGACCCTGACACTGCAGATGCCCCTGAAGGACGGCCTCGACCACTTCTGGGCCTGGAGGGCCCGGCTGCAGACTGCACCAACTCTGCATGGGCGGCAGCAGTCTGTCCTACAGGCGGTGGCAAGTGCAGTGGAGAAGTGACAGTGTTGGCAGCAGGAATGCTGTCATCGTGAGAGAGGACAGCAACTCCCTGCTCGCCCGACACACTGGCACTCCCACGGGGCAGCACTTCAGCATCCGGAGCAATTTGCCGGAGAACAGATTGCTGGCCTGCTGCGGCGCGGTGACAGCCCCGGGGACATGTGCACGAACCATCGAGGATGGCAGCAGTCAGTGCTCGCGTGGCCTCAATCTGAGTCTGCATGAGAGCAGGCTCAGATGGGTTCCTGGCAGCCAGTGACTGAATTGCAGCAGTAAGCTTTAGTGTGGCATCCGCCTGTGCTACAGCGAAGTGCTCCACACTCCTTGCCAGTGCCTCAATGCATTCGGGCACCCTTCCCACTGCACCCATGAGCTCAGTGTGCATGACCACCGCCTGGCTGTTCATTTCTGCAATCAGCCGCTCCTCCTCTGCGTCCATTGCATTAGGAGTGTCTGGCATACTCTCCCTCTGGGGAGAAGGCTCCCGTTCTTCCCTCCCCCCCCCATGGCGTTGCTGCAGCCCGCTGGGTCCTGGAACTTCACCATCATCAGCCCCTTCCCCCCTGCTCCCCCGTTCTTCCCTCCCCCCCCAATGGCGTTGCTGCAGCCCGCTGGGTCCTGGAACTTCACCATCATCAGCCCCTTCCCCCCTGCTCCCCCGTTCTTCCCTCCCCCCCCAATGGCGTTGCTGCAGCCCGCTGGGTCCTGGAACTTCACCATCATCAGCCCCTTCCCCCCTGCTCCCCTCCGGGGAAGGCGTGTTCCCAGTGTGGCCATGGGCTTCCTCGGGAGAGGGTGGCACTGATGCTCCGGCTTCCTCTTCCTCCTCAGCTGCAGCATCACTCCCAGTGGCAGCTTCAGGGACCATCTCCTCAGCTGGTGAATCACCATCTGAAAGCAGGGAGGTACAAGAGTGGCTTTAGCGTGAGGACAGGGTGGCAGTAAGGGAGGAATAAGTGCAGCGAGTTAGCAAGTTGGATTGAAAGTGTCAAAGGCTGGTATTGTGAGGGACAAGTGGAAGGACAGAGGACAAAAAGGTGATGACCTTACCATTGCTGTCCACAACGGGGTCGGCGTCTCCAGTGGCGACGGGACCGATCACCCGGCTTGCCACAATCCTGTGGACGCGCTCCTCCAGATCGCTGAGGGGTTGCAGCTGAAGCCGCCCTCCACCCGTCCGTTGCTGCTGTCTCCGATTATGAGCCAGCTTAGCCTGCAAGAAAAAGGACAGCATCTGAGTCAATATACAGCCATGGTCTTGCCTGATGTGCCTCCCATAGGTGAATAGCCCTTACAATATGCAGCCATGGTCTTGCCTGATGTGCCTCCCATAGGTGAATAGCCCTTACTGTATGCAGCCATGGTCTTGCCTGATGTGCCTCCCATAGGCGAATAGCCCTTACTGTATGCAGCCATGGTCTTGCCTGATGTGCCTCCCATAGGTGAATAGCCCTTACTGTATGCAAAGTGTGGAATGTGTGTGTGTGTTTGATGAAAGGGCCATAGGTGTTGGATGAGTGTTGTGCATTGGGGTTTTAAGACCCTCTGGCCATAGAGTGAGGTTGAGATGGAGGGATGGAGAGGTATTGAGAAAAAGCCACTCACCCTGACGACCCGAGTGAGGTCGTTGAACTTTTTGCGGCACTGGACATGGGTCCTGGGCACCATGCTCCTGGAGGAGACGCTCTGAGCCACCTCCCTCCACACTCTTCTGAACTCGCGTGGCAAAGGCCTCCTGCCACTCTCCGGGAACAGCATGCATCGTCTGCGCTCCACTGCGTCAACCAGAGCATCCAAGGCCCGCTCGGTGAAGCGATGAGCGCGTTCTCTCACCCTCTCCATGCTTGGCAGCAAAATGGATTACAGGTCTCTCCAGGCTGAGATTCAAGGCTGCAATGAGCAGGGTGTGGCTGGGGAGCAAGTGGCCCCCCCCGCTTTAAGAAGTGTCCGGCGCCAGTGTGTCTGTGTTCCCTCGCTAACTGGCAGCAGCTGCGCTGCGCTCGTGCGCTGAGGTAGCGCCTCACTCCTAGGCCTTTGCGCCTTAAGAGAGGTGTGCAGCGCCTAATTTAGCGCTCCACTCACCTCCCGGGGCGGTAAAAGTGAAGTTTCCTGTCAGTGCCGATAATTAGCGCCAGGCGCTAATATTTGCGCGCGGACGATATTTGCGCCCCAAATGGGGCGCGACCTAATTTCTACCCCTTAATCTTTTAACATATGTTAGAAACAGAATCAGACTATGAAAGCCTATAGGATATGATTTATATCCCAATGGTGACACTGAATGTAAATCAGTTGTGACTTCATTGCTCGTGATCTGTCAGGCTAGTCCATTTGTGGATAATAAATGTCTCATGGGTTTTCCTAATGTATCCTCTACATCCTTAACATCTGTTGTTTATATCTTTTTCTGAGAACAAGTAGAGGATATGTAGTGGAAATAGGGGAATACCTGGTTTATTCCATGAAGGAGGGACACTGTGGGCTGGATTTTCCCAGCGGAGACGGGTTCGCGGCGGGAGAGGTGGTTGGCGGGTTCCGATCCCGCTCCTGGCTGCAGCCGCTCTGTCAAAAGGATTTTCCGTTAATAGGGCTTGTTAAGCCCACCCTGCGGGGTTCCTGGCCAATTAAATGGAAGTGGGTCTAATGACGGCATTTGATGATGAGTCATCAGCCAGTTTCCTTAAAGGGACCACGTCCACATTCATTTTGACAGTTGTGCTGTCAGTGTTCTACAGCATTGAGGTGCTGCAAACACTGACAAGCACTGCACAAAGGTGCACGGCTGCACCCAGGCTCTCGTATGACTCCCTCCATATGCTTATGGAGGGAGTCACAACACGCAGGGAGATTCTCTTCCCTTCCCATGGGCGGAAGACACCTCCCCAGGACACCGACGCAGCCTGGTTGCACATTGCAGAGGAGGGCAAAAGCAGGGATGTCTTCAGGAGTACCTGGCTGCAGTGGCGCAAACCCTTCAATGATCTCAGTAGATCAAGAAATGTTACTGCAAAGCCACACTCAACCTCATCCTGCTGTGCCACTCATCACATTTCCATCACTCTGCCTTCCCTACCCTACTCCTGCACATCCTTACTCACACCAACTTACCTTGCACCTCCACCCATCCCTCTCTATCTACATTATCACTTCCACATCTCACTAGCCACCCCTCACACTCACCCTCATCCTAGTCCATTCATTCCAACTAACAACACACAAGGGTAGGCACTTGGGTGTTTTATGCAATGTTCATATAAATTTTCTGTTAATGTGTTGTCAAACATTGAAATCTTTATTTTCAACATTTTGCCTTATTGTACAGATTTGTGTGCACCTTTAGAAGTGTCTTAGTGAGTTGCAGTGAATGGTGAGACATAACGGGGCCCCCCGCAATGGTGATGAGTGTGAAAGGAATGGCTTGGTCATTGTAGGAATGCTTTATGGTGCTGGTGTGGGGTGGTGTTAACTTGGTGCATCATGTGGCAGCCAAGGTGTACAGCGTCAAGTGAAGTAAATCTGGCCATGGGGAGGCCATCCCTGGCCTCCCGGGCAGCAATGCGGTCGGGTGCTGATGCCCTGTGTCCTGTGCACCTTGTGGAGAAGGTTAGTATTGTTGATGGTGATGTTGGTGTGCCTGGTGATGTTGGTGTTGGGGCTGATCTTGGAGGGATTCAGAGGACCAAGGTGAGATTTTTTCAAGGGCACCGATGTTGTTGGAATAGATGGCAGCTGAAGTTGAGATGACAGAAGTGATCTGTCAATGGTGAGAGAGCTTGCTCCAAGGAGGTGACAGTGGATAGAGAGTTTACTCCAAACACTTCCAAACTGCATAAAGCTCAAAAGTGTCTCCCAAGTCCTGAAGGCTCAAGCTTCTGACATTGGGAAGTGACCAGCTGTGAAATGGTAGCTTTCATACCACTTTTGCAGCTGTCACCTATTCACAGCAATGGGGAGACAGAGAACCCAACCTACTTACCTGACATGATCTCTGAATGACGGGAACCCTGTTAAAAATGTGGGAAAATAGAAAAATGCTGGCAAAATAGTAGTTAACAAGCAATTAACTATCTTAAATGCCTCACCAGACACTTGGTGTCGGGTCTGTTCTGAAATCGCAGACCCGACACTTTGGAAACTTACATGGAGGCGGGTTCGTGGCGGGTTCCCAAACTGCCGTCAATCATTTCGAATTTAACAGCGGACCCGCCTCCGAACCCGCCCTCTGAGCGCCGGCAAAATCGCGGCCTGTGTGACTGATGGATAACAACATAACAATAAGTTATAGAGATATACCTTAAGCAAAAAAAAATAAGCTGGTTAAGAAAAAAGAAAGAACTTACAATTATATAGAGCTTCTCACGTCCTCAGGATGTCCTGAAATGCTTTTACCTCCAATGGATTACCTTTTCTGAAGTGTAATCAGTTGATATGAATTGCAAGCTTCCCCATAGCTCAGTGATTGAAAGCACCATATAGTGTCACACTAAGCAATACACACCAGGAAACTCCTAAACTTGGTCCTTGATCTGTGCTAAGTTAGGTGGTCTCGACCAAGGTAGCAGTTCTGGAACTGTAATGGCTTGGCACCCCTTGCCTAGAAAAGAGGGAAATCTGCCAGCGTTTCTGCTTCCGATTACTATGCAGTGACCGTTGCTGCTAAGCACTTTTGTGTGGCCATCAGGTGAGGATAGTGTCATCCACAGTTGAATAACCTGCCAGCACTCACTGCATAAACTCACACATGAATAACAACCACTTGGGCAAGGTCCCAGATGGCTGCTATGACCCATGGTACTATACGCCAGCACAAGTCAGGGGCGAAAAAGGGAGACATTTGGAGGGAGAAATTGGCAGTTTATTGTTCCATATGGTATATTCTTCAAAAATGGATAATAATTTCACTATTCAGTGCAATAATAATTCACAGCAGTGAAAAAACTAGACAATGAATAGACGGAGGTGATTTACAGGAATATAACTGGTCCCAACTTGGTTATGGGTCAGGCCACAAGTTCACATACAAACCAAAAATAATGAACATTCCCATTCTGTCATTTATACCATCACCCTGTCATTTTGCATTATTTGCAGAAAATATTTTTGCTTCACATGGTTCATGAACAATAGCTGTAGCGGCATAAATCAACTGTGCAGGACAGGAGGCTTCTGTGGGTTGTGTTATGCCAGAAATGCGATACATTGGAAGACTGATATTGGCAACACCACATCTTTCTGAAGGCCCAGATGAAGAGGAGGAAGACCAGGGCTGTATTCTTCTGTCCTCCACTGAGAGCACGCCATCCTCGTGAACCCAAGCCCCTCCAACTCAACACCTATGTAATTTGACTGACCTGTTCCAGGCACCAGCTCAGAGATTGGCACCGGGGGAGGGGGAGCTAGTTAAAGGAAGTCAGGAAAGCTCACTGGGTGAGGCACAAAGCATGTGGGACCCATAAGAGTGGTAAATAGGGAAGGTGGTGGCCAATTCATCACAGAGTCTGAGTAGAAGACGGCCAAGGACTTCAGAGTTCTGGGATCCAAACCTCAAGTGTTCTTGCCTCAAAAGACCAACAACACGAGAGGCACATGAGTGCTCTGAGGACAATGTCCCCTGATTTAAGGCATCTCATAGAAAGTGGCTGCAAAGTCTACAGCCCTGATTTGTGGCAACATCATGGAGGTGTTGTTTGGTCTGCAGGAACCGATACAGCAAAAGGCAGCTGGATTCATGTCTGCAGTAGATCTCAGTTAAGAGGCAGCCAGGGACCATTCTTGTCAGCATGACTGAAGCTGTGCTGGCATTAGGGGACATATTGGAGGGCACCTTTAATCATGCCTTCCATTCCTTGGCAACTTCAGTGAGTCAGGGCTTCCAGGATTTAGTGGCGGCCATCATACCAGCCATCCAACTGATAACTGGGGTCGGAGATTCCGGGCCAAATGGAAGGGTGTTGCTTGTAGTCCAAGTGCCTGATGATGCTGTCTCTCAGGACAGCAGAACACGCCAGGACTCTGGAACTTCTCCCTAAGAACACCATACCAATGGAATCTAGCAGGCAAGTGCATGCTACCCAGGGGCTTCCTCCAGAGACACAGCCAACAGTAGCTCCATGACAGAAGCCAAATACCATTAGTCAAGGGTTACCCTGGCCCATGGCCCTTCTGCCCAGCATCAGAAGCCCACAATAACAACAGAAAACGCTGGAAAAACTCAGCAGGCCAGGCAGCATCCGTGGAGAGAGAAACAGAGTTAACGTTTCAGGTCGAAGACCTTTCGTCAGAAGCCCACCACTTCCTGGCCCTCAGGCCACTGTTAGATGCAGCACTAGAATAGGTGATAGAAAGGCACGTCTAGGAACCAGGAGGACACACAGTGTTAGGAAACAGTAAAGCGAGTTATTTATGAAGGCTGGTTTGTACATTGCTTTCCATAGGGAAAGCACCTTGACGTATTTAGAAGGCTTGTGTGCTCCTATGATCCTGAGAGCTCTGCTTGTGGGAGTATAACTTCTGATGGGACCACCCAAGTCAGGCAGATTCAAAGATGGTACTCCTGGGAGCGTGTGAGTCACTTTAAAGGCCTGTCCACATAAAAAGTGCCTTTTTCAGGTCTCACTGAGAAAAAGTCAAAATAATCATGAGGAAACTCACAAGAAAGCTGCAGTAATCCAAGAAAGGAGTTTGGGGACCCCTGTGCTCAAACTCCTCAGCTACATCAAAATCAGGTGATGGAGGCTGTGCATTGGTGGCATTAAAGCCGGAAACTGGCGCTAGCTGTGCCATTGGATGCGGCAGAGCTGTGGAAATGAGCAGTACAGAGTTTCATCGGGCAGATGGTGGAAGTGGTCAAAAGAGCGAGTCAGCTTGCGTACAGAAATTTTCCAGTGCAAAAAGTGGCAGAAATCATTTACATGCAAGTTTCCTTTCTAAAAATGAGCATGTTTGTACACCATATTTATGGTGAAAAATATGAGGAAATTCCAGGCCAATATCTTACCTATTGACAGTGACTTCAAGACATGCTTCTTAAAGCTGCCACAGTTGACTCATAAAAGAACACCATTAAGTCAGTGTCACTGACGTCTCTGATCAAATGTTTATATGAGCTTTTAATAGAAACTTGACGCAACTGTGTAATTAAAAGTCTTGCATCTGGCATGCGAAAATGTGCAGCACAGAACATACTGATTAGCTCAAATGTCTTTGAAACTAACAAGCTAACTAATCAAAAGCCACTTTCTAACAAAATGTCACTATTTTCATCCTTTTGAAAAATGTTACTATCTATAGCACATTAAAATTCTTGTGCCTGCACGCACTTCCTGTCTACAAAACCTCACTTCCCGTTGACATATTTTTGTCACATTTTATATCAACTTTTCCCATTATAAATTACTATGCTCATGTTTGTAATGGAAACTGCCTGTGTAAACCTGTTGCATTGTAATTATACCTCGTGCCAGTGGTGCCATTATTGCACTTCAGCTTTACATCTCCCAACTCCAGTCTGTACTGCAAAGAAACGTTGGTGTTGCAACCAGCTCTACTTCTCTGTTTCCTACATTGCTTGTCAGTTTTGCTTCTTAACTCTCATAATAATACGAAATCATAATATTTTATTAAAATAAGGATGGAATGTTGCCTTGGAGATGGATTTACGTCTGCATGCAGTGGTCCAATTATCTCTTTACCATCTTGGCAACACTTGGCCTTAACACCCCATGTGCAACACCATGGGAGATCAACTAGTATATATTAAAGGGCTTCGGGTCGAATTTCCATTGTTTCCGCTAGGCAATCCAGTTGGAATCGGCCGAACCGAAGCAAAAGATTGGGGAATTTGAAACCTAAGTGAGTTACGGCCAAAACTACTTATGCTCGTTTTTTCCGCGATCTTTTACACTGGTTCAAGAGTCAATTCACCCGAATCAGGCCCCGCCCACAAAAGTGGTCACGCCCCAGGTCGAAATTGCAAGAATCCACCAATTGCGCTGGTTCGGGGAAGCTCTTCAAATTGCGTTCATTTTGTTAGGCGCACAGGAACTAATAGGCACGTTTTAAAAGTTTTATTCATATCAAAAAATATTTAATTTACTAAGAAACTGACTATTAAATGATTCAGTATAGTTTTTTTTAAGTCATTTTCAGTGATTTATAATCAGGTTACTCACAGGTGGAGGACTGGACACCCTTATTAAAAATGCCTAATTTTTTCTGATGAACTCATTTTCAGCTGTATTAATAAAACTGTACCAGGTTAAAACTTTTAAATACATCAAGGAATACTTTTTAATGGAAAGATAAAAAAGGAAACAATTCTGTTCTATTATGCCTGATTGCGCTGGTTCATGGAAGATTTTACGTTTGTGATTATGGAAATGAATTTTAGCGGAAACTTAAACTGTAATCTACCCAGCGCAATTTCAAGCGCATTTTAGCCGTCATTTCCCGATTGCGCCCACAGCGGAAACTCTGCCCCTTAAGTTTGTGTGCACTTCCTATAACAGCACAATTTTGTCATCACCTTGTTGATTGGCTCGAAGCAAAACAGCAGCAGAACTGAAGAGGTAGTAAGCATAAGAATCAAAAGTTAGGAAACTGACTAAAAAACAACCAATGAGAAATTACTAAGGACTTATGAAAATAGCCATTCCTGAATGGCCAGTCAGAAGAACATACCAATAAAAGAAAGGAGAAGGTAAATCTATCAAATCACTCAAAACACTTTTTTGAAAAAAAAATAGGGCCTCATTTTTCTTCTCATTAACTGAAATTTCTAATGCCAAAATAAGGTTTATAATCAAATTTTTACAGAGGTCATGGTCTCTGCTTCCAGCCACAGCTGCCATTCTCTGTACCCTGGCTCCCTGACCACTCCCAAAATACCATCAGCATGGCATCCAGACCCTTTCTCCATTGAGTGTTCCCAAGCCCCAGTTTCCCCAAAGTGTTTCCTGATCGTTCACACCCCAGCCGCCTAAATGATTCTGGGCCCATCTCCCGCCTCAGAATTGCCTTCTGTTCCATTCCTGTATAGCTTGTATTGCTCAACTGGGCCCATTATTTTTCAGCACTCCACATATGTGTAATCTCAGTCCTCTACTTTCCCCACACACACATGAATTTCAGATCGCTGCACATGTGCCGTCATTCTCTGCTTCAAGGTGTCTTCACGGATGGCCATTGGCATTTTGCATTTTTATAGTTAGATCAAGATTTTGTCTTTAAGATAAATATATGGGCATATAATAAGAAGTAATGGGAAATGGTCTTGGTGTATTAGAAATGTTATATAATAGTATTAATGAGAAGTGGTTTGCCATCATTGGAATTCTATATAGCAGGAGCAACTTGGAAGAAGTGTGATACCTTAGAATGCTAAGCTTCATTCTGAATTGTGCTTGGACCAGGTGTGGGTTTATGTACTCAGTTATATATGGAACTTAAATGAGTGATCATGAAACTGCCCTGTATTTTATGGATTTGGGTAAAACTCAACAATAGCTATGCTATGCATTCAGATAGTGACAAAATGCAAAGATGGTTATAAATGAGAGTTTAAAAAAAAACACTAGTTAAATACACAGCATTATTTTTATTTTTAATTTGTTCGTGGGTTGTGAGTGACACTGGCAAGGCCACATTTATTGCCCATCCCTAGTTATTCTGAGAAAGTAGTGCTGAATCTTCTTGAGTAGTGATTGTATAACTGAACCACTGGATAGGCCACTTTAGAGGGTATAAGAATCAACCACACAGTGTGAACTAGAATCACATGTAAGCCAGACCAGGTCGAGGTGGCACAATCCATGAAGATTAGTGAACCAGCTGGGTTTCTACAACAATCCAGCAACATTTAGAATCATTCTTTCTGGTGCAAATTACCAGATTTATTGAATTCAATTTCATAACTAGCCATGGTAAGATTTGAACTTCTCACTTCCAGATTTACTAGTATAGTACCATAGCCATGACTCAGCTCATCAGCTGCTGAAACCCTCATCCATGCTTTTGTTAGCTCCACACTCAACTATCCAATGCTCTGGCCTTCCATCTTCTGTCCTCTCTAAATTTGAGGTCATCCAAACTTCTGCTGCCTGTATCCTAACTTGCACCAAGTCCCGTTCACCCATCACCCCTGTGCTCGCTGACCTGCATTGGCTCCTGGTCCACAAAATGCCTCAATTTCAAAATTCTCATCCTCATGTTCAAATGCCTCGCCCCCCTCCCTACCTCTCTAACCTCCTCCAGCTCTAGAACCCTCCAAGTACTCTATGTTCTTGCAACTCTGGCCTCTTGTGCATCTCCCACTTCCTTCGCCCCACCATTGGTGGCCATGCCTTCAGCCATCTAGGCTCTGGATTTCCCTCCCCAAACCTCTTTGCCTCTCCTCCTCTCTCTCCTCCTTTAAGATGCTGCTTAAAACCTACCTCTTTGACCAAGCATTTGGTCACCTGTCCTAATGTCTCCTTCTTTGGCTCAGTGTCAATTTTGTCTGATTAAACTCCTGTGAATCGCCTTGGGTTGTTATTATTACATTAATGGTGCTATATAATGATGTAAGTTGTTCTTGTTGACTCTACCATACCCCTTAATGTATCATCTGCTAGATCTAAAAGTTTGATTACTAAAATTAATTCTACATTTAATCATCAAGAAATACCCAAAAGTCTTTAGCTAACCCACGGGAAAGAATTGCGCTCATGACCCCGTGTAGTGAAAGCACAAACATTTTCTTTTTGAATGTACTCACAATGTGATGACAAACAGCGACCACAACAGTTCTTTTTCCCCAATGTATTTTGAAGAATGTTTCTCTATTATCTATAACACTGCGTAAATGTTAGTATCCTATAACAGTGAGATGATAGTAAAATATATTTAAATAAGTTGGAAATTGAAGTAAATGATAAAGAAGAAATGTTAGAAGAGCATGGAACTTTAATTTGATTTCAATGAAACATTGTTATGATAATTGGCTAGATAATTATCAGACAACTGTTTTAAAATAAAAGTCATGTTTTCTTTAAAGGTATGAACGACTTCAGTTACCTGCACACTAACTGCTTTGAAATATCTATGTATGTGGGCTGCGACAAATTCCCTCATGAGAGTGAACTACCAGAGCAGTGGGAAAACAACCGAGAATCCCTGCTTGTTTTCATGGAACAGGTACATTATAGAAGAAGATTCATTCTCTATACTATCCTCCTCTACAATTAACACCTGGAAGGGACCAACTATTTCTGGGTAGAAGATATATGCCATTCTAGTGCAAGACAAACTAGACTACAGTGTGAGTGATAGAAGTGGGCAAAAAAAATGTGAGGTTAATTATCACTTTAGGAGCGATCGACCGACGGCGAAGAGGCGGTGGCGATTTTGAGTCCCTGGCCTCATTGAGGTGCAAGGTGCCAAACTTTCCTCTTGACGTAAATCACAGGATTAAGTCTGGCCAATATTGGGCTGCTACGCCTGATAGCCAGGTAAGTGTGGGAGAGGGGTCACAATAACAGAGTAGGGTAGGGGGGAGGTCCCAGGGTGGCCTACTCCTGCTCCTCCGGGCCCCACAAATATAATTTTAAACTTACCCTTGCTGGGCCTGTTCAGCTCTATCGCCCGTGCAACTGATCAGAGCATGCATGGCACGCGCTCCAACCAATTGCGACCTAAAATGTCAATCGGGATCACAATTTACATCTTAAAAGAAACCAACAGCCTGAAACAGGCAGTAGCTTTGGGTGCCCAGTGGTAGACCCCTTTCAAAATGGCAGCGGCTGCATCATAGGAGTTAATGGGACGGTACGGCTAACAACCCCATTTTGAGGCCGTTGCCACCCCATTAATGCCAGGAGTGACAAATTAAAAGCACCCACTGTCACTTTGAATTCTTAAAGGTTTTGCAGACTTGGATGCATCGGCAAAATATCGATATAAATAAAAGATGAGCAGGATAAAGCAACATGTGGAATATGTCAAAATGAGGTTTCTTTGAAATTTGAAGCCATGTTTTCATTTATTTTAGTCCATCATTTGGCTAAGATTTAATCATGCGTAGGGTATGTTATACCTGCTCCTGTTAGGGACACAACAAGCACACAGACAGAAAAGTGATCTGCAGTTGTAAGCCATTTCAGGTCTCATTATAGCAAAT
Organism: Squalus acanthias; assembly: GCA_030390025.1. Taxonomy (NCBI): domain Eukaryota; kingdom Metazoa; phylum Chordata; class Chondrichthyes; order Squaliformes; family Squalidae; genus Squalus; species Squalus acanthias. Next base: position 22,346,273 of record CM059438.1, on the reverse strand, counting down.
AATACAGATGTGATGACTGTGGTGGCTATAATTGTATTCCCTGGATGGAAGAAGACTGTTGCTCACAACGACTGTCAGTCTGGCGACAATATACTCATGTTAGTGCTATTACTGCTTCAATTTCTGTGATGAGTCACCACCCTCATCTGCTGCACTTGACATACCCGCTGACACTTCTCCTATCTATGGTAAGCTTAGTGCCCTCTCTGTGAATAATTAACTTTCTCTTCATTCTTCTGTGCTGTGCTCAGTTACATCAAAAGATGATGCAAGGAGCCAAAGTGGAAGCTACAATGGGTTCTTCTGTTTGATTGTCACTTTGAGTCAGAGCTGGTACTTTGGCATGCTGGAATGGTGTTGATAATAAGCTTAGCAGAAAGAGGTTCAGTACCGGAGGACTTATTGTTGAAGCAGCAAGGATGTACAACTTTATTCATATTAAAAGTGAGCTGAATTAGCCTGTCCAAGTTAATTGTCAACGAACTGACTTCTGCCCGATTTATGTAATTTTTGGGTCCAGGTTCTCATTTCCTTTTTTAAAATGACAGCACGCTTATTTACAGCACCAAAAGGTCAGGGGTATAGAATCTGTGAGTGTTTCTTCACGAGTGACGCACTCTGAGAGCAAAATGTAAAAAAAAAAGTCTGTTGCTCTTCATAACAGGCACTCTAAACCATCATCTCTCACAGCCAACCCATACAGAGCCCACAGTCCCAATTCCAATATCACCACTTTGCTACCATTAGTGATACAGATCAGGACTTAAATGCGTCAATAGCGATGGATATGCAGACCCCCATTCCAAAACCCAGGATATTTTAAATGGTGGAGTCAGGTAGCCCACTTCAAATCACCGATAGAAGATGGAGCAGCCCACACCCAGGTTTCTCCGCAAATTCCAGCTTGAACTGGGTGATTTTTCCATTCTCCACCCTGGGGGGAACAAGATCTCCCTCCACCTGTCCACTGCCCCCACCAGGGCTTCCAAAGCAGCGTCTGAGAAACAAGGGGCAGTATCTTCAGGTCGAGCAGCTAATATCCCTGTTCAGAAGTGTTTCATTCCTTCTACAGCCAGAGTGCACCTCCCCTTTAAGAGGTGCTGGCTGCCATTAAATGGCACCAGGGATGACTGATTTCCAGCTCCCCCAAACAGCCGTACAGCCAATGAATAGAGCGGGTAGCACTGGCTGCATGCCTGACTCATTCTAATGAGGTCCCAGCACAAATATAACTTGCAGAGTGCAACCATGTCAACAGCCGCATGCCCCAACCCCTTAGCGCCTGTTTTCTGGCACAATCCAGTTCCTAGGCCACTGAAATCATTGTTTTCAATTTGTTCTACACTTAAACATTTTTTTAAAAAGGCACTTTTAGAGATAATGGCCTAGAAATTCATGTCGGGCGGTGGTGCGAAATGGGCAGTATCGGATCGTCCGCCCGTTATACGCAGCACCTGATACTCAGTTCCATTGACTGCAACGGAATTGAATATCAGGTGCTGCGTATACCGGGCGGCCGAACCGATACCGCCATTTTGCGCCACTACCAAGCTGAATTTCTAGGCCAATACCTTTTAGAAGTGAAAAAAATACATTTGAATTGAGAGATGTCATTTTAAATGTGTTTTTACTGAATTTTATGCTTAAATGCAATTTGTGAAAAATAATTTCAGTTAATCGGCTTACATTTATTTACAAGACTAAGCTGCACAGCATTTTGCTTCAGTAGTTTTGGCATCAGATTCCTAAAAACTGCTTTCTACATATCGTCTTACTGTCAGTATATTTATCACCATTTATAAATATAAATACAAAATGCAAATGATAGGTTAGTAAAATTACAACCAACCTGTGAATAAAATATGTTTCTCTGTCGTTGATTCTGACACCTGAATCTGCTTAACTCTTTAGGTAATGAAAATTCCTTTCAAAATACGCACAATTTCAATGACTTAACATAAAAAATTGCAAATTTCTAATGCTTTAAAGTAGAGAGATGTATCTGCGACAAAGCATTTCTCCATTTTCAGTAATCTCATGAATAAATGGGAAAATATGAAGCTTTTATGTATTTTTCATGTTGATGTGGTACAAAACAATCCAACAGTAATTCTCAAAGGAAAGTGGATTTGTGATAATGGCATAAACAAAGGAAATGACCATAAAATAACACAAGACATTTCCCCCATTTATGTGGACAAGATTACAATGATGAGTAATCCCTTGCAATACCTTAAGGACATGTTTTCATCATGGTAAAGCTATAGCTGTTACTTTATCTTCCATATTCCTGCCCTGCATATAAATCAATGCGTTTACATGCAGTGGAGGTGCTGACCTATTTCTCACAACATTATAATACTCTGGTAAAACCATAAGTAGATGCTCGTGTTGACTTTTCCCACTAAGATTGTTTTTGTGTCTAGAAAAGTGTTAATATTCATGTGTAAATATTTCGCTGTGCTAAATTAGGGTGGACAAAAATGAGAAGTCGCACAACACCAGGTTATAGTCCAACAGATTTATTTAATTTTACAAGCTTTCGGAGCTGTCGCTCCTTCGTCAGGTAAGTTAGCAAGTTTGCTAACTTACCTGACGAAGGAGCGACAGCTCCGAAAGCTTGTAAAATTAAATAAATCTGTTGGACTATAACCTGGTGTTGTGCGACTTCTCATTTTTGTCCACCCCAGTCCAACGCCGGCATCTCCACATCATGACCTAAATTAGGGTGAGTAACTTTTATTTTGGAGGCTTGAACTTTGGACATCTGGCCTAGGCTCAGTCCACACTTTAGGATTCCACAGAGTTTTCCCGATCTCCAACTGTAACTTCAGCAGAAGTTCAGCAGAACCCCTGAAGAAATCACATAAATGGCCACTTACATCGCTTCTCCGGGGCTTCTGCTGATCTTCCATGGCATTACTGTGGGAAATCGGGAGAAACCCCACACAAATTCCAAATGCTTATCTCTTTTATTTGCTGTCAAGGTCCTACTTGCAGCGACACCTCCACTTCAGCAGCCATCAAACGGAAGGCTGGGTGTGAGCTGCTCTGTCATTTGCTGGAGAATTGGGTTTCCTTTCACTTCATTTTGCCTGTCACTTCTTTGCCCTCTCCCCTATCAGTCTTGGAAAAAGCTAACAATAAGTGGAAGTACTTTTTTTTTTAGCCTTTAAAAGTCTGCATGGATTTTTGTACCCCTAGTCTGACACTTTCCTGCAATTGTTTGCTTCCCCTTGAATCTCACTTCCATACTCCCTTCACTTCTGCTCCCACAACCAGTGTGCTCTCCACCCATGTCCAAATCTGTGCCTCAATCTACGTGTAATTATGACAATGAGCTGACAGTGGAAGCTTGTGTTGCATACAGCACACTTTACTTCATGTGGGCTTAACTCCATTTCGAACCATTTGGTAGTAAACTGCACTCGTATTGGACAATCCACCCTCGTATCTTTTCAGGTACATATGCACCGTTTGACTGTGTGGCTGCTGGCTTCGCAGCGACTTGATCCAAGTGCAGTTAACTGTGTGGTTAAGATACATTGGCCCCCATCACAAAGTGCTGAACATTCTGCCACAACACAAAATACGTGTGAGGAATTCCAGGAGATCTGTTACAGAGTGAATTAACCTTTTGGCACTTAGTGATTATAATAGCTGTAAGATTTGCAAATACAGAAGACTTACGTTTTTATATTTGTGTATTTCAGTCTCAGTTTTTTTCCCTAATCAGGTCCATAGGGGTATCAAAGGTATAGTGCAAGATAAACAAGGAAGAGGAATTCCAAATGCTGTTATATCTGTTGAAGGTATAAATCATGATGTTACAACAGGTAAGAAAAGATCTTTTTCTCTCAACAAAATTAGACTGAAATGTACGAGTTATAGTGTAGGTGCACACTAAATCCCATACAATATGCAAGAAATATTGGGCTCGATTCTTCTCTTTGTGGTGGGTAGCGGCAGATACTTTGGTATCATGAAGGAAACTTACTTATGGAATATGATGATTAGTTGTCATTAAAGATGATCAACTCAATCATTTGAATCTTTTTTCCGAGGTGTCATTCAACTGGACAGACACATGTCAGAAACTACAATTGCTCAATTTCAATTAATTCGACAAAGAACAGACTTTCCATTAGATATTCCTCTCCGTTTTTGGATAGCTACATTTAAATTATGAGAAAGGCGACACCTTCCCTGATAATAGAGCTCTCCAGCAGCTAATTAGGTCATCTACTCAAGAGCTTGTTAAGCAGTCTGTTGGTTTGCTTCTTTGCCAGGGTTCCTTTATGGTTGGCATCAGAGTTTGAATTGAAAACACCAATACAGCTACTATACCAAATGTGAATCCTTTTGTCTGTGCTCAGTATCTGGCAAAGTATCTAGGCTGACTAGTTTTTCTACATAATTGTATTTCATCATTTTAACAAATTTAAAACTCGGGTTCTCATTTGCAAACAGTAGTGTATCAGAATCAGGTGAGAAGGATCATTTCACAATCCTGCACTCCCACTGGGTATCTTCCCGGAGAGTGCTTGTCAGAGAATCAAGGCTACAATGGCCCAGATTTTCCCCTCAGTGGCGAAGGAGAGAGAGTTTTCGCAGGCTTGTCAGCGGAGATTTCTGCAGATCCCGTGTCTGATCCATTGCAGCGCCCCTCTACAGAACGAGACATAAGAGAGAAACTTCTAAAAAATCTGCAACATTGATTTTCTTCTGAGGAAATGAGACTCCGCACTTATAAAATCTTTTTTCAGGGCCGGAGAGGTTGTTCAGCAGTAATTATCACTTATTATGCCATTAAAAACTCACTTCTGAATGCAATAGCCCTAACGTTTCCAGCTGTTTTTAGTGCGAGACTAGGGGGTAATTACCCTTAGTTCATGCCATTACTGTGATTTCAGTGCCGAGTCTATCAGTGAGGACTGCAACAGCACATCCTGTGTAGGAGCAGAGTATCTCTGACAGTAACTTCTGGATTTCCATGTTTAACTGTGCATGTGTGGACACCAGAAGTTGCTGTCAGATTTACGCTGTAATAACGGCGAGCACTGTTAGCCTCACCATTATTATTATAGCAAAACCCGGGCCCATATCTCTCACGTGAGCTCCCTCCAAGCGCAGCTCCCCACTGGGAGTGCAGGGTTGTGTAATACGCTCGGAAGTGTACTCATCAACCTGAAACGTGAACTTACCAGGGTCGATTTGCCTTGTAGAGTAGCCTCGTGCCTGCAGCAGAAAAGCACAGAATCCGGTGGGTAGGTCAAAGCACAATGCATTCGGCAATCCCGTAAGTTTATAGAGTCTTGAGACCATGCTAATAGCTCTCTTTGGCCCCATAAGGATTGGGGGGAGGAGGTGGGCTAAACTGTCTAGATATTGCCAGGTTTTCAGGGTTGCAGGCTACATACCTGATCTGGAACCAACCAGTGGGTCCCACATCTCCCCTTGTGGAGGCCGGTACACTCATACTTGGTAAACATCAGCTATTAACTGAGGCTTGTATTGAGTTGTATTTCAGGCTGGAACTTGCCCGCTCCTTTCCCCCCTCAGAAGGGGAGAATTAAAATTCCTCCCAAGTATTTTTCAATGGCATTGACCTTCTTGGGATATAAACTGACTGATTTGGAAATTGGAGGAAACTGAAATGATCTCAGGAAATAAAAGCATCCTGAGAGGTTAAATAAATCACAAGACATCTGGGGAAATTATGGCAAAACGTGAATCCATTCCTTATTCACATAGATCTGAAATGTAAGGCCAAAAGAAAACGAAAATGGGGAAAATCAGAAAAATGAAAAGTTAAATCTCCCAAGATGATCCTAAATTAAATTATTTATATCTATATATTTGAAATCGAGTTAATTAACATGCATTGTTTTAAGTTAAAATCAAACTGAAGAATGTATAGAAAATTTGCTGTGTACACTATATATTGGAGAGCCCTGAAGATAAAGAGGCCTAAAAATGGTGGGTTGACAAAGAGTGAATTCTTCTAATAAAAGCTGAAGCAGAATATAGTCAATTCCTGTCACTAGTAAAGCACAATGGTTTCAACAAGAAAGATGTCTTAGCGGGCATTGACCAATATAAGAGTAACAGGCTGGTTAAACTGGAAAACAAAACCCGAGGTGTATGCTGCTAGCCACTTCAACCATTAAACAAAATATATAATATAAAAAGAAATTAAACTTTCAGTACTGTAACAGATTTTGGAGAGCAATCAAAAAACATTGTTGTGTTGTTAATCAAGCGGCAGTTGTCTTCCAATTGAAGTCTGCTCATAAAATGGAGTGCAGTGTGACAGATAAAGCTGCCGGTACAGCAAATGAGCACTGGCATTTAATCCTGTTGGTGCATCTTTTGTTGCAGCGACTGATGGAGACTACTGGCGTCTCTTGAATCCTGGTGAGTACAAAGTCACTGCCAAGGCTGAAGGTTACTCGAGTGCAACCCGAAACTGTGAGGTGGGATACGACATGGGAGCAACGCAGTGTCATTTTATTTTGGCCAGAACGAATCTGGCAAGAATTAAAGAGATAATGGAGAAGTTTGGGAAGCAGCCGATCAATCTGCCGCTCAAACGGTTCAGGCGGGTTCGACACAGACGTCGCCAGTTATAGGAATTCCTTGTCAAGAAAATTACCAAAAAAAATACCTTTCTAAATGAACACATTTTAAGATATTTTATATAAAATAACAACAAACATCCCCAATTCATTTAAAGTAACAAGATGCAATCTGTGTTTATATTGTTTGTGGGCACATTATTCAGTTCATTATTTTAATATATAACATATGCGACTTTCACACTATTCAGCACTTTTCTGCATGATTTAGTTAGAAAACTTGCCACACTGCTGCCTACATACAAAGATAAGATTTTAATAGTACTATTTTTTGGAAGCACTGGCCACTACTAACAGATGCTGCATTGATATTATTCATGTATCTCGAAAGGTTGTACCTTCAAATGTTCTCTAACTATTGGGAGTGTTTAGTTTACTGCAGTGTTCTGAGTTGTACTGTAATAAATGGAATACGAACATACACAATTGACGAGCAGGGAAGGACCAGCTGGTCCATCAAGCCTGCCCCACACCATGATGGCTGGACCATGATGGCTAAAAACATCTTCCCTCCCCTGACCTTCTCCCCCACACCTCACACTTCCCCCGCAACCAGACAATCTCTTGAGAGAGGCAAAACAACTAGTAAAACCCAGGGCCAATAAGGGAAAAAATACTCTGTAAAATTCCTCTCTGACCCCCTCAGGCGATCGAAACAGTCTCGGTGCTCACATGGACCAACTGTTACCTATAAAGACACTTAGCTTCTATATGATGCGATCTCTGCCCCAGTTAGGAACCAGTCCAGCCCCCTCTTGAAGGCATGCAGAGAGTCAGCATCCAGCTCACCAGCTAGCAGTGTATTCCTAGGGCTCACAATTGTCTGGCAAAACAAGAACTGCCTAATATCCAGTCTATTATCATACATAGTTTAAACTCATGTCCCCTGGTCCTCCTCAATCTTGTTAACCTGGAATAATCTATCAATAGGGACACTATCCAGCCCTTTAATTATTTTATAGACCTCTATCAGGTCACCTCTAAGTCTATGCTGCTCTAAAGTAAATAGGCCAAGGTCCTTGAGTCTATCGGTGTAGCTGAGCTTCTTAAAGCTAGAAATCATTCTTGTAGCTGTCCTCTGGACCTTTTCCAAGGCCATTATATCACCCACCATGTGGGGGGAACAAAACTGAGTACAGTACTCTAGATGAGGTCTGACCAGCGACCTGTACAGAATCAAAATGGTGTCCTTTGATTTATACTGAGTGGTTCTATTAATACAACCCAATACCTTGTTAGCTTTAGCTACAGTTTCTCTACATTGGTCGTGAACCTTCAGTGATCTGTGCACAATAACATCAAGAACGTTTTCTCTCTCGACTTCTTTCAGTATTGTTCCCTGTAAATGATACATGTTTTCTGTGTTGGCCCAACCAACATGCATGACACTAAATTTATCTAAATTAAATGCCATTTGCCAATGTGTGACCCACTCCCCTAGCGCATCTAAATCTTTTTGGATTTGATTGCACTCCCCCACCGTCTTAACCCTTGCACAGATTTTGGTGTCATCTGCAAACTTACTTACCATACTTCCACCACCACTGTCCAGGTCATTAATAAAGACCGTGAAGAGTAGCGGGCCTAGGACCGATTCCTGGGGGACAGCACTAGTAACACGTCTCCAAAGCTGAACCACATCCGTTAACTACAACATTTTGGCTGTGGGATTGGAGCTAATTCCTAATCCAGTGTTTTGAATTTCTACTGATATCACAAGATTTCATTATTTCTTTGATAAGGTACCTAGTGTGAGGTACCTTATCAAAGACTTTCTGAAAGTCCAAGTAGACAATGTCTACCGGATTTCCCTCATCCACGACCCTAGTGACTTCCTCAAAAAGCTCTTATCAAATGGGTCTGTTGTGTTTTTGAATCTATTTGAGGCGAGTACAGAACCTCCCTATTAACTTGCAGATGGTGTGTTCAAGTTAAGTCTGACAACTTCACTAAATAATCATAAGTTGCATAGGAGGACAGCCTGAGAGATGCTTTCTTCCCCATTTGCACAAAGATGGTTAGGGAGAATCTACAAGAAAATGTTGCACCAGTAAAATGCAGCCTGTATCTACCAAGTGCCCACTATGTTAGAACAGCAGTTTACTTGTTCATAGTGACTCAAGGGTGCATAGCAGCAAAGTACCCCACAGGCAAATGGCCACCGTGACGCTGATTCTGATTTGACAATAAGTGATTGTTGGCATTAGGGTTCTATTAGAATAGACTCTGACACTATTCTCAACAGTACTATGTTCAGAGGTGCTTCTCTTATAGTTTCTGCCTTTCTTTCTGGCCTGTATGTTCTTCCAGTAACCAGCCTGCACTGGTTCACTGTGTATACACTCTCACTGTCCTGGCCTTTTCTTACATTCCACATGACATAGTCTTATATCATAAATAAATAACTCTACAGCAATGTGTTCAGATAGGAACCGATCCTATGTTACCTGAAGCACTAACTTAGGGTGCATTTACACTGCAGCTATTAGCCTGAGACCAGTAGCTGCAGTACGTGCCCTGGACAGGCAGAACCACATTTACGATAGCAAAATACTGCAGATGCTGGAAATCCGAAATAACAACAGAAAACACTGGAAAAACTCAGCAGGCCAGGCAGCATCCGTGGAGAGAGAAACAGAGTTAACGTTTCAGGTCGAGACCTTTCATCAGAACCACATTTACGTTGTCTAACTCCTGCCAGTCTGGTCCAAAAGACAGTTCTGTGTAGGCCTGGATACAAGTGTAGGCAAAGCTCTCTTCAACAGTTAAAAATGTAAACATTTAAGCAAGGAGCGGAGAATCCCCACACTTTAAACATTTAAATTGAGATTAGGTGTGTTTACAAAGTGCCTGGGGGTCCAACAGATTCACACTCCATGCAGCGTGAGACTACTTCACTACTTCAAGAAGTCTCACACTGTTTCACACTGGAGCCAGGATGGGGCCTGACTCTGAACTTAGACTGCCTATTTAGTGCCAGTGTGAAGCTGAAATCGCTTTGCATCCTTAATGAACTGCAACTTAATGAGGGTATTGTATTGGAGTTACTATTCCCCATGGATGAATATTTTGGTAATAATATCAAAATAACCATATTTCTGTTAAACGTAGTGAAAAAGTGGGAATTGTTTTGGATCTGGCGTAAGTTCACTGTTCGCGCAGCAGAAACCCTGTTTATTGAGGCAACTCCTGGCCTTTGTTGCACGTTCTTCACAATTACTGTTACACTATCAGCAAGGAAATCAGAAACCTGTTCTGATCTCTCATTCTTATGCTACTTTTCTAAAGGTTGTAGAGAATCACGCCAAGTGCCCAACTGGGAAAAAATAAAGGAAGCATCAGTTTACATTTAAAATGAAACTTCAAAACCTTATTGACCAATTCGAACAGCTGAGGCATCACAGTTCCAAAGAGTTACTCATGAATTTCAGTTCAAACGCTATTTCAGTCATTCTAATACAAAATTGATTTGAACTGTGGTAAAATGTAAAGAGCCAACAAGGGAAAGTTCTAAACAATTTGCGGTTTAATGTAAATGATGAAAGCATTTCAACTTACATGGACTTACAATATACTTTTATTGGTTCTGGGCATATGCTATGTCATTTTAATCTGTTAAACAGTTGTTGTTTTCAGTGGGTCCGTCCAAATACCAAATTCCAGGTTCTAATTAGATTCAATCAAAACAGATGATCTTTTGATTTCAAAAGTGGGACTGTCGCCAATAAATAAATCAATGCTGCAATAAATTTGAAACAATAAAAAGATAACATGAAATGGTCACAGAAAATAGGGGTGCAGCAGAAAACTGTCAGTTGCGGATTGGCTGCCCGTTATACACCTGCCTACGCCTAAACTGAAAATTACCCCCATTGAATGTTGTTTGCTGCACATTTATTTTGTTATTCAGTTCAATCAAAAGGATGGCCCACTTAATCACATTTCTATGGATTGGAGTCACCTTTCAATTCCACGGAAAACAGATGGCTGGCACCTCAGCTGCCCTATTAACGCTAAGACTCACCGGATACAATTTCGGGCAGAAGTTGAAGATCGCCCCCTATCTGTCAAATTAAGAACATTTTATATGTTGATGGATCTTTTATGGCTTTGCTCATGGTGTGTTTTAGGATTGGCTGTTTTAAAATGTGGACACATTAAATTCTGACAGCAATAGCCTCTCCCACTTCCAGTAGAAGCATAGGTGCCCCCATAACTCCAGTTCTCTCCCTCTCTCTCCCCCCATCAGGGTCTTCATCTCCCCCCCCCGCCTTCAACTGGGTATTCCTTCTTCAACACGTTATCTCTCTGCACCCATGACAGTATATCTCTCCCTCTCTTTTATAGGCTTGCACTCAACAATGCCACTACCCCAAGATGGTATCTCTTTCTTTTTATCTCTTGATCTTTGCCTTCCACTACCAGTTACCAAGAGGGTCTCTCTCCCTTTTCCATAGCAACATCTGTCACCCTGTTCTCTCCCCACCAGAGCCTGTCTCTCTGCCTTTCTGTCTATTTTCTTCCTACTCCCTGTGCCATAGCATACTAAAATACATAAATAAAGCCAGGACTCCTGTAGTTGTATATCATTGGTTTTATGAAGAAAGAGGAACTTTTCTTTGTGCACAAGTTGGAATCACAGCCTTGCATTTTGTATAGTGGGACTGTGAGGAACTGCAACGGTAGCTGCATCTGGAAGAGCTTTTTTTGGTGGAATATGATAGGGTAGAATTGTTTTTGGTCGAATGTGCTTCGGGCAAAAATTCAAATTAGGGAGCAAGCTTTTGCACAGTATTCTTGGTGATTAGCAAAAGTAGAATAAAACCAAGGTAACTAATTAGAAGGAGAAAACACAGAGACTTAACCAAGGAGGTTAATACAGATACAAGACATTTTATTATAAAGGTATTCAAAATAAATGTTCAATGGATAAAATTTGAGTTATTTGAATTATTTTGTCAGTAACTTTGATTTTAAATATTCAAATTTTCATGGCATCACAAAATTTTAGACTTATGTTTCACAAATAGAAATGTGGACATTTGATGGACACTGGGATCAGCTAAAGGTAACGGTGTTTCAGGCTAGCTCTAAACCCAAAATGGTATTATTTCCCTTCAGTGAAGTGTCACTTAAAAATCAGTTCAATTTATGGCATTGTCACAACTATAATGAAATGTATGGTAGAAGGGTCAATTTAAAGCTGAAAGGACAATATTGAGTTTGTGTGCAAAAAGAAAATTTAGCAGTATTTTGTCACGTCACTTTGAGTGTTTTAAGTATTGTTTACAACCAATGTTACGTTCCCGTGTGGCAAGTAATGAAAGTGTAAATTAAACATTTATGTAGTCATGGCTGAGGTTCTAAATATGGCCTTGGAAAATAGTACCTTTCTTATTCCTGCATAATTATATAATATTTTTATATGTTTGGTGTACACTCGGATTTATGGTGGAAATTGTAAGCTGAATATCCATAACGTTTTTATACTTAACCTGCTAGAATGACTGTAACTTGTTCATGCTGTATTAATTTGTCACTTTGTGCTAATTTGTTAACTTGCAGTCATCTGAACTCTATAAGTGTTCTTGCACTTTAATAAAGCATTATAACATATCAGTTTGCCACTGTTGCTGCATTGATTCAGTAATATTGATAATGAGCTGATGGATGATAGTCTTGGCCCCATTTTCTTCCATTCTCCTACAGCTAACCATTGTTGCCTGGGGCTGAGAGCACTTTCAACCTTTTATCTGTAACTCTTTGTATGTTCCATAGAATCTTTCAACCACCCCCGCACCCCCCCCCCCCCCCCCCCGTCTTACATTTAAAGAGTAATCCTTGTTTAAAGGGCTGTTCTGTAGAGCACAGCAGCCTGACCTTCCATAGAGATAGATGCTGTGCATTGATATCAGACATTGGAGCTCCATGTGTGTTTCCACTAGGAGCCTTTTAGTTCCACATAATGTGTGTGGCAGTTATAGATCGATGGGGAAAATGCATTTCAAATGTAACAGGGGCTCTGGTATCATCTCTGTTTTCTGTAATAGTTCTACAACCAGAAATGTATAACCATGTGGAAACATTTATATGTATTTCGTTTGTAATAAGATTATTCTGATAACTGAATTGTTTTAAGCTGAAGTGCCCTAAAATGGAACTTTTTATTTATGAAGTATGCATCCCGTCCAACTCACTTTTTATGCAACTGCATTCAAATTACTTTAAAAAAATGCTACAATCCTTATGATATCAAAGTAGGTATTCTCCGGTGAATTATGGTATGGTCGTGCCGTGGTTATGTTATTGGACTAGTAATTCAGAGTCCTGGATTAATAATCCAGAGAATGTTAGTTCAAATCCCACCATCGCGGTTTGGGAATCTAAATTAATTATTTTTTAAATCTGGAAATTTAAAAAAAGCTAGTTTCAATAAAAAAAAGTGAGCATGAAGCTATCGAATTCGCATTAAAACCCAACTGGTTCACTGATGTTCTTTAAGGAAGGAAATCTGCCATCCTTACCGGGTCTGGCCTATATGTGAATCTAGTCCCACACCAACATGCTTGACTCTTAACAGCCCTCAGAAGTGACCTATCAAGACAGTCAGTTGTATCAAACTGCTACAGCGGCCCACCACCACCTTCTCAGGACAACTAGGGATGGACAATAAACGGCGAGAATGAATAGAACTAAATAGACGCCAGCACTGTTCAGATTTGTTCATTTGCTGTCTTTGTGAGAGTAAAATAATGTCTGTACATGGGAAAGGAATTGCTAGGAAGCAGAAAAGTTAGGGTGAGACTACAAAAAAAAAGAGGAAAGGTGAATTGAGATATTTTTAAAGACTTATTGCATAGATGTTGCACTCGAATGGCTCAAAGAGTTACGGGAAATGTGGCTGATAATGCAGTTCAAGTTCCGTGCTCTCGATGGTAACACTGTGCCCATGTGCACAAACGGGTTTACATTGGGAGCTCAGTCTATTTGCATAATTTATTGCCACTTTGACAACATGTCTTATTCACTGGGTGTGCCAGTAGCCAGTGAAGAGCTGCTGGCTGCCCATTGTGTGTGAGGTGCTTTCCCAGTGTGAGCGAGGGCACCAGGCACTGAGGCCGTGATTTCACCTACCGAGGCAGGTCCGGGGCGGCCAGGGTCGGTGGCGCAGTCCCAGCCCGCTGCCTGCTCCATCCCGCTCTGTTGAAGTGATTTTACGATGATTGGGCTTGTTAAGCTCGCCTAGTGAGGTTCCCAGCCAATTAAAAGGAAGCGGGTCTGATGATGTAATTTGATGACGCGCCATCAGCCGGTTTCCTTAAAAGGACCAGGCGCAAATTTACTTTGACATTCATGCTGTCAGTGTTCTACAGCATTGAGGTGCTGCAAACACTGACAATGACTGCACAGAGGTGCACGGCTGCACCCAGGTTCTCCCATGACTCCCTCCATATGCTTATGGAGGGAGTCACAGCACACAGGGAGGTTCTCTTCCTTTCCAATGGGCGGAAGAGACCTCCCCAAGAGACCAACGCAGCCTGGTTGCACATTGCACAGGAGCACACAAGCAAGGATGTCGTCAGGAGGACCAGGCTGCAGTGGCACAAACCTTTCAATGATCTCAGTAGATCACGAAATGTTAGTACAAAGCCACACTCAACCTCATCCTGCTGTGCCACTCATCACATCCCCATCACTTTGCCTTCCCTACCCTACTCCTGCACATCCTTACACCAACTGAATTTGCACCTGTGCCCGGTGATGCTGGTGTTGGGGCTGATTGTGATGGGATTCTGAGGACCAAGGTGAGATTTTTTCAAGGTCACTGATGCTGATGGAATAGATGGCAGGTGAGGTTGAGATGACAGAAGCGATCTGTCAATGGTGAAAGAGGCTGTTCCAATGAGGTGACACTGGATAAAGAGTTTGTTTCAAACACTTGCTAGCTGCATAAAGCTCAATCTGTCTTCCAAATGCAGTAAGCAACAGCTTCTAACCTTGGAAAGTGAAGACCTATGAAATAGGAGCTTTTATAGACCATTTGCAGCTGTCAAGTTAATAAATAATCCCATGAGGACACAACACCCGACCTCCTTACCTGACGTGATCCCCGAGCAGCAGGGAAGCTGTTGGCGAACTCTAAAAATCTGAAGGTAAGCTTCAAATAATACTTAATTGCCCCTTAACAATCCGGCTAATGATATAAATTGCCTCCCCCGCTGCTTGGTGTCGGGTCTGTTCAGCGCTGACAAACCCGATAGAGGCAGGTTGACAGCGGGGTCCCGACCCGCCGTCAATCATTTCAAATTTCACAGCTGACCCGCCTCCAATCCCATCCTCTCAGCACCGGTAAAATTTCGGCCTGAGTGAGTGGATAAGGGTCAGAGGGGCACAGGCAGGTGTGTGGGGTACTGGGCAAGTGGTGAATTGGTGCCAATGGCTGCATTGCTGAGGGGAGCAGGGGAGTTCAAATTTGTTTTTACAATTTTTAATGATGGCCTCCACTTCAGCAACCATTCCAAATAGATGCTGTGTGGCTGGAGCTGGCTGTCTGGCTGCTCTAGTGCTGCAGTATATTATAGGGCAGCAACTTATTTAAGTAGAAACTGAAGGCCTAATGAGCCTAGCGCACCATTTATCCATTGGCTACCAGCCCCTTTTGTGTTGATGCCTGCATTGGGGTGCCCGGTTTTCTGCTTCAGTACATCCCTTAAAAGCCCCAATGTTTCTGTTGAACTAAATAAAATCTATTGAATATAGATCATGTAGTGAGGCTCTAATACGTAGCTTTTACATATGTTGACTTTTTTTTCCACAGCATGAAAGACTTATAAAACTCTACCATGAATTCAGGTAGTTGGAAGTCCAGATTTATATATATATAGCCATTTGGG
The DNA here is from genome assembly GCA_030390025.1 of Squalus acanthias. Taxonomy (NCBI): domain Eukaryota; kingdom Metazoa; phylum Chordata; class Chondrichthyes; order Squaliformes; family Squalidae; genus Squalus; species Squalus acanthias. The sequence goes on along the minus strand of CM059438.1, from coordinate 22,330,741 downwards.
GCCATTTTAATTATTTTCACAATTCCTAGAATCTACCATGTGAGACGGTAATAAAATGAAAGGACTGATTGCAATCAATTGCTTTAAAAAACTATTTTACAGAACTGGTTACCTGGTAATTACTGTCAGCAGGGACTGACTCAGGTCTCTAGAATTTCTGCTCGTATAAATACAGGAGGCTTTTGCTAACGCACGAAGTAGCACGGAGCCCAGTTCGACATAGTACTGCTTCTACAGCGTACTAAACTCGGGATTTGGTGAGTGAGGGAATTCAGTGCATTGAGGGAAGTGGTGCTATTCTGTTTTTTTTTAAAAACAAGGAGTGGTCCAAGAGAGGGAGCATGAGACAGCGATACCTGAGAGCTGAGGTCTAGAGACATTCATTAAAATTAATAGTTTAGCCAGGATACTAATTAGCTTCTGAAAGAGAGAATAGACATTTTTTAGATCATGAATGGGCAGCTGATACCTGTTGCTTCCAATTCCTGCATCATGTGGGAACTTCCGGACACTTCATGTGTCTTGGGGGACCATGTGTGTAGGAAGTGTTTCCAGCTGATTGAGCTCGAGCTCAGGGTTTCCGAGCTTGAGGGGCAGCTGGTGTCCCTGCGGAGCATCAGGGGGGCTGAGAGTTTCCTGGACCCTATATTCCAGGAGGTGACCACCCCACAGGCACAGAGAATTCAGGATAGTAAATGGGTGGCCACCCGGAAGAGTAGGAAGAGGCAGGAAGTGCAGGAGTCTTCGGGGTGCGTGTCACTCTCAAACCGGTACGCAGCATTGGAGACTGCTGGGAGTGACGACACCTTGAAGGAGTGCAGTCCAGACCATAGCACCAATGGGCAAGGGACTGCACGGGGGACAACAAAGCGTAGAAATGCAGTCGTTATAGGAGATTTCATAGTTAGGGGGACAGAGGCGTTTCTGTAACCGTCATCGTGAGTCCCGCATGGTGTGTTGCCTCCCTGGTGCCAGGGTAAAGGACATCACAAAGAGGTTGTAGAATATTCTGCAGCGGGAAGGGAGTGAGCCAGAAGTTGTGGTGCACATCGGTACTAACGATATAGAGAGGGCCGGTATTGAGGTCCTACAGTCAGACTTTCAGGAGCTAGGGAGGAAGTTAAAAAGTAGGACCTCAAATTAGTAATCTCTGGCTTACTCCCAGTGCCACGCGCCAGCGAGAGTAGAAATAGGAAGATAGGGAGGATCAATGCGTGGCTTGGGGCATGGCGCAGGAGGGAGGGCTTCAGATTCTTGGGGCATTGGGACCAGTTCTGGGGCAGGAGGCTCCTATTCAAAAGGGACGGGTTGCACCTCAACAGGACTGGGACCAATGTCCTCGCGGGGAGGTTTACTAGTGTGGTTGGGGAGGATTTAAACTAAATTGGCAGGGGGGTGGGCACCAGCATATAGAAGTAGAAAAGAGGAATAAGGTGTATAAAGGAGGGAGAGTGTTGGATAGTACTAGAGAAAGAAGTAGTACCATATTAGATAGGTGCAGACTAAGAAGGACTACGAGGAATACAAAGACAGGTTTGGAATACATGTATGTAAACACACAAAGTGTGGTGAATACGGTTGGTTAGCTACAAGCACAATTAGCCGTGTGGGAATATGATGTAGTGGCAATAACAGAAATGTGGCTTAAAAATGGTGAGGACTGGGCGCTTAATATTCACGGATACAAGGTGTTCAGAAAAGATAGGGAAGGAAAAAAGGGAGGTGGGGTGGCAGTGCTGATTAAGGAAGACATTGTAGTGTTGGAAAGTGAGGATGTCCTTGAGGGGACAAGGACAGAATCCATTTGGTTAGAGTTGAGAAGCAAAAAGGGTCTGATTGGGGGTATTCTATAGGCCTCCAAATAGTGAGAGAGATATAGAGGAGCAAATCTGCAGGGAAATCACAGAGATGTGCAAGAACTATAGAGTGGTGATATTGGGGGAATTTAATTACCCAAATATCGATTGGGATAATGTTAGAGTAAAGGGAAAGGAGGGGAGGAATTTCTGAAATGTGTTCAGGAGAACTTCCTTGACCAGTATGTTCTCGGCCCAACTAGGAAGGAGGCATTGCAGGATCTGGTGCTGGAGTATGAGGTGGGCCAAGTGGACTAGGTGTCTGTGGGAGAACACTTAGGTAAGAGTGATCATCGTATCATAAGATTTAGATTAGTAATGGAGAAGAGCAAGGAACAATCTAAAGTAGAACTTCTAAATTGGAAGAGGGCTAACTTCAATGGGATGAGAGGGGATCTAGCCAGGGTAAAATGGAACCAAAGATTGACAGGAAAAACTGCAATGGAACAATGGGTGATCTTTAAGGAGGAGATGTTTCAGGTACAGGCTAGGTACATTCCAACAAGAGGGAAAGGTAGGGGAACCAAAGCAAGGGCTCCTTGGATGACGAGGGAGATAGAGAATATGATGAAACAAAAAAAGGTGTATGATGCATGTCAGGTGAATTCTTCAAGTGAGAACCAGGCCAAATACAATAAGTTGAGAGGGGAAGTGAAGAGGAAAATAAGACTGGCAAAGAGAGAATATGAGAATAGAATGGCAGTTAACATAAAAGGGAACCCAAAAATCTTCTACCGGCATGTAAATAGTAAGCAGGTAGTAAGAGGTGGGGTGGGGCCTATTAGGGACAAAGAAGGTGATATATGCTTAGAGGCGCAGGGCAAGGCGAGAATACTTAATGAGTACTTTGTATCGGTATTTACTAAGGAAGAGGATGCTGACAAAATAACGGTAGAAGCGGAGATGGTAGAGGTAATGGATGGGGTGAAAATTGATAGGCAGGATGTACTGGAAAGGTTGGATATGCTTAGAGTGGATAAGTTGCTTGGTCTGGATGGCTTGCATCCCAGGTTGCTAAGGGAAGTGGGGGTGGAGATAGCGGAAGGGCTTGCCATAATCTTCCAATCTTCCCTAGATGCGGGGGAGGTGCCATAGGATTGGAAAGTGGCAAATGTGACACCCTTGTTCAAGAAAGAGTGTAAGGACAATCCTAGTCAGTTTAACATCAATGTTGGGTAAGGATTTAGAAACAATAATCAGGGAAAAAATTAACAGGCACTTGGAGAGGTTTAAGTTAATTAAGGAGAGCCAGCACGGATTTGTAAAAGGCAGATGAAGTAACAGAGAAGGTTGAGGAAGGGAATGCAGTGAATGTTGTCTATATGGATTTTAAGAAAGCGTTTGACAAAGTACCACATAAAAGTCTGGTTAACAAAATTGAGGCTCATGGAATAGGTGGGTCAGTGGCAGCTTGGATAAGAAATTGGCTTAAGGACAGAAAACAGCGATTTGTGGTAAATGGTTGTTTTTCAGACTGGAGGATGGTAGGCAGTGGTGTTCCCCAAGGGTCAGTGCTGGGGCCACTGCTTTTTTTGATACATATAAATGACTTGGATATTGGAATACAGAGTAAAATTTCAAAATTTGCTGATGATACCAAACTTGGAGGTGTGGCAAACAGTGAGGATGATACCAATCGACTGCAACAGGACATAGAAAGGCTAGCAGAATGGGCAGACAAGTGGCCGATGGAATTTAATACAGAGAAATGTGAGGTGATGTATTTTGGCAGATGGGATAGGGAGAGGCAATATACACTTAATGGCACAGTTTTAAAGAGTGTGCAGGGACAGAGGGGCCTGGCGGTTCATGTACATAGATCTTTGAAGGTGGCCGGACATATTGAGAAGTGGTTAGCAAAGCATATGGGATCTTGGGCTTCATAAATAGAGGTATTGAGTACAAAAGCAGGGAAGTTATGCTGAACCTTTATAAAGATCTGGTTAGGCCACAACTAGAGTATTGTGTCCAGTTCTGGTCCCCACACTTTAGGAAGGATATGAAGGTCCTTGAGAGGGTGCAGAGGAGATTTACCAGAATGGTTCCAGGGATGAGGGATTTTAGCTACAAGATTAGGTTGGAGAAGCTGGGGTTGTTCTCCTTGGAGCAAAGGAGGTTGAGGGGAGATTTGATAGAGGTGTACAAGTTTATGATGGGTTTGGATAAGGTAGACAGAGAAAGGCTGTTCCCATTAGCTGATGATACAAGGACTAGGGGACACAGATTTAAGGTTTTGGGGCAAGAGAGGCTGTGAGGAAGAACTTTTTTACGCAGCAAGTGGTAATGACCTGGAACTCACTGCCGATGTAGTTAGTGGAAGCGGAGACAATCAATGACTTCAAAAGGAAATTGGATAAGAAATAAACTTGCAGAGCTACGGGAATAGAGTGGGGGAATGGGACTGACTGGATCGCTCTACAGAGAGCCGGCACGGACTCGATGGGCCAAATGGCCTCCTTCTGTGCTGTATGACTCTATGGGGGAAAAATTCAGTTGGTTGCGCCTCCCGTTAGCGCCTTAAGAGGGCGCTAATGGGGCGCAAAGCAGCTAGCGCCCGGGCGCAGCGATGTTTGCGCCGCTCGCGAACTTAACTAGACATTTTGCGGCGGCGCTAAACTTTATCGCCGCGATCTCCTGCGCCGGCAGATCATGACGTCACTCGAGTGCGCAACGCCCCGGTATCGCCCCGGAGCGGATATTGAGTGGCGCCCCCTGCCTTACCGCCTGACGCTAGCAACGACAGGTTGAGGGGAGCGTTCTGCAGTCATGAAGGGAAAGGGGGAGCGCTATTTAAAGGTGACAGCTTCCTGCCTTTTATTGTTGGTGGCATTTTTGAACTACGCATTCTGAGAGAGAGAGGGAGAGACTTCTGGAGAGATTCAACGTTGTGTGAAGGAGTTTTGGGTACTGAGCAGCACTTTGCAGGTTCATTTTGATTTGCCATTCCTTGTATCGATTTAGCAGAGACTGTGGGGGCTGCACTCTGAGCTCTTTGCCTGGCACTCTCCATTGTTCTTTCCAGCACATTTAATGTGCAGGTCTCTCCAGGCCGAGATTCAAGGCTGCAATGAGCAGGATGTGGATGGAAAGCAAGATTAACCATCCCCTTTAAGAACTGGCCCGTGCCATTGTGTGTGTGTTCCATTGCTGACTGACATTACATGAGCTTCGCCAGCGCTCTGAGGTAGCGCCTCGCTCCTCGGCCTTTGCGCCTTAAGACAGGTGTGAAGCGCCTGATTTAGCGCTGCAATCACCTCCAGGGGCGATAAAAGTCAAGTTTGCAGTCGGTGGCGATAATTAGCGCCAGGCGCTAATCTTTGCGCCCGGCCGATATTTGCGCCCCAAACAGGGCGCGACTGAATTTTTCCCCCTATGACTCTATGAATTAGAATATTGAGAATTGTAGAATGCTGGTTATATTTGACATGGCTGACCACACCATGTTCCTCCAACGGCTCTCCTCCACTGTGAGACTACCCTCACTTGGTTCCATGCTTACCTATTTGATCATAGCCAGAGCATCTCCAGCAATAGCTTTCTGTTTAAATCCCTTCCTCTCTCTGCAGTCTTACAACTTCCCCAAACTGTCCGCTCCTCTGACACTGGCCTCTTTTCATCTTCTGTTCCACTTTGCGTGCATTTACATTACAACTTCCACATTTATGCAAACCGGTTTTGGCTTCAACCGGACACTAAACATGTAGTGTGAATGTACCATTAATCTTGATTTTGTTTTTGAGCTTTCTAGCGTAATAGAATGTAGAAGGAAGTAAATGCTAAGTTGTTCTTGGTTCCCTGTGCTGGCCAATATACTGTCTGATTGACATATGATTTCCAACCCACACACACAAGCAATCTGCAATCTGTAAACATTCATGCTAATCCTACTTTCCACAGACCATCTTGTGTGAGATAGAGGAGATATTAATACATATGCTTGTGAACTGACAAGTCTCCAAAGCTGGTATTGATCCAATAGATACTCGACGTTGAGAGTGTGCTTGATATTTTCTCATGAAATTCTCTTTATGTATAGAGGATATGATGTGGGTAGCAGTACAATATGCTAAGTATCTCTACAAATATGGTTTGTCAAATATTGAGTTATGGTTAGACTCCGAGGTATTTATTGTACTGCACAGCTGGTCCAGGACACTTCCTATTCATGACATTTGAGAAAAAAATGTTAGTGATATTGGTTCTGTTGTTTTTGACACAAGGAAATCATTTGAAATAATCTTGTTAGGGTACTTTGTCATTGTGAAGTTGGTGCTTTATTTCCACTGTTATTTCTCCAGAAGTGCTCTTCCTGTTCTCTTTTTCTGCATCTCACTCTTAACATCCTACCATTTGAATCAATTAGAAAAGCAGATTGATTAAAGTATAATACAAGTATTTCTGGGAGGGAGGGGATCAAGCATGAAGGTAAGCATGGAACTTATCCTTGTAGTAAATATTTTAAAATCTCAAGGATAATATTTGTATCTTTGAAACTATTCATAAGTAGTATTGCAAAGTTATACTGAAATCCGAGACTATGGGCATGTTGGATCCTTAATTTGTACTTATAGAATTTTTATCTTGTAACATTATTTTGTAGGACAGCCCCTTGAAGCTCTCCTAACATGGCCAGAGAGTATATCTGTGGAGCTCTCTGGAAGAGTACTATCCAAACAGCCTGTGGGTATTTGATATTCTGATTGAGAACTTATGAAATGAAATACTCAAAGGGCTGACAGACAGATTTTCTACATGTATTTTCACTTGAATCTTGATAATAATGGGTATGAAATGAATTGTTTCCATGTGGCACCTAATGGAAATTAATGTCTGGGTTTTGAAAAGTGTCAGTCATAATCATTTAGTTCCACATGCTATAGATAACTGACCACAGTATTTTTAACCAAGATATATAATTACACATTTTACAAAAAGGTTTTGTAATAATTCATTAAAATCACTTTTGCACAATTTTAATTGAACAATACTGGAATGCATTGCCTGAAAGGGTGGTGGTAGCAGATTCAATAGTAGCTTTCAAAAAAGAATTAGATATACACTTAAAAAGGAAACATATGCATGAGGAAAAAGCAGGGGAGCGGGACTAATTCGTAGCTCTTTCAGAGAGTCGGCCTCAGGCATGATGGGTCGAATGGCCTTCTTCTGTGCAGCAAAATTCTATGATTCTATAAATGCGCACAATTACTTAAGATTTTTCTATTCTTTTCAAACACAGAATTGTGTTTGGTTGAACATTTAAACATAGAAATTACTTTTGCCATCACTATTAATGGCTGTGTTACCTCTGGACAAGGTGTGATTCATTTCAGGAGTGCTATACTGCATACATTTTTGGTTTGGCTTTATCGTGGCACACTACACAATTATTGCTGACATAAAGTGGCCTGCTGGCAGTATAGCGCTGAATCCATGTGTGGTAGCCTTGTTGAGCTTTTTAACACTGACATCATTCATTTGAACTTGCATCATTTTGCAATGTTATCTCCTTGCGACTGCGATGCATTGCAGATGCTGATTTCTAACTGGCATTGCAGCAGCTGTTGCAGATTGTTTTGCTCTGGTCAGCACTGGACAGCTGAAGAAGAGAGCAACTAATTCAACTCTGTTGAAGACCATGGCCTGGACTTTGCTTCACGGGCGCCATCGGGAAATGCGTCCGTCTGGCCGAGGTGAAATTGCGCCCAAGTTTCCGCTCAAACTAATTGACATAAACCCGAACGTAAAATCTCCCATGAATCAGTGCAATCAACGAGCGTAATCGAAACGTAACTGGAAACGAGCCAATGGAGCCTCAAAGTGCTAGGATGTGGTAGTATAAAAGGTAAGGAAACAAATTCCCCTTCAGAGTGAGGCTGGAGACCACAAAGTAAGCATCTCTCTGTCCTGCAAACTTTGACAGTAATTAATTGAAGTCACTCTGTAGTGAGTCTGAAGTGTTTTTTAAACTTTTCCCTCCCTGCAGATGACTGACGGTGAGAAGGAGGCTGTCCGCAAGAGGGCTTCACAATGCAGCTCATGCCCATCGAGCTGGCAGATGAGGGGCCAGTGGAAGGACAGGGCTTCTCAGCAACGCTCCTTCCTGGGAGCGCAGCCCCCAACCCCACCCTCAGGTCACCCCCAAGCAGAGACAGAGTCAGCCGACTCGCCTCAGCCGGGCACCAGTCCTGACACAGATAACTGTGCTCAGAGAGCAATTCTGTGCTGCGATATCTCCCAGGTGTCTGACTCCAGCAATACTGTGACGGGGGTGGTGGGGAGTTTTCGAGGAGATGGAGGATGCATTTGCCTCTCAAGAGGCTGCCACAGAGCTGTGAGTCAGCGGAGTCTGGCTTGTCCTCTGCAGACATGAAGGGACGTCTGCTGGTGGAGCATCAAAGTGGAATGGGCTCCATCAATGAGAACATAGACAACCTTGATGGCCTGGTGTCAGTTTCTGCTGTGGTGATCTGCGGCAATATCACACAGGTGACACTACAGCTCCAGGAGCCCATACAACAGTTGACTGCTGCTTTAACAGGCAGTTCAGCTGCAAAGGGTTAACAAAGTAGAAGTCAGGAACCCAACTTAATGGAGGCTGAGGCTTCTGCTGTTCAGGCTTTGCTAGACAGACTGGAGGGTGTGATGACTCGCGGTTTTCAGGGTCTCAATGAGGCCTTGTGGGATCTGGCAGCTGCCATTGATCCACCCATCAGGGCGTTGGCTGAGGCCGCAGATCAATTCCGCACTGGTGGGTTGGTGCATGCGGTCCGAGCGGCTGATACTTCCACCTCCATGGGTGGCAGCACCACCCTGGGCTCCAGCCTTACAGGAGCAGGCACGTTGCCAGCTGCACACGACAGACTGCACGAGGCAATCCAGGGATGCAGGGAGTAGCATTCCTGCCCCAGGAGCAGATGGCCATAAGGCCCACGGCTCATCATCCGTCCATCGCATCGCAAGAAGTCGCACCATCCATGCCGGCTGATAGGCAGCTCAGGCGGCCAGCTGGTAGAAGAGCTCATCTGGGCATTGGAGCCAAGCGAGGTGTCTTGAGAGAGTCGGGGGAATTTAATTCCTGTCTCTACTACCTCCACTTTCTCCCCCTTGTGGTTCAATGGGAGGAAAGCTGCCAGGCTGGACGAGATTTGTTAAATTTTAATACAGTCTTTGTACAATTCTTAAATTTGGTAAATTTTTGCACTCTTGTTCATGTTTAAAGGTTAAAGTTTAACACAGTCTCTGCACAATTTTCAAAAAGTTTACATCGTTTTGGTCTTACTAATTGTTGTGTTAAATTTTTGCTCTTATACACGTGTATCTGGGTGCAAATCATGAGGAAGCCCCAGGCCCTGGAGAATTTGAGTGGAGATTCTCTGCTCCCCTGAACTAGCACTGCAAAATGCGCAGCAGGTGAGGGAGGGGGTTGGAAAGTCGCATTCTGAGCACCAGAAATGCACTGGAGAATGTTTTTCCAATCAGGCAGCACTGGGCAGGCAGGTGACTGATGCTGCTGGAGTGCGTGAGGCTCATTACACATCAATAAATATGTAAATTACATGAGGCCTCCCTGCTCTGCATTTTCTGGTGGCTTGCTCCAATATGCGATGTCATCAATGTGCACCTGTATAAAAAGGCACACCAACAGGAGAAGTGGTTTCCTGGTCATCTTAAAGCTGTGTGTCCATTCATTTTGGGAAGAATGGAGAACTTGCTTTTTGGCCTCTTTGGTTTCCTTTTGTTTCATTTTATTTAATTGCTTTAATCTTGTCTTTTAATTTTTTTTTCCTATTTCCCTTGTTTACCACCTACCACTCAAGGGAGTTTCACTGTGATTTTCGACAGCAGCCACCCGCCCCCTGTATAGGATGGACATTCCTTTGAGAACTCCTCTTGCCCTCACAGAGCTAGAGGATGGGGAGGAGTTCGGCAAGATGTGTAAATGCAAGTGTATCTGTATTGATGGAGGGCTTAGCCCAAGCAGGTGGGTGTACAGACAACGCCACAGTTATTGGGCATGCTTGACTGGGAGGTAGCCATTTCCTGCAGCCACGCTCCAAACCTCCTCCACACCTGGCCTGGCTCTACCCATGGTGGTGAAAGTTTGGACTGCTCTGGCCCCCTATGTAGGAAACATTTGCTGGGCTCTGGGGAAAGAGCAGGGAAATGGGACTAATTGGATAGCTCTTTCATAGAGCCAGCACAGGCATGATGGGCTGAATGGCCTCCTTAAGATTCACAGGTAATGCTAATTATTGACACGTATCACGGAGCTTTCTTGCACAGTTCTGATAGTCATTTTTTCCTCCTATTTTGGAGTAGTCTATAGTAATATCACGAATATCTAATCCTACAGGAACTCTGGTAAGATCTTACTGTTAGCAGTTATTAATAAGCATGCTTGTTAGCGAAATGATAATCATGTTCAAGTAGCCTCAGACATTATTTTTTTACAAACCTGTAGTTATTCCTAGAGAAACCTCACAGGGAAAGCTTTGGGTTTGTAACAACTATACAAAGACAGTGAGATTCACAAAGCCCTGTAGCAAGCTATTCCCTCTACACAGCAGCATTCCAGTGCAGAAAATTGGTATCATGAGGTGAATTTTTAATCACCTTTTGCATCTCTTACTTTAAGCTTCCTAATTTTAAATGAGTATGACCTTGCTACTAAACATCAAGACAAGAAGGCTAATTTTAACTCGATCCACCCAGTGGAAACAGGTTGCTAGCGGAATTAAAATGGCTGTGGTGAACGAACCACCCCATTCTCGTACTGCAGCCATGTTTACGGGGGCCTTCTTCTGGGCGGCCCAGGCACCCACTGAATCGAGCTTTAGCCTCAAGACACTATGCAAATCGGGGTCCTAGGAAGTACACAGGACCCTGATCTTATTTCAAGGGACAGCTGGACAGCAAGTTCACCTTGCACACTCCACCCAGTTGTGAAGACAAAGAGGCCCCTATAAGATAAGTGAAAATGTATTTTTGGGGGGCCGGGAGCAGCAGAAGTGATGAAGCGGGAGCCCAGTGGCATGATAGTGGGGCCCACCACCGGCAGGATCGGGCAGCCTTCCCACCAGCCGCCCAAGAGTTAAAATCCACCCTCATATTCCTTAAATCTCACAAATATTTCTTTGTGCATCCTGTTGATTGACAGGATATTGCCTGCCTTTCATTAGGGCAGACAACAATTTGACAGTGGCAGAGCAGTATTCAAGTCAGTCCTGTACTTACATGCTCAAAAATTGACCTCAGCTCTGAAACCATAAAGGCGACAAAAGATTGAGCTGTCACAAGAAATGAGAAAGACTTCAGTCGTATCACACTACTTCGGTAATTTCTTTCATGCACTAAAATTCATTACCAGATATACAGATGTGGCCTTCCTGAGACACCCACACTGCACACTGCCACCCACAGAAATAGTGATAATTGAATGCACTGCCATCACAGTGATGACAGTAATGAATCTCTCCTTCTATCACAGGCAGATGCTTGTGAATAAATACTGGCAATCCAATTTTCCATAACGATTAGCATTAACTACTACGTATAGCTGGTAGATGTCATTGTTATGCAGTTAACATATTACACATATTTCAGAATAATGGCATGGAATTTATTTCCCTTCAATGCGCAGCCGGTATGGTTAATGAAAAAAACAAAAACATCAAGTTAGAAATAGGTTAGCAACATTGTATATAGTGTGTGACAACAAGAACTCTTAATGGGATAAATATAAATATTAGTTTTATTAATATTTTTACAAATTCAAGAAGAAGAAATCTTTTAAGAATTAATATTTCTTTCAAATTGAGTTACAATTTAAAGCATTGAATTGTTAATTCCCATGTACTTAACATAACTGCCGTTGCCTCTGGTAATTCTGGTCAGAATCTTCACTTCATTTTACAATTCATGTTGTTGAATATTTTACGTGGGTATCACAAAATATAAAGCTTCAGTTTGCAATACTTTCAAATTCAGTTTGTCATTTAAAACTGTGTCGTAGAAGTTATGAGGCTGAAAAAGAAAATCAAGAAATTAAGGGCATCAGACAATTGCAACAGCCTGGAAGTAAAGACAGACAAGAATGGAATGTGTGGGAGGCTATTGATTACATCAGACAGAAGCAGCAGGGAGAACACTGATCACAGCAGATGGTTTTGTACAGAGAAAAATCCAAAATATACTATACTGTGAGAGTATGTGTGTGCCTGCACAAAACATCATTAAAAGATTAGCTTCATTGTTAACACAAAAGCACAAGCTCTTTATCCTTTCCTGAATCTTACTGTTCCTGCCTTGGTGTGTTGTGTTTAACTGCAGATTTGGTACTTACAATGACAAATAACCAGAGATGTAGCCAAGTAATAATTATACAAATGTATTTTTGTTTTAGGCTGTTCCTACATATGCAGTCATGTCTGAGTATTCATTTTACTTATAAATAATTTTTGCAGTAAAGCAATATTATTAGGTTAAAACCACATTGCTGAAACTATCCTATAGCCTCTCTCTCTCTGTTCCCTATCTGTGTGGCTTCAAAATTCCACAGGAGTTCTAGTCTAGTGCTGTGCCTTTGGTGGGATGTTAGGGTAGCCTGAAATATCATGTCTCAGCTATTTCTGCGAGTTTCCAAGTTGGCTTTTAGCAAACAGAACTCCTGTCCGCCCCTCGCACAGCAACTGATGGTCCAGCCAAGAGTTCCCATTTCTGGTCCAGCGTTTCAGTGGAGGCTAGCATGCCGAGTGAGGCCAGCGTGCCGAGTGAGACCAGCGTGCCGAGTGAGACCAGCGTGCCGAGTGAGGCCAGCGTGCTGAGTGCATGTGGTCCTCACCAAAATTCCTGAATCAACCGCACTGCTTCGGGGCCGATCAGAGCAGCGCCGCCGTTGGTGGCGCTCAACTGGCTGAATTTCCACCGTCACGGGGCAGATGGGTGCCAAAGAAGCACCTCGAGTGGCACTTTCGTCGTTCCATTCAAATGAGGTGCGCTCCCAATGACCTTGTGAACTGCAGTGGGGGGAGTTCAGTGTTGGAGGGCACCAGCGAGCGTGACCCTGGCGCAACTGCCGGAATAGTCACATATGGGGGAGGAATCATTTTAACTTTTATCGCCGGGCAGGAAAGGGCGACAAAGAATCGTCCGCCTCTTTTACACCCCGTCCGATTTTCTTTTCCATTGAAGTCAAATGGATGTTCGCTACTTGCGTGCTGTGGCCACTGTCACAGAGTCAAACTAGCCCAGTGTTTCTGCTGGCTAAGCACAAGTAGTCAAAATCTAAACCATAACTGAAAACTTCTGGCACAGAGTTGTCTGTCATCAGTGTCTCCCATTGCTGTCATTCCCCCTAGTATGACACCCAGGATGCTATAGGAGAGCAAAGATAACCACATGCTCCTTTTCTTTCTATCACTGACCACTTCTTTAAACCCCACTTCTCTGCCCCTATCCACCCCTACCTCTAACAAGTGAGAAGAACTCATGGATTTCTTTGTTACCAAGATAGAGACCATCCACTCAGCTGCGTCTGCTGCCTCCCTCCTCCAAGAAATCAAACCCATCTGTCCCCGTTCCATTTTAGCCCTGAGCCCCCCTCTTTCTCTAGTTCAACCCATCTCCCCTCCTGCCCTCTTCAAGTTCATCTTGTCCAGGAGGCCTACCTCCTGCTCCCTGGCCCCCATTCCAACCAAGCTCCTGACCACTCACCTTCCCTATGGAGGGGGCACAGCGCATATTCACCAGAATGATATCGAGGCTTAATAGGTTAAATTATGAGGACTGGTTGCATAAACCTGACTTGTATTCCCTTCCATTTAGAAGGTCGAGGGGTGATCTAATCGAGGTGTTCAAAATGATAAAGGGATTTGATAGTGTAAATACAGAGAAACTATTTCCTTTGGTGAGGGAATCCAGAACAAGAGGGCATAATCTTAAAATTCAAGCTAGGCCAGTTAGGAGTGAAATCAGGAAGCATTTTTTCACATAAAGGGTATTGGAAATCTGGAACTAGCTCCCCAAAAGATTGTGGATCCGGAGTCAATTGAAATTTTTAATACTGAGATTGAAAGACTTTTATTAGGTAAGCGTATCAAGGGATATGGAGAAAAGGCGGGTAAATGGAGTTGAGGTACAGATCAGCTGTGATCTAATAGAACGGTGGAATGGACTCGAGGGCCTGACTGACCCATTCCTGTTCTTATGTTCCTGGGCCCCATTTCGGCCAGTGTTGTAAATGGTTCCGTCTCCTCAGGCACTACCCCCTCCCTTTCAACACTGTCATCATCAGCCCCTCGTCAACAAACCTGCCATTGACTCATTTGTCCTCGTTCACTACCTCCTCATTTCCAACATCTCTTTTCTCTCCAAAGTTTTTGAACATGTAGTCACATCCCAGCTCTAGGCCCACTACCTCCACAGCAAACTTGCCTGAATCCTTCCAATCTGGATTCCACCCCTCCCACATATCAGAAACGGTCTTAAACAGAGCCATGAATGGCATTTTCTGTGATTATGGTGCATTATTCCTTCTTGTAATCTTTGGCTTCTCTGCAGCTTTCAACACAGTCAACAACACCACACCATCCTCACCCCACTCTTCTCCATTATCCAGTTTAGCAGGATTGTCTTCACTTGGTCTATACTCTCTATCACAAAGACTGATCACTTCCACCTTCATAATATTGCCCAACTCTGTTCCCACCTCAGCCCATCTGCTGTTGAAATCCGCATCTCTTGTGGCAGCAATCAGATTGTGCATAGGAGGAAGCTCCAGAAATATGCATGTCTGTCCTGACCTAAAGTGTGACTATTAGCCAGACTGTAATGCAAGTTCTGTTGAGTTTGTAGAGAACAGCTAGCAATATTTATCTGTGTGTCTACTATTTCCAACTGATGGGATAGGGGCTCTTTTTGTTGTGGGGATCGCTGGCAGTGACAAGTGCAGGTGTGGAGTTAGCTGTAGGTGAGGCCTAAATCTGGGCCAGAAAGCAGCAGAGTGGAGCCTGAAGAGGGCGGGAAGCATTGTCTGGGGTACTTTGGCTTGGGGAAAGAGGGGAAGGGGGATAAGGAGAGCTGATGGCTGGACTTGAGATCTCACCACATTGATCTGTATCTGGTGGAATTCTGTAAATGTTCAAGAAGATGATTGGAGTTGTTTCTGTTCTGTAGCCCAAAGATTTATTATAAAATAATAAAAACATCAAAATCTTATGGTAACTAGTAACCTGAGTTTCATTATCATGCGATCTGTTATCCAAAAACCAACCTGGAAACAGTTTTGCATAACAAACACACACCTGCTCATATATTTGGAAGGGATTTACTGAAACTGATGCAATGCTATTTGGCCTATGTAATTGAGCATTTAAATAGGATTCTTTCTGTGACCGAAATTTCAGTGAAGGAAGTGTATTTTATAATTTGTATGGCTAAATTTGGTCCAGTTATTGGAACTCATGAATATGTTACGTCTGAGATTATCACTGTGCCTAACAGTATCTCAGCTTCATAAAAATGACATACATTTTATGAGAAGAAAGTTTATTTTGGAATAGATTTAATTTGCATGTGTGAAGAAGGTACAGTCTGTGTTCTTAATTAACGTTATGTCTAGTAGCATAATAATTATATTCTATGAAATTCATATACGTGGGACTTAAGATGTTGACATACTAGGAGACATTTATTTTAGTTGATCTAAATTAAACTGTAAAAGAATTCTAAGTATAATTCAGTAGTTATTTCTACTAGCATCATGAATTTAAAATCATATTTTAGAAAGATAGAACTTATGCCTTTTGATGAATAGGTTATAGTCACTGCATTTCAAAAATAAAACTTATATGAGACACTTTGAGACATTTGATGTGATGAAGTACTATATACATGTACTATTTATTTAATGAGGTTTTTCATTTATACAATTCATATTCAGATATCGATCATATAAACAAACATCATGTTTCACAATCAACCATATGTATATCTATCTTGATGCATTACATTTCTAATAGTTACATCAATGATTGGTGGTCACACACAACATTTATATTAACGATTTAGACTTCGTAATCAAAAACAATTAGGGAGGCAAAGGGGAACTATGAAATTAAATTATCAAGGAACATAAAACAAAATAGTAAAATATTTTATAGGCACATCAATAAAAAAAGGAAGGTTGGGATGGGAATAGGGCCATTAAGGGATAGTCAGGACAATACCACGGGTAACAATAGAGAGATGGCAGAAATATTAAATAATTATTTTGCTTCAGTATTTACCAGGGAGATAGAACAGGTGGACATGACATTGGATGATGAGATTAGTAATGAGATAAGTGCATTTAAAATAAAAAAAGGGGATATATTAAATAAATTAATCAAACTCAAAGAGGATAAAACCCCTGGTCCGGATGAAGCATCCACACATTTTAAAAGAATCTAGGGAAGAGATAGCAGAGGCATTACTACACATATTTAATAATTAATTAGAAAAAGGTACAGTGGCAGAGGACTGGCTAATAGCTAACATAATACCTATATTTAAGAAGGGGGATAGAACATGTCCAGGGAATTATAGACCAGTCAGCTTAACATTGGTGGTAGGAAAAATAATGGAATCCCTACTAAAGGAGAAAATAGAAGAACATCTAGAAACCAAAAATATAATAATGAATAGTCAACATGGATTTCAAAAGGGAAAGTCTTGCTTGACCAATCTTATTAGATTGTTTGAAGAGGTAACAGAGAGAGTGGACAATGGTAATGCAGTAGATGTAATTTATCTGGATTTTCAAAAGGCCTTCGATAAGGTACCCCATAATAGACTGATGAACAAGGTCAGAGAATGCGGAGTCAGGGGACAAGTAGCAGAATGGATCGCTGGCTGGCTTCAGGACAGAAAGCAGAGAGTAGGAGTAAAGGGTAGCTATTCACAGTGGCAGAAGGTGGTGTTAGAACCGGGTTTTCCTAGGTTCTCGTCTGGAGTTCCGCTGTACGAAGAGTAATTCAGGCTCGAGGGTTCGGAGAGTTAAAACAACACTTTATTACTTCCAACTGTTCGGCGATGGTTACACAGTACATTGAGGTTCTCTACCGTACATTCGTGTCCCGAGAGTCACACCGGGTTAGGCACGTGCTGCCAGCATTTACGTCCCCGGGAGGTGTCTGACCCTCTTGATGATCCACACGGCTTCTAGCCAAAAAGAGAGAGAGAGAGAGTACCGGCAGGGAAGCCCCTTTTATACAGTGAGGCATGGGTCATTACATCACTTCCCTGGCAACAAGCGTTCTCCAATGGGGGTCCCTTTAGCCCTTTCAGTTTGGCCATGACCTGGTCTTCAGTCTGGCGGGCAAGTCCTGACTTGTCTCACTGCTGCACCTGCCTCCCTAAAGTGCCGGATCGTGATTGGGCGCCGCACAATAGCTAGTCAATCATCTTGGCCCCAGGCTGGGGCAGGTCTCTCTCCTTTCTGCTAGCTTTGCACTCTTTAATCTAATCTAGACTTTCCTTGTGCGAAGCCATTCTTTGTAAGCCAATTCGTCGTCCATTTTATTCACGTTTCCACATTGGGTAGTGGTGTTCCACAAGGATCAGTGCTGGAGCCACTGCTGTTCACAATTTACATTAACGATTTAGACTTAGGAATCAAAAACACAATTTCTAAATTTGCGGATGACACCAAATTGGGGGGATAGTCAATACTGAGGAGGACTGCAACAAGTTACAGGAGGACATTAATAAACTTGCAGAATGGGCATAGAATTGGCAAATGAAGTTCAACACAGATAAATGTGAGTTATTACATTATGGTAGGAAGAATAGGGAGGTCACTTATCACTTGGAGGGTGCGAGTCTAGGTGGGGTAGAGGAACAGAGGGATCTCGGAGTACAAATACACAAATCACTAAAAGTTGCGACACAGGTTAGCAAGGCCATAAAAAAGCAAACCAAGCACTAGGGTTTATTTCTAGAGGGAGAGAATTGAAAAGTAGGGAAGTTATGCTAAATCTGTATCGAACCTTGGTTAGACCACATTAGAGTACTATGTACAGTTCTGGTCGCCATATTATAAAAAGGATATAGAGGCACTGGAGAGGGTGCAGAGAAGATTTACAAGGATAATACCAGAAATGCGAGGGTATACATTTCAGGAAAGGATGAACAGGCTGGGTCTCTTTTCTCTTGAAAAAAGAAGGCTGAGGGATGACCTAATAGAGGCCTTTAAAATTATGAACAATTTTGATAGAGTGGATACAGAGAAAATGTTTCCACTTGAAGAGCATAACTAGAGGCTATCGATATAAGATAGTCACCAAGAAATCCAATAGAGAATTCAGAAGAAACTTCTTTACTTAAAGAGTGGTGAGAATATATATAGTATAGATGCATTTAAGGGGAGGCTGGACAAGCATATGAGGGAGAAGGGAATAGAGGGTTATGCTGATAGATTTAGATGAGGAAAGACGGGAGGAGGCTCGTGTGGAGCATAAACGCCGGCATGGACTGGTTGGGTCGAATGGCCTGTTTCTGTGCCGTATATCCTATGTAATCCTATGTAAAATAGAATATGGTCTTCACTTATAAGAAGGGGATAGCCAGAGTTTCCAGGAATTACAAATTAGGAGATTATTTTGATTTTTGTTTGTAAAATGTTATTTGTAGACCTAACCTTAAAGCAGTGATATGTGTGCTAGTGTATTGCATCTCAATTAGAATGGTTTTGTCAAGTAATCTGATTCTCATACCGTAACATGGATTACTTTAATGGTAGGTTATTTTAAATTTGACTGAACCTGCTGAATTAATCTTTGTCCATGTTCCAGTCAATTGAATATCTAATAACAGTGAATATGTCTTTATTCCCATTAATATGTCTGTACGTATCCACCAGAAGTCTCAAGAAGAGAGATTTTCCTGGGTCCGCACACAGCTACACTGGATAGTCCGGGCACAGCAAATATCAGAAAATTGGGCGGGTCAGAGCGCACGTCTATAAAGGAACCCGCATGATTGTCCTTCCATTTAAATTAATAGGAAGGAAATTGGGTGGGTTCCTTTGCAGCCAAATCTCCCCATATATGTTTTATCCCCACCTCCAACCTTACCTCACACCACTCACTTTTGAAACCTTAATATATATATTTTTTAAGTTTAGCTTTACTCTGTCTTTCTGTTTTGAAATTGTGCTCTATTGTTTATCTTCCAATAGCAACACATGAAGGCACAAAGATAGATAAAATAAAAGGCTATTCAGCACATTTAGCTTGTCCTGTTCATTTGCTCCTGTCCAAAGGATAGTCTCCCCTGCAATTTTCTTCATTCTTCCATGCTGTCTTGAAGGCACTGATTCATGCTGATCCATGGCACTGGCAGTTCTCCAGCACCTCACCCAAGGGGCCATTCTGTACTTGTGAATCCTTCAGTGAGCTTTGGCAGTCTATTCAACTATGGGAAACATGACAGTTGAACCTAATGCTGCCCTCATTTGACATTCACAAACAGACACTCTCTGGTATGGTCATTAGACAACAGTCAGCAGTGGTATCTCTGGATGATTAGGACATCCTACCGCCACCCATATGAGGTCAGCTAACTCAGCGCTGGCCATGGATCAATCCTGTTCCTTCACGGTCTGTGTGACTCAGTGCCACACTAGATGGTGTATTTAATCATTGAGTCACCAAACCAGTATTATCTCCCTTTTTGGTGTTAAGCCTATCCAGCAACCTTGCTGGTGATTGAGTCAAAATTACTGTCCGACAGCTTTTTTTTCTAGAGTAACAAGAACAGATGGGCCTTGTCATTGATGTCAGTGAAGCAGCTCCCAGCCATATGTGACAACATAAAATGGTGGAGAATTTCAAATATCTCTTTTCAATTAAGATTTATTTACCATTTTTACATCACCTAACTGGTAAGTGTACTTTACATTGAAAAGTATTCCTCCCTATCCTTGCTTTCTTTCATTTTGTGAATGCTGCCCTGTGCGGTGGATTTTCTGAAAGAAGCCTCCATCACGTCATTTTTCAGCCAGTTTATTAGGTTGTCCTCCTAGTTCGACTGTTGACATCCTTAGAGTTCCAAGAGACCAACCCAGAACTGATCCTTCAGCTGCATGTTTCGTGTATCTGTACATACTGAGATACTGAGGCCCTCATAGGTTCTTTGTCGGCTGTCTTGTTTTCTACTTGCACCAACCTCCTCACAATTTCCTCCTCTCCTCCATGAAGATGCTGACTCATGCTTGGATGTGGTTCCATTGCTTCATCATCTAAATGTCATATGTAAGCCTAGACAAGAGTGTTGGCAGGCTATTCTATCACAAAAGGCATCACCTTCTTGGATGTTGGCACATATTGGGACAGTGGACTCCACCTCTATCCCAGCCATTTTG
This sequence comes from Squalus acanthias, assembly GCA_030390025.1. NCBI lineage: Eukaryota > Metazoa > Chordata > Chondrichthyes > Squaliformes > Squalidae > Squalus > Squalus acanthias. The sequence continues at coordinate 22,310,485 of CM059438.1, read as the reverse complement.
GGAGAAGCCACATAAAATCTCCATCTGCGTCTGATGAACTGCTGGCATCCTTTTCTTCATGGCAGGACCCTTGAGCTTGTAATTTGCTTGCTCTGCAGCCAGGGACTGACATGTATTACACCTCCATTCAACTACATGAGGTGCCCCTTCCACATTTGCCTCCCCAGGCTTCTTTGTGCTCTGCATCTCACCATGTGTCAATTCCTCATCTACACTACCTGTCTCTGACCTGCTGAGTGCAAGGGAGAGATATGAATGACAAGGTGGGTGACTGATCGCTAGTGTTGCCAAAGGTAGAGGGAACTGCAAGGTCTTGCTCTTAGCAATCTTCTCAGCTGTGTCTTGCACCCTCTAGGAGTAAAAAACTACTTTATGAATTTCTTATGAAGAAAGTGATAGTTGGTGAAGAGAGTGAAGAATACAGAGAAACATTAAATAAGGAAAGGTACATGTTTTCAAGAACCCACTGAAGACACAGAGACTCCCCCTTCTTCATCCCCGACTGAAAGGACCAGAGTTGATGCCAGTTATTGGCATTGCTTCCTCTTCATGTGCTGCTAAATGTTGGATGTGGGCATGTCCGCCTCTGATGTTCCTTGGCATCATCTGCTGTCTTCTCCTTCTGAAGGCCCCAAACCTTGACAGGAATAAGGAGATTGTTTATCTTCATTAGTCAAAAAATTTAAGTGCGAAACTCAGCTGCAGTCTTTACCTTGGCATAAAGCGTGTCTTTCTTTTTCTTTTAATCTCTCTCCAGTGAATGTGATTAATGCAGGGGATATTTTAAACTGTACATATCCTCTAGACTTCACTCATTTAGATCAGTGTCATAATTGAGCTGGCTACTAAATGCCGGTGTTTTGCTAGGATCATGGAAGAAGCAGGAGTTCCATGGATCTGAACCTCACAGTCACGTTGCTAAAGGCTAAATATTGTATCACATTATTTTTTAGAAGCTTTTTATATTGATCCAATATGCATATTCTTTTGTTTACTTCCAAAGTCAGATCCAGAAAGATGAAGGGGGTGATTTTAAACATGCCCTGAAATGGGCGTGAAATCAGCTGCACACGCCTGAACCTATCAACGGGAAGCCCGAATTATTTTCAGGTTCAAGCCTCATTAGAGCTACCCGATGCTCAATAGCGCCAGCGGGCAGCTTGCCAAACTGGGAGGCCTGAAAATCCGGTGACTCCATGAGCCAGCCAAGGCAAGTCAGAAGTCGGCAGTAAAAGGAGGAGGAAAACTCACCAGGAGCAGGAGTACCCAGTGGTCGGCAGCATGCTGCAGTATTTCTGTGGGGTCAGGTGGCGCAGTCCCAACAAAAACTTCCCCCCAAAATGTTCCTGGTCGTTTTTGGAGCAGCCTCCAGCAATCCTTTTAGGACCAATGGATGAGGTCGCTCACACTCTGCCTATTTGTAGTTGAAGATTGCAAATGGGGTCCTACCACCAGTGTAGGAACCAGATTTGCATATGCAAGCAGCCTCCTGCCCGTTTTGCTTGGGAATTCTAGGCGCCTATTTACTGGCCTGCCTGAAAATTGCTCAGGTGGGTTCTGGGCGTCCAAGGGATGGTCACTGCTTCCCTGCCATTTCCAACTGCCATACACCTCTTAAACGGGGTGGGTGCCAGAGGAACATCACCTCCGCCCCATGCCTATTGCTTTCTCCTATAGGAATCTCTGTACTCTACAAAATGTTACTCTTGGTCGCCACTTATTCTTTTCTGTTGCTAGCAGATAAAAAAAAAATTTATGAACAGCTTTCTGAACATATATATGATCAAAATCCGATTTAGGAACAGGATATTTTCTAGCTAATTTATTTGATATATTTAAGCTAGGTCAACCCATTATATGATATTTTATGTAATAGAACAATTAAAAAAGTGCATTGTTTGAATTATTGTGATGAACATATGCAGATTAAGTATAACTAGCATGATCATTAATATATATGTATAAGCTTGTTGAAATTGCAGAATGTTAATGTCATTTAAAATGTTCATATTAACCTTTCTATGCATCATAGGAGTTTGACTACAAGTACCAGCATATAAGTCACTTTGTAACCGCCATTATCTTCAAATCCCTCTGTTTATTTTATAAATGGGGACCTCGTACCCATCTGTCAAAAGAGCAGACATAAAAATCCCCTATCAACCTAATGCATACATAGTTAGTCCATTTTGGAGCTATAGGAGTTCAAGACTGATGACTGGTCACAGGAAGACCACGCAATGGTTGGTATGTGAAATGCAAAAATGCACACTCGCAAAGATTTGAGGCTGCTCAACTGAGGTTCAGTTTAACATTCATTGATGGGTAGAATAAAGGGAGCTTTGCTCTGAATTTGTGTGTACTATAACCAAACTAGGAGTGCTTGATGCTGACACTGGATGCTCAAACTGGCAAAACATTATAGTACATTGCTTCAACGTGTCTTTGGGATCACTGCCAGTTTGAGGCAAGTACAGTAAATATGTTAGTACTTGCAGTGCAAATGGCCTCAGTGCTAAAGCAATGAATTTGTTACAATCTGAATCTTCAAAACGACTGTGACATTTAGAACAAAGAAGCCAAATTAGAACCTGTGTAATTAAAATTGCATGGAAGGTGATGGAGATCTGCTGAATATTTATTGTGAGCATAGTTTCCTCGCCATGATATCAACTCACCTTAAGTTGCAGAAATAAACTGTTAATTGGGAGTTGTGGAGTGGAGTGTTTGCTTATCAAATGAGAGCAAGGATATAAGTGAAGTCAGCAAGGATAAGTGGCTTACTGAGATGCACGACATGCACAGGTATCACCGTTTCATATTATATTATTTGCATATTATGATCAGATAAAGTTGGCGGCATATTACATTCCATATTCCCAACATCTTAATTATGGAGTTGGAAAAAAATTCCTCTGACCAATAAAATAAGGATTTCAGAGAGGATTCAGTCAAACCAACTGGAGAGACAAATGGATCAAGTAAAATGAGTAAAATACAGATATAAAAATGAAAATGCAGATATGACACAATTAATGCAATCAGTGATATTTGTAAATGATGTTGAACGGATGTGTTGCAGGATGCCACAAAATGTTTTCTTTATGTGTATTAAAATATTCTCACAGGATCCTTCACGAAGGAGACACTCCTGTTGACATTTTGAGGAGCCATTTTAACCACTACACAAGTTACCAATGTGACACTTTACCAATGACGGTTGTCATGTAGTGTGTATTTTCCAGAGTATAAAATACAGAATTTGAATATAATCAACTGCTTGAACATTTAACTGTTTCAATTATCTCATGAAACTGTTAGGGGTAAAAATTCACTTGGTTGCGCCTCCCGTTAGCGCCTTAAGAGGGCGCTAATGGGGCGCAAAGCCGCTAACGCCCGGGCGCAGCGATGTTTGCGCCGCTCGAGAACTTAACTTGAGATTGTGCGGCGGCGCTAAAACTTACCGCTGCGACCACCTGCGCGCGCAGATTGTGACGTCATTCCATGGTGCAACGCCCTTGTGGCGCCCCGTAGCGGAAATTGAGTGGCGCCCCCTGCCTTACCGCCTGGCGCTTCCAACGACCAGAAGACTGGAACGCTATCAATCGCTGTGGGGCTGGGGGGGGCGCTATTTAAAGGGGGCCTCTTCCTGTCTTTTATTGTTGGTGGCATTTTTGAACTACGCATTCTGAGAGAGAGAGGGAGAGACTTCTGGAGAGATTCAACGTTGTGTGAAGGAGTTTTGGGTACTGAGCAGCACTTTGCAGGTTCATTTGGATTTGTTAGACTTTTCTGATTCATGAAGATTAAACCTGACGTCCATTTTTGGAATAACGTTTTATACAGACGTGGGGGTTGGGGGAAGATGCCAGATGATCCAATTGTTGTTCAAAGCCTGAGGGTTTTCTGGTCTTTCCAGCCTTTCAAGTGAAACTGTGCTTCCAATAAATATTCAGCAGATCTGCATCATCTTTCTTGAAAATTTAATTATACAGGTTCTAAATTGGCTTCTTTATTCTAAGTGTCACAGGTATTTTGAAGATTCAGATTGGTACAAATTAATTGTTTTAGCACTGAGGTTATTGTATGATTTGCAGTACAAGTAATAACATATTTATTGTACTTGCCTCAAACTCACAGTGATCACAAAGACATGTTGAAGCAATGTTCTAAAATTACCCTATGGCGAGGTATTTGTAGTCTGTAATGTGTCAAGGATTTTTTTGTCATTGATTACTTCGCACTAGGGTTTTGACCTTTCACTGATAAAATGCACATTAATACTCAAAGGAATAGGAATCCTTAAGCAAAAATAAATCTAGTCAGTTAGCGTGAAGACACATGAAGTTCATACAAAGGACATAGTGAAAAATACATCTAATGATTGGGACAAATTACCCAGATGCAACAAATATTTGTTATTTAACATTACGATTCAATTTAATAAAATCACAATAAATATTTTTTGCAAATTCAAACAACATTGCCATATATTAAAAATAGAATACAGTATCTAATATTTCTTTATGCATACACAGAATCACTTTCAACATCACAGATGTAACATACATCGTACTCATTTGTGTTTAACACTTTCCAGCCCGTGTCTTGTTTGGCAGTTCAGGTTTAGCTACCGTTTTAATGTGCCTATTATATGAATGCACTGCCACACTGGCATTGCATTGTCATCAATGGATTCAGTTGCTACAGTCACTATCAGGCTTTCAGGTGCTTTGGTCATTATGAGCAAGGTCACTTTTCAGCTGTGTGGGCTGAAAAACATTAAGCTGAAGATATAACTTAGACAACACCACTCAAGAAGCACTGCTGTGGATAATCTGCACCGCTTTACATAAACTTTTCACAAACAGAATTGCAGTAGAATTTTATGACAAATACATTAGCCAGTTGGTCAAATAATGAAAAAAAAAGTTACTGTACATGAGCTGCTTTTGTGATAAACCTTTTAAACTTTTTAAAATTGACAGTCAATATCTTTTGTAATCTGAATTCATACATAGAACATAATGTAGGGAATCTCACAGGAATGTTTGATAACAACCTCAAGAAAATTCTGAATATAAGAGGATTAACAGGCAAAACAGAAATATTTTGCCACCTACAATTGAATAGTAGGATAATCAACGATCATTATGTTCTTAACAGACAAGATATCAATAGAATGAAAATCCAATCATGAAATGTATAAAATTTCCAGTAGACTTTTATTGTCCACCCACATGTAAAGGTTCCACAGGCACTGATCCCTTGAAACTGTAGACTTCAAAGAGGTTGTCGATACTTTAATTGTATTTGATAGCCACATCATATGAGGGAACCCCAATAACCCAGCAACAACTACATAACAATGGCAAAAAATTTAAGCCACACCAAATATAAGTGAGATTCACAACACTTATTAGTCTGATGATCACTGAAAGAGCATTCAATATTAGAGTACAAAATAAAAGATTACATAATGATCATGTTTAGTTCAAGAGTGCTGTGAATTGCTGCTATACTACAGCCCAGTGGTCCGTTGGGCAGGCTTACTGAATTGCTGTGTCATTTTCTGGTAGCAGACTGTTATTCTTTACACAGCGAGTTGTGGTGTCAGGAGGAGGGGCTGAGATATTACAAAAAAAGAATAGGGATAGGAGGTGCAATAAATACATAGGGGGGATAACTGTGATATGGTTCTGTACCTTTCACTAACTTTATCTTGTAACATGCTGCAATGAGATATACAAAATCATATTTCCAGCTATAGGAGAAAACTGTATATTTAAACTTTAAATTAAGTTCTTCAGTGAAAGGGTCAATGAATATTTTTCTCCCAAGCGTTCTTTTCTCCTGAGGGCAATGATTCATACCAGGTGGTTCAGTTACTCACTGATTCCTCAGGGGAGACAGTATTCAGATTCTAAAGCAATGTGCAACACTATTCAATTATTGCACAGAATTGCATACCTTGTGCACTTCACAGAAAAATTGCATTTAATACCAAGTTTATTGTTATTATAGATAACATTAGGAATAATAATAAAATTAAGTAAAGTGACTGTGCTCAACAGCAGCAGAATTTCCATGGGTGCATTTTCAGTTTAGTAATGTCCCAATCTGATAAAATCTGTATACTTAAATTAAACCTTACAGTGGGAAATACTATCGGCATACTTAGCACCTTATGTAACTCAAGTCTCCTTTCTAAATAGTCTTCTATTGTTGAATAATAATAATCATTGCAGGCGGATGTCTCTGTCAAGTGGATGTGTTCCTTGATATCAAGCAGGGAATTCTCAGTGCTTATCATTGAGCATTGCTTAGTTAGTCTAACTACAAAAATATTGGGATCTGTTTCATTTCATCTTTCACCAAGTTTTGCTGTTAGCTGAAAAAACAGAAAAACTCAAGAGAACTTCTTTACTCAGAAAAAGGCAATTCCAAGCCAACCTGTAAATAGGCTAACTCTGCAGCACCTAATGAAGGTTATCAAACAAGATTTATGAAGGTCTTCTGTTTGATATCAGGAGTTTGGTGTCCATTTCAGTGACATGCTGGTCTGCTGGATGTTTATGGTTCAGCCCCTCAGTGAAGGTCTATTGTTAAAGAAATGTTCTGAGGCAAATATGGGGGTCAGTACTTACACTGATTATTTATTACCCTTTAATGCAATATACCTCTCGCTGCTAGTGGCAGAAAACTGGGTTATGCCTTTGAAACCTAGTACAGTCGGATAGAATCTATAATTGGACAATTGCTATCCAATTGTAATGTGGTTGAAACCTACTGGCTAATTTTTCAATACTGCTAACAAGGGGTATCTATGCTACAATTTAAAAAATGTGATTGAAAATGATTCACAATGTTAACAAATCTGAGGGGGCAAAATCCCCAGCGCAAATGGCCTTTCGCCCCCCCGAGGGCGCTAACCACACCTCCTGCGAAATTCCTCGGGAGGTTAGTGACGGCGCGACCGGGTATCGCCCCGATCTTCTGCACCCGGAGATCATGACATCATCTTCAGGCGCAGCGCCCCGGTAGCGCCTCGGGAGAAAAATTCCCCCTCGACCCCTGCAGCAAGCGCCGGGCGATGTTACCGACTGCTGCAGGGGTCGCGAACAGTGAGGCTGGCCGCTCGTGGGGCGCCATTTAAAGGCGCGGTGGCTGGCCGACATGAAAAAAATCGCCGATTTAAAAAAAATAATTTCTGAGCACCGGACGCGGGCTGAGTGCCGCTGAGTGCCGCGATCGGTCAGCCCGGCAGTGTTCTTACTTTTGTTGAAATAAAGTTAGAATTTGATTTTTTTTCCTAAAAGAGTGACATTAATCTTAAACTACTAAATTAAGAAGCTAAAATACAATTGTAGCCGTTTTATTTTGACTTTAATTTTACTCTCTTAAGCTACCACTATTTTTAATTCTTTTTTTTGGCTATTTAAACATCTTTTAATTGCCTTTCTCCTTTCATTTGGAGATGTCAGTAGCATTTTTTATTGGTTGAAAAGTAGCCTTATCAATCTATTTTTCAGCCTATGGAAGGGTGGATCCTGAAGATTGAATAGGTTACATGATGGATCAATCAAGTCAAACTTTTATGCAAAAAAGTGTCAAAATCAGTTAATGGTAGGCTTCCTTAGCTCCTAATATTTTTGTGCTATGATTACTCAATATGCAGCTATTCACAGCAGAGACTAGTTTCAGAGACACATGGTTTGTGTGTTTATGCTGCTAACTCCACTCTATGCTCCTTGATTTTGGCTGTGTAATTAGCAGGAACCTAAAGTCAAAGAAAAGAGATCAATGACATGATTACAAAAGCCATGTGTCCCTGAAACTAGAGCACTACAAAGAAAACTGGAACATCTTCATTATAAGTGGCACCGGGAAGAGTATGGGATGGATTTGCTTCTTTAGCTTCTACCTGTAGATTGGAAGCATGCATTTATTATGCATATTGAAATACTGCAAGAACAGAATATCGTTTATACTGTTGTTATGCTACAATGCTTGTCAAGCAATGTGCGTTAAATAATACCCTTTCACTTACGCTGGAAGGTTTGCACTTGCTCATACTATCAGCAGTCCAGTTTCCTCTGAAACCAAAAGTGTGATTGCAAGTGCACGGTTGACCCACAATAATGACTTACTGGAGGTTGGCTTTGATGCCAAATGCATATTCTTACAGCAGAATGAGTAGGTAGGGAACGCTAACTCATTAATTTATTCTCTCTGTAGCCAGAACATTAGGATTGAAGTAATATCACTACCATTAATCATCAGGAACATAAGTGCAATTACTCAGTTTATATCTAGTTCATGTCAATGACTGAATTTATACTTTTTCAATGGCGTGGACATTTTCATGTTCTCTTAATATAAAAAAGTCAAAAAAGCTAAGATGTTCCAAAATGGATAACAACCCATCATTTAACTTTTGATGGTTTTAATTGATGTAAGGAATGTAAAGAATTCCTAACTGAATCTCTGACCTATAGAGTAAACAAATGAGCTAATTTACATATCCAAAGAAGTGGCTGAAAATACTTCTTCCCTGATGTTTGCAATAGAAATACTTCCAAAAGGAAAGGGTTCAAAATGGCAATTTTACTGGAGGACCTTTTAGAAGATTGCAAGTCTTCAAATACTTCACTACTGCAAAAATCATGGGACATTGCATTCAGCATCATCTTGGATAACACCACACTGTTCCCATTCCTCGGGCAACATTTTCAAACTATCATTTTAGAACAGTTAGACTATATTCACAACTGTCTTACCACTCTCGTGCGGGCTAAAAAAATGTCTTTAATGAAGTATTAACTACAATGGATTTACCTTTCATTTCATGACACATTCCTCATTCAGAGTACAGCTAATATTTGATTAGATATTTAAAAAGCTGGGAAAATTTATTGGGCAATTGCTTCTACCTCAGCTCCCCAGTTTGAAAAGTAAATACTAACCTGACAGAATCCACACAATTTTCAAACACTTGCTTGAAATTGGAAGAAAATATAGATGACCTAAATGTAAATGTTCCAGTTTGATCTTTTATAAATGGAGTGTTAAAAACTCCAATTAACCTCTTCTAAATTTGAATAGAACAAACATTAGCAGATAAGTATTCTTCTGTATTAGTCTATTTTGACTATAGTGTACTACCAGAAATAACAAGTATCTGCATCCTGTGACACAAAAAAGGCAATGCACTCAATATAGTATTGATTGGTTCAATCATTTTAGTATCCTAATAAATTATTAAGTGATAGTTTTTATTATTTGCAGCTGCAAACTCATTGGCCTGCATTTTAGCTGCCAGTGGTAGAATGAGACCTGGCTGATTTTAATGGCTAGGCCTCGTTTAAATCCCTTCAGCTGATTACCAGCTAGGCTGGGTGGGAAGCTGCGGAACATTGTGCGGCCCAGAGACCACCCGCCGACAGCAGGTAAGTAGCGGGATCGACTGCCGGACCACCTCACAGGAGTCCCGCGATTGGGAGCGGGTGAGTTTACAGTAGGGAAGGCCTAAGCTTTCTTTGTGGGGGTTCCTGCTCCTCCTGGCCCCACAAGGAAAATTTTAAAAAATGTAAGAGCTCCTCTTTGCCACTGTGTTGGCCTGGCGGGAAACTAACTGCCGCTTCCCACTCAGGCCGCTTAGTAAAAATTGCAGTCGGGACCTGACATGCATATGTTAAGAAGGACCTCGCCAGCAGCTGCCCTTTCCAGCCTGCTCGGGAGGACAGGTGAAAAGGGTTGGTTACTGTCTGAAAAGAGACACTAGTTTCATGCTACCAGTGTTACTTTAAGAGGACTGGGGTCGGGCAGGGACCACAGTCTGATATTTTAAACGGTGACTTATGGACTCCAGATTTACTGTATTTAGTTACATTAATAAATGTCAGCTCTCAGGGTAGGTAAATAACTTGGGTTATGTTAACTGCCCATCCACCCAGTTTCCACCAGGTGGGTAGGGTTAACATCACCCACATATTATGGGGAACATAGGACCTTCAAAATTTACTTTTCTTTGAGCTGTTGTTTTTTTGGCACAAGAGTTCGTTATGAACCCTGTAATTATCAATGTCAGCCACAAAGGATAATGCAACATTATAGTTACATTTACATTCTGATGCTCTCCAAAAGCTGCTAGAATTGCTTTTATTAATAAAAAGATTGACAGGTCAGTTACAATGGAGGGATAAAGTCAGCAATATCAACCTTACATGAGGTTTTAACTCCAACCTGCTTTCATTGATTTCCTATACTAATTGTGGAGTGTTTCAAGGGAAAGTCTTTATAGGCCTGAGTGCAGCAATCCATTTTACTTTAGAGCTCGAACTCTTCAAGAAAGATAACGATGCAATTGTATTTCACAAGAAAATTATGTGTCATGAAATAGTCAAAAGATCATCCATCATAGTTACTGACTGATTGATTGAAGTTGTTCAGTTCTAGGCATTTGCATCTCACAATGGGCTAGCTGGAAAGCTGCTAATTTCCATCATACTAATCAGCTCTAAAGTCTTGAAAATCTGTTATTAAGGTGTGCGTAACTCATTTTGAACACCTTGGTAATCGATAACAAACTGTCACCATTGCTTATCTACTTCAGCTTGATTGACTGGCATGTCCTACAGACAGGTACGGTAACAGACATGTTTCTATATACATTCAGATGATTATACAAAAACAACAGCAGTAAAATTGAGAGGTAAGCCAGTCAATTGGCAGATTGTTTACCAGTAAATCTATTTCTGAAGTTACTGTCAGTCAAGTCAAAAGCTTTAATTATGTTCTTACCCAAATAAATTTTATGTTGAATATTAATAGCTCATTTGCTTTCCTACTGCCTCTCTAGTTGAGAAAAGGAAGGCATATGTAGGCATCTCCTTTACATATTTCAGTATTAGACAAGGTGTGAAGAGTGAAACTAATTTGCTATTTAATCACCAATATCCTTCCAGACTAAGTTTTACTCAGTGGGATACCTGAAAACATTCAACAGTTCTTACGAGAAAAAATTAATATGTATTGATAAATGGGGCTAATCTACAACAAAGATTACATGGGTGCTAAGAGAGATAATAGCTTGAGATGATGATGTCAACAAAGGCCGGTGCTCACTGCTGAGATGATGATAGCAAAGGAAGTTATTCCCAGAAACCAACTGGTTTAATAATGGTTCCTTCTGAATACACTGTGATTTACATTTGATGACATATATGGTTAAGGCTCTGATTTAAAAAAGAAAACTCGATCAGTGATTGTTACTGATATCAGAATTTGTTGAGATTGAATTCTGAATTTTGCCTTTCTATTGGTTGACTATAATTATCCTCTAAGTAAATAAGATATTTCAGCTCTTATCATTTTCAGTTACCGGCGCACCACACCCACCCACAGACTTTACAAGGTGACTTTACTTGTGAGCTTTTACAGGACCTCACTGAAAATACACGCCAATCATCCAAGTACACATAAGAACCAAATAACAATTATAATTACAAAAGTGTAAAGGTGAGCTGTGCTAGTTTTCCTTTAAACATTAACCAAAATATTGTCTAAAGTAGTAGAAAGCAGAGTAAAGTCAAAAGTTCCATAAGACAGATATTCCAATAAAAATCCCAATACATGTATCTGTCGCACTGTTCTGTTCATGAAGTTTATTTCATTCAGCTGTTTGTACACAATTGTTGTTTTGCGTTTCACCTGTCAGTGCTGAGGAGTTTAAGGAGCTTCTTTTAAGCAGTCTATTAATAATGTCCATCCATGTCGTCTTGTACTGATGTCGCAGCAAAGAGTATACAAAGGGGTCTGAGACAGCCTTGCTGTAAGCCAAACATTTGGCAAGAACTCCCCAGTATGGATTGATTGGTACTGACACAGACAACTCCACCAGCCTGTCAAAAAACAAAATGTTAACAGGAATCTTCTAATGCATTTTTTAAGAGATTACATTTCAGCTGTGAATTTGTACACACTTCCCTTTTCACTCCAGTGCGTTCTTCCTCCACACAGACGCTTTCAAGAGGGACAATAGGCAAGCTAGTTTCACTATGGCTTTGAAAGCTAATTCCACCCAATATGAAGTGCACAGTTTATAGGAAGAGGCGCATATGCTAGCTTTGCTTCCCATTGAACCAAATGATGAAATCCATCACAGATCCAGCTGTTCATTAACCGTGAGGCTCAAACTCATGATCACAGGGCCGTGAATCAGGCAACTCATGTCTTTTCCCAGTTCCGGCTCTTCCCAGTTCTGATGAAAGGTCATCGACCTGAAACGTTAACTCTCTTTCTCTCTCCACGGATGCTGCCTGGCCTGCTGAGTTTTTCCAGCGTTTTCTGTTGTTAACTCATGTCTTTTAATGCTACAAAGGGTTTGCTAATAATGGTAACAAGGCTCTGGGAGAGAATTTCCGCAGGGTTCTCCCGATCTCCCACTATAACTGAAGATTAATGCAACTCCTGAAGAAACTGCAGAAATGGAAGAAAAATAGCTATTTATGCCATTTCTCCGGGAATTCTGCCAATCTTCTCTTGAAGTTATGGATAGAGATCAGAAGACTTCCCCCACACAGGCATTTGTCACAGAGTTATGTTAAAGGGGCTTCATCTTTGCTTCCATTGGGTATTCAAGCTACAATTGCAAGTTGAATCAAGTTTTCTCAATAGTTTTTTTTATATTGCATTAATATCTGAGTGAAGACACTTGAACTGCATAATAATGGCTTCCCATCCTTCACCCTCCATAAACTTCAGCTCATCTAGAAGTCTGTTGTTCGTTTCCCATCCACATCCCTTTTCTTGCTGATCTATGTCAGATACCAGTCTCCCAGCACTTCAAATCTAAAATTCTCATCCCTGTATATAAATTCTCCATGGCCTCACGCCATCATATCTCAGTAACTTTCTCCAGTCCTTTACCTCCCTCCACCGCCAACCACCAACCCCCCCCCCCCCCCTCCACAACCCCCACTCTTAACTGTCCGTTCTTCTGACTCTGGGCTCTAGTCTATCCATCCTCCTTTCTTCCCACCATTGGCAGCCATGCTTTCAGCCATCTAGGCCCAACTCTCTGGAATTCTCTCCCTAAACCCCTCCACTTCCCCTCCTTTAGGATCATCCTTAAAACCCATCATGATGACCCAGCTTTCAGTCAGCCCTCCTAATCTCTCCTTTGGCTCGGTCCACATTCTCCTCACATCTCTGTGAAGTACCTTGGCATGTTTTCTAAGTTAAAGGTTCTATATGAATGCAAATTGTTATTGTTGTTATTATAGGATACAGGCCCACCATCCTTAACCTAGGCATTAGTATTCTTTAATGGGGCAATTATTTAAAAAAGGTGCAAATTTAATTTTGTGCTCATCTTACACTATTTCTCCACGCATCAAGCTATTTTTGTACTGAATATTAACATTATTTGACCATTAACAATAGTGTTTAGATCCACCGTAGGCTGTAACATTGGGAGCCAGTATTTGAGCTCTTACTATCCAAATGATCTTACAAAAGGACCTACATCCATTTATATAGCATCACATTCACATGGCAATCTCTTAACATTAACGTTTAATTCAGCTTTCATTTTGTGCATTAATACTCTTTAACAAAGGCAGTGGGGTTATCAAACAACATTATAAACCAGCATTGTCAATCCCGCTGATTAAACATGAATATCTAATTGAAAGGCATGTGTTCAGTTGAACTGAACTAATCTACAGAAAGAATAGTAATATTAATATGACATTTTGAACAATTGACCAATTTTATGAAAACATTGAAGATAAAGAATAAAGCACTTCTTCAACTTTTTAACATACTCCAGTTTTATTTAAGAAGCTCAAAATAGCAGTCTGATTGAAGGTGGCTACTAAACTACAGCACTGTACATCTGATCAGCAGACTTAAGTTTAAATTAAATTCTTGACTGACATTTGCTTGCAGACTTCATCTAGAGGGTACATGTTGTCAGTTTTATTTAAGTCATATGGAGGATTGGTGAAAAAAGGGCCTTCCAGCACTGATGATATGTTCCTCTTGGCAAGCTTGTCAAGAAGCTACATTGAAGACATCTGCCACATTCCCTCACCCCCTAACCATGAAGGTGAATGGAGATGGATTCTCACGAGAAAATGGAGAAAAATACCAATAAAAAATAATAAGCTGTTTGTTATATCAGCAGATGAGCACTTAATGCGTTTGTACAGCCTGCCTCTGTCAGATGTCTTAACCTGTTTATTTTAAATGGGTTAACGCCTTCATTAAACTAGCAGACAGAAAAATTTGAGGCGCTAAGTGTTCATCAGCTAAAATACCCAGCAGTAATTTCGAGCTGTACACGTAACATCTACAGAATGGTTTATGGTGAAATTAAATTTGTATCTTCAAGTGATACTGGGCTCATTTTCCTTTTCCATCTCTACTCAAGTGCGAAACAGGTGCATTCAATATGCCTGCATTTGGTGGGCTGGGTTATTTGAATGGCTTGGTCACATCACTGGCGCAGGCCCTCCCGCTGATGAGGACTAGGGTCTGGAAGTGTGAGGAGAATCTTGGGCACTGATGCAAGCCTGAGAGGTCTGCAGCTGTGGCAATGGCTGCTGTGGTTGAGGCCTCCTAAAACAGCAGGAGAGGCAGGAATGCTCCCTCCCACCTTCTATAAATGACTGCCCTGGGCTGAACCTGTTGCATGTGCAGGCAATGTGCACCCACTTGCTTGAGAGGAAGCCACAACTTCCCAGGCCAACATCAAGGGGCAAAGACCGGGCATCACAGGTCTTTGTCCTATTTCCTCTGCTTCGTGCCTGGCATCATTAACTGTACCAATATACCCTTGTGTGCTCCACACCAAGACCCTGGACTATTCCTAAACAGGACGGGCTTGCACTCAGTTAACGTGTAGCTGGTGTGTAATGACAGGAATTGTAACATGCAGGTCTGTGCCCAGTTTCCTGCTAGTTGTTATGATGTCTTTATGCAGTCCTCAATCCCCCCTGTCTTCCACCCATACCATCAAGTGTTCAGGCTGGCTGCTTGGGGACAAGGGTTATCCCCATAGCACGTGGCTCATATTGTTACCTGTCAGGAACCCGAGCACAGGTACAGAGACGCATCACAATCAGAGTCACGCCTCTACTACAGCTCTGATTCAGCAAACCATCAGCATCCTGAAACAAAGGTTTTGCGCCATGGAAAGGTCTGCAGGTGTCCTGCAATATAGCCCCGAGAGAGTCTCCAGATTTGTTGTAGTTTGCTGCGATGCGAGCTCCATAACTTTGCCCTGCAAAGGGGAAAACCCTTAGAGTCACTTGGGAGGAAGAAATAGAGGTGCAGGAGCAGGAAGAACAGCAGGATACCGAGAAAGACCAAGGGCCACCAATTCTACCGGCTGCCAGAGCTGTACAGCATCAGATCATCGAGGAACGCTTTGGTTGAATCATCTTTCCACCCCTGCACCAACAGTCCCTTCTACCATCAGATCCAGTCCTTACACCCTCCAGGTGAATGCCCTCAACGTCACCACTATGGGTATTGCTATCACATCATTAGGTATGGTCAACCACCAATCTAAAGAAACTCTGCACAACAATAAACTGGTTCAAAATGGTTCATTTTACAATTGGAAACAAACAAAGTGGAAAACATTACTACAACATTTGTTCACTAGTTTAACTGAAGTGTTAAGCTAAGAACTCTGTTAAATCTGGGCACCTAGTGATTTTGTATGCCGATATCACACAGGGTCATTTCTAAGCCGTTTTATCTTAAGATACAGTAGCAATAACCCCTAAAACATTTTGCTCACTATTAACTTCAAATCGGTCTTATTACCAACAGCAGTTACTTACTAGTACTTTATAAAGCACTCAATTTACATTGTGGAGTGGGTCCTACAGCACTGGATCAACTTGAGTAGCATTGGGCACATATAAGGGATGATTCTGCTCCAAGTAAGAAAAGGCACTCACGTGGTAGGCATGCAAACCGTGAGTTTCTCTCTGTTAAAATGGACAGAAAATCATGGGCTACCTGCTCACAGTTTGCTGAGACATGGGGGTAGAGTTTCCGCTTTGGGCGCAATCAGCAATCTGGCCGCAAATTGCGCTCAAAATTGCGCTAGTTTTCCCAAAGTGATTTTATGGTTCAAGTTTTCGTTCAAACTCACTTGCATAATCACAAACGTAAAATCTTCCATGAACCAGCACAATCGGGCAGCGTTTTAGAACGTAATTTCTTTTCTCTTGCGTTATAAAATATTCCTTGATATATTTAAGAGTGGTAACCTGGTGTAGTTTTAGTAATACAGCTGAAAATGGGTTTATCACAAAAATAACCATTTTTGATAAGAGTATCTAGTCCACCACCTGTGAGTAACTCAATTTTAAATAACTGAAAATGACTTTAAAAAAACTATACAGAACTATTTACTAATTAAATTGGTGTACAGTAGTCAGTTTCTTAGTAAATTAGATATTTTTTAATATTTAAAAGCTTTTAAAAGGTACCTATTATGGTTAAAAAAGCATATGGGTTACTTGGGTTTATAAATAGAGGAATAGAATATAAAAGCAAAGAGATCATGCTGGAACTTTATAAATCACTGGTTAGGCCTCAGCTGGAGTATTGTGGACAATTCTGGGCAACACGCTTCAGGAAAGATGTAAAGGCCTTAGAAAGGGTACAGAGGAGGTTTACCAGGATGTTACCAGGGATGAGGGACTTCAGTTATGAGGAGAGGTTGGAAAAGTTAGGACTGTTCTCCTTGGAACAGAGAAGGTTAAGAGGTGACCTAATAGAGGTTTTCAAGATGATGAGAGGTTTTGATAGAGTAGATAGAGAAAAACTATCCCCTCTGGTGAGTGAGTCAATAACCAGAGGTCATAGATTCAAAATCATTGGAAAAAGATCTAGAGGGGAGATGAGGAGAGTCGTCAGGATTTGGAATGCTCATCCTGAAAAGGTGGTGGAAGCTGATTCCATTAATAATTTTAAAAGGGAGTTGAACAGGTACCTGAGGATGAGGAACTTACAGGGTAAAGGGCAAGAAGTGGGGGGGTGGGACTAAGCATGACTGCTCTTTCAAAGAGCCAGCGCAGGCGTGACGGGCCGAATAGCCTCCTTCTGTGCTGTAAGTTTCTGTGATTCTATGATTAGTACCTGCATCCCTAAAAAGAAAAGCTTAATTTTAAGAACTTCGTCGGGACTGCAAATGGGTGCAATTAGCAGAGATTCACCATGGTGATTAATTCGATCGCGGGCGTGGCCAGTTTTAAGGGCGGGCCCAGCTTCCAGCGTAATGTTTTATAAACCAGTGCAAAAGATCGCGGAAACTCGATTTATGCTGGGCGTAACTTGCGCTTGAAATTCTTCAATCTTTTGCGCTGGTTTGGCCGATTTTCTGACGAATTGCGCTCAGCGCAACCTAACAGCAACTGTACCCAATGCTGTCTGTGAGTGCTTCTTTCCACGGGAAGTGTCAGATTGCAGAATCCTAGAAAGTAATTAAAATAAATGTACACTCATTTTAAAATTGCAAACAGCAAATGTTTGCCGGGGACTCATTATCTTCTCCAATGGTTAGTGATGGTCTCTGCAGGGCAGTGATCAAAAAACTAATTTGGTAACCTGTTCTGGTGGGAATGATCACTTAAGTCAGCAGTAATCAAAAAGGAAGCAAGACAGCTTTCCAATTAGTCCTGAGATACTTAAGTTTCAATTTTGTGCAGATACTAACAAATAATATTTATCGTTGGGTTAATTGGCATCATTCTAAAATGCTTTACAGCACAACTACTCTGAGGTGATTTTAACCCTAACCGCCCAGCACAAACTGGGCAGGTGGGTAGTTAAATTGCCCTGGGTTACTTACCCACTACGGAGTCGCCTGGATCCCACCATTTATGATTTTAACTCAGGCTTCTGGACAGGCAGCAGATTGATGTCATCGGGCCCCAACTACTATTTTAACACGGGCCCAATTGGGGAAGCCCCTATGGCTTTCCCGCCAGGTAAAGTCAAATGAGAAGAGGATCCGAGACCAAAAGAGGCCATTTACAGTAAGTGTTTAATTTCCTTCTGAGGCCAAGAGCAGTAGGGGTGCTCCTCAGGGCCTGATAAGAAAAGTTTAGGCCTCACCTGCCCCAGACTCCTTCCCCCACCCCTTCTTTTCCTCCTGCAAGGCTCTCCTGGAACCCTCTTCCCCACACCTACCTGCCTGCCGGTGGGCGGCCAGGGACTGCCCAATTTTCCGCAGACCAGCAGCCATTTTATGACTACCTCCCGCCCCAAGTAGACCCCAGCATGTTAATGAGGCCCTGGAGTTAAAATAGCCCGGGCCTCTTTTCTGCTGCAGCGAGTGAATTTCTAACTCACCTCACCACCCACTCACCCAAAACCCGGCTAGAGTTAAAATCAGGGCCAGCTTCATGAGATACAATAAATTCATAAGAATTTAGAATGCAGAAATCATCAGGATATTTAAGGCAGTGACAATATCAATGGGGCTGACAATCCGGACAACAGTATTTATAAAAAGCGTTTACAAGGGCACTTCGACATCAGGTGAGGAGTGTATCGGGATCTGATGTGATGCTCCCCACAGTTCAACAGCTTGCTGACACTCACTGCTACCCAAGGAACCATACCCCACAAGAGATCACTACCTTCAAGAAATGAGAGAGGGAAAAACATTAAACAGCACTGCTTTCATGAGAAAATGTTTAGTTACCTCTTTTTTGTGGGGCACATGAGTCAAGAAATGATTATATGATTATGTGTTTCAGTACAACTTATGTCATTGCTTTATATATGTTTTGTTAACAAATGAAAATAAATTTGGCAAATTTATCATAAAGTTAACTTCCATTTAACAAGGCAGCACTGTTGTAATATTATGATGACTGTGTATTGGATCATTTTCAGGTATCATGGATTAATATAACATTTTTGAATGGAGATTCCAAAATGACTAGAACATTCATTTCTAGAAAAGGTAGAACTGTCTTAGGAATTCTCATGCCAGTGAATCCAATCTCTAATTTTAACTTGTGATCTGTTTATTCTGTGACAGGAAAACAGCTAATAGGAAGCCTGTAACATATATCTATAAAGATGCAGTAATGTAAAATTGAGAGATTACTCGGAGGAGCAGACAAGATACAATGGTAATCTGTTGCTTCCAGGTAGATACTAGTGTGGGAAGGTCTTAGTATTACTGAGTATATATAAATTTTCAATTGGAGCAAGCCTTTGGCTTAGTGGTAGCATTCCTGCCTCGGGGTCAGAAGGTGTCAGGGTTCAAACCCCACTCCAAGTGGAGACCAGAGCTGCAGCTCTGAATTCTGGGTTGACATCCAGCGAGATACCTTGTTGAACTCTTCTGCCTCGCCCCCCTCCCCCACCCCCCCCACCCACCATCGTATGGGTTGTACTAGCCCATAGAACCCTCCTGCCATATCAGACTAACCACCCTATCAGTTGATGTAAAGATGGTCACGACCATGAAAAGAGCTTTCCTGTGAATCCTCCCACTACTTCACGCTATCCTCCAAGGGAAGAGCATGAAGATATGACAACTGTTCTTTGACTGTATTTTATTAATTCTGGCTGCATTTATTCTTTGTTTCAACCTTTTCTTTTCATTATTTCCCCCTTTTTTGAAATTACTATTTGCAAAATGTGGTTATCCGTTTGGAGAGCAGGATAATAGGGTTATAGTCTACAGTCTCCAGCTGAAATCTGAACTAAACTGAACATCAAATGTTTCCATTACCTAGTTGTTCTTTTGAAGAAAACATGATAACATGAATAGACATTATATTGTGCCTGAGTAAAATGGTGCTTTTCAAACCAACATTACCAGGACAAGCATTTCTATCAGTTGGCACATTTTGCAAAGTATTTACAGTAAAAAGCTGTTTGTCATAATCAAAATGTCATTATAAGTGCAGTTTCACTGTAACAGGAACAGTTTGAATATTTGTATAATGTCTGCTTTGGAGCTTAGGACGCTTTTCACGATAAAGGGAATCTCATTATAACTGATTTTCCTCATCGTGCTAAGCTGCCTAATATTTTTGTTACAAATATGTTTGAACACATTTTGGGTGTATGAAATTTCTCAAACATATGATGTTGTGAGCTTATCAATCTTACTTTATATTAGTCACAAAAAGATTTCTTTTGAACAGTAATAATTCAATTAATTCTATATATAAAGATTGAAATGCTTATTATAAGCAATAGGGCTGATGCTACAATTCCAACAGAAATGGAGCTAGGATCACAGTGTGAACACAATGTTTCATGCATGAGGAGCGGGGAGCTGACTTCACCAGATTTAATGCGCTCCATGTTCTTTACTCACGAGTGCTGCTGCTTCATTTACACACCAGTGTTTGTGGTGGCTGTGTGGACAGCAGGAATGGAAGGTTGTTAAGGGAAAGTAGACAGAACTGCTTCCTTTAATGATGAGGTTAGCTGGTCTCACGGAGGTGGAGGATAGTGATATTTGGGATAGAAGGAAACCCTTCTATGCAGGCAAATATGAGCTGGTGAATCGAGTGAATACTGACTCTCATGTCTATAGGTCACATGCGCAGAAGAGAAAGAAATTTTCAGGCCTGAGGAAGAACGATAAGGTAGTGTTACCCACAGTTTGACAACTCATGCCACATTATGTTCATATCACAAGGATTGTGCCTCCAACATGGTGCAGCATCAACTGTGGAACATGGAAAGCACTGACGTAACCAGTCACATCTTGCCCATTATATCCATAATGCTTCAACTTGAACTTTGTGACTCCAAGTCAATTTGCCGTTTGAAACTGCTTTTACACTGTTTAGTCAAATATTCACATAAGGTGGAATGTAGGTTGGGTCCTGAGGTGATTTCCAAATGTTGAAAGTGTAAGTTTAGTCTGTTTATGAAGGAGAAGGCTGTACATGGCCAGAAAGACAGAAACTGGTCTGGTGGCAGGCCTGCCAATTTCCTCACTTTGAACCACCATGAGGAGGCTGCCTTTCAAATTGTGGGAGAGGGTGTGAGCCAAGGACAGGTAGCAGCCCAACAAACTCACTCACTCAGTAATACCTGCCCAGCAGCAGCTCTATATCGGAACTGGAACTGTCTGCAGAACTATTTCAAGTGTTCATCATGCCAACACATGTTTCTTTTCTCTTTGTGTAGGGACCTCCCAAGATGACATACCTGCCATCAACCTTACGATAAATCCGTAACGCATCCCACCACGCACGCACCAGATCAAGTGCATTCACCTCAGGTGAATCAGAAAGAGAGGGTCAAAAGAGAGTACCTGGTGAAGCACAGAGCACAAGTGAGGAAGAGCAATTTGAGGCAGCAGATGAGCAGCAACAAAGTGGACAAAGGACCAGGGCCGCATCTTCTCCTGCTGCAAGGTCCACAAGTTCTTATTTCAGAGGGGCTGCCTACAAAGGGAAACTCATTAATGAGAATTTTCAGAGGTGCCTGCATGATATGTCAAAAATTCTGCAGAAGTGCTACTCTGACATTTGTGTACTCATACGAGAATGATTGGGAAACCGATCGGGCACTGTAGAGTAAGCAGTAACTTTACAGCCATCTGCAGGAGATGCTGGAAAGATAGATGTTACATTGTGACCTGTCTATTCCTGGGGCCCTACTCTGCTGGCATATGTGGCGGAGCGGAACCCCACGCCCCCTCCCCCATAACTGGGAAGGCCACCCTTCTAAAGCAGAGCAGAGTCCTCTGGAGACCCAAATTGGCCAAAGATTTTTTTTTTAACTCTTCGGCTCCCACTGGAGCCACTCCAACTAGAGAAGGAAACTAATCAAGCTTAACTGGCTTGTGTTACACTGAAGCTTTTCAAGGAAGTTAAGGGAGAAATTTCCCAGGGAAGCTCGGGAATTCCCCGATATGCACCTAGGATATAGACATTGGGGAATATCTGCGCACACCCTGCTCCCTCCCACAACTGGAATTTAAAGGTCTGGTCCAAATGGGGCAGAGAGCTGGGATCTGACCCATATTCTGGGCTCTCCTGGGCAAAAATTCCGTGTGTGGCTTCTCTCATGGATGTTGTGACTGGGGATATAGAGATACAGGGTTCTAATTTACAGCACCTACTCATATCTGATTTGGAGAGACTAGGGGATCAGCTCGAGAGAAACCTGATGTGTGTCTCACACACCTAAGTGGTGGAGAGTGATCTGTTCCCACGTAGATTCCAAGTCATTCACAAGGAACACTGAGCAGCTGGAATGGACCAGGAGCAGGCATCGATAAGGCACTTACCTCTCATGCCTATTCCAGCCGTGTTCTTCAGAGGACTGAAGAAGTGGCAGGATGCAAGGAGGAGCAGCCAATGTAGGGGCCAAGGTATTGGCAGTAGTTGCAGGGTTATTTCATAGCTCAGCATAAAGAATTACATAGGAACAGGAGTAGGCCATTCAGCAGCTCGAGCCTGTTCTGCTATTCAATTAGATCATGAGTGATCTGTACCTCAACTCCATTTCCCTGCCTTTGCTCAATATCCCTTAATACCCTTACTTAACAAAAATCTATCCATCTCAATTTTCAATCTTTCAATTGACCTAGCCTCAACAGCTTTTGGAGAAGAGATCTCCACGGTCCTTTATGTGAAGAAATGCTTCCTGACATCACCCCTGAACAACCTAACTCTAATTTTAAGGTTATGCCCCCTTGTTCTGGACTCCCCCACTAGAGGAAATACTTTCTCCCTATCTACCCTGTCAAATCCTTTAAACATCTTAAACAGCATGATAGCCATGTCAAGAGGCCTCCATTGCAGAGTAACAGGCTGCCACTGCACTTTCTCCTCTCCCTGAGGTAGCACTTAGAAGGGGTATAAGATTAGGTAGTAGCTGTCACACACCATACACTCTCATCAAGGGCAAGCAACAGGGAAGCAAAGAAGGACAGTTCTAAAATAAAGTGGGTGCACCTAGTGTGTAGATTTATTCTCGGAAGGAACATACGAATGTTGCAGGCTGTGGGTTATAGGCAGGTAAGGTAATAGAGGCAGACCGTGTTATTCTTGGAGCCAGTTATATTATGATGAAAACTGTTCATGAAGAACACATTTACAGATTTAAGTAAAAGTCCTATCAATCAATGGCTTCTGGCTGTACATCTGCACAGGCTTCAGGCAGACCCGTCCCTCTAGCTGAATAGTTTCCCCTATCTGGATAGCAAGACACACTTTACAACAGATTCTAGTAATCTTTGACACTTTGTCATGACTACAGAGCAGTACTTCCCCACATCAGTGTGTCCAAACATGGTTATGGTGCAGGCTACTTCAGCAAGCTAATTACTCTGCAATGGAGGCCTCTTGACATGGCTATCATGCTGTTTAAGGTGTTTAAAGGATTTGATAGGGTAGATAGGGAGAAAGTATTTCCTCTGGTGGGGGAGTCCAGAACAAGGGGGCATAACCTTAAAATTAGAGTTAGGTTGTTCAGGGGTGATGTCAGGAAGCATTTCTTCACATAAAGGACCGTGGAGATCTCTTCTCCAAAAGCTGTTGAGGCTGGGTCAATTGAAAGATTGAAAATTGAGATGGATAGATTTTTGTTAAGTAAGGGTATTAAGGGATATTGAGCAAAGGCAGGGAAATGGAGTTGAGGTACAGATCACCCATGATCTAATTGAATAGCAGAACAGGCTCGAGCTGCTGAATGGCCTACTCCTGTTCCTATGTAATACTTTATGCTGCGTTATGAAATAACCCTGCAACTACTGCCAATACCTTGGCCCCTACATTGGCTGCTCCTCCTTGCATCCTGCCACTTCTTCAGTCCTCTGAAGAACACGGCTGGAATAGGCATGAGAGGTAAGTGCCTTATCGATGCCTGCTCCTGGTCCATTCCAGCTGCTCAGTGTTCCTTGTGAATGACTTGGAATCTACGTGGGAACAGATCACTCTCCACCACTTAGGTGTGTGAGACATGAGCTTCACTGTATCTGAGTTCTGCCTCTGTTCAGGAAGCTTTTAATTGTTCTATTAGCCAGGGTTGCCGTGGGTATCCTTGGTCCCCCCTAGCAGACAGCCATCAAGTTTCTCTATTCCTTCATATAGTGGTGGCAAGTTGACTATCACAAAACAAAGCCATCGTGGGTGCTGCTGGTATATCGTGCACTAACTTTCATTACTCTCTGCTATGTTCCAATACCACTTATACATTGATGGAATGAAAGCCTTTTCTGTTCATATATGTCATGGTGTTGTTGCTAAGGGCCCTGGTATGCACATCATCAATGAGGACCTGAACTTGTAAAAGGCCCTCTACCTGGTAAAAGCACTGTGTTGTCTTGCTCCGCTGCTCCTTTCTATGGAGAAAGTGATGGAAGTGCTTTCTCTGGCATAAGGCTTCAATCACCTGTTTTAAGCATTAGTGAACTGAAGACTAATGAATGCTGCAAATAGCTTGGAAGGGTCTGGTGGTGTAATGGTTAATGTTGTGAAAACTTTCACAACCATCAGCAGGGCTATCCCTGTGCTAAATATTGTCTGGAGATCGGGCTCAAGTAGAACACCTAACTCTGTGACAGCCTCCCTCATGAAGGGTAGATGACAAAGACAAATCTCCTCAGGCATCCTTGACTGGGTGCAAATAGATCTGAGGACTTGGCTCCTGAGCTGCAATCTAGTGGGTGACAGACGCCTGAGGCACAGTCTGTCTGAACTCGTCATCCGCCTCCAAATCCATCACTGCCGCTGGAAGACCCAATGGAATTCCCAAGCTGAGCTCTGTGGTTACTGCTGATGAAGCAGCTGTTGTCAGCAACAGTGCTGTGGCAAAAGGATTTGCAAAGGGATCTTGCAATGCACAAGCAAACAGCAGCAGAAAGTAACGCACCAAAGTAAATGCCAAACTAAATATATGAAAAGTGAAAATAATGGGAACAGTCCCCTCACACTTTAAGAATCAAAGTTCTGAAGGCCAGAACAGGAACTTCCAGCAGGCGATCAGTGATAAAAGAGTGAACAGCTGAAAATGATCACAGAGTTTGGTGTGGGATCAATTTATAGAAGGATCACTACAGTTAAGAGGTGTAATGAGGTCCCCACATGCACCATGTCAGGCCTCCAAAAAGCACAAAAGATCTGAACAGTGAACTTGCTGTTTGGTGAATTGAATGTTCAGGCCTACTTACCTGATACAGTGAGGTGCGCTTATGAAATGCGTGAATGCGCTCTCAGAGAATCAGCCCTAACATTCAACATGAAGCCCTAAATTAATCCCATTAAATATAATTGTAAATAATTACAATTTTAGAAGCTAACAAATTGCACGCAGTAAAATAACAGCAGCAGTGATTCTCAATGATATATAGCCTGAAAATTACTGAAGGTGTGCTGATCAAGGGTTAACTGAGTGTTGCATAAGCTTTTTGAGGTTTACAAAGCATTCATGTTAACCCCTAATATTGCTGTTTTAAAGAGCAGCAATTAATTATACATAAGTCTGCACAATGAGCTCACCAGTGGCGTGACAAGATCAGTGATGAGAGCCAACACCTGTTAACAGTACGAAACAGCCATTCAAATCACTGACTATAAAATAAAGCAGCTTCATGATTTGTATTTGACCTCGTCTCACTAAAGTGTTAACCAGTCCACCTCTCAGGAGATTGCAAAATGAACATTGGTCACACAAGTAATATTGGAGCAACCAGTTCATATAACAAAGGGCTTTTGTTGTTACAGCCCGAGGTCATTTTATCATATGACTTAGATACTCGGCTGAAACATCTGATCATAACAGATGGGGGATCCACCTACGGGGAAACCAGTGATGCTGAACCCAAGAGAATATCTAGAGCAGGCTTGAAATTTGTAATACTGGGACAGAGCCGTACTGTAAGGCACCCCTTATAAGTCAAGACAACTGCAGTGCTGTTTTAAGATCTCGGTGTTTGATAATCATTCTGTTTGTTGCATAAGTTTTATTGTATCTGGGCATTGCTTCTTGCATGGTTGGCACAAGGTCTATGAGTCAGGGCTGCAGTAGGTTGCTTTAGTCTCTCAGGAGCCATTCTTTATTCTTCCTTTCTCTTCAAATAAGGGTCAGATAGATGATTGCCTTAAAATGAAGGCATCTTGAAATTTCCAAGGGAAACAGGCATTCATCTGCATTATTCTGTGATTGTGGTCATATAGCAGTTGGACACAGAATAAAATATGGATCATATTGTGCACAAGGGCCTCAACGGCAACATGGGTAAAATCAAAGAACCCTCTGGATTTTTGGAACCTCTGTTGATATGTAGAATTAAGCTATCCTTTCTCGCTACTGTTGCTAGTCTGTGGTGAAAGTGATCAAGTTGTTGGCACTACTGAATAAGGCATTTTGTGACCTCCTTGACACATCTGGTGATAGCAAACTGGCTGACACTGCAGATAGCACCAGTGCTACCCTGGAAGGAGATAATATATCAAAAAGAAGTGCTGAGGCGACTTTGTCAGCCACTGATATAGTTTTTAGATTGTGCCTGAGTTATTCCTGAGGAAGATGGCACAGTGCTGTCATAGCCTCCATACCCTTGGGCCCAGGTTTTCTGCCTGGAACAGTAGACCAGGTATGCTGTGTACCAGTGGGATCTGACATTCTGCCTTATGTGCCACCTGGCATCATGGGTGACACTTTCCACCCTTGCTGATCCTCCTCTGCCAATTGCAGTAAAAGCAGCGCTCAGAAACCAATACTTACAGGATACAAAAAAGCATAGTTTGCAGCTCAAGTATAACACACCTCTACTGTCAAAATTAGCAAACCAATTATAGCTTCTGCACATGAGAGCTAGCAATTCACTGCATATGCAATGAATGAGTATTGGAGTACTTTCTACATAACTATTACTTCCCTGTAACCCACAAATAGTACAGCTATTATTTGGAATGCTGACAGTAGTTAACAGGCTTATATCTCTTAAAAATATTACTTTTAGTGCCATTGCATTTTAAAAGCATCCTGTACAATATCCTTAAACTCAATTTGAATTCTAAAAGTTCAAGACAATGATGACAAATCTAAGTCTTATTCCTTGCCCACGTAAACCTGAACTATAACAATGTAAAGCTTAATAACAAAGTGTGGATAAATAAGACTAAGATGTATATGGAAAGCTTTAGATTCAACTTATCAAGCCTTACAAATATTGTTTTCAGCAAAGTATTTAAATCCGTCACATGGTCATCAATGTGCTCCATCATTTGCTATAGTGTAACATTGCATTACTATACCACACCTTGTAATGACATAAGGGGCGAAGCACAGTATAAAGGTACCGATGAAAGTACTGATCTTCTTTGTTGCCCTTTGTCTTCGCCGCTTCTGCTCTTCTAGGCAGCGTTGTCTTACACTGCAAAGAAATAAAGATAAGCAACTATACAGGATATTCTATGAAGTCAGAAGCATTTGCTAGTAAGAATCACAGAAAGTAAAAATTAGCATGGTTTTCGGAGTATAAGTCGCCAGTAATAGGATCTAAAAGGATTACTCTATTTTGTGTTATAAAATCAGCAAGAAAAACCACAAGGTTGGAAGGTATGCAGTTTATAAGCAGTTCAGTTGCTATCCATATTAAAACTAGCCAACTATAGGTCATTGTCATAAGAGATTTCATCATTTAAAAATAGACAAAATCACTTCAAACATATTTTGCTGTTCATCACCACAGCTGTCAGATCAATACAGTTTACAGACAGCACTAATCAGCTTGCAGAAGCAGTAAGGGCAATAATTCAGAAATGAATTTACTTGACATTTAATTATCAGTCAGCATAAATATGTCTTTAATTAGAACAAACACTGTATACATATATTAGGAATCTTAAGTAATGTAATATATGCATATTATGTAAAATGTTATTTAGCAATTCTAATACATTTATGACAAAGACCATATTTATGGTGTTGTGTATGAGCAAACATTAAAAATTGTATACACTAAATTTAGTTCTTCACTATTTTATACTTGAATGATATGATCCGATAAAGACCAGATAGAAATGGCAATATTAGTCAATGTGGTTCCAGGAAAAGATTTTTCTTTTATGTTATTCAACCTAATAAATGTTGTCAAATGATGGAAGTGATTCCAACTGTATATAATCTACTTCACTAATTTCATTTAAAGCAGTTTCAACTTTGACTAAGAGAAAAACAGGTTTTGCTGAAGCACACGTTTGGTTCAGTTCTGAGTTTTTACCAGACAGGTTATTTTTTTCCATGAGCTATCCTTGGAGAACATGCCCTCACTATAATATGTAACAAATATATTATTATTGAGATATGTCTTCGATCAATTGTGACTTGGCTCAACGTACTACTAGTGGACAGTTTTTTAAATTTTGTGATGAGAATCCAGACTGCAGCATACTCAACCATTTATTTGCCCCAAGGCAAAGCAACCTACCATACTCAAGGTCATTACGAAAAACTGAGTTTATAAGTTCCCTCAAATATGAACAATGTATTATAGTGCTTTGTTATCCAAAAACACCACGTTAGGTTCCACATATACGCTGTTGACACCTAGCTTTACTTCACCACCAGCTTGCTTGACCCCTCCACTGCCTCTGATTTGTCACGTTGCTTATCCGACATGCAGTATTGGATGAGCAGAAATTTCCTCCAATTAAATATTGAGAAGACCGAAGTCATTGGGCCAGAAATTTGGGTCCCCACGGGTGAGTACGCGCTGGGTACTCACCCGCAGACCCAACGAAAGTGCCGGTTTCGCGCATGCACTGTGCATGCGCTGGAAACCGGAACTTCCGTTCCCCTGAAGGGGTTCAGAGGTCGAACGCGTGCACCGGAGAGGCAGCGCGTAGACCTCGAACTTCGTTTTTTTTTTCAGGTTTCTCCGTGAGGGTAAGTACGGAGAAGCTGCACGGGGAAAAAGGAGGCGCAAGGCCTGCTTTTAACAAGGTGAATTAAGTACAATTTAAACATTTTTTCAACAGGTTTATCTTTTTTACATACTTTAAAGAAAGGTAAGTTTATTTTTAGCACCGTTAAAAAGTGTAATTAATTTTTTCAAAAATTAAAATTTTTGTTTAAAGTAGTTAATTTATGTAATTTATAGTTATTTTAAAAATGTGATGTTATAAAAAAAATTATTTTAAGTATTAGTGAGGTTTTGGGGCCGATCTCTATTCATAGATTTGACAGGTCTTCCTGTCAAATCTATGAATGAAGATTCCCTGCTCCGATTGGCTCTCCATGGCCCACGTGATCCCAGGGGACGCTTCGAACTAACTGCGCCCCTGGGATACGCAAGCACTGCTGGAGGAGGCCTAGGAGCTGAATTCCATGCGGGCCCAAAGCACAACTGCAGGCGCAGTATGTAAGTATGCGCGCGATTCTTGCACCCGCGGGAAGCCGGAGAGCCGAATTTCTGGCCCATTGTCTTCAGACCCCGCCACAAACTCCGTTCCCTAGCCACCCACTCCATCCCTCTCCCTGGCAACTGTCTGAGGCCGAACCAGACTGTTCGCAACCTTGGTATTCTATTTGACCCCGAGATGAGCTTCCGACCACATATCCTCTCCATCACCAAATCGGCTTATTTCCACATCAGTAGCATTACTCATCTCCACCCCTGCCTCAGCTCATCTGCTGCTGAAACCTTCATCTACCCCTTTGTTATCTCTTTGTTACGACTATTCCAATGCTCTCCTGGCCAGCCTCCCACCTTGCACCCTCCGTAAACTCGAGCTCATCCAAAACTCTGCTGACCGTATCCTAACTCGCATCAAGTCTGGTTCACCCATTACCCCTGTGCTCGCTGACCTACATTGACTCCCGGTCCGGCAACACCTCGATTTAAAAATTCCCATCCTTATTTTTAAATCCCTTCATGGTCATACCCCTCCTTATTGCTGTAACCTTCTCCAGCCCTACAATCCTCTGAGATCTCTGCACTCCTCCAATTCTGGCCTCTTGCACATCCCCGATTTTCATCGCTATACCATTGGTAGCCGTGCCTTCAGCTGCATAGGCCCTAAGCTCTGAAATTCCCTCCCTAAACCTCGCCGCATCTCTACCTCTCTCTCCTTTAAGACGCTCCTTAAAACTTACCTCCTTGATCATGCTTTTGGTCACCTGTCCTAATATCTCCTTATGTGGCTCGGTGTCAAATTGTGCTTGATAATGCTCCTGTGAAGTGCCTCGGGATGATTTACTGTGTTAAAGATGCTATATAAATGCAAGTTGTTGATATATTTCTATTTGATTATTAAAAACCTATAGTTGAACTCACAGTTATAGCAGCAGATACCTTTCTTGGAACTAACTGATGTAATTCAATGGCCACAGAATGACCAAAATGGTTTGCGTGTGTCTTAAAAATGTACTTCAGTTGCTGAACCATCCTTGGCTGCTTACTAAGGAAAGTTAAGGAGGTTATCAAATTGAAAGAAAAGGCATACAATGTTGCAAAGATTAGTGGTAGGCCAGAAGATTGGGAATTTTTTAGAAACTTGCAAAGGATGACTAAAAAAATAATAAAGAGGGAGAAAATAGATTATGAGAGTAAACTAGCAAGAAATATAAAAACAGACAGTAAGAGCTTCTACAAGTATATAAAAAGGAAGAGAGTAGCTAAAGTAAACATTGGTCCCTTAGAGGATGAGACTGGGGAATTAATAATGGGAAAGAAGGAAATGGCAGAGACTTTGAACAAATATTTTGTATCTGTCTTCACGGTAGAAGACACAATAAGTAACCCAATAATAGTGGAAAATCAAGGGGCAAAAGGGAGGGAGGAACTTAAAACAATCACTATCACTAGAGAAAAAGTACTAGGCAAACTAATGGGACTAAAGGCTGACAAGTCCCCTGGGCCTGATGGCCTGCATCCTAGGGTCTTAAAAGAAGTGGCTGCAGAGATAGTGGATGCATTGGTTGTAATCTATCAATATTCCCTAGACTCTGGAAAGGTCCCAGCGGATTGGAAAACCGCAAATGTAATGCCCATATTCAAGAAAGGAGGGAGACAGAAAGCAGGAAACTGTAGGTCAGTTAGCCTAACATCTGTCATGGGAAAATGTTGGAATCCATTATTAAGGAAGTAGTAGCAGGACATTTAGAAAATCATAATACAATCAAGCAGAGTCAACATGGTTTTATGAAAGGGAAATCGTGTTTGACAAATTTATTAGAGTTATTTGAGGATATAACAAGCAGTGTGGATAAAAGGGGAACCAGTAGATGTAGTGTATTGGGATTTCCAAAAGGCATTCAATAAGATGCCACGTAAAAGGATACTGCACAAGATAAAAGCTCATGGTGTTGGGGGTAATATATTAGCATGGATAGAGGATTGGCTAACTGACAGAAAACAGAGAGTTGGGATAAATGGGTAATTTTCAGGTTGGCAATCTGTAACTAGTGGGGTGCCACAGGGATCAGTGCTGGGGCCTCAACTATTTACAATCTATATTAATGACTTGGATGAAGGGACCAAGTGTACTGTAGCCAAATTTGCTGACGATACAAAGATAGGTAGGAAAGCAAGTTGTGAGGAGGACACAAAGAGTCTGCAAAGGGATATAGATAGGTTAAGTGAGTGGGCAAAAATTTGGCAGATGGAGTATAATATGGGAAAATGTGAAGTTATCCACTTTGGTAGGAAGAATAGAAAAGCAAAATATTATTTAAATGGAGAGAGACTACAGGATGCTGCGGTACAGAGGCATCTGGGTGTCCTCATACATGAAACACAAAAAGTTAGCATGCAGGTACAGCAAGTAATTAGGAAGGCAAATGGAATGTTGGCCTTTATTGCAAGGGGAATGGAGTATAAAAGTAGGGAAGTCTTGCTACAACTGTACAGGGCGTTGGTGAGACCACACCTAGAGTACTGCGTACAGTTTTGGTCTCCTTATTTAAGGAGGGATATACTTGAATTGGAGGCAGTTCAGAGAAGATTGACTAGGTTGTTTCCTGGGACGAAGGGGTTGTCTTATGAAGAAAGGTTGAGCAGGTTGGGCCTATACTCATTGGAGTTTAGAAGAATGAGAGGTGATCTTATTGAAACATATAAGATTCTGAGGGGGATTGACAGGGTAGATACTGAGAGGATGTTTCCCCTCGTGGGGGAATCTAGAACTAGGGGGCATAGTTTCAGAATAAAGGGTCACCCATTTAAGACGGAGATGAGGAGGAATTTCTTCTCTCAGAGGGTCGTGAATCTTTGAAATTCTCTACCCCAGAGAGCTGTGGAGGCTGAGTCAGTGAATATATTCAAGGGCTGAGATAGACAGATTTTTGAACTACAGGGGAGTCAAGGGTTATGGAGAACAGACAGAAAAGTAGAGTTGAATCCAAGATCAGATCAGCCATGATCTTATTGAATGGTGGAGCAGGCTCAAGGGGCCGAATGGCCTACTCCTGCTCCTATTTCTTATGTTATTATTTTCTTATGTTCTTAATGGGTGTTCAAACAGGGATGGGATATGAAACAGTAAAATTTAAAAAATTTCTCTTCCTTAAGGGTTAAGAAGTTTTAGTGGCATGGTATATGCAGTAAAGTGACCAACCATGGATGTTTGCTAAAATTAGTACAGGAGACCTTTCTTACAAACCTGAGTTAAATGAATTTTATGGTTGTGGACTTTACTGAAGTTTGACATTTTTTTTATTCAATGTCTGGAAAATCTGTTCAAATGAACAGGAGTACATCTTGCAATTTTTGAACTAGGGGACCTAATCCTTATCACGGGAAAATCATATTTTATCAGAGGCAACTTCACAAACCTAATAAAGAGGCAAATTCAAAGATGTAATATTCTACTGCCCAGTGTTTTCACATTTTAATAATATAAAGCTGGCAAAATATACACACACAAAGGTTTATAGTGATTTAACAATAACATTTCATCTCAAGCTAAAACTTTCTTAGTCTGAAACTTGAGTCTCAAATATCAATTATGGTTGTTGGCTACTACTAATTTGAGCATTTTCTATGGCAGGAAGACCAATTTCCTTCAGGATTGGTCCATTTTGCAGAAGGTGTATTTGTCTTTGAAAAAAAGATTTTAAGAACTATGGAACAAAAAAAATGGGGGAATTATTAAAGTCCACTAAACCCCACTCAAAAACTTAAGGATTTATTGGCAAACAATTGAAAAGTAAAAATGCCCCAAATCTACTGCAAGCGACATATTATTATGTATCTACAGGGAGATCATATAGAGCCAGTGACACTGAATTGGGGCAAACAAAAACTGTGGTAAGCCATGTCAGAGAGATTTCAAAGCAACAATTCCCTCTGAAGTAAATAGTTTAATGAATCCTTTACTTGGTATCATGTGAAATAGGAGAATTTAACAGCGCATCAGTTTCATCAGCAATGTGGCAATACAATATTCCTCACTTTGTATTTGGTACCTCTGCAGTTTCAGCAAGTGTGATCAAGTGAGATCACATATGGGAGAATTAGAATACAGAACAACTTTTCTTACACAAGTATGCTGCGATCATCGAATTGAACTCTTGAAATTGATCTTTCATGGGGATCCCTTTCAGCCCAGCAACATTATATTGTCCGTAATGACAAATATTTTGAAATATGATCACCACAATTGTTTTTTTTAAATTCCCATTTAAGTTACTCAGGGATAAAATCATTAACATGCATAGAGCTACATAGGTTGTTGTATCAAGGTATCTTATTCTACATGAAGGATATATTATTGTTCAGTCCGTTTCCTATATTAAAAGAAAGTAAAGAGGATTTTAAAAACACTTAGGCTGTTAGGAGTCATTCATTTTCCTTCTTTGCACCTTCTAGCTTGTTGCAACGTGCGTACTGTTAGATTGTGTCTTATTTTTATAATCTGTCACTGTTAAAGAGTGCGGAGGCTGCATGGATACGTCAGCGGACGCAAAATATCCTGTACAATTAACACAGCATACACAAGTGTAATACATCATTTCCATGAACTTTCTCCAACATGTCTGTCATTTCCAAGTGAATGTTCAGGATAAACCCCATCAGTAATCGACGTGTGTGTCTTCAAAAATTCAAACACACTAAAGAAATATTAAAAGGAGGGAGTCTTGTTTTGGGACTAAAAGTAACCTATGCTTCTCAAAATGTAGCTACCCTAAAAATGCGCGCATATTTATAGAGTTCAGTCAAGGTCTCAGTCATAGTGCTGCACACACTGCAGACTGACTGGTCAGAACATCCTAATCGCCCATTCTGTGTATATGTGTAAATGTGTCTCTGCTTCCGGGGAGAATTACTGCAGAGAAAGATAAGAGATCTAAAATATAACCATGCACATTTATTTATTCATTCATTCAAAAAGAGTAGTAAATGCTGGCGGGACTGACCCACGGTCCGGGTTGCCTACCTTGGATGAATGTCCACTAGTAACACTAGCGTTTGCATGGTGATAATATCTATCCTCTTGCAGTGAAATCGCGCCACTTTCAGCACTTTCAGATAGGTGAAACATAGCACTATTAGCGAAAGAAGAAAACTGAGGGTGTGAAAAGCTACCGTAAAAACCACAAACTGGATGCGGTCGTCAGTTCGGGTCTGGCAGAGAGTGCAGGAGGCGTACAGGTGGCTGTACCCGACCCAGGACAAACAGACTGCCACTATAGGGAAGGACAGCGAGTGGAACCACGTGTAACCCAGCATGATCGCAGCGTCCTTGTAACGCATCCTGGAATTATAACTTAAAGGAAAAACCACCGCAATCCATCTATCGGTGCTTAGAGCTGCCATGCTCAGCATAGAATTGGTTACCAGAAAAGTCTCCAGGAAGCCAACGATTCGGCAGACGGAGTCGGCTCCCGGCGGCCCTTTGTTGATAATCCCCACTAAAGTCAGCGGCATGTTCAGCACTGTCATCAACAAGTTGCTGAGGGTCAGATTGATGATAAACATCCCAGGGACCTGTTTCCGGATTTCAGCACTGTAGAGAAAGCAGATCAGCACCAAGACATTGGACAGCAACGACACGATCATCAGAACTACTACAAACAAAGAGAAGATCACCTCCACTGTGCCCATGGTGTTGGCCGCTCAGTGTCTCTTGCAGCCAGTTCTGTTACTCCCAAATCCCAGAAAATACATTTTTGTGCAGATTTGTCCTCGCTTTCGGCCCCAGTCGGTCCGGCGTGATTTCGCAGCCGAGTTGCAGTTTGATGGGGATGTTGGTTGTTCCACGTCACTGGCTCGGTTTAATGCACAGAGCATAAGGGAAGTCCATGAAACTGAGGGTCTGAAATGATCAGCCGGGCTGAACCACTCTCCGCCTGTCCTCCCAAAGAGTTCACGGGTTCTTCCGAGAGTCCAATCACAAGTGATCAATGGTTATTGGCGAGGAGCCGTCCTGTCAGTTCGGTATTATTGGCACACTCACTTAAATCTCCGCGCTGCCTTGAGTGGAGGGAAGATTTATTGGGTCTGTCTATCACATGAACA
Organism: Squalus acanthias; assembly: GCA_030390025.1. Lineage (NCBI taxonomy): Eukaryota > Metazoa > Chordata > Chondrichthyes > Squaliformes > Squalidae > Squalus > Squalus acanthias. The sequence goes on along the minus strand of CM059438.1, from coordinate 22,274,997 downwards.
TCTGAGTCACTGAAAAATTGTGGTCAAAAGTGCCCACCATGTACATTAGAACTAACGCTTCTCCTAATACCGAGCACCGTGATATTCACGGTAGCGATAGGCACAGTAAGTAGATTTTTGTTATCAGAATACCAGATCAGTAAAACAACTTACCTTGCCATATTTAACTAGCAGATTAAACGAATTATATACTAATCATTACCATAACTTTAAAAGTACTAGGTACTAAGATATTAGATTTAATCTATTCATATTTTTGCTTCGCTGTTAACTGGGCAATAAACAATCCCATTCAAAAATGGTTTTGAGAAAACTGAGGGGTACTAGTAGGAAACCCCTTCATTCCGAAAGAGCTGTAGTTCCCTCAGCCTGACAGCCAATCAGTAATGTCATTTAACGCATGAGATATGTTACACATCACGCACAAGTTGGCACTAGTTTGCATAACACATGTATTCCACGTGTGATCCCGATTACTTGGAGCTCACAGGTGTAACATGCGGGAATGGTCACTATCTGTACAGGAAACAGTCATGATTTATACACCATTTATAACAATTCCTACCAAGTCAAGATGCGAGGGAAATGAACGCATTTCTCCATCGATATTGCAGCTTATCCCGGTATCAAGCACTGAGTCTCTGCTAAATGACTGTACAGTATATCTTATCGACAAGGCGATGTTTTCTGGAAAGCATCAGTAAAAGGTGGCATTTCAAGAATGTATCTCATTTTGCTTATGACCGAAAATGCTAGAAATAAAATTGTAATCTTAGATGAGAAGATATTTTTAAGAGGGGAGGGGGGAACACAGAAATGTTGATGAAGCTGGGGAGGGGAACAAAGAAATGAGGACATTTGGGTAATTTTACAAGATTTATGGTCAAGGTTGGAGCTCTGAATCCAACCCTGAATTCTTAATTGTAAGATTGTGGTGGACACAGATATAAGATAACTGGCAAAAGAACCAGAGGGTAAGATGAGGAGATTTTTTTTTAATGCAGCGAGTTCTTATGACTTGGAATTCATTCCCTGAAAGGGTGGTGGAAGCTGATTCAACAGTAACTTTCAAAGGGGAATTGGATATATACTTGAAAGGAAAGATTTGCAAGGCTATGAAGGAAGAGCAGCGGAGTGGGACTAATTGGAGAGCTCTTTCAAAGAGCCTGCACAGGTACGATGGGCCGAATGGCCTCCTTCTGTGCTATATGATTGCATAAAGACTAATAGAATAGTTTTAACTATGCTAAGGAGCACGAACACTACTGCAATTTGAACATAAGCACCATGATCCTGATCATAATACAGATACTGTATTAGAATGGGCTTTGTGCAACCTTCTCTTTAGTATAAAAAAGCACCCAAATAATGCACATTTACACATCCAAAAATCAATCTATGCAGCACTGTTAGAAATCTCAATGCTGCCGTACAACATCTTTTATCATGGACAGCTGCTTCCTCTTTTTTCAGCATGAATTCTCTTTGTTGCTCCTACAGATAGTGCATTAGTCTGAAATTAATAATGGAAATTCACTCAATCTTGAATTAAAAATGTTTGAAGGCACAGCATTAATGTCGTCATTTGGAGACTTACAAAAGAAAGTCTAAAAGTCTTTGCCTTGCTTTTATGCACTTGTGCCTGTTGGAGTAAATAAAAAGCCCCAGGGAACTGGTTATGCAATCGTTGACAATAAAGAATTCCCTAAAGATAATTTAAAATGAAAATCACCGATGAACGTTTTTCTATGTTAAAGTCACTATATACATGCGATGTTGTTGTTGCTAAAACCCAGTCATATTCATATTGGAACTGAAAATCTTTCTGATAATTTTCCGATTGGATTTTAAACTATTTGAAAATATTTAATACAGTGATCATACTCATTAATCTGTACTAGGTTTATGCAGGTTGAATGTTATATTGCCCAGATTTTTCCCATAACAAGCACAAAGCACCTAAATACATAACACAGTCTAAACAATTCCAACAACCAGCAAGTCATGCGTGGTGCAGGCACCGTGTTATGCTGTTATTTCTGCAGTAGTGCTGTTCAATTATGGATGCTCAGGTTTTTGGTGCCCATTAGTGTGTTTCATCAAGTTGAAAAAACTCTTACGGCGCACAATGCAGCTCCAACAATTCCTCCTAGCTGTGACAAGGACTTACAAGAGAAAAACATTTAGAGGAGTCCGTTGCTACAAAACTACGAGAGTTAAAGCAACAGCAGCTCATGTCAAGAAATATCTAGGGCAATAGTACAAGCTTGGCTCAGTTGGTTAAGAGGTTGATGGTTGAAATTATTATTCCAGGATTTGAGCACATAATCTGATATGACACAGTATTGGGGGTGTGCTGGATTATCAAGAAGTGCTGTCCTTTTGTTGAGATCTTAAACTAGTAAATGCTAATGATTCTGTAGTATTATTCAAAGAAAGGCAGAGAGTTTTCCTGGTGTTCTGACCAACATTTCCTCCTCAAACAACAGCAGCAAAAACAGATAGGGGGAGAAATTTGTCTGGGCCCATTTTCGGGCTCAGCCGTAAAACGGGCACAATGAGGTTAAATTTCTGCCCCTTTAACAGGATATTTATTTCATGGCTGCTTTTGTTCTTGCTGTGTGCCAATTGGCTGCTGCTTTTGCCTACATAGCAACAGTGACTGTATTTCAAAAGTAATTTGCGTGAAGCACTTTGAGACATTCCTCAAAGAGGTGATAAGATGCTCTATAAATCTAAGTCTTTTTTTTAGGAAGTGTGGATATTTTATACTGAAGACACCCAGAAATCGTCAGTTGGAAGAAATTTTCACTACAAAATTCTAACTGTTATTTATGCTTTTAAATGCACAAAAATTGCAAGTAATTAATTTCTTTGAAGCAAATATAGCAGATGCCATTTGTCATTGTGCGGATACAGTATCCAATTCAGAATCAATGGCCGCAATTTTGCCAGCGCTCAGAGGGCGGGTCCGGATCGGTTCTGCTGTCAAAATTGAAATGATTGACAGCGGGTTGGGAACCTGCTCCGAACCCGCCTCCATATAAGTTTCCAAAGTGTCAGGTCTGCGATTTCAGAACAGACCCGACACCAAGCGGTGGGGAAGGCATTTAAGACAGTTAAATGCTTGTTAAATGCTTGTTAACTACTATTTTGCCAGCCTATTTCTATTTTACCACTTTTTTAACGAGGTTCACGTCGTTTGGAAATCATGTCAGTTAAGTAGGTCGGGTTCTCTATGTCTCCCCATTGTTGTGAATAGGTGACAGCTGCAAAAGTGGTATAAAAGCTACCATTTCACAGCTGGTCACTTTCCAATGTCAGAAGCTTGAGGTTTCAGGACTTGGAAGACATTTTTGAGCTGTGTGCAGTTTGGAAGTGTTTGGAGTAAACTCTCTATCCACTGTCACCTCCTTGGAGCAAGCTCTCTCACCATTGACAGATCGCTTCTGTCATCTCAACTTCAGCTGCCATCTATTCCAGCAACATCGGTGCCCTTGAAAAAATCTCACCTTGGTCCTCTGAGTCCCTCCATGATCAGCCCCAACACCAACATCACCAGGCACAGCAACATCACCAACAACAATACCAATCTTCTCCACAATCACCTGATGCTGCACAGGACACAGGGCATCAGCACCCAAAAATTTTGCTGCCCAGGAGGCCAGCGATGGCATCACCATGGCCAGATTTACTTCACTTGACGCTGTATACCCTGGCTGCCATATGATGTGCCAGGTTGACACCATCCCACACCAGGACCATAAAGCATCCCTACAATGTCCAAGCCATTCCTTTCACACTCATCACCATTGTGGGGGGTGGGGTGGGGGTTGGAAGTTATGTCTCAACATTCACTGGAACTCACTAAGACACTTCCAAAGGCAAGCACAGATCTGTCCAATAAGGTAAAGTGTTGAAAATATAGATTTCAATATTTGACAACACATTAACAGAAACTTCACATGAAGATTGGCTAAGCCACCCAAGTGACTACCCTTGTGTGTTGTTAGTTGGTATGCTTGTAGTAGGATGAGGGTGAGGATGAGTGTGAGGAGTGGCTAGTGAGATGGGAAGTTATAATGTAGATAGAGAGGGATGGGTGGAGGTGCAAGGTAAGTTGGTGTGAGTAAGGATGTGCAGGAGTAGGGTAGGGAAGGCAGAGTAATGTGGATGTGATGATTGGCACAGCAGGATGAGGTTAAGTGTGGCTTGGCAGTAAAGTTTCGTGATCTTCTCCGATTATTGAAAGGTTTGCGCCACTGCAGTCTGGTTCTCCTGACGACATCCCTGCTTATGCCCTCCTCTGCAATGTGCAACCAGGCTACATTGATCTCCCGGGGAGGTCTCTTCTGCCCCTGGGAAGGGAAGAGAACCTCCCTGCGTGCTGTGACTCCCTCCATAAGCATATGGAGGGAGTCATGGGAGAGCCTGGGTGCAGCCGTGCACCTCTGTGCAGTGCTTGTCAGTGTTTGCAGCACCTCAATGCTGTAGAACACCGACAGCAGAACTGTCAAGATCAATTTGGACATGGTCCCTTTAAGGAAACCGGCTGATGATGCATCATCAAATGACATCATCAGACCCGCTTCCTATTAATTGGCCGGGTACCTCACAGGGCGGGCTTAACAAGCCCCATCACCGTAGAATCACTTGGAGAGTGTGGGCTGCAGTAGGCAGCGGGCTGGGACCGCGACACCGACCCCGGCCGCCCTGGACCCGCCTCGGTCGGTGAATTCGCGGCCAATGTCTTTAGACTCCCCTGCATTGTACCAGCAGAGAGAAAAAATCTTTGGTGGCAATGCATGCGTTTTTTGTTAGATTGAGTTTTAGTAGTTGAAGATTCCTTTAAAACCAAATGCATCTATGCCAATTGTTGGAATGTGCATATTAATACTTTATGCATTATAAATGTTGTGCTATAATGCTACTTATTTATTGATATTGTACTTAAAATAAACTGAATTATGAATGCAAAAGTATTATAGCAAAACAAAGTATCTAAACAAAGTAAATGTTTTAGCAAATTTAACCCCTTGAATAGTCAGTTGTGGTCTCATTAAAATTCTGTGCTCTAGTTATCTAGTTGTATTTGAACATTTGACTTTATCTGTCAACCGGTGATTGTCATTTGAAGAACTTTTCTCCCAACTTTTTGTTTGTTTTTGTCCCTTCTCTCTGGAAGGGATTGGGACATGCTAGGGGGTTTTCTATGGATGCTGGCAGTCCTACAGTAGCTTATTCCAGGTGCTCATTCTTAGAATGGGAAGTATTACAAATCTATTATTTCCTATTATCATGAGCAAGTACCAGCTTAACACAGTTTCTCATCACTGAATCAGAAAGTCGTGAGTTCAAGCCCCACTCCAGGATTTGAGCACATAACCTAGGCCTAAATTTCAGTGCAGCACTGAGGGAGTGCTGCATTCTCAGAGGTGCTGTCCTTTTGAATGAGATGTTAAATGGATTTCAGTGGGCCTGTTCAGGACATTGAGGGGGTTATTTTGGTGAAAGGGTGAAAACAGACGCCAAATGGGTGCTGTGCTAATAAGACACGCCTGTTTGAAAGTCAGGTTTAAGCACGCAATATTGGTTCTAATTGACGATTACCATAATTTGAACTTGCCTGGAGGAGCTAAATCAGACACCTGCAGGTTTAGCACTCAAGTGCTGATTAGACACAATTTTCGTGGAGCGGTATATGTGGGCTCCATGCACCCACTTGCACTGAAGATATGGGCCATGGTTTTCTGGGGGGTCAGTGGGCGTGATCGGTGGCGGGTCGGGTGGGAAAGTGTTTTTATTCCCCCAGCGGGTCAGGACCCCGCTGTGAACCCGCCGCCACGCGCCTTTACCAAATGTCGGGGAAGCCAATTTAAATGATTAGTGGCTTGTTTACAGCCACTTAACAATGGCTTTAAACTGACCTTTTGAATTTGACAGCTCACCCACGGGTGTCATGCTGTTGCTAGACCAGGTCTGTGAAGCTGAGGTGGGAGGTTTTGGCCATTGAATCAGCTGATCAGTTGACAGCTTCAAATGTACAGTAAAAGCTCCCACCTTACAGACATATCTTCCCTCAGCCACAAGCTCTTCCTCACTGCATTTCCACTACAGGTTCACCATGCTGCAAGTCTTTACACAAGTCTCCATCCAGTCTGACCTCATTACCTCTCCCACCATTGACAGATCGCTTCTGTCATCTCTACTTCACCTGCCATCTATTCCATCAGCCTGGGTGCCCTTTATACACTCTCACCTTGGTCCTCAGAATCCCACCACGATCAGCCCCAACACCAGCATCACCAGGCACTCCAGCAGCACCAACAACAACACCAACCTTCTCCACACTCAACGAATGCAGCACAGGACAGACGGCATCAGCACCCAACCACATTGCTGCCCGGGAGGCCAGCGATGGCCTCAGCATGACCAGATTTACTTCACTTGACGCTGTATACCCTGGCTGCCACATGATGCGTCAGGCTGGCACCACCCCACACCAACACCATAAAGCATCCCTACAATGCCCAAGCCATTCCTTTCACACTCATCACCATTACGGGGGTACCGTTACGTCTCACCATTCACTGAAACTCACTAAGCCACTTCCAAAGGTGCACACAGATCTGTCCAAGAATGCAAAGTGTTGAAAATAAAGGTTTCAATGTTTGACAGCACATTAACAGAAACTTTACATGAACATTGCATAAAACATCCAAGTGCCTACCCTTGTGTGTTGTTAGTTGGTATGATTGCACTAGGATGAGTGTGAGTGTGAGGGGTGGCTAGTAAGATGGGGATGTGATAATATAGATAGAGAGAGAGGGACGGATGGAGGTGCAAGGTAAGTTGGTGTGAGTAAGGATGTGCAGGAGGAGGGTAGGGAAGGCAGAGTGATGGGGATGTGATGAGAGGCACAGCAGGATGAGGTTGAGTGTGGCTTTGTACTAATGTTTTGTGATCTACTGAGATCATTGAAACGTTTGCGGCACTGCACCCAGGTCCTCCTGACCACATCCCTGCTTGTGCCCTCCTCTGCAATGTGTTGATCTCCTGGGGAGGTCTCTTCCGCCCATGGGAAGGGAAGAGGATCTCCCTGCGTGCTGTGACTCCCTCCATAAGCATATGGAGGGAGTCATGGGAGAGCCTGGGTGCAGCCCTGTGGCTTTGTGCAGTCATTGTCAGTGTTTGCAGTACCTCAATGCTGTAGAACACTGACAGCACAAATGTCAAATTTAAGTTGGCAATGGTCTCTTCAAGGAAAACGGCTGATGACGTGTCATCAAATGACATCACCAGACCCGCTTCCTCTAATTGGCCAGGAAACGCGCTGGGTGGGCTTAACAAGCCAAATCAAGGGAAATTTATTTCAGATAGCGGGATGGAGCCAGCAGCGGGGTCGAGACCCACCACCGACGTCGCCCGCCATGGACCTGCCGAGATCAGCAAAATCACGCCTGAGTTTTTCTTACTTTTCCCTTCTGTCTCACTTTTCTCTCTCTCTTAAGCCAATCTTTCTTTCTTTCCCTCTCTTTATTTCTCTTTCTTTACCTGATTTGACATTGAATTCACCCACTCTAATTCACCCTCCTTCTCATGTTTGTCCTGTTGTTCACCAAGGTCCTGCGAAGGAGACAGTCAGCAAGCAACACAATGAAGGAGTGACGTCAGAATTCAAAGGTGTCGCTGGCACAGGGAGCTGAGAGGTGAGTATAGGGTGAGTATTGGTGGTAAGTTTTTTTTTGTTCTGTTTTGAGTATATTTCTGCTAAGTAGTTCGTAGCCTATCTAATAGAGAGAAGTGCTGATTGGTGGGTAGCTGTTGTGTGTTTCTTGTAAAGTTTTAAGTTTATTTCTGCTAAATTACCTCCATTGTCTGGTAAATAGAGGCATGGCAGGGCAGCTCAGTCCCGTGATTTGCACATCCTGTGCCATGTGGGAAATCCTGGACGCTTCTTGCGGCCTGGACGACCACACGTGCCGGAAGTGTCGCCAACTGCAGCAACTCGAGCTCCGGGTTTCGGAGCTTGAGCGGCAGCTGGAGTCACTACAGTGCATCCGCGAGGCTGAGAAATACTTGGAAAGCACGTTTCCAGAAGTGGTCACCCTGCAGCCTCAGAATGTGCAGGCAGAGAGGGAATGGGTGACCACCAGACAGACAAGGAGGACCAGACAGGTAGGGCAGGAATCCCCAGAGTGCATCTCGCTCGCTAACCGGTTCACAGTTCTGGAAACTGGAGGGGGTGATGGTTCCTCTGGGGAGAGCAGCCAGAGCCAAGGCCACGGCACCACGGGTGGCTCAGCTGCACGGGGGGGGGGGGGAGGAAGAAGAGTGGAAGAGCAATAATGATAGGGGATTCATTGGTTAGGGGAACAGATAGGCATTACTGTGGACGCGGACGTGCCTCCAGGATGGTATGTTGCCTCCCTGGTGCCAGGGTCAAGGAGGTCACTGAGCGGCTGCAGGACACTCTGTGGGGGGAGGGTGAACAGCCAGAGGTCTTTGTCCATATCGGTACCAATGACATAGGCAGAAACAGGGATGAGGTCCTGCAGGCAGACTATAGAGAGCTAGGAAAGAGATTAAAAAGCAGGACCTCAAAGGTAGTAACCCCAGTGCCATGTGCTAGTAAGTACAGGAATAGGAGGATAGAACAGATGAATGCGTGGCTGGAGAGATGGTGCAGGAGGAAGGGCTTTAGATTTCTGAGGCATTGGGACCGTTTCTGGGGAAGGTGGGACCAGTACAAGCCGGACAGGTTACACCTCAACAGAGCCGGGACCAATATTCTTGCGGGGAGGTTTGCTAGTGCTGTTGGGGAGGGTTTAAACTAGCTTGGCAGGGGGATGAGCACCAGCATATAGGAGTAGAAAAGAGGAATAAGGTGCATAAAAGAGTGAGTGTGTTGAGTAGTACTAGAGGCGGAAGTATTAGTTAGGAGCAGACTAAGAAAGATTATGAAAAATTCAAAAGTGGGTTTAGAATGCATGTACGTAAACGCACAAAGTGTGTTGAATAAGGTTGGTGAGCTACAAGCACAATTAGCCGTGTGGCAATATGATGTGGCAATAACGGAAACGTGGCTTAAAAACGGTGAGGACTGGGCACTTAAAATTCAAGGGTACAAGGTGTTCAGAAAAGATAGGGAAGGAAAAAAGGGAGGTGGGGTGGCAGTGCTGATTAAGGAAGACATTGTAGTGTTGGAAAGGGAGGATGTTCTTGAGGGGACAAGGACAGAATCCATTTGGTTAGAGTTGAGGAGCAAAAATTGTGTGATCACGCTATTGGGGTATTCTATAGGCCTCCAAATAATGAGAGGGAGGTAGAGGAGCAAATCTGCAGGGAAATTGCAGAGATGTGCAAGAGCTATAGAGTGGTGATATTGGGGGACTTTAATTACCCAAATATCGATTGGGATAATGCTAGGTTAAAGGGAAAGGAGGGGGAGGAATTTCTGAAATGTGTTCTGGAGAATTCCCTTGATCAGTATGCTCTTGGTCCAACTAGGAAGGAGGCATTGCTGGATCTGGTGCTGGGGAATGAGGTGGGCCAGGTCGACCAAGTGTCTGTGGGAGAACACTTGGGTATGAGTGATCATCGTATCATAAGATTTAGATTAGTAATGGAAAGGAGCAAGGAACAATCTAGAGTGGAACTTCTAAACTGGAATAGGGCTAACTTCAATGGGATGTGAAAGGATCTTGCCAGGGTAAAATGGAACCAAAGACTGACAGGAAAAACTGTAATGGAACAATAGGTGATCTTTAAGGAGGAGATGTTCCAAGTACAGGCTAGGTACATTCCAACAGGAGGGAAGGGTAAGGGAACCAAAGCAAGGGCTCGCTGGATGACGAGGGAGATAGAGAAGATGAAACAAAAAAAGAGGGTGTATGATGCATGTCAGGTGAATTCTTCAAGGGAGAACCAGACCAAATACAATAAGTTGAGAGGGGAAGTGAAGATGAAAATAAGATTGGCAAAGAGAGAATATGAGAGTAGAATGGCAGTTAACATAAAAGAGAACCCAAAAATCTTCTACTGGCATATAAACAGTAAGCGGGTAGTAAGAGGCGGGGTGGGGCCTATTAGGGACAAAGAAGGTGATATATGCTTACAGACGCAGGGCAAGGCTAGAATACTCAATGAGTACTTTGTATCAGTGTTTACTAAGGAGGTGGACGCTGACAAAATATCGGTAGAAGTGGAAAAGGTAGAAGCAATGGAAGGGGTGAAAATTGATAGACAGGATGTACTACAAAGGCTGGGTATGCTTAGCGTGGATAAGTCGCGATCTCTGTGGCAAAAACTTGAGGTTTCTCGACGTGTAATTGATTGTTACGCTGTGAATAGGGGATTCAGACTGTAGTGCAGCAGTGACGTCATCAAGCTGCCTAAGCAGCCAATCACATTGAAGAATTCTCACAGACAGCAAACCAGGAAATAAAAAGCAGCTTTAATATGCACTGTAAATAAAGATTGGGTCTTTCACATGGGGATAAGGTAGCAGCTGAAATATCATGAACAAACTTTAAAAAAAGTTTAAAAAATGTAAATTTTATCATAATGGAGAAATTTGACATTCCACAGTATAAAAAATAGTTTTTCAGGGCCAGAATGATTGTTTAGCAGTCAATACGTTGTCAATACCCCAGTTATACCTATTCCAACAAGGCTTAATATATATTGGGGGATTTAACAGCGATATTAGTGCAGAAAAGCTTTTTTCAGTTCCACTGATTTCACTAATTACCAACTATTGGCGGGGGTGGGGGAGGGGGGGGTGGTGGTGGGGGTGCAGGGTAGGGGCAGAGGGATCCATAGCGCAGCCTCTGTCGGAGCAGTGAATGATTGACCACAACTTCAGGATTTCTGCGTTTAGATGCGCGTGCACTAACTCCTGAAGTTACGGTCAGTTTCAGAGGGGTAATGATGGCGAACACTGACAGTTCGCCATCATTACCCACCGCAAAATCCGGACCAGTATGATTTCAAACTCCATTAAGTTTAAACAATACCTAATTCGAGCAATTAACTTCCTACAGGACCAAACACTCACTCTATTATTATTTTCTTCTTAACTATTCAGATGGAAATGTTCGTGGCTCCTTCAAATTGGACAATACACTAAAACATCCATAATATTCCAGTGACAGAACAGTAACTAGCATCTAGTGATTGTGTTGCAAAATGATTCATTGCTTTTTGAGGAAATTGAAGTGAAACATCCATTATTGCCACTTCATGCTGATTGCCACTTTTTGACTTGCCACTGGTAGGAAGCAAATAAAAAGAATTCAGTGAAAAGGTAAATACAATCTGCTCCAGGACTAAGCAGCAGTCAATCCTCAATGGAAGCAAACCATCAGTTTTAAAGTCATTTATATTGATCCATTATACACTAGTTTCTATTTAATTGCAATCTTTCAACTATTTCCTAGTTGTTGCTTTGAACACTGCTCTTATCAGGATCACCCAAGTTGCCATGACAGCTTTCTGTGCAACACATTATGGTCAACTTATTCAATTGGGCACTCACATTTCCTGTGGAAAACAGTTTCATTCCTTGAATGAAGAATACTGTAATGAGGCAATTGTATAGCATGCATTATATGAACTACATATACTGTCCCGTTACCAGCAATTAAGCAGGTGCCCTCTAGCGTTGACTGCCAGAATACGTATGGTCAGTGGGCGAGCACCTCATGTGCAAGAGCCAGCAGGCACCCATGCCACTATGAGTGCCTCACAGGGCCAGCCTCACTGCTGTGCAAATTATGCCACCATATAGGCCTCATGGGCTAGAGGGACCAAATTTGAATTTGCCAATTGCTTACCATTTCCCGACCACATGCGTTTTATCAACTAAACTTAGGTTTGGAGCTTCCAGGCATGCAACCCTTCAGCCCATGAGCAAGATCCAGGCTGAAGATGTGATGTCGATTCATGGCAAAAAGGAGGGTTCTGGCCTACATTGGCCCTACTGTTCAACATTCTGGAAGAGGAGTCAGGCAGGCAGATCTCTTTGCCTAATGAACTTCATATGAGGACCTGGATTATGTAGCTGATGCCAAATAACTTGGTAGGCAGTGATGGTTAATAACTTTGTGCGAATGTAATAAACTAGAATGGAAAGGGTTAATCAGGGTAACAGCAGAATTTGCTCGAGTTTGTTAGTGTTATACTACCAATGCTTTGCTTTGTATCGTAAGGCTACAAAGCGTATTGTAGCTGTGTGAAAGTTACATTTTTCGTTTGAGAAATGTAATATAATTTTGAGCCACAATATTTGGTCACAGGTAATTGATATTTACTGGTTCTAATTGCAAGGACACTAGTGTGTTAATTCAACAAAAGGTGCCATTAGCTTAGAGAAGAGTAATAAAGTTCTAGGAAAGTGCAATGTAAACAAAAGGGAGTTGCAGCAGAGCTGTCACATAGCAGTGATAAGAAAGGGTATAAAGGGATTGGGTTACACCTAGGCCAGAAGATACGGTGAATCCTCCACAGAAGAAAAGTACCTCGGGTGGCGTAATTCCCAGGACAGAGATAATTACTGTGCCATGTTGGTAAAAGTTCCCCATAGTGATATGTAGTGTAATGTCCTCTTACTGCTATGGTCATGTTGCTGCTTTGTTAGTATATTTGAAATTGGTTTTTAAATACATACGTATGTAGTCATGTCTGATTCGACAGGCCTGAACCCAAATTACATTTAGAGGCACAGTATCAGAGAACATACAATTGGCACCCAACGTGGAGTTTGAAGCAACAAAGCATGATTGCAGGGTACCTGGGACCACAACCTGGTTCCTTGTAAAGAGTCTGGAACAGCAGTGGGCCGCCATGCAGACGGCAGTGGTTGATTCTCATGACCAAGTGACTCGCGTGTGTCTGGACGGCAGCGGGGTCATGCAGCTTGGGCTGGACCACCCAACCGACCAGCCGATGGTATGAAGGATTCAATAATTAAATATGTAACGTCTAAGGATGTAGGTGGCCTCCTTCAAGAGGTCAAACGTAAAACTGATCTGGATCAGGAAACAAAAGAGAAGACACACAGAGCCCTGTATGTACAGCTGAAACACCACACAAATACAATTATGATTTTGATTTTTTTTTCCCCCCAAAAGTAACATAAAACAGTGATAGTTGAAGTTTAGTAGGATGGTGATAAAACATAAGCGTGTAAAAAAAAAAAAATTCTTCCTCTTGATCTGAAAATGCTAGCAGCCCTTTAGTGCCTCACCCACACAATTATTATTCATGTTTCAACCTAAACAACGAATACTGACATGGCTTATTTAACCATGACTGGTATAATAGCTATTCCCATTCTTGTCCTAGCCTTCACCCCCAAACACACAGACAAGGGATTAGGACCAAGGACTCTGGCTGATAGTTTTCCTTTCTAGTCAAGTGACACTGAAGCCAATCTACCTTCACAAGCCCCCCACCTGTGATCAGATCCAGGGGTCCATCCATAAACTGATTACCATACCTGTGAAGGCTAGAGGGGTAAAAATTCAGTTGGTTGCGTCTCCCGTTAGCGCCTTAAGAGGGCGCTAATGGGGCGCAAAGCCGCTAACGCCCGGGCGCAGCGATGTTTGCGCCGCTCGGGAACTTAACTTGACATTGTGCGGCGGCGCTAAAACTTACCGCTGCGACCACCTGCGCGCGCAGATTGTGACGTCATTCCATGGTGCAACGCCCTTGTGGCGCCCCGGAGCGGAAATTGAGTGGCGCCCCCTGCCTTACCGCCTGGCGCATCCAACGACCAGAAGACTGGAACGCTATCAATCGCTGTGGGGCTGGGGGGGGGGGGGGGGCGCTATTTAAAGGGGGCCTCTTCCTGTCTTTTATTGTTGGTGGCATTTTTGAACTACGCATTCTGAGAGAGAGAGGGAGAGACTTCTGGAGAGATTCAACGTTGTGTGAAGGAGTTTTGGGTACTGAGCAGCACTTTGCAGGTTCATTTTGATTTGCCATTCCTTGTATCGATTTAGCAGAGACTGTGGGAGCTGCACTCTGAGCTCTTTGCCTGGTACTCTCCATTGTTCTTTCCAGCACATTTGATGTGCAAGTCTCTCCAGGCCGAGATTCAAGGCTGCAATGAACAGGATGTGGATGGAAAGCAAGATTAACCATCCCCTTTAAGAACTGGCCCGTGCCATTGTGTGTGTGTTCCATTGCTGACTGACATTACATGAGCTTCGCCAGCGCTCTGAGTTAGCGCCTCACTCCTCGGCCTTTGCGCCTAAGACAGGTGTGCAGCGCCTGCTTTAGCGCTCCACTCACCTCCCGGGGCGGTAAAAGTGAAGTTTCCAGTCAGTGCCGATAATTAGCGCCAGGCGCTAATATTTGCGTCCAGACGATATTTGCGCCCCAAATGGGGCGCGACCTAATTTCTACCCCTAAGGCTTCTGTTGTACATCAGAACTGTCATAAATTGAGTTGTAGGCTTGTGTAGGTGAGGCACTCTGAGAGCTATGCTGCCACTCTGCCCTTGGTTACCTGTGTGAGTCTGTTGGGACTGGATGCTATACAGCAGCCCTGATGGAGCCAGGGAATGATGTTCTGTTGAAGTGTCATGTCTGTAATCTGATTCGTGATGGGATGATGAATGACAAAATGATTAATATTTAATGTGACTGTACTTTCCACTGACAAACATCACCAATCAGAAAAATGTATGAACCAATAAGAAAGCAGAAAAACAAAGACTACAGACACTAAGAAAAAATTTACAGACACTACAGTATAAATAATTAGAAAGATTTGTCAATATGATGCATATGTTTCAGAAAGATATTGAAAAGAGCTAAACTTATTGCTTGTTAATATCACTGTTAATATTCATAAAAGCCAAAATATGAATTCCTCACAACAAAAATATCAGCAAATTGTCCCAAAGCAAACATTTCTCCATATACAATATATTACTACATAATCTTAACTCCTTTTTATACAATTGAAACAAGTATTGTATGATCCAATACTAGGATCTTATTAGGAAGATTAGCACAAGATTTAAAATAACAACAAAAAAAGACAACTAAAGCTGGTTAAAATGAGAACTCAGGGAATCAAAGAGGAAATTGCCATCCAGCTTTCATACTGTGATAGGCAGTAATGTTCAAGAATCCGATTTGTAGAAATTTAAAGCTGCTCAGACTTAAAGGCAAGCAGAGGTGATTGTTTAGCAAGGAAATATAAGCTGAAATGATAGATTGCTGAGGTAGTGCAAATGTCCGACAAACACAGAAAGAAAGAAAGATTAGAATGAGAATGGTAAGTACAGATCCACATAAGTAACAGCTACTAACTGGAAGGAACAAAATTGCAATATTAAAAATATTAGAAATGTATTGAATGGCCAAGAGGGTGTTAGAAGGTTGTAATGCAATTAACATTACTTTAATCGATTTTGTAACGCTTTTGTCCTGGCTTCATACACTCTCATGAAGAAGTTCGTAGCTGTGGGAATATGTAGACAAAAATTGGATTTTATCTGCGCTGTGTACTCCAGCTCCAAGATTTATATAAGGGTAGCTGGCAAACTTACCAAACCTATCTCGCTTGAAAGAGAAGCAGGACAAGACAGCCAACTGTCCCATTTGAGGTCTGCATCAATAATGTGTTCTTTGTCATTGTCTGTTCCAGGTTTTTCTGAAATAATTGCAGTGCTTCTTTTTGCAGAAGATGTTGCATTAATGGACTCATCTGGGGATCTAAGAGGAGATTTTCTGCTTCAACACTCCCGGCACACACTCAGAGTGAATATTGGGAAATTACACAGCCCCAGCCCCTGATTTTCTGTTCAATAAAATTAACATTAATTAATTTAATATTAATTACTATATTGTCTCATTATTGAATCCATGTATGTACAATCTTAATGTAAGATGTCAGTCCTGAAATTGGGTGAGCGAGGTTCAGGATTTTGTGTGTTCAGAGTTGCTGAGTTGCTGTGTGTTGCATCTTGTGGGAGGACCAAAGGGAAGCTGCACTGCCGGCCTTCGCCAGACTTTACAATGGAGCCGTTTATGTTAATGAGGCCCTACGATGAGTACGCATTGCTTGCTCTATCCATGGTACTCAATTGCCCCATTTAAACTGGGTGCATGACTAATCCACTGGCCTGACCTGCTGAAGTTGGATTCTAAAGCTAGGTTATCGCTCCCAAAGTTTAATTGAGATTTGTGTTTTTTTGGAAGAAACTTTGATGTATAATTGTATGCGTTTCTTTTCCCATGGAGGGCGGTATTTTTTGCATCTTCACAGCGTTTGTACAGTATTGTTGATTGCTACTGCAAAGAAACTAGCAGCAAACAAAATACTGAAGATAGGAATTCATCTGGAGGGTCCTATTGCATTCCATGATTTAGATGAGGAAGCTGAGTTAATAAAGGGACAGCAAATGCAGGCGTGACAACACCTGAGATGTTATATCCGCACCTGTCACTACCCCAGGATCCTCATTACTGACCCCAACACTCCTACCTGAACATATCAGAGGAGACGAAGCAGACTATACTCTAACAACTCTCTTGCGTTTAGAAGGTTGAGGGATACTCTCATCAAGGTCGTTAAATTGATAAACCGATTTGATAGTGTAGATAGAGAAGGGTCTAAATTCCACATTGTTGCACCCATTTTCAGGCATGAAACAGGTTCAACAATGACGATTTTCGCAGTGCGATATTGCACCTGGACTACTGCTAAATTGGTCCTGAGTTTTTTTTAAGCAGCTTGTAAGGAATGTAGCACTGATTTAAATATTAAAATGAGGGTCCTGCACCTGATTAAGGATCCATTTGCTAAATTTGTACGTGGAAGTACCTGATTTGCTGGGTCTTAACCTCGACTGGGAAGTTATTGCCTCAGCAGATGGGAAACATGGTACAGAAGCACTTTTTAAAGGGTTAGTCACCTCCATTAAGGTAAATATCTGTTTGAATTTAATAGGCTACCTGGGAGTGTTTTGGCAATTTTTGACTGTATCTGCTCCTGCACTAGCATGCACCCTAGAGGTGTCCATAGTGGTGTAGGTTGCCTGCCAGTAATACTTACAAATAGGGAACCTCCTTCTGACCCTTGATACTCCGGTGGGATCTGTAGTGAAGGTTTCTGGTGGGCATATTCCGGCACTTCTATCAGGAGCGAAGCTTATGGATATTCGGGCCCCATGTGTCCGAAGTCAAGATGCAACTGAGGTGAAAGTGTGTGTTGCAGCTATGTCATAATGTTACAGTTGAAGCAGTACAGTTACATTGCCAAACGTCCTCTTTTTACTTGTCTTTGCCATTGACCCTCGTCCCTGCTCTGTAACCTCTTCGCACGGACAGCAGACTTCTGAGGAGGGTGCCCCTCAGACCCAAAGGTGACAACCATGCTTTGTTGCACCTCCTTCGGCGTCACCTTCAGGGCTCTTCTGGTAAAGGAGACACTCCTTTCCCTCCTCGCTGGGCTCTGGCAATACCGTAAGCCATTTCTCTCAAAACAGTGACTGTAAATTTTGGTAGATGTTAACTGGCATTCCTGTAATTGTTGTTGAGCCTTTCAGGAACAGCAGCAGCTCTTTAAATCTTCTGCTGCTTCAGAGACCCCATCCTTCAGCCTGCATATTCCCAGAATATGGCCCAAACCTGTGAGCAATGAATAATTATTTTAACAAGCGAACCTCACAAAGTCTCGCATGGTCTGTGCCATGCACGTTTTATATAAGATGTGCTCATGCATTTCAGGTTGCTTCACCACTGTACCCCAATTAGAAAATCAGCTTTCATAATCCTAGTAATTTGGGGCAGGGGTATGTCTAAGGCATCATTTCCTTGCAAATCTAGCTGGGTTCTATAGATGTCCATTTTTTAGCAATCTGGCAAGGCGGTTCTAACATTCTGTGCACCATTTTCCCCCCAATTTGAGTAATCTCGATCAAGTGGAGATTCCAGTTTTCCGAACTGGCATGGATGTACATTGCTAATCAAGTTTTCCGTCATGCATTATTTGCTGGGATGTATTGTACTTTGAGTCTCTGAGATATGATGCATGTTTACTGAATTCTGAACTGACAGGATGGAAACAGAATGCTTCGTACAGCCTCTTCATTCTGTTACAATCTGTCTGATTGTTTTAGCATTTATTTTCACACGGGCATTAGCTGTCAAAAACTGATGGAACGGAAACAATATGAGAAATAAATTCAGGATAACACCTGAATAAAAATTAGAAGGGCAACATTATGGAAACAATGGAATGGAGCCTCTGGGTAATTACAGGTTAGGACTGATGAGGTGTGTTACATAGCCTTTCTGTTATATGCATTTTCATTCTTGGTAAATATAGAAGGTTAGAAGGTGCATGTTTTTCACCAAATGTTTCGGATTGCTGTTCTCACTGAACTCCACTCATTCTTGACATGGTCAGAAAATTAAGTGGTAGAAGGTTGTTCCTGTGAAAATATTTTTCATTTAGAGTCAGTTTTTAATCTTCATCCTGTATAGCTCAGTTTCAAAACATCAAAATGTTACACCAAATTTCTGCTCACTCTATCTGTATTTGATACTTTACATTTTAAATTCTTATAGCTACATCCAGAAATAATGTAGTGTTTGGCCATCTAATTTTCCTGGTTTCTATTAAAAAAAACACAACATGTTCATGATAGTTATTATTTAAAAAGATAAATGTCTCATCTCTGTTGAGAAAGTTTTACTGTGCATAATTTTAAATTGCAACCTTGGCCAAAAAAGGGATTATTGAAGGTTTAAGCAGGGAAGCAAAATAACAAAACTAGACCTAGTCTGAATGGCATACTGACTTGGAATGCAAAATTTCACCATTTCAGACAGATGCATACAATATTTCAAAGCAATCTTAGTTTATCATTAACTAAACTGCAAAATTTGGACAATTCATCAATAACCATGTGAAGCTGTTGGCTGAACAGCCGTAGCATCAAACTGCTCTGCTAAATAGTCTATGGCATTGCAGTAGAAAATAAAACAAAAGCCACAGAAATATGATCAACTATTGCATAAGATTATCTGGTCTTTTATGATTATATACTGAACATTTGATCTAAGTATTGGATAAAAGGTCCCTTAAGTTATGTCTAAGGACTGAAACCAAATGCATGAGAGCAAGCTGAAGTAGCTGGAATTAATCCTAAAGTAACACGTTCAGAGAGGTTTTATACTAGGTAGGGTGAGAAAAGGGTCGAGCTTGATGAAAACAGCTCAAGGGCAGACTAATGAGTATGGTGGTTGCTGATTGAAAAAAATTGTGCTGAGGGTCAGAGGATCAATCCGGAGAGCCTTCCCATTGCTTAACGCATGCTCCAACAATCCTGAGTCAACCAATGATGGCTATGTCTGTGTCTGCACTCCTGCTAACAAGGGCCAGATCTTAGGTTGTGGCAGATAATTTCATGGAGGGAAGGATAAATTTGCAAAGTTTCACCGCTAGTACTAATGTGTGTGAAATTATTTGATTGCTAGAGTGTTGAGGTGCAACTGCCAAGCCATGGC
The DNA here is from genome assembly GCA_030390025.1 of Squalus acanthias. Taxonomy (NCBI): domain Eukaryota; kingdom Metazoa; phylum Chordata; class Chondrichthyes; order Squaliformes; family Squalidae; genus Squalus; species Squalus acanthias. Next base: position 22,255,465 of record CM059438.1, on the reverse strand, counting down.
TCAGTGGTTGCACTCTTGCCTCTGAGTCAGAAAGTTGTGCGTTAAAGCTTCCACCAGAATTTAAGCACATATCTAGGCTGACACTTCAGCGCAATACTGAGAGATTACAGTTCTGTGGGAGATCCTGGGCTGGATTTTCAATGACCCGTGGAGGTGGGTTTGGAGGCGTGTGGGGGGTTAAAATAGCAAAAAGTGGCGGGCGGACCTGATCCCGACTCCATTCCGCCTCCACGCAATTTTAACAAAATCGGTCGCGGTGTTTCCGACTCCAAGAGGCGGGAGAGGCCATTAAGGCCCTTAACAAGCCCTAAATTGGCTCTGTAATGCCATTTTGAAAAGTTTTAGCTATTTTAACCCTTTTCCGACGTGAAGCATGCCTGATGTGAAACACGCCAGTGAAACCTGGCGGGAGCACAAGTGGATAGCTGACTATCAGCTGCAGGTCCACTATTACAATGGAGATGTGATGAAGGGCAACACGGTGGCATAGTGGTTAGCACTGGTGCCTCACAGCGCCAGAGATCCGGGTTCGAATCTGACCTCGGGTGACTGTCTGTGTGGAGTTTGCACATTCTCCCCGTGTCTGCGTGGGTTTCCTCCGGGTGCTCCGGTTTCCTCCCACAGTCCAAAAATGTGTGGGTTAGGTTGATTTGGCTATGATAAATTGACCCTTAGTGTTAGGGGGGATTAAATATGTGGGGTTATGGGGATAGGATGGGATATGTTAGGGGGAATTAAATACGTGGGGTTACGGGGGTAGGGTGGGATATGTGTACTGTGGGGATTAAAGCAGGGACAGGGTACTGGATTTGGATGATCAGCCATGATCGTATTGAATGGCGGAGCAGGCTCGACGGGCCGAATGGCCTACTCCTGCTCCTAGATTCTATGTTTCTATGTTTCTAAGGTAGTAGTAGTATTAGGTCTGAAAGTCGCCTCTGATGCTGCTGCATTGAATGTCTTCAGAGACTGCCTGGCCTTGCTGTGAGAGGACCTGGATGCATTCTCTCTCTCTCTCTCTCTCTGATGCTGCTCATTTTACATCCAGGTCCTCTCACAGCAAAGGTCAGGCAGTCTCTGAGACCAGGCAGTCTCTGACCTGCAATGCAGCAGCAATGATGACATCATCAGAGGTGACTTTCAGACTGAAACCACTAATTGGTTCATGGGTTCCCACATGCTGGAACTCAATTGCCCAATTAGGTGAAAATTCCATCAATCTCCCACATCCAATTCCAGTCGGGTGGATAACACGAAATGCGGATGACACGACCCCAACCCGCCCCAGTATCAAAATCCAGCCCACTGTCTTTCAGATAAGATGTTAAACTGAAGCCTACTCAGGTGGACATAACAATCCCTATTTTAAGAAGAGTAAGGGAGTCCTGATTTCCTGGCCAACATTTATCCCGCAACCAACATCACCGAAACAGATTATCTGATCCCTGATTTAATTGCTGTTTGTGGGATCTTGCTGTATGAAAATTGGCTGCTGCGTTTCCTACATCACAACTGTGACTCCACTTCACAAGTACTTCATTAGCTGTGAAGCACTTTGGGGTGTCTTGAGGTTGTGATAGATGTTATATAAATGCAAATTCTTTCTAACTGTAAAAAATCTGCTCCTGGCATAAACGGGGAGCCCGTGCGACATATGAAACATTGCATTTGAAGTTTTGCATTTATTTTCTAATGTGTTCAGAGTCATTGGAATGATTGAATCTCTTTCATTCACGTATATGGATCTATATCTGAGAGAGAACAAAAAATAAGAACAGCAGAGAAAGTTAACCATAAGAAGGGAAATCTTAGAAAAACTGTTTCTTCAGTTTTTATAGTTAAAGCCTAATTTAGGTCACTTTCTCAGGAATCTATTATAATTTGTATTAATTTTCTTCACAACATTATATTTTGCACTTCTAAATAAGGAAGCATGGAAATAATTTTAAGATAGATATACCTCAGCTGAGAAAAAAACTATTTTTATATGTTTGACGGATTTTTATAGTGTGATTAACGTGATGAAATTACTTCAGTGGCAAATAAAAGTTGTATTTATCATACTTAGCTGACTCATGCCTAATGACAAGGAGAGAGAGGGGGAAAAAACATAGAAGAAGGAAGGTAACACGATGCAAAGTATCAATTAGAATGGGCTAGATTCATACTGGAAAGTTAAAGGGGGAAAAATTCGGTACCTTAGCGCCTCCCATTACCGCCAGCAGATGGCGGTAATGGAGCGCTGATGCAGTAGCACCAGGGTGAGGCGAATCCAGCGACACACGGCAAATCCGCCCCCCCCCCCGTTGCACCACTGGTACAAGGTACCACCGGGGACTTCAACACCAGGCAGATCATGACGTCAGTGAGTGTGCAACGCTCACTGGCCACCCGATCTGGAAAATTCATTGTCGCCACTTACCTTAGCACCTCAACCAGACAGCAACGGGGAGAGCTGGCGTGCAGCTCCAGGAAGCCGGCTCCAGCAACGTTATTTAAAGGCATCAGCATTAATCACTCCCAGCTGTCAGGACAGGTTAGTTTCAGTGTTTTTTGTCAGTTTCACCCACTCAAACAGTTCCTATGAGTAATTTCAAGCTTCCGTTGTCTCGGCAGTCTTCTGGCAACTACAAAGTAGCTACATTTATATACAAAGTAGCTACATTTATTGTTCAAAGCTTCAAACTGCTACACTTGGCAACATTAATGGGGGCTGTACTGACATGCCACCTCGATCTCCAGGATCGACAACAGAGGGAGCGTAGGCAGTGAGAAATACAGGAACATGTGCACAGAGGGATGAGGAGGGACATCAGGGCTCTCACCAGGAGGCCTTACCCTCCAAGGATATTCTGACAACACTTCTCCTACCTTCAATTAAATGACGAGCATTCACCAAGGAGGGGGTCACAGAACTCTGCCACCTCCTCCAAACAGACCTCCAGCCTCACACCAGGATGACTTAAACCCCAGATCCCTTTTTCTCACCACATCATACCATCCCTGTGTCATGCCATATCACAGCGTCCTCCTGGGTGCAAAGGTGAAATAAGAGAGACCACAAAATATTGCAAACTCCATTAATAAATTTATGCATAAACATATCACACATATCACATTCATTCTAATAACTAATGACCCTTGTGCTTGCCATAGTTGAATAGCTGTCATTGTGTGCGAGAAAGTGAGAAGTCGCACAACACCAAGTTATAGTCCAAGGGGTAGAAATTAGGTTGCGCCCCATTTGGGGCGCAAATATCGTCCGGACGCAAATATTAGCGCCTGGCGCTAATTATCGGCACTGACAGGAAACTTCACTTTTACCGCCCCGGGAGGTGAGTGGAGCGCTAAAGCAGGCACTGCACACCTCTCTTAAGGCGCAAAGGCCGAGCAGTGAGGCGCTAACTCGGAGCGCTGGCGAAGCTCATGTAATGTCAGTCAGCAATGGAACACACACACAATGGCACGGGCCAGTTCTTAAAGGGGATGGTTAATCTTGCTTTCCATCCACATCCTGTTCATTGCTGCCTTGAATCTCGGCCTGGAGAGACTTGCACATCAAATGTGCTGGAAAGAACAATGGAGAGTACCAGGCAAAGAGCTCAGAGTGCAGCTCCCACAGTCTCTGCTAAATCGATACAAGGAATGGCAAATCAAAATGAACCTGCAAAGTGCTGCTCAGTACCCAAAACTCCTTCACACAACGTTGAATCTCTCCAGAAGTCTCTCCCTCTCTCTCTCAGAATGCGTAGTTCAAAAATGCCACCAACAATAAAAGACAGGAAGAGGCCCCCTTTAAATAGCGCCCCCCCCCAGCCCCACAGCGATTGATAGCGTTCCAGTCTTCTGGTCGTTGGAAGCGCCAGGCGGTAAGGCAGGGGGCGCCACTCAATTTCCGCTACGGGGCGCCACAAGGGCGTTGCACCATGGAATGACGTCACAATCTGTGCGCGCAGGTGGTCGCAGCGGTAAGTTTTAGCGCCGCCGCACAATCTCAAGTTAAGTTCTCGAGCGGCGCAAACATCGCTGCGCCCGGGCGTTAGCGGCTTTGCGCCCCATTAGCGCCCTCTTAAGGCGCTAACGGGAGGCGCAACCAAGTGAATTTTTACCCCCAACAGTTTTATTTGAAATCACAAGCTTTCGGAGCTGCTGGCCCTTCGTCAGGTGAAGGAGCGCCTGAAGAAGGAGCAGAGCTCCGAAAGCTTGTGATTTCAAATAAAACTGTTGGACTATAACTTGGTGTTGTGCGACTTCTCACTTTTGTCCACCCCAGTCCAACACCGGCATCTCCGCATCATTGTGTGCAAGGTGTGAGTTGTGGGTGTGGGTGTTGCTAGGTAGAGATTGTTGGTGGGTGAGCGCTGGGGGTGTGGTGCTTTGGGCAGTGTGTGAAGCTTGTGGTACAGATAGTGGTATGTAGCATTTGTTAAAGCATTCAATCACCCTGACCACCTGACTGAGGTGGATCTGCCATGAGCACACCTGCTTCAGTCCTCCGGCTCCTTCTCCTTGTTGTGCTTCTCCTTGCTGAGGCAGCTGCACAGCCAGCAATGCTGAGAATGAGGTGCTGCAGTATCAATGAACCACCCCTTTAAGTACTGGGAAAAGCATGTGGCAATGATGACTTGCAATTAGACTGCACCCAATATTGGTCCACCCTTTAAGTGTAACGCCAATGAGCTAGGCCTTTAAGACTTGAATTAGCGCTCCAATCATGTCTTTGAGCAGTGAGAATGAATATTGCGTGCAGTCTAAAGCCTGGCGCTAATTCTCAAACTTTTCTAATGATACCGCCCATTCCTGGGCTATAATGAATTTCTAGCCCAAAGTGGCTAATCCTCCCTGTGACATGTGGTGGTTAATTTCCAGAAGGGTTTTCTAGCTCGACTGCTGCAACTTTGGCAGAGTCAAGGAAACCCCAGAAAAATGGTGTAAATATAAATTAACACTGTGGGATTTAACCCCCTTGGTATATGTAATGATGGCTCTTGAGCAGTTTAAATTTTTTTTTAAAAATTCGATTATGGGATGTGGGCGTCGCTGGCAAGGTCAGCATTTATTTCCCATCCCTAATTGCCCTTGAGAAGGTGGTGGTGAGCCGCCTTCTTGAACCGCTGCAGTCCGTGTGGTGAGGGTACTCCCATAGTGCTGTTAGAGAGGGAGTTCTAGGATAATGCAGTGGCTTCGTTAAAAAGCCACTGACAAATGCGCTGCTGACATGGCCGGGTTCCTCACGTGCTCCAGGTCTCCCCCCGCTGCCAGCGCATTGGGACAGTGAAAATTACAGCCAAAGTTTTCGTGGAATCCTCATGTTACCAATTGTGACAGAAAGAACTGTGATTCCTTAACAATAACCACACTCCTATAAACCAAATGCACCCACCTTTTTAAGAAAATTGCACCAATTTATGTGCAGTAGGAAGTCCCTTGACAGGGTCTGGGGTTGTTCCCATGGACTGAACAAAGGCCCATATAGTGTCAATGTTTAATAAGTACCGGAAAAGTACAGGCTCTTCAGCCGGATTTTCGGTATAGGCAAGTTGCTACAAAGGACCATTGGAGATGCACTATATGACTACAATAAAGAGATTACTAGAGAGGGCCTAGAAATTCAGCCCTGCAGCACCCATTTTTCTAGCGCTAAACAGCCTCCATTATGATGGGCAGGAAGCGCATGCTCATTACGAGCCGGAAGTGCACCACCCACCATATAGACGAAGGTCAAAAAAATCAGCCTGCAGTGCCCACACCTGAAACAAGTGTTAGGCCCTCTACATATGAAAATAAGGGGCTGAACGCCTGTTTGATGCTCCCACTGCAAGGTTAGTTTGCTCTGAGCCGTTGGCTGCATTCAGGAATACCAGGAAAACATGCGGCCTAACAGGCAGTCCTGTAAAGGAATAGTTCCATCTGGCTCGTGGTTTGCTATGCCGAGTCTCCCAGAGTAGGACACCAGTCTCCTGGACACTGCTTCTAACAGACCAGGAGGACTGTCCATTTAAAATTTTGCACCACAGTAGCATTCCCCTTCCCTGTCGATGACACCTTCCATCACTTTGCTGATGATTGAGAGTAGACTGATGGGGCGGTAATTAGCCGGATTGGATTTGTCCTGCTTTTTGTGGACAGGACATACCTGGGCAGTTTTCCACATTGTCGGGTAGATGCCAGTGTTGTAGCTGTACTGGAACAGCTTGGCTAGAGCCGCGGCTAGTTCTGGAGCACAATCTTCAGCACGACAGCCGGGATGTTGTCGGGGCCCATAGCCTTTGATGTATCCAGTGCGCTCAGCCATTTCTTGATATCACGTGGAGTGAATCGAATTGGCTCAAGACTGGCTTCTGTGATAGTGGGGACCTCAGGAGGAGGCCGATATGGATCATCCACTCGGCACTTCCGGCTGAAAATGGTTGCAAATGCTTCAGCCTTGTCTTTTGCACTCGCATACTGGGCTCCGCCATCATTGAGGATGGGGATGTTCAGGGAGCCTTCGCCTCCCGTTAGTTGTTTAAATGTCTACCACCTTTCACGACTGGATGTGGCAGGACTGCAGAGCTTTGATCTGATCCATTGGTTGTGGGATCACTTAGCTCTGCCTATAACATACTGCTTTCGCTGTTTAGCATGCATGTATTCCTGTGTTGCAGCTTCCCCAGGTTGGCACCTCATCTTTAGGTATGCCTGGTGCTGCTCCTGGCATGTTCTTCTACACTCCTCATTGAACCAGGGTTGGTCCCCTGGCTTGATGGTAATGGTAGAGTGAGGGATATGCCGGGCCATGAGGTTACAGATTCTGGTGGAATACAATTCTGCTGCTACTAATAGCCCACTGGATGCCCAGTTTTGCACTGCTAGATCTGTTCTGAAGCTATCCCATTTAGCACGGTGGTAGTGCCACACAACACGATGGAGGGTGTTTTCAATGTGAAGACAGGTCTTCGTCTCCAGAAGGACTGTGCGGTGGTCACTGCCACCAATGCTGTCATGGACAGATGCATCTGCGACAGGTAGATTGGTGAGGACGAGGTCAGGTAGGTTTTTCCCTCATGTTGGTTCTCTCACCACCTGCCGCAGGCCCAGTCTGGCAGTTATGTTCCTCAGGACTCAGCCAGCTCGGTCAGTAGTGGTGCTACCGAGCCACTCTTGGTGATGGACATTGAAGTCCCCCACCCAGAGTACATTCGGTGCCCTTGCTACCCTCTGTGCTTCTTCCAATTGGTGTTCAACATGGAGTAGTACTGATTCATCAGCTGAGGGAGGGCGGTAGGTGGTAATCAGCAGGAGTTTTCCTTGCCCATGCTTGACCTGAAGCCATGAGACTTTGTGAGGTCCGGAGTCAATGCTGAGGACTCCCAGGACCACTCCCTCCCGACTGTATACCACTGTGCCACCTCCTCTGGTGGGCCTGTCCTGTCGGTGGGACAGGACATACCCAGGGATGGTGATGGAGGAGTCTTGGACCTTGGCTGAACAGTATGATTCTGTGAGTATGACTATGTCAGGCTGTTGCTTGACTAGTCTGTGTGACAGCTCTTCCAATTTTGATACAAGTCCCCAGATGTTAATGAGAACTCGGGGAGAGGGTGACAAGGAATGGGGGTAGGGAGATTGGGGCTTGGGCAGAGGGAGAGGAGGAAAGTAGAGACTGGGCGTCAGGGATTGGGGCTTGGACAGGGGGAGAGGAAAATTGGGGACTGGGGTTTGGGGGGATTGGCGGGGAGGGAGGACTGAGGAATGGGGTGAGGTGGGTTGGGGTCCAACATTTCCTGCAGAGGCAGGAACACCAATGGCAACATGGTGCATTGGAGCCGTGCCAAAAGAGGAACAGCCAGTAAAGGGGTGAGTGAAACCTGGGGACCTTACAGTGGGTAAATAGTGAAATATTGTTTCCACTGGTGAATGAATGGGAAACAAGGGTACGGAGATTGAAGACTCTCATTGTGCACGGGGAGCAGTAAGGCATAGCTAGGAGTAATGCAGGTTCCCATAGCAGCACCTTTTATTTGGAGGAAGTGAGTGGAGTCAAAGGAGAAGTTATTCAATGTGAGAACAAGTTCAGCCAGGCGGAGGAGGGTGGTGGTGGATGGGGACTGGTTGGGCCTCTGTTCAAGGAAGAAGCGGAGCGCCCTCAGGCCGTCCTGGTGGGGGTTGGAGGTGTAGAGGGATTGGACATCCATGGTGAAAAGGAGACGGTTGGAGCCAGGAAACTGGAAACTGCAAAAAACTATCTGTGCATAGGCTACTTCAGTACTTCCTGAAGCAAATACAGATAAAATAGACCATGTACCACCAGCAAGTGATGAGGATTTTCTATGAATTATTCATATTAAAACAATAGTGGGAACTGAATCATAAGGGTCAGCAGCACTCTAAGTCTTAGTGACATAGGAAGCCAGGCTGGATTTTTGTTGTGAGCACTATCTACTAATTAAAATTTGAAGGAAAGGATAACAGTTTCAAAGAGTGCTGGAGATGTGCCCAGGAAGATCAGTGAGTGTGAACAGTTTCTTGATGATACATGGCTGAAACCAGCCATTAGTATGGGGCAGAATGCTTATAGTATAATGGGAGCTCAGTTAATATAAATAATTTTTGTGTCCTCCCAAAGCTTGGCGTATGATGTGGTGGGCATGCAGAATGAAGAGGACAGTAATATTGTGGGGTGGGGGTGACCCCACAGCCCTTCAAGTCTGCTGGGAAAATTATGTGGCTGCTTAATGGCATGATTAATTTTTCAGACTTTAGAAAGAGCACTTATGCAGCAAATGCAGCTTAATGTTGATTAGTATGAAATAGTGCACTTTGGGGAAAAAGAATAGAATTTGGAAATATGACCTAATTTGTAACATTCTCTGCAGAATACAGGAGCAGAGAGATAGGGTACAGATACACAAATCTTCTTCTTCTTTTGTATGGTAGTAGCAAAGCAAATCAAATGTCAATGGGCCGTATTTTGCGACCCCTACGGGTGCGTACGAGGTGTGTAGGGGCCGCGCAAGTTCCGGGTTTAGGCACGCGAAGCGCATGCGCTAAAACCCGGCACTTGCGATCTGTCAAGAATCTTCTTGACAGATCATCCGCATCCCCGGGAGAAGGGCCTCCTCGGGTGGAGAGTTGGGCTATTTGCCCAACTTCCACCGCTGAATGCCCGTGAAATTCTTACGCCTGGTAAAAATTTTAAATATGTAATTAAAAAATTTTTTTATTTCATGTGTTTGTGTATTTTTTAAGTGATCTCCATTCATACTTATGGGGTTTCCGTACGTACGGAACTCCCATAAGTATGAATGGGGAACCTCCTTCTTTTATTGGTTGGGCCAGCCCACATGATCCCAGGGGTGCTTGTGTGCCCCTGGGATGCGTGGGCCTTTGCCCATGCATACCCAGAGAGGTCCAGGATCGCAAGTCTCCGTACCTCCCGGACCACCAGGTAAATTCGTAAATTTTTTACAGTTCAGAGGTATCCGCCTGCGGGAAGCCTCCGACCGCAAATTTTGGGCCAATATCTAAGTCAGATATCCAGGCCAAAGCTTCCGGTGTAACAGCATGGATATCTTATAGGCTGCCTGTGAATTTCCTCTGAGGGCCGTGCTCAATGATGAACTCTAGGGTCTGATCAGGAGCTCCACAGTCACATGATGGGGATGCTTTAATCTTCCATCTATGGAGAAGGTGGCAGCATCTACCATGACCAGTTCTGAGGTGGTTGATGGTTGTCCACTGTTTGCGAGGAAGGTTTGATCCTTCAGGTTGTACTGTGGGGTCCTCTATAAGGAATCCATTCCATATGTCACAGTTCTTCCAAGCATTTTGCCATCGGTCACCAAGGCTGAGGGGAGATCGCTGAAGAGCTTCGGCGGTGGATGATGACAGCCTCCTCGCGGCCCACCCTGTTACGTGATCTTAGATCACAACTAATGTTGTCTCAAAGGACACCGAACTTGTTAAATCAACTTCCCGATGACAGTAGCAAACCAAGCAAATCAAACGGTCCTCTCCAGGACCAAAGAAAACTACACAAATCTTTAGAAATGGGCGTGTAGGTTGGTAAAGTCATAACAAGGGCAACTGGGGTTCTGGATTTTGTATATAGAGGCACAGAATACAAAAGCAAGGAAATGATAATAAATCGGTTCAAGACATTTGTTAATTCACAGTTGAAGTGTGGCATAGCTATTTGTAAAGGCTTGATTAACCATTCTGCTGGATAGTTCTTCTGAAGCAACCGGATCACACCATGTCATGCTTTATGTGGTACTCTGTGACAGAAAGCCTGCCAGGGTGATCATCAGCCAGCACAGCCTGATTGGTTGCAGCTGTCAAGATGTCACCAACCATATTTGAAGGCCGGATGAAGAGCTGCACTGTCTGTTATAAAGACACCTGCCATTAATATGCATCATAGGGTTGGCAAAGCCAGTGATGGTAAATACCAGATGTGGCCTCAAGCCTACCTGTGTCTCCATCCAAGCAGGCCGCAGTGCAGACTGAGGGGGTTGGTGCCATGGAGTGGAACAGAGACCAACCCTTTTCAAAAGCATTTCAGGCTGCGTCAGCACTGCAGAGGCATGGGCAGTATCCATGCCACTTATATCAGCAGGCATTTGAGAGGGGGTTGCCTGGAAAGTTTGCATGAGCTTGTTGGACTGCTTTCTTGTTCTTTTTCGTCTCGTTACTTTAAACACTAGATTACACACAGACTCAGTTGTAGCAATGCAGGATCAGTCTTTACTGAAACCTCATACTATCCACAACCAGTATGGGCTTTGTGAGACATCATAGTATCCACAATTCCAGTATCAGCTCAGAGGTCTTTTCATACTCCACCATTCCAGTATGAGAGCGAGCTGCTGAACAGTGGTTCACTCAAATCTCTCATACTAAATTTCACCTTTAAGAACATAAGAATTAGGAGCAGGAGCAGGCCAGACAGCCCCTCAAGTCAGCTCCGCCATTCAATAAGATCATGGCTAATCTTCGACATCAACTCCACTTTCCTGCCCTATCCCCATATCCCTTGATTCCTCTGGAGTCCAAAAATCTATCGATCTCAGCCTTGAATACACTCAACGACTGAGCATCCACAGCACTTTGGGCAGAGAATTCCAAAGATTCACAACCCTCTGAGTGAAGAAATTCCTCCTCATCTCAGTCTTAAAAGGCCGACCCCTTATCCTGAGACTATGTCCCCTAGTTCTAGATTCTCCAGCCAGGGGAAACAATCTCTCAGCTTCTGCCCTCAGAATCTTATATGTTTCAATGAGATCACCTCTCATTCTTCTAAACTCCGGAGAGTATAGTCCCAATCTACTCAATCTCTCCTCATTACAACAGTGACTACACTCCAAAAGTACTTCATTGGCTGTAAAACGCTTTGAGACGTCCGGTGGTCGTGAAAGGTGCTATATAAATGCAAGTCTTTCTTTCTTTCATAGGGCAACCCTCTCATCCCATGGATCAATCTAATGAACCTTCGTTGTACCACCTCTAAGGCAAGTATATTCTTCCTTAAATAAGGAGACCGAAACTGTGCACAGTACTCCAGGTGTGGTCTCACCAGAGCTCTGTACAATTGTAGCAAGACTTCCGTACACCAACCCTCTATCAATAAAGGCCAACATGCCATTTGCCTTCCTAATTGCTTGCTGTACCTGAATGCTAACTCTCTGTGTTTCTTGTACTAGGATACCTAAATCTCTCTGAACAACAACATTTAATGGGCTGGAAATTTGGCTGCTTTGTGCCTCCCGTTAGCACCTGCGGGGGACGGTAACGGGGCGCTAAGGGGTTACCGACTGGGCGGCGGTTTTGCGCTGGTGCTGACACTTACTGCCTCAGTCTCTAGCGCCTCATTGATCATGACGTCATCAAGTGCACAGCGTCCCATTACCGCCCCGGATGTGAAATTCGCTCCCGCCCCTGCTGCATTGACGGGCGTCAACAACGGCAATTAAAGGCAGTGGTGGTCAGATAGGCCAAAGTTTATTCTTCGCACCAGTCTGGTGCCTGTTGAAAGTTTTTGAAGCCTCATTGCTGCGCGATACCTAAGCATTCCACTCTCCGAGAGTGATTGGGACTGTAATGGAAGTCGTGCAAGTTGCCTGGCCCCACGAAACTAAGAAGAAGAATGTTGCAAACCATCATTGGCCTTCCCTTTAAGCGAGGGAAGGAGCCTCTGATGCCGGGAGCACTGCACATTCTTCAGCACTCTGCCGCTCCCGCCCCTCTCACACACTTTAGCACCCGAAGAAAAGAAATTAGCGCTTGATTTAGCGCTCCACTTCCCTCTTGGAGCGTTAAAGCTGAAGTTCCCGGGATCAAAAAAGGATTATCGCCTGGCAATAATTTTCTGAAGTTTCAAAAGTTATCACCCCAAGTGGGGCGCAACGGAATTTCTAGCCCAATAATTTCTCACCATTTAAAAATTATTCTGTTTTTCTATTCTTCCTACCAAAGTGAATAACCTCACATTTCCCCATGTTATACTCCATCTGCCACCATATTGCCCACATACTTAACCTGTCTATATCCCTTTGCAGGCTCTTTGTGTTCTCCTCACAGCTTACTTTTCCACCTAGATTTGTATCATCAGCAAACTTGAATACATTGCACTTGGTCCCTTCATGTAAGTCATTAATATAGATTGTGAATAGCTGAGGCCCAAGCACTGATCCTTGCGGCACCCCACCAGTTACAGCCTGCTAACCTGAAAATGACCCGTTTATTCCTACTCTCTGTTTTCTGTTCGTTAACCAATCCTTTATCCATGATAATACCTTACCCCCAACCCCATGTGCCATTATCTTGCTTAACAACCTTTTATGAGGGAATGGTAGCATAGTGGTTATGTTACTGGACTAGTAATCCAGAGGCCTGGACTAATGATCCAGAGACGTGATTTTAAATCCCACCATAGCAGCTTGGGAATTTAAATTCAGTAAATTAAATAAATCTGGAATAAAAAGCTAGTATCAACAATGGTGACCATGAAACTATCGAATTGTCATAAAAGGAAATCTGCCATCTTTACCTGGTCTGGCCTATATGTGACTCCAGACACACAGCAATGTGGTTGACCCTTAACTGCCCTCTGAAATAGCTCAGCAAGTCACAGTTGTAAAAACCCACTAAAAAAACCAATAAGAATAAAACCGGACAGACCACCCGGCATCGACCTCGGCACCAACTACGGACACGACAACCGCACAGCCAGCCCAGTCGACCCTGCAAAGTCTTCCTCACCAACATCTGGGGACTTGTACCAAAATTGGGAGAGCTGTCCCACAGACTAGTCAAGCAAAAGCCTGACACAGTCATACTCACAGAATCATACCTTTCAGTCAATGTCTCAAACTCCTCCATCACCATTCCTGGGTATATCCTGTCCCATAGGCAGGACCGATCCACCAGGGGTAGCGGCACAGTGGTATACAGTCGGGAAAGAGTGGCCCTGGGAGTCCTCAACATTGACTCCAGACCCCATGAAGTCTCATGGCTTCAGGTCAAGCATGGGCAAGGAAACCTCCTGCTGATTACCACCTACTGCCCTCCCTCAGCTGATGAATCAGTACTCCTCCATGTTGAACACCACTTGGAAGAAGCACTGAGAGCAGCAAGGGCACAGAATGTACTCTGGGTGGGGGACGTCAATATCCATCACCAAGAGTGGCTCGGTAGCACCACCACTGATTGAGCTGGCCGAGTCCTGAAGGACATAACTGCCAGCCTGGGCCTTCGACAGAGAGAACCAACACGAGGGGAAAACTTACTTGACCTCGTCCTCACCAGTCTACCTGTCGCCGATGCATCTGTCCATGACAGCATTGGTGGCAGTGACCACCGCACAGTCATTGTGGAGATGAAATCCTGTCTTCACACTGAAAACACCCTCCATCGTGTTGTGTGGCACTACCACTGTGCTAAATGGGATAGATTCAAAACTGGGCATCCATGAGGTGCTGTGGGCCATCAGAAGCAGCAGAATTGTATTCCACCACAATCTGTAACCTCATGGCCTGGCATATCCCTCACTCTACCATTACCATCAAGCCAGGGGACCAACCCTGGTTCAATAAGGAGTGAAGAAGAGCATGCCAGGAACAGTACCAGGCATACCTAAAAATGAGGTGCCAACCTGGGAAGCTGCAGCACAGGACTACATACATGCTAAAAAGCGCAAGCAGCATGCTATAGACAGGGGTAAGCGATCCTACAATCAACGGATCAGATCAAAGCTCTGCAGTCCTGCCACATCCAGTCGTGAATGGTGGTGGACAATTAAACAACTGACAGGAGGAGGAGGAGGAGGAGGCTCCATGAATATTCCCATCCTCAATGATGGCGGAGCCCAGCACGTGAGTGGAAAAGACAAGGCTGAAGCGTTTGCAACCATCTTCAGCCAGAAGTGCCAAGTGGATGATCCATATCAGCCTCTTCCTGAGGTCGCCACCACCACAGAAGCCAGTCTTCAGCCAATTCGATTTACTCCACGTGATATCAACAAACAGCGGAGCGCACTGGATATAGCAAAGGCTATGGGCCCCGACAACATCCCGGCTGTCGTGCTGAAGACTTGTGCTCCAGAACTAGCCGCGGCTCTAGCCAAGCTGTTCCAGTACAGCTACAACACTGGCATCTATCTGAAAATGTGGAATACTGTCCAGGTATGTCCTGTCCACAAAAAGCAGGACAAATCCAATCCGGCCAATTACCGCGCCATCAGTCTATTCTCAATCATCAGCAAAGTGATGGAAGGTGTCGTTGACAGTGCTATCAAGCAGCACTTACTCACCAATAACCTGCTCACTGATGCCCAGTTTGGGTTCCGCCAGGACCACTTGGCTCCAGACCTCATTACAGCCTTGGTCCAAACATGGAGAAAAGAGTTGAATTCCAAAGGTAAGGTGAGAGTGACTGCCCTTGACATCAAGGCAGCATTTGAACGAGTGTGGCATCAAGGAGCCCTAGTAAAACTGAAGTCAATAGGAATCGGGGGGAAAACTCTCCACTGGCTGGAGTCATACCTAGCACAAAGGAAGATGGTTGTGGTTGTTGGAGGTCAATCACCACAGCCCCAGAACATCGCTGCAGGAGTTCCTCAGGCCCAACCATCTTGAGCTGCTTCATCAATGACCTTCCCTCCATCATAAGGTCACCAATGGGGATGTTTGCTGATGACTGCACAGTGTTCACTGCCATTTGCAAGTCCTCAGATAATGAAGCAGTCTATGCCCGCATGCAGCAAGACCTGGACAACGTTCAGGCTTGGGCTGATAAGTGGCAGGTAACATTCGCGCCACACAAGTGCCAGGCAATGATTATCTGCAAAAAGTGAGCATCTAACCACTGCCCCTTGACATTCAACGGCATTACCATCGCCGAATCCCCCACCATCAATATCCTGGGGGTCACCATTGACCAGAAATTTAACTAGCCCAGCCACATAAATACTGTGGCCACAAGAGCAGGTCAGAGGTTAGGTATTCTGCGGCGAATGTCTCACCTCCTGACTCCCCAAAGCCTTTCCACCATCTACAAGGCACAAGTCAGGAGTGTGATGGAATGCTCTCCACTTGCCTGGATGAGTGCAGCTCCAACAACACTCAAGAAGCTCGACGCCATCCAAGACAAAGCAGCCCGCTTGATTGGCACCCCATCCACCACCTTAAACATTCACTCCCTCCACCACCGGCGCACCGTGGCTGCAGTGTGTACCATCTACAAGATGCACTGTAGCAACTCGCCAAGGCTTCTTTGGCAGCACCTCCCAAACCCGCGACCTCTTCCACCTAGAAGGACAAGGACAGCAGGCACATGGGAACACCACCACCTCCAAGTTCCCCTCCAAGTCACACACCATCCTGACTTGGAACTATATTGCCGTTCCTTCATCGTCGCTGTGTCAAAATCCTGGAACTCCCTCCCTAACAGCACTGTGGGAGTACCTTCACCACATGGACTGCAGCGGTTCAAGAAGACGGCTCATCACAACCTTCTCAAGGGCAACGAGGGAAGGGCAATAAATGCTGGCCTTGCCAGTGATGCCCACATCCCATGAATGAATAAAAAAGATATATGGCACCATATCGAATGCCTTTTGGAAATCCAAATATACTACATCCACTGGTTTCCCTTTATCTACCCTGCTAGTTACATCCTCAAAAGCTCTAATAAATTTGTCAAACACGATTTTCCTTTCATAAAACCATGTTGACTCTGTCTAATCATATTATGATTTTCTAAGTATCTTGTTACCACATCTTTAATAATGGATTCCAGCATTTTCCCGAAGACTGATGTCAGGCTAACTGGCCTGTAGTTCAGGTTTTCTCTCTCCCTCCTTTCTTGAATTACAAGCGTTACATTTTCTATCTTCCAATCTGCTGGGACCTTTCCTGAATCTAGGGAATTTTGGAAGATCACAATCAATGCATCCACTATCTCTGCAGCCGCCTCTTTTAGAACCCTAGGATGTAGGCCATCAGGTCCAGGAGATTTGTCGGCTTTTAGTCCCATTAGTTTCTCAAGTACTTTTTCTCTACTGTTATTAATTATTTTAAGTTCCTAGCTCTAACTAGCCCCTTGCTTCTCCACTATTTTTGGTATATATTTTGTGTTTTTACTGTGAAAACATACAAAACATTTGTTTTAAACCTCTGCCATTTCCTTGTTCCCCAATATAATTTCTCCTGGATAATTTCCTTGTTCCCCAATATAATTTTCCCAATATAATTCCCCAATATAATTTCTCCTAGCTATGCCTGCCTTTTCGTGGGATCTGTGGAACATTCTTTGTTCCAGTCCTACTCAGGTCCCCTCCCTCACCTCTTTTTCCAGTACATTGATGACTGTATTGGTGCCATTTCCTGCTCTCACCCTGAACTAGAAAATTGCATTCACTTTGCTTTCAATTTCCACCCTTCCTTCACCTTCACATGGTCCATCTCCAACTCTTCCCTTCCCTTCCTCGACTTCCCTGTCTCCATTTCTGGGGCTAGGCTATCAACAAACATTCACTTTAAGCCCACTGACTCCCACAGCTACCTGGACTACACTTCCTCCCACCCCGCTTCCTGTATGGACTCTATTCCATTCTCCCAGTTTCTCCATCTCCGCTGCATCTGTTCTGATGATGCCACCTTCCATACTAGTGCTTCTGATATGTCTTCCTTTTTCCTGAAACGAGGATTCCCCTCTACCATAGTTGACATGGCCCTCGACCGTGTCCATTCTATTTCCCGCACTTCTGCTCTCACCCCTTCCCCTCCCTCCTGGAACCACGATAGGGTTCCCCTTGTCCTCATCTTTCACCCCACCAGCCTCCACATTCATCGGATCATCCTTCACCATTTCTGCCACCTCCAGTGTGATCCTACCACCAAACACATCTTCCCCTCCCCTCCCCTTTCAGCATTCCGAAGGGACCATTCCCTCCACGACACCCTGGTCCACTCCTCTATCACCCCCAACACCCCTTCCCCTTTGCCCGGCACCTTCCCGTGCAAGTGCAGGAGATGCAACACCTGCCCTTTAACCTCCTCCTTTCCCACTGTCCAGGGCCCCAAACACTCCTTCCAGGTGAAACAGCGATTTACTTGTACTTCTTGCAATTTAGTATACTGTATTCGCTGCTCATGATGCGGTCTCCACGATGCTGCCTGACCTGCTGAGTGTATCCAGCATTTTCTGTTGTTATTTCATCATTTCTCCTGTCTCAACCTCTAAGGGACCAATGCTTACTTTTGCTACTCTCTTTCTTTTTACATACTTGTAGAAGCTCTTACAATCTGTTTTTATATTTCTTGCTAATTTACTCTCATTGGGGTAAAAATTCACTTGGTTGCGCCTCCCGTTAGCGCCTTAAGAGGGCGCTAATGGGGCGTTAAGCCGCTAACGCCCGGGCGCAGCGCTGTTTGCGCCGCTCGAGAACTTAACTTGAGATTGTGCGGCGGCGCTAAAACTTACCGCTGCGACCACCTGCGCGCGCAGATTGTGACGTCATTCCATGGTGCAACGCCCTTGGGGCGCCCCGGAGCGGAAATTGAGTGGCGCCCCCTGCCTTACCGCCTGGCGCTTCCAACGACCGGAAGACTGGAACGTTATCAATCGGTGTGGGGCTGGGGGGGGGCGCTATTTAAAGGGGGCCTCTTCCTGTCTTTTTCTGTGGTCGACATTTATGCACCACTCGTTCTGAGAGAGAGAGAGAGATTTGGAGAGAGAGAGAGAGAGACTTCTACATTGACTCAATGCTTTGTGAGGTAGTTTTGCCTAGTTCATCCTAACTTTGTTGCTACTTTAGTTGCTGTACCTCATTACTTTTCTGGCAAAGAGAATATGGGGGCTGCAATGATTGGGGGCGTCGTCCTGCTCCAGCTGAATCGGAGGATAGTGAGACGCAGACAGAGAGTGGCAATGATGGCCAGACGGAGGAGGGCCATCAGGCGCATGTACAGGAGAGCTTACCCTCCCAGGGTATATCGTGAACAGCTCTCCTACATCCATATGTCCAAGGAGCTGTGTTTGCGAAGGCTGCGATTCAGCAAGGAGGTGGTCACTGAGCTCTGCCACCTGCTGCAGCCAGATCTGCAGCCTCAGCTGAGGTCCAGGACGTCTCTGTCGGTGGCAGTGAAGGTCACAGTGGCTTTGAACTTCTACGCCACTGGCTCATTCCAAGCTGCTGTTGGGGACCTCGCCAGTATCTCCCAGTTTGCGGTGCATCGCTGCATCCGGCAGGTCACCAATGCCCTCTTCAGAAGGAGACGAGACTTCATCTCTTTCCCTATGACCCCAGACAAGCAGCGTGACCGTGCTCTGGGCTTTGCGAGGGTAGCGGGCTTCCCCATGGTGCAGGGCGCCATTGACTGCACGCATGTGGCTTTGCGTGCTCCGCGAGAGAATGCAGAGGAATTCAGGAACAGAAAGGGGTTCCATTCCTTGAATGTGCAGTTGGTCTGTGACCACAGACAGGTGATACTCGCTGTCAATGCCCACTATCCGGGCAGCTGCCACGATGCTTTCATCCTGCGCCAGACTACTGTGGCAGAAGTTTTCGAGGCACCGCATCAGCCAGTTGGTTGGCTTCTGGGGGACAAGGGGTACGCATTGAGCACCTGGCTGATGACACCGCTCCGTACGCCAAACACCCCTGCTGAGCTGCGGTACAATGAAAGCCATCAAGCAACCAGGAACATTATTGAGCGCACAATCGGCGTGCTGAAACAACGGTTCCGCTGTCTGGACCATTCCGGAGGAGCCCTGCAGTACTCGCCTGAGCAAGTTTCGAACTTCGTAGTCGTGTGCTGCATGTTGCACAACATGGCAATCCTCAGGACCCAGCCAATGCCACCAGGCCTTGGAGCACCACCAGAGGAGGAGGAGGAAGAGGAGGAAGAGGACGAGGACGATGATCATCAGCAGCACCAAGGCAGGAGGGCGGCCCACAATGGTCAAACTGCAAGGGCC
Organism: Squalus acanthias; assembly: GCA_030390025.1. NCBI lineage: Eukaryota > Metazoa > Chordata > Chondrichthyes > Squaliformes > Squalidae > Squalus > Squalus acanthias. Next base: position 22,236,004 of record CM059438.1, on the reverse strand, counting down.
GTCCGTCAACGACTAATAGCAAGCCGCTTCTAGGGCCCCTGCCATTGCTACAAACACTAATCAACCCAGCACGCAACCCCTAAGCCGGCCAAGGCACCAATAATTCCAACCACCAGCCATGTATATTTTGAATACAGAAACTTATTTATTTTACAAACTCTGTGTGTGTCAATTCCTCATGACAAACTCATAGAAATAAACACAAAAAAACAGTCAATAACATAACTGGTTCTCACAACCTGGAGATAATGTCCAAAACACTAAACAAAAGTTGGACCATGAACCTCGGCCTTTAATAAAAAAATGACCAGCATTTTGGCACACCTCCTACTTTTTGCCCTTCGAGGGTGATCTCCTTCCCTTGCGCACTTCCCCCCTTCTAACCCTACTGCTCCTCCGTAATGGGACCTCAGTGGCTGCAGCAAGGCTGGTGGAAGGCTGCTGCTCGTCAGACCCTGACACTGCAGATGCCCCTGAAGGACGGCCTCGACCACTTCTGGGCCTGGAGGGCCCGGCTGCAGACTGCACCAACTCTGCATGGGCGCCAGCAGTCTGTCCTACAGGCGGTGGCAAGTGCAGTGGAGAAGTGACAGTGTTGGCAGCAGGAATGCTGTCATCGTGAGAGAGAACAGCAACTCCCTGCTCGCCCGACACACTGGCACTCCCACGGGGCAGCACTTCAGCATCCGGAGCAATTTGCCGGAGAACAGATTGCTGGCCTGCTGCGGCGCGGTGACAGCCCCGGGGACATGTGCACGAACCATCGAGGATGGCAGCAGTCAGTGCTCGCGTGGCCTCAATCTGAGTCTGCATGAGAGCAGTCTCAGATGGGTTCCTGGCAGCCAGTGACTGAATTGCAGCACTAAGCTTTAGTGTGGCATCCGCCTGTGCTACAGCGAAGTGCTCCACACTCCTTGCCAGTGATTCAATGCATTCGGGCACCCTTCCCACTGCACCCATGAGCTCAGTGTGCATGCCCACCGCCTGGCTGTTCATTTCTGCAATCAGCCGCTCCTCCTCTGCGTCCATTGCAGTAGGAGTGTCTGGCATACTCTCCCTCTGGGGAGAAGGCCCCCGTTCTTCCCTACCCCCCCCATGGCGTTGCTGCAGCCCGCTGGGTCCTGGAGCTTCACCATCATCAGCCCCTTCCCCCCTGCTCCCCTCCGGGGAAGGCGTGTTCCCAGTGTGGGCATGGGCTTCCTCGGGAGAGGGTGGCACTGATGCTCCGGCTTCCTCTTCCTCCTCAGCTGCAGCATCACTCCCAGAGGCAGCTTCAGGGCCCGTCTCCTCAGCTGGTGAATCACCATCTGAAAGCAGGGAGGTACAAGAGTGGCTTTAGCGTGAGGACAGGGTGGCAGTAAGGGAGGAATAAGTGCAGCGAGTTAGCAAGTTGGATTGAAAGTGTCAAAGGCTGGTATTGTGAGGGACAAGTGGAAGGACAGAGGACAAAAAGGTGATGACCTTACCATTGCTGTCCACAACGGGGTCGGCGTCTCCAGTGGCGACGGGACCGATCACCCGGCTTGCCACAATCCTATGGACGCGCTCCTCCAGATCGCTGAGGGGTTGCAGCTGAAGCCGCCCTCCACCCGTCCGTTGCTGCTGTCTCCGATTATGAGCCAGCTTAGCCTGCAAGAAAAAGGACAGCATCTGAGTAAATATACAGCCATGGTCTTGCCTGATGTGCCTCCCATAGGTGAATAGCCCTTACAATATACAGCCATGGTCTTGCCTGATGTGCCTCCCATAGGTGAATAGCCCTTACAATATACAGCCATGGTCTTGCCTGATGTGCCTCCCATAGGTGAATAGCCCTTACTGTATGCAAAGTGTGGAATGTGTGTGTGTGTTTGATGAAAGGGCTATAGGTGTTGGATGAGTGTTGTGCATTGGGGTTTTAAGACCCTCTGGCCATAGAGTGAGGTTGAGATGGAGGGATGGAGAGGTATTGAGAAAAAGCCACTCACCCTGACGACCCGAGTGAGGTCGTTGAACTTTTTGCGGCATTGAACATGGGTCCTGGGCACCATGCTCCTGGAGGAGACGCTCTGAGCCACCTCCCTCCACACTCTTCTGAACTCGCATGGCAAAGGCCTCCTGCCACTCTCCGGGAACAGCATACATCGTCTGCGCTCCACTGCGTCAACCAGAGCATCCAAGGCCCGCTCAGTGAAGCGATGAGCGCGTTCTCTCACCCTCTCCATGCTTGGCAGCAAAATGGATTACAGGTCTCTCCAGGCTGAGATTCAAGGCTGCAATGAGCAGGGTGTGGCTGGGGAGCAAGTGGCCCCCCCCCGCTTTAAGAAGTGTCCGGCGCCATTGTGTCTGTGTTCCCTCGCTAACTGGCAGCAGCTGCGCTGCGCTCGTGCGCTGAGTTAGCGCCTCACTCCTTGGCCTTTGCGCCTTAAGAGAGGTGTGCAGTGCCTAATTTAGCGCTCCACTCACCTCCCGGGGCGGTAAAAGTGAAGTTTCCTGTCAGTGCCGATAATTAGCGCCAGGCGCTAATATTTGCGTCCGGACGATATTTGCGCCCCAAATGGGGCGCGACCTAATTTCTACCCCATTATATTTTGTCCCTTTTCATCAATTCTTTGGTCATCCGTTGCTGGTTTCTAAAGCTGTCCCAATCCTCAGGCAACATTATAAGCCTCTTCTTTTAATCTAATACCATCCTTGATATCTTTAGTTAGCCACGCATGAATCACTTTTCCCGTGGAGATTTTATTTCTCAATGGAATGTATATTCGTTGAGAATTTTAGAATATTTCTTTAAATGATTGCCACTGCTTCTCTTCTGTCATGCTTTTAAATCTAATTTCCCAATCTACCTTAGCCAACTCGTCCCTCATACCCACGTAATTGGCTTTGTTTAAGTTTAAGACTGTAGTGTCAGACTTAAGAATGTCACTTTCAAACTCAATGTGAAATTCTATCATATTATAATCACTCTCTCCTAGAAAATCCTTTACTATAATTTTACTAATTAACCCTGCCTCATTACACAAAACAAGATCTAAAATAACTTGTTCCCTGGTTGTTTCCATGATGTGTTGTTCTAGGAAACTGTCTCAAATACATTCCAAGAACTCGTCCTCCAGACTACCCTTGCCAATTTGATTTGCCCAATCTATATGCAGATTAAAGTCCTCCACGATTATTGTATTACCTTTGTTACAAGCTCTATTATTTCTTGATTAATACACTGTCAATGGTATAGCTACTGTTAGGGGGCCTATAAACTACTCCCACCACTGTCTTCTGCGCATTATTATTTCTTTCTCCACCCATATAGATTCTACTTCCTGATCTTCTGAGCCAAGATCCTCTCTCACTACTGTCCTTATGTCATCCTTAATTATCAGGGCTACCCCCTCCCCCCTGTGCCCCCCACTCCCTCCTGTTCCAGTCTGCCTGTCTTTTCGATAAGTCAAGTACCCTGGAATATTTAGTTCCCAAACCTGGTCACCTTGTAACCATGTTTCTGTAATGGCTATTAGATCATACCCATTTATCACTATTTGTGCCACTAATTCGTCTACATTGTTACAAATGCTTTCAGGTAACGAGCCTTTAGTTTTAACCTTTTACCATTATTTCCTGCTTCAATCTTATTCGCTGATGCACGCTTACCTTTAAACTCTCTAGGCTAGAAATTCATTATAGCCCAGGAATGGGCGGTAAAATTAAAAAAGCTGGAGAATTAGTGCCAGGCGCTAAAGCTTTAGACTGCACACAAAATTAAGTTTCACTGCTCAAAGAAATGATTGTGGCGCTAATTCAAGCCTTAAAGCCCACGCTCATTGACATTACATTCAAAGGGTGGACCAATATCAGGTGCGATCTAATCGCTAGTCATCATTGCCACAAGCTTTTTCCAGTTCTTAAAGGGGTGGTACATTGATGCTGCAGAACCTCATTCTCAGCATTGCTGGCTGTGCAGCTGCCTCAGCAAGCAGCAGCAGGTCAAGTAGAAGGAGCCAGAGGACTCAAGAAGCCACTGATGGCAGATCCACGGCCCAGGGAGAGAGCCCACAGATTCTGCCATCAAGCATTGGAGGCATTGGTGTTCACTGTGGAGAGACAGAGGGCGGTGCTCTACCCAGCAAGTGGCAGGAGGCCCTCGCCGCAAGTCTTCTGCACCATGTTGCGTGAGGTAGCCCAGCACATCTCGGCCAGCACTGTGGTCCCCAGGACCCACACACAGTACAGGAAGAAATTTAATGACCTCACTCGGGTGGTCAGGGTGCGTAAATGCTTCAACAAATTTCCAAATTTGCTGATGATACAAAGCTAGGTGGCAGTGTCAGTTGTGAAGAGGATGTGAAGCGGCTTCAAGGGGATCTCGACAGGCTCAGTGAGTGGGCGAGAACATGGCAGATGGAATATAATGTGGATAAATGTGAAGTTATCCACTTTGGTAGAAAAAACAGAAAGGCAGAGTATTTCCTAAATGGTGAAAGATTGGGGAATACAGATGCTCAAAGGGACCTGGGTGTCCTTGTACATGAGTCACTGAAAGTGAATGTGCAGGTGCATCAAGCCATTAGAAAGGCAAATGGTATGCTGGCCTTCATTACAAGAGGATTTGAGTACAGGAGTAAAGAAGTCTTACTCCAATTATATAGGGCCTTGGTGAGACCACACCTGGAGTACTGTGTACAATTTTGGTCTCCTTACCTAAGGAAGGATATACTTGCCATAGAGGGAGTGCAACGAAGGTTCACGAGATTGATTCCTGGGATGGCGGGACTGTCGTATGAGAAGAGATTGAGTAAACTAGGCCTGTATTCTCTTGAATTCAGAAGAATGAGAGGGGATCTCATTGAAGCATACAAAATTATTACAGGGCTTGATAGGTTGAATGCTGGGAGAATGTTTCCCTTGGCTGGGGAGTCTAGAACCAGGGGCCACAGCCTCAGGATAAAGGGTAGGCCATTCAGGACTGAGATGAGAAGAAATTTCTTCACACAGAGGGTGGTGAATCTTTGGAATTCTCTACCCCAGAGGGTTGTGGAGGCTCAGTCATTGGGTATATTCAAAACAGAAGTCGATAGATTTCTGACTAGTAAAGGCATCAAGGGATATGGCGATAGGGCCGGTGAATGGAGTTGAGGCAGAAGATCAGCCATGATCTTATTGAATGGTGGAGCAGGCTCGAAGGGCTGAATGGCCTACTCCTGCTCCTATTTCTTATGTTCTTATGTTCTTAAAGGCTACATACCACCACCACAACCAGTCTTCACAAAAGCACCACACCCCCAGCACTCACCCACCAACAATCTCTACCTACCAACACTCACACCCACATCTCATACCTTGCACACACTGACAGCTATTCAACTATGGCAGGCACATCACCCTCATGCTCACATGCTGTCTCAGTTTGATGCCATGTAAGCTCTGACTGCTGCCATTGTGGCTGGGTCTACCACCGTCGATTGGGTCTTCCACGGTGTCACAGCAGGCCAGCAATCTGTGCTCCAACAGATTGCTAGGGATTCTGAGGTGCTGCCCCGGGGGAATGGTAGTGGGTCAGTGGAGCAGGAACCTGTTGTCTTCTCTCAGGATGACAGCATTCCTGCTCCCACCACTGCCACTCCGCCATTGCCCTTGTCGCTGCCGGTCATCCAACCAGCCCAGACTGCTGCCGCCCATGCTGAGGTGGTGCAGTCTGCAGCCGGGCCTTCCAGGCTCAGAGCTGGTCGAGGGCATCCTGCAAGGCCATCTGAAGTCTCCCGCACGGACACTCAGCAGCCTTCCACCAGCCATACTGCAGCCACTGGGCCAACACTTCATAGGAGCAGTAGAGCAGGAAAAGGCACAGTAACGACAGGCACTAAGGGATTGCACAAGGGTGATTAGTTCATATTGTTGTTGTAAATATGTGTTCATTGATTATTGATAAATTTATGAATTCTGTTGGGTTCTTTTGTGGTGTCTCTCATTTCAGCTTTGCGCTGTGATATGGCCTGCGACAGGGATGGAATGACGGAGATGTGGTGAGCAACAGGGATCTGGGGTTTAATTTATTGGAACCGCAGTCTGATGAGGTGATCATAGACCGCCCTTCCGGAAGTCCGATTCGTGGCTGCCTCCTCCCTCACTCCTGTTCCTCCTCCTCATCCTCCTCATCTTACTCTTCCTCCTCGTCCTCCTCTCCCTCTTCCTCCTCCTGAGGTGGTCCCACAATCCCTGGACTGGGCCCTCATGATGGCCAAGTTGTGAAGCGTGCAGCAGACCACCACAAAATGGGACACCCGCTCAGCCGAGTACTGGCGGGCTCCTCCCGAGCGGTCAAGGCAGCAGAACCGTTGTTTGAGCGCCCCGATGGTCTGCTTGATGATGTTGCTAGTCACAGCATGGCTGTCATTATATGAGTGCTGGGCAGGAGTGTTGGGGTTGTGGGGGGGAGTCATGGGCCAGGTGGAGAGCGGATAGCCCTTGTCTCTGAGCAGCCAGCCAGCTTGACGTGGTTGCTGGAAGAGGGTTGGTACACCGGAAGAGTCTGGCGCAGGATGCAGCTGCCACTCACTCCAGGTAGTGCTGCATTGAGATTGGAACAGAGGATGGCATTGGACTCCACCATGACCTTATCACCTGTCACAAATTGTCCAAGATAATCCTCACTGCCTCCACGTAAATGTAATGCTCATCCAGCATCCTTCTTTTTAGAAAAAGTCCACTGAGATCCAAATCCTGTCAGACTCCACTGTAACCTATGGCTCCACCACCACACTCATTTTCTGTGTCTCACCTGTGATAAGGCCCCGACAGAACAATTTAGAACCCTCTGGGTGGATTTCTCCGGGCTGGTGAGCGAGAGAGAAAGGATAAACGGCAACACTGGTGACAATGAAGTTGAGAAAAGAGAGATGATAGGGTGCTTCTCGCCTTCTCATTCTCCTTCTCCTCAGCATCTTGCTGTGAATCATCTAAGGGTGAAAGCAAGAGTAAAGCTACTTGAAGGGTAAGTTGTTTATTTGATGTCTCAGCAGCTGTGGTTGCATGAGCCCAGGTTTCTTGCATAATTGTTCTGGTCCACCAGCTATGGTTATGACTAACTCTATATAATCCTGACAGACCTGCAGCTGTCGCAGGCTCTCCTTCTTTATCATCTCCAACAGTGTCTGGGATCTGCCTCCCCAGGATTTACAAAGCTTCTCCCTCCTGTGACATCAAGGATCAAATATCTGGTGGTCTTCAGCCATTAACTCTCTATTATTGTCGGCAACCTTCTCTTGTGATGGAGCATAAAAGAGAACAGGATATAAATCTGTTGATAGTAGGACAGTGTATCTTCAGAACGCCCCTCCCCCATCATCTTCCAACAAGGGCTGGGACCTACACACATGAAGTGCTGGCATTTGGGGAGGCATACTGATGCGTGGCACTGAAGGAGGAACAGTTAATTATGATGTTGAAATTTCTGCTAGTTACTGATAATAATGAATGTGTGACATTTGATTCCTATCTCACAGTGAGAGTCAGTACAGTGGATGTTATTGGCATTTAAGTACAGTTCACTTCGCACGCCTGTACATTGAGTGCAGGGAAGGGTTATAGGTCACATGCATCTTATCTTTGCCGTCTTGCTGAGGTCATTAAGTTTCTTTCAACACTGGAGAGGAGCCCTATGACTGATGCACTGACTGCTATCTCCCTCCACATTACCTTCGACTCCTGTTCCAGCAAACCTCGGCCCTCAATCCCAAACAGCTTGACCCTACTGCTTTTTAACTTCTACTAGCAAAATATTATTTTGTGGACTCCCTGAAATTGAAGGTACTTCTATCTTGGCTATGGCTTCTGCACACGGGTGTGATCCTCCCTCTAGCAATGCCATGGCTCCTTTAAGCAGCAGCAGGTTTTATATCCAGCTGCTACCCTGGAACTCCACCTCTCGGTATCAATTTTCCTACTCCCTCCACTCCTCCCCGCCCCACTTTAGTTGCGTCCAGTCAGAGCATGTCTTGGACTTAATTCCCCAATTCCTCCCTTATCATAAGCTCCCCTCCCCACTTGGCATAACACTGGCGTGCCAGCTAGATTTGTGTCGCCTACCTGCCTCTGGATATTTAAATGAGGTGATTTTTTTAGTGAGTTCAATAACAGCCAGAAGACCCACACTGCCTCTACACCCTTTAGGTTATAATGCCAAAATAGGGGTTTTAAACAAAATAAGAAATTCAAATAATTGCATTTTTCACAATAAGATGATTATAGATGCCCAATTGTCCTTTGTGGTTTTTAATGACGTCATTAAAGTTTTTACTTCAAAGCCTTAAACTCGCTCAAAAGCCTGGGCACCTACTGAATATTATCACTCACAGTTGTCCAGAGCTTCCAATCACATCTGTGCATTCTGAACATGCGCAGTTTGCAGAATTTCCCAGCGTGCAATCTGTGCATCAACAGGAGTTGAATTGTAAAATGGTATGTCCCTTCATCTTGTGAGGATTTGAGAGTTCCTTTACTTTTTCTGAAAGACTGAAGAAAACAAGATTGATATCTCAAAATTTTTATTTCAGGCAAGTTGTGTTATGAACTCCTCACAGAGAAGCAAGTGAGAGGCAGCGTGTGTGAACAGCAACAACTGTTGTCGTGCTTGTTCTGTTAGCAAAGTATTTGAGGGCTAAATTGGGCTGTTTGGCGCCTGTATTTTAGGTGCTATGTGGCCACCTAACGCTTGAAAATGGGGTCCGAGGTGAGCGCGCACACGTCTGATGGGAAGTGCGCAGGACGCCATCTTGGTAAAGGGGTTTGCGCGTGCACCTAGCGACCACTGGCAACATGCAGAGCAAGCAGATCATGACGTGAATCAGTGTGCAACACTGATTTGACGCCAGCACTCATGTTTTCCAACTGCACAATCCACACTCCCTGTCTTAACCTCACACAGCTGAACAAGACGCTAAATGGAACGAAGGACCCCCTACCAGCGCTATTTAATGGGATCTTGAACTACTTAGAGATTAGTTGCATGGATTATTTCTTCTGGCTGCTGGTGCAATTGTACATGTTTTTAACTTGCCTAAAGTTTGAATAGTCTACAGGGAGTGGTCTGGCTGGTACGAAATTACTTTTATGTTCATTTAAAAGCTTCTGCTGAAACAAATTGCCTTGCATGCGCTTCATGTGAACTTTGGCCAATTTCATGAACCAAAAGGGATTTCACTCCCTCAATGTGAAGCTGGTGTGTGACCAGAGGCAGCGCATCATGCTGGTGAATGTCCATTCTCCTGGCAGCAGTCACGATTCTTTCATTCTGCAGCAGTCCTTTGTGCCACCTGTATTTGACCCACCAGGGTAAGTCAATGGCTGGCTATTGGGCAACAAGGGTTATCTACTCATGACATGGCTCAAGAAAGAGGGAACTGTGTCAGTGGCTGGGATTTCACTTACCTGGGCAGGTTCGCTGCGGGCGATGTTGGTGGCGGATCGCAGTCCCACTGCTGGCTCCATCCCGCTGTCCAAAATGAACTTGCATCAATAGGGCTTGTTAAGCCCGCCCAGCGCATTTCCCGGTCCAATTAGAGGAAGCGGGTCTGGTAACTTCATTTATGACACGTCATCAGCCGGTTTCCTTAAAGGGACCATGGCCACCTTACTTTTGACATTTGTGCTGTCAGTGTTCTACAGCTTTGAGGTGCTGCAAACACTGACAATCACTGCACAGAGGCAGAGGGCTGCACCCAGGTTCTCCCACGGAGCGAGGTCCCCTCCCTTCCGATGGGCGGAAGAGACCCCCCCCCCCAGGAGACCAAAACTGCCAGGTTACACATTTCAGAGGAGGGCACAAGCAGGGATGTGATCAGGAGGACCTGGGTGCAGTTAGTAAAAAGTCACATTCAACCTCATCCTGCTGTGCCTCTCATCACATCCCCATCACTCTGCCTTCCCTACCCTACTCCTGCACATCCTTACTCACACCAACTTACCTTGTACCTCCACCCATCTCTCTCTATCTACATTATCACTTCCCCATCTCACTAGCCATCCCTCACACTCACCCTCATCCTCGTGCATTCATACCAACTAACAACACACAAGCTTAGCCATTTGGGTGTTTTATCCAATGTTTATGTAAAGTTTCTATTAATGTGCTGTCAAACATTGAAATCTTTATTTTCAACACTTTCTGATCTTGGACAGATTTGTGTGCACCTTTGGAAGTGGCTTAGTGAGTTGCAGTGAATGGTGAGACATAACAGTACCCCCTGCAATGGTGGTCAGTGTGAAAGGAATGGCTTGGTCATTGTAGGAATGCTTTATGGTGTTGGTGCGGGGTGGTGCCAACCTGGTGCATCACGTGGCAGCCATATGGGTGTACAGCGTAAAGTTAACTAAATCTGGCCATCCCTGGCCTCCCAGGCAGCAATGTGGTTGGGTGCTGATGCCCTCTGTCCTGTGCAGCATCAGATGATTGCGGAGAAGGTTGATGTTGCTGTTGGTGCTGCTGGTGTGCCTGGTGCTGCTGGTGTTGGGACTTATTCTGTATAAACGGCACCCATGGTGATGGAATAGATGGCAGGTGAAGTACAGATGACAGAAGCGATCTGTCAATGGTGAGAAAAGTAATGAGGTAAGACTGGGTGGAGACTTTGGTGGAAACGCTTGCAGCCTACTGATTCTGTTCTGGAAATGCAGTGAGGAGCAGCTTGTGGCTGAGGAAAGTGATCATCTGTTGGGTGGGAGTTTTTACTGTACATTTGAAGCTGTCAAGGAATCAGCTGGAGCAATGACCACTGAACTCCCGCCTCAGGTTGACAGATGTGGTCACCGAACAGCGTGGTTCCCGTGACCATGAAGTTAAAGTTAAAAAGTAAGCTAAAAAAGCCTGTTAAGGGTCTGTTCAGTAGATTATAATGAGTTTAATTGGGTCGCCTGCCGCTGCCTGTCGAGTCTGCTCAGCGCTGACAGACGTGCCATTGGGAAAGGCATGTTGCGGTGGGATGACAGCGGGTTCTCGACCCGCTGTCAATAAAAAACACTTTCTCACCTGACCCACCACCGATCCCACCCACTGACACCCCGGGAAATTCCAGCCAGTGAGTTTCTTGCAATATATTTGGGTAATGTGGCTGTCATGGTTGAATAGCTGCAATTTCATGAACCAAAAAGGATTTCACTTAATTCCCAATAATCATGAAAGTGGTAGTAGGTACCTGAGGGTGAAAAAGTGGCTGGAGATGGGTTGAAGGTAAGAGACTGACAGGCAGGAACATAATGGGAGGTTGTGGCCTGATGGCTTGAGAGGGATCAGTGGCAGTTTGGGTTCCATTCTATTGGGCCTCCTCCCCTACAAGGCTTTTAGACCTGGCTAACTCCCACTAGCCCCACCCAGTGCTTTCAGATCCCAACAATCCCCAATACTGCCCGTCCAATGCTCCGACACCCCTTCCCCAATACTGCTGGATCCCAGGGCTCCCTTCTCCCAAATCACAGCACCATCCTCTACAATTCCTAGACTGTATTCCCAGTGTTCTTTCTTCCCAGAAGCTCCCCCCTCCTCCCCATTATTCCAGATCCTGAGACCTCCTTCCCAAATGCTCCTAGATCCCAGGATCTCTCTCCCAGTGATTCCAGAGCTCAAGATATGTCCCAGTGTTCCTAAAACCACCCTTTCCAGTGCTCACAGAATCCTGGGACCTCCCTTCAAAATACTGCTGGGTCCTGAGACACATCCCAGTATTTCCAGATCTGAGGTCCCCCTTCCCAATTTTGATAACTCACTGTCCCTGGTATTTGCTATTGGTCACAACACCCCTTTTCTTTTAAAATCTCTGAGTCACCATAAGCAATGCCACAGGAGATCTTCCAGTGTAAATAAATAATAGTAATACAATGGGCCGAAAATTGATCCCGGGACGCGAGAGTACGCACTGCATACTCTCGCGTATTCCCACTCCAATTGCCGGTTTTCTGCATGCCCTGCGCATGCGCTGAAAACCGGCAATTGCTCTTCCGAAAAGGGGGCGGGGCCTGGGTGCATCGCGTGCGCGCTACAGGCTGCGCGCACGCTGTGCACTTCATGCTTTGGACGCGCAGGTAAGTAGGGAAGATTTTGGAAATGTAAAAAGGAGGAGTAAGACCCGCTTTTAAGAAGGTATGTAGTGAATTAAGTATTTTTTTGAATTTTTTTTTACAGGTATATCTTTTTTATAGACTTTAAAGACAGGTAAGTTTATTTTTATAACTTTTTAAAAGATTTTAAATTTTTTCAAAAATTTAATTTTTTATTTAAAATGGTTAATTTAATTAACTATACTTATTTTATTAATGTGATGGTTTTTTTTTTAAATTTAATTGAGGTTTAGCTGTTATTTTGGGGGGGTGTAAGATTCATAAGTCTCACAGCCATGCTGTGAGACTTATGAATGGAAGATGGTGTGCTGCCATTGGCTCTAACTGAGTCACGTGATCCCACAGCTCGCACGAATTCACTACGCCGCTGGGATACGCAAGCCCAGCACAGCTGATGTCTGGAACATCAAGTTCGTGCGAGCTGGATCAGAAAAAGCATAAGCGAGGTGAGACATCGCGGGGAAGGCTTACCCCCGCGGGAACAGAGCGAGATCAATTTCTGGGCCATTATAATACATCTGAGTGCACCAGGAATGCTCAATGGAAATCAGTAAGATTTTTGGATATTTTAAGTGACATTACATGAACTATCCAAAACCAAGAGAGGACCATAGGAACATTGGCCCAAAAATTAGTGTCTCTGCGCGAGAGTACGCACTGTGTACTCTCGCGTATTCTGTCTCCAATTGCCGGTTTTCTGCATGCACTGCGCATGCGCTGAAAACCGGCACTTGGTGATTTCAAAAGGGGGCGGTTCCTAGGTGAACCGCGTGCGCGCTACAGGCTGCGCGAACGCAGTGCACTTAGTGCTTTGAACGCGCAGGTAAGCATGGAAGATTTTGCACATAAAGAAAGGAGGCGTAAGACCCTCTTTTAACAAGGTAAGTAGTTAATTAAGTATTATTTTGAATTTTTTTCAACAGGTATATCTTTTTTAGAGACTTTAAAGAAAGGTAAGTTTATTTTTATAACTTTTAAAAGATTTTAAATTTTTTCAAAAATTTAATTTTTTGTTTAAAATGGTTAATTTATTTAACTATACTTATTTTATTAATGTGATGTTTTTAAAAAAAATTTAATTGAGGTTTAGCTGTTCTTTTGGGGGGGTATAGATTCATAGCTTTCACAGCACTTGTTGTGAAAGCTATGAATGAAAGATGGTGTGCTGCCATTGGCTCTAACTGAGTCACGTGATCCCACAGCTCGCACGAATTAACTGCGCCTGTGGGATACGGAAGCCCTGCACAGCTGCTGTCCAGAACATCAAGTTAGTGTGAGCTGGGAATGAAAAAGCCAGCGCGCAGTGAGAGATCGCGGGGAAGCCTTACCCTCGCACGAAGGCTCCCTCACTAATTTTTGGGCCAATGTAACAGGAGGAGGCCATTCAGCCCCTCGAGCCTGTTCTGCCATTCAATTAGATCACGGCTGATCTGTATTTTAACTCTATCTACCCGCCTTGGTTCTGTAACCCTTAACACCCTTGCCTAACAACAATCTATCAATTACCAATTCACCAAAAATGATTGAAACCAGCTATATCAGCCTAAATAAGGCTCCATGCTTTAAACTGAATACCTTTTATATATTTTTAAAAGGCACTGCTTTGATTTTCAAAACACATTTTACCACCTCCGCCTTCTGAACCTCAGTCCCTGAACTCTCTCTCCTTCCTCCTGCCAAGCTCTATTGAGCATATGCTGGCAGGGAAAATACACACATCATTTATTTCTTAATTGGTTCGTGCCTACTGTGAGGCAGTAGCACAAATCTATTTTTTTAAATAGCAAACTGAAAAACTTGAATGCAAAAATGATTAATTATTGTATCCTGTAAATGTCACATAAGTAAACCCACACCACACCCACAAATAGAACCTGCTTCCTGACATCTATCACCCACTCTTCACACTACCGCAGTGTTAAAAATATATGCAACTTTAGCATTGCAACAACGCAGATACTTTTCTTAATCTTTGGAATGTTAACCCCACATAAGAACCCCTCTGTACTGAGTTGGGTTAACTGAACTGTGGGTGGCAGTAGGGTCACTACAATTGTCCTGAGCTCTCTGGGTTAGGAAAGCAAACATCAGCCAGGAACCTGACCACTATCTGGGACCTATCCCAGACATCCGTGTGCATGGATATCGTGGCAAGACAGGATCAGAATAGCTATGGCGCCACTCTGGTAGAATAGCTCATCTAAGCTCAGGCCGATTGGCTCCTTGATCATGGAATTACATTCAGTATTTCAAGGAAAGAGAAGGGACTGGAGGAAAACACAACACAAACATATGGATTTGGGAACTAAGATAAGCAACTTTACCTATCCCGTTTGATCCATCATCTAGTTCCATGTCATATAGTCCATTTTTTTTCTCACAACTACCCTGGAATCAAATTTCTATCCCTCCATTACGTGCTGATTTTATCTTTTAAACGCTTTTTCTACATTCACTGAGCTAGTGGCAATCTATTCCTGAAGTTAAAAATTCCAAGCATGAAGTAATTGCCCTTGTTTGTAATCATGTTCCTTTATCGTTTTCATTTTTTCTGCCCACAACATTATGTGCTAGCATTTGACGAAAAAATGCACCTTCACTGTTTACTAACAGTATCATTAAGAAAACCACAGACAACAAACTCATTGAACTTATGGATGTGCGATAATCAATAAACCTCAAGTATTCACCCAGTGTTTCCAAATCAATACAAATGTGTGAAAGAAAAGTTGGACTGAAAAACTATCCGTGCAAATTGTACTGCTTTCTAACCAAACCATACTTGTTCTGATATTTATCTCTAAAATTGCTATTTTCTATTAACCTGCTGTTCGAACATTAGCAAGTTATCATGAAATGCTGTGCATATGCACATACCATCTGCTCCTCTTATTTTGAACTCATTTAATTTAATTCTCTGATAATTCAAACTCTTCTGAGCAATACATTTCCACTTTATTGCGTTGATTAATTCAAATTACTGAATTATTCGACTTTTTAACACAAAAAACAACCTTAGAGACAAACACACACCAAATCATTACAACTGAGTTTTTTTTGGACTAAAAAAAACCCAACGTAGATGTTGTCATAAGTAACATTAAAAGTTCATGCAAAGATTGGGTAGGGCTCTAGCCCCTTAGCATCTTTCCGTTAATACACTTTCCCTTAGAACAAAATAGGGCTCGTGGAGTCAAATTAACAGTAGGAAGTGAGAAAGATATTGCCAGGCGACAAACGGGCAATAGCGAATCAGCTTCCTACTTTATACCAGGTGTAAAACAGGTGGCCAATTCAAGATCACCCTTTTTTGCCTGGCGATAAAAGTTAAAATTTCCCCCATTTGTGTTTAAGACTATCGTATGCAATTAAGAACATAGGAACATAAAAAATAGGAGCTGGAGTAGGCCATTTGGTCCTTCGAGCCTGCTCCGCCATTCAACAAGATCATGGCTGATCTTCTACCTCAACACCACCTTCCCGCACTATCCCCATATCCCTTAATTCCTTTCGTTCCCAAAAAATGTATCGACCTCTATCTTGAATATACTCAACGACTGAGCATCCACAGCTCTCTGGGGCAGAGAATTTCAAAGGTTAACAACCCTTTGAGTGAATTGTATGAGGGGTAATTTTAACTTTGGGCAATGGTGGAAAATGGGCGATATGGCATTAGGCACCCATTATACACCACACCCAATTTTTCTTTCCATTGAATTGAATAGAAGGAAAAATTGGGCAGGGTGTATAATGGGTGCCTAATGCCATATCGTCCATTTTCCACCATCGCCCAAAGTTAAAATGACCTCCTCGTGTTCCTGCAGGGGCTCTCACATGGGGAAAGGCAAAGCTGAAATAAAGGTGGACAAACTTCAAAAAAAAAATTAATTTCTTTCGAAGGGTTTCTTAAAAATTTACATTTTTATTAAAATGGATGAATTTCACACTGCACAAAATTAAAATTAGTTTTCCAGGCCCACTAACATTTGTTTAGCAGTCATAACGCTGTCAAAATCCCAGTTACACCTAATCCCTTTGGGTCCAACTTTTAGCGGGGAATTTAACAGCGTAATTACTGCGGAAGAGCCAAAGTTTTTGTCACTTTGAATGATTTGGCTGATTACACAGATTGCCAGCTCTGTGGGGGTGGGGGGGGGGGGGGGGGCGCACAGCTCAGACAGTTTCGGAGCTGTCATTGACAGACCGCAACTTCAGGATTTCCCCGTGCGCCTGCTCATGCACCAAATCCCGAAGTTGTGGTCAGTTTCAAAGGCGGAATGACGGCGAAGGCTGCCAGTTTGCCGTCGTCCCGACCGCAAATTCCAGGCCAATATGGGCCCATTCATTACCCGTTCGCCAGCATTTTAAGGGTGCTTGAAGAAAAATGTACTGAGAGTATTTTTAAATATTCTGATGTCAGCACATAATTTTAGGTCATGCTGATGAATATAAATTTATCATTTTAGTGCCACAGCACAACTGATAGCTAATTGTGTGGGTGTGCAGATGTCGCAAAAATCATATTTTTGCCAAAATTCTTTTAGAAGACTAGAAATTCAAATTACAATAATGCAGAAATGATCTGAATCATTGCTCTATCAATGCAAAAAAAAAATGGACACATCTCATTATTACACACCCATGATATATTAAAAATAAAGAGGCCTTACTCAAACTCTCTGTTACTCCGACTCTGTCCTCTTATGCATCTGCCCCCTTCCTCAAACTATTGGCAGCCATGCATTCAGCTGCCGAGGCCCCACGATCTGGAATTGCCTCCCGAACCCCCTTCTATCTCTCCACCTTCCTCTCTCCCTTTAAAATCCTCGTTAAAAAACACTTCTTTGACCAAGCCTTTGGTCACACCTCCTAATACCTCTTTCTTTGTCTGGGCATCCATTTGTTTGATTATGCCCTTTGAAGTGCTTTAAGACTTTTTTATGTTAAGGTGCTATATAAATGCAAGTTATTGTTGTTGTTGATGAAAATAACAGTGGAGTTTTAAATTACATTATACAGGTCATGATGAAAGAGTGACTGTATTCCAGGAACAAATTTACTTGGATCAAAACACCATGGGGGTGAAATTGGGTATCGCCCCATTTGGGGTGCTAACTTCTGAAATTTTGAAAATTTCGCGCCAGGCACTAAGGATTCTGAACTTCTACTAAATTGGGTGTTAGCGCCCCAGGAATGAAGTGGGGCACTAAATCAAGCGCTAATGACCTCAGTGGGGCCCTAAAGGGGCGCTACCTGCAGAGAGCAGAGCGCTAATGAATTTGAGGTGCAATGCATTCAGCAATGATCCTTCACACTGGTTCCTTCCAGCTCTTAAAGGGGAGGTTGTAGCATTGTGCAGATGCTCATTTTCAGCGTTCCTGGCTGTGAGGCGGCCTGCAAGCAAGTGAATCAATGGCTATGGCTGTTCCCACTCCCAGGGAGAGAGCTCATCGGTTCACAGACGTGGTATTGGTGGCTGGAGTGGAGCGAAGGAGTGCAGTGCTGTTCCCGGCCACTGGAAGGAGGCCATTGCCTCAGGTACTCAGGGCAATGTGGAGGGAAGTGGTCCAGGAGGTCTCGGCCAGTAGTGTGGTGGAACGCAGCCTGACACAGTGCCGCAAGAAATTCAACGACCTCAGTCGGGTGGTCAAGGTGAGTACATGCTTCAACTGCTCCTACATACCAGCATCTGAATCTCAGTCTGTGCACACTGCACAAAGTACCACACTGCCACCACTCACCAAGGATCTGCACCTACTCAAACTCACATCCACATCTCACACCTTGCCTACAATCACAGCTAATCAACGACGACAGGCATATCTCCCAAACACAAAGCTGGACTCTGACTCAAACATATTTGTTTTTCTTGCAGGCCAAGATGGCCCACAATAGGAGGGAGCAGCAGAGAACAGGCGGGGGTGATGCACAGCTCCAGCAGCTCTCAGACGTTTGAGGAGCGAGTGCTGCGACTCATTGGGCAGCAGGTGGTGGGCGCCATGGCCGTCGGCGACGTCGACCCCATTGGGGGCAAAAATGGTATCTTCAGCCCCTCTCCTTCTCTCATCCCACTTCCCCCTCACACCACAAACCTTTCTCACTTTCCACCTCCTGAGAATGTCTGCATTCCTTGCTCCATTCCTGCCCCTATGCCCTCACCTTAACACGAGTGTTGTGCCTTTATGCTTTCAGAGAATCAGTAACCAGATGACCAGCCTATCCCTGAGCCCCCCACTGAGAGTGAGGAAGGAGAAGAGGAGGAGGAGTAAAGCATCGCGTCACTGCATCTCTCACCCACAGGCACCACCTCAGATACTGGCACCACGCAATCTTTAGAGGCAAGTTTAGTAGAGGGGTCTGCACTGGGTGATGCACCAGGGACGAGCGGGCTGCAGCAAGGCCAGGGGGAAAGGATAGCTCGGGAGCCAGCTCCAGGGAGGGCGAGTTCTGCTGCACAGGACTCAGATGAGGACCTTGATGGGGAGGCGTTCACAAGAAGGGTGATGGCCGTGAACACCGAGATGATAGGTGCAATGGCAATGGTGCCCGAGAGTCTCTCGGCAATGGTAAGGAGCGTGGAGGAGTCCACCTCCAACATTGCACAGAGCTCTGCGCACACCATGGAGCCCATCATTTTCACTCTGCAGAGGATGCTGGACTCCCAGAGAGACCGTGCGGATCCAGACCGCATGGCGCGTGTCATGGGTGATGTGGCAGCTTCCACTGCAGCACAGGCGGAAGTGACGCAACATCTTAGTGCTGTAATGCAGTCAATGGTTGCTGCCATCGAGTCTCAGACTGCTCTCATGCAGTCTCAGCTTGATGCCATGGAAGATCTGACTGCTGCCATTGTCGCTGGGTCCACCACAGTCCACCGGGGATCTCACGGTGTCACAGCAGGCCATCAATCTGTGCTCCAGCAGATTGGTAGGGATGCTGAGGTGCTGCCACAGGGAAGTGGGAGTGAGTCAGTGGATGACAGCATTCCTGCTCCCACCACTGCCACTCCACCATTGCCCTTGTTGTTGCCTGTGATCCAGCCAGCCCAGACTGCCGCCGCCCAGCCTGAGGTGGTACAGTGTACAGCTGGGCCTTCAAGGCCCAGACCTGGTCGAGGGCGTCCTGCAAGGCCATCTGTAGTCTCTGGCACCGACACTCAGCAGCCTTCCACCAGCCCTGCTGCAGCCACTGGGGAGACACTACGTGGGAGCACTAGATTAGGAAATGGGACTGTAAAGAGGGGAGGCAAGGGTTTGCACAAGGGTGATTAATCAATATTGTTGTTGTATATATGTGGTTAATGGTTTTTGATAAATTTATTACTGGAATGTTGCAGATTTGGTGCTGTGTCTCATTTCAGTTTTGAGGTGTGGTACGGAATCACGATGGAATGATGGCGATGTGCTCAGCAACCGGAACGAGGACTCAAAGTCACTGGAAACGAAGTCTGATGAGGCGGTCATGGACCGACCTTGCAGAACGCCGATTGAGTGGCTGCCTCCTCCGTCGCTGCTGTTCGTCCTCCTGTTCCTCCTGCTCCTCTTCTTCCTCCTCCTCCTCGTCCTCACCCTCCTCCTCCTGACGTGGTGTAGCTATGCCTGGTGGCAATGGCTGCATCCTCATAATGGCCAAGTTGTGCAGCATGCAGCAGACGACAACAAAAAGTGACACCCACTCAACCGAGTACTGGAGGGCTGCTCCCAAGCGATCAATTGCTTGAGCACCCCGATGGTCTGCTCAATGATGTTCCTGGTGGCAGCATGGCTCTCATTATGTGAGTGCTGGGCACGAGTGTTGGGGTTACGGAGGGGAGTCATGAGCCAAGTGGAGAGCGGCTTGTCTCCCAGCAGCCAGCCGCAAGCTTCATGTGGTGGCTGAAACAGATCTGGCACACCGGTCTGGCGCAGGATGAAGGCATCGTGGCTACTGCCAGGATAGGGGCAGTGACGGTCAGGATTCGCTGTCTGTTGTCGCACACCAACTGCACATTAAGTGAGTGGCAGCCTTTGCGATTACGGAATACCTCAGGATTGTTATGAGGTGCCCGCAAAGCGACGTGGGTGCAGTCAATGGTGCCCTGCACCATGGGGAAGCCCGCTATCCTGGCAAGGCCACATGCACACTCACACTGCTTCTCTCTGGTCATGGGGAAGGAAATGTAGTCCCTTCTCCTTCTGTACAGAGCATCTGTGACCTGGTGGATGGAGCAATGGACGGCAAACTGGGAGATGTTCAAGATGTTGCCGGTCGCACACTGGAATGATCTGCTGGCGTAGAAATTGAGGGCGACGGTGACCTTGACTGCCACTGAGAGAGCCGTGGTGGTCCTGATCTCAGGCTCAAGGTCTGGCTGCAGGAGGTGGCAGAGCTCTGTGACCACGTCCTTGCTGAAGCAGAGCCTTCTAACACACTGGTCCTCAGTGAAATTTATGTAGGAGAACTGCTGCCGGAATACCCTGGGTGGGTAAGGCCTCCTGTTGAAAGTCCTGTTGGCCCTCCTACCTCTGGCCACATTTTACACTCTTTCTCTGTGTCTCAGATGCCTCTGACGTTGATGCTGGAGGGCGAGGTCCAGTGCCAGTACAGCCCCCATGAAAGGATACAAATATTGCACTTTCAAATCTCCCCTCAATGAAACTCAATAATCTTTATGTGCCAGAACACTCGTTAAAATGCAAAACACTGAAATCGGTCAAAAGGCCTCTTTGCCTATGTGAAATTAACACCGCAGCATTGTTGGCCGACAAAAACTACACCGGAAGTGGACGCCTTTAAATAGCGCTCCTCCAGGGGACATCCGACTGAAAGCCGCCTCCTCTACCTGTCGTTGTTAATGACAGGCGCACAAGCAGGGGGCGAGAGGGAATCTTTCATCCGGGGCACAGCCGGGGCGCTGCGCACGGCAATGATGTCACGATCTCCGGGCGCAGGAGATCGGGAGCAACGTCTTACCGCCGCCGCAAAATTCCCGCCCAATTTACCGGGAGGCGTTGATATCGCCGCACCCGGTCACAAACCCGTTACCGCCACCCGGAGGCGCTAACGGGAGGCGTAAAGGAGCCCAATTTCTAGCCCCATGTCTTAATCCACACTTCCCTTATGTTTAAAGGAGTTGCATGCAATAAAGAGTGGGCACATCAGAACTGAAGATACTGTATGAGTTAACGACTGTGGAATACATTGGAAAGATAAACTTGGGACGCAGTGTGCCTGTGAAGTTTGGAGAAGTCAACAGAAATAATGGTAAGGACCATACAAATCAAATATTCTACATTAATAACAGTGACTGCACTTCAAAAGCACTTAGTTGGCTGTGAAGCACTTTGTGATGTCCTGAGGATATGAAAGGTATCATATGAATGCAAATTCTCTCTTTCTTGTGACACGCATGCCCATACACATGTTGTTGTGCACAAGTGTGTAATAGTGCATGTATTGCCTAAAAGTATGTACTTGTATTTATATAGCGTCTTTAACGTAGTAAAACGTCTCAAGGCGCTCCACAGGAGCGTTATCAAACAAAATTCGACACCGAGCCACATAAGGAGATATTAGGGCAAATGACAAAAGCTTGGTTAAAGAGATAGTTTTTAATGAGCATCTTAAAGGAGGAGAGAGAAGTCGAGAGGCGGAGTGGTTTAGGGAGGGAATACCAGACCTTCGGGCCTTGGCAGCCGAAGGCACGGCCGCCAATGTTGGAGCGATTATAATCGGAGGAGGGCAGATATCTCGGGGGGTTGTGGGGCTGGAGGAGATTACAGAGATAGGGAGGGGCGAGGCCATGGAGGGATTTGAAAACAAGGATGAGAAGTTTAAAATCAAAGCGTTGCTTAACCGGGAGCCAATGTAGGTCAGCGAGCACAGGGGTGATGGGTGAACGGGACTTGGTGCGAGTTAGGACATGGGCAGCAGAGTTTTGGATGACCTCAAGCTTACGGAGGGTAGAATGTGGGAGACCGGCCAGGAGTGCATTGGAATAGTCAACTCTAGAGGTAACAAAGGCATGGATGAAGGTTTCAGCAGCAGATGAGCTGAGGCGGGGCGGAGTCAGGCGATGTTCCAGAGGTGGAAGTAGGCGGTCTTAGTGATGGTGCAGATATATGGTCGGAAGCTCATCTTGTCGTCAAACTTGACAAAGATTACTTATACCATACAATGGCCCAGAAATTGGACTTCGATGGTAAGGATCCCCTGCGATATCGCACTCCGCGCCTGCCTTTATGGTTTTGGCCCACACGAACTTCAGTTCCTGGGCCTCTCCCTGGTGCCGGCGCGCAGTGTGTGCGTGTCCCAGAGGCGCAATTAGTTCGATGCGACCTCTGGGATCACGTGGGCCAGTTAGAGCCAATGGCAGCACACCATCTTTCATTCATAGTTTTGGCAGTAAGAGCTGTCAAAACTATGAATACAACAAGCCCCCAAAAGAACAGCTAAACCTCAATTAAATTTAAAAAAAAAGCCATCACATTAATAAAATAACTATAGTTAAATAAATTAACCACTTTAAACAAAAATTTTAATTTTTGAAAAAATTTAAATTCTTTTTAAAAGTTATAAAAATAAACTTACCTTTCTTTAAAGTCTCTAAAAAAGATAAACCTGTTGAAAAAAGTTTAAAATAATACTTAATTAACTACTTACCTTGTTAAAAGGGGGTCTTACGCCTGCTTTCTTCATGTGTAAAATATTCAACACTTACCTGCGCGTTCAAACCTGAAAAAAAAACTAAGTGTGCTGCGTGCACGCAACCTGTAGTGCGCATGCGGTTCACTTAGGAACCGCCCCCTTCGCAATACCCGAAGTGCCGGTTTTCCGCGCATGCGCAGTGCATGCAGGAAACCGGCACTTCGGGACCTAATACGCGAGAGTACACAGTGCGTAATCTCCCGTATTAGGTCTAATTTTCGGGCCAATGCATGCTGGAAGTTTTCTATGCTGCACATGTTTACTCTGTAACATCTGGGAATAGCTGTAGTTGTTAACTCTTTTCAACTGACAGTTTGGGAAGATTATCAGCTTATCCTCTAGACTTCTCAGAGAAGCTGAGGCCTTGGAGTAAAAACACTAATAAAGCTACTCAAAGAAACAAAATACAATTTTATTGCTTATTTTAATCATGTTATTATCAAATATATCGGCCCTGAATTTCCGATCGGAGGCTTCCTGCATGTGATGCCTCCGATCGGCAAAAGTCTATGCACTTACCTGCTGGCTCCGTAGGTTCCGAGACTTCCGATCCTGGGTCTCTGCTCTCCGAAATGCGCAGAGGCCCAGGTATCCCAGGGGAACATGCGGTTCACGTGGGCCATGGGGAACCAATCAAAGAAGGGAAAGTATGAATAGGGATCACTTAAAAAACAGTTAAACTTTAAATAAATTTTAAAACAACATCACATATTTAAAATTAGTTAAAATTACATTAAATTAAATATTTTAAACAAAAATTTAATTTTTTGAAAAAAATAATTAAAGTTTTTTTATGGGGCTAAAAATAAACTTACCTTTTTTTAAAGTATTTTTAAATTATAAATGAGTGAAAACATCTTATTTTTTTATTTTTTAGGGGGGAAAAATTCGGTTGGCTTGCGCCTCCTGTTAACACCCTAAGAGGGCGCTAATGGGGCGCAAAGCAACTAGCGCCCGGGCGCGGCGATGTTTGCGCCGCTCGCGAAATTGACTAGAGTTTTTGCAGCGGCGCAAAAGTTTATTGCCCCGATCTCCTGCGCCCGCAGATTGTGACGTCAGTCGAGCGTGCAACCTGGTGGCACCCCAGACCGGATATTGAGTGGCGCCCCCCTCCTTTCCGCCTGGCGCAAGCAACGACAGGGAAACTGGAATGTTTCCCAGTCGGTGAGGGGCTGGGGGGGCGCTATTTAAAGGCGGCCTCTTCCTGGCTTTTTCTGTGGTGGACATTTTTGCACCACTCATTCTGACAGAGAGAGAGAGTCTGAGAGAGAGAAGGAGAGACTTCTGCATAGAGTCAACGCTGTGTGAAGTCGTTTTGGCTACTGAGCATCACTTTGCAGGTACTTTTGGATTTGACCTTCATTACTTTGATTGCCAAGAGACTCTGGGGGCTGCACTGATTCGGGACGTCATCCTGCGCCTGCAGAATCGGAGGCAACAGAGACGCAGAGAGAGAGTGGCAATCGTGGCCAGACGGAGGAGGGCCAACAGGCCTCTGCACAGGAGATCTTACCCTCCCAGGGTATTCCGGGAACAATTCTGCAACATTAATTTGTCTGTGGAGCAGTGTTTGCGCAGGCTGTGCTTCAGCAAGGAGGTGGTCACTGAGCTCTGCCACCTGCTGCAGCCAGATCTGCAGCCTCAACTGAGGACCAGGACATCTCTGTCGGTGGCAGTGAAGGTCACAGTGGCTCTGAATTTTTATGCCACCGGCTCCTTTCAAGCAGCTACTGGGGACATCGCCAATATCTCCCAGTTCGCGGTCCATTGCTGTATCCGTCAGGTCACAAATGCCCTTTATAAAAGGAGACGCCAGTACATCTCTTTCCCAATGACCCGGGCCAAACAGCATGAACGTGCATTGGGCTTTGCAAGGATAGCGGGCTTCGCCATGGTGCAGGGCGTCATTGACTGCACGCATGTGGCATTGCGGGCACCGCATGAGAATGCAGAGGTTTTCCGAAACCGCAAGGGGTTCCAATCCTTAAACGTCCAGTTGGTCTGTGACCACAGACAGCTCATACTCGCTGTCAATGCCTGCTATCCTGGCAGCAGCCATGATGCTTTCATCCTGCGCCAGACTGGTGTGCCAGAACTTTTCCAAGCATCGCATCAGCCAAGTGGTTGGCTCCTCAGGGACAAGGTTATCCACTCAGCACCTGGCTGATGACACCGCTCCATAACCCCAACACCCCTGCTGAGCTGCGGTACAATGAGAGCCATCTCGCCACCAGGAATATCATTGAGCAGACGATCGGCATGCTCAAGCAACAGTTCCGCTGTCAGGACCACTCAGGAGAAGCCCTGCAGAACTCGCCTGAGCGAGTCTCCCTCTTCATAGTTGTGTGCTGCATTCTTCATAACTTAGCAATCCTCAGGACCCAGCCAATGCCACCAGGCCTTGGAGCACCACCGGAGGAGGAGGAGGAAGAGGAGGAGGAGGAGGAGGAGGACGATCAGCAGCAGCACCAAGGCAGGAGGGAGGCCCACAATGTTGAAACTGCAAGGGCCATCCTTCAACAACTGATAACAAGCTGCTTCTAGGCCCCTACTGAGGAAATGGCTTCTGGTATGGAGAACAACATGAATGAAAGCAACCCGCAACCCCAAAGCCGGCCAAGGCAGCAATGATTCCAAAGGCCAAACTTGTACATTTTGAATACAAAAACTTTTTTATTTTACAAACTCTGTGTGTGTCATTTCTTCATTACAAACTAATAGAAACAAACACAAAAAATAATTAATTAACATAACTGGTTCTCACAACCTGGAGATAATGGGCCAGAAATTCGGCTGTTGTCGGGTGAGTACGCGCTGTGTACTCACCCGTAAGGCCACCTGAAGTGCCGGTTTCCTGCATGCACTGCGCATGCGCGGGAAACCGGAACTTCCGTTCCCCTGAAGGGAAGGGTTCAGAAGTCGAACGCGTGCACGGGAGAGGCTGCGCGCACGCAGCGAACTTCAATTTTTTTTTCAGGTTTCTCCGGGAAGGTAAGTATGAAGAAGCTGCACTTTTGAAAAGGAGGCGCAAGGCCTGTTTTTAACAAGGTAAGTGGTTAATTAATCACAATTTAAAAAATTTTTCAACAGGTTTATCTTTTTTAGATACTTTAAGAAAGGTAAGTTTATTTTTAGCACCGTTACAAAGTATAATTAATTTTTTTTTAAATTTAAATTTTTGTTTAAAGTAGTTAATTTATTTAACTTATAGTTATTTTAAAAATGTGATGTTTTTTTAAAAAATTTATTTGAAGTTTAAGTGTGGTTTTGGGGCCGATCTCTATTCATAGATTTGACAGGTCTTCCTGTCAAATCTATGAATGAAAATGCCCTGCTAGGATTGGCTCTCCATGGCCCACGTGATCCCAGGGGACGCTTCGAACTAACTGCGCCCCTGGGATACACAAGCACTGCGCGCCGGCAGCTGGAGGAGGCCCAGGACCCGAAGTCCTCGTGGGCCCAAAGCATAACTGCAGGCGCGGTAGGCAAGTACGCGCGCGATGCTTACACCCGCAGCCTGAAAGCTGAATTTCTGGCCCAATGTCCAAAACAAAAGTTTGAACACGAACCTCGGCCTTTAATAAAAAAATTCCCAACATTTCGTCACACCTCCTACTTTTTGCCCTTCGAGGGTGATCTCCTTCCCTTGCGCACTTGCCCCCTTCCCACCCTACTGCTCCTCCGTAATGGGGCCCCAGTGGCTGCAGCAAGGCTGGTGGAAGGCTGCTGATTGTCAGAACCTGAGACTGCAGATGCCCTTGAAGGACGGCCTTGACCAGCTCTGGGCCTGGAGGGCCCGGCTGCAGACTGCACCAACTCTGCATGGGCAGTAGCAGTCTGGGCTACAGGTGGTGGCAAGTGCAATGGGGAAGTGACAGTGGTGGCAGCAGGAATGCTGTCATCTTGAGAGAGGACAGCAACTCCCTGCTCAACCGACACACTGTCACTCCCATGGGGCAGCACCTCAGCATCCGGAGCAATCTGCTGGAACACAGATTGCTGGCCTGCTGTGGCGTGGTGAGAGCCCTGGAGAAATGTGTCCGAACCACCGACAATGGCAGCAGTCAGTGCTTGCGTGGCCTCAATCTGAGTCTGCATGAGACCAGTCTGAGATTGGATCACGGCAGCCAGTGACTGAATTGCAGCACTAAGCAATTGCATGGCATCCGCCTGTGCTACAGTGTAGTGCTCCACACTCCTGGCCAGTGCATCAATGCATTTGGGCACCCTTCCCACTGCACCCATGAGCTGAGTGTGCATGTCCACCGTCTGGGTGTTCATTTCAGCGATCAGCCGCTCCTCCTCTGCGTCCAGTGCAGCAGGACTTGCTGGCCTACTCTCCCTCTGGGGAGAAGGCCCCTGAGCTTCCCTAGCCACATCGCATTGCTGCAGCCCGCTGGGTCCCGGAGCTTCACCCTCATCAGACCCTTCCCCCCCTGCTCCCCTCCAGGGAAGACGTGGTCCCAGTGTGGGCATGGGATTCCTCGGGAGAGGGTGGCGCTGATGCTCCGGCTTCCTCTTCCTCCTCGCCTGCGGCTTTGCTCCCACTGGCAGCTTGAGGGCCCGTCTCCTCAGCTGGTGAATCACCATCTGAAAGCAGGGAGGTACAAGAGTGGCTTTAGCGTCAGGACAGGGGGGCAGTAAGGGAGGAAGGAGTGGAGCAATTTAGTAAGTTGGATTGAAAGTGTCAAAGGCTGGTGTTGTGAGGGACGAGTGGAATGAGAGAGGAGAGAAAGCTGATGACCTGACCATTGCTGTCCCGAACGGGGTCGACCTCTCCAGGGGCGACGGGATCGATCACCTGGCTTGCCACAATCCTGTGGATGCGCGCCTCAAGATCGCTGAGGGGTTGCAGCTGAGGCCGCCCTCCACCCGTCCATTGCTGCTGTCTCCTATTATGAGATAGCTTGGCCTGCAAGAAAAAGGACGGCGTCTGAGTAAATATACAGCCATGGTCTTGCCTGATGTGCTTCCCATAATTGAATAGCCCTTCATGTATGCAGCCATGGTCTTGCCTGATGTGCCTCCCATAGGTGAATAGCCCTTACTGTATGCAAAGTGTGGAATGTGCGTGTGTGTTTCATGAGAGGGCCATAGGTGTTGGATGAGTGTTGGGCATTGGGGTTTTAAGACCCTCTGGCCATAGAGTGAGGTTGAAATGGAGGGATGGAGAGGTGTTGAAAAAAAGCCACTCACCCTGACGACCCGAGTGAGGTCGTTGAACTTTTTGCGACGTTGAGCATGGCTCCTGGGCACCATGCTCCTGGAGGAGACGTGCTGAGCCACCTCCCTCCACACTCTTCTGTAGTTGCGCGGCAAAGGCCTCCTGCCACTCTCAGGGTAGAGTACAGATCTTCTGCGCTCCACCGCGCCAACCAGAGCCTCCGAGGCCCACTCGCTGAAGCACTGAGGTTGTTCTCTCACCCTCTCCATAGTCCTTGGCTGGAAAATGTAGTCACAGGTTTCTCCAGGCCGAGGTTCAAGGCTCCAATGAGCAGGGTGTGGCTGGAGAGCAAGATCGACCCTCCCCTTTAAGAACTGGCCGGCGCCAGTGTGTCTGTGATCCATCGCTAACTGACAGCACCTCTGCTGCGTCCACGCTATGAGTTAGCGCCTCGCTCCTCGGCCTTTGCGCCTTAAGACAGGTGTGCAGTGCCTGATTTAGCGCTCCAATCACCTCCAGGGGTGATAAAAGCCAAGTTTGCAGTCGGAGGCGATAATTAGCACCAGGCGCTAAACTTTGCGCCCGGCCGATAATTGCGCCCCAAACGGGGCGATACCGAATTTCTCCCCCTTAAACTCTTATGCTGGTAAAAGCAGGCATAAGATTTTTAAAGGTTTCAGCGGGCGGAAGTTGTGCAGAAAGTGCAACTCTCTGCCCGCGGAGCCCTATTTCCCGGGGCAGGCAGATGATCTGTCAAGAGAATTCTTGACAGATCGCAAGTGCCGGGTTTTAGTGCATGCCTAAAACCGGCACTTGCGAGGCCCCTACGGGCGCGTACACACCTCGTACGCACCTGTGGGGGTCGCAAATTACGGCCCATCATCTCTACACCTTTATTATATTATAAACTTTATTTTCAACATTTTTACATATGCATTAATAGGCTGGCAGAATAAAAGATGACAGCCTGAAAATTCAAATATATATATCTTGAATATGTTGATTAGTTCAGTTTTTGCTCTTTTATCTGTACATTTTCCTCACTGCTCATAGTAATAACCTGTTGCTGTTTAATGATTATGAAATCAGAGCACGATAAAGAAAATGTGACACCAGTGTGTGATGCCAGAAGTCTAACAGATAGCAAGTGTATCCTATTGTACCAATATATTACTAGAAGATGTCTTGTGGCTTTGCTTATGGCAAGTCAGAGGTCACACGTTTCTCAGAGTATGAGCGAGCTGTGGTGCGGAAGTTGGGGAGGGGGACACATTTCCAGTGAAAGAATTTGGTGAAAAAAAAGTCTGTGAGATCTACCCATAGATACTGAAGTTTTATTTGATTAGCTCCTGGAAAATAAATGTTTTTCTTCCCTACTGCAGATAGATAAATAACCAGCTACCAAGGCGAGATTTTCAACTTCCACCCAAAATGGGCAGAGCAACTGCACCAGCCGTCTGAAGCTATGAAAACACAGCAGTTTAACCCCCAAAAAAGAGAAGCTTGTAACTAATCTATTAGCACAGAATGATTGCAATATGTTCAATATTTGGAGACACATTGGTTTCATTAAAGTCTTCAGGACCACCCTCTTTCCTTGGCCCCAAACCATAACAATGTTCATTTTAACATATTTTTGCTCAACTGTCCATTATAGTACTGAGAAGTTTATTGTGTCCATACAAAGTTTCATCAAAGTTTTTCAGCGCTTTCTAGTGGGAATATCAAACGTAATATTGGCTACCTGACTAAATGAACTAACTTGTGTTTACTTTACTAAGGTATAAACCAATCATAATTCTTCATTTATTGTTAGCTGTGTCTATTTTATGTTTAGACTGGTTAGAATGATCCATAATCTACAGTGGACCAGTCAACTTTTGATTAGTATTTGTAGGTTGTAAATAAGGTTTCTAACAGGTCCGTTATACTCTCACTAGTTTTACATCAATATCTTCATAAATTACCCCCAAAACCAGAGCATAGTATCTCCCATGTCATATCTATAGCCTAGAATTGCTGTTTGCTATGTTAACACATTTATGCGATATTCCTGTCTGCTATTTTAATTGAGATGCTAATGCTTATTTTAAATTGATTAATGTCTCCATTAAAGTAGCAACTTGTTATACAAAGGTGTTACGCCTTTAGCCGATAATATCAAAAATGGTAATTTCTGGGTTTATATTCCTGGCAATGCTCTGAAATGTGACTGCCCCTATGAGCGAATCAAAGAGTGGTATGAAGATTTATTGCTGCTGGCTCTCCATGGCATTTTTGTAACAGCATAATGAACTTCAAATGTAACTTTCTTCTGAGGGATCCTCTCACTAAATGTCAGAATCATCAGCATTAATGCTTCGATAAAAAATATACTTTGAGCACTGTATTCAACTGACACCCTATTAATAACCATATCATGTGATGCATGAAAACTCAGAGATGCTTTTGCATGCTGCCAGTGTAATTATTCCATCCCAAGCAAGTGGACTCATTGCAGGAACTGCCACTGCACTAAGCACAAAGGGCATATGTTCACAATCCCCCATGGAACAACTTGCCATTCTCAGCTAGGTGCTTTACAGGTTATGAACCAAACTCACAGGGCAAATCATAGCAAAGTAAGAGTGAGGAGGGAAAATCAGCCTATCTAACTTACTGCATCCATCAGTTTTATGTTCTGGGTTTGCAAACTATATGTTTCCACATCTCTTGGAGGACTATTTCACTCTCATCCTTCTGATGACAGATTGAAAAGCAGGTCGGCTGCACAACCATTTCGACTAAGGTTATAAACCATGGCTACAGCATGAACTCTGCCCACTAGGAGAGAACGCTGCATATGGCTGCTAACAAGGATGTGCAGAGCTCCACATCTGGCTAGTAAATATTTAACATTTTAAGTGTAGAACTGTGAGCATCCACTTTCTCAAAACATTAAAAGGGACTCTGCAGTAAGTTTAGAAAGTGCCGAGGAGGTCTGATGAACCAATTGTAAAGCCAGTTTGACAATACACTGGAGCTTCTACTCAACACAATGTCAAACCCAAGCAATGTGAAATAGCCTCGTTGGGGTGTCTCCGTTCTGGGGTCCGATCAGGATCTAACTCTGGATTTCTGCCACCATTTTCATGCAGTATAAACCAACAGTGACAGTATAACTGTACCCTTAGACAAGGAGTGTGGCAAGGTGAGGAAAGAGAAACATAAGAACATAAGAAATAGGAGCAGGAGTAGGCCATTCGACCCCTCGAGCCTGCGCCGCCATTCAACAAGGTCATGACTGATCTTCAACCTCAACTCCACTTTCCTGCACTATCCCCATATTACTTGATTCCCTTAGTAATCAAAAATCTATCAATCTCTGTCTTGAATATACTTGATTGTACCTTTACCTGAGGAAGGGACGACAGCTCCGAAAGCTTGTAATTTTAAATAAATCTGTTGGACTATAACCTGGTGTTGTGCGACTTCTCATTTTTGTCCACCCCAGTCCAACGCCAGCATCTTCGCATCTTGAATATACTCAACTACTGAGTATCCACAGCTCTCTGGGGCAGAGATTTCCAAAGATTCACAACCCTTTGAGTGAAGAAATTTCTCCTCATCTCAGTCCTAAATGGCTGACCCCTTATTCTGAGACTGTGACCCTTAGTTCTAGACTCTCCAGCCAGGGGAAACATCCTTCCTGCATCTACCCTGTCAAGCCCTGTAAGAATTGTGTATGTTTCAATGAACCAGTCTGGTGAACCTTCGTTGCACTCCCTCTAAGGCAAGTAAATCCTTCATAGATAAGGAGACCAAAACTGTACACAATACTCCAGGTGTGGTCTCACCAGGGCCCTATATAATTGTAGTAAGACTTCTTTACTCTTATACTCCAATCCCTTTGTAATAAAGGCTAACATATCATTTGCTTTCCTAATTGCTTGCTGTACCTGCATGTTAACTTTCTGTGATTTGTGTACAAGGACACTCAGGTCCCTCTGAATGCAAACATTTCCCAATCTCTGACCATTTAAAAAATATTCAGCTTTTCTATTTTTCCTACCAAAGTGGATAACTTTACACTTCTCCACATTAAATTCAAAAGGAGCAATTTTAACTCCATCTGCCCGGTGGAAATGAGGCAGTAGCGCAGTTAAAATCAGTGAGGTGGACTTACTGGCCTATTATTGCTCCATTGCCATATTAACTGGAGCCTTCTGCTGGGTGGTCCAGGCACCCACCTGGATCAGGCGGGAGCCTCATTATCTATGCACATTGGGGTCCTATGACATACATAGGACTCCAGTGCAATTTAGGAAACCAACTGGGTGGAGTGTGCGCCATACACACTCAATTAAACTGGGTGACGAAGAGGAAGAGGCCCCGAAAAGGTAAGTGAAAAATTATTTTGCGGGGACAGAAGGACTGGGAGTGCTCCTCTGGGCTCCACAAAAATAATCTGGACCGCTGTCACTCTCTACAAT
This sequence comes from Squalus acanthias, assembly GCA_030390025.1. Classification (NCBI taxonomy): domain Eukaryota; kingdom Metazoa; phylum Chordata; class Chondrichthyes; order Squaliformes; family Squalidae; genus Squalus; species Squalus acanthias. Next base: position 22,203,598 of record CM059438.1, on the reverse strand, counting down.
CGGGCCTTCCCCCACCAGCTCCCTCCCACCCCCACCAACCTGTAGGCCTCCCGATATTGTACCGGCCTGAAGTCGGAAAGCTGCAGCAGGACGCCCGTTCGGGACATGCAGCTGGTTGGCAGCATGGTACTGAAGACCAGCCCTCGAAATGGATACAATAGGGACGATCTGATCTTCATCCCTCTAGTGGGAACAAGGCGGCAGTGGCCCGAAACTCAAAGTGCTGCACTTACCCACCAATTCCTGCTCCAATTCCACCCACCACTATTTTTGCCTGGGGCCTTCACAGTGGGAGGGGGCCCAGGCACCCACCTGAAGCAGGCAAAAGCCATATTAAAGTATGTAAATTGGGGTCCTATGACGTAGACAGGACCCTGATTGCAATGTTGAGGTACAAATGTGTGGAGTATGTGCCGTGCATGGTTAAAGGGACCATTGGAAGCCAACTCACAAAGTAACCCAGAAATTGACCAATGTTTGTACGCTGGGCCCACAAAAAAATCGGGTCAATGAGCTGGCCGACAGTTGGAGCGTGGGGGCGGGTGGGGGGGGGTAGGGGGAGGTGTGGTAGGAGGGGCCGGGTATCCTGGGGAATTCTCAGATTGCCCAACAATGGACCCGATTTTTTTGTGGGCCCATTTCCTGTGCTACCAGAATGGGTGAGCTGCAGTGAGGTGCCCGTTTGACACCCGCAACTCACTAGCAGAATGGAAATACGGCTCAGGGCTCTAAATGGCAGCAGTGTGCTCTGCCTGCTGCCTGCCCATTCTCCGCCGGCAGTTAAAATCAGGCCTAATGTTACAATGATTCTTATCAGTATCCCTGATAACAAGCTTGAGAGGATGTCTAATAGAGAATTTTCCAAATGTATGCAGACTTCATGATTGACTCAGTTTGACGAGTCAGGCATTCAGAATCCAGGAAGTCCTGGTAACTTTTTTCTGGGGGGTATATAAAGCAGCTGTTCTATTAGTAGTTGGCAATTACATAACCTCATGAGAGGAACAGCCTGAAAGTCTCATAAAAGCAATTAAAATGGAGATTTTAACTCCCGGGTGGAAAGCAAGGGAGCAATGACAGAGAAATTAAACAAATACTTTGGCCGCGAGTTCGGTGCAGCCGGAGCAGACAGCGGCCTCAAACTCCACACCCATCATCATCCTGCCTCCTCCAAGTGATTTTGCCCTGATTGGGCTTGTTAAGCCCACCCTGCGAGGTTCCCGGCCAATTAAAAGGAAGCGGGTTTGATGACGTCATCTGATGACGAGTCATCAGCCGGTTTCCTTGAAGGGGCCATGTCAACATCCATTTTGACATTTGTGCTGTCGGTGTTCTACAGCAGTGAGGTGCTACAAACACTGACAAGCACTGCACAAAGGTGCAGGGCTGCACACAGGCTCTCCCATGACTCCCTCTATATGCTTATGGAGGGAGTCACAGCACACAGGGAGGTTCTCTTCCATTCCAATGGGTGGTAGAGACCTCCCCAGGATGGTTGCACATTTCACAGGAGGACACAAGCAGGGATGTGGTCAAGAGGACCAGGTTGCAGTGGCGCAAACCCTTCAATGATCTCAGTAGACCACGAAACGTTAGTACTAAGCCACACTCAACCTCATCCTGCTGTGCCTCTCATCACATCCCCATCACTCTGCCTTCCCTACCCTACTCCTGCACATCCTTACACCAACTTACCTTGCACCTCCACCCATCCCTCTCTATCTATATTATCACTTCCCCATCTCACTAGCCACCCCTCACCCTCATCCTAGTCCAATCATACCAACTAACAACACACAAGGGTAGGCACTTGGGTGTTTTAGCCAATGTTCATTTAAACTTTCTGTTAAAGTGCTGTCAAGCATTGAAATCCTTATTGTCACCATTTTGCCTTCTTGGAAAGATCTGTGCTCACCTTAGAAAGTGTCTTAGTGAGTTCCAGTGAATGGTGAGACATAACGTCCCCGTCCCCCCCAACCCCTCAATGGTGGTGAATGTGAAATGAATGACTTGGGCATTGCAGGGATGCAGATTTGGAATAGAGTGCTAAGCTGCGAGTTTGGTGAGTGAGGGAGTTCGGGGAGGGAGGTGTGCCTTCCTTTTTCCATCTTTGTCAGGTTCCTGGTGCGGCGGCGGACCTGTGTGAGGCGAGGCGGTGGCAAAGGGTTTAAAAGGCTCCAGAGACCAGGTAAGGCGGGACCAGTCTCCGAACTCGGAGGGAGGGAGAGAGGTCAAAAAAATCGAGGTGTGACGTCACCAGAAAGCAGGTAAGTAATTGGTTGGTGAGTATTTCTCTCTTTTTAAACTTAAACTCTGTGGGCTATAGTTAATAAGGCCTTTCTGGTGCAGAGTGACTGTTGGTAAACCATTTAACTGGTGCAATTTAGAGGGATTGATTTAATTTAAATCCAATTAATTAGAGGGGATACTAGCATCTATAATTGGGCAGAGTGTCCATAACTAACAATAAATGTTTTTAAATTAATTACATAGAATGGAGCAGGTGATGTGTTACTGTTGTGAGATGTGGGAGCCGGTGGACCCCATTGAGGCTCACGGTGATTACATCTGTGACAAGTGTCTGCTGCTACAGGAACTCCAGCTCCGTATTGATGAGCTGGAGTCTGAGCTTCAGACACTGCGACACATCAGGGAGGGGGAGAAGTACCTGGACTTTGTGTTTCAGGAGGTGGTCACACCTATGAAGTTAATTAATTCAGATGTAGCCCATGGTCAGGGACAGGACGGTGTGACTACGAGTGAGGCAGGTACGGGGATCCAGGAGGTAGTGTTGGAGGAGCCGCAGCCCTTGCTCTTGTCCAACAGGTTCGAGGTTCTTACTCCCTGTGGGGACAGGAGCAGGGACTGCAGGGAGGATGAGCAACCTGGCCACAGCACCATGGAACGGGGGGCCATTCAAGAGGGGGGAGTAAATAGAAATGTTGTAGTGGTAGGGGATAGTATTATTAGGGGGATAGATAGAGTTCTCTGCAGCCGAGAGCGAGAGTCCCGTAGGCTGTGTTGCCTGCCCGGTGCCAGGGTTAAGGACATCTCCTCTGGGCTGGAAAGAAACTTGCAGTGGGAGGGGGTGGATCCAGTTGTCGTGGTCCATGTTGGTACAAACGACGTAGATAGGACAAGGAAGCAGGTTCTGTTAAAGGAGTATGAGCAGCTAGGGGTCAAATTAAAAACCAGAACCTCAAGGGTATTAATCTCTGGATTATTACCTGAGCCACGAGCGAATTTGGCTAGGACAAATAAAATTAGAGAGTTAAATGAGTGGCTCAAAGACTGGTGTGGGAGAAATGGGTTTTGCTTCCTGGGACACTGGCACCAGTACTGGGGCAGGAGGGAGCTGTTCCGTTGGGACGGGCTTCACTTGGCCAGTGCTGGGACTAGAGTCCTGGCGGATCATATAACTAGGGCTGTAGAGAGGGCTTTAAACTAACTAGTGGGGGGGAGGTTCCTAGAGAGCAAATAATAAAAATGACAACAGAGAAGGTCATAGACTTAGGTAGCAGTGGGGAAATTAAAAACCAGAGTGTGTCAGGAAGGGGCAGAAGGTATGGAGTAAAAGGTAAAGTAATAAAAAGGGCAAAAGCAGGAACTAAGTGTCACAAAACATATTTGAAAGTTCTCTATCTGAATGCACGTAGCATTCGTAACAAAATAGATGAGTTAATGGCACAAATAACTACATATGGGTATGATCTTGTGGCCATTACAGAAACATGGCTGCAGGGTGACAATGCCTGGGAATTAAACATACCAGGTTATTTAACGATCAGGAAGGACAGGCAGGAAGGAAGGGGAGGTGGGGTGGCTATGTTAATAAAGGAAGGAATCACTGTAATACAGAGAAATGATATTGGGTCAAAAGATCAGGATAATGAAACAGTTTGGGTGGAGATAAGGAATAATAAGGGGAAAAAAACATTAGTGGGCGTAGTCTATAGGCCTCCGAACAGTTGCAACTCTGTTGGACGGAGTATCAATCGGGAAATAGTTGAGGCTTGTAATAAGGGAGCATCTTTAATTATGGGGGATTTTAACTATCATATTAATTGGACAAATCAAATTGGGCAGGGCTGCCTTGAAGATGAGTTCATTGAGTGTATTAGGGATGGGTTTCTTGAGCAGTATGTAACTGAACCGACCAGGGGGCAAGCAACCTTAGATCTGGTCCTGTGCAACGAGACAGGATTAATTAAAAATGTCTTAGTAAAGGATCCCCTTGGAATGAGTGACCATAACATGGTTGAATTCCATATTCAATTAGAGGGTGAGAAGGTTGGATCTCAAACAAGCGTGCTAAGCTTGAATAAAGGAGACTATGAAGGTATGCGAGCAGAATTGAGTAGAGTGGATTGGGAAAATAGATTAAAGGGTAAGACGATACATGATCAGTGGTGTACATTTAAGGAGTTGTTTTACAACTTCCAAAAAATATATATTCCACTGAGAAGAAAAGGGTGTAAAAGAAAAGACAGTCATCCGTGGCTAAGTAAAGAAATTAAGGATAATATTCGACTAAAAACAAGGGCTTATAAGGTAACAAAATCTAGTGGGAGGATAGAGGATTGGGAAAACTTTAAAAGACAGCAAAAAATAACAAAAAGATTGATTAAGAAAGGGAAGATAGATTATAAAAGTAAATTAGCAAAAAATATAAAAACAGATAGTAAGAGTTTTTATAGTTATATAAAAAGAAAAAGGGTGGCTAAAGTAAATGTTGGTCCCTTAGAGGATGAGACCAGGAAATTAATGGTGGGAAATATGGAGATGGCAAATACACTGAATGAATATTTTGTATCAGTCTTTACAGTAGAGGACACTAAGAATATCCCAACACTGGACAAACAGGGGGCTATAGGGGGGGAGGAGCTAAACACGATCAAAATCACTAAGGAAGTGGTACTCGGTAAAATAATGGGACTCAAGGCAGATAAATCACCTGGACCCGATGGCTTACATCCTAGGGTCTTGAGGGAAGTGGTGGTAGGGATTGTGGATGCATTGGTAATAATTTTCCAAAACTCCCTGGACTCAGCAAAGATCCCGGCAGACTGGAAAACTGCTAATGTAACACCCTTATTTAAAAAGGGCAGTAGACAGAAGGCTGGAAACTATAGACCGGTTAGCCTAACATCTGTGGTAGGTAAAATTTTGGAGTCCATTATTAAGGAGACAGTAACGGGACATTTGGATAATCATAATTTAATAGGACAAAGTCAGCATGGTTTTATGAAGGGGAAGTCATGTTTGACAAATTTGCTGGAGTTCTTTGAGGAAGTAACACACAGGGTGGATAAAGGGGAACCAGTGGATGTGGTGTATTTAGACTTCCAAAAGGCATTTGACAAGGTGCCACACAAAAGATTATTGCTTAAGATAAAAAATCACGGGATTGGGGGTAATATTCTGGCATGGATAGTGGATTGGCTATCTAACAGAAGGCAGAGAGTTGGGATAAATGGTTCATTCTCAGACTGGCAATCAGTAACTAGTGGTGTTCCGCAGGGGTCAGTGCTGGGTCCCCAACTCTTTACAATCTATATTAACGATTTGGAGGAGGGGACCGAGTGTAACATATCAAAGTTTGCAGATGATACTAAGATGGGAGGGAAAGTAGTGAGTGAGGAGGACATAAAAAATCTGCAAGGGGACATAGACAGGCTAAGTAAGTGGGCAGAGATTTGGCAGATGGAATACAATACTGGAAAGTGTGAGGTTATGCACTTTGGCAGGAAAAATAGTAGAGCAAGTTATTATCTAAATGGCAAGAAACTGGAAAGTACTGAAGTACAAAGGGATCTGGGGGTCCTGGTGCACGAAACTCAAAAGGTTAGTATGCAGGTGCAGCAAGTGATTAAGAAGGCCAATGGAATGTTGGCTTTCATTGCTAAGGGGATAGAATATAAAAATAGGGAGGTATTGCTTCAGTTGTACAAGGTATTGGTGAGACCGCACCTGGAATACTGCATACAATTTTGGTGTCCATTCTTAAGAAAAGACATACTTGCTCTCGAGTCAGTACAAAGAAGGTTCACTCGGTTAATCCCGGGGATGAGGGGATGGACATATGAGGAGAGGTTGGGTAGATTGGGACTCTACTCATTGGAGTTCAGAAGAATGAGAGGCGATCTTATTGAAACATATAAGATTGTGAAGGGGTTGGATCGGGTGGATGCGGGGAGGATGTTCCCGATGATGGGTGAAACTAGAACTAGGGGGCATAATCTTAGAATAAGGGGCTGCTCTTTCAAAACTGAGATGAGAAGGAACTATTTCACTCAGAGGGTGGTAGGTCCATGGAATATGCTGCCCCAAAAAGCTGTAGAAGCTACATCATTACATAAATTTAAAACAGAAATAGACAGTTTCCTAGAAGTAAAGGGAATTAAGGGTTACAGGGAGCGGGCAGGAATTTGGACATGAGTCTAGGTTTGGATCGGTCATGGCCCTGTGGGTAGCGTAGTGGGCCCAGGGGCCGTGTAGCCTGATCCTGCTCCTATTTCGTGTGTCCAATTCTGTTAGGTTCAGGAGATGGTTCTGTGATAGTAGATTGGCGGTTAGGATCAGATCAGCCATGATCTTATTGAATGGCGGAGCAGGCTACTCCTGCTCCTATTTCTTATGTTCTTATGTTCTTATGTTTATGGTGTTGGTGTGGGGTGGTGCCAACCTGGCGCATCATGTGGCAGCCAGTGTGTACAGTGTTAAGTGAAGCAAATCTGGACATGGTGATGCCATCGCTGGCATCCCAGGCACAAATGTGCACAGGCGATGATGCCCTGTGTCCAATGCAGCATCAGTTGATTGCGGAGAAGGTTGGTGTGGATGTTGGTGCTGCTGGTGTGCCCGGTGATGCTGGTGTTGGGGCTGATCGTGTTGGGATTCTGAGGACCAAGGTGAGATTTTTTCAAGGGCACTGATGCTGATGGAATAGATGGCAGGTGAGGTTGAGCTGACAGAATTAATCTGTCAATGTTGAGATAGGTTCTTTCAAGGAGGTGACAGTGGATAGAAAGATTACTCCAAACACTTCAAAAGCGCATAAAGCTTAAAAGTGGATTCCAAATCATTAATGCTCCAGCTTCTAAGACTGGGAAGTGAACAGCTGTGAAATGGTAGGTTTTAGACCACTTTTGCAGCTTTCACCTATTCACAGCAATCGACAGTCATTGAGAACCCAACATACTTACCCGACATGATAGCCACTCTCCGGGAACCTCGTTGAAAACCTGGGAAAATGGAAAGCACATGGGAACTTTTAAGAAGCTTTTAACTATCTAAATTGGCTGACCCGCCGCTTGGTGTTGGGTCTGTTCAGCAATGACAGACCCGACATTTGGGAAACTGACAAGGAGCCGAGTTTACAGCGGGATACCGACCCGCTATCAATCTTTGTGATTTTGACAGCGGACCCGCCTCCAAACCCGCACTCTGAGCACCGGTAAAATTCCGGCCTTTGTGTCTGTCTTCAAGGAAGAAGACGCAAAAAACTTCCTGGAAATAGTGGAGAACCAAGGGTCGAGCGAGAATGAGGAACTGAAAGAAATTAATATTAGTAAAAAAATAGTACTGGAGAAATTAATGGGACTGAAAGCCAATAAATCCCCTGGACCTGATGGCCTACATCCTAGGGTTTTGAAAGAGGTGGCTATAGAGATAGTGATGCATTGGTTGTCATCTTCCAAAATTCCATAGATTCTAGAAAGGTTCCCGCGGATTGGAAGGTAGCAAATGTAACCCACTATTTAAGAAAGGAGGGAGAGAGAAAACAGGAACTACAGACCAGTTAGCCTGACATCAGTAGTAGGGAAAATGCTCAAATCTATTATTAAGGACGTGGTAACAGGGCACTTGGAAAATAATAATAGGATTGAGCAGAGTCAACATGGATTTATGAAAGGGAAATTGTGTTTGACGGATCTGTTAGAGTTTTTTGAGGTTGTAACTAGCAGAATAGATAAGGGGGAAACAGTGGATGTGGTGTATTTGGATTTTCAGAAGGCATTCGATAAGGTGCCACACAAGAGGTTATTAAACAAAAGTAGGGCTCATGGGATTGGGGTAATATACTAGCATGGATTGAGGATTGGTTAACAGACAGAAAACAGAGAGTAGGAATAAACGGGTCATTTTTGGGTTGGCAGGCACTAACTAGTGGGGCACCGCAAGGATCAGTGCTTGGGCCTCAGCTATTCACAATCTACATCAATGATTTGGATGAGGGGACCAAATGTAAAATATCCAAGTTTGCTGATGATACAAAGCTGGGTGGGAATGTAAGTTGTGAGGAGGATGCAAAGAGACTTCAGGGGGATATAGACAAGCTAAGTGAGTGGGCAAGAACATAGCAAATGGAATATAATTTGGAGAAATGTGAAGTTATCCACTTTGGTAGGAAAAATAGAAAAGCAGAGTATTTTTTAAATGGTGAGAGATTGGGAAATGTTGGTGTTCAGAGGGTGTCCTTGTACACAAATCACTGAAAGTTAACATGCAGGTACAGCAAGCAATTAGGAAAGCAAATGGTATGTTGTCCTTTATTACAAGAGGATTTGATTATAAAAGTAAAGACATCTTACTGCAATTATATAGGGCCCTGGTGAGACCACACCTGGTGTATTGTGTACAGTTTTGGTCTCCTTACCTAAGGAAGGATATACTTGCCATAGAGAGAGTGCAACGAAGGTTCACCAGACTAGTTCCTGGGATGGGGGCATTGTCCTATGAGGAGAGATTGAGTAGACTAGGCCTATATTCTGTAGAGTTTAGAAGAATGAGAGGTAATCTCATTGAAACATACAAAATTCTTACAGGGCTTGACAGGGTAGATGCAGGGAGATGTTTCCCCTGGCTGGGGAGTCTAGAACCAGGGGTCACAGTCTCAGAATAAGGGGTCGGCCATTTAGGACTGAGATGAGGAGAAATATTTTCACTAGGAAGGTGGTGAATCTTTGGAATTCTCCACCCCAGAGGACTGTGGAGGCTCAGTCGTTGAGTATATTCAAGATAGAGATCGATAGATTTTTGGATATTAAGGGAATCAAGAGATATGGGGATAGTGCAGGAAAGTGGAGTTGAGGTAGAAGATCAGCCATGATCTTATTGAATGGTGGAACAGGCTCTAGGGGCCAAATGGCCTCTTCCTGCTCCTATTTCTTATGTTCTTATGTTCCTACCCAGGAGTTGTCATGCGAGAACCGGTCGATTTTACCAGCCTGGCCTCATTAACATTTCACCAGCCAGCTGCTTGCCTGAAATGGGCATAAAGTGATCTACACAGGGCCGGCCACTGCCCTGTGTAGATCGGACATCCCTCAGGCCGCTCACTGGCAATCAGATAAGTCATGGGTGGGGTGGGGGGTTTAGGAGGATTTCAAAATGTTAATGGGGAGGGGGGTACATGTGGAACCTGGGGCAGCAGAGGCCAAAAGTTTCCTTGTGGGGCCTGGAGAAATACTTAAATTTTGGGCTTTTTTTTCTGCTGTGGCAGGTTTTACTGGTCGGAGCATCCAGTAGGCAGTTAAAATTGCCTTGGGGTCCTATTTGAGTCATATGAACCCAATTTGCATATATTTGAGTTATCTACCTGAGTCAGATGAGATGACCAGTGTTAATACAACCGTGAAATGGTATCCGAGCGACAAAACGTACTGCATCGTTTGAACCCCCATTCCGCCCGGTTTCTGCTGGGAGGAGAGAGCTAAATTCTCTATAAGAGACAATTTAAGAAGAACAAGCAGCTTGAGAATGTCAGAAAAGACAGAAGAAACACTGCATATTTAGCGAATTTATAAAGGATTAGTTTAGCTTAAAGTACAATCTTGTATTACTTTGTCTACTTGAAGTGATAGATAAAAGACAAACCCTTTAATGGATCATGTACAATCTGCTCGACCATGGATTCTAACCCATCTCCTGAGCAAATATTCTGAAAGTTACTTTGCGCCCCAAAGGTAAATCAAGCCAAATTCCAGAATACCTATTTAATTTTGCAATTTACATTAAACAGACATGGCCTTGGAGTCCTTGACAGGAAGTATAATTGGATTATGTGGCTGTGAAAGTACAGAATTTATTGAAGTGGTGAGTCTCACTGGAACATCACTGGTTCTGAAATGTGTCAAGTGGAGATGAAACAATTGAGCAGAGGAAGGAACCAGAGATAAAGCAATAATACAAAAGCAAAATACTGCGGATGCTGGAAATCTGAAATAAAAACAGAAAATGCTGGAAATACTCAGCAGGTCAGGCAGCATCTGTAGAGAGAGAAACAGAGTTAGCGTTTCAGGTCGATGACCCTTCGTCAGAACTGGAAAAAGTTAGAGATGTAACAGATTTTTAAGCAAGTGTAGGGGCAGGGAAAGGGAGGAGGGGAGGAAAGAACAAAAGGGAAAGTCTGTGATAGGATGGAAGGCAGGAGAGATTAAAAGACAAAAGGGATGATGATGCAAGGCAAAAGGAGACGGTAATGAGACAAGTTCAGAAACAAAAGATGACTCCAGACGAGGTGTAAATGGCACTGGCAGAATCACCAACAGCTGCCATGTGAGAAAAAAAAGAAAAAAGAAGAAGAAAAAAATTCAAATATGATTTTTTTTTAAAAAGGGGCCGAGGTTATAGTCTGAAATTGTTGAACTCGAAGTTGAGTCAGAAGGCTGCTCCTCCGCGACACCCTGGTCCACTCCTCTATCACCCCCAACACTCCTTCCCCTTCGCCCGGCACCTTCCCGTGCAAGCGCAGGTAATGCAACACCTGCCCTTCTACCTCCTCCCTTCCCACTGTCCAGGGCCCCAAACACTCCTTCTAGGTGAAACAGCGATTTACTTGTACTTCTTGCAATTTAGTATATTGTATTCGCTGCTCACGATGCGGTCTCCTCCATACTGGGGAGACCAAACGCAGATTGGGTGTCCGCTTTGTGAAGCACCTCCGTTCAGTCCGTAAGCGTGACTCCGAGCTTCCGGTCACCTGTCACTTTAATCCTCTGCTCCACTCCCACTCTGACCTCTCCATCCTCGGCCTCTTACACTGTTCCAATGAAGCTTAACGTAAGCTCAAGGAACAGCACCTCATCTTTCGATTAGGCACTTTACAGCCTTCTGGACTCAACATCGAGTTCAACAATTTCAGACTATAACCTCGGCCCCTACTTCTTTAAATTTATATTTTAATTTTTTCTTTCTAGTTTCTTCTTTTTTCTTTACTTTTCTCTCACATGGCAGCTGTTGATGATTCTGCCATTGTCATTTACACTTCATCTAGAGTCATCTTTTGTTTCTTGTCCTATTATCATCTCCTTTTGCCTTGCACCATCATCACTTTCGTCTTTTAATCTCTCCTGCCTTCCATCCCATCACAGACTTTCCCTTTTGTTCTTTCCTCCCCTCCCCCCTCTCCCTGCCCCTACACTTGCTTAAAAATCTGTTAGATCTCTAACTTTTTCCAGTTCTGACGAAGGGTCATTGACCTGAAACGTAAACTCTTTTTCTCTCTCTACAGATGCTGCCTGACCTGCTGAGTATCTCCAGCATTTTCTGTTTTTATTTCAGAGATAAAGCAAACTGTGCTGCTGTCCTACACATACTGGGAACTAGTTCAGAGTGACATGGACAGTCGCCTGAGAATAGGTCTTCTCAGTCCACAAAAGGTACCTGTCACAGAAAGACTAAAGTGACAGTGCTCTTTTTGTAGTAAGACATTTTTGAATACTTAATAATTTTTGTAGCCAAAAATACTTTGTGAAGGATTTATTTTATAGGGTAACTGAAGTCTTTGTCACAATTACAATCATATGATTGACTTGAAATGTTGCCAGATGCATTGTTTGCATTTAGTTATCGTACTGTCTGATTGGATAAGTGAGATACAATGGTTATAAATAGCTCATTTACACTTTGATGCAAAAATAGTACAACGTTAACTTAATTAACACCTCGATTGCACTATTATTGCAAAAGTCTCTTAGTTCATAAGCAGAACTGAAAACTGAATACTATAAATGGATGTTCCTTTAAAATAAAATGAATTTAGGTAGTTTGGATGATCAGTTTTAAATTTCTGTGCAGTGCTCCGTCATACCAGCAGATTGGAAAATTAAGCAGAGTTCTAATTGGAATCAACTCTGAAACACCTCTAAAAACTGCTTTGAATTCAAAGTGTATAAAAAAGCAATTTTACATTAAAATGAGAAAAGAACCTTCTCAAGCTATGTTAATTTTAGTATTTCAATTTCCTAAACCGTTTTAGCATCCCAAAATGTGGTGTGTTCCATAAAAATCATTTCAACTAGAAAATTATTCACATGTTGCTATGGGAACAATATTCATTTGCTTAACCTATTGGTTACTGAAGACTATAGTGAAAGCTGGTAGTCATTTACCCTTCTTGTAATTAGACAAAAAACACTTGAAAGTGACAAAATACAGCTTTAATGATCTTTTTATGTTATTTTGCTCACTGTTCTGGATTCACATATCAGTATGAATAATATGCATTCCTGTTGTAATTGGAAATATTTGCACACTCCACTTAACCAAGAGCATCTGGCATGAGAGCATATTGGATTACAAAGTCCAAATAATTGTTCTGTAAAACACTGTGGATCAAACAGTTTTTGTGTTTACAGTAAAAATATTGTGAAGTCCAAACAGTGTCAGTAAAATAAAATCCCTCTTTCTATGTCATCGGTTTCATTGTAAATATGTCTTCAAGCATTATTAAACTTATTCTAAAATTGCTCTAGTGGAACGCGCATGTAATTTAGCATGGTTCTAAAACAAAGTATTAGCTGTATCACAATAATTTAAACACTAACTGTCTGAGGATGTTTTCTTCCAGAATTACATTGCCCTAAACATAGCACTGGATTATAGCCAGAGGCACATTTCAGCCTACTATGCTTGTTAAACAACACCACGATCTGTTGTGACGGATGTAGCTTTCCAGCTCTTTGAAGGGGGTGGCACTAGGAATAGTTTGCTGTTAAAAAACATAATGTAGGATAACGTCACAACTCCAAGTGACTGGTTGGCTAGAGTGTACCGTGAGATAACATACAAACTAGAAATCAGCTTTTGGTCAACAATTCGCTCGAAGCCCCTCCTTAGCCTTTGTAATTTAAGTCGTATTCATAGAATTTACCCTGTCAAAGTGCAGCAGCTCAAATGTAGGACCAAGCATTTTTTTTAATGACCAATAAAGTGTATAATATTCAAAAAGAAATATATTGCATCTGCCAAAATATTGTATGGCCATTTCTTTTTCTTTTGGGGAAGGGGGAGAGAGGGACAAGCATCTACTGAGTGGATTTTTGCCTCGGCACTAATAAGGATTGCTTTTTCACTAGCAATGGTGATGCAGCAGACAGGATCGAGAATGAAACTTTGGTCCAAAAGTCCACAAATTTACTGGTCAATTCAGGGCGCGTGGAGACTTCGGCAGCAGAAAAGGGGGCAGGGCCCCGCTGTGCTGGATCTCCGCCCCAATGGAACTGGGACTGGGATTTCATGGAAGGGCTGTTTTTGTGGCCTCAGGGAAAGATTGTGTGGCACGAGGTAAGAGACCTTCCTGCAAAGTGGCTTGCTTTATCCTTCAGGCAGACCTGCCAACTTTACCCCAAATGGCTGGGCAACACTGTGTTTTGCTGACTCCCGCACCTAGAGGGCGCCCTAGTTGCACTGATACTTGTGCGGGTGCACATCAGTGTGTTTTATGCCCTGGAAAACACTATTCATTTTGTCATTCTGTAGTTTATCAGTTTCAGCATTTTAGCATCTGTATACACAAGAATGTTCAAGTGTAGAAGTTCCCAGCCATATTGCAATTAGCCAGCTCTGCATATAACTGAACTGGCAGAAATGATGAGTATTTTAAAAGCTGTAATGCATCAAATTGTTTAACTCTGAAGCACTTTCTTAAAATAACTAACGTGAAAAGGATAGTCGATTAAATTAGGAGAGTAATGAGGTAAAAGTACAAAAAAAGGAACGTGCATGCCTATAGTGCCTTTCACAACTTCAGAAAGTCCCAAAGTGCTGAATAAGAATGAGATTTAGCACATGCTGCTCCAAACAGTGCATGCGAACACCAGCCAACTACAATACCTAATAGTAGCAACATTTTCCACCACTAACTCACTGGATAAAGTTATTTGTACTCTTGTTTATCAAATGTTTTACCTTGTGGGAGTAACATTCTCCCTTCTGAGGCTGTGTCAGCCATGGCTCAGTGGTTGCACACTTGCCTCTAATCCATGAGGTTCAAGAGTTACTCCAGAGATTTCAGTATATAATCTAACCTTGACACTTCAGGGAGGGACCGATGGAGTGTTGTACTGTCAGAGGTCTTCTCTTCTGGGTGAGACATTAAACTGAGGTCCCATCTGATCTCATAGCAGTTTCAAAGAAGAGCAGGCGAGTTCTCCTGGTGTCCTAGTCAACAGGTTATACCTCAACCAACACCTGAAAAACAGGTATCGGGTCATTGGTCTCATAGCTGTTTGTGGGACCTTATTGTGTGCAAATTGGCTGCTGCACTTGTCTACATTACAACATGCTTCAGAAGTACTTCATTGGCTATGAAGTACTATATAACTGCAAGTTCTCAAGAAAATAATTATTCTCTTTCACCATCAGTTACCCAACTTACACTTTATATGTAGAAAGGTGCTCACTTCAACTTTATCAAAGTGCTGTAGGAAGTTGCTAGCCTTGAAAAGATACTTTGCCGGTTAAATAAATCTAACCAGAGTCTTATGCTATGATTAATTTATAAAAAGCTGAGATCAAAAATCTCTACTGCTTAAAAAGACACAGGATACATAGGGGGAGAAATTCAGTATCGCCCCATTTGGGGCGCAATTATCGGCCGGGCGCAAAGATTAGCGCCTGGCGCTAATTATCGCCACCGACTGCAAACTTGACTTTTATCGCCCCTGGAGGTGATTGGAGCGCTAAATCAGGCGCTTCACACCTGTCTTAAGGCGCAAAGGCCGAGGAGCGAGGCGCTACCTCAGAGCGCTGGCGAAGCTCATGTAATGTCAGTCAGCAATGGAACACACACACAATGGCACGGGCCAGTTCTTAAAGGGGATGGTTAATCTTGCTTTCCATCCACATCCTGCTCATTGCAGCCTTGAATCTCGGCCTTGTAAAGTTTCGCAATTATCGCGATTCAAAATAACAAGATAGAAGCAGATTCGTTTGATCAGTTTATTTAAACGAAATGCTGTCATGATTAAAAAGGACACAGAAGCCTGT
Source organism: Squalus acanthias (assembly GCA_030390025.1). Lineage (NCBI taxonomy): Eukaryota > Metazoa > Chordata > Chondrichthyes > Squaliformes > Squalidae > Squalus > Squalus acanthias. The sequence goes on along the minus strand of CM059438.1, from coordinate 22,188,325 downwards.
AAAATGGCCGCCGCGCATTGTGGCAGAAGCTTCCAGAATTACAGTAAGCAGACAAGATGGCATTCGAATAAACATTTCAATATAAGATGGGATCATACTCGATAAGCACTGATAAAGACAGAATGCAACCTGTTTGCATTTGTGACAATAGCAAAAGATATAAGTGCTGGAATCGTTTTCCATGCACAAGTAAGGACCATTGTACTGGGCAATCGAAGGCCCATCCAGACACATCAATACACAAATACCCCCACGGCTCTACAATGAGAGAGCCATTCTCGGGTGATTAAACAAGTATTCAGGGGCCCCCAAAACCAGTCAGGGAGACGATTCATACGATCCTGGCTGGGCCAACAATGGGGAAAACATTAACGGGTAGTTGGCCAGTCTCAGGTGCTACCGAAACCCATTAAAGACAAGAATCACCCCATGCTGGGAGTTTTGAGCGCCAATATTTCACAAAGGACAAACATTAAGATTTGGGCGGGAGATAAGGGAACACAGCACTATAACTATAGACAACAAATGTCCATCACTCTCTTATTCTCTTATCTCGCTGCTGACTGCTGAGGGTTTTATTCTTTTATTCGCTCGCCGCTTCATGAACTCGCTTGACTGGTGAGCTTCTGTGCTTTTCCTGGACTTTGTTGACTCTTAGCCGTACTGGTCGGCTATTCGAATGTTGGGTGGAGCTCAATTGGAACGAGTCGCCTCGACGAAGGCCAGTGACCGGGTGCACCATCCCGAGAGTCGGTAAATGGTGTTTGGACCCGAAGGCCCAACAAGACGAGACGAAATGACAAGAGAAGAAGAAGAATCCACGTGCTGCCGCGGTCAGTAAACCCCGACCGCGCCCGAAAATATACGACCCATTTCTTGAACTCTACAGGTTACTGCACGAACCGGTCAAAGACTCTTCTTTGAATTCTACCGACAACTGGTGTCGGTACAGGAAGACTTTTCTTTGAATTCTACAGCCGGGCCCGAGTGCTGTCGAGTTCTTCATGACAACGGGGAGCCCAGCCTGCTTGCCGCAGCAGCGAAGATAAACAAGTGGGGTACAGAGACCCCTCCAAACACGTGACAGTCAGGCGCTGCAGCGAAACGAGCCGAGTGCCTCACTTAAAAATTCTCCGAAGTATCACGAGTGGTGAGCATGTTTCCCGATCCTACAAATCTAGATGCAGTGTAGGTATTGATAAGGGAGGGTGGTTTTTATTAAGGATAAAGTATAATGTGTTCCCCTTTTTACGATGTGCCGTGCGTTCTTCATTACCATAGACCAAGCTTTATGAATGTATGTATACTTGTACTCTCGTTAATTTGCACCTATGACATGTACTTCATGATTTTGGACGCTATGCAATAAAGATTTCCATTTCGTACTATTCAACCGGGTCTATTTGAGTTTTTCTCTGCATTACTGCTCTCGCACCTAAGTCCAGTGTTAGAACCGTAAGGGCGAGTGGGTCGAACCACTCACAGGTGCTTATTGCAACAAGGCTGGCCGGAGACCAGAGCAAGCAATAGTATTAGGCAACGAAGGCCTAACCCCGCACCAGCACCGTCTGCGATACAAGCACGCCAAAACCCCTTACAGAATTTTCTGTAAGGGTTGCGTGCCTGTGTCTCATGCACCTTTCCCTTAAGGGGACGCACTCCCGTGCTCCTAGTGTTCCGATACCCTATGGTGAGTCGATTTAGGACAGACTCCTCCGTTGTGGCGGGGTTAGTGGGATCAAACCACGCTCTGGCCTGCTCCCTGACGGCTGGCAAGCTGTTGGCTACTAAACACCTGAGCCAATGAGCTTTCCCGGCGCCGTTCAGGTAATCGCGCCCTGGCGCACCTGGGCAGCTACGCTGGTATACTGGCCACAGCCTGTCGGCGAAAACCTTCGGGGGTTCTCCCTCCATCTGTACGGTTTGATTCAATCTGACGAACGGACCTTCGTCATCCGCCCCTAACACTTCTAGGACCTCGTCCCGTAACTCCTCATAGGTTTTATTTCCCTTCTTGCTCTCGTCTGAGAGACACTGAAGGATCGAGCTATCTAACGAGAACAGCAACATTTTGGTCTTTTCCTCATCGTCACAGCCATTAATTGCTGCGGTCTGTTCTACCTCCCTAAAGTGTACGGAAGGGTCGTCTGATTCGGACAACTTCCGTACATGACTAATCATTGCTCTCAGCTGGTGTGAGCTGTGGGGCAATACAAGCTGGTTCAGGACATCCCCCTCTGCCCCATTTGCCCCATCCGGGCCTCTCTTGTGACCTCGGAGCGGACACATCGGTCCCGGGCTCGACTCTACCTCCGGGGATTGTCCTACCTCGGGGACCTCCTTCTCTATTTCCACCACTTCCTCCCTTACCCAGGTTGCCGAATAGCTGGGTGGCGCGGAGGGCGCAGTGGCAAATACCTCCTCTGCTTTGTCTGGTAGGGATTTTGGGAATTCCCTACCCACCTGTGGCTGGTTTGCTGACGGGCTGATGAGGCACACCAAGCCGTTTGCCTTATTCAGGGCCTCTCTTAGGTTCCCTATCTCCTTCTGGCAAACACTGTGGTCGGCTCCCTCATGCCTATCCTCGAGGGCCATCTTATATGCCGCCCTAACTCCCTTCAAGCTTTCTTCCTGGGCTTTTATCTGGTTAGCTAGGCGGATACACCGTTCTCTAATCCTACCCTCGTTTAACTTTGATTCCGTGACCTGACATTCTAGGTAATCAATTTTAGCCTCATGGTGGTTGGCTACTATTTGGCGTTCCTGATGTAACGCATTCAATGATGCAATGAATTTCTGTCCTCCTGTGACCTTTTCCTCCATCTCTACTTCCAATTCCCTGATCTGAGCTGCCTGTGCCACAATGACCTGGTCCGAAGTTGGACTTGCTTCTTGTAGCACATCAGCCAGACCGCTTTCTCTACCGACTTCTTATGCTCTTTACTGCCTGTCCATTTGATGGCGGCATCTAGCGGACGCTTATCAATCAGTAGGTCACTTATCCACCTTTTGGTTAAGTTAACCTTCCCAAACACATAGTCAGCTACCCTCTCATCCATCACATTTCGCCTATTCAAACCAGGGTCTAAAACATTACTCTCCTGCTGCCAATGTCCTGCCGCGGTCGCCATTTTTTGTAAGGGGTTTTGGCGTGCTTGTATCGCAGACGGTGCTGGTGCGGGGTTAGGCCTTTGTTGCCTAATACTATTGCTTGCTCTGGTCTCCGGCCAGCCTTGTTGCAATAAGCACCTGTGAGTGGTTCGACCCACTCGCCCTTACGGTTCTAACACTGGACTTAGGTGCGAGAGCAGTAATGCAGAGAAAAACTCAAATAGACCTGGTTGAATAGTACGAAATGGAAATCTTTATTGCATAGCGTCCAAAATCATGAAGTACATGTCATAGGCACAAATTAACGAGAGTACAAGTATACATACATTCATAAAGCTTGGTCTATGGTAATGAAGAACGCATGGCACATCGTAAAAAGGGGAACACATTATACTTTATCCTTAATAAAAACCACCCTCCCTTATCAATACCTACACTGCATCTAGATTTGTAGGATCGGGAAACATGCTCACCACTCGTGATACTTCGGAGAATTTTTAAGTGAGGCACTCGGCTCGTTTCGCTGCAGCGCCTGACTGTCACGTGTTTGGAGGGGTCTCTGTACCCCACTTGTTTATCTTCGCTGCTGCGGCAAGCAGGCTGGGCTCCCCGTTGTCATGAAGAACTCGACAGCACTCGGGCCCGGCTGTAGAATTCAAAGAAAAGTCTTCCTGTACTGACACCAGTTGTCGGTAGAATTCAAAGAAGAGTCTTTGACCGGTTCGTGCAGTAACCTGTAGAGTTCAAGAAATGGGTCGTATATTTTCGGGCGCGGTCGGGGTTTACTGACCGCGGCAGCACGTGGATTCTTCTTCTTCTCTTGTCATTTCGTCTCGTCTTGTTGGGCCTTCGGGTCCAAACACCATTTACCGACTCTCGGGATGGTGCACCCGGTCACTGGCCTTCGTCGAGGCGACTCGTTCCAATTGAGCTCCACCCAACATTCGAATAGCCGACCAGTACGGCTAAGAGTCAACAAAGTCCAGGAAAAGCACAGAAGCTCACCAGTCAAGCGAGTTCATGAAGCGGCGAGCGAATAAAAGAATAAAACCCTCAGCAGTCAGCAGCGAGATAAGAGAATAAGAGAGTGATGGACATTTGTTGTCTATAGTTATAGTGCTGTGTTCCCTTATCTCCCGCCCAAATCTTAATGTTTGTCCTTTGTGAAATATTGGCGCTCAAAACTCCCAGCATGGGGTGATTCTTGTCTTTAATGGGTTTCGGTAGCACCTGAGACTGGCCAACTACCCGTTAATGTTTTCCCCATTGTTGGCCCAGCCAGGATCGTATGAATCGTCTCCCTGACTGGTTTTGGGGGCCCCCGAATACTTGTTTAATCACCCGAGAATGGCTCTCTCATTGTAGAGCCGTGGGGGTATTTGTGTATTGATGTGTCTGGATGGGCCTTCGATTGCCCAGTACAATGGTCCTTACTTGTGCATGGAAAACGATTCCAGCACTCATATCTTTTGCTATTGTCACAAATGCAAACAGGTTGCATCCTGTCTTTATCAGTGCTTATCGAGTATGATCCCGTCTTATATTGAAATGTTTATTTGAACGCCATCTTGTCTGCCCACTGTAATTCTGGAAGCTTCTGCCACGATGCGCGGCGGCCATTTTACAGGCTTCTGTGTCCTTTTTAATCATGACAGCATTTCGTTTAAATAAACTGATCAAACGAATCTGCTTCTATCTTGTTATTTTGAATCGCGATAATTGCGAAACTTTGCAGCCTGGAGAGACCTGCACATCAAATCTGCTGGAAAGAACAATGGAGAGTACCAGGCAAAGAGCTCAGAGTGCAGCCCCCACAGTCTCTTCTAAATCGAAACAAGGAATGGCAAATCAAAATGAACCTGCAAAGTGCTGCTAAGTACCCAAAACTCCTTCACACAACGTTGAATCTCTCCAGAAGTCTCTCTCTCTCTCTCTCTCTCTCTCAGAATGTGTAGTTCAAAAATGGCACCAACAATAAAAGGCAGGAAGCGGTCACCTTTAAATAGCGCTCCCCCTTTCCCTTCATGACTGCAGAACGCTCCCCTCAACCTGTCGTTGCTAGCGTCAGGCGGTAAGGCAGGGGGCGCCACTCAATATCCACTCCGGGGCGTTGCGCACTCGACTGACGTCACGATCTGCCGGCGCAGGAGATCACGGCGGTAGTGTTTAGCGCCGCCGCAAAATGTCTAGTTAATTTCGCGAGCGGCGCAAACTTCGCCGCGCCTGGGCGCTAGATGCTTTGCACCCCATTAGCGCCCTCTTAAGGCGCTAACGGGAGGCGCAACCAACTGAATTTTTCCCCCATAGAAATTTGTTATAGCCAAGGATTGGGCAGTGTTTAGATTAAAAATGGTGAATTAGCACCAGGTGAAAATGGTCTAGACTGCACACAAATTTTGTCCTCACTCCTCATTAAAATGATTGGAGCCATAATTCTAGTCTAAAAACCCAAGCTCATTGGTGTTAAACTGAAAAGATGAACCAATATCGGGTGTAGTCTAAACGCAAGTAATGATTGCCACAGGCTTTATACACTGCTTAAAGGGGAGGTCCTGGATGCTGCAGCACCTCATTCTCAGCATTATTGGGTGTACAGCTGCCTCAACAACCATAAGAAGAAGGACAAAGAGAAGGAGCGCTTATTTACAAATGCTGATGGCAGATCGCCACCCAGGGAGGAAGCTTTGGAGGTATTGGTTTTAGCGGTGGAGAGAAGGCGGGCAGTCCTGTCCAACTGGTAGGAGACCCACAGCACAAGTCTGCCGGACTATGTGGAGGGAGGTGGCACACCACGTCATGGGCAGCACTGTGGTCCCCAGGACCCCCACACAGTGCAGGAGGAAGTTTAACGAGCTTACACGGCTGGTCAGGGTGAATGAAGGCTTCAACAAATGCTACATACCACCATCTGTACAACAAGCTTCACACACTGCACAATGCACCACACCCCCAGCACTCACCCACCAACAATCTCTACCTACAAACACTCACACCCACATCTCACACCTTGCACACAATGACAGCTATTCAACTATGGCAGGCATAAGGGTCATTAGTTATTAGAATGCATGTGATATGTGTGATCTCTTTATGCAGAAATTTATTGATAGAGTTTGGAATATTTTGTGGTCTCTCTCATTTCACCTTTGCGTCCAGGAAGATGCTATGATATGGCATGACACAGGGATGGTATGATGGGAATGAGGTGAACAATGGGGATCTGGGGGGTTTCATTCATTCAAATCGGAGTCTGATGAGGCAGTCACGGACTGCCAGTCCAGAAGCCCGACTGTCCGGTTGCCTCCACCCTCCCTCCTGTTCCTCATCTTCTTCCTCCTCGTCTTCTTCCTCCTCCCTCTGCGCACATGTTCCCGTCTCCCTCATTGCCTCCGCTCCCTCCGCCATAGATCCTGGAGGGCGAGGTGAACTGCTAGTATAGCCCCCATGACTTTTAGTAAGTGTTGTAGGTTGAATCTTTCAAGAATAAATTTTGCACTTTCCTACTTGCCACAATACTCCTGATACCAAAGAACCTTCAAATCACTAAATAAAACTATTGCAGCTTTAACAGGAATGGTAGCATAGTGGTAATGTCACTGGGCTAGTAATCCAGAGGCCTGGACTAATGATCCAGAGACGTGAGTTCAAATCCCACCACAGCAGCTGGGGAATTTAAATTCAGTTAATTAAATAAATCTGGAATAAAAAGCTAGTATCAGTAATGGTGACCATGAAACTATCGGATTGTCGTAAAAACCCATCTGGTCCACTAATGTTCTTTCGGGAAGGAAATCTGCCGTCCTTACCCAGTCTGGCCTATATGTGACTCCAGACCCACAGCAATGTGGTTGACTCTTAACTGCCCTCTGAAATGGCCTAGCAAGCCACTCAGTTGTAAAAAATCGCTATGAAAAACAATAAGAATAAAACTGGACGGACCACCCGGCATCGACCTCGGCACAGGCTACAGACACGACAACAGCACACGCAGCCCAGTCAACCCTGCAAAGTCCTCCTCACCAACTGGGGACATGTGCCAAAATTGGGAGAGCTGTCCCATAGACTAGTCAAGCAACAGCCTGACATAGTCATACTCACAGAATCATACCTTTCAGCCAATTTCCCAAACTCCTCTATCACCATCCCTGAGTATATCCTGTTTCACCGGCAGGACAGACCCACCAGGGGTGGCGGCACAGTGGTATACAGTCGGGAAGGAGTGGCCCTGGGAGTCCTCAACATTGACTCCGGACCCCGTAAAGTCTCATGGCTTCAGGTCAAACATGGGCAAGGAAAACTCCTGCTGATTACCACCTACCACCCTCCCTCAGCTGATGAATAAGTACTCCTCCATGTTGAACACCACTTGGAAGAAGCACTGAGAGAGTGGTGAACCTGTGGAATTCTCTACCACAGAAGGCAGTAGAGGCCAATTCATTAAATATATTCAAGAAGGAGTTAGATATATTTCTTTAAGCTAAAGGGATCAAGGGATATGGGGAGAAGGCAGGGACAGGGTACTGAATTTGGATGATCAGCCATGATCTCATTGAATGGCGGAGCAGGCTCGAGGGGCTGAATGGCCTGATCCTGCTCCTATCTTCTATGTTTCTATGAGAGTACCAAGGGCACAGAATGTACGCTGAGTGGGGCATTTCAATGTCCATCACCAAGAGTGGCTCAGTAGCACCACCACTGATTGAGCAGCCGGAGCCCTGAAGAATATAGCTGCCAGTCTGGGCCTGCGGCAGGTGGTGAGAGAACCCACACGAGGGAAAAACCTACTTGACCTTGTCCTCACCAATCTACCTGTCACAGATGCATCTGTCCATGACAGCATTGGTAGCAGTGACCACGACACCGTCATTGTGGAGACCAAGTCCTGTCTTCACACTGAGGACACTTTCCATCGTGTTGTGTGGCATGAACACTGTGCTAAATGGGATAGATTCAGAACAGATCTAGCAGCTCAAAACTGGGCATCCATGAGGCGCTATGGGCCATCAGCAGCAGCAGAATTGTATTCCACCACAATCTGTAACCTCATGGCCCGGCATATCCCTCACTCTACCATTACCATCAAGCCAGGGGACCAACTCTGGTTCAATAAGGAATGTAGAAGAGCATGCCAGGAACAGCACCAGGCATACCTAGAAATGCGATGCCAACCTGGGGAATCTTCAAAACAGGACTACATGCATGCTAAAAAGTGGAAGCGGCATGCTATAAACAGAGCTAAGCAATCCCACAATCAATGGATCAGAACAAAGCTCTGCGGTCCTGCCACATCCAGTCATGAATGGTGGTGGACCATTAAACAACTGACGGGAGGAGGAGGCTCCATGAATATCCCCATCCTCAATGATGGTGGAGCCCAGCACGTGAGTGCAAAAGACAAAGCTGAAGCATTTGCAACCATCTTCAGCCAGAAGTGCTGAGTGGATGATCCATATCGGCCTCCTCCTGAGGTTCCCACCATCACAGAAGCCAGTCTTCAGCCAATTCGATTCACTCGTGATATCAAGAAACAGCTGAGCGCACTGGATACAGCAAGGGCTGTGGGCCCTGACAACATCCTGGCTGTCGTGCTGAAGACTTGTGCTCCAGAACTAGCCGTGCCTCTAGCCAAGCTGTTCCAGTACAGCTATAAAACTGGCATCTATCCGACAATGTGGAAAACTGCCCAGGTATGTCCTGTCCAGAAAAGCAGGACAAACCCAATCCGGTCAATTACCGCCCGATCAGTCTACTCTCAATCATCAGCAAAGTGATGGAAGGTGTCATCGACAGTGCTATCAAGCGGCACTTACTCACCAATAACCTGCTCACTGATGCCCAGTTTGGGTTCCGCCAGGATCACTCAGCTCCAGACCTCATTACAGCCTTGGTCCAAACATGGACAAAGGGGCTGAATTCCAGAGGGGAGGTGAGAGTGACTGCCCTCGACATCAAGGCTGCATTTGACCGAGTGTGGCATCAAGGAGCCCCAGTAAAACTGAAGTCAATGGGAATCGGGGGGAAAACGCTCCACTGGCTGGAGTCATACCTAGCACAAAGGAAGATGGTTGTGGTGGTTGAAGATCAATCATCACAGCCCCAGGACTTTGCTGCAGGAGTTCCTCAGGGCAGTGTCCTAGGCCCAACCATCTTCAGCTGCTTCATCAATGACCTTCCCTCCATCATAAGGTCAGAAGTGGCGATGTTTGCTGATGATTGCACAGTGTTCAGTGCCATTCGCAACTCCTCAGATAATGAAGCAGTCCATGCCCACATGCAGCAAGACTTGGATGACATTCAGGCTTGGGCTCATAAGTGGCAAGTAACATTTGCGCCACATAAGTGCCAGGCAATGACTATCTCCAACAAGCGAGCATCTAACCACCGCCCCTTGACATTCAACAGTATTACCATCGCCGAATCCCCCACCATCAATATCCTGGGGGTCACCATTGACCAGAAACTTAACTGGACCAGCCACTTAAATACAGTGGTAATAAGAGCAGGTCAGAGGCTGGGTATTCTGCGGCGAGTGTCTCACCTCCTGACTCCCCAAAGCCTTTCCACCATCTACAAGGCACAAGTCAGGGGTGTGATGGAATACTCTCCACTTGCCTGGATGAGTGCAGCTCCAACAACACTCAAGAAGCTCGACACCATCCAAGACAAAGCAGCCTATTTGTTTGGCACCCCATCCACCACCTTAAACATTCACTCCCTCCACCACCGGCGTACCGTGGCTGCAGTGTGTACCAACTACAAGATGCGCTGCAGCAACTCGCCAATGCTTCTTCGGCAGCACTTCTCAACCCCGCGACCTCTACCACCTAGAAGGACAAGGGCAGCAGGCACATGGGAACACCACCACCTCCAAGTTCCCGTCCAAGTCACACACCATCCTGACTTGGAAGTATATCGCCGATCCTTCATCGTCGCTGGGTCAAAATCCTGCAACTCCCTCTCTAACAGCACTGTGGGAGTACCTTCACTGCACAGACTGCAGTGGTTCAAGAAGGCAGCTCACCACCACCTTCTCAAGGGCAACTAGGGATGGGCAATAAATGCTGCCCTTGCCAGCGATGCCCACATCCCATGAACGAATAAAGTTTTAAAAAAAAGTATTGGGAACTAACACACAGGCACTGAAACTTCACTAACTTGTTAGGTGCAAGTGATTGGGGCTGATCGCTTTAAATAACGTCCTTGGAGTCGGCTTCCTGGTGCTGCACACCAGCTCTCCAGGTGGTGAGGTAAGTGGCGAGAAGCAATTTGGCAGATCGGGCATTCAGTGAGTGTTACACACTCACTGACATCACAATCTTCAAGGCGTTGAAGTCCCCAGCGATCGCTGTACCGGCAGCACTACGGGGGGGGGCGGTCCCGATTTGGTATACGGTGCTGGATTCAACAGGAGCTGTCGTTGCAGTTCTCAACATTGCACTAGCGCCATCTATCGGTGCTAATGGGTGGCGCTAAGGCGCCGAATTTCCCCCCCACAGAATTTAAAATATAACGGGGGGAAAATTGGATTGCACCCCCTTTGGGGTGCTAACTTTGCCAGGACGCTACTTTTAGCGCCCCGAAAAAGTTAGCGCCCCCGCGCCCGAAATTTAATGATGGCGCCCGAAGCAAGAGGCGGGGCTACTAGAAGCGCTCCCCCTCCCTCTTGTGGCGCTCCTATTGAATATCGCGGCGCCACGCGCTCCGGCACGTAGCGCCGCGGTACTGCAGGCCTCCCTCCCCCGATTAAAGGGGAGGGGCCGAGTGCAGTGCACACCGGGCCCCTGCTGGACCACCGGGGAGCGGGGTGCCGGCAAAAGAGCTCTGATTTGCCTTGAAACATTTCTCTCTCCGTGGATGCTGCCTGACCTGCTGAGTGTTTCAGGATTTTCTGTTTTGGTTGCTCAAATTTATTTGATCGAGAGTCTCTTATACTAAGTAGAATTTGATTTGCTTAATAATTTAAGCTCTTCTTAGTGATTGGCCTGCTAAGCAATTCAGCTTGCGATTGTTAGATATCTGTAATCATGTGCATAGGTGCAATAGTTCTTACTAATGTGATAGCTTAAATGCAAATTGCCAGCATAACGTAAAATTTCAAATAAAGTTTAATATTGGTACTGAAATGGTCTGATTAAACATATTGTGCACTTCTGTGAAATTTCTTTTGCATTTCTCTTGTTATGTAGATTTGCCTTTTGGAAAAGTGGGACTCTTAGGTCAATTGAGCACAAATTTCATAATTTTTCCTTAACTGTCACAATACAGAACTCTTGTTATGCTTGAGGCCAGTTTCAGTGACAGAAACTAGTCAGCACTATGAGTATGCTTGCTTTTTATGATGCGTGTGAGTGAAAGGGGAGAGAAGTAAACAGTTTGAAAGAAATAAACTAGCTGACTGACAGAGGAGAGCATTCGCAAACAAACAGAGGCATACGTTACACGGGGGGAAACAGACAGTTAAACATATGCACAATCAAGAGGATTGACTGCTTTTTTTTCATTCTTTTTTTGCCTTCTTCTGTGTCCCCTTTCCACCTAGCCCCTAGGTAACAGAGTATTCCCTGACTGAGAGGGCCAGCATGTAGCCATTCTGTAACTGTCCACCAGGAGCAGTCTGAGTTGATTCATTCCTGCCCATTCTGTGAGGAGCCACTCATCTCCTTTCAGTGTCTCCTGCTATCGACTGGTTGTGACGGTAAACTTCCTTTGTTGGCACTTCTGGATACAACCCACCTTCCTACTACCACAATACAATATTGCTTACATCACTGTCACACTGTCTGGTAATTTGTTTCACACAATTATAAAAAGTGAAGCTATGCTGAGACTAGAATTTAGAGATACGCTAGCATCCAAAACATGGTCACAATAATCACCTCCACCCACTCGTGACATGTGAGATAACTTTCTCACTCATTAGCATTTAAAGGGCTATTTAAAACTAAAACTCCATGTAATTTTTCAGCATTTTGTTCTTACACTTGACTTGCTTGTTAAAATAGCACATCCACATACCCAGGAGTCCTGCTGATTTTACATTTGTCTCTGGGTTTTATTGTGTATTGATAACTTTGTGTATTGGCTGGTGCTGCTTTAGTCAATATTAATTACACCTCCACACTCAGAGACATTGATGCTGGACTCGTGAGAAAATTGAGGTATTAACAGCTTTATCTGTAGTAGTGCAGGATACCTCAAGATTAAACTGAAAGCTTGCAGCAATTTGATTTACCAATTTGAAGCCTTCTGAAAAGCAGAGTAAGCGTCGTCAGTGTTTTGGGTTGAATTTACTATTAGATTTGAAAAACTTTTACAATCATTAACTTTAATCCTTTCTGCATTGATACTGGCCCCCAAAAACAAATATATTTAATGTTAAGAACCTTTGCTCTACTCTGCAATATATTTTCCTGTCTCTAATATCCTGGGTCATCACACTGCTTCTGCACATTTTATACACTGGGTCTGATTATGCATTGCTACAGATAGTTTTTGGACCTTTTTGAATGCTTGAAGACAACAGAGACCCCAGCACTTAATTTAACATGAAAAAATAATATAATGATGGATGCAAATGTGGTAAAAGAGAAGGTGCGAGAGGGAAGCTGAGTCTGGGGTCAAGCAACATGCAAGGGTTTCACACTTCCTGATTTGCTTTTGATCACTTTGATGAGGTAGTAGAGGGTTGACATCACTCATACAGCGATATCCCATACGGCAATATCCCATACAGCGATAACCCATACGGCAATATCCCATACGGCAATATCCCATACAGCAATATCCCATACAGCGATATCCCATACAGCGATATCCCATACAGCGATATCCCATACGGCAATATCCCATACAGTGATATCTCATACAGCGATATCCCATACACTGATATCCCATACAGCAATATCCCATACGGCAATATCCCATACAGCGATATCCCATACAGTGATATCCCATACAGCAATATCCCATACAGCGATATCCCATACAGCGATATCCCATACAGCGATATCCCATACGGCAATATCCCATACAGTGATATCTCATACAGCGATATCCCATACACTGATATCCCATACAGCAATATCCCATACAGCAATATCCCATACAGCGATATCCCATACAGTGATATCCCATACAGCAATATCCCATACAGCGATATCCCATACAGCGATATCCCATACAGCGATATCCCATACAGTGATATCCCATACGGCAATATCCCATACAGCGATATCCCATATGGCAATATCCCATACAGCGCTATCTCATATAGCGATATCCCACACAGTGACATCCCATACAGCAATATCCCATACAGCGATATCCCATTCAGCAATATCCCATACAGCAATATCCCAAACAGCGATATCCCAAACAGCGGTATTCCATACAGCGATATCCCACACAGTGATATCCCATACAGCGATATCCCATACAGTGATATCCCATACAGCGATATCCCATACAGCAATATCCCATACAGCGATATCCCATACCGCGATATCCCATACAGCGATATCACATACAGCGATATCCCATACAGCGATATCCCACACAGTGATATCCCATACAGCGATATCCCATACAGCGATATCCCATAAAGCGATATCCCATACAGCAATATCCCATAAAGCCATATCCCATACAGCGATATCCCATACAGCGATATCCCATACAGCGATATCCCATACGGCAATATCCCATACAGCGATATCCCATATAGCAATATCCCATACAGCGATATCTCATACAGCGATATCCCACACAGTGATATCCCATACAGCAATATCCCATACAGCGATATCCCATTCAGCAATATCCCATACAGCAATATCCCAAACAGCGATATCCCAAACAGCGGTATTCCATACAGCAATATCCCACACAGTGATATCCCATACAGCGATATCCCATACAGTGATATCCCATACAGCGATATCCCATACAGCAATATCCCATACAGCGATATCCCATACAGCGATATCCCATACAGCGATATCCCATACAGCGATATCACATACAGCGATATCCCATACAGCGATATCCCACACAGTGATATCCCATACAGCGATATCCCATACAGCGATATCCCATACAGCGATATCCCATACAGTGATATCCCATACAGCAATATCCCATACAGTGATATCCCATACAGCGATATCCCATACAGCGGTATTCCATACAGCGGTATTCCATACAGCGATATCCCACAGAGCGATATCCCACACAGCAATATCCCATACAGCGATATCCCATACAGCGATATCCCATACAGTGGTATCCCATACAGCAATATCCCATACAGCGATATCCCATAGTGATATCCCATACAGCGATAACCCATACAACAATATCCCATACAACGGTATCCCAAACAGCAATATCCCACACAGCAATATCCCACACAGCAATATCCCATACAGTGGTATCCCATACAACGATATCCCATAGAGCAGTATCCCATACAGCGATATCCCATACAGCGATATCCTGTTCAGCGATATCCCACACAGCAATATCCCATAAAGCCATATCCCATACACCGATATCCCATACAGTGATATCCTATGAACCAATATCCCATACAACGATATCCCATAGAGCAGTATCCCATACAGCGATATCCTGTTCAGCGATATCCCTTACAACGATATCCCATACAGCAATATCCCATAAAGCGATATCCCATACAGCGATATCCCATACAGCGGTATCCCTTACAGCGATATACCAAACAGCGATATCCCATACAGCGATATCCCATACTGTGATATCCCATACAGTGATATCCCATACAGCAATATCCCATTCAGCGATATCCCATACAGCAATATCCCAAACAGCGATATCCCATACAGCGATATCCCATACAGTGATATCCCATATAGCAACATCCCATACAGCAATATCCCACACAGTGATATCCCATACAGCGATATCCCATACAGTGATATCCCATACAGCGATATCCCATACAGCGATATCCTGTACAGCGATTTCCCGTACAGCGATATCCCACACAGCAATATCCCATACACTGGTATTCCATAGAGCGTTATCCCATAGAGCAATATCCCATACAGCGATATCCCATACAGCAATATCTAATACAGTAATATCCCAAGCAGCAGTATCCTGTACAGCAATATCCTGTACAGCGATATTCCATACAACAATATCCCAAAGAGCGACATCCCATACAGCAATATCCCATGCAGTGGTATCCCATACAGCAATATCCCATACAGCGATATCCCATACAACAATATCCCATAGAACGGTATCCCAAACAGCAATATGCCACACAGCAATATCCCATAGTGATATCCTGTACAGCGTTAGCCCATACAGCGATATTCTGTGCAGCGATATCCCATACAGTGATATCCCATACAGCGATATCCCATACAGCGATATCCCACACTGCAATATCCCATACAACGGTATCCCATACAGTGATATCCCATACAGCGATATCCTGTTCAGCGATATCCCATACAGCAATATCCCATACAGCGATATCCCACACAGCGATATCCCATACAGCAATATCCCACACAGCGATATCCCATACAGCGATATCCCATACAGCGATATCCCATACAGTGATATTCCATACAGCGATATCCCATACAGCGGTATTCCATACAGCGGTATTCCACAGAGCGATATCCCATACAGCGATATCCCAAACAACGATATCCCATACAGCGATATCCCATAAAGCAATATCCCATACAGCAATATCCCATACAGCAATATCCAATAAAGCCATATCCCATACAGCAATATCCCATACAGCAATATCCCATATAGCGATATCCCATACCGTGATATCCCATACAGCAATATCCCATACAGCAATATCCCATAAAGCGGTATTCCATACAGCGATATCCCGTACAGCGATATCCCATACAGCGATATCCCATACAGCGATATCCCATAAAGCCATATCCCATACAGCGATATCCCATACAGCGATATCCCATACAGCGATATCCCATACAGCGATATCCCATAAAGCCATATCCCATACAGTGATATCCCATACAGCGATATCCCATACAGCGATATCCCATAAAGCCATATCCCATACAGTGATATCCCATACAGCAATATCCCATAAAGCCATATCCCATACAGCGATATCCCATACAGCGATATCCCATAAAGCGATATCCCATACAGCAATATCCCATAAAGCCATATCCCATACAGCGATATCCCATACAGTGGTATCCCATACAGTGATATCCCATACAGCGATATCCTGTTCAGCGATATCCCATACAGCGATATCCCATACAGCGATATCCCATACAGCGATATCCCATACAGTGGTATCCCATACAGTGGTATCCCATACAGCGATATCCCATACAGCGATATCCCATACAGCGATATCCCATGCAGTGATATACCAGACAGCAATATCCCTTACAGCGATATCCCATACAGTGATAACCCATACAGCGATGTCCTGTACAACGATATACGTACAGCAATATCCTATACAGCGATATCCCATACAGCGATATCCCGTACAGCGATATCCCATACAGCAATTTCCCATAAAGCGATATCCCATACAGCAATATCCCATAAAGCCATATCCCACACAGCGAAATCTCTTACAGCGATATCCTGTATAAGCGATATCCCATACAGCGATATCCCATACAGCAATATCCCATACAGCGATATCCCATAAAGCAATATCCAATACAGCAGTATCCCATACAGCGATATTCCATATAGTGATATCCCATAAACAGTATCCCATACAGCAATATCCCGTGCTGCGATATCCCATATAGTTGTATCCCATACTGCGATAGCCCGTACAGCAATATCCCATACAGCGATAACCCATACAATGGTATCCCATATAGCGATATCCCACACAGCAATATCCCACACAGCAATATCTCATAGTGATATCCTGTACAGCGATATTCTGTGCAGCGATATCCCATACAGTGTTATCCCATAAAGCGATATCACATACAGTGATATCCCATAAAGCGATATCCCATACAGTGATATCCCATAAAGCGATATCCCATACAGCGATATCCCTTACAGCGATATCCCATAAAGCGATATCCCATACAGCAATATCCCATACAGCGTTATCCCATACAGCGATATCCAATACAGCGATATCCCATACAGCGTTATCCCTTACAACGATTTTCCATACAGCAATATCCCATACAGCGTTATCCCATACAGTGACAACCCATACAGCGATATCCCATACAGCGATATCCCATACAGCGATATCCCATACAGCGATATCCCATACAGTGACAACCCATACAGCCTTATCCCATACAGCGATATCCCATAAAGCGATATCCCATACAGCGATATCCCATAAAGCAATATCCCATACAGCGATATCCCTTACACCAATATCCCATACAGCAATATCCCAAACAGCAATATCCCATACAGCGATATCCCGTAAAGTGATATCCCATAAAGCGATATCCCATACAGCGATATACCTTACAACGATATCCCGTACAGTGATAACCCATACAGCAATATCCCATACAGCAATATCCCATACAGCGATATACCTTACAGCGATATCCCATAAAGCGATATCCCATACAGCAATATACCTTACAACGATATCCCGTACAGTGATAACCCATACAGCGATATCCCGTACAGCGATATATCATACAGCGTTTTCCCATACAGCAATATCCCGTACAGCGATATCCCATAAAGCGATATCCCATACAGCAATATCCCATAAAGCCATATCCCATACAGCGATATCCCATACAGCGATATCCCATACAGCGATATCCCATACGGCAATATCCCATACAGCGATATCCCATATAGCAATATCCCATACAGCGATATCTCATACAGCGATATCCCACACAGTGATATCCCATACAGCAATATCCCATACAGCGATATCCCATTCAGCAATATCCCATACAGCAATATCCCAAACAGCGATATCCCAAACAGCGGTATTCCATACAGCAATATCCCACACAGTGATATCCCATACAGCGATATCCCATACAGTGATATCCCATACAGCGATATCCCATACAGCAATATCCCATACAGCGATATCCCATACAGCGATATCCCATACAGCGATATCCCATACAGCGATATCACATACAGCGATATCCCATACAGCGATATCCCACACAGTGATATCCCATACAGCGATATCCCATACAGCGATATCCCATACAGCGATATCCCATACAGTGATATCCCATACAGCAATATCCCATACAGTGATATCCCATACAGCGATATCCCATACAGCGGTATTCCATACAGCGGTATTCCATACAGCGATATCCCACAGAGCGATATCCCACACAGCAATATCCCATACAGCGATATCCCATACAGCGATATCCCATACAGTGGTATCCCATACAGCAATATCCCATACAGCGATATCCCATAGTGATATCCCATACAGCGATAACCCATACAACAATATCCCATACAACGGTATCCCAAACAGCAATATCCCACACAGCAATATCCCACACAGCAATATCCCATACAGTGGTATCCCATACAACGATATCCCATAGAGCAGTATCCCATACAGCGATATCCCATACAGCGATATCCTGTTCAGCGATATCCCACACAGCAATATCCCATAAAGCCATATCCCATACACCGATATCCCATACAGTGATATCCTATGAACCAATATCCCATACAACGATATCCCATAGAGCAGTATCCCATACAGCGATATCCTGTTCAGCGATATCCCTTACAACGATATCCCATACAGCAATATCCCATAAAGCGATATCCCATACAGCGATATCCCATACAGCGGTATCCCTTACAGCGATATACCAAACAGCGATATCCCATACAGCGATATCCCATACTGTGATATCCCATACAGTGATATCCCATACAGCAATATCCCATTCAGCGATATCCCATACAGCAATATCCCAAACAGCGATATCCCATACAGCGATATCCCATACAGTGATATCCCATATAGCGACATCCCATACAGCAATATCCCACACAGTGATATCCCATACAGCGATATCCCATACAGTGATATCCCATACAGCGATATCCCATACAGCTATATCCTGTACAGCGATTTCCCGTACAGCGATATCCCACACAGCAATATCCCATACACTGGTATTCCATAGAGCGTTATCCCATAGAGCAATATCCCATACAGCGATATCCCATACAGCAATATCTAATACAGTAATATCCCAAGCAGCAGTATCCTGTACAGCAATATCCTGTACAGCGATATTCCATACAACAATATCCCAAAGAGCGACATCCCATACAGCAATATCCCATGCAGTGGTATCCCATACAGCAATATCCCATACAGCGATATCCCATACAACAATATCCCATAGAACGGTATCCCAAACAGCAATATGCCACACAGCAATATCCCATAGTGATATCCTGTACAGCGTTAGCCCATACAGCGATATTCTGTGCAGCGATATCCCATACAGTGATATCCCATACAGCGATATCCCATACAGCGATATCCCACACTGCAATATCCCATACAACGGTATCCCATACAGTGATATCCCATACAGCGATATCCTGTTCAGCGATATCCCATACAGCAATATCCCATACAGCGATATCCCACACAGCGATATCCCATACAGCAATATCCCACACAGCGATATCCCATACAGCGATATCCCATACAGCGATATCCCATACAGTGATATTCCATACAGCGATATCCCATACAGCGGTATTCCATACAGCGGTATTCCACAGAGCGATATCCCATACAGCGATATCCCAAACAACGATATCCCATACAGCGATATCCCATAAAGCAATATCCCATACAGCAATATCCCATACAGCAATATCCAATAAAGCCATATCCCATACAGCAATATCCCATACAGCAATATCCCATATAGCGATATCCCATACCGTGATATCCCATACAGCAATATCCCATACAGCAATATCCCATAAAGCGGTATTCCATACAGCGATATCCCGTACAGCGATATCCCATACAGCGATATCCCATACAGCGATATCCCATAAAGCCATATCCCATACAGCGATATCCCATACAGCGATATCCCATACAGCGATATCCCATACAGTGATATCCCATAAAGCCATATCCCATACAGTGATATCCCATACAGCGATATCCCATACAGCGATATCCCATAAAGCCATATCCCATACAGTGATATCCCATACAGCAATATCCCATAAAGCCATATCCCATACAGCGATATCCCATACAGCGATATCCCATAAAGCGATATCCCATACAGCAATATCCCATAAAGCCATATCCCATACAGCGATATCCCATACAGTGGTATCCCATACAGTGATATCCCATACAGCGATATCCTGTTCAGCGATATCCCATACAGCGATATCCCATACAGCGATATCCCATACAGCGATATCCCATACAGTGGTATCCCATACAGCGATATCCCATACAGCGATATCCCATACAGTGATATACCAGACAGCAATATCCCTTACAGCGATATCCCATACAGTGATAACCCATACAGCGATGTCCTGTACAACGATATACGTACAGCAATATCCTATACAGCGATATCCCATACAGCGATATCCCGTACAGCGATATCCCATACAGCAATTTCCCATAAAGCGATATCCCATACAGCAATATCCCATAAAGCCATATCCCACACAGCGAAATCTCTTACAGCGATATCCTGTATAAGCGATATCCCATACAGCGATATCCCATACAGCAATATCCCATACAGCGATATCCCATAAAGCAATATCCAATACAGCAGTATCCCATACAGCGATATTCCATATAGTGATATCCCATAAACAGTATCCCATACAGCAATATCCCGTGCTGCGATATCCCATATAGTTGTATCCCATACTGCGATAGCCCGTACAGCAATATCCCATACAGCGATAACCCATACAATGGTATCCCATATAGCGATATCCCACACAGCAATATCCCACACAGCAATATCTCATAGTGATATCCTGTACAGCGATATTCTGTGCAGCGATATCCCATACAGTGTTATCCCATAAAGCGATATCACATACAGTGATATCCCATAAAGCGATATCCCATACAGTGATATCCCATAAAGCGATATCCCATACAGCGATATCCCTTACAGCGATATCCCATAAAGCGATATCCCATACAGCAATATCCCATACAGCGTTATCCCATACAGCGATATCCAATACAGCGATATCCCATACAGCGTTATCCCTTACAACGATTTTCCATACAGCAATATCCCATACAGCGTTATCCCATACAGTGACAACCCATACAGCGATATCCCATACAGCGATATCCCATACAGCGATATCCCATACAGCGATATCCCATACAGTGACAACCCATACAGCCTTATCCCATACAGCGATATCCCATAAAGCGATATCCCATACAGCGATATCCCATAAAGCAATATCCCATACAGCGATATCCCTTACACCAATATCCCATACAGCAATATCCCAAACAGCAATATCCCATACAGCGATATCCCGTAAAGTGATATCCCATAAAGCGATATCCCATACAGCGATATACCTTACAACGATATCCCGTACAGTGATAACCCATACAGCAATATCCCATACAGCAATATCCCATACAGCGATATACCTTACAGCGATATCCCATAAAGCGATATCCCATACAGCAATATACCTTACAACGATATCCCGTACAGTGATAACCCATACAGCGATATCCCGTACAGCGATATATCATACAGCGTTTTCCCATACAGCAATATCCCGTACAGCGATAGCCCATAAAGCGATATCCCATACAGCGATATCCCATACAGCAATATCCCTTACAACGATATCCCATACAGTGATAACCCATACAGCAATGTCCTGTACAGCATTATCCCATAGAGCAAAATCCCATACTGCAATATCCCATACAGCGATATCCCATACAACGGTATCCCATACAGCAATATACCATACAGCGATATCCCATACAGCGATATCCCATACAGTAGTATCCCATACAGCGATAGCCCATACAGTAGTATCCCATACAGCGATAGCCCATAAAGCGATATCCCATTCAGCAATATCCCATACAGCAATATCCCACACAGCAGTATCCCATACAGCGATATCCCATACAGCGATATCCCATAAACAGTATCCCATACAGCAATATCCCGTACAGCGATATCCCATGCTGCGATATCCCATATAGTTGTATCCCATACTGCGATATCCCGTACAGCAATATCCCATAAAGCGATATCCCATACAACGGTATCCCAAACACCAATATCCCACACAGCAATATCCCATACAGCAATATCTCAGAGTGATATCCCATACAGCGATATCCCATACAGCAATATCCCAAAAAGCCATATCCCATACAGCGATATCCTGTTCAGCGATATCCCATACAGCGATATCTAATACAGCGATATCCCATACAGCGATATCCCATAAATCAATATCCAATATAGCAGTATCCCATACAGCGATATTCCATATGGTGATATCCCATAAACAGTATCCCATACAGCGATATCCCGTACAGCGGTATCCCATGCTGCGATATCCCATACAGTTGTATCCCATACAGCGATATCCCACACAGTGATAACCCATACAGCGATGTCCTGTACAACGATATCCGTACAGCGATATCCTATACAGCGATATCCCATACAGCGATATCCCGTACAGCGATATCCCATACAGCGATATCCCATACAGCGATTTCCCATAAAGCGATATCCCATACAGCAATATCCCATACAGCTATATCCCATACAGCGATATCCAATACAACAATATCCCATACAGCGATATCCAATACAGCAATATCCCATACAGCAATATCCCATACAGCGATATCCCATACAGCAATATCCAATACAGCAGTATCCCATACAGCAGTATCCCATACAGCGATATCCCATACAGCGATATCCCATACAGCGATATCCCATACAGCGATATCCCATACAGCAATATCCAATACAGCAATATCCCATACAGCAATATCCCATACAGCGATAGCCCATACAGCAGTATCCCATACAGCAATATCCCATACAGCGATATCCCATACAGCGATATCCCATACAGCGATATCCCGTACAGCGATATCCCATACAGCGATATCCCATAAAGCGATATCCCATACAGCTATATCCCATACAGCGATATCCAATACAACAATATCCCATACAGCGATATCCAATACAGCAATATCCCATACAGCAATATCCCATACAGCGATATCCCATACAGCAATATCCAATACAGCAGTATCCCATACAGCAGTATCCCATACAGTGATAACCCATACAGCAATGTCCTGTACAGCATTATCCCATAGAGCAAAATCCCATACTGCAATATCCCATACAGCGATATCCCATACAACGGTATCCCATACAGCAATATACCATACAGCGATATCCCATACAGCGATATCCCATACAGTAGTATCCCATACAGCGATAGCCCATACAGTAGTATCCCATACAGCGATAGCCCATAAAGCGATATCCCATTCAGCAATATCCCATACAGCAATATCCCACACAGCAGTATCCCATACAGCGATATCCCATACAGCGATATCCCATAAACAGTATCCCATACAGCAATATCCCGTACAGCGATATCCCATGCTGCGATATCCCATATAGTTGTATCCCATACTGCGATATCCCGTACAGCAATATCCCATAAAGCGATATCCCATACAACGGTATCCCAAACACCAATATCCCACACAGCAATATCCCATACAGCAATATCTCAGAGTGATATCCCATACAGCGATATCCCATACAGCAATATCCCAAAAAGCCATATCCCATACAGCGATATCCTGTTCAGCGATATCCCATACAGCGATATCCAATACAGCGATATCCCATACAGCGATATCCCATAAATCAATATCCAATATAGCAGTATCCCATACAGCGATATTCCATATAGTGATATCCCATAAACAGTATCCCATACAGCGATATCCCGTACAGCGGTATCCCATGCTGCGATATCCCATACAGTTGTATCCCATACAGCGATATCCCACACAGTGATAACCCATACAGCGATGTCCTGTACAACGATATCCGTACAGCGATATCCTATACAGCGATATCCCATACAGCGATATCCCGTACAGCGATATCCCATACAGCGATATCCCATACAGCGATTTCCCATAAAGCGATATCCCATACAGCAATATCCCATACAGCTATATCCCATACAGCGATATCCAATACAACAATATCCCATACAGCGATATCCAATACAGCAATATCCCATACAGCAATATCCCATACAGCGATATCCCATACAGCAATATCCAATACAGCAGTATCCCGTACAGCAGTATCCCATACAGCGATATCCCATACAGCGATATCCCATACAGCGATATCCCATACAGCGATATCCCATACAGCAATATCCAATACAGCAATATCCCATACAGCAATATCCCATACAGCGATAGCCCATACAGCAGTATCCCATACAGCAGTATCCCATACAGCGATATCCCATACAGCGATATCCCATAAAGCAATATCCAATACAGCAGTATCCCATACAGCGATATTCCATATAGTGATATCCCATAAACAGTATCCCATACAGCAATACCCCTTCCAGCGGTATCCCATGCTGCGATATCCCATACAGTTGTATCCCATACTGCGATATCCCGTACAGCAATATCCCATACAGCGATAGCCCATACAACAATATCCCATACAACGGTATCCCAAACAGCAATATCCCACACAGCAATATCCCATACAGCAATATCTCAGAGTGATATCCTGTACAGCGTTATCCCATACAGCAATATCCCATACAGCGATATCTCATACAGTGTTATCCCATACAGCGATATCCCATACAGCGATATCCCATACAGCAATATCCCATACAGCGATATCCAATACAGCGACATCCCATAAAGCAATATCCAATACAGCAGTATCCCATACAGCGATATTCCATATAGTGATATCCCATAAACAGTATCCCATACAGCGATATCCCGTACAGCGGTATCCCATGCTGCGATATCCCATACAGTTGTATCCCATACAGCAATATCCCCTACAGTGATTTCCCATACAGCAATATCCCATACAGCGATATCCCATACAGCGATATCCCATACAGTGATATCCCATAAACAGTATCCCATACAGCAATATCCCATACAGCGATATCTCATACAGTGTTATCCCATACAGCGATATCCCATACAGCGATATCCCATACAGCAATATCCCATACAACGGTATCCCATACAGCGATATCCCATACAGCGATATCCAATACAGCGACATCCCATAAAGCAATATCCAATACAGCAGTATCCCATACAGCGATATTCCATATAGTGATATCCCATAAACAGTATCCCATACAGCGATATCCCGTACAGCGGTATCCCATGCTGCGATATCCCATACAGTTGTATCCCATACAGCAAAATCCCCTACAGTGATTTCCCATACAGCAATATCCCATACAGCGATATCCCATACAGCGATATCCCATACAGTGATATCCCATAAACAGTATCCCATGCTGCGATATCCCATACAGTTGTATCCCATACAGCAATATCCCCTACAGTGATTTCCCATACAGCAATATCCCATACAACGATATCCCAGACAGCAATATCCCTTACAGTGATAACCCATACAGCGATATCCCATACAGCGATATCCCGTACAGCGATATCCCATACAGCGATATCCCATACAGCGATTTCCCATAAAGCGATATCCCATACAGCAATATCCCATAAAGCCATATCCCATACAGTGATATCCCATACAGCGATATCCCGTACAGCGATATCCCGTACAGCGATATCCCATACAGCGATATCCCGTACAGCGATATCCCATACAGCGATATCCCATACAGCGATTTCCCATAAAGCGATATCCAATACAGCAATATCCCATACAGCAATATCCCATACAGCAATATCCAATACAGCAGTATCCCATACAGCGATATCCCATACAGCGATATCCAATACAACAATATCCAATACAACAATATCCCATACAGCAATATCCAATACAGCAGTATCCCATACAGCGATATCCCATACAGCGATATCCCATACAGCAATATCCCATACAGCAATATCCCATACAGCAATATCCCATACAGCAGTATCCCATACTGCGATATCCCATACAGCAGTATCCCATACAGCAGTATCCCATACAGCGATATCCCATACAGCGATATCCCATGAAGCAATATCCAGTACAGCAGTATCCCATACAGCGATATTCCATATAGTGATATCCCATAAACAGTATCCCATACAGCAATATCCCGTACAGCGGTATCCCATGCTGCGATATCCCATACTGCGATATCCCGTACAGCAATATCCCATACAACAATATCCCATACAACGGTATCCCATGCTGCGATATCCCATACAGCAATATCCCGTACAGCGGTATCCCATGCTGCGATATCCCATACAGCAATATCCCATACAACAATATCCCATACAACGGTATCCCAAACAGCAATATCCCACACAGCAATATCCCATACAGCAATATCTCAGAGTGATATCCTGTACAGCGATATCCCATACAGCGATATCCCATACAGCAATATCCCATACAGCGATATCCCATACAGCGATATCCCATACAGCGATATCCCATACAGTGATATCCCATAAACAGTATCCCATGCTGCGATATCCCATACAGCGATATCCCATACAGCAATATCCCATACAACGGTATCCCATACAGCGATATCCCATACAGCGATATCCAATACAGCGACATCCCATAAAGCAATATCCAATACAGCAGTATCCCATACAGCGATATTCCATATAGTGATATCCCATAAACAGTATCCCATACAGCGATATCCCGTACAGCGGTATCCCATGCTGCGATATCCCATACAGTTGTATCCCATACAGCAATATCCCCTACAGTGATTTCCCATACAGCAATATCCCATACAGCGATATCCCATACAGCGATATCCCATACAGTGATATCCCATACAGCAATATCCCCTACAGTGATTTCCCGTACAGCAATATCCCATACAACGATATCCCAGACAGCAATATCCCTTACAGTGATAACCCATACAGCGATATCCCATACAGCGATATCCCGTACAGCGATATCCCATACAGCGATATCCCATACAACGATTTCCCATAAAGCGATATCCCATACAGCAATATCCCATAAAGCCATATCCCATACAGCGATATCCCATACAGCGATATCCCGTACAGCGATATCCCGTACAGCGATATCCCGTACAGCGATATCCCATACAGCGATATCCCATACAGCGATTTCCCATAAAGCGATATCCAATACAGCAATATCCCATACAGCAATATCCCATACAGCAATATCCAATACAGCAGTATCCCATACAGCGATATCCCATACAGCGATATCCAATACAACAATATCCAATACAACAATATCCCATACAGCAATATCCAATACAGCAGTATCCCATACAGCGATATCCCATAAAGCAATATCCCATACAGCGATATCCCATACAGCGATATCCCATACAGCAATATCCCATACAGCAATATCCCATACAGCAATATCCCATACAGCAGTATCCCATACTGCGATATCCCATACAGCGATATCCCATACAGCATATCCCATACAGCAGTATCCCATACAGCAGTATCCCATACAGCGATATCCCATACAGCGATATCCCACAAAGCAATATCCAATACAGCAGTATCCCATACAGCGATATTCCATATAGTGATATCCCATAAACAGTATCCCATACAGCAATATCCCGTACAGCGGTATCCCATGCTGCGATATCCCATACTGCGATATCCCGTACAGCAATATCCCATACAGCAGTATCCCATACAGCGATATCCCATACAGCGATATCCCACAAAGCAATATCCAATACAGCAGTATCCCATACAGCGATATTCCATACAGTGATATCCCATAAACAGTATCCCATACAGCAATATCCCGTACAGCGGTATCCCATGCTGCGATATCCCATACTGCGATATCCCGTACAGCAATATCCCATACAACAATATCCCATACAACGGTATCCCATGCTGCGATATCCCATACAGCAATATCCCGTACAGCGGTATCCCATGCTGCGATATCCCATACAGCAATATAAGAACATAAGAACATAAGAAATAGAAGCAGGAGTAGGCCAATCGGCCCCTCGAGCCTGCTCCGCCTTTCAATAAGATCATGGCTGATCTGATCCTAACCGCCAATCTACTATCTATCACAGAACCATCTCCTGCATCTAACAGAATTGCACACACGAAATAGGAGCAGAATCAGGCTACACAGTCCCTGGGCCCGCTCCACTACCCACAGGGCCATGACCGATCCGAACCTAGACTCATGTCCAAATTCCTGCCCGCTCCCCGTAACCCTTAATGCCCTTTACTTCTAGGAAACTGTCTATTTCTGTTTTAAATTTAATTAATGTTGTAGCTTCTACAGCTTTTTGTGGCAGCATATTCCATGGACCTACCACCCTCTGAGTGAAGTAGTTCCTCCTCATCTCAGTTTTGAAAGAGCAGCCCCTTATTCTAAGACTATGTCCCCTAGTTCTCGTCTCACCCGTCATCGGGAACATCCTCCCCGCATCCACCCGATCCAACCCCTTCACAATCTTATATGTTTCAATAAGATCGCCTCTCATTCTTCTGAACTCCAATGAGTAGAGTCCCAATCTACCCAACCTCTCCTCATATGACCACCCCCTCATCCCCGGGATTAACCGAGTGAACCTTTTTTGCACTGCCTCGAGAGCAAGGATGTCTTTCCTTAAGTAAGGACACCAAAACTGTATGCAGTATTCCAGGTGCGGTCTCACCAATACCTTGTACAACTGAAGCAATACCTCCCTATTTTTATATTCTATCCCCCTAGCAATGAAAGCCAACATTCCATTTGCCTTCTTAATCACTTGCTGCACCTGCATACTAACCTTTTGAGTTTCGTGCACCAGGACCCCCAGATCCCTTTGCACTTCAGTACTCTCCAGTTTCTTGCCATTAAGATAATAAATTGCTCTAGGATTTTTCCTGCCAAAGTGCATCACCTCACACTTTCCAGTGTTGTATTCCATCTGCCAAATCTCTGCCCACTTACTTAGCCTGTCTATGTCCCCTTGCAGGTTTTTTATGTCCTCCTCACTCACTACTTTCCCTCCCATCTTTGTATCATCTGCAAATTTTGATATGTTACACTTGGTCCCTTCCTCCAAATCGTTAATATAGATTGTGAAGAGTTGGGGACCCAGCACTGACCCCTGTGGAACACCACTAGTTACTGATTGCCAGTCTGAGAATGAACCATTTATCCCAACTCTTTGCTTTCTGTTAGATAGCCAATCCTCTATCCATGCCAGAATATTACCCCCAATCCCGTGATTTTTTACCTTAAGCAATAATCTTTTGTGTGGCACCTTGTCAAATGCCTTTTGGAAGTCTAAATACACTACGTCCACTGGTTCCCCTTTATCCACTCTATATGTTACTTCCTCAAAGAACTCCAGCAAATTTGTCAAACATGACTTCCCCTTCGTAAAACCATGCTGACTTTGTCCTATTAAATTATGATTATCCAAATGTCCTGTTACTGTTTCCTTAATAATGGACTCCAAAATTTTACCTACCACAGATGTTAGGCTAACCGGTCTATAGTTACCAGCCTTCTGTCTACTGCCCTTTTTAAATAAGGGTGTTACATTAGCAGTTTTCCAGTCTGCCGGGACCTTAGCGGAATCCAGGGAGTTTTGAAAAATTATTACCAATGCATCTACAATCCCTACCGCCACTTCCTTCAAGACTCTAGGATGTAAGCCATCAGGTCCAGGTGATTTATCCGCCTTGAGTCCCATTATTTTACCGAGTACCACTTCCTTAGTGATTTTGATCGTGTTTAGCTCCTCTCCCCCTATAGCCCCCTGTTTGTCCAGTGTTGGGATATTCTTAGTGTCCTCTACTGTAAAGACTGATACAAAATATTCATTCAGTGTTTTTGCCATCTCCATATTTCCCACCATTAATTTCCCGGTCTCATCCTCTAAGGGACCAACATTTACTTTAGCCACCCTTTTTCTTTTTATATAACTATAAAAACTCTTACTATCTGTTTTTATATTTTTTGCTAATTTACTTTCATAATCTATCTTCCCTTTCTTAATCAATCTTTTTGTTATTTTTTGCTGCCTTTTAAAGTTTTCCCAATCCTCTGTCCTCCCACTAGATTTCGCTACCTTATATGCCCTTGTTTTTAGTCGAATACTATCCTTAATTTCTTTACTTAGCCACGGATGACTGTCCTTTCTTTTACACCCTTTTCTTTTCAGTGGAATATATTTTTTTTGGAAGTTGTATCCCATACAACAATATCCCATACAACGGTATCCCAAACAGCAATATCCCACACAGCAATATCCCATACAGCAATATCCCATACAGCAGTATCCCATACTGCGATATCCCATACAGCATATCCCATACAGCAGTATCCCATACAGCAGTATCCCATACAGCGATATCCCATACAGCGATATCCCACAAAGCAATATCCAGTACAGCAGTATCCCATACAGCGATATTCCATATAGTGATATCCCATAAACAGTATCCCATACAGCAATATCCCGTACAGCGGTATCCCATGCTGCGATATCCCATACTGCGATATCCCGTACAGCAATATCCCATACAACAATATCCCATGCTGCGATATCCCATACAGCAATATCCCGTACAGCGGTATCCCATGCTGCGATATCCCATACAGCAATATCCCATACAACAATATCCCATACAACGGTATCCCAAACAGCAATATCCCACACAGCAATATCCCATACAGCAATATCTCAGAGTGATATCCTGTACAGCGATATCCCATACAGCGATATCCCATACAGCAATATCCCATACAGCGATATCCCATACAGCGATATCCCATACAGCGATATCCCATACAGTGATATCCCATAAACAGTATCCCATGCTGCGATATCCCATACAGCGATATCCCATACAGCAATATCCCATACAACGGTATCCCATACAGCGATATCCCATACAGCGATATCCAATACAGCGACATCCCATAAAGCAATATCCAATACAGCAGTATCCCATACAGCGATATTCCATATAGTGATATCCCATAAACAGTATCCCATACAGCGATATCCCGTACAGCGGTATCCCATGCTGCGATATCCCATACAGTTGTATCCCATACAGCAATATCCCCTACAGTGATTTCCCATAAAGCAATATCCCATACAGCGATATCCCATACAGCGATATCCCATACAGTGATATCCCATACAGCAATATCCCCTACAGTGATTTCCCGTACAGCAATATCCCATACAACGATATCCCAGACAGCAATATCCCTTACAGTGATAACCCATACAGCGATATCCCATACAGCGATATCCCGTACAGCGATATCCCATACAGCGATATCCCATACAACGATTTCCCATAAAGCGATATCCCATACAGCAATATCCCATAAAGCCATATCCCGTACAGCGATATCCCATACAGCGATATCCCGTACAGCGATATCCCATACAGCGATATCCCATACAGCGATTTCCCATAAAGCGATATCCAATACAGCAATATCCCATACAGCAATATCCCATACAGCAATATCCAATACAGCAGTATCCCATACAGCGATATCCCATACAGCGATATCCAATACAACAATATCCAATACAACAATATCCCATACAGCAATATCCAATACAGCAGTATCCCATACAGCGATATCCCATAAAGCAATATCCCATACAGCGATATCCCATACAGCGATATCCCATACAGCAATATCCCATACAGCAATATCCCATACAGCAATATCCCATACAGCAGTATCCCATACTGCGATATCCCATACAGCGATATCCCATACAGCGATATCCCACAAAGCAATATCCAATACAGCAGTATCCCATACAGCGATATTCCATATAGTGATATCCCATAAACAGTATCCCATACAGCAATATCCCGTACAGCGGTATCCCATGCTGCGATATCCCATACTGCGATATCCCGTACAGCAATATCCCATACAGCAGTATCCCATACAGCGATATCCCATACAGCGATATCCCACAAAGCAATATCCAATACAGCAGTATCCCATACAGCGATATTCCATATAGTGATATCCCATAAACAGTATCCCATACAGCAATATCCCGTACAGCGGTATCCCATGCTGCGATATCCCATACTGCGATATCCCGTACAGCAATATCCCATACAACAATATCCCATACAACGGTATCCCATGCTGCGATATCCCATACAGCAATATCCCGTACAGCGGTATCCCATGCTGCGATATCCCATACAGCAATATCCCATACAACAATATCCCATACAACGGTATCCCAAACAGCAATATCCAGCACAGCAATATCCCATACAGCAATATCTCAGAGTGATATCCTGTACAGCGATATCCCATACAGCGATATTCTGTGCAGCGATATCCCATACAGTGATATCCCATACAGCGATACCCCATACAGCCATATCCCAAAAAGCCATATCCCATACAGCGATATCCCTTACAGGGATATCCTGTATAAGCGATATCCCAGACAGCGATATCCAATACAGCAATATCCCATACAGCAGTATCCCATACAGCGATATCTCATACAGTGTTATCCCATACAGCGATATCCAATACAGCGATATCCCATACAGCAATATCCCATACAGCGATATCCCATACAGTGATATCCCATACAGCGATATCCCATACAGTGATATCCCATAAACAGTATCCCATGCTGCGATATCCCATACAGCAATATCCCATACAGTAGTATCCCATACAGCGATATCCCATACAGCAATATCCCATACAGTAGTATCCCATACAGCAATATCCCATACAGCGATATCCCATACAGCAATATCCTGTTCAGCGATATCCCATAAAGCAATATCCAATACAGCAGTATCCCATACAGCGATATTCCATATAGTGATAGCCCATAAACAGTATCCCATACAGTGATATCCCATACAGCGATTTCCCATACAGCAATATCCCATACAGCAGTATCCCATACTGCGATATCCCATACAGCGATATCCCATACAGCGATATCCCATACAGCGATATCTCACAAAGCAATATCCCTTACAGCAGTATCCTGTTCAGCGATATCCCATAAAGCAATATCCAATACAGCAGTATCCCATACAGCGATATTCCATATAGTGATATCCCATAAACAGTATCCCATACAGCAATATCCCGTACAGCGGTATCCCATGCTGCGATATCCCATACTGCGATATCCCGTACAGCAATATCCCATACAACAATATCCCATACAACGGTATCACAAACAGCAATATCCCATACAGCAATATCCCATAAAGCGATATCCCATACAGCAATATCCCATAAAGCGATATCCCATACAGCAATATCCCGTACAGCGATATCCCATAAAGCGATATCCCATAAAGCGATATCCCATACAGCAATATCCCATACAGCAATATCCCATACAGCAATATCCCATACAGCAATATCCCATAAAGCGATATCCCATAAAGCGATATCCCATACAGCAATATCCCTTACAGCGATATCCCATACAGCAATATCCCATAAAGCGATATCCCATACAGCGATATCCCATACAACGATATCCCATACAGCGATATCCCATACAGCAATATCCCATACAGTGGTATCCAATACAGCGATATCCCGTAAAGCGATATCCCATAAAGCGATATCCCATACAGCAATATCCCGTAAAGCGATATCCCATAAAGCGATATCCCATACAGCAATATCCCGTAAAGCGATATCCCATAAAGCGATATCCCATACAGCGATATCCCTTACAGCAATATACCTTACAACGATATCCCGTACAGTGATAACCCATACAGCGATATCCCGTACAGCGATATCCCATACAGAGATATCCCGTACAGTGATAACCCATACAACAATGTCCTGTACAGCAATATCCCGTACAGCGATATCCCATACAGCGATATCGTGTACAGCGATATCCCGTACAGCAATATCCCACACAGCAATATCCCATACACTGGTATTCCATAGAGCGTTATCCCATAGAGCAAAATCCCATACAGCAATATCCCATACAGTGGTATCCAATACAGCGATATCTAATACAGTGATATCCCATACAGCAATATCTCATACAGTGATATCCCATACAGTAGTATCCCATACAGCAATATCCCATACAGCAATATCACATATAGCGATATCCCATACAGGGGTGTCCCATACAGCGATAGCCCATACAGTGATATCTCATACACTGATATCCTATAAAGCAATATCTCATACAACGGTATCCCATACAGCAATGTCGATTACATCAATATACCATACAGCAATATCCTGTACAGCGATAGCCCATAAAGCAAAATCCCATACAGCGATATCCCATACAGCAATATCCCATACAGCAAAATCCCATACAGCGATATCCCATACAGCAATATCCCGAACAGCGATAGCGCATAAAGCGATATCCCATACAGCGATATCCCATACAGCAATATCCCTTACAACGATATCCCATACAGTGATAACCCATACGGCGATGTCCTGTACAGCGATATCCCGTACAGCGATATCCCATAAAGCGATATCCCTTACAGCGATATCCCGTACAGCAATGTCCCACACAGCAATATCCCATACAGTGGTATTCCATAGAGCGTTATCCCATAGAGCAATATCCCATACAGCAATATACCATACAGTGGTATCCAATTCAGCGATATCCCATACAGTGATATCCCATACAGTAGTATCCCATACAGCGATATCTAATACAGCGATATCCCATACAGCGATATCCCATACAGTAGTATCCCATACAGCGATATCCCATACAGCGATATCCCATACAACGGTATCCCATACAGTGATATCCCGTACAGCAATATCCCATAAAGCGATATCCCATAAAGCGATATCCCATACTGCGATATCCCATACAACGATATCCAATACAGCGATATCCCATACAGCGTCATCCCATAAAGCAATATCCCATAAAGCGATATCCCATACAGCGATATCCCTTACAGCGTCATCCCATAAAGCGATATCCCATACAACAATATCCCTTACATCAATATACCCTACAGCGATATCCCGTACAGCAATATCCCATAAAGCGATATCCCATAAAGCGATATCCCTTACAGCAATATCCCGTACAGAGATATCCCATACAGCAATATCCCAAACAGCGATATCCCTTACAGCGATATCCCTTACAGCGATATCCCATAAAGCGATATCCCTTACAGCAATATCCCAAACAGCGATATCCCTTACAGCGATATCCCATAAAGCGATATCCCATAAAGCGATATCCCAAACAGCGATATCCCAAAAAGCGATATCCCAAAAAGCGATATCCCATAAAGCAATATCCCATAAAGCGATATCCCATACAGCGATATCCCGTACAGCAATATCCCACACAGCAATATCCCATACACTGGTATTCCATAGAGCGTTATCCCATAGAGCAATATCCCATACAGCAATATACCATACAGTGGTATCCAATTCAGCGATATCCCATACAGCGATATCCCATACAACGGTATCCCATACAGCAATATCCCATACAGCAATATCTCATACAGTGATATCCCATTCAGCAGTATGCCATACACTGATATCCCATAAAGCAATATCCAATACAACGGTATCCCATACAGCAATATCCCATACAGCAATATCCCATACATCAATATACCCTACAGCGATTTCCCGTACAGCAATATCCCACACAGCAATATCCCATACACTGGTATTCCATAGAGCGTTATCCCATAGAGCAATATCCCATACAGCAATATCCCATACAGCAATATACCCTACAGCGATATCCCATACAGCGATATCCCATACAACGGTATCCCATACAGCAATATCCCATACAGCAATATCCCATACAGCGATATCCCATACAGCAATATACCCTACAGCGGTATCCCATACAGCAATATCCCATATAGCAATATCCCATACAGCAATATCCCATACAGCATTATCCCATACAGCAATATCCCATACAGCGATATCCCATACAGCAATATCCCATACGGCAGTATCTTATACAGTAACAGCCCATTCAGTGATATCCCATACAGCGATATCTCATACAGCGATAGCCCATACAGCATTATCCCATACAGCAATATCCCATAAAGCGGTATCCCATACAGCAATATCCCATACGGCAGTATCTTATATACAGTAATAGCCCATTCAGTGATATCCCGTACAGCAATATCTCATACAGCGATATCCCATACGATAAGGTCCCGCATAAGAGATTAGCGGGTAAAGTTAAGACACATGGGATTGGGGGCAAGGCATTGACTTGGATAGAGAACTGGTTGGCGGACAGAAAGCAGAGAGTAGGAATTAATGGGTCTTTTTCCGAGTGGCAAGCAGTGACTAGTGGGGTACCGCAGGGATCGGTCCTTGGACCCCAGCTATTCACAATATACATTAATGATCTAGATAAGGGAATTAAATGTAATATCTCCAAGTTTGCAGATGACACAAAGCTGGGTGGGAGTGTGTGCTGCGAGGAGGATACTGAGAAACTCCAGGATGATCTGGACAGGTTGGGTGAGTGGGCAGAAGCGTGGCAGATGCAATATAACGTGGTTAAGTGCGAGGTTATCCACTTAGGTGTCAAAAACAGAAAGGCAGACTATTATCTGAATGGCAATAGATTGGGAGAAGGGGAAGTGCAACGAGACCTGGGTGTCCTTGTGCACCAGTCGCTGAAAGTAAGCATGCAGGTGCAGCAGGCGGTGAAGAAGGCAAATGGTATGTTGGCCTTCATAGCGAAAGGGTTTGAGTATAGGAACAGGGATGTCCTGCTGCAGTTGTACAGGGCCTTGGTGAGACCACACCTTGAGTACTGTGTGCAGTTTTGGTCGCCTTATCTGAGGAAGGATGTTCTTGCCATGGAAGGAGTTCAGCGAAGATTCACAAGGCTGATACCTGGGATGGCAGGAATGACATATGAGGAGAGATTGGGTCAATTGGGCTTATACTTGCTGGAGTATAGAAGAATGAGAGGGGATCTCATCGAAACATATAAAATTCTGACAGGTTTGGACAAACTAGATGCAGGAAGAATGTTCCCGATGGTCGGAGAGTCCAGAACCAGGGGTCATAATCTACGGATAACGGGTAAACCATTTAGGACAGAAATGAGGAAGAATTTCTTCACCCAGAGAGTGGTGAACCTGTGGAATTCTCTACCACAGAAGGTAGTTGAGGCGAAGTCATTAAATATATTCAAGGTTGAGTTAGATATATTTCTTAAAGCTAAAGGTATCAAGGGATATGGGGAGAAGGCAGGTACAGGGTACTGAGTTTAGATGATCAGCCATGATCTCATCGAATGGCGGAGCAGGCTCGAGGGGCCGAATGGCCTACTCCTGCTCCTATCTTCTATGTTTCTATGTTTCTATGTGATATCCCATACAGCGATAGCCCATACAGCATTATCCTATACAACAATATCCCATACAGTAGTATCCCATAAAGCGGTATCCCATGCAGCTATATCCCATACAGCAATATCCCATAAAGCGATATCCCTTACAGCGATATCCCATTCAGCGATATCCAAGAAAGCGATATCCCACACAGCGATATCCCATACAGCGATATCCCATACAGCGTTATCCCATAAAGCGATATACCATACAGCGATATCCCTTACAGCGATATCCCATACAGTGATAACCTGTACAGTGATATCCGTACAGCGATATCCCACACAGCAATATCCCATAGACTGGTATTCCATAGAGCGTTATCCCACAGAGCAATATCCCATACAGCAATATCCCATACAGCGATATCCCATAATGATATCCCATACAGCGAAATCTAATACAGCAATATCCCATACAGCAGTATCCCATACAGCGATATGCCATAGAGCGATATCCATACAGCGGTATCCCTTACAGCAATATCCCATACAGCGATATCCCATACAGCGATATCCCATACAGCGGTATCCCATACAGCAATATCCCATAGATTGGTATTCCATAGAGCGTTATCCCACAGAGCAATATCCCATACAGCAATATCCCATACAGCGATATCCCATAATGATATCTCATACAGCGATATCCCATAATGATATCTCATACAGTGATATCTAATACAGCAATATCCCATACAGCAGTATCCCATACAGCGATATTCCAGACAGTGCTATCCCATAAAGCAATATCCCATACAGCAGTATCCCATACAGCGATATCCAAGAAAGCGATATCCAAGAAAGCGATATCCCACACAGCGATAACCCATACAGCGATATCTAATAAAGCGATATCCCATACAGCATTATCCCATACAGCAATATCCCATACAGCGATATCATTTACAGCATTATCCCATACAGCAATATCCCATACAGCATTATCCCATACAGCGATATCCCATACAGCAATATCCCATACAGCGATATCCCATAATAATATCTCATACAGCGATATCCCATAATGATATCTCATACAGTGATATCTAATACAGCAATATCCCATACAGCAGTATCCCATACAGCGATATTCCAGACAGTGCTATCCCATAAAGCAATATCCCATACAGCAGTATCCCATACAGCGATATCCAAGAAAGCGATATCCAAGAAAGCGATATCCCACACAGCGATATCCCATACAGCGATATCTAATAAAGCGATATCCCATACAGCATTATCCCATACAGCAATATCCCATACAGCGATATCCTATACAGCATTATCCCATACAGCAATATCCCATACAGCATTATCCCATACAGCGATATCCCATACAGCAATATCCCATACAGCGATATCCCATACAGCAATATCCCTTACGGCAGTATCTTATACAGCAATATCCCATACAGCGATATCCCATAAAACGATAACCCATAGAGCGATATTCCGTACAGCGATATCCCATACAGCGATATCCCGTACACCGATATCCTATACAGCGGTATCCCATACAGCGATATCCCATACGGCAGTATCTCATACAGTAGTATCCCATTCAGTGATATCCCATACAGCGATATCCCATACAGCGATATCCCATACAGCAATATCCCACACAGCAATATCCCATAGACTGGTATTCCATAGAGCGTTATCCCATAGAGCAATATCCCATACAGCGATATC
This sequence comes from Squalus acanthias, assembly GCA_030390025.1. Classification (NCBI taxonomy): domain Eukaryota; kingdom Metazoa; phylum Chordata; class Chondrichthyes; order Squaliformes; family Squalidae; genus Squalus; species Squalus acanthias. The sequence goes on along the minus strand of CM059438.1, from coordinate 22,148,758 downwards.
CCATAATGATATCCCATACAGCGATATCTAACACAGCAATATCCCATACAGCAGTATCCCATACAGCGATATTCCAGACAGTGATATCCCATACAACGGTATCCCATACAGCGATATCCCATACAGCCATATCCCATAAAGCCATATCCCGTACAGCGATATCCTGAACAGCGATATCCCGTACAGCGATATCCCGTACAGCGATATCCTGTACAGCAATATCCCATAAAGCGATATCCCATACAGCAATATCCCACACAGCAATATCCCATAGACTGGTATTCCATAGAGCGTTATCCCATAGAGCAATATCCCATACAGCGATATCCCATAATGATATCCCATACAGCGATATCTAACACAGCAATATCCCATACAGCAGTATCCCATACAGCGATATTCCAGACAGTGATATCCCATACAACGGTATCCCATACAGCGATATCCCATACAGCGATATCCCATAAAGCCATATCCCGTACAGCGATATCCTGAACAGCGATATCCCGTACAGCGATATCCCGTACAGCGATATCCTGTACAGCGATATCCCATACAGCAATATCCCACAGACTGGTATTCCATAGTGCGTTATCCCATAGAGCAATATCGCATACAACAATATCCCATAAAGCGATATCCCATTCAGCGATATCCCATACAGCGTTATCCCATACAGCAATATCCCACAGACTGGTATTCCATAGTGCGTTATCCCATAGAGCAATATCCCATACAGCAATATCCCATACAGCGATATCCCATAATGATATCCCATACAGCGATATCTAATACAGCAATATCCCATACAGCAGTATCTCATACAGCGATATTCCAGACAGTGATATTGCATAAAGCGGTATCCCATACAGCAATATCCCATACAGAGGTATCCCATACAGCGATATCCCATGAAGCAATATCCCATACAGCGATATCCAATAAAGCGATATCCCTTACAGCAATATCCCATTCAGCGATATCCCGTACAGCGATATCCCATACAGCGATATCCCATAGACTGGTATTCCATAGAGCGTTATCCCATACAGCAATATCCCATACAGCGATATCCCATAATGTTATCCCATACAGCGCTATCTAATACAGCAATATCCCATACAGCAGTATCCCATACAGCGATATTCTGGACAGTGCTATCCCATAAAGCAATATCCCATATAGCAATATCCCGTACAGCGATATCCTGAACAGCGATATCCCATAAAACAATATCCCATAAAGCGATATCCCGTACAGCGATATCCCATACAGCAATATCCCACAAAGCGATATCCCATACAGTGATTTCCCATACAGCGATATCCTGAACAGCGATATCCCATAAAGCGATATCCCATAAAGCAATATCCCCTACAGCGATATCCCATACAGTGATAACCTGTACAGCGATATCCCGTACAGCGATATCCCACACTGCAATATCCCATAGACTGGTATTCCATAGAGCGTTATCCCATAGAGCAATATCCCATACAGCAATATCCCATACAGCGATATCCCATACAGCAGTATCGCCTACAGCGATATCCCATATAGTGATATCCCATACAGCAATATCCCATACAGCAATAACCCAAACAGTGATATCCTGTACAGCGATATCCCATACAGCGATATCCCATAAAGCGATATCCCGTACAGCGATATCACATAAAGCGATATCCCATACAACAATATCCCATAAAGCGATATTCCATACAGCGATATCCTGTACAGTGATGTCCCATGAAGCAATATCCCATAAAGCGATATCCCATACAGCGATATCCCATACAGCGATATCCCATAAAGCCATATCCCGTACAGCGATATCCTGAACAGCGATATCCCGTACAGCTATATCCCATAAAGCCATATCCCGTACAGCGATATCCTGAACAGCGATATCCCATACAGCGATATCCCATAAAGCCATATCCCGTACAGCGATATCCTGTACAGCGATATCCCATAAAGCGATATCCCGTACTGCGATATCCCTTACAGCGATATCCCATACAGCAGAATCCCATACAGTGATATCCCAAAAAGCAATTGCCCATACAGCAATATCCCATACAGCGATATCCCATAAAGCGATATCCCATACTGCGATATCCCATACAGCGATATCCCATACAGCGATATCCCATACAGCGATATCCAAAAAGCAATTCCCCATAAAGCAATATCCCCTACAGCGATATCCCATATAGTGATATCCCATACAGCAATAACCCAAACAGTGATATCCTGTACAGCGATATCCCGTACAGCGATATCCATAAAGCGATATTCCATACAGCGATATCCCATAAAGCGATATCCCGTACAGCGATATCCCATAAAGCGATATCCCATACAACAATATCCCATAAAGCGATATTCCATACAGCGATATCCTGTACAGTGATATCCCATACAGCGATATCCCATGAAGCAATATCCCATAAAGCGATATCCCATACAGCGATATCCAATAAAGCGATATCCCTTACAGCAATATCCCATTCAGCGATATCTCATACAGCCTTATCCCATAAAGCGATATACCATACAGCGATATCCCTTACAGCGATATCCCATACAGTGATAACCTGTACAGCGATATCCCGTACAGCAATATCCCATAGACTGGTATTCCATAGAGCGTTATCCCATAGAGCAATATCCCATACAGCGCTATCCCATACAGAGGTATCCCATACAGCGATATCCCATACAGTAGTATTACATACAGCGACATCCCATGAAGCAATCTCCCATAAAGCATTATCCCATACATCAAAATATCATACAGCGATATCCCATACAGTGGTATCCCATACAGCGATAGCCCATACAGCATTATCCCATACAGCGATATCCCATAAAGTAGTATCCCATACATCGGTATCCCATACAGCAATATCCCATATAGCAATATCCCATACAGGGGTATCCCACACAGCCGTATCCCATACAGCATTATCCCATACAGCGATATCCCATATAGTGGTATCCCATACAGCAATATCTCATATAGTGGTGTCCCGTAAAGCGATATCCTATACATTGATTGCCCATACAGCGCTAGCCCATACAGCGATAACCCGTACAGCGATATCCTAGACAGCGATATCCCGTACAGCGATATCCAATACCGCGATATCCCATACAGCAATATCCCATACAGTGGTATCCGATACAGCGATATCCCATACAATGATATCCCATACAGTGGTATCCCATACAGCAATATCCCATACAGCGATATCCCATACAGCGTTATCCCATACAGTGATATCCTATACAGCGGTATCCCATACAGTGATAACCCATACAGCGATATCCCATACAGCGATATCCCATACAGTGATATCCCATACAGCGATATCCCATACAGCGATATCCCATACAGTGATATCCCATACAGCCGTATCCCATACAGCAATATCCCATACAGCGATAGCCCACACAGCCGTATCCCATACAGCAATATCCCGTACAGCAATATCCCATACAGCGGTATCCCATACAGCAATATCTCATATAGTGGTGTCCCGTAAAGCAATATCCTATACATTGATTGCCCATACAGCGCTAGCCCATACAGCGATATCCCGTACAGCGATATCCTAGACAGCGATATCCCATACATTGATATCTTATACAGCAATATCCTATACAGCGATATCCCATACAATGATATCCCATACAGTGGTATCCCATACAGCAATATCCCATACAGCAATATCCCATACAGCGTTATCCCATACATCGATATCCCATGAAGCAATATCCCATAAAGCGATATCCCATACAGCGATATCCAATAAAGCGATATCCCATACAGCGATATCCCATTCAGCGATATCCCATACAGCGATATCCCATACAGCCTTATCCCATAAAGCGATATACCATACAGCGATATCCCATACATCGATATCCCATGAAGCAATATCCCATAAAGCGATATCCCATACAGCGATATCCAATAAAGCGATATCCCATACAGCGATATCCCATTCAGCGATATCCCATACAGCGATATCCCATACAGCCTTATCCCATAAAGCGATATCCCATACAGCGTTATCCCATACATCGATATCCCATGAAGCAATATCCAATAAAGCGATATCCCTTACAGCGATATCCCATACAGTGATAACCTGTACAGCGATATCCCGTACAGCGATATCCCACACAGCAATATCCCATAGACTGGTATTCCATAGAGCGTTATCCCATAGAGCAATATCCCATACAGCGATATCCCATACAGCAGTATCTCATACAGCGATATTCCAGACAGTGATATCGCATAAAGCAATATCCCAACAGCGATATCCCATACAGCGATATCCCGTACAGCAATATCCCATACAGCAATATCCCATACAGCGATATCCCATACAATGGTATCCCATATAGCGATATCCCATACAGCAATATCCCATACAGCGATATCCCATACAGAGGTATCCCATACAGCGCTATCCCATACAGAGGTATCCCATACAGCGATATCCCATACAGAGGTATCCCATACAGCGATATCCCATACAGTAGTATTCCATACAGCGACATTCCCATGAAGCAATCTCCCATAAAGCATTATCCCATACATCAAAATATCATACAGCGATATCCCATACAGTGGTATCCCATACAGCGATAGCCCATACAGCATTATCCCATACAGCGATATCCCATAAAGTAGTATCCCATACAGCGATAGCCCATACAGCATTATCCCATATAGCGATATCCCATACAGGGGTATCCCATACAGCGGTATCCCATACAGCAATATCCCATACAGTAGTATCCCATACAGCGGTACCCCATACAGCAATATCCCATAAAGCGGTATCCCATACAGCAATATCCCATACGGCAGTATCTCATACAGTAGTATCCCATTCAGTGATATCCCATACAGTGGTATCCCATACAACGATATCCCATACAGCGATATCCCATACAGTAGTATCCCATACAGCAGTATCCCATACAGCGATATCCCATATGGCAGTATCTTATACAGTAATAGCCCATTCAGTGATATCCCGTACAGCGATATCCCATACAGCAATATCCCATACAGCGATATCCCATACAGCGATATCCCATATAGTAGTATCCCATACATCGGTATCCCATACAGCGATATCCCATAAAGCCATATCCCGTACAGCGATATCCTGTACAGCGATATCCCATAAAGCGATATCCCGTACTGCGATATCCCTTACAGCGATATCCCATACAGCAGAATCCCATACAGTGATATCCCAAAAAGCAATTGCCCATACAGCAATATCCCATACAGCGATATCCCATAAAGCGATATCCCGTACTGCGATATCCCATACAGCGATATCCCATACAGCGATATCCCATACAGCGATATCCCAAAAAGCAATTCCCCATAAAGCAATATCCCCTACAGCGATATCCCATATAGTGATATCCCATACAGCAATAACCCAAACAGTGATATCCTGTACAGCGATATCCCGTACAGCGATATCCCATAAAGCGATATTCCATACAGCGATATCCCATAAAGCGATATCCCGTACAGCGATATCCCATAAAGCGATATCCCATACAACAATATCCCATAAAGCGATATTCCATACAGCGATATCCTGTACAGTGATATCCCATACAGCGATATCCCATGAAGCAATATCCCATAAAGCGATATCCCATACAGCGATATCCAATAAAGCGATATCCCTTACAGCAATATCCCATTCAGCGATATCTCATACAGCCTTATCCCATAAAGCGATATACCATACAGCGATATCCCTTACAGCGATATCCCATACAGTGATAACCTGTACAGCGATATCCCGTACAGCAATATCCCATAGACTGGTATTCCATAGAGCGTTATCCCATAGAGCAATATCCCATACAGCGCTATCCCATACAGAGGTATCCCATACAGCGATATCCCATACAGTAGTATTACATACAGCGACATCCCATGAAGCAATCTCCCATAAAGCATTATCCCATACATCAAAATATCATACAGCGATATCCCATACAGTGGTATCCCATACAGCGATAGCCCATACAGCATTATCCCATACAGCGATATCCCATAAAGTAGTATCCCATACATCGGTATCCCATACAGCAATATCCCATATAGCAATATCCCATACAGGGGTATCCCACACAGCCGTATCCCATACAGCATTATCCCATACAGCGATATCCCATATAGTGGTATCCCATACAGCAATATCTCATATAGTGGTGTCCCGTAAAGCGATATCCTATACATTGATTGCCCATACAGCGCTAGCCCATACAGCGATAACCCGTACAGCGATATCCTAGACAGCGATATCCCGTACAGCGATATCCAATACCGCGATATCCCATACAGCAATATCCCATACAGTGGTATCCGATACAGCGATATCCCATACAATGATATCCCATACAGTGGTATCCCATACAGCAATATCCCATACAGCGATATCCCATACAGCGATATCCCGTACAGCGATATCCCATAAAGCGATATCCCGTACAGCGATATCCCATAAAGCGATATCCCATACAACAATATCCCATAAAGCGATATTCGATACAGCGATATCCTGTACAGTGATATCCCATACAGCGATATCCCATGAAGCAATATCCCATAAAGCGATATCCCATACAGCGATATCCAATAAAGCGATATCCCTTACAGCAATATCCCATTCAGCGATATCTCATACAGCCTTATCCCATAAAGCGATATACCATACAGCGATATCCCTTACAGCGATATCCCATACAGTGATAACCTGTACAGCGATATCCCGTACAGCAATATCCCATAGACTGGTATTCCATAGAGCGTTATCCCATAGAGCAATATCCCATACAGCGCTATCCCATACAGAGGTATCCCATACAGCGATATCCCATACAGTAGTATTACATACAGCGACATCCCATGAAGCAATCTCCCATAAAGCATTATCCCATACATCAAAATATCATACAGCGATATCCCATACAGTGGTATCCCATACAGCGATAGCCCATACAGCATTATCCCATACAGCGATATCCCATAAAGTAGTATCCCATACATCGGTATCCCATACAGCAATATCCCATATAGCAATATCCCATACAGGGGTATCCCACACAGCCGTATCCCATACAGCATTATCCCATACAGCGATATCCCATATAGTGGTATCCCATACAGCAATATCTCATATAGTGGTGTCCCGTAAAGCGATATCCTATACATTGATTGCCCATACAGCGCTAGCCCATACAGCGATAACCCGTACAGCGATATCCTAGACAGCGATATCCCGTACAGCGATATCCAATACCGCGATATCCCATACAGCAATATCCCATACAGCGGTATCCGATACAGCGATATCCCATACAATGATATCCCATACAGTGGTATCCCATACAGCAATATCCCATACAGCGATATCCCATACAGCGGTATCCCATACAGTGATAACCCATACAGCGATATCCCATACAGCGATATCCCATACAGTGATATCCCATACAGCGATATCCCATACAGCGATATCCCATACAGTGATATCCCATACAGCCGTATCCCATACAGCAATATCCCATACAGCGATAGCCCACACAGCCGTATCCCATACAGCAATATCCCGTACAGCAATATCCCATACAGCGGTATCCCATACAGCAATATCTCATATAGTGGTGTCCCGTAAAGCGATATCCTATACATTGATTGCCCATACAGCGCTAGCCCATACAGCGATATCCCGTACAGCGATATCCTAGACAGCGATATCCCATACATTGATATCTTATACAGCAATATCCTATACAGCGATATCCCATACAATGATATCCCATACAGTGGTATCCCATACAGCAATATCCCATACAGCAATATCCCATACAGCGTTATCCCATACATCGATATCCCATGAAGCAATATCCCATAAAGCGATATCCCATACAGCGATATCCAATAAAGCGATATCCCATACAGCGATATCCCATTCAGCAATATCCCATACAGTGGTATCCCATACAGCAATATCCCATACAGCAATATCCCATACAGCGTTATCCCATACATCGATATCCCATGAAGCACTATCCCATAAAGCGATATCCCATACAGCGATATCCAATAAAGCGATATCCCATACAGCGATATCCCATTCAGCGATATCCCATACAGCGATCTCCCATACAGCCTTATCCCATAAAGCGATATACCATACAGCGATATCCCATACACCGATATCCCATGAAGCAATATCCCATAAAGCGATATCCCATACAGCAATATCCAATAAAGCGATATCCCATACAGCGATATCCCATTCAGCGATATCCCATACAGCGATATCCCATACAGCCTTATCCCATAAAGCGATATCCCATACAGCGTTATCCCATACATCGATATCCCATGAAGCAATATCCAATAAAGCGATATCCCTTACAGCGATATCCCATACAGTGATAATCTGTACAGCGATATCCCGTACAGCGATATCCCACACAGCAATATCCCATAGACTGGTATTCCATAGAGCGTTATCCCATAGAGCAATATCCCATACAGCGATATCCCATACAGCAGTATCTCATACAGCGATATTCCAGACAGTGATATCGCATAAAGCAATATCCCAACAGCGATATCCCATACAGCGATATCCCGTACAGCAATATCCCATACAGCAATATCCCATACAGCGATATCCCATACAATGGTATCCCATATAGCGATATCCCATACAGCAATATCCCATACAGCGATATCCCATACAGAGGTATCCCATACAGCGCTATCCCATACAGAGGTATCCCATACAGCGATATCCCATACAGAGGTATCCCATACAGCGATATCCCATACAGTAGTATTCCATACAGCGACATTCCCATGAAGCAATCTCCCATAAAGCATTATCCCATACATCAAAATATCATACAGCGATATCCCATACAGTGGTATCCCATACAGCGATAGCCCATACAGCATTATCCCATACAGCGATATCCCATAAAGTAGTATCCCATACAGCGATAGCCCATACAGCATTATCCCATATAGCGATATCCCATACAGGGGTATCCCATACAGCGGTATCCCATACAGCAATATCCCATACAGCGATATCCCATACAGTAGTATCCCATACAGCGGTACCCCATACAGCAATATCCCATAAAGCGGTATCCCATACAGCAATATCCCATACGGCAGTATCTCATACAGTAGTATCCCATTCAGTGATATCCCATACAGTGGTATCCCATACAACGATATCCCATACAGCGATATCCCATACAGTAGTATCCCATACAGCAGTATCCCATACAGCGATATCCCATATGGCAGTATCTTATACAGTAATAGCCCATTCAGTGATATCCCGTACAGCGATATCCCATACAGCAATATCCCATACAGCGATATCCCATACAGCGATATCCCATATAGTAGTATCCCATACATCGGTATCCCATACAGCGATATCCCATACAGTGGTATCCCATACAGCGATAGCCCATACAGCATTATCCCATACAGCAATATCCCATACAGTAGTATCCCATAAAGCGGTATCTCATACAGCAATATCCCATACAGCGATATCCCACACAGCGATAGCCCATACAGCATTATCCCATACAGCAATATCCCATACAGTAGTATCCCATAAAGCGGTATCCCATACAGCAATATCCCATACAGTGATAGCCTCTACAGCGATATCCCGTACAGCGATATCCCACACAGCAATATCCCATAGACTGGTATTCCATAGAGCGTTATCCCATAGAGCAATATCCCATACAGCAATATCCCATACAGCGAAATCCCATAATGATATCCCATACAACGGTATCCCATACAGCAATATCCCAAACAGCAATATCCCATACAGGGATATCCGGTACAGCGATATCCCATAATGCGATATCCCATACAGCGATCTCCCATAAAGCGATATCCCATACAGCGATATCCCATGAAGCGATATCCCATACAGCGGTATCCCATACAGCGATATCCCGTACAGCGATATCCTGAACAGCGATATCCCAAAAAGCAATTGCCCATACAGCAATATCCCATACAGTGCTATCCAATACAGCAATATCCCATACAGTGATATCCCATACAGTGCTATCCCATACAGCAATATCCCATACAGCGATATCCCATACAGCAGAATCCCATACAGTGATATCCCATACAGTGCTATCCCATACAGCAATATCCCATACAGCGATATCCCATACAGCAGAATCCCATACAGTGATATCCCATACAGTGATATCCCATACAGTGATATCCCATACAGCGATATCCCACACAGCGATATCCCATACAGCAGAATCCCATACAGTGATATCCCATACAGCAGAATCCCATACAGCAGTATCCCATACAGTGATATCCCACACAGCGATATCCCATACAGCAGAATCCCATACAGTGATATCCCATACTGTGATATCCCATAAAGCAATATCCCAAACAGCGATATCCCGTACAGCGATATCCCATAAAGCGATATCCCGTACAGCGATATCCCATAAAGCGATATCCCGTACAGCGATATCCCATAAAGCAATATCCCATACAGCGATATCCAATAAAGCGCTATCTCATACAGTGATATCCCATACAGCAATATCCCATACAGCGATATCCCACACAGCTATATCCAATAATACGATATCCCTTACAGCAATATCCCATACAGTGGTAATGCATACAGCGACATCCTATACAGCGATATCCTATACAACGATATCCCATACAGCGATATCCTATACAGCAATATCCCAAACAGCGATATCCCGGACAGCGATATCCTATACAGCAATATCCCATACAGCGATATCCCATACAGTGCTATCCAATACAGCAATATCCCATACAGTGATATCCCATACAGTGCTATCCCATACAGCAATATCCCATACAGCGATATCCCATACAGCAGAATCCCATACAGTGATATCCCATACAGTGCTATCCCATACAGCAATATCCCATACAGCGATATCCCATACAGCAGAATCCCATACAGTGATATCCCATACAGTGATATCCCATACAGTGATATCCCATACAGCGATATCCCACACAGCGATATCCCATACAGCAGAATCCCATACAGTGATATCCCATACAGCAGAATCCCATACAGCAGTATCCCATACAGTGATATCCCACACAGCGATATCCCATACAGCAGAATCCCATACAGTGATATCTCATACTGTGATATCCCATAAAGCAATATCCCAAACAGCGATATCCCGTACAGCGATATCCCATAAAGCGATATCCCGTACAGCGATATCCCATAAAGCGATATCCCGTACAGCGATATCCCATAAAGCAATATCCCATACAGCGATATCCAATAAAGCGCTATCTCATACAATGATATCCCATACAGCAATATCCCATACAGCGATATCCCACACAGCTATATCCAATAATACGATATCCCTTACAGCAATATCCCATACAGTGGTATCGCATACAGCGACATCCTATACAGCGATATCCTATACAACGATATCCCATACAGCGATATCCTATACAGCAATATCCCAAACAGCGATATCCCGTACAGCGATATCCTATACAGCAATATCCCATACAGCGATATCCCATAATGATATCCCATACAGTGATATCTAATACAGCAACATCCCATATAGCAGTATCCCATGCAGCGATATTCCAGACAGTGATATCCCATAAAGCAATATCCCATACAGCAGTATCCCATACAGCGATATCCCATACAGCGATATCCCATACAGCGGTATCCCATACAGCGATATCCCGTACAGCAATATCCCATACAGCGATTTCCCATACAGCGATTTCCCATACAGCGGTATCCCATACAGCGGTATCCTATACAGCGATATCCCGTACAGCAATATCCCATACAGCGATATCCCATACAGCGATTTCCCATACAGCGGTATCCCATACAGCGATATCCCGTACAGCAATATCCCATATAGCGATATCCCATACAGTAGTATTCCATACAGCGACATCCCATGAAGCAATATCCCATAAAGCATTATCCCATACAGCGATATCTCATACAGCGATATCCCATACAGCGATATCCCATACAGTAGTATCCCATACAGCGACATCCCATGAAGCAATATCCCATACAGCATTATCCCATACAGCGATATCCCATACAGTGGCATCCCATACAGCGATAGCCCATACAGCAATATCCCATACAGCGATATTCCAATACTGCGATATCCTATACAGCGGTATCACATACAGCAATATCTCATACAGTGGTGTCACGTACAGCGATATCCTATACAGCGATATCCCATTAAGCGTTATCCCATACAGCGATATCTCATACAGCGATATCCCATACAGTGGTATCCCATACAGCGATAGCCCATGCAGCATTATCCCATACAGCGATATCCCATACAGTAGTATCCCATACAGTGGTATCCCGTACAGCAATATCCCACACAGCGATATCCCATACAGGGGTATCCCATACAGCGATCGCCCATAGAGCATTATCCCTTACAGCAGTTTCCCATACAGTGGTATCCCATACAGCGATATCCCATACAGCGATATCCCATACAGTGGTATCCCATATTGCGATATCTCATACAGTAGTATCCCATACCGCGATATCCCTTACAGCGATATCCCATACAGTGATAACCTGTACAGCGATATCCCGTACAGCGATATCCCACACAGCAATATCCCATAGACTGGTATTCCATAGAGCGTTATCCCATAGAGCAATATCCCATACAGCGATATCCCATACAGCAGTATCTCATACAGCGATATTCCAGACAGTGATATCGCATAAAGCAATATCCCAACAGCGATATCCCATACAGCGATATCCCGTACAGCAATATCCCATACAGCAATATCCCATACAGCGATATCCCATACAATGGTATCCCATATAGCGATATCCCATACAGCAATATCCCATACAGCGATATCCCATACAGAGGTATCCCATACAGCGCTATCCCATACAGAGGTATCCCATACAGCGATATCCCATACAGAGGTATCCCATACAGCGATATCCCATACAGTAGTATTCCATACAGCGACATTCCCATGAAGCAATCTCCCATAAAGCATTATCCCATACATCAAAATATCATACAGCGATATCCCATACAGTGGTATCCCATACAGCGATAGCCCATACAGCATTATCCCATACAGCGATATCCCATAAAGTAGTATCCCATACAGCGATAGCCCATACAGCATTATCCCATATAGCGATATCCCATACAGGGGTATCCCATACAGCGGTATCCCATACAGCAATATCCCATACAGTAGTATCCCATACAGCGGTACCCCATACAGCAATATCCCATAAAGCGGTATCCCATACAGCAATATCCCATACGGCAGTATCTCATACAGTAGTATCCCATTCAGTGATATCCCATACAGTGGTATCCCATACAACGATATCCCATACAGCGATATCCCATACAGTAGTATCCCATACAGCAGTATCCCATACAGCGATATCCCATATGGCAGTATCTTATACAGTAATAGCCCATTCAGTGATATCCCGTACAGCGATATCCCATACAGCAATATCCCATACAGCGATATCCCATACAGCGATATCCCATATAGTAGTATCCCATACATCGGTATCCCATACAGCGATATCCCATAAAGCCATATCCCGTACAGCGATATCCTGTACAGCGATATCCCATAAAGCGATATCCCGTACTGCGATATCCCTTACAGCGATATCCCATACAGCAGAATCCCATACAGTGATATCCCAAAAAGCAATTGCCCATACAGCAATATCCCATACAGCGATATCCCATAAAGCGATATCCCGTACTGCGATATCCCATACAGCGATATCCCATACAGCGATATCCCATACAGCGATATCCCAAAAAGCAATTCCCCATAAAGCAATATCCCCTACAGCGATATCCCATATAGTGATATCCCATACAGCAATAACCCAAACAGTGATATCCTGTACAGCGATATCCCGTACAGCGATATCCCATAAAGCGATATTCCATACAGCGATATCCCATAAAGCGATATCCCGTACAGCGATATCCCATAAAGCGATATCCCATACAACAATATCCCATAAAGCGATATTCCATACAGCGATATCCTGTACAGTGATATCCCATACAGCGATATCCCATGAAGCAATATCCCATAAAGCGATATCCCATACAGCGATATCCAATAAAGCGATATCCCTTACAGCAATATCCCATTCAGCGATATCTCATACAGCCTTATCCCATAAAGCGATATACCATACAGCGATATCCCTTACAGCGATATCCCATACAGTGATAACCTGTACAGCGATATCCCGTACAGCAATATCCCATAGACTGGTATTCCATAGAGCGTTATCCCATAGAGCAATATCCCATACAGCGCTATCCCATACAGAGGTATCCCATACAGCGATATCCCATACAGTAGTATTACATACAGCGACATCCCATGAAGCAATCTCCCATAAAGCATTATCCCATACATCAAAATATCATACAGCGATATCCCATACAGTGGTATCCCATACAGCGATAGCCCATACAGCATTATCCCATACAGCGATATCCCATAAAGTAGTATCCCATACATCGGTATCCCATACAGCAATATCCCATATAGCAATATCCCATACAGGGGTATCCCACACAGCCGTATCCCATACAGCATTATCCCATACAGCGATATCCCATATAGTGGTATCCCATACAGCAATATCTCATATAGTGGTGTCCCGTAAAGCGATATCCTATACATTGATTGCCCATACAGCGCTAGCCCATACAGCGATAACCCGTACAGCGATATCCTAGACAGCGATATCCCGTACAGCGATATCCAATACCGCGATATCCCATACAGCAATATCCCATACAGCGGTATCCGATACAGCGATATCCCATACAATGATATCCCATACAGTGGTATCCCATACAGCAATATCCCATACAGCGATATCCCATACAGCGGTATCCCATACAGTGATAACCCATACAGCGATATCCCATACAGCGATATCCCATACAGTGATATCCCATACAGCGATATCCCATACAGCGATATCCCATACAGTGATATCCCATACAGCCGTATCCCATACAGCAATATCCCATACAGCGATAGCCCACACAGCCGTATCCCATACAGCAATATCCCGTACAGCAATATCCCATACAGCGGTATCCCATACAGCAATATCTCATATAGTGGTGTCCCGTAAAGCGATATCCTATACATTGATTGCCCATACAGCGCTAGCCCATACAGCGATATCCCGTACAGCGATATCCTAGACAGCGATATCCCATACATTGATATCTTATACAGCAATATCCTATACAGCGATATCCCATACAATGATATCCCATACAGTGGTATCCCATACAGCAATATCCCATACAGCAATATCCCATACAGCGTTATCCCATACATCGATATCCCATGAAGCAATATCCCATAAAGCGATATCCCATACAGCGATATCCAATAAAGCGATATCCCATACAGCGATATCCCATTCAGCAATATCCCATACAGTGGTATCCCATACAGCAATATCCCATACAGCAATATCCCATACAGCGTTATCCCATACATCGATATCCCATGAAGCACTATCCCATAAAGCGATATCCCATACAGCGATATCCAATAAAGCGATATCCCATACAGCGATATCCCATTCAGCGATATCCCATACAGCGATCTCCCATACAGCCTTATCCCATAAAGCGATATACCATACAGCGATATCCCATACACCGATATCCCATGAAGCAATATCCCATAAAGCGATATCCCATACAGCAATATCCAATAAAGCGATATCCCATACAGCGATATCCCATTCAGCGATATCCCATACAGCGATATCCCATACAGCCTTATCCCATAAAGCGATATCCCATACAGCGTTATCCCATACATCGATATCCCATGAAGCAATATCCAATAAAGCGATATCCCTTACAGCGATATCCCATACAGTGATAATCTGTACAGCGATATCCCGTACAGCGATATCCCACACAGCAATATCCCATAGACTGGTATTCCATAGAGCGTTATCCCATAGAGCAATATCCCATACAGCGATATCCCATACAGCAGTATCTCATACAGCGATATTCCAGACAGTGATATCGCATAAAGCAATATCCCAACAGCGATATCCCATACAGCGATATCCCGTACAGCAATATCCCATACAGCAATATCCCATACAGCGATATCCCATACAATGGTATCCCATATAGCGATATCCCATACAGCAATATCCCATACAGCGATATCCCATACAGAGGTATCCCATACAGCGCTATCCCATACAGAGGTATCCCATACAGCGATATCCCATACAGAGGTATCCCATACAGCGATATCCCATACAGTAGTATTCCATACAGCGACATTCCCATGAAGCAATCTCCCATAAAGCATTATCCCATACATCAAAATATCATACAGCGATATCCCATACAGTGGTATCCCATACAGCGATAGCCCATACAGCATTATCCCATACAGCGATATCCCATAAAGTAGTATCCCATACAGCGATAGCCCATACAGCATTATCCCATATAGCGATATCCCATACAGGGGTATCCCATACAGCGGTATCCCATACAGCAATATCCCATACAGCGATATCCCATACAGTAGTATCCCATACAGCGGTACCCCATACAGCAATATCCCATAAAGCGGTATCCCATACAGCAATATCCCATACGGCAGTATCTCATACAGTAGTATCCCATTCAGTGATATCCCATACAGTGGTATCCCATACAACGATATCCCATACAGCGATATCCCATACAGTAGTATCCCATACAGCAGTATCCCATACAGCGATATCCCATATGGCAGTATCTTATACAGTAATAGCCCATTCAGTGATATCCCGTACAGCGATATCCCATACAGCAATATCCCATACAGCGATATCCCATACAGCGATATCCCATATAGTAGTATCCCATACATCGGTATCCCATACAGCGATATCCCATACAGTGGTATCCCATACAGCGATAGCCCATACAGCATTATCCCATACAGCAATATCCCATACAGTAGTATCCCATAAAGCGGTATCTCATACAGCAATATCCCATACAGCGATATCCCACACAGCGATAGCCCATACAGCATTATCCCATACAGCAATATCCCATACAGTAGTATCCCATAAAGCGGTATCCCATACAGCAATATCCCATACAGTGATAGCCTCTACAGCGATATCCCGTACAGCGATATCCCACACAGCAATATCCCATAGACTGGTATTCCATAGAGCGTTATCCCATAGAGCAATATCCCATACAGCAATATCCCATACAGCGAAATCCCATAATGATATCCCATACAACGGTATCCCATACAGCAATATCCCAAACAGCAATATCCCATACAGGGATATCCGGTACAGCGATATCCCATAATGCGATATCCCATACAGCGATCTCCCATAAAGCGATATCCCATACAGCGATATCCCATGAAGCGATATCCCATACAGCGGTATCCCATACAGCGATATCCCGTACAGCGATATCCTGAACAGCGATATCCCAAAAAGCAATTGCCCATACAGCAATATCCCATACAGTGCTATCCAATACAGCAATATCCCATACAGTGATATCCCATACAGTGCTATCCCATACAGCAATATCCCATACAGCGATATCCCATACAGCAGAATCCCATACAGTGATATCCCATACAGTGCTATCCCATACAGCAATATCCCATACAGCGATATCCCATACAGCAGAATCCCATACAGTGATATCCCATACAGTGATATCCCATACAGTGATATCCCATACAGCGATATCCCACACAGCGATATCCCATACAGCAGAATCCCATACAGTGATATCCCATACAGCAGAATCCCATACAGCAGTATCCCATACAGTGATATCCCACACAGCGATATCCCATACAGCAGAATCCCATACAGTGATATCCCATACTGTGATATCCCATAAAGCAATATCCCAAACAGCGATATCCCGTACAGCGATATCCCATAAAGCGATATCCCGTACAGCGATATCCCATAAAGCGATATCCCGTACAGCGATATCCCATAAAGCAATATCCCATACAGCGATATCCAATAAAGCGCTATCTCATACAGTGATATCCCATACAGCAATATCCCATACAGCGATATCCCACACAGCTATATCCAATAATACGATATCCCTTACAGCAATATCCCATACAGTGGTAATGCATACAGCGACATCCTATACAGCGATATCCTATACAACGATATCCCATACAGCGATATCCTATACAGCAATATCCCAAACAGCGATATCCCGGACAGCGATATCCTATACAGCAATATCCCATACAGCGATATCCCATACAGTGCTATCCAATACAGCAATATCCCATACAGTGATATCCCATACAGTGCTATCCCATACAGCAATATCCCATACAGCGATATCCCATACAGCAGAATCCCATACAGTGATATCCCATACAGTGCTATCCCATACAGCAATATCCCATACAGCGATATCCCATACAGCAGAATCCCATACAGTGATATCCCATACAGTGATATCCCATACAGTGATATCCCATACAGCGATATCCCACACAGCGATATCCCATACAGCAGAATCCCATACAGTGATATCCCATACAGCAGAATCCCATACAGCAGTATCCCATACAGTGATATCCCACACAGCGATATCCCATACAGCAGAATCCCATACAGTGATATCTCATACTGTGATATCCCATAAAGCAATATCCCAAACAGCGATATCCCGTACAGCGATATCCCATAAAGCGATATCCCGTACAGCGATATCCCATAAAGCGATATCCCGTACAGCGATATCCCATAAAGCAATATCCCATACAGCGATATCCAATAAAGCGCTATCTCATACAATGATATCCCATACAGCAATATCCCATACAGCGATATCCCACACAGCTATATCCAATAATACGATATCCCTTACAGCAATATCCCATACAGTGGTATCGCATACAGCGACATCCTATACAGCGATATCCTATACAACGATATCCCATACAGCGATATCCTATACAGCAATATCCCAAACAGCGATATCCCGTACAGCGATATCCTATACAGCAATATCCCATACAGCGATATCCCATAATGATATCCCATACAGTGATATCTAATACAGCAACATCCCATATAGCAGTATCCCATGCAGCGATATTCCAGACAGTGATATCCCATAAAGCAATATCCCATACAGCAGTATCCCATACAGCGATATCCCATACAGCGATATCCCATACAGCGGTATCCCATACAGCGATATCCCGTACAGCAATATCCCATACAGCGATTTCCCATACAGCGATTTCCCATACAGCGGTATCCCATACAGCGGTATCCTATACAGCGATATCCCGTACAGCAATATCCCATACAGCGATATCCCATACAGCGATTTCCCATACAGCGGTATCCCATACAGCGATATCCCGTACAGCAATATCCCATATAGCGATATCCCATACAGTAGTATTCCATACAGCGACATCCCATGAAGCAATATCCCATAAAGCATTATCCCATACAGCGATATCTCATACAGCGATATCCCATACAGCGATATCCCATACAGTAGTATCCCATACAGCGACATCCCATGAAGCAATATCCCATACAGCATTATCCCATACAGCGATATCCCATACAGTGGCATCCCATACAGCGATAGCCCATACAGCAATATCCCATACAGCGATATTCCAATACTGCGATATCCTATACAGCGGTATCACATACAGCAATATCTCATACAGTGGTGTCACGTACAGCGATATCCTATACAGCGATATCCCATTAAGCGTTATCCCATACAGCGATATCTCATACAGCGATATCCCATACAGTGGTATCCCATACAGCGATAGCCCATGCAGCATTATCCCATACAGCGATATCCCATACAGTAGTATCCCATACAGTGGTATCCCGTACAGCAATATCCCACACAGCGATATCCCATACAGGGGTATCCCATACAGCGATCGCCCATAGAGCATTATCCCTTACAGCAGTTTCCCATACAGTGGTATCCCATACAGCGATATCCCATACAGCGATATCCCATACAGTGGTATCCCATATTGCGATATCTCATACAGTAGTATCCCATACCGCGATATTCCGTACAGCGATATCCCATACAGCGATATCCCAGCATGTGTCCTTACCTTCATATATACTATTAACTATACTGTACGCCATCTTCAAATGTCAGCGCGAGTTTTGTGATTTTTAATGCTATTTTTATGCTTGTGGTTCTCATTGAAAATTTAAATGACATTTTCTACAATTGTCGATGTTGGGTGTGATTTGTAAATGTTAGAGCATTTTCTGCAAAATGCAACACTGGTCAGTGAAATGCAAGTGTTGACAGTGCTGTGCGATGCTATGGGATGTAGTGCCTGCTTCAGTGTCAGCTGCACTCAGCATCCAACAGGAACTCTTTGTAATTGAGTTCTCAGAGCACACAGAGGAGGATCTGTCTGAAAACGTTTTTGCGACACCTTTAAATTTATGGACCACGTGTCTGAGGTTTCCGATATGTAGGGGGTGGACTTCCACCTTTCCTGGAGATGTCCTTCTCACCCTGGCCATTTTTCTGGCTCCGGGGTCATTTGCTTGTGGGAGGCGTGCTCCCTGGCCTCCACCGGGAATCAATATCAGACTGAGGGCAAAGACTTGTGGCAGGTCTCGGGGTCCTACCGCCGCACGCGGAAGAAGGTTCAGCTGCCATTAAAGTGAATACCCCTTGGTCCTTGCTGATGGGGCCTGTGCTCTGAAAGCGCTTGCACAGACCCCTCTTCCACTGAACACTTGAGACCCCCTCAGCTGACCTTAGAATACTGGATACGATAGCAAAATACTGCGGATGCTGGAAATCTGAAATAACAACAGAAAACGCTGGAAAAACTCAGCAGGCCAGGCAACATCCGTGGAGAGAGAAAGAGAGTTAACGTTTCAGGTCGAAACCCTTCGTCGGAACTGAGAGAGCAAGAAATAAACAGATAAAAATGCAAGGGGGAGGCTGGGGGGAGGAACAAAAGAACAAAAGGGATGGTCTTTAGTGAGTAGAGACATTGAGAGATGCTCAAGGCAAGACGAGATGGTAATGGGACAGGTTGAGAAACAAAAGGTAAGGTGTGAAATGCTGGCAGAATCAGAGACAGCTGCCGTGGGGGGAGAGAGAGAAAAAAAGGAAAAAGGCACGGACCAAAAGAGTGGATAAAATGTATACATATGTGGTAGGGGCCGGGGTTATGATCTGAAATTGTTGAACTCGATATTGAGTCCGGAAGGCTGTAAAGTGCCTAAACGGAAGATGAGGTGCTGTTCCTGGAGCTTACGCTGCGCTTCCGTGGAACAATGCAAGAGGCCGAGGACGGTGAGGTCTGAGTGAGCGTGGAGGGGTGAATTAAAATGACAAGCGACCGGAAGCTCGGGGTCACCCTTCCGGACTGAACGGAGGTGTTCCGCAAAGCGGTCACCCAATCTGCGTTTGGTCTCCCCAATGTAGAGGAGACCACATCGTGAGCAGCGAATACAGTATACTAGATTGCAAGAAGTACAAGTAAATCGCTGTTTCACCTGGAAGGGGTGTTTGGGGCCCTGGAGAGTGGGAAGGGGGGATGTATAAGGGCAGGTGTTGCATCTCCTGCGCTTGCACGGGAAGGTGCCGGGTGAAGGGGAAGGGGTGCTGGGGGTGATAGAGGAGTGGACTAGGGTGTCTCGGAGGGAGCGGTCCCTACGGAATGCTGAAAGGGGACGTGAGGGGAAGATACGTTTGGTGGTGGGATCACGTTGGAGGTGGCGGAAATGGCGGAGGATGATCCGTTGAATGTGGAGGCTGGTGGGGTGAAAGGTGAGGACAAGGGGAACTCTATCGTGGTTCCGGGAGGGAGGGGCCGGGGTGAGGGCAGAAGTGCGGGAGATGGAACGGACACGGTCGAGGGTCATTTCACACCTTACCTTTTGTTTCTCAACCTGTCCCATTACCATCTCGTCTTGCCTTGAGCATCTCTCAATGTCTCTACTCACTAAAGACCATCCCTTTTGTTCTTTTATTCCTCCCCCCAGCCTCCCCCTTGCATTTTTATCTGTTTATTTCTTGCTCTCTCAGTTCCGACGAAGGGTTTCGACCTGAAACGTTAACTCTCTTTCTCTCTCCACGGATGTTGCCTGGCCTGCTGAGTTTTTCCAGCGTTTTCTGTTGTTATTTTAGAATACTGGATGCCTGTTTGCGCACTGCATTCAGCATTCCATCAGGGCAAGTGGTGGGAAACAGGGCAGAGGCTGTGCTTCTCTCATTTGAATTTCATTCGCATGGGTCCGTCCGTCCGTGTAGGTTGTAGGGGAAATGGACACATGACTGTAGGCATCCTTGGGCACATTTCCAGTCCTGTCTTCTCCCAGATCAGCCAGAAAACCAGTGGGATGGGGCCTGAAAGCCTAGCCTCTACGTTTAACATTTGTTTTCCCTTCTGTTAACCAATCATATCAGTTTTCTTTTGAGTTCTAGAATCAGCCATAGTCATAGAATGTTTTTAAGGCTTTTTAGCAATTTTCCCAAATGTTCATTAGTGATGAAATTTACAACTACAAATAAAGTGTGGTAAATTGCTATTAATTATCATACAAATATGTGAATGAAGAGGTTCATTAGTTCTTTATTAATAAATAACAACAGCAATCTTGGAATGGAATTGAATGTCAATCAAATCAGGGTGCTTAACTATTTTTCTACTTGTTTCCAGCTGTGTCTTGTTTCTGCCACCATCTATAAACTCATATTTCTCTTCTCCATTGCTGTAATATTTTCGCAGTGCCTTTGCTTAGATTAATCCCTCTTCAACATTTCTAATTGCAGAAGAGAAACTCTTCAAACAGTACTGTTTTTGTATTTAGGGGAATTTATAAAACTCGTTAGGAGAAACCCTAGCTCCCGGGCGCGGTGCCACTAACGCCTCCTGCGATATTCAGTGGGAGGTTAGCGGCAGCGGTAGCCGGTAGCGCCCTGCAACGCTGCGCCTCCGGCGATGATACTTCGCTCGCGCCCCCTGGCCTACCGCCGGACACTATGTCCGACAGGGTCAGGGTGCCGTGTTTGCGGCCGGGGCGGCCATTATTTTTGGGCCGCCTGCCAGCACCTGCCCCCTCTCGCCTCCTCCTGCGGGGTGTCAGCCGCGATCGGTCACGTAACGCCGTGTCAATGCAGGCCTCCTCCCCTGATTAAAGGGGAGGGGCCTAGTGCGGCGCACACAGGGGCCCTGCTGGACTACCAGGGAGCAGGGTGCCGTGGAAACAGCCCGGCACTCAAGAGGAGTACCGGGCTGAGCGATTGCAGCCAGCACCCCGCATAAAAAAGTGAAAGGGGGCAGGTGCTGGCAGTCGGCCAAAATAAAAATGGCCGCCCGACACCTGCCTGTTAAGTAGCGCCGCCACCGCTGCAAAAACGCCCCCAATCCTGTCGGACATATCGTCCGGCGTTAGGTCAGGGGGCGCAAGGGAAGTTTGCGGCTGGGGCGCAAGTGGGGCTCTGCGCACGGCAATGACGTTATCGCTGGCGGGGCACTACCGGCTACCGCCGACGCTAACCTCCCGCTGAATTTCGCGGGAGGCATTAGCGGCGCCACGCCAGGGCGCTAGGGAATTTGTGCCTCCTGTTAGCACCCCACAACGAGAGGCGCAAACCAACCCAATTCTTCCCCCTAGATGTTTTACACTGAGGATTGCTTAATCAAATATATCATTTTCATCCATTCTTGTCTCTCAATTGAGAAAATCAATTGTATGCAGTAACTCAAGAGGATACTGGGAGAAGAAGCCAACAATTTCTTTGTGTACAACTTCAACTGCAGAAGAAGAACTGTGATGGATGAGTCATTCTACTTCATGTATCGACAGAGCCTATCAATTAGCAGCGTCAGAGGGGAACTATTTCTAGATATGGATTTTTTAAAAACTGCCTATTGGCTTTCTTGTTCTCAAAAGGGAAAGGTATATTTTTTGTCATGCTGCATGTTTACATGTTAAATCAGTTACTCACACTAAAAAGCCATAAGATCAGATACCAATGTACATATGAAGTACCAAAGTGCAGTAATGTACTTAGCTGATATACTTTAGCACAGAGAGGCTTGGAAAACCCACACCAATGGGTTTTATAACTTTATTGCACTGGCCTAAGATCCCTTTGGTGACATACAGAGAGTTAAATCTCCAGAATGCTGTGCAAGTTCTGTCACAGTAGGTGCTGCAGAATGTGCCTGTCAGAGTCTTCTAATTAGCCCCCTTTTGGGCATTTTATCCTGACAGCTGCTGGGATGTTGTGATACGCTCTACCAATTTGCCACTGTGCAGTATCAAAATTAGCACAGAGAATCTTTAAGAAGTGCCAGGATAGAAGCACCACTGTTGCCAATCTCTTATCTCTCACGCCATGCTGCACACTGTCAGATCAGCTAACTGTATTCATGTCCCCTTTCTCAAAGCTTTTAACCTCGAACTACTCTTATTTCCTTCAAAGCTAAATCATGGTGGAAGAACATCCAATACATATACTCGAATTGGTTATTCATTGATGTCATTGCAATAATTGAGTATTTGTTTTTCATTTGACTTGCGCGGCTTTAAAGAAGCTAAACTCGCTGGTTCTATGGAATATAAATCAAGAACTTTATTGTTGGTGATATTCGCAGATAGGCACTTAATGCATCTGTGTGACACTCCACTGCCCACTGCAAGCATTTTAAAATAAATAGGTTAACATATGCTTTAAAATAGCTGAAAGAGGAATGCCATATGAATCTGTTAATATTGCAACAGTAATTTGTAGGTTCTGCACATTAAAGTTTTGCAGATGCTCCCATGTATTTTTACCTAAAAGTATCATAAAAAATCAAAACGTTGTTCGCACAACTACACTTGACCTGCTGTTACCTCGAAACCCAACTCTCTGAAAGCTTTCATGCAGACCATCAGTGGCGTGTGTCTGTCTTTGCAATCAAAGTCCTGCTTCTTCCATGCAAAGGCTAATCTCCAACCGAATGGAAGTACAAAATACATAAAGAATGACTCATGTTTTAGCAGACTGACTACGCCTCAATAAGCAGTGGAGTAAGAACCAGTTCCTGTCTAACACAGGATACTGTCTACCAGAATCAAGTCAAAATGTGCATATTAATTAGAGCTATTGTTAACATAATAGTGATTAACAATTGATAAAAATCTGTAGTTTACATATTATTCCCCTGAAGTTTTATAATTTTATATGTACTTTTCTTTATTTTTTAAACAGAGGAGATTTGCTGGTAGATCTATTTATATAATAAATAATGTCAGTGCCAGGGGCAACATTTCAGTTTTCTATTTATATTTAATAAAATGACTGTGGAGAGGTACTGAAATGTAGGAATATTTTTGATTCTGAATGACTACGACAGCATGCTTGCAACATATTAAAGATTACTATGTTAGCATGTGGATAATAATGGTGATGAACGGTTAATAAATAATATTGAAAAAATGAATGGCTTACACAGGAGAAACATATTTTAAGGCTTCAGATAATTTCAGAACATGAGAGGAAAGCTTAGACTGTTTATATTGTTAGCTGAATCCTGAGAGTATGTTACATCCATGAACACCTTTTTTATTTTTTATATTAAAAATTATATACTTTTTTTTTAAACTGTCTGACATTTCTAGTTGGGCATCACATCTCTCATTACTGCTGCAAATTATTTTTAATCATCGCTAACCACCATTATGGCAGCTGAGTTTCATTCACGTGACAGGAATTATTTGGTACATTTTTGGGCTTGTCAAAATGAGCGATTTTGGCAACAGGAAATGGGAAACGCCTATTTCAGGTGCCTGGGTCAGCATCACGCACTCCCAGGTTAGGTATAGTACAGCTATTTCCTGCTTTAGATCTCAAACCGACATCATCTTCACTGGGGTATTGGCCCAGAATTTCCTGGAGACTTGTGCTAATGGAATGGCAGTCTACGGCTTTGGGTTCATTTTCCAGCACAGAAGTCCCAGGAAATTATGGCGTAAGTGAGTTACGCCACTGTTCATGCTGCACCATAATTTCCTGGGACATTTGCACTGCTCTGCCAATATCATCACCAAAACCATGAAAACTTGATTATCATAGCTCCATTCGAGTCAATGGCCATCGTAAATTTCCTGGATTTTTGCTAGTTTTCTTGTCGCAGCCACTTAGATTTAAAAATAATGTTACAGGCAGCCCATTGGTGACCTAGTATCCATGTGATTTATGGCTCTCACATGATTCTGGGAGGATCATTAAAGCTGTGGAGCTTCATCTCTCCAGTTTGGAGTTGATCTTTCAGATTTTCTTCTCTACTTCTCTGTTACTGAGATCTTCAGTTATGCTAGTTCTGTCATCAGCAGTCCTGAGTGCCTGTAGGCAATACTTTCAGGACTCCCAATCCTCTCCTCAACACTTTCAGAAGGTCAAAGGTCATAACTCACCAAGGCTTCTTCGACAGCACCTCCCAAACCCGCGACCTCTACCACCTAGAAGGACAAGGGCAGCAGGTGCATGGGAACACCACCACCTCCAAGCTCCCCTCCAAGTCACACACCATCCTGACTTGGAACTATATCGCCGTTCCTTCATCGTCGCGGGGTCAAAATCCTGGAACTCCCTCCCTAACAGCACTGTGGGAGTACCTTCACCACACGGACTGCAGCGGTTCAAGAAGGTGGCTCATCACCACCTTCTCAAGGGCAATTCGGATGGTGATTAAATGCTGGCCTTGCCAGCGACGTCCACATCCTGTGAATGAATAAATAAAACGTTTTATAAAGAGGGAGCAGAGGCAAGTAGAATGGTGCATGAGGCACCAATGCCAGACACTGCTCCAAACTCGCCTTGTGTGTGTACACTGTGCTTCACCAAGGAAACAATTAGACACCTCTGTGAAATTCTGCAGGAAGACCTGAAGCCATGGTCTCTTTCCTGCAGGACCTTATCAGTTGAAATGACGGTGAGCACGCCCATTAATTTCCATTCATTCACCGGAGACCTCTACAACATCAGCCAGGGAGCAATGAGGGTCAGCATTCAACAGGTGACAGATGCTCTCTTCCCTAGGGCACCTGGCTTCATCAAATACGGCATGTTGCCTGCAAAGCAAAGAGACAGGACTATCAACTTCCACAAGCTTACTGGGTTCCCCAGGGTGCAGTGGGCTGTCGATGTTACCCAAGTGGCACTGAAGGCTCCACTCGAGGAACCTGCCACTTTTATCAACTCGCTGAATGTCCAAATTGTCTGCGATGCCCAACAAAGGATTTGGCGTGTAAATTCTGAGCGTCGGGGAAGTTGTCACGACGCCTTTGTCCTTCACCACTCCGCCTGCTGACTTTTTCAGCAGGGAGGGATAAGGAGGCGGATGGATCCTAGGGGACAAGGCCTACCCCCTGAAGCTGTGGCTGATGACACTGTTCCGTGTCACCAACAATGTAGCAGCGGAATGATACAACCGCCCAGACAGGCGGCAACACAGCAGATGGTGGAGAGGACCACAGGGGTGCGGAATGCTCGCTTCAGGCACCTGAACAGTTTGGGGAGGGGGGTTCTACAGTACACTCCTGATAAAGTGGCAATGATTATAGCGGTGTGCTGAATTTTCCAGAGCTCCAACTAGCATCCGCAGTTCACAGCCAGTTTTACATAGATGAGGCCCGAGGCCCAATTTGGAACGAACCTTGGGCTGGCAACTTCGGGCACACATACCAGCCACGATGTTTACTTTGCGCCGGTTTTCAGCATGAAACCAATTTCTCAGCCACAATGTCGAATGCAAATTTCAGTGTCATAATTTAAAAGAAATAAACAAACAAAGGAAGCCATTTGGAAATTTTAGAAATTATTTCTAGAAACAGAAAATGTGAAAGTAGCACAGCCATAATACATGCAGTCTGAATTGATCTTCCAGAGAAAAAGGCAGACTAAATATCAATTAACCTTTTAATGAATTCAGCCAGTTTTTACTTAACATCAAGTAGACGTTATAGACTTAAAAGGTTACAGCTTCATTCTAGAAGCAGAATAATACATTGGCCCAACATTTGCGATCGGGGGATTCCCGCGGGCGGATGCCTCCGACCTGTAAAATATCTATGCGTACGTACCGAACTCCCATAAGTATGAATGGGGATCACTTAAAAAATACACGAACACATTTAAAATAAAATAAAAATTAATTCATATTTAAAATTAATTAAAATGCCATTTAATTAAATATTTAAACAAAAATGTAATGTTTTGAAAAATAATTATATATGTTTTAACGGGGCTAAAAATAAACTTACCTTATTGGACAGGGTTTTTAATGTATAAATGAGTGATAACATTTTATTTTTCTATTTTTTTAAACTCTTATGCTGGTAAAAGCAGGCCGTACACCAGGTGTAAGAATTTCACGGGCATTCAGCGGGCAGAAGTTGGGCAAATAGCGCAACTCTCCACCCGCAGAGACCCATCTCTCAGGGATGCGGAGGATCTGTCAAGAGGATTCTTGACAGATCGCAAGTGCCGGTTTTTAGCGCATGCGCTTCGCATGCCTAAACCCGGCACTTGTGCAGCCCCTACGGGCGCGTACACACCTCATATGCACCCGTAGGGGTCGCAAAATACGGCCCAATGTGTATTACATAGTATAACATTCCCCTCTTTATAAAGCACAGTATCATCTGATTTACCGTGAGAAACACCAGAGGAGATCCACTAATAAGATATTAAAAATGTTACGACAGCACACCATTCTGCCCCTAGCACTCTGGCAACACAGCTACTGTGTCATACTCTGACTTCACACTTTTTGACTGGCTGAAATAAAACAATAAATTATTGGATAGATTTTCAACTTGCCACTTGGGCGTAAAACTAGCATTGCAGATTGGTCGTGCGTTATAGAAACTGCCCGATTTTCATTTCAAGGTCACAGGCTGAGAGTGTGTACAGTACAGCAGTCTCCCAGCATGCATTAATATGGTTCTCTCAGGCACAAGTCTATGCTATTAGCAGCTTTATCTACTTGCCAAAGGTGGGTATTCACAGAGGAATCCCAATATCTATTGTCTTCAATCTAGCAATTACCTTGCCAGTCTGGAGATGCCAGTCAGATCTACTTTTAGGTCACTGAATATATTAAACAGTTTGAAACCTTAATTAAAATGTCATTGTTTTCTCTGACAGTTTATAGCAGTTTTTGATGGTAGTAATTTTAAACAGTATGAAAATCTGTTGGTAACCATGGTAAAATATGTAACATTATTATTTATTATGGGTATGGTAGTGTAGTGTTAATGTTACTGAACCAGTAGTCCAGAAGCCTGGACTAATAATCCAGAGAATGTGAGTTCACATCTCACCATGGCAGATTGAGAATTCAAAATTCAGTTTGAAAAATCTGGAAATAAAAAGCTGGTTATCAGTAAAAGTGACCATGAATCCATCAGATTATCGTAAAAACCCAACTGGTTCACTAGTATCCTTTACAGAAGGAAACCCGACATCCTTACCTGGTGTGGCCTACATGTAACGCCAGTCCCACACCAACGTGATTGACTCTTAACTGCCCTCTGAAGTGGCCTAGCGACACAATCCGCTGTATCAAACCTCCAATCGTGGTTCACAAAGGCAGCCAACCACCCCCTTCTCAGGGCAACTAGGGATGGGCAATAAATGCCAGCCTTGCCAGCGACGCCCACATCTCAAGAATGATTTTTTTTTAAATATTCAATAATTTTGATTCTTCTGTGGGTTTTGTAACATTTACTGGAATAGTCCCTATTGTGATAATAAGAAACAATTGTCTTTCTATTCTGTAAATTACAGTCAATGGGCTAATTTGAATTGATCATTAATTGATTTATGGCCACAATTTATTCATCATACTTTTACTAAGCAAAACACTTTGTGCAGTAATAAAGGACATTTATACTGCAGCAATTAGTGTTTATTGTTCTGACTGTTGCAAATGACTGCAATTACCTATGGGCAAAACATTTTTAGAGAAATTCATATAATTCATGAGTCATTTCTGTGACTATTATCAAATTGACATTTTCGATCATTTATCTCACTTTTACCACAATGGATGAGGCAAACTCCCATTGTGAAATTATAAACTATCAAACAATTGTCTCAATTGTCTGTGTATTTTCTTCCATGAGTAAGAGCCTTCATGCCATACTGCTCATGCATCTCTGAGCAAGGGTTGGCAGTAGTAACACTTTAGCCCTAACAATGACAACTGTGTAAACAGCCTGACGTTACTCTCCCTCCTTCAGGAGAAGTGTTTTCCCTCCATTCAGTGCTTTCCGCAAAGACTGGCTGTAATTGGGAAATTCACTGTGTCGCTGTATATCAGTGCATTAAAACCTGCTCCCTCTTCAGAAGAATATAAGAAAGTGTGGAACAAGACTATTTAGCCAATTGAGGTGTAACTTCAGGCAAACAATGTTTTATTGTAGATTATCTGCATATTATTTAATCTAATTTGAGAGGGGAATAACCATAGGTAAAAGTTCCTAAAATAGAATTTGCTGCAAAAAGATTTCTTGAATCTGAAGATAATTGAGAGCTGGCTAGCCCATTGACTGAGCAGAGAATTGGGCAGCAAAAGGCCATGGCTTCAAATTCCAGCAAGATCCATGCAGTTTTTGTTTCTTCTGGGGTCGATAAAATAAGTACATCTTAAGCTGTGGTGGGAGAGCAGAAGAGTGCAGGGATTGTACACAATACTTACTGCATTGTCATAAATACTATCCTTTAACACTTTGGGGTGTTGCAGAAGGAAAGGAGATAATTACTGCTTCATGCTATCTGGTGTTGCCATCTTAGCCACCAATTGGAGGGAAACAGTTCCCCTGAAGGAGAAACAAGAAAGTCAGACTGGCTATAAAGCTGTCAATCGCAGAGCTTATGAAGAGCTGTCTCTTTTTCTCTCTCTCTCTTTTTTTCTCTCTTTCCCTCCAGGATATCAAATTCCATTATTCAATTTTGACTATCCATATTCATTGGTCCTAACAGCACAGAGTTCAAAACATTTGTTTATACTTTCCTTTTAACCATCAATCCTGTTCCTCTCTGGATATTTGCCCAGTTCCTATTCAAAGCAGTTAACATGGGATGAATTAGAAATTTGATTTTCAAATCTTTAGTTTAACCTGAGGCTTTGTAATAGCAACCTTGAAAACTAACTGCTGTTTTTGCTTGCATAGCAAGTGACTGCACTTCAAAAGTAGTTAATTGGTTGTGAAGCACTTTGGGACGTCCATAGGACGTGATAAGTTACTATATAAATACAAAAGTTCTTTATTTCTTGTCTATTTCAGCAATCACAATTTGAGTTCAACAATGCTTACAGCCATAATAACCATGTTAGGTTAAAAGAGAAGTCTAAATATCATTCACTCTTTTTTTCTTTTCACATCCATTTTGAATATCCATGTCTTTGAATTTCATTGAAGTACTTTATTGAATGTTATTAATCTTCCTCACCTAAGTTACCTGGCAACTTAGTGGAAATAGTAAGGGACATCTGCTGAGCTCAACTCATGAACACTCATCATATAGCGCCTAATCTATTTATCCTCCCTTTGCACTACCTATTTCCGAGCCAATTTTCAATCCAGCTTTTGCCATTAATTCCATTCATCTTTTTTTTCAATTGTGCAAGATCCTTATATCTTCTCCCTGGTCCTCCGGTGTCCCCAAGCTGCACATTAGCTACTGCACAAAACGTAGGTGGATGACCTGTTCCCTGGACTTGTAAGGTTTCCAAAATTTTACAGATCCCCAAAACCTAAGGAAAAAGGACTTTGGAACTACCTCAGAATGATAAAAATGCATTTGGGCCTAACATAAGGAATTTAAGACCAAAAACCAAGTTTTGGCATTTTAAAACTATGTCTGGGCCTGTAAAGGAACAAAAGGTGGGATCAACCTCTGTAAAAGCAGTTTTGGGTATTGTAGTTAATTGCAATGTCTGGGGAACCAGGATGACCTCACTCAAAGCCCCAGCAAGCATTAACATTTTGAAAATAGACCCTAGGAGAAGACAGTCCCACCCAAAACAACAGGTCCCATCAAACCGATTACAGGGCCCATCAGGAAACATGCATAATACAAATCACCCAGGACTAGGCTATAGAAAAGACTGAGTCCAGCCTAGAAACCCAAAACACGAAACCAATCACCAGCAATCAGCCAAGGAGATCGACAGGATGCAAACCATTTCAAAACCCATTTGACACTTACAGAGCAGTTACTCCCCGCCAAATTCAGACAATGAACTGAGCAGATTTGGCGGGTAGATAAGGCCATGTTCAATGGGTGAGATTGAAGGCCTGTTAAAAACCCTAGTTAACGTGCTAGTAAGTCATTACCGATTTACGAGCCCGCCAAACCTAGACAATGAACCGAGTAGATTTGGCTGGTAGATAAGGCCACTTCAATTCTGTATAATTGAAGGCCCACCAAGCACACACGAGGGAGAGACACCACAGTTCAAGGTCGTTGGGTCGAGCAGTCAGTTGCAACTGGTGGTCATCAGAAGGAGAAGAGACCAAGAAGAAGAAGGCCCGAGCTAGAAGCGAGTCGGCATCGCTCACCACTCAGACACACCTGAGTCCAGCTCGCGAAGACACCACCTCGACGGACCTCCAACAACAGCCCCAACACAGTCACCCGGAGCAACAAACAGCAACAAGTCACCGACGGCTCCACGAGGTCAACCGACACACAAAACAAGGCCTAAAGCCATCGCGGAAACCAAAGGCCTCACAAAACCAACAACCGCGCATTACCCCCAACTGACCGGGTAATAGCAGGCCACCGCGACCAACAAAGACCAACTCCAGGGAAGAAAACCCGAAGAATCGCAAAGTTTCCACACTTCAAACTACTCCTGACTTATCCCTGAGTAAGATTTTCCCCAAAGACTCTAAGCCCTACTGCTAAACTAAAGAAATTGGGTACTCACCAGATAAATCCATAACGACATCCTACCGCATCAGCGGACTCGTGAAGACTGACCAGAGACCCAGGTGAAGTCCTCTACCGCGTACGGGGTACGGCAGACACTAACCGCCATAAACAGCGAACCCCAAAACCGCGATTTAGCCCAACTGTCAAAGGATTGGTGAGCATTATCCCTGGTCCTTCAAAACCTAACTTAGCTAGTAAAGTGGGGTTGGGAGGGGTGAAGTATTGTTCGACTGTCATTTCCCTCGCTTGTACCGAAGTGTTCCCCACCTTTAGAGTGATAAGAGTGTTATTATTTGTGTCTTACCTTTTAATAAAGATTGAAGTTCTTTCATCAAACTCAGTTGTTTGCTGCACCTTTTGTCACAATCCCCAAATAAGTCCAAGGTCCAGAACCAAGGGAGTGGGAGCGATTCGAACCGCTCAGAAGTCAGAGGTAAAGCTGACACAAACCACCACCCCCTACAGACTCTACTATTAAAAAAAAAATCATAATGTTACACTGATTTGCATGTTGTTGCAGTTGCTGTACATTCTGCTCACAACAGCCCTGAAATTCCTGGGGGTGTGGTGGTGCAGAACCCTCGCCTGCCCCAGCCCCAAATCCTGGGAACTGGGTCATTTGCATGTCTGGCCAGCAACCACTCCGCCTGAGGTTCCACTAGGCCCAATGGGATCAGCAAAAACAGAACAATTTTTGAAGTCTTCGGCTTCAAAAGGAGCTATTTGGCCACCAAACATGGTTGTCAATCCCCCGCAGGATTAATTATTTTTGTCTAGTAAAGGATTGTGGCCTTTCAGGAGTTTTCAAAAGAGACCGACATCTGCTCTCAGAGTTCCACTGAGGCATACAGGGCGGAATTCTCAGGGAAGCCTGGGAACTCTCCGACACGTCCCTTGACATAGAGGGGAGTGGGTAAAAAATCCACCCATGGTCTCTGCTGCCAAAATTTAGAATGCCAAAGAAATCACTCCTTAGGTGTGTGACTAATACAAAAAAGAAGAGGCACACACATGCGGCAAAGATGGTGAACCAACACTGTAGACAAGTATGATAGCTCCTGTGTATACCCGCTCTTGCTCTACCCTGCACTTCATTCTGACCTCAGCCTGATTCTCCACCCCAACTCTGGTCTGCTCCCACCAAGACTTTCAAGCTTTTAAATATTATTATCGAGTTAAATAGCGACCTTACTTTTCAGCTCAGACCTGCAAAAGGAAGCCTTTCTGTAAGAAAATATTGTGCAGCATGTGTACACCATTGTGATCCGTGAGACTGTAGCTGGATTATATTATAGACCACTTCCTGCCTGGTCCAGGCACCTGAAGTGTGCTTTCAGAATTCCAGTTCTGTGCTCTTTGATGACTCTGGTGGATGAATGGACCTCATTATAGTGGTGCTGAGCTGGTGTCCTAGGAAAGCAAACAGGTGTCATCAGCCCTAGCTATAGAGGGTATCCTTGATCTCCAAGGATATACCCAGACAATCGTCTTTCTGGTTGAAAGAGTATTGGCATGGCGGATTGTCTTAAAAGGAAGATATCATCGCAACTGCCAGGAAAGCAAGCATTTACTTGTATGATATGTGCTACCGGTCACACACAAGGCAGACATTAAGCAAGTAGAATTATTTCTTGTTCGTTTAGATGATCACGGGGGAATTTAATTTACATATAGACTGGGCAAACCAAATTGGCAGTAATAGTGTGGAGGACAAATTCATGGAATGTATGCAAGATAGTTTTCTAGATCAGTATGTTGAGGAACCAACTAGGGAACAGATAATTTTAGATCTAGTATTGTGCAACGAGAAAGTGTTAATTAATAACCTTGTAGTAAAGGAGCATTTAGGGAAGAGTGACCATAATATGATAGAATTTTATATTGAGTTTGAAAGTGATTTAGTTAAATCTGAAACTAGGGTCTTAAATCTAAACAAAGCAAACTACATAGCTATGAGGGGCGAGTTGGCTAAGGTAGATTGGGAAGCTACATTAAAAGGTATGATGGTAGAGAAGCAATGACTAGCATTTAAAGAATTAATACATAGTTTACAACAAATATACATTCCTTTAAGGCACAAAAACCCCACAGGAAAAGTGTTCCAACCGTGGCTAACAAGAGAAGTTAAAGATAGTATTAAATCAAAGGAAGAAGCTTATAATGTTGGCAAAAAGAGTAGTAAGCCTAAGGATTGGGAGGATTTTAGAATTCAGCAAAGGAGGACCAAGAAATTGATAACGAAAGGGAAAATAGAATGAGAGTAAACTAGCGAGAGACATAACAACAGACTGTAAAAGCTTCTATAGGTATGTAAAATGGAAAAGATTAGCGAAAGTAAATGTGGGTCCCTGACAAGCTAAGACAGGAGAAATTATAATGGGGAATAAGGAAATTGCAGAGAAATTAAACTAATACTTTGGCCGGAATTTTGCCGGCATTCAGAGTGTGGGTTTGGAGGCGGGACCACTGTCAAAATTGCAAAGATTGACAGCGGGTAGGAAACCCGCTGTCAACCCGCCTCCAATCAATCTTCCCAAGTGTCAGGTCCCCGATTTGCGCATGGACCCGACACCTACCAGCGGGAAGAGGATTAAACCCACTTAACTGCCTGTTAACAGGTACTTGATAGTTGTTAACAGGCTCTTTTTCAATTTTGCCGCTTCTGCCTCGGGGTTCCCGATGTCCGGACACCACGCCAGGTAAGTGTGGTGTGTTGTGAGTCTGGTGCAATGTTTCTGCATTGATGACAGCTGCAGAAGTGGTGTCAAGGATCCAATGGTGCACTGGTGAGTTTCAGAGGTAAGAAAATGTTGGGAAAATCATTTTTAATGCATTTACACTTTTCTGTAGGTAACAAGTTTTGAATTGGATGTCTAGTCCCACCTCATTGGGAGAACCTCTCTCACCAGTGACAGAGCGCTTCTGTAACCTCACCTGCAGCTGCCATCTGTTCTAGCCTATGGAGGGAGTCATTGGAGAGCCTGGGTGCAAGAACTCACCTTTGTACAGTAATTGGCAGTGTTTGCAGCACCTCAATGCTGTCAAACACTGAGAAATGAGCAGTCAAAAAAAATTGTGCGTTGTCCCTTTAAGAAAACCGGCAGATGATGCATCATCAAATGACGTCACCTGACCAGCTTCCTCTTAATTGGCCAGCAAGCCCACAGGATGGGCTTAACAAGGTCAATCAAGGGAAAATGACGTCCGTGAGCCGGATGCAGTTGGAGGCGGGAATGGAACCCGGAAACCAGCTGACCCGCTCCCAAGCCACATCCATTTACAAAATCGCGGCCAGTGTGTCTGTCTTCACGGAAGAAGATGCAAAAAACTTCCCGGAAATAGTGGAGAACCAAGGGTCTAGCGAGAATGAGGAACTGAAAGAAATTAGTATTAGTAAAAAAATAGTACTGGAGAAATTAATGGGGCTGAAAGCCGATAAATCCCCTGGATATGATGGCCTACATCCTAGGGTTTTGAAAGAGGTGGTTATAGAGATAGTGGATGCATTGGTTGTCATTTTCCAAAATTCCATAGATTCTAGAATGGTTCCCACGGATTGGAAGGTAGCAAATGTAACCCCACTATTTAAGAAAGGAGGGAGAGAGAAAACGGGGAAATACAGACCAGTTAGCCTGACATCAGTAGTAGGAAAAATGCTAGAATCTATTATTAAACATGGTAACAGAGCACTTAGAAAATAATAATAGCATTGGGCAGAATCAACACAGAATTATGAAAGAAAAATCATGTTTGACAAATCTGTTCGAATTTTTTGAGGTTGTAACTAGCAGAATAGATAAGGGGGAACCAGTGGATGTGGTGTATTTGGATTTTCAGAAGGCATTCGATAAGGTGCCACACAAGAGGTTATTAAACAAAATTAGGGCTCATGGGATTGGGAGTAATATATTAGCATGGATTGAGGATTGGTTAACAGACAGAAAACAGAGAGTAGGAATAAACAGGTTATTTTCGGGTTGGCAGGCTGTAACTAGTGGGTTACCACAAGGATCAGTGCTTGGGCCTCAGCTATTCACAATCTATATCAATGAATTGGATGAGGGGACCAAATGTAATGGCCCAAAAATTCGTGAGGAAGCCTTCGTGCGAGGGTAAGGCTTCCCCGCGATCTCTCACTGCGCGTTGGCTTTTTCAGTTCCAGCTCGCATGAACTTGATGTTCTGGACAGCTGCTGTGCTGGGCTTGCGTATCCCACAGGCGCAGTTAATTCGTGTGAGCTGTGGGATCACGTGACTCAGTTAGAGCCAATGGCAGCACACCATCTTCCATTCATAACTTTCACATAAGGGCTGTGAAAGCTATGAATACTATAGCCCCCCAAAAGAACAGCTAAACCTCAATTAAATTTAAAAAAAACCCATCACATTAATAAAATAAGTATAGTTAAATAAATTAACCATTTTAAATAAAAAATTAAATTTTTGAAAAAATTTAAAATCTTTTAAAAAGTTATAAAAATAAACTTACCTGTCTTTAAAGTCTCTAAAAAAGATATACCTGTTAAAAAAAATTCAAAATAATACTTAATTCACTACTTACCTTGTTAAAAGTGGGTCTTACTCCTCCTTTTTTTATGTGTAAAATCTTCCATACTTACCTGCGCGTTGAAACCACTAAGTGCACTGCATGCGCGCAGCCTGTAGCGCGCACGCGGTTCACCTAGGAACCGCCCCCTTTTCCATTCACCAAGTGCCGGTTTTCAGCGCATGCGCAGTGCATGCAGAAAACCGGCAATTGGAGACAGAATACACGAGAGTACACAGTGCATACTCTCGCGTATCAACACAAATTTTTGGGCCATTATATCCAAGTTTGCTGATGATACTAATCTAGGTGGAAATGTAAGTTGTGAGGAGGCTGTAAAGAGGCTTCAAGGGGATATAGACAGGCTAAGTGAGCGGGCAATAACATGGCAAATAGAATATAATGTGGAGAAATGTGAAGTTATCCACTTTGGTAGGAAAAATAGAAAACCAGAGTATTTATTAAATGGTGAGAGATTGGGAAATGTTGGTGTTCAGAGAGACCTGGGTGTCCTTGTACACGAATCACTGAAAGTTAACATGCAGGTACAGCAAGCAATTAAGAAAGCAAATGGTTTGTTGGCCTTCATTACAAGAGGATTTGAGGATAAGAGTAAAGAGGGACTAAATTCGGTTGATTTGCGCCTCCCATTAGCGCCCTTAATGGGGCGCAAATCAACTAGCGCCTGGGCGCGGTGCCGCTAACACCTCTCGCGAAATTCGCCGTGCGCAGCGCCCCGCTCGCGCCCCAGCTGTAAGATTTGATGGCGCCCCCCCCCCCAATTTACCACTGGACGCTATGTCCGCCAGGGTCAGGGGGCCCTACCTGCGGCCGGGGTGGTGCTAGTTAAAGGGGAGGTGGCGGGTGGCCATTTTTGTTGCTGGCCACCTGCCAGCACCTGCCCCCGTTGCTGTCCCCGGCCCCCGTGAAGTCCCCCCCCCCGCGGGGTGCCGGCTGCTCTCCGTGAGCCCGGCACGTTTGCCGGCACTCCCGATCCCTGGTGGCCCAGCTGGGCACCGGGACGCGCTGCGCCAGGCCCCTCCCCTTTAATAAGGGGAGGAAGGCCTGCAGTACCGCGGCACGTAGCACCGCGATATTGGCTCGCAGTGCCCCAAGAGGGACGCGGGGCGCTTCCAGTAGCGCTGCTCCTCCCTTCCGGGGTGCTACCTTGGAAAATCGGCTGCGGGGGAGCTAAATTTTTTCGGGGCGCCACCCAATTTTTACCCCAAGATGTCTTACTGCAATTATATAGGCCCTGGTGAGACCACACCTGAAGTATTGTGTACATTTTTGGGCGGTGAAATTTGGTTACGCCACGTTTGGGGGCGGTAACCGAATTATCGCCGGAGATTTAGCGCCCGACGTGGAAGTACCGACTCGTTGCCAAATTCGGCTTACCGCCCCGGCAAGGAAGTAGAGCACTATCTCGGGCGCTCCACTTCCTCTCGGGGCTGTGTCCAGGGCGCAAAGCATGGTAGCGCCGAAGCACTACGCGGTCGCTTCGCGTAGCGCTGGTGCCTTTCTGCGCCCCTCGCCCTCCAAGAAGGAGTTAGATATATTTCTTAAGGCTAAAGGAATCAAGGGATATGGGGAGAAGGCAGAGACAGGGTACTGAATTTGGATGATCAGCCATGATCTCATTGAATGGCGGAGCAGGCTCGAGGGGCCGAATGGCCTACTCCGGCTCCTATCTTCTATGATTCCCCTTCTGTTAGAGGGGATGGCCGCTGCACACTCTGTAGGGCCTCCAATGGCCCACGCTAGCCCACCAGGGCGGTGTGGTGCCATTGCTGCAGCCCGGCACTGAGATGCAGTGACGGGCTGCGCGTTGGCGGCCACGGACCACACCAAGGGCCGCCACGGAGGGCCGACCTGGAGTTTGGCCAAAAAAAGTAAAACGGCGGCATGGGTCCCAGCCATTCCTCCCTTTATTTAGCGCCCTTGCCAGCGGAGCTCGGCCCGGTTCGCGACCCGCCAGGCTGGCGCTGAGATTGCGGGGAGCACTCCAGAAGAGGCTGCAGCCGCGGGTAAGTCATCTGCTGCTGCTAGTGGGAGCATAGGGAAGGGGTCCAATCCCTGACTCCGGCAGGCGGGTGGGGGGAGGTCCGATCCCCGACCCAGGAGGGGTTGTATGGGGGGGTGGTCTGATGGGGGTGGAGCTTGGTGGGCCGGGGGGGGGAGCATTTACCTTCTCCCTGAAGCTGTCCTCGCCTCCCTTCAGCTGCCGGGTTTCCCGAGGCCTGGGAAAACCGGCCGACCACAGTTAAATCTGTAAAGCAGGTTAAATCAGAGGCTGCCAGCCTCATTAAAATAATGAATTGGCCAGCCCGCCTCCTGGGAGCGGGTTGGCTGCCTGCCTCTTGTCCTGCCTCTGAGAAACCCAGAGGTGGGCTGGGGTCGGGTTTGAGATTTTTAAAGTTTTAACATCTGACCCGACCCCAACCCACCCATATTGGGAGTTAAGATTCAGCCCATTAACTCTGTTTCTCTCTCCACAGATGTTGCCTGCCCTGTTGCATGTTTCCAGCATTCTCTGTGTTAATTTCAGATTTGCAGTGTTTTGCTTTTGTTTAGACAATTTTAGTTTGGTGTCGTACTGTCATTTCAATCAATATCCCATGGTTTCGTCTCAGACCAAATTTATTGTTCATAGAAAATGTGAAGTGCCCATGGAAAATGAAAAATCAATGTAAATGATTATCGAGCAAAGCAAGCTACAGGCTTAGATTCAGTGGTCCTGTGGCCCATGAAACCAAATGCACAAACAGGCACAGGAGAATCACAGAACTGAGAGAGTAGACGCTGCTACCATTTCCTACTAGGCTACAGTTCAGTGGTCCTTTGCATTTAGTGAGTGTCAGTGATTGTGCCCATTACTTGCCTAAGCCTCATTAAAGCCCTAGATTTAATGTAAAAATTTAAATGAATGCCCAGCACAATTCTATGGTTTTTGCCTTCGGTGTGTTCTTTTTCCTGTGTGTGAAAGAGCTTCTAAATTGTAATAGGCTTGGCTTGTTTTAGTTGCGGTGTTTACAGTATCTTTTTAATATTGTGTTGCATTTGTTAGAAATGTTTCCATATTTCTCACTTTTTATTAAGTATTTTTTTCAACAATTTGGGGAGGAAGTTTTGTTTACTACTTACGGTGAGTTTGTTTTAAATGTACTTCAAATGGACTGGGCCTCCCGTTGATACCATTGGGCAGCCAGCTGGTGTGCTCTAATGGTTGTCCACCTAAAAGTTAAAATCTAACCTTCGCCGTGCAGCATGTTGCCCTTAAAGAGCTGCAGTGCATGTTTAAATAAATGCAGACACTTACAGGTAAGTGGCCACTTATAGATAAGTGGATAAGTAAGTTGCATGTGGAGACAAAAGTTGTTAGAGACTTTCTCAAGGCTCAAAAATTATTTTAAAAGGTTTTCAAACTTTGAAACCCTGTATAAGAGGTGGGGAGGAGGGGGGTGTTCCGGCCGAGAACAAAAGGACGGAGGGCTGAACCATCGGAGCTGCTCCCACTCCACCACCGTGACATGGCCGGAAGTGTGACAGAAACCCCATTTAGTTATGGTGGTGGTGCGGGAACAGCTCTGAAAAGGTTCCGGGCTATGGAATCTGGAAATGGAATCTGCGAGCAAGTGTTGGAGCAGCGCTTAACCCGACCCCATTCTGACAACTGGAAAAGTGGCCGTGCTGCTGCAGGAGGATTATCCTGTTTGGCACTCGAGGACAACAATACACAATGCCTGGCAGGACATTGTCTGCAGTATTTGCAGCACTTGGGAACAGATGCAGAAGACACCACACTCTAAGGAACCTGGCATGGTAGGACTATCCAACAGTACCATGTATCAGGAAGATGGCCTAAGATTTTATGGCAGAGTTTTGCCTGTCAAATCCGTTCCATGTTTACTGATCACCCATGCTGAGCCTACATGTAGCCTTACAGTTCTTTAATTACATCTCATGCATACCCAAATATCAGGATGGCACACAGTCCAAATGCAACATGCAACCAAAAGCAAGTTAATAGGGTGAGATATGTTGATAGGATGAGATGAAGTAAGGTGGGAGGAGGCTCACGTGGAGTATAAACACCAGCATAGAACTGTTGGGCCGAACGGACTGTTTCTGTGCTGTCATCTTCTATGTAATTCTATTTAATTTTATGCAATCACCAAACTCACGCCTTCCAGGAGGTTCCCACATCAAACCACTGCAACACAAACATGGTCACTTACTGATACCCAGGATGGGCTTCAGTTTATGTACATAGAAACCATTAGTGCCCCCACCCCACCACTGTACCATCGGAAATTCAGGAGGGTGGTGGCATTGGGCAGTAACGTTATTGTTATTTAGTGGTAAAGGGATGCAAGTGGTGGCTATGCCAATAAATGCATCAGTCACCTGTTGGCTGCATGTGTGGGCAGTACATTAACTAATCCTCCTGGTATTAGCCAGCTAGCTTTAGGTGAGTTCATTCAATGACTTTAAGACATTACGCTCACAATCAAAGTTTAGCTTAATCAAAGTTTAATCCTCCAAATAAGATGAAGTACTTATAAATCAAGTGAACCTGATTCAGGGAAACGAGGTCTATCGAGCATACTATTGAGCTCAAACTTGCCAGGTCGAATCCAAATTCCTGTTCAATTCCCCACAATTTACACCTTTCTGAACTACATTTCTTATCAAAATATCCATACGTGGGA
The DNA here is from genome assembly GCA_030390025.1 of Squalus acanthias. Taxonomy (NCBI): domain Eukaryota; kingdom Metazoa; phylum Chordata; class Chondrichthyes; order Squaliformes; family Squalidae; genus Squalus; species Squalus acanthias. Next base: position 22,106,252 of record CM059438.1, on the reverse strand, counting down.
AACTACACAGACTTCAAACTACAGATGAGTGAATAATGGGTGGTCTATATTTCTTCTATTGATTGTCATGGATGAGGATGATCTCACATTCCAACATGTTGTTTTTCTTCATTTTCTCCACCCTCTTATTCTTCCCAAGGTTCACTGACCAGCTTTCAATTGGGCATCAACGGGCTAGTGTGCAATGGTACCATATGTGAAGGCCCATCAAAACTTAACAAGACAATGGAATGAACAGGCCTCAACTGAAACCAATCACTTCAGCACGAAACCATTTTTAGTAAGGGGTTCTGGGAGCGAAGAAAGAACAAAGGAGCTGAACATGTATAATACCCCAAGGAATTCCCCAAGAGCTCTCTCTCTCCGGACTCTCCCTCTCAGCTCTGTCCAGAAGCAGCATGTTCCAGGAAGACACTCGATGACCAGACCACCATCAACTTACCTGGCTGGATTTCGCACTGTTAAAACCCCTGTTTGGTGAGCATTATCCCTGATCTCCTGAAACCGAAACCTAGCTAGGTAGAGGGATTTTTGGGAGGGATAAGGGTTTTTGTATATTGTCATTCTCCCTCGCCTGTACTGTGTGTTCCCCAACCTGTTTAAGTGTGAAGTGTGTTTTAAGTTTGTTACCTTTTACTTTTAATAAAAGTCAAAATTCTTTCATTGGAACCTGTTGTCTACTGCATCTTTATTCACAACCCCTAAATAAGTCCTAAGGTCTGAACCTGGGGCGTGGGAGCGATTCGAACCGCTCACTGAGTCAGGGGTAAGGCAGACCCCTACCACCACCACCCCCTACAGCCCCATCTAGAACACTGTGCCCAGATCTGGTACCCTTACATGTTGGGAGATATAGAAGCCCTGGAAGAGGTTCAGAGCTGGGCCAGTAGATTAATGCTGAGCTTCAAAACCCTTAGCTGTCACGATAGGCTCAGAGAGCTGGGCCCTTTTACTCCAGAAATATGTAGTCTTTGGGGTGCCTTGACTGAAGCATTTATAATGATGAAGGGACTAGACTGTCCAGGTAGACAGATTATTTGAATTAAATAAATTAGAGAGAATGAGGAGACTTGCATAAAATGTTATGTAAGTATAGAACTAGGTTAGGTGTCAGGAGGATTTTCTTTTTGCAGAGGGTCATTGACCGTTGATAGGTTGCTGGCTCATGCATCGAGTGCGATTTGCTACAAATGGTCAAAAAGGACGTGCATTAGCTCCTGGAGGAGGCTGATGTCACTGCGTGCAAAAGTTCGGTGGGCTGTTGGGTAATGTACCTCCTGATCACTGTTATCTCCTGGAACTTACTTTTAATAACCTTTGGGAGTTGGAGAGGAATTTCCCAGAATTCCTTTTCCCCTGACTAAGCCTAGGGATTTTTTAATCTGCTTTTTTGCCTCGTCAGGAGATGACTTGGCTGGCGGTGAGTGAGGAGCATTGAAGGTCATGTTGCCTAATTGCAGCACAACTTGATGGACCAACTGGTCCTATGTTTGTATGTATCTGATGGTCTTATTTCCTTTCATCTCTGAGTCAAAAAATGGTGATTTCATTTTGCATATTATGTTCAATCCTAAAATTGGAATATGTTTACTCATGCTTTTTTAAAAATATTATCATAAAATTGAACGAGATAACTAATTAAAAGAAAAGGTGAAACTGCTATCCATTTTCACACTAGCTGCCACTGAGCTGTAGCGTGTTAGTTTTTCATTAGCAGATTCAGTTATGTTTGAAATTTACACAGCCATTGTGCCCATTCTTCAGAACCTATTACAGTAGATCTTCGGTAATGAGCACTTTCAGCTTTACACTGGTGATATAATTAAATCTGATGATGGATCATCCCCAGAGTGCTGTGGTGCCTAATGGCCTCAGTGATGCAAAAAATAAACACCTGAACGAGTACAAACCATTCAGTTCTTTCTTCAGTCTTTCAAGAAAAACTGTAGCAAAGGAATTGTAAAGATAGATAAGCTGTACATCAGGATACAGAATAACTTTCACGCAATGTTTTTTATAATTAGGAAACCAAAGGTGCCATGGTCCATAATGCAGAACATCACTGAGGTTGTAAACAGTAAAAGAGATGAGAGGGGCTCTCCCTGGAAATATTCTGGATGTATTCCATCGGCCCCCTTTATAAGGGAGCTCAAAAATTCTGCAAAAAGTTTTACAGTCTTTGAGGGTTCAGTTCACCTCCCACGCCGGGACATGTTGGGCTCATATTAATTCCCATGCTGGTAGACCCCTCCACCATTCCCCTTCTGAAGTGGGGAGCCATGTTAGGGCAGATGGAAGAAACTGACAGTGAAAACCAGGACCCAGTGTATCTGGGTCCTGACCTAATTCCCAGCCCTTCCACTACATCTGCCAGACGTACTCAGATTTTGGGACCCAAGTGTTTATTTCCCTTTTAAACACCTGAATTTATTCCACATCTACAGCCTTTGGAGCAGTGCATTCTACATTCTCACAACCCTTTGTGCCACGATTTTTATCTGGATTTATGTGTGAGTGGCTTAGTTTTAATTTTATGATTATTTACCCATGTTCTGGGTTCCCCTACTAAATGGAAGAATTGTTTCCTATTTACTCTGTCAAATCCCTTCTGTCCCGTCCTTATTTTACACACCTCAATCAAATCACCCCTTCACCTACTTATCTCCAGGAAATATAACCCAACGTTATTAAGTCTCTCACTGTAGCTCAACCCCTTTGCCCAGGTATCATCCCAGTGGATAGCTGCACAAATTTCTCCAAGGCCAGTGAATCTTTGTCAAGTTGGGTCACCAAAACTGAGCACCTTGTTCTGAATGAGATGTGACCGGTGATCTGCACAACCACATTAGCACCTCCTTGATTTTATATTGACATCAAATCACCAACAAACACCTTAGGATCCATGCTTTGGTTGGTCACTAATAACAATATAGGTGGAAAGGAGGTTCACTTTGCCAAAGGTATAAGAGGTCATATTTTTTCATACTCAAACCAGAAGATTTTGGAAGGAAAAGGGATATTAAAGGAAGTTTTTAAAATGCTTAAGAAGCAGGTCTTCATCGCCAAGAGGAAAAGCTGGAAGTTAAGAAATGTTAAGTGTTTAATCTGACAGAAGTAAACTTGTAAAGTGTATTAAACTGTTATAAAACTGGTGGAGTCCCTGAGTACAGAGAGTAAATTATCTGTAAAGAAATAGGGGGCGAAATTTGGTTGCTTTGCTCCTCCTGTTAGTGCCGGGGGGTGCTAACCCTCAAAGACTGTAACACTTTTTGCAGAATCTTTGAGCTCCCTTATAAAGGGGGCCGATGGAGTACATCCAGAATATTTCCAGGAAGAGCCCTTCTCATCTCTTTTACTGTTAGGCGCCGCTAACGCTTCCTGCGAAATTCAGCTGGAGGTTAGCGGTGGCGGTAGCCGGTAGCGTCCTGTGGCGCTGCGCCACTAGCGATGACATCATCGCTGTGCGCAGCACCCCACTCGTGCCCCAGCCTCAAACCTGGGTTGCGCCCCCGAACTGTTGCCGGACGATATGTCCGACAGGGTCATGGTAGCGTTTTTGCAGCCGCGGCAGCGGTATTTAAAGGGACAGGTGTCGGGCGGCCATTTTTTTTCTGGCCGCCTGCCAGTACCTGCCCCCGTTCCCCTCTTTTATTCGGGGTGCCGGCCTCGATCGCTCAGCCCGGCCCTCCTCTTGAGGGCCAGGCTGCATTCCCGGCACCCCGCTCCCCAGTGGTCCAGCAGGGCCCCGGTGCGCGCTGTGCTAGGCCCCTCCCCTTTAATCAGGGGAGGGAGGCCTACAATTCCGTGGTGCTACGTGCCGACGCGCGTGGCGCTGTTGCACGTAGCACTGTGATATTCACTGGTAGCGCCCTAGGAAGGAGGGGGAGCGCTTCCAGTAGTGCCCCGCCTCCTGCTTGGGGCGCTACCACTGAATTTACGGCGCAGCGGCGCTAACTTTTTCGGGGCGCTAAAAGTAGCACCCTGGCAAAGTTAGCACCCCAAAGGGGGCGCCACCAAATTTTTCCCCATAGTGTTTGTGCAATTAGCTAAGGTAGGATGAGAAGGTGATGACTGAAAAAGAAGACAAGAACCAAGGACAGCAACTAGCCACAGGCATTCCCAGAGGTGACGTCGAGCACCCCAGAGGAAATAAGAACATAAAAACATAAGAAATAGGAGCAGGAAGAGGCCATTTGGCCCTTCGAGTCTGCTCCGCCATTCAATAAGATCATGGCTGATCTTCTACCTCAATTCCACTTTCCTGAACTATCCCCATATCCCTTGATTCCAATAATATCCAAAAATCTATCGATCTCTCTCTTGAATATACTCAATGACTGAGCCTCCACAGCCCTCTGGGGTAGAGAATTCCAAAGATTCACCACCCTCTGAGTGAAGAAATTTCTCCTCATCTCAGTCCTAAATGGCTGACCCCTTATTCTGAGACTGTAACCCCTGGTTCTAGACTTCCCAGCCAGGGGAAACATCCTCCCTGTATCTACCCTGTAAGAATTTTGTATGTTTCAATCAGATCACCTCTCATTCTTCTAAACTCTAGAGAATATGGGGGAAAAATTCAGTTGGTTGCGCCTCCCGTTAGCGCCTTAAGAGGGCGCTAATGGGGTGCAAAGCAGCTAGCGCCCGGGCGCAGCGATGTTTGCGCCGCTCGCGAACTTAACTAGACATTTTGCGGCGGCGCTAAACTTTATCGCCGCGATCTCCTGCGCGCGCAGATTGTGACGTCATACGAGAGTGCAACGCCCTTGTGGCGCCCCGGAGCAGAATTTCAGTGGCGCCCCCATCCTTACCGCCTGGCGCATCCAACGACCGGAAGAGTGGAACGCTAACAATCGCTGTGGGGCTGGGGGGGGCGCTATTTAAAGGGGGCCTCTTCCTGTCTTTCTCTGTGGTTGACATTTTTGCACCACTCGTTCTGAGAGAGAGAGAGAGATTCGGAGAGAGAGAAAGAGAGACTTCTGCATTGAGTCAACGCTGTGTGAGGTAGTTTTGGCTACTCATCCTAACTTCGCTGGTACTTTGGTTTCTGGCCTTCATAACTTTGCTTGCTAAGAGATATGGGGGCTGCACTGATGGGGGGCGTCGTCCTGCGCCAGCTGAATCGGAGGAGACAGAGACGCAGAGAGAGAGTGGCAATGATGGCCAGACGTTGGAGGGCCAACAGGCGTCTGTACAGGAGAGCTTACCCTCCCAGGGTATATCGTGAACAGCTCTCCTACATTCATATGTCTGATGAGCAGTGTCTGCGAAGGCTGCGCTTCAGCAAGGAGGTGGTCACTGAGCTCTGCCACCTGCTGCAGCCAGATCTGCAGCCTCAACTGAGGTCCAGGACGTCTCTGTCGGTGGCAGTTAAGGTCACAGTGGCTCTGAACTTTTATGCTACTGGCTCATTTCAATCTGCTGTTAGGGACATCGCCAAAATCTCCCAGTTCGCGGTGCATTGCTGCATCAGGAAGGTCACAAATGCCCTCTTTAAAAGGAGACGAGAGTTCATCTCTTTCCCCATGACCCCAGACAAGCAGCAAGAACGCGCTCTGGGCTTTGCGAGGATAGCGGGCTTCCCCATGGTGCAGGGCGCCATTGACTGCACGCATGTGGCTTTGCGTGCTCCGCATGAGAATGCCGAGGATTTCCGGAACAGAAAGGGGTTCCATTCCTTGAATGTTCAGTTGGTCTGTGACCACAGACAGCTGATACTCGCTGTCAATGCCCATTATCCTGGCAGCTGCCACGATGCTTTCATCCTGCGCCAGACTACTGTGGCAGAACTTTTTGAGGCACCGCATCAGCCAGTTGGTTGGCTTCTCGGGGACAAGGGGTATCCACTGAGCATCTGGCTGATGACACCGCTCCGTATGCCCAACACCCCTGCTGAGCTGCGGTACAACGAGAGCCATCAAGCTACCAGGAACATCGTGGAGCACACAATCGGCGTGCTCAAGCAACGGTTCCGCTGTCTCGACCATTCTGGAGGAGCCCTGCAGTACTCGCCTGAGCGAGTTTCCAACATCGTAGTTGTGTGCTGCATGCTGCATAACATGGCAATCCTCAGGACCCAGCCAATGCCACCAGGCCTTGGAGCACCACCAGAGGAGGAGGAGGAAGAGGAGGAAGAGGAGGAGGAGGATGATCAGCAGCAGCACCAAGGCGTGAGGGCGGCCCACAATGGTGAAACTGCAAGGGCCGTCTGTCAGCGGCTGATAGCAAGCCGCTTCTAGGCCCCTGCTGTGGAAATGGCTTCTGCCATTGAGAACAGCATGAATGAACCCAACACGCAACCCCTAAGCCGGCCAAGGCACCAATGATTCCAAACACCAAACATGTATATTTTGAGTACCAAAACTTATTTATTTTACAAACTCTGTGTGTGTCATTTCTTCATGACAAACTCATACAAATAAACATAAAAAAACAGTCATTACCATAACTGGTTCTCACAACCTGGAGATCATGTGCAAAACACTCAACAAAAGTTTGACCACGAACCTCGGCCTTTAATAAAAAAATGACCAGCATTTTGTCACACCTCCTACATCGAGGGTGAACTCCTTCCCGTGCGCCCTTCCCCCCTTTTTACCCTACTGCTCCTCCGCAATGGGACCTCAATGGCTGCAGCAAGGCTGGTGGAAGGCTGCTGACTGTCAGGCCCTGACAATGCAGATGCCCTTGAGGGACGGCCTCAACCAGTTCTGGGCCTGGAGGGCCCGGCTACAGACTGCACCAACTCTGCATGGGCGACAGCAGTCTGTCCTACAGGCGGTGGCAACTGCAGTGGAGAAGTGACAGTGGTGGCAGCAGGAATGCTGTCATCTTGAGCGAGGACAGCAACTCCCTGCTCGACCGGCACACTGGCACTCCCACGGGGCAGCACCTCAGCATCCGGAGCAATCTGCTGGAGCACACATTGCTGGCCTGCTGCGGCGCGGTGAGAGCCCCGGGGAAATGTGAACGAACCAGCGAGGATGGCAGCAGACAGTGCTCGCGTGACCTCAATCTGAGTCTGCATGAGAGCAGTCTGAGATTGAATTGCAGCACTGAGCTTCAGTGTCGCATCCGCCTGCGCTGCAGCGAAGTGCTCCACACTCCTTGCCAGTGCTTCAATGCATTCGGGCACCCTACCCACTGCAGCCATGAGCTCAGTGTGCATGCCCACCGCCTGGGTGTTCATTTCCGCGATCAGCCGCTCCTCCTCTGCGTCCAGTGCAGCAGGACTCGTTGGCATACTCTCCCTCCGGGGAGAAGGCCCCCGAGCTTCCCTACCCCCATCGCGTTGCTGCAGCCCGCTGGGTCCTGGAGCTTCACCCTCATCAGACCCTTCCCCCCTGCTCCCCTCCAGGGAAGGCGTGTTCCCAGTGTCGGCATGGGCTTCCTTGGGAGAGGGTGGCACTGATGCTCCGGCTTCCTCTTCCTCCTCGGCTGCAGCTTCACTCCCACTGGCAGCTTCAGGGCCCGTCTCCTCAGCTGGTGAATCACCATCTGAAAGCAGGGAGGTACAAGAGTGGCTTTAGCGTGAGGACAGGGTGGCATTAAGGGAGGAATAAGTGCAGCGAGTTAGCAAGTTGGATTGAAAGTGTCAAAGGCTGGTGTTGTGAGGGACAAGTGGAAGGACAGAGGACAAAAAGGTGATGACCTTACCATTGCTGTCCAGAACGGGGTCGGCGTCTCCAGTGGCGACGGGACCGATCACCCGGCTTGCCACAATCCTGTGGACGCGCTCCTCAAGATCGCTGAGGGGTTGCAGCTGAGGCCGCCCTCCACCCGTCCGTTGCTGCTGTCTCCTATTATGCGCCAGCTTGGCCTGCAAGAAAAAGGACGGCGTCTGAGTAAATATACAGCCATGGTCTTGCCTGATGTGCCTCCCATAGGTGAATAGCCCTTACTGTATACAGCCATGGTCTTGCCTGATGTGCCTCCCATAGGTGAATAGCCCTTACTGTATACAGCCATGGTCTTGCCTGATGTGCCTCCCATAGGTGAATAGCCCTTACTGTATGCAAAGTATGGAATGTGTGTGTGTGCTTCATGAAAGGGCCATAGGTGTTGGATGAGTGTTGTGCATTGGGGTTTTAAGACCCTCTGGCCATAGAGTGAGGTTGAGATGGAGGGATGGAGAGGTATTGAGAAAAAGCCACTCACCCTGACGACCCGAGTGAGGTCGTTGAACTTTTTCCGGCATTGGACATGGGTCCTGGGCACCATGCTCCTGGAGGAGACGCGCTGAGCCACCTCCCTCCACACTCTTCTGTAGTCGCGCGGCAAAGGCCTCCTGCCACTCTCTGGGTACAGTATTGCTCTTCGGCGCTCCACCGCGCCAACCAGAGCATCCAAGGCCCGCTCGGTGAAGCGCTCAGCTCGTTCTCTCACCCTCTCCATACTTGGCTGGAAAATGGATTCACAGGTCTCTCCAGGCCGAGATTCAAGGCTGCAATGAGCAGGGTGTGGCTGGGGAGCAAGATCGCCCCCCCCCTTTAAGAACTGGCCGGCGCCAGTGTGTCTGTGTTCCCTCGCTAACTGGCAGCACCTGCGCTGCGCTCGCGCTCTGAGTTAGCGCCTCACTCCTCGGCCTTTGCGCCTTAAGACAGGTGTGCAGCGCCTGATTTAGCGCTCCAATCACCTCCCGGGGCGTTAAAAGTGAAGTTTCCAGTCAGTGGTGATAATTAGCGCCAGGCGCTAATTTTTGCGCCCGGACGATATTTGCGCCCCAAACGGGGCGCGACTGAATTTTCCCCCCAATATGCCTAGTCTACTCAATCTGTCCTCATAGGACAATCCCCCCCATCCCAGGTACCAGTCTGGTGAGCCTTTGTTGCACTCCCTCAATGGCAAGTATATCCTTCCTTAGGTAAGGAGAACAAGGCCGCGAAATTTGGCTTCTTTGCGCCTGCCGTTAGTGCCTCCGGGGGTGCTAACGGGGTGCAAAGGGCTTTTCGCCCGGGCAGGGAACGCCCCCCGAGAAATTCGGCAGGGCGCTACTGAGGCGCTAGCTGATAGCGCTGCGCCCCCGCCAGTAGTGCCCCGGGCTGCTGCGCCGCCGGCGATAACGTCATCGCCGTGTGCCGTGACCCCTTACTGCCCCGTCGCAGAAATTTGGCTGCGCTTTGTGAGGCTGCCACGGGTGATGTCAGCACCAGCCTGACGGGTCGCGAAACGGGCCGATCTCCGCTCGCAGGGTGCTAATTAAAGGGTGGTGCAGCTGCGACCCAAGTCGCCATTTTACTTTTTTTGGCCGACCTCCAAGTCGAACCTCCAAGTCGGCCCTTGGCGTGGTCTGTGGCCGCCATTGTGCAGCCCGGTACCGTGTCTCGGTACCGGGCTACAGCAATGGCACCACGCTGCCCTGTTGGCTAGTGTGGGCCATTGGAGGCCCTGCAGAGTGTGCAGCGGCCCTCCCTTTTAACAGAAGGGGAAGGCCGCTGAAACGCGTCAGCGCTACATGGTGCGGCTGCGTAGCGCTCCGGCGCAACCGTGCTTTGCGCCCCAACACCGCCCCGAGAGGAAGTGGAGTGCCCGAGATGGCGCTCTGCATCCTCGTCGGGGCGGTAAGCCAAATTAAGCGGCCGGGGCGGTATTTTCAGTAATACACAATGCAAACTGTAAACGTAACCTTGCTCAGCTATTGTAGTCTTGCATATTGAATGTAGTTCCATTAATACTGTTATAAAGCTTAGAGAAAAACAGCTCACACTGAGATAGATACATTTAATACTATACTATATTTAATATATTATACTTGTGCCTGTAATGATTTAAACTGTCTGTTAACAATATGTTCCTAGGTATATATTAGAATTCTCAATGTTTACCCTTATAGTAGTGTTAATTGTGTTATCATCGATATGTCAAAACATTAATATTAGTTAATGTATCATTTTTGGTGACACTGGCAATTAGTCGTTAGTTACGTCACTCAGGAATATACTGCGTCCCCCTAGTGGTTGATCACAATATTTGAGATTAGGTAATTTAGCATGATTCCAAGGCAAGCTACATTTTAGGCATCTTATAACCTCAGATGTAAATGGTAAACCACTGACGCAATTTTCTGATGTAGAATTATAGGAAAGGGGCATAAGATTTTTCCCATACGCTTTGAGTAATGGGCCTAGAAATTGGTCAGCGCAGCACACATTTTTCGGGTGCTGCTTGGACTATTAAGGCGTCAAAGTGGCAGGAAGGAAGTGTGCTAACCACCACATTGGTTAAGGAAGTTGCGATGTTGGAAGGAATACCCATTGGCACAATGGAAATAGCCCCTGCCACTTCTGGCATTCCCCACAGGAAGCAGCACCAGATGTGTAATACATCCACTGCATTATATGCAGGGCGGGAAAAGAGCTGTAAGTGCATCGTTTGGATTTGAACTCCCCGGTGGAGGAAGTTAAAATTCCTCCTTGTGAGAGTAAAACTTGAGTTCCAACTCCTTCCAATGATTCCCTGGAAAAAAGTATCTCCTTCTTCTCTGAGTATATTATCAGGTGTCTCAGAGTGCATGATTCTCCTTCAGTGCCTCTGCAAAGAGCTGCAATTGAGCATCATCTCTTTTCCTGTGCTTTTGACATCACAGAATCTTGTCTAACATCCATCCAGCTTCTTTTATTGCTAGAGATCACATTTAATAGCTTAGCGACCAATTTCTAAAATGCTTTACAGATGCAACGATTTGCTTGATTCATGGTGACCGTCCTTATCAGCACCTCTCCACAATAAGTTTGACTTCCTGGATCTGTAAATCTTGTTTTTTCTTGCCTTGGGTTAAAGATGTAATTTTGTATAATTTTATTACTGTGTTGCCATTTATAATGGTCAAACCACCTAATTTCTCGCTGATTATCCCAATTACCGAAAACATGGTTTGACTGAATAGTTTAATTAATTGATAACACTAAATTAGCATGCAAGAACGTGGCATACTACTGGTGTGATGGTAACTATGCTTCTTTACTGTATAATTACTATTAAATAGCCTTAAATTCCATAGACATGATAGGAATCATTTTGCAAGCACTGTTCCTGGTGAGGACTCTCGTTAGACAGGAGTACAGGTTGCAGCATTGTCTTTTACAGTGTTATAGACCTATCTCCAATGTACACACCTGGTGAGGCTCTACACAGAGAGTGACGTTTCCAAAAATTACCGCAGATTGTTCTGGAGCATGCCATTCAGGTTAAGTGTGGTTGTCACTTGATCCATAAGACACTCAAAAGTTATTAATTCCCAGGAATCTGAGTAGGATAATAGTTACCTAATGACCCTGAAATTGCGGTCTCTCAGAGTACGCCATCGTAATCCATTTGAAAGGTCCCACAACTTCCGGGTTTCCGCATGTGCTTGTGCAAGCATGAGATCCGGAACTTGCGATCTGTCAAGGTACGCCTGGACAGATCATCCGAACCACATGGAAAATCAGTATTGCTGGCACAGAGTTGGGCTATTTGCCCAACAACTACCCAGCAATTGCCTACGAAACTCTTACCGCTGGTAAAAGCCTTAAATTAAACATTTAAAAATCAAAAATTATGCCATTAGCGCCTTAAGAGGGCGCTAATGGGGCGCAAAGCATCTAGCGCCCAGGCGCGGCGAAGTTTGCGCCGCTCGCGAAATTAACTAGACATTTTGCGGTGGCGCTAAACACTACCGCCACGATCTCCTGCGCCAGCAGATCGTGACATCAGTCGAGTGCGCAACGCCCCGGTATCGCCCCGGAGCAGATATTGAGTGGCGCCCCCTGCCTTACTGCCTGACGCTAGCAACGACAGGTTGAGGGGAGCGTTCTGCAGTCATGAAGGGAAAGGGGGAGCGCTATTTAAAGGTGACCGCTTCCTGCCTTTTACTGTTGGTGCCATTTTTGAACTACGCATTCTGAGAGAGAGAGAGAGAGAGACTTCTGGAGAGATTCAACGTTGTGTGAAGGAGTTTTGGGTACTGAGCAGCACTTTGCAGGTTCATTTTGATTTGCCATTCCTTGTATCGATTTAGAAGAGACTGTGGGGGCTGCACTCTGAGCTCTTTGCCTGGTACTCTCCATTGTTCTTTCCAGCAGATTTGATGTACAGGTCTCTCCAGGCCGAGATTCAAGGCTGCAATAAGCAGGATGTGGATGGAAAGCAAGATTAACCATCCCCTTTAAGAACTGGCCCGTGCCATTGTATGTGTGTTCCATTGCTGACTGACATTACATGAGCTTCGCCAGCGCTCTGAGGTAGCGCCTCGCTCCTCGGCCTTTGCGCCTTAAGACAGGTGTGAAGCGCCTGATTTAGCGCTCCAATCACCTCCAGGGGCGATAAAAGTCAAGTTTGCAGTCGGTGGCGATAATTAGCGCCAGGCCGTAATCTTTGCGCCCGGCCGATAATTGCGCCCCAAATGGGGCGATACTGAATTTCTCCCCCTAAATTTTTATTGCAGTTGGTGCAATGAAGGGACTTATGAATAAAATTGCAACTCAGTACATTTATATTTATTAGAATTTTGTACATTGTATAATAATTTGAGGATTCCATTGCATATCATTAGGAAATTCCCTTCATAAATGATTGCAATGGAATCCTCCGTTGTGATTGGAGGACCGGGCCCACGTCATCCCAGGGACGCTTCCGAACCGCCTGCGTCCCTGGAATCCGTGGGCCTTTATGCTGCTGCATGGCCGGAGGCCCGAGACCGGAACTCTACACAGCCTGGGCGCCTGGAGGTAGGTTCGTAAAGGTTTTGCGGATCGGAGGCATACTCTGGAGGAACCAACCACAATTTCTAGCCCAATAACTTTTGATTGCCTCTCACCCATTTGCTGGTAAATGCTTCCATGAAATCATTAATTGACAGCAATAATAAGTGTTTTACTACAAAATTGTTCGGGTTCCGATAGTTCTCACAAAACCATGTTGAACTTCCATTCTTTCCCTTTATACAAAGATCAAAGCAACATCCCTATACTTAACGATGCCCAAGTAACTTTACAGCTTGGATCTTTTTAACATTTCCATCGGCATCTGTTGCAGAGGTAACCTCAGTGGCTAATGATCTGTTGGTGACGGCTCATTAACAGTCTATTTAATGTTCTGAGGTTTCTGTTCATCAAAGATCTGATGAGCTGCAGGAAACGTTGGAATTTCATAATAACGCTTTGTTTTTAAAAGCTAGACAGATTTAAAGCTACATAGGAACAAACAAGCGAGCATTCAAAACATTGGGGTGAAATTCAACTTCTGCAGGAGCGCAAAACAGATGGTGGCTTATCGGCCTCCCGTTATACACGCCTTCCTTTTCCTTTCCTGCCGAAGTTGAATTGCATCCCTATTATATTTTGGCACAGGCACGATGGGCCGAAAGGCCTCCTTCTGGGCTGTATCATTCTATGATTCTAGTCCTCTGTATTCTTGTTAACTCAGCCACCTCAGTAGAAAAGGTATTGTTTGGAATAATTTGAGGAGAAAGGTGCACCATTTCCTGCACCACCACTATCTGTTTGAAGACAGGTTCCAGCCAACAAAATTATTGATGCCCACACAAAAAAATTTCCATCTAAATGGGGACAACACCTTTGTCCATGAGCACCAGCACTTCTCTGGTGCCACGATGGCCATCTGGTATGTTGTTGGGAAGGGACCAGACTGCCCATGCACTCTTTAGAATAAAGATCATGATGCCTTTTGTCACACCTCGGCAGATAAACAGTCAGGAGGATTAAATGTAGCCGTCTGCCATTGTAAGTTACACATGCATTGTTCTCTATCTATATATGCTTTGTCGATTTTGTATTCCTTTACTTCACCTGACGAAGGAGCGGTCGCTCCGAAAGCTTGTGATTTCAAATAAAACTGTTGGACTATAACCTGGTGTTGTGCGACTTCTCACTTTAGAATAAAGATATACAACCATTTGGATTTAGGGGCCGGATATACGTATCGAAACCAGTGGTTTTGCCACATATGATTATGCAGAAATGCAAGTCCCTCGTAGACCAAAAAAATTCGAAATCCACATATTCAAAAAGTGATACCCTTCACACACAAAACAATGTGAGACCCCCTCATACATAAAAAGTGAAGTCTCCAAGAAGGAACCAAGTATTAACTGCATGGCTTTAAAAACGGAGGCCTGGACTTTCCACTAGGTTGTGTTGGTAATTCGCCCAAAATCAGCCAAACCACGCAAAAGTTCGAGGAATTTCAAGCGCAAATTACGTCCAGCGCAAATTAAGTTCCCACGATCTTTTGCACTGGTTTCAATACCATTGCGCTGGAAGCCGGATCCGTCCACAAAACTGACTACGCCCCCAGATCAAATTAAGCACCATGGTGAGTTTCCGCTAATTGCGCCCGTTTGTGGGCCTTCGAAGAGGCTCTTAAAATTAAGCTACTTTTAGGCGCTAGGGCACCATTGGCCCCTTTTGAAAGCTTTTAATTTTTTAAATTTATTATGACATTGACTACTGTACAGCAATGTAACTAGTAAATGGGTCTGTATGGTTTTTTAAAGTCATTTTCAGTTATTTAAAATCGGGTTACTCACAGGTGGTGGATTAGTAACTCTGATTAAAAATGCTTATTTTTTTGTGATTAAATCCATTTTCACCTGCATTAATAAAACTGCACCAAGTTACCACTCTTAAATATATCACAGAATATTTTAATGCATTTTTTTAAAAATTATGTTCTAAAACACTGCCCGATTGAGCCGGTTCATGAAAATTTTACGTTCGGCGATATGCAAATGAGTTTAAGCGGAAACTTGAGCAAAAAATTCTCTTTGCAAAACTAGTGCAATTTTTAGAGCAATTTGCGCCCAGATCGCTTGTTGCGCCCAAAGCAGAAACTCTTGGCCTGGAGTGTTTTTATTTTGGAACTGAGCTATGGATTATGCAATCTGTATTTCCATTGATGTTATCAATTACTTGGATAGACAAATTGCACTAAACTTTTTGCAGTTCATGGTAGGAACTCAGTAGCGTTTAGTCATAAAGTTGCATAAATACAAATGCAGCCCATAAACAATTACTATCTACTTTTAATTCAACGTCGCTCATTTTAAATTATCTCATACTTCCATTTTTTATCACTACATTCCTACTTCGCTATTACGTGTTTGCTCTATTTGAATTATTAGATAATTCTATTTTTAACACACAAACTATTTCAAATTATCAAGAGTAGACTGTATACTCAAATAAGAGGTTTGATAGAGCACAGGAGATAATCCCAGATTCTATAAACACTTACGTGTAACAGTCATGTAATTGGTCAAACATAATAACAGAATACAGGTCTAAGGTTAACTAAAATATTACATACCCAAAGCAAAGCAACTGATTGTTTTATTCAGGGAAGCTATTATTTTCCACAACTAGTGTATACACAACAAGCCACCTTAGAGTAAGCTTAGTCCAACAAAGCTCTTTTACGTGACATAATTAAATATTATTTGCTCATGGAGAGTCAGAATATTTGATATTTAATAACAATAACCTGAAGGAAAAAAGATTGCAGGGCTACAGGGAAAGGGCAGGGGAGTGGGACTAGCTGAAGTGCTCTTGGAGAGAGCCGGGACGGGCCGAATAGCCTCCTTCTGTGCTGTAACCATTCTATGATTCTCTGATGCTATGTCATGCGAGGCATAACATCAGGGCTACTAACTTAGTGGAATGAATAAGTCAAATGGAATTCGGGGATGTATACTGGGACTTCGGGAATTGAATTCCACAACTCTGTCCATGATTCTATGAAACGAGTAAATGAGTGGCATATATAATATACGCACACATTTTATTCCATTACCTATGTATTTAGTTTTTATCCCTTACCATTTTTAAATCTGAGATTACACAGCAAGGTGGTATGCAATATCACCATATATATCTCATATTTTGCAGGATTGGGGTTTAGCAATGGGTAGTCCGTAGTGGGATTTAGTCCTTTGATTCAGCAAAAATGGCGTCGATGTCCTGAAGTTTGACAGTACTGCAATGGGGCTGCTCGAGGCAGCATGGGGGTGTTTGGAGGGTGGGGTTGACCTAGCATAATTTTGGAGGAGAAACTTGGGTTTGGCAGAACTGTGAAAGGCAAACCTGAGGTTTGGCACAACTGGAGATGGAATGTGGGATTTAGCTCACTACTTTATTCCTGTATCTGTCAGCAGTGAGGGGAGAGGAGGGGAGGGCAGGGGACATTTGGGACTGATGGCACTCGGTAGGGGATCCCACGTTTGGCAACACTGGTTTGTGACTTTTTATGAGATCTGGAAATATTGAAATTGGTGTTTGTGATGGACTCCTGGATGTTTACCTTTGTATCACTCACTCTCACTCTCACTCCTCACTCACTCACTCTCACACTCACTCTCACTCACTCACTCTCACACTCACTCTCACTCTCGCTCTCGCTCTCGCTCTCTCTCTCACACACACACACAGCTCAAGCCTTTGACACACCGCGAAGAACTGACCCTGGACACATTGCATCATCATTGTGTGGTCCTCATCGGAGAGGAGTATATGGGTGGTGAGCCTGAATCTGGAGGCTAGTAACAATTCTTCCATCTTTCCCTTTCCTTAAGGAATTAGTCCTTCATGCCATTCTGCCAACAGCCAATTTTCCTGGCACCAGTACATCATATCAGTGATGACTAAAATGAGTTCCAGGGAGTGTCTTGCAGATTTTAATACTGTGAAACCACATGCTCTACCAAGATAAAAATGCTCTCTCAAAACAGTAGACCCTCATTGGAGGATGTTGCATAAAGCGACCTTGGAAATGAGTATCCAAAAATGAACACAATGTATGTTGTTCAAACACTAAATGAACTTTAACAAAGATACGTCCACTGGAAGAGTACACTATCTCCTCATAGGAATCATCATCCAACTCAGAGGCATTTAGTGTGATCACAAATATTCGTTTGGTACATTTTGTAACATGCTAACCCTATACACTAACCGCAGAAAAACAACCTTGTTATTAGCATCCTGTACTATCATTATTATTTCAGCAGTTCCAGACCTTCAGGGATCCTTGGGGAACACTAACTTATGAGTCAATTGCTTCTCTCTGTCGAGACCTTTCCAACACTAACACTGCCAATCTTCCATCCACAGTGGGTTTCTCAATATTTAGGGCAAAACAATTATTAGCAACCAGCTGGTAGGTTGGTAATGAGTTGATTCCAATGTTTGCATTGTGCGCACACTGCAGCACGAAGCATGCCTGCACAATGATATTTCCTTTACAAACAAAATCCCATTGTCTAGATTTACATCCAAAAACTTCTTCCTGGGACTGGTATGATCATTAATTAGAGGTGAAACAATTAGACCAAGTCATCTAGAACCTGGGTTCTGGTTGCATTTAGCAGGTGCCCTTTCATTGGAGGTTAATTACAAAAGAGAAATCTTCCAGCCAGAATATTGTGGTCACATGCAATAGCTTGTATCCCATTCGAGCAGTCTTAAAAGATAGGTTCGACAGTATATGTTTTATTCATAGGGCTGCCTGAGGAGCAGCAGCTTGCAGGACCAGAAGCACAGGGCACAGCCATTTCATAGCCTTCATCAGCCGAAGAATATCTATTCTAGAGGAAGATGTAGTGTTTGAGTTAGAACAAGAAGCACTGAGTAAAACACAGAGCATGAGTGAGGAGCAGCAAGTACAGGTACCAGCAGAGGAGCAGGAAGGAGGTGGACAGAGTGCCAGCTCTAGGCTGCCCTCAGAGGCTGTGTTCTCGAATTGATGTCATCCACGACCAGCCTATGAAAGAAAGTTGCTCTCTGGATACCATCAATTCATTGTCCTTTGAACGTGTGCAAAGAACTCTGCAGAGTAAGACAGCTAGCATGGAGGAGTCCACTAGCCGTATGTACGCAGCGCTAGCATGTGAACCTTCAGGGGTGTCCCTCTAACAGAGATCCTAAGCACAGCTGTGGGCACTTTAAATGACACCAAAACTGATGTAATGGAGACCTTGGGCTCCAATCTCTGTGTGTCTGTTCTTATGGGGTTCTGCATGCTGGGGGATTGTTTGGACAGGACCTTGATGCAGGGCTTCCATGACCTCACAGCGGCTCTGTGGTTTACCCCCATGCAGTTGATCAAACATGCTGAGGTAGTGTCCAGCAGTAGGGACACAGCAGGAGGAGGCAAGATGATGGAGGTGTCTGTCAGGACAACTCATCATTCATTCCACCCAAGCACCCCACTCAAAGAACTCACATAGAACCAGGCAGTGAGCAAGCCCAGACAGCAGAACAGTTGTAAGGTCATCTTCTTACTCTGCTAATCAACATAATGAGCTACTGCAATCCAAAAAAATCCTCAGGAGAATGCAACAGCCAATCCCATCACTTCCTTTTTCCACTGTGGTGGAATCTAGAACAACAACAACTTGCATAGAAGGAGCACGAGGATAATTAGTATGAAACCCTCACCATACATTGTTACCAAGGGGACAGACTGGGGGAGGAAATACCAGATCACAAATGAAGCACATTGCTTTTAATTAATAAATGCTTTTGCATTTGAACATTTTGACAATCCCATACACAATTCTGCTTGAACAAATCTCTCCCCTGCTTTCCCAGCTCTATCTATGTCCAGTGCAGACCTACACCACTGGCAAATGGGAGCAAAATTTCAGACCTTGCAATGCTGTTCTTCTCTTCGGCAGTCCCTCGGAACCGAGGATGACTTGCTTCCACACTAAAAATGAGTTCTCAGGTGACTGATGAGTCCAATGCGGGACCTACAGTCTCTGTCACAGGTGGGGCAGATGGTGGTTGAAGGGGCGGGTGGGTGAGGTGCTTGGGTTGACATGCGCTCCTTCCGCTGTTTGCACTTGGCTTCCGCTTGCTCCCGGCGAAGAGACTCGAGGTGTTCGGCGCTTTCCCGGATACTTCTCCTCCACTTTGTGCGGTCTTGGGCCAGTGATTCCCAGGTGTCGGTGGGGATGTTGCACTTTTTCAAGGAGGCTTTGAGGGTGTCCTTGAAGCATTTCCTCTGCCCACCTGGGGCTCTCTTGCCGTGTCGGAGCTCCAAGTAGAGCGCTTGTTTTGGGAGTCTCGTATCGGGCATGCGGACGATGTGGCCATCGGAGCTGATCGAGCGTGGTCAAAGCTTCGATGCTGGGGATGTTGGCCTGAGCGAGAACATTGACGTTGGTGCGCCTATCCTGCCAATGGATTTGCAGGATCTTGCGGAGGCAGCGTTGGTGGTACTTCTCCAGTGCTTTGAGGTGCCTGCTGTACATGGTCCATGTCTCTGAAGCATACAGGAGGGCGGGTATCACTACTGCTCTGTAGACCATGAGCTTGGTGCTGGGTTTGAGGTCCTGGTCTTCAAATACACTCTTCCTCAGGCGACCAAAGGCTGCACTGGCACACTGAAGGAGGTGTTGGACTTCGTCATTGACGTCTGCCCTTGTTGACAGTAGGCTCCCGAGGTATGGAAAGTGGTCCACGTTGTCCAAGGCCTCGTCAAGGATTTTGGTGTGCTATTGAAGGATTAGATGAGCTTTACTTCGGGTCTTTAAGGGTTACAAAGAAAAGAAAACTAAACACTTGATTTTACTGATTTCAATTAGTATGCTAAAACTTCCCCTTTAACATCCAATGAGGTGGAAGGAGCAATAATCCTGACAAACAGCTCTGAACTGCAATTAGGAGCCATTTAAACAGCTGAAATAGCACTGAGAAGGCCAAAGCAGATATTAATTGACCAATACTGCTGATGAACAGAGTATAGCAAAGTAAGGAGAGCCAGGCTCACTGACCACAAAATCAATCGGGCTTCCCACTGACATCATTGGGTGGGCGGAGCAGAAATTCTGACCACCACCTGCCTGATCTGCACCACATAACAAAATCATCCCCATCGTAAAAGATTGATGGCTCCATCCTCCTCCTGTCCATAAGCCCCTAGTCCAGTAGATATTGGAAGAGGTGGCAGATGGGCTGCGGGCAGTATCCAGGAGTTGCGATGACATAATGAAAAAGGTGCCAGACCTTAAGAAATCTGCTAAAGTACACATGCAAAAATGTCCTAACTGTTTAATCCTTTAATGCTAGAAGATACTAAGCAGTAAGACGAGCGGTTTCTGCAAAACTTCCGGCAAAGTTACACTGGCAAAACAAGAGCAGCTCCGAGGAGATTGCGGGCCTTGGTTACCAGGATAAATTCCTGCCATAATAGAATGCTTTGTTTGAATGGGGATACTTGGGATGTATACCAAAGTTACATGTAGGTAACCTATGAGCACAGAAATAATTCTTAAAGGGCTTCACACAACAAATCTGCATCCCCACTGTGTTGCATGAATATGCCCCTAAAGTTTTTCAGATGTATGCCAGTCAAAACTTTATGTACTTTTAATACCTTTGTACTATACCCCATACTCTAGGCTGACACTCCAGTGCAGTACTGAGGGAGTGCTGCACTGTCGGAGGTGCCCTCTTTCGGGTTGACTCATTAAACCGAGACCCCCATCTGCCCTCTCAGGTGGATGTAAAAGATCCCATGGCGCTGTTCGAAGAAGAGCAGGGGAGTTCTCCCTGATGTCCTGGGGCCAATATTTAACCCCCAACCAGTATCACTGAAACAAATTATCTGGTCATTATCACATCGCTGTTGGCAGGAGCTTGCTGTGCACAAATTGGCTGCCGCGTTTCCTACATTACAACAGTGACTACACTTCAAAAGTATTTTATTAGCTGTAAAGCTCTTTGGGATGTTCTGAGGTCAGGAGAGGTGCTATAGAAATGCAAGTCTTTCTTTTCTTTTACTATTCTTCTGCTTGCAGTACAAGACATTTAATCACCAAGAGTAGACATGTACAGGAGTTGGCCCAAAATAATTTAAGCCATTGACTGCTTTTTAAGAGATCATCATAGAAATCACTCCAATGAAGGAGTGGGAGACAGTAAAGTAAGAGGCTTCTCTTGAGCTTAAGGCTAGTACGATAATGTTTGTCTCATGTCATGCTGTCCTACTGCATGACTGTCACACAAGTACATGCTCAATTACAGCATCAATAAAGTCTGATACAATGAAAGTAGTCAATAGCTGAGATGTCATTTGTTAAGAATATGCACTCATACCCCGCTTCCACCCTTCTATACCTTTGACCCTCAGTTCTCATGGCTCGGAATTTGGGGTCAGTGGCGAAGCAACAGCGATCGCTACTGACCACGAAGAAAGCTGCCCACAAAGATCTTGCGATCTCTGTGGTGAAAACTTCAGGTTTCTCAATGTTAAATTGATTGTAGCGCTGTCGAAGGGTATCCCCAGCTCGCTGTAGCAGTGACGTCATCAAGCTGTCTAAGCAGCCAATCACATTGAAGAATTCTCACAGACCGCAAACCAGGAAATAAAAAGCGCTAATTCAATTTACTTTAAAAAAAATTTACACAGAGAAAAATAAAGATTGCGACATACGCATGGGGTTAAGGTAGAAGTTCAAATATCATAAACAAACTTAAAAAAAATAATATTTTATTATTTTAAAATTCTAGTAATTTTCTATCATGATGGAGAAATTTGACATTCCACAAATATAAAATTTATTTCTCAGGACCAGAGCAGTTGTTCAGCAGTCAATACACTGTTAAAACCCCAGTTACACCTATTTCAACAAGGCTTAACTTTTAATGGGGTGTTTAGCAGCACAATTAGATCGGAAAAGCTTAAGTTTTTGTCAGTTCAACTGGTATCACTGACTGCCGGCTATGGGGAGTTCCGCAACGCAGCCTGTGGTGGAGCAGGGAATGACTGACCGTAATTTCATGATTTCTGCGTTTATTTGTGCATGCGCTAAATCCTGAAGTTACGGTCAGTTCCAGAAGGGTAATGACGGTGAACGCTGAAAGTTTGCCGTCATTACCATCACAAAATCCAGGCCATTGTTTGACGCCAGCCATCTTTACCCTTGCCCTAACAACCTTTAGGATTTAATAATTGTTTAATTGCACTCACATGATCATGTCAAGAAGCAATTTATTAATTTTCCATGAAATATAACTAGTTTATATTGATGTTGCAATGCCATTTTCTCAACACTAAATGCCCTGACCCTCTCACTCACATCGGCCCCACAGTGCCTGAGTTTTCCATCCATTCATTTAAATGGACAGAAAATCAGAGACTGCCAGCTCATGAGTTCATGACCAGGCTCCCTGCAAAGCTGGGAGAGCACAATTGGTGAATCAGCCCTATAGCATAAATATAAGCTAATCTATTTGACATTCATTTCTTTTTAAGTAACATCCACTTTATTCCCAAAAGCAGCAAAAAAAATACCAGCACTATAATACATTATGGCTGGATTTTCCTCTTCAGTGCCCCTGAGGTAGGTCAGAACTGTCTATCAGGATATTCTACACCCCAGCCAATGATTAAATTTTAATTTTCACTTCAGCACCAGGAATACTAAAGTAGAAAGTTCCATCCTGTGCATTTCATGGTATACTGCTCCAGTTTTTAAAAGTTTTTTCGATATTACAACAGTGACTACATGGTTTTATGAAAGGGAAATAGTGTTTGACAAATCTGTTAGAGTTCTTTGAGGCAGTAACGAGCAGGGTGGATAAAGGGGAACCAGTAGATGTAGTGTATTTGGATTTCCAAAAGGCATTCGACAAGGTGCCACATAAAAGGTTACTGCATAAGATAAGAGCTCATGGTGTTGGGGGTAATATATTAGATTAGATAGAGGATGGGCTAACTAACAGAAAACAGAGAGTCAGGATAAATGGGTCATTTTCAGGATGGCAAACTGTAACTAGTGGGGTGCCACAGGGATCAGTGCTGGGGCCTCAACTATTCACAATCTATATTAATGACTTGGATGAAGGAAGTGAGTGTATTGTAGCCAAATTTGCTGACGATACAAAGATAGGTGGGAAAGCAAGTTGTGAGGAGGACATAAGGGGTTGGATTTTCCCAGCCCTGAGGAGGCGGGACTTCTGGGAAAATGGGAAAAATTGGGCTTGGGTCCCAACCCCGCTCCCAGCCTGCCTCCGAACCATCTTCCCGGGAGGCGGGTCCCCAACTCGCACAGGGACCTGTCTCCTAGTGCCGGGAAGGGGATTAGAGCCAATTAACTGCCTGTTAACAGGTAGTTAAGAGGCCTTTCCCCATTCTCAGCCTGCTGATGCGGGCTTCCCAACGGCAGGAAACCCCGCCAGGGTCAGCGAGGCGAGCTGTGGGTCTGCTGCAGTGTAAGTGTGCAAATGACAGCTGCAGAGGTAGTGTGATAGTGGTTAGCACTGGTGCCTCACAGCGCCAGAGACCCGGGTTCGAATCTGACCTCGGGTGACTGTCTGTGGAGTTTGCACATTCTCCCCGTGTCTGCGTGGGTTTCCTCCGGGTGCTCCGGTTTCCTCCCACAGTCCAAAAATGTGTGGGTTAGGTTGATTTGGCTATGATAAATTGACCCTTAGTGTTAGGGGGGGATTAAATATGTGGGGTTATGGGGATAGGATGGGATATGTTAGGGGGAATTAAATACGTGGGGTTACGGGGGTAGGGTGGGATATGTGTACTGTGGGGATTAAAGCAGGGACAGGGTATTGGATTTGGATGATCAGCCATGATCGTATTGAATGGCGGAGCAGGCTCGACGGGCCGAATGGCCTACTCCTGCTCCTAGATTCTATGTTTCTATGTTTCTATGTGATGGGTGCAATGGTGCACAGGTAAGTATGACAGGTGAGAGAATGTAGTGAGAAATATTTTTATTCTGTTTATATGTATCTGCAGGTGACAAGATTTGATGTTTCTATGAAGCCTCATCTGATCAGGAGAATTGACAGATGGCGTCTGCAATCTCACATGCAGCTGCCATCTGTTTTCTCCTAAGGAGAGAGTCATTGGTGAGCCTGGGTTCAAGGGCTCACCTTTGGACAGTGATTGTCATTGTTTGACAGCACTTCAATGCCATCAAACACTGACAATTCATCTGTCAAAAAATTATGGTGTGTGGTAACACAATACAGCTTCCTGTGACTCAAACTTTATTGCATCACTTCCTGTGATTAGTCCAGGATAAATACTGGACTGATCAGTTGAATCCTGGAGAGGCATAGAGTAAGACCTCTTTTGTATGTAGCACCTTTTTAGTTGATTAAAGCTTACTTTAAGTTCACCACGCGTAAGGCTCATTCTTACGACAATTTAATCAACTTTGAAAAACTTCGCACTCAAACTTTTTGGACGAACTCGGAACTAAGGATCCAGGGAATCACCCATCATGGAAAACATCCTTAAACCATCGCGTCTTGACTTGGACCCAAACACCCCAGCAGCCGGTAAGGTGTGGAAACACTGGTATCGCACGTTTGACAATTTTCTCGAATATTGCAAGGCTGATGATGACTCAAAATTGCGGATACTCATCAACTGTGTCACCCCGAATGTATTTCAGTATGTCGAGGAATGGGGCAGTTACGAGGAGGCAATTCGGATGCTTAAAAGACTATATACTAAGACACCGAATGAGGTCTATGCCAGACATCTACTAGCTACAGCCCAACAAGGGCCGGAGGAATCCATTGATAAATTCCTCCAAGAGCTTCGCAGACTTAGTATGGACTGTAACTTTCAGGCGGCCTCAGCTGAGCTGTACTGTGAAGAAATGATCTGTGATGCTTTCATCTGCGGGCTTGCCTCCCCATTTATATGCCAGCGTCTACTGGAAAGTAAGACACTTGAGCTTCAGAGAGCTTATGACATGGCTTGCTCTCTAGATCTGGCAAAAAGAAATGCAGACCTTTATACAGTGCCCAGACCTCGGTCTGCTGCCTTAACTACAGTCAGGCAATTTAAGAGGCCACAGGTGAACTCTATTAGGGAGGACTTTATCCCTGACGATCAATCTGATGACTTCACTGATGAAGAGGATGATGACCCCACTGTGGCAGCCTCTTGGCAATCTAAGAAACATAGAAACATAGAAACATAGAAAATAGGTACAGGAGTAGACCATTCGGTCCTTCGAGCCTGCACCGCCATTCAATGCGTTCATGGCTGAACATGCTACCTCAGTACCCCATTCCTGCTTTCTCGCCATACCCCTTGATTCCCTTAGTTGTGAGTGTTATATCTAACTCCCTTTTGAATATATTTAGCGAACTGGCCTCAACAACCTTCTGTGGAAGAGAATTCCATAGATTCACCACTCTCTGGGTGAAGAAGTTCCTCCTCAGCTCAGTCCTAAATGGCTTCCCCTTAATCCTTAGACTGTGACCCCTGGTTCTAGTTTTCCCTACCATTGGGAACATTCTGCCCGCATCTAATTTGTCTAAACCAGTCAGGATTTTAAATGTCTCTATAAGATCCCCCCTCATTCTTCTGAACTCCAGAGGATACAAGTTCAGTTGACCCAATCTTTCTTGATATGTCAGTCCGGCCATCCCAGGAATCAATCTAGTGAACCTTCGCTGCACTCCCTCAATAGCAAGAATGTCCTTCCTTAAGTTAGGAGACCAAAACTGCGCACAATACTCCAGGTGTGGCCTCACCAAAGCCCTGTACAACTGTAGCATCACCTCCCTACTCCTGTACTCAATGCTTCTTTTGTGGTGATGAGTTTCACCCTCGGAAATTCTGCCCTGCTCGCAATGCGTTTTGCAGTCATTGCAACAAAAAGGGTCATTTTGCAAAGGTTTGCCTATCAAGAGCCTCTACGAGGGCTTATCAAGCTAAGTCCTACCGAACTGCCCCGGTAAGGGCCTATCAAGATGTTCCGGCTAAAATCTATCGTGCTTCCTCTCGGGTTTTCTCTCGAAGAAACACACCTAGAGTTTCAGCCACTCTTTGTGCAACGACACCAATTACAGCTGCTTGTCCTCAGAACCTATTCCATGCAGCTACAAAAGCATCAATTAATGGACATACTTTAGATGCCTTAATTGACTCAGGTAGCACTGATAGTTTCATTAGGGAACAGATTGTTGCAGAGTTAAAGCTACATGTTTTCCCATCGGACCAGGCAATTGCGATGGCTCAGTCATCACTTAATACCAGAATTTCTGACTTTTGTATGGTTGAAATAACACTTAATGGTCACAGGTATCCCTCCACCCGGCTTTCGGTGCTCAAGGACTTATGTAGTGATCTTATCTTAGGGCTGGATTTTCAAAAGCAGCATAAGAAGCTCACCATTGAGTTCGGCGGATCCAAACCTGAACTCACTATTTCTAATATACGACCTCGATTACCGTTCTGTGCATTGTCAGCAGCTTCACTGGATGAACCCTCACTGTTTACCAGTATCCCTCCTCGATGCAAACCGATTATAACAAAGTCACGACGTTTCAGTCAGGAAGACCAGTCTTTTATTGCGGCTGAGATTTCTCGGCTTTTAGCAGAGGATATCATCGAGCCTTGTTCGTCGCCATGGCGCGCCCAGGTCGTTATTGTTAAGAACCCTCTACAACCTCACAAGAAACGGCTGTGCATTGACTATTCACAGACCATCAATCAATATACGGACTTGGACGCATACCCATTGCCGCGCATCGATGATATGGTTAATAAACTGGCTGAGTACACGGTGTTCTCAACATATGATCTGAAAAGTGCCTATCATCAGGTACCCTTGAAGGTCTCAGACAAGCAGTATACGGCCTTTGAAGCCAATGGACGGCTGTATCAATTTCGTCGCCTCCCCTTTGGGGTCACTAATGGAGTGGCTGTCTTCCAGCGAGCAATGGATGACCTGGTCAAACAGGAAGACTTGAAGGATACATTTCCTTATCTGGACAATATTACTGTCGCAGGTCGCAATCAGCGGGAACATGACGCCAATCTCCAACGATTTTGGGATGCACTCCAGCACCGTAATTTGACATTAAATGCGGCTAAATCCATTGAGTCACAACCAACCATCAACATCCTTGGCTATTGTGTGGGCAATGGCATCATTAAACCTGACCCTGAAAGGCTTCGCCCACTCCAAGAACTCCCGCCACCTAAGAATCCGGCCTCCTTGCGCCGGGCCCTCGGCCTGTTTGCATACTATGCTAAATGGATTCCTAACTTCTCGGACCGAATCCAACCTCTACTGAAGGCCAGCACATTCCCACTGGACACAGCGGCTGTTGCAGCCTTTAACCTCCTGAAAAAACAGTTGGAGAAAGCGGCTCTTCACTCCATCGATGAGAGTCTTCCTTTTGTTGTTGAGTGTGATGCCTCGGAGGTGGCGATCTCGGCCACTCTGAATCAGGAAGGTTGTCCGGTGGCATTTTTGTCCAGGACTTTTCAAGGGGCTGAGCTACATTATCCTCCAGTCGAGAAAGAAGCTACAGCCATCATAGAGGCAGTACGGAAGTGGACTCATCTCCTAGCTCGCCAGCACTTTACCTTAATCACGGACCAGCGATCGGTCGCCTTCATGCTCGATAATCGAAAACGGACCAAAATTAAAAATAATAAAATCCAGCTTTGGCGGCTGGAATTGGCCTCTTTTGGTTACACCATCCACTATCGACCTGGCAAGGAGAATGTGGCTCCGGATACCCTCACACGAGCATTCTGCTCCGCCATGGCACCCTCTACGCTCGTAGACGTCCATGATGGGTTGTGTCATCCGGGCGTTACTCGCATGCTACACTTCGTGCGGTCCCGAAATCTCCCATTCTCTACCGGGGATGTAAAGAAGATGTGCTCGGACTGCAGAGTCTGTGCGGAATTGAAACCTCAGTTTTTCCGCCCCTCGGGTGGTATACTCATACATGCGACCCAGCCAATGCAACGGCTTAGCATCGATTTTAAGGGGCCATTGCCCTCTTCAACTCGCAACACTTATCTATTGACCATGGTCGATGAGTATTCCCATTTTCCGTTTGCCTTTCCCTGCCCCAATATGCTGACGACCACGGTTATCAGCTGCCTTGAGCAGGTATTTGCTTTCTGTGGCATGGCATCCTATGTTCATTCGGATCGGGGCCCTTCTTTTATGTCAGGAGAACTCAAGGCCTATCTCTCGGAACGGGGTATTGCTGCCAGCAGAACGACGCCTTATCATCCGGTCGGGAATGGGCAAGTTGAGCGTTTTAACGCTATCATCTGGAATGTGGTACGTCTGGCTTTGAGATCTCGGGGCCTACCCAACCAGCAATGGGAAGCAGTACTTCCAGACGCATTACACTCCACACGGTCCCTCCTTTCGACCGCCACAAATACGACGCCTCATGAACGGTTCTTCCGATTTCAGCGTCGCTCATCCTATGGGATATCTCTCCCGTCGTGGCTGACTGCACCGGGACCAGTGCTACTCCGAAGATATGTCCGGGCATCTAAGAATGACCCCCTGGTAGATGAGGTTGAGCTCACTGACGTCAACCCTACCTACGCCTATATTCGGTATCCTGACGGTCGGGAATCTACCGTGTCATTGCGGGATCTGGCTCCCTGCCCGCCGAAACATAGAGGGACACCAGGGGATGATATTGTACCAGGCACATCTCTGGGCTCGCCAGGTGCCTCTCATCATGATCTGGATCTGACGCCGGCTGGTACCTCACTCCAGCGTGCCGACCTGGGGCAGACTGACTATGAGCCCGTCGGGGCTCGCACGCGCAGCCACGATCCACCCCGTACCATACGCTCGGAAACGGATCTGCCACAGCCCTGCTCGACACCCGTTCGGGCACCAGTATACAGTCAGGATCGTCCTGACCCCTCACAGAGCGGGCCGGATCACTCGGACTCTGGTCCACGGCCCGCGGCGGGTAAACGGGCTAGGGGCCCTCTACCGCTACGAGAACCCAAACGGGTGCGGCTCTCCCTCGTCCGGCGGCTACGAAATGGAGGGAGCATCCCGGCCTCCTAATCTTTTGGGGGGGGAGAATGTGGTAACACAATACAGCTTCCTGTGACTCGAACTTTATTGCATCACTTCCTGTGATTAGTCCAGGATAAATACTGGACTGATCAGTTGAATCCTGGAGAGGCATAGAGTAAGACCTCTTTTGTATGTAGCACCTTTTTAGTTGATTAAAGCTTACTTTAAGTTCACCACGCGTAAGGCTCATTCTTACGACATGGTGCCTGTCACTTTAACAAAACCGGCAGATGAAGCGTCATGCACTGACGTCATCTGACACTGGCTTTCCCTTAATTGGCCAGCAAGCCCGCAAGGCGGGCTTAACAAGGCCAATCAGGGGAAAATAGCGTTAGGTTGTCAGACGTCGCTGGGGGCAGGACTGAAACCCGAAAACCAGCAGTCTCACCTCGAACGCGCCTCCTCAGGTAAGATCGCAGCCAAAAGAGTCTGCAAAGGGATATAGATAGGTTAAGTGAATGGGCAAGAAATTGGCAGATGGAGTATAATGTGGGAAAATGTGAAGTTAACCACTTTGGTAGGAAGAATAGAAAAGCAAATTATTATTTAAATGGAGAAAAACTACAGAATGCTGCGGTACAGAGGGATCTGGGGGTCCTCGTACATGAAACACAAAAATTTAACATGCAGGTGTAGCAAGTAATTAGGAAGGCAAATGGAATGTTGGCCTTTATTGCAAGGGGAGTGGAGTATAAAAGTAGGGAAGTCTTGCTACAACGGTACAAGGTGCTGGTGAGACTACACCTAGAGTACTGCATACAGTTTTGGTCCCCTTATTTAAGGAGGGATATACTTGCATTGGAGGTTCACTAGGTTGATTCCTGGGATGGAAGGGTTGTCTTATGAGGAAAGGTTGAGCAGGTTGGGCCTATACTCATTCAAGTTTAGAAGAATGAGAGGTGGTCTTATTGAAACATATAAGATTCTGAGGGGGTTGGACAGGGTAGATGCTAAGAGGATGTTTCACCTCGTGGGGGAATCTAGAATGAGGGGGCATAGTCTCAGAATAAGGGGTCGCCCATTTAAGATGGAGATGAGGAGGAATTTCTTCTCTGAGGGTCGTGAATCTTTGGAATTCTTTGCCCCAGAGGGCTGTGGAAGCTGAGTCATTGAATATATTCAAGGTTGAGATAGACAGATTTTTGAGCAACAGGGGAGTCAAGGGTTATGGAGAACAGGCAGGAAAGTGGAGTTGAGGCCAAAATCGGATCAGCCATGATCTCAGTAAATGGCAGAGCAGGCTCGAGGGGCCAAATGGCCTGCTCCTGTTCCTATTTCTTATGTTCTTATGACTACACATCAAAAAGTACTTCATTGGCTGTAAAGCACTTTGGGATGTCCTAAGGTCGTCAAAGGCGGTACATAAATGTAAGTTCGTTCTTTCTTCTTTAGCATATTCTCTCACTTATGGGGAACATCACCATGGGAGATCTACCAGTTTTCACAAATTCTTTTCATAAATCTATCTTGAAAAACATACAAAGAATCACATTTATAATTATTTTCTTTCCATCAAGACTGGTGTGAAGGTGCCCTCTTTTCCCAGCAAATCTAGTACAGAGCACTCCCTGTAAAAATATACATTCCCCTACAGTGAAATTGTCACTCTAACCTGAAGCCCAACCATAAGACAAAGTCTAATGTTAATCCTAAACCAAGCCCTAATTTAGTCCAATCCCTCGCACTCAATCAAAGTTTAAGACGAGGATCCACAAGACTGCCCAAAGTTCTGCTCTCAGACAGAACAATGGACATGCAGTGGTAGTGCCCAGCAGCAGGGGCATGCCAGTGGTCGGAACAGCTCTGACAGCTGTCTTGCAAGGCAATGCCACACGCAGCCCATCAATTATCCTTTTGCAACAGACAATAAATGTGCAAGGAAACTAACAGGACCAGTCAGGCACAATAACATCGATTGTGACTGACTCAGATGCAGGGCCATTCCAATGCACTCCTTAAGGAGCTCTGGTGCCTCCAGAATCTCAGCAGGATATCAGTGAAACCCTGCAGCCAGTCAGCACAATTCCTCCTTTCATAAAGAATGAAAGAAAGACTTGCATTTATATAGCGCCTTTCACGAGCTCAGGTCGTCCCAAAGCGCTTTACAGCCAATGAAGTACGACTGAAGTGTAGTCACTGTTGTAATGTAGGAAACGCTGAAGCCAATTTGCACGCAGCAAGCTCCCACAAACAGCAATATGATAATGACCAGGTAACCTGTTTTAGTGATGTTGATTGAGAGATAAATATCATTTAAAAGAATTAGTAGGTTAACCGGCAGGTCAGAAAGAAACCACAAGTGTAATGGGGAAGGACCATCAAAAAATAATGTTAACAATATTCACATGTGACACAATGGATTAAATAAATACACTGCACTTGATTTGAGTAATTTTGTTATTGTTTCAGAATAATTCAGGAGCCGAGCAAAAAACCAGAATAGATAGTATTTGAGGAACTGCGCAGAAAAAGGTGAAAGAAGGTGTTTTGGGTACAGTTACATTGCAGATGTGGTTGGAACTTTAAGAAATTGTGCAATTCTGATCCTCATCAGAAGCACCTTGAATTAGTGCCTGGCACACCAGTCTTCCTTGCTGCATTGCTGGTTTGGTAGCTGATTTCTTATCACTTTCACCTTCTGCCCATTACTTTGCACCTGTTCGTCAACCTGCACGGTGAGGCGTTTTTGCAGAGTAAAGTTATGAAACATTGAGCAGATGTCAATTATTCATGAAGCCCGTGGAGATACACTGCAAGGCAACCCCTGATCAGATAAACCCTAAAGTTCTGCTTTAAGATCCCTGCAGTATGCTGATCATTGTTATCCTACCCGTACTTCATTGCACCTGTACTCTGCTAATGTCTGTGGTCAGGACAACAGTGTTGTGAGAAAGAAAAAGAAAGACTTGCATTTATATAGCGCCTTTCATGACCACCGGATGTCCCAAAGCACTTTACAGCCAATGAAGTACATTTTTGAAGTGTAGTCACTGTTGCAATGTAGGAAACGCGGCAGCCAATTTGCACACAGCAAGCTCCCACAAACAGCCAAAACAAATCTGAGCCGTAGTTGCACAGGATAGAATTGGTCTCCTAGTAGCAGGACCTATCCTTCTATTCTTCCTTCTCAATCAATTAAGATGGGTACCTTAAAATTAAGGCAACACTGAAGAGGTAGGCATTGAGCTGCATGATTCAATGCTGTTGATCACATACCAGCTGGAAATTGATAGAACAAAATCCCTTTCTGTTCATATGGGGTACAACAAGGTTCACAGGGGCCTGAATAGCAGCAGGGCTAACCAGGGAGAAGCTAAACACATACAAATTGAATGGCGTGGTGACTTTGCATGCCATTGGCAGTGTGTATGATGTAGCCTGAAGGTCCTCCTGAAGGAGATAATACTTTGATTTTATATTATTTACATTTAAATAGCAAAACGTACTGCGATGTGGAAAGCAGAGTTGGTTGGAGTGTAGGAATTTTTCTACAATACAATTTGAGGAGCGAAGAAATGCAAAACTGATGTGCTAAAGTGCCGCCATTGGTGGATGGGTGTAATTACAGTGTGACAAGTTTACATAGGCAGTTTTCATTTTAAATATGGATAAAAAAAATTATGATGGGAAAAAATTGACACAAAAGTGACAAGATGTGACAAGGTTTTGTAAACAAAAAATGTGCACAGGCATAAGGTTTTTAATATAATAAGATATGAACTAGACTCCACATCTTGCCAACCAACATATTGCTTAATACTTATAGAGCGGTACAAAGGCTACATCCAAAATCCACTTGTTTCTCTAAAGAAAGCTGGTGTTATTCATTGGCGCCTGTCACCTGTTAATTTGACCCTGCAGATTCTGTACTGATTTTCTTATTGACATTTTCTGTAAGAATTGACTTTGATGTTCATAGTAAACAGAATTACAGACTGCAAATTATTTTCCAATCAGTTGCTTTAGTACTATGAAATGTTCTCATAGAATCATAGAATGATACAGCACAGAAGGAGGCCATTCTTCCCACCGTGCCTGTGGTAGAGCTATCCAATTAATCCCACTCCCCAGCTCTTTCCCCATAGCCCGGTAATTTTTTTCCCTTCAAGTATTTATTGAATTCCCTTTTGAATATTACGATTGAATCTACTTCTACCACCCTTTCAGGCAGTGGATTCCAGATCACCAACAAGTCACTGTGTAAAAAAATTGTTTCCTCATGTTGCCTCTGGTTCTTTTGCAAAGCACCTTAAATCTGTGTCCTCTGGTTACCGACCCTTCTGCCACTGGAAACAGTTTCTCCTTATTTACTCTATAAAAACCATTCATGAAAAAAACTATCCAATCTCCTCTTAACCTCTCTGCTCTAAGGAGAACAATCCCAGCTTCTCAAGTCTCTCCACATAACTGAAATCCCTCATGCCTGGTACCATTCTAGTAAATCTGTTCTGCACCATTTCTAAGGCCTTAACATCCTTCCTAAAGTGTGGTGCACAGAACTGGACACAATACTCCAGCTGAGGACTAACCAGTGTTTTATAAAGGTTTAGCATAACTTCCTTGCTTTTGTAATCTATTCCTCTATTAATAAAGCCAAGGATCCCATATGCTTTTTAAACAGCCTTCTTAACTTGTCCTGCCACCTTCAACGACACCCCCAGGTCTCTCTGTTCATGCACCCACTTTAAAATTGTATCATATAGTTCATATTGCCTCTCTTCATTCTTCCTACCAAAATGTATCATGTTGGCATTGTTTTCCTTACTTTTCCTTCAAATATCTAATTGAGTGAGTTGACCTATAATTTAGTAGTTTTGCCAGGTGAATAAGCGCATACAATTGAGTTAACATTAAAAGTATAACCTAACATCAAGTCTTTGCACACCTCAATTAATTATTGTTAGTTTGTTCAAATTCTTTGATATCTCATGCTTTAAAATTTCAGTGCCTCACAGAGTCAGATTTTTACAATAAATGTTCAAAAGTATTCCTAATAACATTAGAAAGTGTGTGTTTGTTTAATAGTTTTATATAATGTTTTTAATCACTGACGGTGTAATTTTGAAGTATGCAGACAAATAGCTGACAACTTCCAAGAGTCAAGTGTCTGCAAAACATATTTTCACTGATATAACTTAGCAAATGACATTCATTTCTCAGTACCAGAACAGGATGTAGATGGGACTTGGATAACTAATGCTATAGTTTGACTTTGCCCTCTTGGTTTGCAGGAACCAGATAGGAAAGAAAGACTTGCATTTATATAGCACCTTTCCTGACCTCAGGATGTCCAAAAGCCAATGAAGTACTTTTGAAGTGTAAGCACTGTTGTAATGTAGGAAATGCAGCAGCCAATTTGTACACAGCAGGCTCCCACAAACAGCAATGCGATAATGACCAGATAATCTGTTTTAGTGATGTTGATTGAGGGATAAATATTGGCCAGGACACTGGGGATAAATACTCTCTTCTTCAAAATAGTGCCACGGGATCATTTACGTCCACCTGAGAGAGCAGACGGGGCCTCAGTTTAACGTCTCATCCAAAAGACGGCACCTCCGACATTGCAGCACTCCCTCAGCACTGCACTGGAGTGTCAGCCTAGATTTTTGTGCTCAAGTCTTTGGAGTGGGACTTGAATCCACAACCTCTGACACAGAGGCAAGGGTGCTACCATCTGAGCCACAGCTGACATTTGGTTCTCTTGTGCAGTGCCAATTTAAACATTTAGTAGTGCCATAGGCACTGAATACAATTCAGTTGTAGTGACTTGCATTGCGTGCAGTCCCTCAGGGTTCATTAAAGCCCCAGGTCATTTTATGCATCAAGAGATGTTAAATTATTTGCCAGACACATCTGTTGAGATCTCTAGTTGATTCACTTTTGTTGTTTATACCAGTCTGGTGGTAACATCTTGCTTCATATGCAGAGGCTATTCACGGTCAAAGAGTAGTTGTATTTGTTTCAAAGGGAATTTGAGCAAATAACTCTAAACAATTTTTAGTTGACCAACCTAAATGATTCTGCAGTGCCACTTTCCTTTCTCATTGGTAAAGTGATGTACAGCCCATCCTTCTCCTCAGTCTGCAAGTACACCACGGGAGATCCGCTAGTAACTATATAAGCAGCACATTAAAATTAAAATGCATTCAATGCTCCTGGTCCCACTCTCAAAAAAGGTGGGGGTGGGGCATGGCAGAGCATAACACTCAGCACATTTCTGGCCCAATCTGCCTCATACTGCCAGAAAGCCTAAGCCAGTGAGTCTTAGTTACTGGACATATGCTCAAAAAAAATCTCATACATCTTGCCTTAATGAAGACCAAAAAAATGAGCCACTATACTAATCTAAAGAGATAAGTAATCAAGATAGGCCATACAATACACAAGTACAGAAAATAAGTGAATTAAAAAAAAAATCATTTTATGGAATGTGGGCGTCGCTGGCAATGCCAGCATTTATTGCCCATCCCTAATTGCCCTTGAGAAGGTGCTGGTGAGCCGCCGCCTTGAACCGCTGCAGTCCGTGTGGTGAAGGCACTCCCACAGTGCTGTTAGGTAGGCAAAAAGTGAGAAGTCGCACAACACTAGGTTATAGTCCAACAGTTTTATTTGAAATCACAAGCTTTCGGAGCTGCTGCCCCTTCGTCTGGTGAAGTCAGGGAAAGGGGCAGCAGCTCCGAAAGCTTGTGATTTCAAATAAAACTGTTGGACTATAACCTGGTGTTGTGCGACTTCTCACTTTTGTCCACCCCAGTCCAACACCGGCATCTCCGCATCATTGTTAGGTAGGATCAGCGACATACTTCTAAGTCAGGATGGTGTGTGACTTGGAGGGGAACTTGGAGGTGGTGGTGTTCCCAATCGCCTGCTGCCCTTGTCCTTCTAGGTGGAAGAGGTCGCGTGTTTGGGAGGTGCTGCCGAAGAAGCCTTGGTGAGTTGCTGCAGTGCATCTTGTAGATGGTACACACTGCAGTCACGGTACGCCGGTGGTGGAAGGAGTGAATGTTTAAGGTGGTGGATGGGGTGCCAATCAAGCGGGCTGCTTTGTCCTGGATGCTGTCGAGCTTCTTGAGTGTTGTTGGAGCTGCACTCATCCAGGCAAGTGGAGAGTATTCCATCACACTCTTTACTTGTGCCTTGTAGATGGTGGAAAGGCTTTGAGGAGTCAAGAGGTAAGACACTCGCCGCAGAAAACCTAGCCTCTGTCCTGCTCTTGTTGCCACAGTATTTATGTGGCTGGTCCAGTTAAGTTTCTAGTCAATGGTGACCCCCCAGGATGTTGATGGTGGGGGATTCTGCAATGGTAATACCATTGAATATCAAGGGGAGATGGTTAGACTCTCGCTTGTTGGAGATAGTCATTGCCTGGCACTTCTGTGGCACGAATGTTACCTGCCACTTATCAGCCTAAGCCTGAATGTTGTCCAGGTCTTGTTGCATGCAGGCATGAACTGCTTCATTATCTGAGGAGTTGTGAATGGCGCTGAATACTGTGCAGTCATCAGCAAACATCCCCATTTCTGACCTTATGTTGGAGGGAAGGTCATTGATGGAGCAGCTGAAGATGGTTGGGCCTAAGACACTGCCCTGAGGAACTCCTGCAGCGATGTCCTGGGGCTGTGATGATTGACCGTCAACCACCACAACCATCTTCCTTTGTGCTAGGTATGACTCCAGCCAGTGGAGCTTTTTCCCCCCGATTCCCATTGACTTCAGTTTTACTAGGACTCCTTGATGCCACACTCAGTCAAATGCTGCCTTGATGTCAAGGACGGTCACTCTCACCTCACCTCTGGAATTCAGCTCCTTTGTCCATGTTTGGACCAATTCTGTAATTAGGTCTGAAGCTGAGTGGTCTTGGCGGAACCCAAACTGGGCATCAGTGAGCAGGTTATTGGTGAGTAAGTGCCGCTTGATAGCACTGTCGATGACACCTTCCATCACTTTGCTGATGATTGAGAGTAGACTGATGGGGCAGTAATTGGCCAGGTTGGATTTGTCCTGCATTTTGTGGACAGGACATACCTGGGCAGTTTTCCAATAGAT
Organism: Squalus acanthias; assembly: GCA_030390025.1. Lineage (NCBI taxonomy): Eukaryota > Metazoa > Chordata > Chondrichthyes > Squaliformes > Squalidae > Squalus > Squalus acanthias. Next base: position 22,069,366 of record CM059438.1, on the reverse strand, counting down.
GCCAGTGTTGTAGCTGTACTGGAACAGTTTGGCTAGAGGCGCGGCTAGTTCTGGAGCACAAGTCTTCAGCACGACAGCTGGGATGTTGTCGGGGCCCATAGCCTTTTCTGCATCCCGTGTGCTCAGACGTTTTTTGATATCATGTGGAGTGAATTGAATTGGCTGAAGACTGGCTTCTGTGATAGTGGGGACCTCAGGAGTAGGCCGATATGGATCATCCACTCGGCACTTCTGGCTGAAGATGGTTGCAAACGCTTCAGCCTTGTCTTTTGCACTCATGAGCTGGGCTCCACTAGCATTGAGGATGGGGATATTCATGGAGCCTCCTCCTCCCGTTAGTTGTTTAATGGTCCACCATCATTCACGACTGGATGTGGCAGGACTGCAGAGCTTTGATCTGATCCATCGATTGTGGGATCACTTAGCCCTGTCTATAACATGCTGCTTCCGCTTTTTAGCATGCATGTAGTCCTGTGTTGCAGCTTCCCCAGGTTGGCACCTCATCTGTAGGTATGCCTGGTGCTGCTCCTGGCATGCTCTTCTACACTCCTTATTGAACCAGGGTTGGTTCCCTGGCTTGATGGTAATGGTAGAGTGAGGGATATGCCGGCCATGAGGTTACAGATTGTGGTGGAATACAATTCTGCTGCTGCTCATGGCCCACAGCGCCTCATGGATGCCCAGTTTTGAGCTGCTAGATCTGTTCTGAATCTATCCTATTTAGCACGGTGGTAGTGCCACACAACACGATGGAGGGTGTCCTCAGTGTGAAGACGGGACTTCATCTCCACAATCACTGTGCGGTGGTCACTGCTACCAATACTGTCATGGACAGATGCATCTGTGACAGGTGGATTGGTGAGGACGACGTCAAGTAGGTGTTTCCCTCGTGTTGGTTCTCTCACCACCTGTCGCAGGCCCAGACTGGCAGTTATGTCCTTCAGGACTCAGCCAGCTCGGTCAGTAGTGGTGCTACCGAGCCATGGACTACATCAAGAGAACATAGGAACAGGAGTAGGCTATTTTGTCCCTCGAGCCTGTTCCACCATTCAATGAGATCATGGCTGATCTGTGACCTAACTCCATATACCTGCCTTTGCCCCATATCCCTTAATACCTTTGGTTAACAAAAATCTATCAATCTCTGATTTAAATTTAACAATTGACCTAGTATCAATTGCCATTTGCGAAGGGAGTTCCCAACTTCTACCACCCTTTGTGTGTAGAAGTGTTTCCTAATTTCACTCCTGAAAGGTCTGGCTCTAATTTTTTGACTGTTCCCCCTAGTCCTAGACTCCCCAACCAGCAGAAATAGTTTCTCTCTATCTACCCTATCATTTCCCTTTAATATCTTGAAATTTTTGATCAAATCACCCCTTAATCTTCTAAATTCCAGGGCATACAACCCTGGTTTGTGTAATCCCACTTTGTAATTTAACCCCTGGAATCCAGGTATCATTCTGGTAAACCTACGCTGCACTCCCTCCAAGGCTAATATATCCTTCCTAAGGTGTGATGCCCAGAACTGCATCTGTGGTCAGACCATGGTTTGTATAGCTGTAGCATAACTTCTATTCCCTTGTATTCGAGTCCTTTGGACATAAAGGCCAGCCTTTTTGATTATTTTCTGTACTTGGAGAAGTGTTGTATTTTGCATAATCCACAGATTCAGAATTAAGTATTGCATTTATGCTACTAAGTTTGCTTGGATTTACTGTTTGTTGGGTGCGGGTTCTATCAAATTATCTTAACTATGCTACAAAGCCCAGAAAAGAGAAATGATTGGTTTAGTTGCATAATGCTCCAATTACTGCCCCCCGACTAAGCTGTGGTCACTTCTCACTATCCTTTGTAATGTTTTTGTTTAATTGCCCTTTTATTTTAGTGAGCATGCGTGATCAATTAAAGAAAGAACAAGGGTTATATCTCAAAACATCAGAATAAACTCATAGGACTAGATGTTAGCAACCTCGGCGGGTCCGCAGCGGGCAACGTCTTTGGCGGGTCCTGACCCCACTGTCGGCTCCAGCCCTCTGTACAAAATGATTTTCCCCTGATTGGGCTTGTTAAGCCTGCCCAGTGCGTTTGCCGGTCAATTGAAGGTAGCGGGTTTGACGACGTCACTTGATGATGCTGTAAGAAATAGATATTAGATTCATAGATGAAGTTTGACTCTTAGAACAGAAATGAAAATGCAGTCAGGAACAAATGGATGAAGTGTCAGCAAGGTCAATTAACAAACACCAAAATGATAAGAAGATCGTAAAATGCAAGAAAACACGGGAGGATAGTCGTAGCTAGACAATAAGGAGCCACGAAGCCATAAAATGTCCTTAACGAAACATAACAAAACATTCATCAGAAAGATAAGAGAAAGGCCTCGTTAGCCATGCAGAAAGGAGCAGTGAGGGCTGTTTTCCCGCACCACACTTGGATTATAGATGATTATAGGTGATTGACACTAGATAGATCACAGCCCACCGAAATAATTATAAATATAGAAGGCTGAGAGAAGAAGTCAGGCAGCGAGGGGCAAAGGCTTTTTCGAGGTGGAAATCAATACTGGCTCAGGCCTAACACCTTGACTAAGTTTAGCCTCTGAGGTGGATCAATGCTGGCTCACGCCTAACAACTCCAACAGCTCGAGGGACGAATAGACAGAACTGACTGCTGTTACTGACTGCAGAGCCCTGCTGACCCAAGACCGCCACACTGTCTCATCAGACATCTAACCAACCGTCCGTCCGGTCGTGGCATTCCGCTTCGGGAGTCGTAGATCGCTTTCTACTGTCACGGGTTGTATGTCTATTATACTCAGCTTAAACCATATGTAATACCTGATTATGCTTTAAAACTGTAGCTCTTTAATAAAAGCCTTGCAACTTCTAAAACCCTTTGGGTAATCTGTGTGTGGCCTGTGATCCTAATCTTACAATGCGTCATCAGCCGGTTTCCTTAAAGGGACCATGTGCAAATTGGTTTTGACACTTGTGCTGTCAATGTTCTACAGCATTGAGGTGCTGCAAACACTGACAAGCACTGCACAGAGGTGCAGGGCTGCACCCAGGCTCTCCCATGACTCCCTCCATATGCAGGGAGGTTCTCTTCCCTTCCAATGGGCGGAAGAGACCTCCCCAGCAGACCAACACAGTCTGATTGCACAGGAGGACACAAGCTGGACCAGGCTGCAGTGACGCAAACCTTTCAATGATCTCAGTAGATCACAAAACGTTAGTACAAAGCCACACTCAACCTTATCCTGCTGTGCCACTCGTCACATCCCCATCACTCTGCCTTCCCTACCCTACTCCTGCACATCCTTACTCACACCAACTTGCCTTGCACCTCCACCCATCCCTCTTTCTCTATCTACATTATCACTTCCCCATCTCACTAGCCACCCCTCACACTCACCGTCATCCTAGTGCAATCATACCAACTAACAACACACAAGGGTAGGCACTTGGGTGTTTTATGCAATGTTCATGTAAAGTTTCTGTTAATGAGCTGTCAAACATTGAAACCTTTATTTTGAACACTTTGCGTTCTTGGATAGATTTGTGGCACCTTTGGAAGTGGCTTAGTGAGTTGCAGTGAATGGTGAGGCATAACGGTACCCCCCGCAATGGTGATGAGTGTGAATGGAATGGCTTGGGCATTGTAGGGATACTTTATGGTGTTGGTGTGGGGTGGTGCCCACCTGGTGCATCATGTGGCAGCCAGGGTGTACAGCATCAAGTGAAGTAAATCTGGCCATCCCTGGTGTCCCGGGCAGAAATGTGGTCGGGTGCAGATGTCCTGTATCCTGTGCAGCATTAGTTGATTGCGGAGAAGGTTGGTGTTGTTATTGGTGCTGCTGGTGTTTGGGCTGATCGTGGTGGGATTCTGAGGACCAAGGTGAGATAGCTTCAAGGGCACCGATGCTGATGTAATAGATGGCAGGTGAACTTGAGACGACAGAAGCGATCTGTCAATGGTGAGAGAGGTTGTTCCAATGAGGTGTCACTGGATAGAGAGTTTGCTCCAAACACTTGCAACCTGCATAAAGCTCAATGGGGGAGAACTTCGGTATCGCCCCGTTTGGGGTGCTCATTTTTGAAATCCTGAAAAATTAGTGCCAGGCACCCTGAGCTTCCCCTAAATTGGCTGTTAGTGCTCCAGGAAGGAAGTGGAGCTCTAAATCAAGCGCTCTGCTTCCTTCCTGGTGCGCTAAAGGAAGCAGGCGGGGCGGTAGTGGTGCAGCACTGCTGAGATCCGAGGCTCCTTCCCTCCCTTAAAGGGAAGGGCCATCGCTGCTACAGACTCTGAATTGGGACCAGTTCGCTGGTCCCCAATGGCAGCCGCGATCTGGCCTGATCAGCCTCATGCACTCCAGCAGAGTGCCGAGCTGATCGATTGCGGCCGAAGAAAAATGGAAAAAATGGAAATAATGCATTGCAACAATTTTATACTTACCGCACCAACATCCCCTTTAACTTGTGCCCCAAAGCGTCCGGCCTCGTGAACAACGCCTCCTGCAGCTGTTGGTGTTGTCGCCCTGACGATGCTGCAGGGGGTGGAACCGAAGTTCGGGTCCGGGGCGATGCGCAGGACAATGACGTCACGATCTTCGGGCGCAGGAGATCGTGGCGCAATATATTACGGCCGGCGCAAACCTCTCGGCCAATTTAGCGGTAGACGTTCATTTCACAACGCCCGGTTGGTAAGTCGTTAGTGGCCCGTTATTGCCCCCCCGGAGGCGATAACAGGAGGCGCTAAGGTACCAAATTCTCCCCCAGACTGTCTTCCAAATGCAGTAAGCAACAGCTTCTGAGCTTGGATAGTGAACAGCTGTGAGATGGGAGCTTTTATAGCACATTTCAAGCTGCCAAGTAATGAGATAATTCCATGGCCATTCAACTCCCGTCCTGCATACCTGACGTGATCCCCGAGCAACATAGAGCCCGTGGGCGACCTGGTAAACTCTGAAAGTGAGCTGAAAATAGTTCTTAATGTTCTGTTAACAAGGTCATAATGACTTGAATTGCCTCCCCCACCGCTGCGTGTCGAGTCTGCTCAGCGATGACAGACCCGACATTTGGGAAAGGCGCGTGGCGGCAGGTTGACAGCGGGGTCCCAACCCGCTGTCAAAAAAATCCATTTTCCCACCCGACCCGCCACCGATCGCGTCCGCTGACCCCCCGCAAAAGTTCCCCCTACATTTTAAAAACAAGATCAGCACGGCAAACTAAAATATAAAATAAACTGCTGTTCACCAAAGTTGCACAAAAATGTATGGTAATTAACAGAATTCGTCTGTAAAAACTCTATGCAGATTTCCATTGCATTTAAACTTAAAGTCCGCAGGAAGCTGAAAGACAGGATGTTATGGCTAATGTGTGAATATTTAAAAATGTACACAGCAGATACAACACTACTCATTGAATGTCAGTACAGGAACCACTCACACATGTGGTAAAATGAAATAGAAAACTAAAAATCCGATGGAATAATGAAAACTGACATTTTAAATTCTAAACCTGGCTCATTTAACTAGACTGCTGTATACAGCACAACCATCCAATACTAGTTTATGATTTTTTTCCTGCATCTCTATGGTCACTGACATTCTATAATATGCCCTGGGGAATTCTGTTATCTGTGGGATGGCTTCATTTAATTGAATATTTAATGCTTTCATGACCTTTTCTTGAATAAGACTGATAACAGGAATATGCACCCGCCTCAGCTTGCTCATAAAAGTGCTACACTCTGACAAAGCCTGCTTCTGGCTAGATTCTGAATCCAGTTGTCGTGTTCAATAAATTAAAAATAGCCAGCAGCCGTATCCTCATTGTCTAGTTTGTTGCACAACATGTGATTTCATTATTTTAAACATAACTGTGTCTGCATGGGAGTGCAGTTTTGAGGGTGGATGGCCAGTGGTTCAGGAGCAGAAGAGGCATTGGGGGACTGGAAAATCTACCACCGATCCACACAGCAAAATCCGTGCCACTGTGCCTCTTTAAATTTGAGCTCATCCAAAACTCTGCTACCCGTATCCTAGCTCGCACCAAGTCCCGTTCACCCACCACCCCTTTGCTCCCTGACCTACATTGGCTCCCGATCCGGCAATACCTCAATTTTAAAATTCTCACCCTGGTTTTCAAATCCCTCCATGGTCTCACCCCTTCCTATCTCCGTAACCTCTTCCAGCCCGACAACCCTCCAATATCTCTGCCCTCCTCCAATTCTGGTCTCTTGAGCATCCCCTGATTTTAATAGCTCCACCATTGGCGGCCCTGCCGTCAGCTGCCTAGGCCCTAAACTCTGGAATTCCCTCCCTAAACCTCGCCACCTCTCTACCTCTCTCTACTCCTTTAAGACACTCCTTAAAACCTATCTCTTTGACCAAGTTTTTGGTCATCTGTCCTAATATATCCTTATGTGGCTCGGTGTCAAATTTTGTTTGATAATACTCCTGTGAAGCACCTTGGGATGTTTTACTATGTTAAAGGCGCTATATAAAAGCAAGTTATTGTTGTTAGTACCAAGCAGGGCCTTCTGGGGGACCTTTTAGATTTGCCTAAGTTGGTCCAGCTGAAAATGAGCTATACTTTCATTGAAATTTTACATTCCATCTGCTTGGGGCTGTCTATTCGCTTCGTCCATCTGGATGGAACTCTTAAAGGGTTAGAGGCTTTTTAGCTTTTGTTTTAATTTTGCAGTATATATTTACTAATTTTTTTAAATTAATTTTTGTTGGCATTTGTATTAAAAGAATTCAGGGCCAATTTTTCTGTATCCCATGTGCCAGAGTGCCAGGCAGGCAGAATACACCCACCTGCACTGACCTGAAGTTGCCTGCTCTTCCGGGTTCAGGTAATTATTGTGACCTCAGAACGGGCCCACTCCCCAGCAGGGCCCTGTGCCCGGAAACAGTGGAGGAGGGCGGAGGCAGGCTGGGGAAGGGCGAGGGGAGTAGAAAGATAGCTAGAGCTGCAGTCCTCAGAGGCCTGCAGCAGTGGGAATAGTCACCAGCATTCTGCCCTTCTGACAGCTGTTCAAACACAGCAGCCAGAATGCCTCCAGGCCTGCAGATCCACGGGGAGGATGTTAAAAACAAAGGTTTTTACTTACCATTTTGGACCGCCCTAGCCTTGCTGTCTGCTGCTATCAGATCCTCCGATCTGAAAGGGTCTAGGCTCAAAACCTACTGCCAACTTATTCTGGCATCCCTACACCTGCGCGTCTTTTTCTGTGAACCTTCAGGAAAATCAGACAACAGGTCGGAAGTGCCTAATCCCACCTCATTACCAAGGCAATGTCTTACCATCCACCACCACCCCAGGGAGGCCCCAGAACTCCTGCGGCACAGTAAAGGGGGCAGAGAATCGGTGTCATGGGTCTCTGCCGCCTTTTCCTCTCCTTTAGAACAGAGCATTTCCCAGGCACAATGAACAGGTGTATCACTCATTTCATTTTTTTTGAAAAGATTGCAATTTTTTTTTCTCCTGACAGTAGGTAATGTTTATTTGGAACCTAAAATAGACCTGCTGAGGTGGACTGAATATTGACTAACCCAGGGAAAGCAAAGCATGGTCATGAATCGAGCTCTATCAACAACAACTATGCCTTTAACGCAGTAAAACATTCCAAGGCGTTTCACAGGAGCGTTATCAAACAAAATTTGACACCAAGTCACATAAGGAGATATTAGGGCAGATGACCAAAAAAGCTTGGTCAAAGAGGTAGGTTTTAAGAAGTATCTTAAAGGAGGAAAGAGAGGTAGAGAGGTTTAGGGAGGGAATTCCAGAGCTTAGGGCCTTGGCAGTTGAAGGCATGGCCACCAATGGTGGAGTGATTATAATCGGGGATGCTCAAGAGACCAGAATTAGAGGAGCGCAGATATCTCGGAGGCTTGTGGGGCTCGAGGAGATAACAGAGATAGGGAGGGGCGCGGTCTTGGAGGGATCTGAAAACAAGGATGAGAATTTTAAAATCGAGGCCTGGCCTAACCGGGAGCCGATGTAGGTCAGTGAGCAGAGGGGTGATGGGTGAACGGGATTTGGTGCAAGTTAGGACACGGGCAGCAGAGTTTTGGATGAGCTCAAGTTTACGGAGGGTAGAATGTGGGATGCCGGCCAGGAGTGTGTTGGAATAGTCAAGTCTAGAGGTAACAAAGGCATGGCAAGAGTAGGGTGCCACAGGGATCAGTGCTGGAACAACTGTTTGCAGTACATATAAATGATTTGGATATGGGGGGGCAGTAAAAAAGTTTGCAGATGCAGGAATGCACATCCAGGGCTTTTAAAATTAATCTGGTGGCTGTAAATTTAAAGGAAGTAAAGGGAGTAAATTAGGGTAGGACATGGCAGGGCAGCTCGGCAGCGTGGAGTGCTCCTCCTGTGCTATGTGGGCAGTCAGGGACACTTTCGGTGTCCAGGGCGAACACATGTGCAGGAAGTGTCTCCAGATGCAGCTACTCAAAATCCACATTTTGGAGCTGGAGCTGCGGCTGGAGTCACTGTGGAGCATCCGCGAAGCTGAGATCTTCGTGGATAGCACGTTTAACGAGGTGGTCACACCGCAGGTAAAGAGTGCACAGGCAGACAGGAAATGGGTGACTGCCAGACAGAGTAAAAGAACTAGGAAGGTAGTGCAGGAGTCCCCTAGGTCCATCTCCCTCTCCAACAGATTTTCCGTTTTGGATACTGATGGGGGAGATGGTTTCTCAGGGGAATGCAGCAAGAGCCAAGTCCGTGGCACTATGAGTGGCTCAGCTGCACAGGAGGGGAGGAAAAAGAGTTGGAGAGCAATAGTGATAGGGGATTCTATCGTAAGGGGAACAGATAGACGTTTCTGTGGCCGCAGACGTGACTCCAGGATGGTATGTTGCCTCCCTGGTGCCAGGGTCAATGATGTCACTGAACGGCTGCAGGGCATTCTGAAGGGGGAGGGCGAACAGTCAGAGGTCGTGGTTCACATTGGTACCAACGACATGGGTAGAAAGAGGGATGAGGTCCTGCAACAAGAATTTAGGGAGCTAGGTAGCAGATTAAAAAGCAGGACCTCAAAGGTTGTAATCTCTGGATTACTCCCGGTGCCACGTGCTAGTGAGTATGGGAATAGGAGGATAGAGCAGATGAATGCGTGGCTAAAGAGTTGGTGCAGGAGGGAGGGCTTTAGTTTCCTGGATCACTGGGTCTGCTTCTGGGGAAGGTGGGAACCTGTACAAGTCGGACGGGTTGCACCTGAACCGGAACGGGACCAACATCCTTGCGGGGAGGTTTGCTAGTACTGTTGGGGGGGGGGGGGGTTTAAACTAACTTGGCAGGGGGATGGGATACGGAGTGGAGCTATAGTAGGGGGTGATGCACAGCCAAATATAGAGGAAAAAACAAGTCAGCCTGGAAGGCAGAGCAAATATGTAACGGCACAAGGGAGTATGGCAAGGCTGGATGGCATTTATTTTAAAGCAAGGAGTCTTGCGAGTAAGGCAGATGAATTGAAGGTGTTGAGGAACACATGGGAGTATGATATTGTTGCAATCACAGAGACATGGTTGAGGGAGGGGCAGGACTGGCAGCTCAATATTCCGAGGTATAGAATCTTCAGGCGAGACAGAGGGGGGTGTAAAAGAGGAGGGGGTGTCGCAATATTAATCAAGGAGTCAATTACTGCTGTAAGGAGGGATGATATCTTAGCAGGTTCCTCTAATGAGGCCATATGGGTAGAACTTAAAAACAAAAAGGGGGCAAGCACTTTGCTGGGAGTGTACTATAGGCCCCCAAACAGCCAGGGGGAGATAGAGGAACAGATATGTAGGCAAATCTCAGAGAAGTGTAGAAATAATAGGGTAATAATAGTAGGGGATTTCAACTTCCCCAATATTAACTGGGATAGTCAGAGTGTGAAAGGCTTAGAGGATGCGGAATTCTTAAAATGCATCCAGGAGAGCTTTTTGAGCCAGCATGTAAAAGTCCTACAAGAGAGAGGGCGGTACTGGACCTAATTCTAGGAAATGTAACTGAGCAAGTGGTAGAAGTGTCAGTAGGAGAGCATTTTGGTGACAGTGACCATAATTCGGTGAGATTTAAGGTAGTCATGGAAAAGGACAAAGATGGACCGGAAATAAAGGTTCTAAATTGGGGGAAAGCCGATTTTAATATGATAAGGCAGGATCTGGCCAAAGTGGACTGGGATCAGCTACTTGTAGGAAAATCCACATCAGAGCAGTGGGAGTCTTTCAGAAAGGAAATAGAGAGAATACAACGCCAACATGTTCCCGTAAAGGTCAAGGGTGGGACCAACAAACCCAGGGAACCCTGGATGTCAAGGGATATACAAGAATGGATTAGGAAAAAAAGGGAGGCTTTTGGCAGATACAAAGGACTAAAAACAGTGGAAGCCCTAGAGGAGTATAGAAAGTGCAGGGGAGTACTTAAAAAAGAAATTAGGAGAGCGAAAAGGGGGCATGAAAAAACACTGGCGGGCAAAATAAAGGAAAATCCCAAGGTGTTTTATAAGTATATTAAGGGCAAGAGGATAACCAGGGAAAGAGTAGGGCCCATTAGGGACCAAAATGGCAATCTGTGTGTAGAGCCGGAAGATGTAGGTGAGGTTTTAAATGAATATTTTGCATCTGTGTTCACTATGGAGAAGGACAATGTAGGCATAGAAATCAGGCAGGGGGATTGTGATATACTTGAACAAATTAGTATTGAGAGGGAGGAGGTACTAGCGGTTTTAGCAGGCTTAAAAGTGGATAAATCCCCAGGCCCTGACGGGATGTATCCCAAGCTGCTGTGTGAGGCAAGGGAGGAGATTGCAGGGGCTCTGACACAAATTTTCAGAACCTCTCTGGCCACAGGGGAGGTGCCAGAGGACTGGAGAACAGCTAACGTAGTACCATTATTCAAGAAGGGTAGTAGGGATAAACCAGGGAATTACAGGCCAGTGAGCCTAACCTCAGTGGTAGGGAAATTATTTGAAAAAATTCTGAGGGACAGAATTAGTCTCCACTTGGAGAGGCAAGGATTAATCAAGGATAGTCAGCATGGCTTTGTCAGGGGGAGATCATGTCTAACCAATTTGATTGAATTTTTCGAGGGGGTGACTAGGTGTGTGGATGAGGGTAGTGCAGTTGATGTAGTCTACATGGACTTCAGTAAGGCTTTTGACAAAGTCCCGCATGGGAGACTGGTCAAGAAGGTAAGAGCCCATGGGGTTCAGGGCAATTTGGCACATTGGATCCAAAATTGGCTTAGTGGCAGGAGGCAGAGGGTGATGGTCGAAGATTGTTTTTGTGACTGAAAGCCTGTGTCCAGTGGTGTACCGCAGGAATCGGTGCTGGGTCCTTTGCTGTTTGTAGTGTACATTAATGATTTAGATATGAATGTAGGAGGTATGATCAGTAAGTTCGCAGATGACACGAAAATTGGTGGAGTGGTAAATAGCGAGGAGGGAAGCCTCAAGCTACAGGACGATATAGACGGGTTGGTTAGATGGGCAGAACAGTGGCAAATGGAATTTAACCCTGAAAAGTGTGAGGTGATGCATTTTGGGAGGACCAACAAGGCAAGGGAATACACAATGAATGGTAGGACCCTAGGAAGGACAGAGGATCAGAGGGACCTTGGTGTGCCTGTACATAGATCACTGAAGGCAGCAGGACAGGTAGTTAAGGTGGTTAAAAAGGCATATGGGATACTTGCCTTCATTAGCTGAGGCATAGAATATAAGAGCAGGGAGGTTATGATGGAGCTGTACAAAATGCTAGTTAGGCCACAGCTGGAATACTGTGTGCAGTTCTGGTCGCCACACTATAGGAGGGATGTGATTGCATTGGAGAGGGTGCAGAGGAGATTCACCAGGATGTTACCTGGACTGGAGAGCTTCAGCTATGAAGAGAGACTGGACAGGCTGGGGTTGTTTTCCTTAGAGCAGAGAAGGCTGAGGGGGGACCTGATTGAGGTGTACAAAACTATGAGGGGCATAGATAGGGTAGATAGAAAGGAACTTTTCCCCTTAGTAGAGGGGTCAATAACCAGGGGGCATAGTTTCAAGGTAAGGGCCAGGAGGCTTAGAGGGGATTTGAGGAAAAACATTTTCACCCAGAGGGTGGTTGGAATCTGGAACTCACTGCCTGAAAGGGTGGTAGAGGCAGGAACCCTCACAACATTCAAGAAGCATTTAGATGAGCACTTGAAACGCCATAGCATACAAGGCTACGGACTAAGTGCTGGAAAATGGGATTAGAATAGACAGGGCTTGATGGCCGGCGTGGACACGATGGGCTGAAGGCCTCTTTCTGTGCTGTACAACTCTATGACCCCCACCCTCCATGATCGTGACCACCCACCCCCCACCCCGGCCCCTGCAATTTACCATGATGTCAGCCACACCGGCCCGATATTGAGGCCTCTAGCCAGAGAGCTGTACTGGGGCTCCTGTTTGGCACCCCACAGCTCCCTGACAAATTTAAATGAGACCAGGGCCTCAAAATCGTGGTGCCCTTCTCGGGACCGGAACAGATGCCCAACCAACTGTTCGGTCATCCAAAAGTCAAAATAGAGCCCCATTCTTTGAAGATTTCAGAGCGTGCTCCAATACACCACAAAGTTCCAATATAGTTTTACAATAAATGATATTTGAAAATGTGGTTATTGGTTATTAAAACATGTTTTGCCAAAATAGAAATATTTCTCAGCCTCAATTAATTATAAAAGTATATATAAAAGGTGTTTTTGGTCAGCTTGGTAGCTAAGTCTATATATATTTAACTGAAGAATGCCTGATAGAACTTGATTGCCTTAGTTGGGCGAGTTTTGATCAGTTCCTATCAGACTGTTGAATTGCCCATTATGTGGGAGGAAGGTGGCCAACTTAGAAATTGAATTTCTTATCGGACTCCACTACCCACCTAAGTCCTCAAATCATTCTCCGATTCCTAGTTTCCTTGATTGTCAGTCACAAGTGAAGATATTACTTTCCACAACTAGACACTTGGAGAGTCCGATGTTAGAATTAACCAGTTAGAATAAACTAGTACTGGAAATCTCTGCAGGGAAATGACAATGGCACACGGTGGAATGATTTGGAAAAAGTTTAAGATATATTATTCAATGTGCACAAAATTGATATAGCATTACTTAACACTTGTTGAAGCTGTAGGAGACAGTGAACGTTTTACTAAGTGCAGTTAAAGGAGAATCAGTGATTATTATCTTTATCTCAATGGATAACACTCTGAAATAAATGCAAACACTACATAGACAAGTGAAAGAGTATGTTAACATATTGGTTAGACTGCTAATTCAAGTCACCTCCTCCTAAATGCCGCTTTCCACCCACCTCAGGGATGTTGCCAGTCAGGTTTCACACAAATATTTCGATGGTCTTGCTGCAGTAAATGTTGATGCAGGATCAGACTTACCTGTGCCGAAGTGACCCATAATCCTGAGGCTAATCCTATGCAGCAGTCCAGCTCTGAAATGTCCATCTCCAGGTTCGTATGAACCAACACTAAGCTGTTGACATCTAAAAGGACGGAGACCAGGTGAAACCTGTGCCTCCTGACTTACTGTACAATACTTCTATTGTATTTTTATTTACATTATATGCTAAAAATACTTCTCATTAACTTTATTTTTGCGAATTAAAAAGTTAAAACAATCCAGAAGAGTTCATATTGTAAGGTGCTCCATGGTGCTATTATTTTCCAGTCAAGTGGCCTGACACACGCTGTGACTTTTTATTAATGGTTCCCATCTGGTGTTTTTTTACTGTAAGTGTGCAGACAGGGTGTACTGACTGGTGCTTACTTACTCAGTGATAGAAATTGTTAACTGGTATTAATTTAAAATTGCCTTGCACTGGAGTATAAATACCATCTTAGGAAGGGGTAATGGTAAAAAGAAAGATGTTTCCTCTCTCATTTAACTCCAATTGATCCATCTGCAGGGCTGGATTTTGGATTATGTAAGACAAGCAACTTCCTAGCCTCCCACATCTTTCTGAGGAGGCCTAATTTCCTTGCTTAATCCATTAAAAAGAGACAAGGACATCACCTCCCACAATGAGGCACCTACACTTGTAGAGATAGATGTCATAGATAACCGCTGCTCACTGACAATTCTACAGTGTTCAGCTCCATTCACAACTCATCTGATAATGAAGCAGCCCATGACAAGCTTACAACAGGAATAAAAACAGAAAATGCTGGAAATACTCAGCAGGTCTTGCAGCACCTGTGGAGAGAGAAACAGTTAACGTTTCAGGTCGATGAACTTTTGTCAAAACTGGAAAAAGTTAGAGATGTGACAGTTTTTAAGCAAGTACAGACGCAGGGAGAGGGGGGAGGGGAGGAATGAACAAAAGGGAAGGTCTGTGATTGGGTGGAAGGCAGGAGAGATTAAATGACAAAAGGGATGATGGTGCAAGTCAAAAGTGGGTGGTAATGGGACAAGTAAAGAAACAACAGATGGGTCTAGAAGAGGTGTAAATTGCGATAGCAAAATCATTACCAACAGCTGTTGTCTGAAAAAATGAGAGCAGTGGTTATGATCTGAAATTGTTGAGCTCAATTTTGAGTCTGAAAGGTTGTAAAGTGCCCAATCAAAAGATTACAACAAGACCTGGATAACATCTAGACTTAGGCCTACAAGTGGCATGTAACATTTGTGCCATGTAAGTGGCAGGGAATGACCACCTCAAACAAGCAAATCCCAGGTGCCTCCCCTTGGCCTTCAATGGCATTGCTGAATCTCCCACTATCAACATTCTGGGGGTCACCATTGACCAGAAGCTTAATTGGATCAGCCACATCAATACCACAACTATAAGAGCAAGGCAGAAACTGAATACTCTGCGATGAGTGGCTCACCTCCTGATCCCTCAAAACCTCTCCCCCATCTACAAGACACAAGTCAGGAGTGTGATGGAATATACACCATTCACCTGGAAGGGTGCAACTGCAGCAACACTCAAGAAGCTCAACACCATCCAAGACAGAGCAGTTCTTTTAACTGGTGCCCCTGCCATCGGACTCAATATCCATCCCCTTCACTGGTGCACCGTGGCTATAGTATGTACAGTCTACAGGATGCACTGCAGCAATTCATCATCCTAACTTGGGCATATATTGCAGTTCCTTCATTGTCGCCAGGTTAGATTCTTGGAATTCACTTCCTAACACCATTGTGGGAGCACTATCACCAATTTGTCAGAGCATGATGATGTCCGCCTCAATGATGGCAGAGGTCAGCACGTGAGTGCAAAAGACAAGGCTGAAGCATTTGAACCATCTTCAGCCAGAAGTGCTAAGTGCATCTCGGCCTGCTCCTGAGATCCCCACCATCACAAAATCCAGTCTTCAGCCAATTCGATTCACTCCACTTTTTTTAAATTAATTTATGGGATGTGGGCGTTGCCAGCAAGGGGAACTTGGAGGTGATGGTGTTCCCATACGCCTGCTGCCCTTGTCCTTCTAGGTGGAAGAGGGCGCGGGTTTGGGAGGTGCTGCCGAACAAGCCTTGGCAAGTTGCTGCAGTGCATCTTGTAGATGGTACACACTGCAGCCACGGTACGCTGGTGGTGGAGGGAGTGAATGTTTAAGATGGTGGATGGGGTGCCAATCAAGCGGGCTGCCTTGTCCTGGATGGTATCGAGCTTCTTGAGTGTTGTTGGAGCTGCACTCATCCAGGTAAGTGGAGAGTATTCCACCACACTCCTTACTTGTGCCTTGTAGATGGTGGAAAGGCATTGGGGAGTCAGGAGGTGAGACACTCGCCGCAGAAAACCTGCTCACTGATGCCCAGTTTGGGTTCCGCCAAGACCACTCGGCTCCTGACCTCATTACAGCCTTGGTCCAAACATGGACAAAGGAGCTGATTTCCAGAGGTGAGGTGAGAGTGACGGCCCTTGACATCAAGGCAGCATTTGACTGAGTGTGGCATCAAGGAGCCCTAGTAAAACTGAAGTCAATGGGAATCGGGGGGAAAACACTCCACTGGCTGGAGTTATACCTAGCACAAAGGAAGATGGTTATGGTGGTTGGAGGCCAATCATCACAGCCCCAGAACATCACTGCAGGAGTTCCTCAGGGCAGTGTCCTAGGCCCAACCATCTTCAGCTGCTTCGTCAATGACCTTCCCTCCAACATAAGGTC
The DNA here is from genome assembly GCA_030390025.1 of Squalus acanthias. NCBI lineage: Eukaryota > Metazoa > Chordata > Chondrichthyes > Squaliformes > Squalidae > Squalus > Squalus acanthias. The sequence goes on along the minus strand of CM059438.1, from coordinate 22,053,216 downwards.
AGAAATGGGAATGTTTGCTGATGCCTGCACAGTGTTCAGTTCCATTCACAACTCCTCATATAATGGAGCAGTCTATGCCTGCATGCAGCAAGGCCTGGACAACATTCAGGGTTGGGCTGATAAGTGGCAAGTAACATTCGTGCCACACAAGTGCCAGGCAATGGCCATCACTAACAAGAGAAAGTCTAACCACCTCCGGTTGACATTCAACAGCATTACCATCATCGAATCCCCCACCATCAATATCCTGGCAGTCACCATTGACCAGAAACTCAACTGGACCAGCCACATAAATACTGTGGATACAAGAGCAGGCCAGAGGCTGTGTATTCTGTGACGAGTGTCTCACCTTCTGACTCCCCAAAGCCTTTCCACCATCTACAAGGCACAAGTCAGGAGTGTGATGAATACTCTCCACCTGCATGGATGAGTGCAGCTCCAACAACACTCAAGAAGCTCGACAACATCCAGGACAAAGCAGCCTGCTTACAAAAGCACCCCATTCACCACCTTAAAGATTCACTCCCTCCACCGTGCAATGTGGTATAATGAAAAAAATTGACAGGAAGTGCATTTAAGATTTTTAATAGTTGATCTAATTGATTTCCCATGGCATTGCATATGGGTAGTCAAGGCAATTTAACTGGGAGTGGGTTTCGGGTGGGTGAGAAGCAGGGAGAGTGTCAAACTCGCCAGACAGCATCAATTTGAGACCAGGGCTATTTTAACTCCTGGGCCTCATTTAAATCCTGCCAGCTGGCAGCCAGCTTGTTAAAATTGTGCAGCCCGGATTTCACCCGCTGGCTGGTACATAAGTGGTGGGGAAGGCGGTTTGGATGAGTCTCGCAGGTGGGAAGGCAGGGGGAAGGAGCCCAAGGCAGCAGAGGCCAAGACTTTGCTTGTGGGGCCTGGCAGAGCACTGCGAGTTGTGCATCTAGTACTTGTGCATGTGCTGAAAGCTGGCAACGAAGCAAGATTGAATGTGCATGGGAAGGTAATGAATGCAAAGCCAAGTGTGTGGAATATGGTGAGAAACAAGTGTTGGGAGGATTCGCTGCTTCTGCAAGTGCTAAAATGTGAGGGGAGAATGCTGTTAGCGTGTGATGTGAAGAGAGGAAAGGAAGAGGTGAGTTTGTTTGGAATGAGAAAGAGAGGTGTTGCAGTGTTTCCCTTGTGATTGTGTGTTGAGAGTGGTGCTAAGGGGTGAAAGGAGTGTTGTCAGGTGTTGAGAGAGCTGGAGAGATGAAGAGCTGTACTCACCCTTGCTGCTCTTGTGAGGTCATTGAACCTCTTCTTACACTGAAGCCAGGTCCTGGGGTTGTTGTTGCTGGCACTGATCCTGCCAGCCACCTCTGTCCAGGCCTGTTGGATAGTGACCCTGGTCTTGCTCCTGCAGGTGCTGAGGAACAGTACCTTCTCGATATAATCGATTGGGCAGCCCATCAATGATATTAAAATGAGTTAAAATCGCCCCGGTTTCACGCTAGGAGATGCAACACAAAGCAGATGTAATGAGTATGTTACAGAAGTTCTAGAACAGGTCACAAAAGTGAAACCTGTGAAATTGTGGGTGAGAAAGGTTGCCCTCAAACTTCTTTAGACTGTCCTATCCTGCTGTTTCTCCTCTGCCTCTTCCGCTGCTTTTCCATGTCTAGCAATGTTCGACTTGATGCTGGAGCTATGTTGCTTTGTGCATAAAGAGACTACACTTTCCCTAGTCTGGTGTGTTATTTCCTGTTTTCCTCACTCCTCAAACTTTGTTAGCTCCACCCAATGCTTTAATATCACTTTCAACTGGGGAAGTTAATGTGATGAGCAAATGAAGTTACTCCTGAGGAAATCTTCACGTTCTCCCTTAGTTGCTCATTAACAAGGACTCAACAAGCAAAAAACCTGTTAATTTTGGATCTGTGCATGAACGTGGGAAACAATCATTGATGTATGGGTAATCTCAATAGAGGAAACAAATATGAACCATCAAGCCACTAGCAATATTGCACAAAATTACTCTCTAATAATGCTCACTAAGTGCGTGTCCGCACATAATGAATATCCTAGCTCTAAAGTACAGAGGAAATTTATCCCAAAGTATATATATCTTGAACTCTTTGCATAATTGTATTTCTGGATATCCAAATGTACTCTTGTCTGAAAAGATTAAGATAAATGGCACAAGTACAATAACTTGCTTACTGTGTGATTTGGAAAGAGTTACGAGGAAACCTCCTGCAGTATAAAAATTAGACCATCAATCGGAGAGTAATGTGGGGCTGTGAAATGCTCTTTCTCTTCATCCCTATGATTACTTGAATCCCTGCAGTAGCTGAAACTCCAATATGCCAACCAAACAGCTGTTGCATTTTAAACAGTCTTCAGCTGGAACATAAGGCGCAGTTTCCAACCCTCTGGGCAATAAGGTAGGTCTCCAATCAACCAAGAAGCAATGGAAGCAGCAAAGACATCCAGAAGCTATTTATCTGCTTTACAAACCGCAAGACAAGGTAAAATGTTAGAACTTGTACAAACCTGTTGGAATTTACAGTCTGGACTGTTGAGAACGAAGAAAGACAGGTTGAAGTAGACTGATCTCCTCCTGTACTAAAATGATTAATCCGTGACAATTAAATGACAATTAAAATTTTTCTGGAGTGTAATTTATTTTGCTAGTACATGCTGAGTATGCATGGGCAAACGGGCAGATAAAATCATCCGTGGGACTTACCTGCCAGATCCCACTGTCTTCTCATGGGTTCCAAGTTTAACCTGCTCTTCGGAGCAGGCGAGAGAGACACCCGCCGGAAGCCTTCTTCAGATATGCAGATCGGGCTCCGATTATGTCATCAGGCCCGACTGCAATTTTAACTGGAGACTTGCGCAGGGAAGCTGTTGTGGTTTCCCCACCAGGCCAACCTAGTGGGAAGGGGAGCCAAGATCAGAAGAGCAATTTTAGTCTCACTGCTGCCCTGTTCCCACTGAAAAACAGATTAGTAGAGAGATCAAAATTAGGACCAACATGTCCTTTTTTTCAAAATGAATGGGGGCCATCCTGGTTCATGGGCCTGGGATGAGACAATTGATCAACATTGTATCAGTTTAGAACAGAGAGTGAGCTGTGGCATTCCATCTTTAATGCCTGTAGCAAGTGTTTATTTTAAGCCTGTGCAAATTCACTTTGTTTCAAAATACAACAATTAAACATAACTCAATCCCAAAATCTTTTCTCGGAAGAAAAAAATTGTTCACAAATACAGTAATTTACCACAAACTACCAATTGTTCCAAAGTAAAATTCTTGTGACACTCTTGTTTCCTCTGCAGTACTCTTCTCATTTTTCTAACAGATTCAACACAACACACTCAATTGTTGGAAGGATTAATTGTGATACTTGCACATTCAATTAGGAATTGTTATGGTTCCCCTTCATTTCCCATAAGGATTCGCTAAATATTTGAGGTTCAATTTTTCACAGCAATTCTGCCACAATATATGTGCCTTACCATGATTCATGATGAAACTAATTTCTCACAGAAATTCAACCTGATACATGGTACTTTTAATTCTCTCAGGAATTCATAACAACACTTTAGTTTCTTGAAGCAATTTTGTGCAACGCTCTCATTTCTTGCAGACATTTGCAATGACACTCTTGTTTCTTGCAACAATTACCGTGAACTTTAAGTACACTGACTTCTTATATTGATTTGCTGCGATGGTTTTGTTGCTGCAAGACATTCCAATGTGGCCACTCTTGTTTCTCATTGGGATTTGTTGTGATGTTATTGCTTCTCATGGAGCACCCACCATGTTCTCATTTCTCCTTTGTTGCAATGTTCATGACACTTTCGTTTCTCACACTAATTGACTGTGACAATCTGCTTTCTTATTTGCTGAGGTTGCTTCAACGCTGTCCCATCTCATTTAAATTCATTGTTAACTCTCATTTCTTGCACAGGTTCAATTCAAAGCTCTCATTTTTTTGCAGGCATTTAGAAAGGGTCACTTATTTCTCAAAGCTTCGGCCAATTAAGCTAAGTGAAGTAGCATCATTGGTAAAGAAGGATACAACAGCTATTGAAAGGATATAAATAAGAGTTCAAGGGCAGATATCAAAAGCAATCGGAGTAAAAATTAGTAATGACAACAAACTAAAACAGTTTTTTTTTATTCGTTCATGGGATGTGGGCGTCACTGGCAAGGCCAGCATTTATTGCCCATCCCTAGTTGCCCTTGAGAAGGTGGTGGTGAGCCGCTTTCTTGAACCGCTGCAGTCCATTTGGTGAAGGTACTCCCACAGTGCTGTTAGGGAGGGAGTTCCAGGATTTTGACCCAGCAATGATGAAGGATCGACGATATATTTCCAAGTCAAGATGGTGTGTGACTTGGAGGGGAACTTGGAGGTAGTGGTGTTCCCCTTAATTGCTATCAAGCACTCTTAAGGTAAACAAGCAGATAGCAAACATTTGAGGCAATAAAAAGGAATCATGGTGTGACTATCACAGGAGCCCCAACACTTCTTGGGGGTTCTGGTGGTCTCCCACTATATTTCAGGCAGGGGACTGGTGGAAATCCTAAGCAATCCTAACCCAGTTGTAACAGGGCCTCCACCATTTCTGAGAGTTTTCTGTTTGCCTTCTAATGGGCAGAACATCCATTTGCACCTTACAAGGCAAAGCAAGAGGGTGGAGCCAGGTGGGGCTCCCTAAAGCGGGATTTGCCGCTCCTGAGACTCATTCGCGACTGTTGTCCTTGGAGGATGGTATGTCTAGTGAGGTGAGGCATGCCAGCCTACAAAAGGGTGGATGGGAGTCTCAGGAGGTCCAGGCCATAAGAACATAAGAAATAGGAGCAGGAGTAGGCCATTCGGCCCCTCGAGCCTGCTCCGCCATTCAATAAGATCATGGCTGATCTTCTACCTCAATTCCACTTTCCAGCACTATCGCCATATCCATTAATTCCCTTAATATCCAAAAATCTATTGATCTCTGTCTTGAATATACTCAACGACTGAGCCTCCACAATCCTCTGGGGCAGAGAATTCCAAAGATTCACCACCCTCTGAGTGAAGAAGTTTCTCCTCATCTCAGTCCTAAATGGCCGACCCCTTATTCTGAGACTGTGACCCCTGGTTCTAGACTTGCCAGCCAGGGGAAACATCCTCCCTGCATCTACCCTGTCAAGCCTTGTAAGAATTTTCTATGTTTCAATGAGATCACCTCTCATTCTTCTAAACTCTAGAGAATATAAACCTAGTCTACTCAATCTGTCCTCATAGGACAATCCACCATCCCAGGAATCAGTCTGGTGAACCTTCATTGCACTCCCTCTATAGCAAGTATATCCTTCCTTAGGTAAGGAGACCAAAACTGTTCACAATACTCCAGGTGTGGTCTCAACAGGGCCCTATATAATTGCAGTAAGACGTCTTTACTGTTATACTCAAATTCTCTTGTAGTAAAGGCCAACATACCATTTGCTTTCCTAATTGCTTGCTGTACCTGCATGTTAACTTTCAGTGATCCGTGTACAAGGATACCCAGGTCTCTCTGAACACCAACATTTCCCAATCTCTCACCATTTAAAATATACTCTGCTTTTCTATTTTTCCTACCAAAGTGGATAACTTCCATCTTGAATGCATTTCTCCACATTATATTCCATTTGCCATGTTCTTGCCCACTCACTTAGCCTGTCTATATCCCCTTGAAGCCTCCTTGCATCCTCCTCACAATGTACATTCCCATCCAGCTTGTCTTAGCCTGTAAGGGACCCATGTTTACTTTCGTTAATCTTTTCCTTTTTACATACCTATAGAAACTTTTACAGTCTGTTTTTATGTCTCATACTAGTTTACTCTCATTCTATTTTCCCTTTCTTTATCAATTTCTTGGTCCTCCTTTGCTGAATTCTAAAATCCTCCCAATCCTCAGGCTTACTACTCTTTTTGGCAACATTATAAGCCTCTTCCTTTAATCTAATACTATCTTTAATTTCTCTTGTTAGCCACGGTTGGACCATTTTTCCCGTGGTGTTTTTATTCCTTAAGGGAATGTATATTCATTGCGAGTTATGAATTATTTCTTTAAATGTTTGTCATTGCTTTTCTACTGTCATATCTTTTAATCTAGTTTCCCAACCTACCTTCGCCAACTCACCTCTCATATCTACGTAGTTTGCTTTGTTCAGGTTTAGGACACTAGTTTCGGACTTAACTAAATCACTCTCAAACTCAACATAAAATATTATCATATTATAATCACTGCTCCCCAGAGGCTCCTTTACTACAAGGTTATTAATTAACCCTGTCTCATTGCACAGTACTAGATCTAAAATAGCCAATTCCCTCGTAGGTTCCTTAACATACTGATCTAGAAAACTATCTTGAATACATTCCATGAACTCTTCCTCTGCACTATTTCTGCAAATTTGGTTTGCCCAGTCTATATGAAAGTTATTACTGTATTACCCTTGTTACAGGCATTTCTAATTTCCTGATTTATACTCTGCCCTACACTACAACCACTGTTAGGGGGCCGAAAGACTACTCCCACTGGTGTTTTCTGCCCTTGTTGTTTCTTAGCTCCACCCAAACTGATTCTACATTTTGTTTTAACAAGCCAAGATCCTTTTTCTCTACTGTCTTTATTCCCTCCTTTATCATCAGGGCTACCCCTCCTCCTTTTCCATTCTGCCTGTCTCTTCTAAAAGTCAAATATGCTGAAATATTTGTTCCCAACCTTGGTCACTCTGCAACCACGTCTCTGTAATGGCTATTAAATCAAACCCATTTATTTCTATCTGCGCTATTAATTCATCTATTTTGTTGCGAATGCTTCGTGCATTTAGATATAGTACCTTTAGCTTTAACTTTTTTCTATTTTTCCCTGATGTCACTTTAATCACTAATGCCCTATTATCGTTATTAATCTTTCTGTCCCTTCCTGACCCACTCTGCTTATCTTTACCCAGATCACTACTCTGCTCTACAGCCTTGACATTTCTCTTACTGCTTTTGAATTTACCCTTTCCTGAATCCTCCCACCTCCCCTTCATTAGTTTAAAGCCCTATCTATCGTCCCAGTTATTCGATTTGCCAGGACACTGGTCCCAGCCCAATTTAAGTGGAGCCCATCCCCAAGGAACAGCTCCCTCTTTCCCCAGTACTGGTGCCAGTGCCCCATGAATTGAAACCACTGCCTTCCACACCATTCTTTGAGCCACGCATTTAACCTTCTAATCTGTTTGTTCCTATGCTAATTTGTGCATGGTTCAGGTAACAATCCAGAGATTATTATCTGTGAGGTTCTGCTTTTTAATTTTGATCCTATCCCCTCAAACTCTCTCAGCAGAACCTCATTCCTAGGCCAAGCAAGTTGCCAGCTGCCATGGGCAGGCCGGCACCAGAAATGCACTTAAAGTGGCGATTAGGCCCACCTGTCTCATGGCAATGATTTATCATCCCACTGACCTCAAAGATTTTCAGCCCCAGGGTATTGCAATGTTCAGGAGCTAAAGCGGAAGAACCAAATCAGAGGGGATGAAAGTATAAACAATTTCATGGAAGTAATTAGTGACTGCTTCTTGATATACTGTCATAGTGGTTGTGGGAAAGGAGCAATGCACAGCAGGAGATGCAATACCTGCCCTTTCATAGAAACATAGAAACATAGAATCTAGGAGCAGGAGTAGGCCATTCGGCCCGTCGAGCCTGCTCCACCATTCAATACGATCATGGCTGATCATCCAAATCCAGTACCCTGTCCCTGCTTTAATCCCCACAGTACACATATCCCACCCTACCCCCATATTTAATTCCCCCTAACTTATCCCATCCTATCCCCATAACCCCACATATTTAATCCCCCCCTAACACTAAGGGTCAATTTATCATAGCCAAATCAACCTAACCCGCACATTTCACCTCCTCCCGCGCCACCCTCCAGGGCCTTAAGCACAGTGCTGCACCGGAGTACTAGCCTAGACATGTGCTCAGGTTTCTGGAGTGGTCTTGACCCCAGAACCTTCTGACTTAAAGGTGAGAGTGCTACCACTGAGCCAAGGCTGACACCTACCATCGATATTAAAAAAGTTGCCAGAAAATTGAACAGAGCTAGTTTTCGGTGGGAACTAAGTGAAATCATGACAATAAGATTTTCTGGTCCCTACTCTCCCTAGTAATGCCCAAGGGAAGATTCCTGATGATCTGAAAGCGCCTGAAAAACTGGAACATGAATAAAGGCAGGCACTATACTAAACTTAGTATTCAGCAATCCGCCAAAGTTGATTAGTAATAAAAGAAGAGATCTAGAATCACTGTAGCTGTCACTGCAATACCACTGAAACTGGATCACTACATGTATACCGCATACATTTTATGGGACTTGGTGCAGCAGAATTTTGGATAAATTTGAGATGAGCTGAAGCTTACAGAGGGTAGAGGATGGGAGGCTGGTTAGAGAGAATCAATTGGCAGCTGCCAAAAGCAATGGCTTTGGTCTGTTAAACTGGAGGATGATTCTGGGATAGCAGATGGTTTTGATAGAGGAGAGTGAGGCCAAATGTGGTCCAGCCAGATCTGGTGATGGATGGTTAAACCAATTTAACTCTCCGTTCACTCTCCGTTGTTTTCATTGTGCGTGCGTGGAGGGTGCGCGCCTGCGCGTCAGGGTCACCTTTGACCCAGTGGGGCACACGCACACACAAGGAAACAGTCATACCCACCACATTGCACAACAACTGAGAACATCTGCTGTCGCTTCTCAATGACTCAGCGAGTTTTTCCAGTCAGTCCTAGGGCTGAAGCAAATAGTACCGATGCATTTAAGGGGAGACGAGATGAGCACATGAGGGAGAAGGGGTATAGAGGGTTGCGCTGATAGATTTAGATGAGGAAAGACGGGAGGAGGCTCGAGTGGAGCATAAACGCCGGCATGGACTGGTTGGGCCGAATGGCCTGTTTCTGTGCTGTATATCCTATGCAATCCTATTCTTCTGGAACATGAGCAAAATAAAATGAAAATGTCTGTCTGAGGCTTGATAGTTGGTTTAAAAGAAATCATTTCCTCCCCAGGGTGACTAATAATTACTAAATGGCATTACGCCCCCCCCACTTTCCTGTCCTGGTGGTGCCTCTGCTCTGCTCTGCTCACTGTGAGCAATGCCATGGAGGTGAAGTAAGAGCAAAATCTTTGATCTCAGTGGTTACTATTTAATGAATGCTAGTCACTCCAGTGAGGAAATTATTCCTTTCAAGCCATCTATCAGCAAGATATTGCCAGAGTGTTTTACACATGTTTCAGGAGAATGGAGGATTTAACTCATTTCCGTGGGTCACCCAAATATATCCATCGTGTCAGATAATGTCTAAATCGGAACTGTTTCTTTTTAGCACAGTTACGTCAAAAAGTGTCTAATATAAATCAGATGTACTAAAAGCATATTCAGTTCTTGAACTATTTCTCACTGTCTAAATATAACATGAATAGAGCTTTTTTTTAATCTAAGTGGAGCTTCAGGAACAGATGTTTTTATACACATGACACAGGTCTATAGCCGTCAAAGTCAGGACCCAATTTAATGCCAATTAACTAGTGGGTGTCAGGTCAATTAGGTTCTCAGTAAATCCTATTTAGAAAATAGCCATAAAATTATAGTCTGCCAGCAGCTGTAGAATTCAGCACTATGAGCAAAATGCAGAAGGCAAGAATTAAAATAATTATAGCCAAATCACATGTATTTTTCAAAATGTAATCACTTATATATAGGATTAACTGTCAAGATTTTTTCATGTAGTTCCAGCTTAACATCTTTAAATATGACAAGCCGAGCAGTTCCCACTTGCTTTAGGGAATACTATTAACTGCATATTCCTTGTGATAGTTAGATACTACTCTGTGATCACTGTATAATTACTGTATTTTAAATCTTCAAAAGTAGATCATATTTATTATATCACAGCCCTCCCAATTATACTTGTCGTAAAAACACTGGAAACGGAAGTGGCCCCAATATAGTGATAGCTAACCCTTTGATAATTACATGAAAATTAAAAAAAGTGATAAAATTATTTTCAGTGAGTCCTAAAATAACTCCTTAACCCTGAGAATGCTGGACAGAGCCCAAAAAACGTCCATTCACCCATGCTAGCTAATGGTTTCTTTAAAGTTTTCAGATTATTCAGTGTGATGCTAATAGTAATAAAGTTGCTCAAATGTCAGGAATAGATTTATGACTATAGTATTAACTCACTGCTACTAAAATAAAAAGCATTTTTGAAATAAAAATGAAACATTATATTGGTTTCCCCAACGGCTCAGTGAGTTTCTCCAGTGAGTGGATAAGTCATACAGACGAGGTAGCTCCCGAGTCTGTGCCAAGCAAACTGATTTCAGCCAGGTGGTGGTAGAAGAATGATAATTGGTGTCAGTGCCTCCGTGGTAGGTAGGGGAACATTTTCCAGGGTTCCCACTCTTGATCATTATCCAATGACCCCTGCTGAAGTGCTTATGTGTGAAGGCAGGATTGTGATCACTTGTGTTGCCCTCAATAGTTGTCAATCACTGTCGAGGCTCATCTGAATGAAGGCCGTATTGGCGTGGTGATGCAGGACAATCAACACCTTTACCCAAAAAAGAGGGGAGAAAAGTGGAGGGAAAAAAGTGAGAGTAAATGTTCTACATACTTCACATGCTTGCCTTTTACTCTGTTCTCTCCTCTGTTCATTTTAATTTTAATTTTATTCAGTCTCACCTTTTTTTATTACCGCCTGGTCTCATCATCAATCTTGGAAGTGGGGGTGAAAACTGGTCCCCAGTAGCAAGAACCAAAAATGTAAAGACATAAATGATGAGATCAACCAGCAAAGTGATTTCTTGCTACAAATATAGGCCTGTTACTGCCAGGCAAATTACCACAGCCATGGCACTGGGAATCTGATTGTGGCTGTATTGCTGTGCAGATCAAATTTCAAAAAAATTGCATAATAAGTAAAGAATTGGCTGAGGGAGTGCCATTGAGTGATAGGATGTAAGTTTGCTTCCCACTCCTCTGAACCTCTAGTCTCAGCTATGTGACTGCTGATAGGTACTGAATACAGTACTGCACTGTTACTGTATGACAGGTTTCCCTAAATGTTGGACATTACTGATGGCACCTACCCCCATACAGGCTTCTATCCCCAATTCCACTGTCCCATGCACAGAAAGGGGTTCCAATCCATTAATAAAATAGGGTTGCTGCTGAGTTTTTCCAGCGTTTTCTGTTGTTATTTCCAATCCATTAATGTTCTGCTGGTTGGTGATCATGGGTGCACAATTTTGCATGTGAATCTCCATTACCCTGGTAGTAGTCATGATGTCTTTGTTTTATAGTAATCTATGGTGCCACTATTACTTGAAGTTACAGGAAGAATGGCTCAATGGCTTCTCAGAGACCCAGGATGTCCTCTTCAGTCCTGGCTCACGTTCAGCAGGAGTACTTGAGTCCCATGGGTGCGGATTCTAACCTCCCTCATCATAAAGTGTGTGTGGCTCTTTAGTCTTGGTTGCAGCCCACCTAGGAGAAGGTACTCCAAAGATAACATCTGTGAGGAAAGCAACTAGAAACCACCTCAGTTACTCTTCTCTAATAAGTGGCTCAAGAATCTCCTGTGTGACCTGCCCTAAGGCAGAACACAATGGGTGGATGGACACCACTATCAGGATCATGGTGGAACATATCATAAGAATGTTAAAACAAAGGTTCAAATGATTAAACAGATCAGAAGTGGGTAGATATTGCAGTATAGTCCTACTAAGACCTCAAAGGAGGAGGGAGTGTGGTATCTGGCAGATGGGTAGCAATATAAGCCTCTCAGGATAGAAGTGGTCCAGTATATTCTTATGCTGAGAAATGAGATGGCTTGCTGTTGCTGGTGCCAAGGGTAACACTGCAGTGATTGCACCCCTGTGTTCACCACCCATATAAATTGGGTACATAAGTGATCTACAGGCCTAGGCCTGCTTTAGTTGCCATCTTAAAGCTAGGTTGTTTATTGGATATTTGAGTTTGAAAGTTGCTTTCTGTGCTGGTGCATTTCGTACTTGGCATTTAAAACATTTTTTATTGCCCTTTGCCATTTTTGCAAAAGCCTTTATTTTGAATCCAAGACTTTCCTACCGTCTTTTTCTTCGTTGCTGCTTTATAACTTACAGCTAACAAAAAGCCTTTGAGAATCCCATTAGGCGTTCCCATTCAGCTGCATGATTTAGTTGAGAAGGACAATTTCACAAGGTACGATGATACATCATGTGGTATATGCACCTGTCAATATCCTGGACCCTGATAATCGTACCTGGACATGCCTAAGGAGACCTGTCTTCACCATCTCCACTTCACTAACGAGGTTGTGACAAGTTGACTGCAGAAAACTTGAAGAACTGGGAAGGGTTTTCCCATAGCTGTCAAGATCACTATCTCTATGCTACAGAATCTTTCCAGACCATCACAGGATACAGCTGCCAAATCAGCCAGTCTGCTGTCCATAGATGCATAAAGCAACTGATGATGCCATGTTTGCCACGGGAAACAACTTCATAACTTTCCCCATGGAAATGAGGCAGCAACCAGAGAGGGCACAGAACCTTTTCCATGCGTCAGCCATTTAAAAGTACAGGTTGTCATAGATAGCACCCATGTGGCCAGTTCACATCCTATATATGCTCCTATGGTGGCAGTACCGTTCAGAGCATAACTTTGAACACTTATGTATTTCAGTTCAAGATATTAGTGTGCCGCACTAGAAGTGTGCCTTATAAATAATGAGAAAAAGAGAGAGGTTTTCTCCATGTTTTGCATGCTGTGCTCTTAAGGGTGCAGCAGCTCACCTTATACATTTGTCTACCTTGCCCCAGCAGTAATAATGGATGCCAAGGTGTATGCACTTACTTTGGTACTTCTGCAGATACCACCAAAATTCTTCCTTATTTATACCCAGGACTTGAGTGACTACATCCATCCAGCTTACACCTACACCTTTCACAGGAGGGTGCCTTCTGCTCCAAAGAGGGACATATTTCTTTACTGCACCTCATGCAACAGGACTTCCAAGGTCTCCTTGTAAATGAGGAATTTTGCACCACATGTCTCCATCCAGACATTTGTGTAGTTAAATTTTTCCCCATAATCACAATGTGTTCTATGAATAAACAGAAGTTTAATAAACAAGCACATGCCCTTCACCTTTAATAGTGAGCAGCAGCCCTTTAGGAGCTGCTGCCTGGCCAGTATTCCTGCCAGCCCCAAGGGCACTGCTGGCCTAGCACCCTGCACCTGTTATTTTTTTCTCTGCAGAGAGCCTAATAAAATGTAGAAGAAGAGCTCCCAATATTCAGCGAGGCCAGTCCCCTTCATTACCAGCACAGGCATGTCCACACCACAGGCGAGAATAGTCCCAGTTTTCCCCATCTTCCAGTAGCGGGGATAGTGCATTTAAATGAGCTGAACTTGCAAACTCAAGCATGTTCAGTTTTCTATGATGATTTTGCACAATTTAGGTGATGTGATATAATCCTCCTGCACTACATCCGAATTGTACAGTCAGACTTCTTTCTACGAAAGAATTTCAGACAAACACCACTTCACCTATATTTATGACCTAACAAATTGATAATTTTGCTGAACTTTAAGGCTGGGTCTTTTTACTATCCTCTGTGTACTTAACCCCACTCCAGTGTCAGCTGTGGCTCAGTTGGTAGCACCCTCACCTCTGAGTCAGAAGGTTGTGGGTTCACAGTCCCACTCCAGGAACTTGAGCACAAAATTCTAGGCTGACACGCCAGTGCAGTGCTGCGGGAGTGCTGCACTGTCGGAGGTGCTGTCTTTCGGATGAGATGTTAAACCGAGGCCCCGTCTGCTCTGTCAGGTGGACGTAAAAGATCCCATGGCACTATTTCGAAGAAGAGCAGGGGGAGTTATCCCCGGTGTCATAGAAACATAGAAGATAGGAGCAGGAGTAGGCCATTCGGCCCCTCGAGCCTGCTCCGCCATTCGATGAGATCATGGCTCATCATATAAACTCAGTACCCTGTACCTGCCTTCTCCCCATATCCCTTGATACCTTTAGCTTTAAGAAATATATCTAACTCATCCTTGAATATATTTAATGACTTCGCCTCAACTACCTTCTGTGGTAGAGAATTCCACAGGTTCACCACTCTCTGGGTGTCCTAGTCAATATTTATCCCTCAATCAACATCACTAAAAACAGATTATCTGGTCATTATCACATTGCTGTTTGTGGGAGCTTGCTGTGCGCAAATTGGCTGCCGCATTTCTTACATTATAACAGTGACTACACTTCCAAAAAAAAGTACCTCGTTGGCTGTAAAGCACTTTGGGATGTCCGGTGGTCGTGAAAGGCGCTAAATAAATGCAAGTCTTTCTTTTCTTTTTTCGCTCCGAACAAAGTTGAGACTGTCACAACTTCTTTTCCCCATGATCTTCAATAGTTCACAGAAAGTAGGGTTGTAATTCCTTTCTGTAGTGAAGAATTCAAACCTAGAGCCCAGAAGTGAGACTGTAGTGTTCTAAGTCACTGCACTGCCTAATTTTCACATTTCCAGATTTTAAATCCCATTACTTTTATGAGCCTACATTGTCAGTACCTTAAATAGTTAATGTGAAGTGTCTGGTTTCAGGATCTAAACTGCTTCTCATCATCATTTTATTCTATATGCAATATAATACAAGATTGGTAGATTTATCCTGTAGGGAATTGTAATGGCTTAAGTCAGTCAAAAAGCTGATTACTTCTCTCCTGAAAATGAGGCAGTTGCCCCTTTTTACAGTTCATATTGCTTAATTTATTAAATTCAACACGGATTCTTTTTCAGTTCGACAGTGCTCTTACTTCTCTGTGAAGTGGCCCATAGACCAGGGCTGGTAATCTTCTGGACATTTCCAAAACTTATATTTTAATGTTTTCAAAGATTGTAATTGCCTTTTATTACACAAAATTGCCAATTCTATAGCACCGTGTATTACTAAAATAATAATTGTGTAATGTAGCAAATCTCCTGAGAGAAACTATCCCATAAATATTTCTTAGTACTTAAATTTATTTTTACACTTTAATGATATTGAAGTAAAAGGCTAAAGAAACAGCTGTTGCAAATAACTTGCTAAGTGAGTAAATTGATAGATATTATGATTAAGTCTAATGGGCCAGATAAAGCTAATCACTTAGAGGGCCCTATGCTTGTCCATGTGCAAGCATTGACTTCAGTGTCAACCTTGATTCTGTGCTCAACTCCTGGACTGGGGGGTAATGCAGGTTGTCTGTTTGAAACCATCAGGGAGATTTGGAGAGGCCAGAGAGGCTTTGTGGATGTTCTGCAACAAACCACTATGTAAAGGTTAATATTGTGTCCACTTCACATGGCAGCTTATATCAGCAGGCAAGCCATTTGTTATTTTCAATGTTCTGAGGAGAAATATTTAAGCAGTTAACTATTGTAACTCTACAGTACTTCATTGCTTCTGTTCACTTATCCATTTAGTGGTTAATGATTTTGTTTGGCACTTTATAGCCTAAGCTATGGTCTAATGAAGTGTTTATTCTACCAACTTCTGAAGTTGAGGAAAATCACATAAGGACACATGCTTGGATCAATTTTCCTGCTCCTCCCATCCCCCCTCCCGAGTGCCATTTAGGTGGTGTGTTGTGGAAAATGTGCACCACCGCAACAGAACGGAAACCACCTGTATTTGCAGCTTCAGGGCATTAACATACCTTGAACGTCCCCCTGGTGCAAGAACATTTCTTGCATCGAACGCACATCCAAAATCAGGAAGGAAACTTGAACTCTGCTGCAGGCCTGAGAGGTAATAGCTGCTGCCTTTGAGCTCTTCTTGCTCTTGTACAAAACAGCAACCAGATGGCCTTTATCCCTGCAGACCCTCCTTGTAGACCCAGAAAAAAATAAACTTACTTGTTTGATGGCAGCCCCTTCACAGATCCTTCAGTCTGAGGTGTCCTGGCACAACCTGTAACTCTCACTTTGGAATGGACCTTCTACCAATTGAGACTCTGCCAGACAGGGACCCAGGAAAATGAGATGGGATGTACAATATTTTACATAGGATTACATAGGATATACAGCACAGATACAAGCCATTCGACCCAACCAGTCTATGCCGGTGTTTATGCTCCACTCGAGCATCCTCCTGTCTTTCCTCATCTAACTCTATAAGAACATAAGAAATAGGAGCAGGAGTAGGTGATTTGGCCCTTTGAGCCTGCTCTGCCATTCAATAAGATCATGGCTGATCTTCTACCTCATCTCCACTTTCCTGCACTATCCCCATATCCCGTAATTCCCTTAATATCCAAAAATCTATCGATCTCTGTCTTGAATATACTCAACAACTGAGCCTCCACAGCCCTCTGGGGTAGAAAATTCTAAAGATTCACCACCCTCTGAGTGAAGAAATTTCTCATCATCTCAGTCCCAAATGGACGACCCCTTATTCTGAGACTGTGACCCCTGGTTCTAGACTCCCCAGCCAGGGGAAACATCCTCCCTGCATCTACCCTGTCAAGCCCTGTAAGAATTTTGTATGTTTCAATGAGATCACCTCTCATTCTTCTAAACTCCAGAGAATATAGGCCTAGTCTACTCAATCTCTCCTCATAGGACAATACCCCCATCCCAGGAATCAGTCTGGTGAACCTTCGTTGCACTCCCTCAATGGCAAGTATATCCTTCCTTAGGTAAGGAGACCAAAACTGTGCACAATACTCCAGGTGTGGTCTCAACAGGGCGCTATATAATTGCAGTAAGACATCTTTACTCTTATGCTCAAATTCTCTTGTAATAAAGGCCAACATACCATTTGCTTTCCTAATTGCTTGCTGTACCTGCATGTTAACTTTCAGTGATTCGTGTACAAGGACACCCAGGTCCCTCTGAACACCAACATTTCCCAATCCCTCACCATTTAAAAAATACTCTGCTTTTCTATTTTTCCTACCAAAGTGGATAACTTCACACTTCTCCACATTATATTCCATTTGCCATGTTCTTGCCCACTCACTTAGCTTGTCTATATCCCCTTGAAGCCTCTTTGCATCCTCCTCACAACTTACATTCTCACCCAGCTTTGTATCATCAGCAAACTTGGATATATTACATTTGGTCCCCTCATCCAAATCATTGACGTAGATTGTGAATAGCTGAGGCCCAAGCACTGATCCTTGCGGTACCCTACTAGTTACAGCCTGCCAACCCAAAAATGACCCGTTTATTCCTACTCTCTGTTTTCTGTCCGTTAACCAATCCTCAATCCATGCTAGTATATTACCCCCAATCCCATGAGCCCTAATTTTGTTTAATAACCTCTTGTGTGGCACCTTTTTGAATGCCTTCTGACAATTCAAATACACCACATCCACTGGTTCCCCCTTATCTATTCTGCTAGTTAAATCCTCAAAAAGATTTGTCAAATACAATTTCCCTTTCATAAATCCGTGTTGACTCTGCCCAATCCTATTATTATTTTCTAAGTGCCCTGTTACCACGTCCTTAATAATAGATTCTAGCATTCTCCCTGCTACTGATGTCCGGCTAACTGGTCTGTAGTTCCCCATTTTCTCTCTCCCTCCTTTCTTAAATAGCGGGGTTACATTTGCTACCTTCCAATCCATGGGAACCATTCTAGAATCTATGCAATTTTGGAATATGACAACCAATTACATATACTGAAGCAGTTGCATTTTTATAGTACACTAAAGAGAAATATTTATCAGTAATTCATGGGGAATACAAATCATGGCATTCCTATGGCAAAAAGCTCAAAGTAATTATGGCAGATTTAATTCATATAAGCATCGTGAACTTCAGCACTTTAACGTCTCACAGGATGCATTTTTTGCACAATGTGGGACTAAATTGGACAGCTCTTTCAAAGAAGCCTCTTTTTGTGCTGTAAGATTCTATGATTCTAAATGGTTTAGAAATCAAAATGATTTTATGTGCAACCCTTGTAGTTTTAAACACTAGCTCACGATGTGTCAGTGGAAGTAGGGCAATGCACAATTCACATCCGCCCAATGGAAGTGAGTTGACCCTGCCTAGTTCCCAGGGTCAGCCTAATTAAAATGTTTTTAACACACTCCAGCAATGAGGAATGTCACTGATTCAGAACTCAGCCACTGGCAGGGGAAAGGGTTTCCCCAACAGAATGCTGCAGCGGGATTTAGTAGCCTGCAGAGGCTTAAACAGGCAGATGCACACAGCAAAACAGATTTGCAGCATTAACATTAAATAGTGGACTGGTAGGTGTGCAGGATGACACAGCGCAGCTGAGGTGGTGCTACTGGATGAAGTCAGGGAGAGGAGGGCACAAAGCAATGCAGGGCCTCAAGGAGAGCAGCACAAGAGCAATGGAAGGAGGTTGCCAGGGCAATCAATGCTAATAAAACCAACCCACACACAACAACACAGTTTAATGACTGTACCAGGTCAGGCAAGGTAAAAAGAACCAGAACCAGAACCCATAGTGCTAAGCATTGTCCACCACTTACAATGACTTCCCTCATACTGTGCTAAAGTGCTTAAATTGCTTATCTTCAATGCCCATGGTGACCTTTCCACCACCAACCTTTACCTGAATGTGTTCCTTCACTCACAGCATTACATACATTCATTCCACTGAAAACCTCAAGGAAACATAATTGCTTGGTGCATGCACCTGTCATCATACCCGTTATGTGCAGTGTGCTGGGTTTTAATGCATGTCATAGTATCTAAAAGAAATTCTCATTCTATTTCAAGCACTAAACTCTCTAAATGTGACTACAGAAGATGAACCAGGCCCTATTGCATCCAGCCCTGCCAGCACACACCATCACTCAATGCCTCCCTCACAAGCATTAGCAAAGATACCTTTTTTTTTATTCGTTCCTGGGATGTGGGCTTCGCTAGCAAGCTCAGCATTTATTGTCCATCCTTAATTGCCCTTGAGAAGGTGTTGGTGAGCCGCTTTCTTGAACCACTGCAGTCCGTGTGGTGAAGGTACTCCCACAGTGCTGTTAGGGAGGGAGTTCCAGGATTTTGACCCAGTGACGATGAAGGAACGGCGATATATTTCCAAGTCAGGATGGTGTGTGACTTGAAGGGGAACTTGCAGGTGATGGTGTTCCCATGCGCCTGATGCCCTTGTCCTTCTAGGTGGTAGAGGTCGTGGGTTTGGGAGGTGCTGCCGAAGAAGCCTTGGCGAGTTGCTGCAGTGCATCTTGTAGATGGTACACACTACAGCCACAGTGTGCCGGTGGTGGAAGGAGTGAATGTTTAAGGTGGTAGATGGGGTTCCAATCAAGTGGGCTGCTTTGTCCTGGATGGTGTCGAGCTTCTTGAGTGTTGTTGGAGCTGCACTCATCCAAGCAAGTGGAGAGTATTCCATCACACTCCTTACTTGTGCCTTGTAGATGGTGTAAAGGCTTTGGGGAGTCAGGAGGTGAGACACTCGCCGCAGAATACCCAGCCTCTGACCTGCTCTTGTAGCCACAGTATTTATGTGGGTGGTCCAGTTAAGTTTCTGGTCAATGGTGACCCCCAGGATGTTGATGGTGGGGGATTCGGCAATGGTAATGCCATTGAATGTCAAGGGGCGGTGGTTAGACTATCGCTTGTTGGAGATAGTCATTGCCTGGCACTTGTGTGGCGCAAATGTTACTTGCCACTTATCAGACCAAGCCTGAATGTCATCCAGGTCTTGCTGCATTTGGGCATGGACTGCTTCATTATCTGAGGAGTTGCGAATGGAACTGAACATTGTGCAATCATCAGCGAACATTCCCACTTCTGGCCTTATGATGGAGGGAAGGTCATTGATGAAGCAGCTGAAGATGGTTGGGCCTAGGACACTACCCTGAGAAACTCCTGCAGCAATGTTCTGGGGCTGAGATGATTGACCTCCAACAACCACAACCATCTTCCTTTGTGCTAGGTATGACACCAGCCAGTGGAGAGTTTTCCCCCTGATTCCCATTGACTTAAATTTTACTAGGGCTCCTTGATGCCACACTCAATCAAATGCTGCCTTGATATTAAGGGCAGTCACTCTCACCTCACCTCTGAAATTCATCTTTTTTGTCCATGTTTGGACCAAGGCTGTAATGAGGTCGGGAGCCGAGTGATCCTGGCTGAACACAAACTGAGCATCGATGAGCAGATTATTGGTGAGTAAGTGCCGCTTGATAGCACTGTCGACAACACCTTCCATCACTTTGCTGATGATTGAGAGTAGACTTATGGGGCAGTAATTGGCCAGATTGGATTTGTCTTGCTTTTTGTGGACAGGACATACCTGGACAGTTTTCCACATTGTCGGGTAGATGCCAGTGTTGTAACTGTACTGGAACAGCTTGGCTAGAGGCGCGTTTAGTCCTAGAGCACAAGACTTCAGCACGATAGCCAGGATATTGTCAGGGCCCATAGCCTTTGCTGTATCCAGTGCGCTCAGCCGTTTCTTGATATCACGTGGACTGAATCGAATTGGCTGAAGACTGGCTTCTGTGATGGTGGGGACCTCAGGAGGAGGCTGATATGGATCATCCACTCGGCACTTCTGGCTGAAGATGGTTGCAAACGCTTCAGCCTTGTCTTTTGCACTCGCGTGCTGGGCTCCATCATCATTGAGGATGGGGATATTCATGGAGCCTCCTCCTCCCGTTAGTTATTTAATTGTCCACCACCATTCATGACTGGATGTGGCAGGACTACAGAGCTTTGAGCTGATCCATTGATTGTGGGATCGCTAAGCTCTGTATATAGCATGCTGCTTCTGCTGTTTAGCATGCATGTAGTCCTGTGTTGCAGCTTCACTAGGTTGGCACCTCATTTTTAGGTACACCTGGTGCTGCTCCTGGCATGCACTTCTGCACTACTCATTGGACCAGGGTTGGTTCCCTGATCTGATGGTAATGGTAGAGTGAGGGATATGCCGGGCCATGAGGTTACAGATTGTGGTGGAATACAATTCTGCTGCTGCTGATGGCCCACAGCACCTCTTGGTTGTTCAGTTTTGAGCTGCTAGATCTGTTCTGAATCTATCCTATTTAGCACGGTTGTAGTGCCACACAACATGATGGAGGGTGTCCTCAGTGTGAAGATGAGATTTCATCTCCAGAAGGACTGTGTGGTGGTCACTGCTACCAATACTATTATGGACAGATGCATCTGTGACAGGTAGGTTGGTGAGGATGAGGTCAAGTAGGTTTTTCCCTCATGTTGGTTCACTCACCACCTATCGCAGTCCTAGTCTGGCAGTTATGTCCTTCAGGACTCGGCCAACTCGGTCAGTTGTGGTGCTACCGAGCCACTCTTGATGATGGAGAAAGTCCCCCACCCAGAGTACATTCTGTGCCATTGCTACCCTTCGTGCTTCTACCAAGTGGTGTTCAACATGGCGGAGTACTGATTCATCCGCTGAGGGAGGGGTTAGGTGGTAATCAGCAGGAGGTTTCCTTGCCTATGCTTGACCTGAAGCCATGAGACTTCATGGGGTCCGGAGTCAATGTTGAGGACTCCCAGGGCCACTCCTTCCCAACTGTAAATCACCGTGCTGCCACCTCTGGTGGGTCAGGACATACCCAGGGATGGTGATGGAGGAGTCTGGGACATTGGCTGAAAGGTATGATTCTGTGAGTATGACTATGTCAGGCTGTTGCTTGACTAGTCTGTGGGACAGCTCTCCCAATTTTGGCACAAGTCCCCAGATGTTGGTGAGGAGGACTTTGCAGGGTCGACTGGGTTGGGTGTGCCGTTGTCGTGTCTGAAGCCGGTGCCGAGGTCGATGCCGGGTGGTCCGTCCGGTTTTATTCTTATTACTGTTTTTCATAGTGGTTGTGTACAACTGAGTGGCTTGCTAGGCCATTTCAGAGGGCAGTTAAGAGTCGACCACATTGCTGTGGGTCTGGAGTCACATATAGGCCAGACCAGGTAAGGACGGCAGATTTCCTTCCCTAAAGGACATTAGTGAACCAGATGGATTTTTACGACAATCCGATAGTTTCATGGTCACCATTACTGATACTGGCTTTTTAATTCCAGATTTATTTAATTAACTGAATTTAAATTCCCCAGCTGCCGTGGTGGGAGTTGAACTCGCGTCTCTGGATCGTTAGTCCAGGCCTCAGGAGAATCAGAAAGTGAGACGGAGGGGAGTGCACTGGGTGACATACAGAGTACGAGTGAGCAGGAGGAGCTGCTGGTGGCATATAAGGAAGACACTTCCTGAATGGAAGATTAGGATATGTTGCCTCTTGGCCTGAAGAGCCTGGGTCTTCAGGCCTATGGGGTCCTGCTCTTAAAGGAAGGATGCTTGGCATCAAATATATGTGAAAGCACTGACGGACATATTACACAGGGTGCTACAAAAAAATACGCAGCGAGTTGTTGTGATCTGAAATGCATTCCCTGAGAGGATGGTGGAAACAGATTCAATAGTAACTTTCAAAAGGGAATTGGATATATACTTCAAAAGGAACAATTTGCAGGGCTATGAGGAAAGAGCAGGGGAGTGGGGCTATTTGGATAGCCCGTTCAGAGACCCGGCAGAGGCACGATGGGCCAAGCAGTATGTGCTGTGCTGTATGATTCTATGATTCAACCATGACCTGAAGAAGGAGCGATAGCTCCGAAAGCTTGTAATTTTAAATAAATCTGTTGGACTATAACCTGGTGTTGTGCGACTTCTCATGATTCAACCAGACCACATATGTATTGTAATGTTAGAATCCTATTGTAATAATCTAATAGGGCTGCTGTTTTTGGTTCAGTGTAATGTAAGCCTGTCCAGTAGAATTAGATTCCAAAGTTTGAGCCACATATTAAAGGCTGGTGGATGACAGACGTTCTTAAAATCCCATTTCTGGGCAGCCGAGAAAGGAAATCAATTAACTTCGTCAATCTAGGGCTTCATATTGATTCCAGCGGAAGTCTCCAGAGAGATTGGAGTCAATCTGCTGGAATTATGATGCTTCTCTTGACTTAATTAATATAATTTCCTCCTAGAAGGTACACACCACAGGGCTGTTTAGAGGTTATTTAACCATGTGCATTTGTCGACTTATGTTCACGGGTATGGAATACTACTTTAATGCTGAGTTTGAATTGGAGCTTTTATTCTGATTGAGATATCAGAAAAGCCAAAGTAATAGTCATAAAGCCTGTGTTAATAATAGATTAATACCACGTTGTTACCTTTGCATTACAGAGCATCAGACAATATACTCGAGCCTTCAAGTTATATATGACGTCTATAAACGTGCTGCTTTTTAACTCAAAAGTGCCACCTTGTGGTAAGAAAATGTATATCCTGTAAATTATCTTTTTGTTATGAAGCATTCTTTACTTCAAAGATAATGCACCTGAAGAAAGATCTGATTTAGTACCACCACTGCATTAAAGTGCTTCAATTCCATAGGAATTGTGATATTTATTTTTAGAAGGGGTCAATATGACTATAATTCAATAATATGATTTTGAAAGCAAGTACAACAGATATTTTGCATTTTAAATCTTCAAAACATGATTTGATGAAATTTATTTTATATTATTGAATACTGTAATACAGAATGATTGAGGATGAATTATGTACTACCTATCATCATGATCCATAGTTGTATTGAGCTATTACATGCACAAGTGACTACATCAGTCAACCCAATTCTTAATAATATATCGTACTTTTTTAGCTTGGCAGTTTGCTTATTTTCTATATCATAAGTAGATTACTTAGGTGAGTAATTTTATTGCATTGAACAACAGTGGACATATAAAGTGGCAGAAGCAAAATTATTTGAAAATGTTAGTGTATATTGTCATACTGAAAACGATATGATATCAGGATCTCCTCCAGGATCCACTACCTCACTCGAGTAAAGGTTGGGGGACCTCAGAAGGCCATAAAGGTACTGGCTCAACTGGTGTGAGTTCCTCTGAGGCCTTTCAAGGCTTTAAAGGGAGGAACTTCCTTGGGAAACGCAGGAACGTGTCCCAACACGCCCCCTCCCGACCATAATTTGGAGGCCCAGTCTAAATGGGGCGGGATCCCAGCGGCGCCAGCTTTCAGCCCTAATTCCGGGTCTCCGTCCGGTGCAAATAGGACTTACGCCCACTTCAGCCCCAGGTATTTAAGTGCCACTGTTTCTTCTTGCTGATGTGTTGAAAGATAGGGGCTGGTTTTCATCTTCACTGCCAGGCGGGAACATGGCGGTGACACAATGAAAATCGCGGCGCTGCACTTACCGTCCCGTTCTTGCTGCCATTCTAGCCGCCATCATTTTGATAAGAGCCTTGAAATGGGCAGGCCCAGACGCCAGCTAGTAACAGATGCGTGCCTCATTCGCCCGTGCAAATCGGGATCCTCTGATGTCAATAGGACGCTGATACAATTTTGAAGTACCAATGAGCAGAGCGTGCGACGCACGAGCTCCACCCGCTGGTGCTTGGCGTAGAGCGGCCTAACCATTAATGCTCCTCCCGCCCCCCACAAAAACTGACCCCTCCAATGTCCACTCCTCAAGGGCCCTCACCCAGGATCACCTCCCTTTTGCTTACGGTGACCGGCTCGGCTCCACAGAGAAGCCATCAGATTTTGCGCCCCTACGAGCAGCAAGCTGCCTATCAGGGCTCAGTTAGTGCTGGCAGATTGTAGGTAAATGAACCCTGAACATGAAAATGTTTCCATCGAGCAGGCGGTGGGCTGTCTCTACCCAATCCACGCCCAATAGAAGCGGTCACATGAAAATCTACCAATATATTGTGTAGGAACAGCTACGTTAGTTATTCTGTTATAAATGGTGACTATACCTAATAATATTTCAGCTAAGAATTTATACTGTACCGCTGTTCTCCCTATGCTCATAGTGGATTGGCAACCAGCCCCAGAGTTTAAAGCAACTAATCAGAGTGATTTAATGCTCAAACTCAGTCTGAATAACTAGTGTTTTTTCAATAATCTCCCCTCGTCTTATGGATGCACTGACTCATGCTGGGTTTCGGTTCAATGGGCACCGACAGGCCTCTGGTACCTCACTCAAATGGCTATTTTTCAGTATGAAGAATTAAAGAGAACCCACTCCAGTGACATTAGTCAAGGACATCCATTATTCAGCATAGATGTCATGGTATTAGACTATTTCTTTTCACACAGGTGAGAAGCTGTTTTCTGAGTCAGTTCCTAATGAGTTTATAATGTGCACATCAAAAACTGAGCAGTTCATTAAAAAAGGATAGCTGGTGATATGTCGAGAAACAAGTACACTGATACGAATGCTGAGTAGCAGACACTGGGGAACCTGGGGAAGCTGCAACACAGGACTACATACATGCTAAAAAGCGGAAGCAGCATGCTATAGACAGGGCTAAGCGATCCCACAATCAATGGATCAGATCAAAGCTCTGCAGTCCTGCCACATCCAGTCGTGAATGGTGGTGGACCATTAAACAACTGATGGGAGGAGGAGGCTCCATGAATATCCCCATCCTCAATGATGATGGAGCCCAGCACGCGAGTGCAAAAGACAAGGCTGAAGCGTTTGCAACCATCTTCAGCCACAAGTGCTGAGTGGATGATCCACATCAGCCTACTCCTGAGGTTCCCAACATCACAGAAGCCAGTCTTCAGCCAATTCGATTCACTCCACGTGATATCAAGAAATGGCTGAGCGCACTGGATGCAGCAAAGGCTATAGGCCTTGACAATATCCTGGCTATCGTGCTGAAGACTTGTGCTCCAGAACTAGCCGCGCCTCTAGCCAAGCTGTTCCAGTACAGCTACAACACTGGCATCCATCCGACAATGTGGAAAACTGCCCAGGTATGTCCTATCCACAAAAAGCAGGACCAATCCAACCCGGCCAATTACCGCCCCATCAGTCTACTCTCAATCATCAGCAAAGTGATGGAAGGTGTCATCGACAGTGCTATCAAGCGGCACTTACTCACCAACAACCTGCTCACTGATGCCCAGTTTGGGTTCCGCCAAGACCACTCAGCTCCAGACCTCATTACAGCCTTGGTCCAAACATGGACAAAGGAGCTGATTTCCAGAGGTGAGGTGAGAGTGACTGCCCTTGACATCAAGGCAGCATTTGACCGAGTGTGGCATCAAGGAGCCCCAGTAAAACTGAAGTCACTGGGAATCAGGGGGAAAACGCTCCACTGGCTGGAGTCATACCTAGCACAAAGGAAGATGGTTGTGGTGATTGAAGGTCAATCATCACAGCCCCAGGACATCGCTGCAGGAGTTCCTCAGGGCAGTGTCCTAGGCCCAACCATCTTCAGCTGCTTCATCAATGACCTTCCCTCCAACATAAGTTCAGAAATGGGGATGTTCGTTGATGACTGCACAGTTTTCAGCACCATTCACAACTCCTCAGATAATGAAGCAGTCCATGCCCACATGCAACAAGACCTGGACGACATTCAGGCTTGGGCTGATAAGTGGCAGGTAACATTCGCGCCACAGAAGTGCCAGGCAATGACTATCTCCAACAAGCGAGAGTCTAACCACCGCCGTTTGACATTCAACGGCATTACCATCGCCAAATCCCCAACCATCAACATCCTGGGAGTCACCATTGACCAGAAACTTAACTGGACCAGCCACATAAATACTGTGGCAACAAGAGCAGGTCAGAGGCTAGGTATTCTGCGGTGAGTGTCTCACCTCCTGACTCCCCAAAGTCTTTCCAACATCTACAAGGCACAAGTAAGGAGTGTGATGGAATACTCTCCACTTGCCTGGATGAGTGCAGCTCCAACAACACTCAAGAAGCTCGACACCATCCAGGACAAAGCAGCCCGTTTGATTGGCACCCCATCGACCACCTTAAACATTCACTCCCTCCACCACCGGTGTACCGTGGCTGCAGTGTGTACCATCTACAAGATGCACTGCAGCAACTCGCCAAGGCTTGTTCGGCAGCACCTCCCAAACACGCGACCTCTTCCACCTAGAAGGACAAGGGCAGCAGGCACATGGGAACACCATCACCTCCAAGTTCCCCTCTAAGTCACACACCATCTTGACTTAGAAGTATATCGCCGATCCTTCATCGTCGCTGGGTCAAAATCCTGGAACTCCCTACCTAACAGCACTGTGGGAGTACCTTCACCACAAGGACTGCAGCGGTTCAAGAAAGCGGCTCACCACCACCTTCTCAGGGGCAATTAGGGATGGGCAATAAATGCTGGCCTTGCCAGCGACGCCCAGATCCCATAAGTGAATAAAAAAAAACTATTCTCTCTTGGCTTACTGAAGAGATTGCTGAATTTAGCCTTCTTTTGGTTTGGATAATACTCAAGCTGGGTACTCTGAGGTACCACAGGCCCTTTCAGGCTAAACATAAAACTTAACTTTTTGAAGTCTTCAGTTTTATAAGGATCAATTTTGCCTCCAGATAAGATAATCTCCAAACACAAAAGTTAAATACTGCTGATACTGGAAGTCTGAAATAAAAACAGAAAATGCTGGAAATACTCAGCAGGTCAGACAGCATCTGTGGAAAGAGAAACAGAGTTAACGTTTCAGCTCGATGACCTTTTGTCAGAACCCTGATAATCAATCTCCTCTGAGATAGATTGCCTTAATCTAGGCAAGATTTAGGGCCTTTCAAAAGGCTTCAAAAGGTTGAGAGCTGGTGTGAGTTCTGCTGAGGTCTTTTAGGGACATAAGGGGTAGAATTCCTGGAGTAGTGAAAGTGTTCCCTTGACATGGGGGTGGGTGGGAGGAGGTGGGTTGAAAGTCCGTCTTTGGTATCCCTGTCAGTAAATGGCTGCACTTAATTGGCTGGTGGGTTCCGTCCTAAGTTCCGACCACAGGCAACTGATTGTAAGGGGTTCTGTGTCGTGCTTGTATCACAGACGGTGCTGGTACGGGGTTAGGCCGTCGTTGCCTAATACTATTGCTTGCTCTGGTCTCCGGCCAGCCTTGTTGCAATAAGCACCTGTGAGTGGTTCGACCCACTCGCCCTTACGGTTCTAACACTGGACTTAGGTGCGAGAGCAGTAATGCAGAGAAAAACTCAAATAGACCCGGTTGAATAGTACGAAATGGAAATCTTTATTGCATAGCGTCCAAAATCATGAAGTACATGTCATAGGCACAAATTAACGATAGTACAAGTATACATACATTCATAAAGCTTGGTCTATGGTAATGAAGAACGCACGGCACATCGTAAAAAGGGGAACACATTATACTTTATCCTTAATAAAACCACCCTCCCCTATCAATACCTACACTACATCTAGATTTGTAGGATCGGGAAACATGCTCACCACTCGTGATACTTCAGAGAATTTTAAAGTGAGGCACTCGGCTCATTTCGCTGCAGCGCCTGACTGTCATGTGTTTGAAGGGGTCTCTGTACCCCACTTGTTTACTTTCGCTGCTGCTGCAAGCAGGCTGGGCTCCCCGTTGTCATGAAGAACTCGACAGTGCTCGGGCCCGGCTGTAGAACTCAAAGAAAAGTCTTCCTGGACCGACACCAGTTACCGGTAGAATTCAAAAGAGAGTCTTCGACCAGTTCATGTAGTAACCTGTAAAGTTCAAGGAATGGGTCGTATATATTCGGGCGCGGTCGGGGTTTACTGACCGCGGCGGCACGTGGCTTCTTCTTCTTCTCGTCTCGTCTCTTCGGGCCTTCGGGTCCAGACACCGTTTACCGACCCTCGGGATGGTGCACCCGGTCACTGGCCTTCGTCGAGGCGACTCGTTCCGTTTGAGTCCCACCCAACATAGTCAACAGAGTCCAGAGAAAACACAGAAGGCTGCTCGTCCAGCAGAGCGATCCCCGAGGATCAGAATAGGAGAATAAAAGTTCAGCAGTCATCAGCAAGATAAGAGAGAGAGCGATGGACATTTGTTCACTATAGTTATAGTGCTGTGTTCCCTTATCTCCCGCCCAAATCTTAATGTTTGTCCTTTGTGTAATACTGGTGCACAAAACTCCCAGCATGGGGCGATTCTTTCCTTTAACGGGTTTCGGTAGCACCTGGAACTGGCCAACTATCCGTTAATGTTTTCCGCATTGTTGAACCAGCTAGGAGCCTCCCTGGCTGGGTTTTGAGGGCCCCCGAATACTTGTTTAATCACCCGAGAATGGCTCTCTCATTGTAGAGCCGTGGGGGTATTTGCGTATTGATGTGTCTGGATGGGCCTTCGATTGCCCAGTACAATGGTCCTTACTTGTGCATGGAAAACGATTCCAGCACTCATATCTTTTGCTATTGTCACAAATGCAAACAGGTTGCATCTGTCTTTATCAGTGCTTATCGAAAATGTTTATTCGAACGCCATCTTGTCTGCCCACTGTGCTTCTGGAAACTTCTGCCACGATGCGCGGCGGCCATTTTACAGGCTTCTGTGTCTTGTTTAATCATGACAGCATTTCGTTTAAATAAACTGATCAAATGAATCTGCTTCTATCTTGTTATTTCGAATCGCGATAATTGCGAAACTTTACAGATCCATCCCCACTCCGCCAGATCCAGGCTGAAAGTTTGGTGTTCTGGTCTCTATTAACTCAAACCACACCAGTGGGACTGATGTTTGTGAGAAATGCAATTCAATTATACATCCATAACCACAAGTAAACAGAGCAGTATTTTAAATATTAAGGCATTTAACATATTTTACAGATAGCTACGAGAAGGTAAAGGGGTAAAAATTCACTTGGTTGCGCCACCCGTTAGCGCCTTAAGAGGGCGCTAATGGGGCGCAAAGCCGCTAACGCCCGGGCGCAGCGATGTTTGCGCCGCTCGAGAACTTAACTTGAGATTGTGCGGCGGCGCTAAAACTTACCGCTGCGACCACCTGTGCGCGCAGATTGTGACGTCATTCCATGGTGCAACGCCCTTGGGGCGCCCCGTAGCGGAAATTGAGTGGCGCCCCCTGCCTTACCGCCTGGCGCTTCCAACGACCAGAAGACTGGAACGCTATCAATCGCTGTGGAGCTGGGGGGGGCGCTATTTAAAGGGGGCCTCTTCCTGTCTTTTATTGTTGGTGGCATTTTTGAACTACGCATTCTGAGAGAGAGAGGGAGAGACTTCTGGAGAGATTCAACGTTGTGTGAAGGAGTTTTGGGTACTGAGCAGTACTTTGCAGGTTCATTTTGATTTGCCATTCCTTGTATCGATTTAGCAGAGACCGTGGGAGCTGCACTCTGAGCTCTTTGCCTGGTGCTCTCCATTGTTCTTTCCAGCACATTTGATGTGCAAGTCTCTCCAGGCCGAGATTCAAGGCAGTAATGAACAGGATGTGGATGGAAAGCAAGATTAACCATCCCCTTTAAGAACTGGCCCGTGCCATTGTGTGTGTGTTCCATTGCTGACTGACATTACATGAGCTTCGCCAGCGCTCCGAGTTAGCGCCTCACTGCTCGGCCTTTGCGCCTTAAGAGAGGTGTGCAGCGCCTGCTTTAGCGCTCCACTCACCTCCCGGGGCGGTAAAAGTGAAGTTTCCCGTCAGTGCCGATAATTAGCGCCAGGCGCTAATATTTGCGTCCGGACGATATTTGCGCCCCAAATGGGGCGCGACCTAATTTCTACCCCAAAGT
Organism: Squalus acanthias; assembly: GCA_030390025.1. Classification (NCBI taxonomy): domain Eukaryota; kingdom Metazoa; phylum Chordata; class Chondrichthyes; order Squaliformes; family Squalidae; genus Squalus; species Squalus acanthias. Next base: position 22,022,612 of record CM059438.1, on the reverse strand, counting down.
GTTTAAAATTAAATTCTAAAGCTGAATTTACAATTCCTCAGGCTAGACACTTTCATATTGTTTCCCACCCAATATATTACCTGTTTTTCTGCTTCACTCAGCTTTGTCAGTACTTATTTGCTAAACTATATTAAAATGTGTTATAGATTTGTTCATAGAATAACAAACACGGTGCATTCTCAACCAAGGTACACTCCAAGTGATAGCTTCCAAGTACAGGAGGTTGTGGAAACTGCAAACTCATAACATGATGTAATTATAGGCCCCCAATATGATAATTCTGGAATTTTTTTTATCAACTGTCTCATTTCTCTTTGTAGTTAAAGGGAATGTTCTTGAGATAAAGTATCAAATTGTAAATGAATAATAAATTGGCCAGCTATAAGGAAACGAAGGGGAGTGAGCAATGGCAGCAGTTGGAATTAAGCAATGCAGAATTGATGCACGATCTGGGCTTTTGACCGTCTCCGCTCTTAATTAACGCCCTTTCCAAACCACGCACGGCAGAACGTGCGGCCGCAATACAACAGATCCTCTGCCGGCGCTTTATGTAAAGCTAGCCTCGCTTGAGAATTGCAAACTTCAGCCCCCTGCTGAGCACACGGCCTGTCAGCAGCGCTACGATCATGATAATTAGCAGGCAGCACGAAGTAGAGGGATCTGGAGGTACAGATCCACAAATCACTAAAAGTAGTGACAGAGGTTAATAAGGCCATTTAAATAAAAAGCAAATAACGCACTGGAATTCATTTCTGAAGGGATAGAATTGAAAACAGAGAAGTTATGTTAAACTTGTATAGAACTTTGTTTAGACCGCACTTGGAGTGCTGTGTACAATTCTGATCTCCATATTATAAGAAGGATATAGAGGCACTGGAGAAGGTGCAAAATAGATTTACTGGAATGATACCAGAACTGAGAGGTTATATCCATCAGGAAAGATTGAACAGGCTGGGGTTCGTTTTTCCAGAAAAAAGAAGACTGAGGTGTGACCTGATACACGTCTTTAAGATTATGAAATGGTTTAATAGGGTAGATGTAGAGAAGATGGCCGCGATTTTGCTGGCGCTCAGAGGCGGGTTTGGAGGGGGGTCCCGAACCCGCCTCCAAACAACCTTCCCAGGTGTCGGGTCCCCGATTTGCGAATGGACCGACACCTAGCGGCAGGAAACGGATTAAAGGCAATTAACTGCCTGTTAACAGGTACTTGTGAGCAATTTTTAGGCTCTTTTTCGATTTTCCAGCTTCTGGGTCAGGTTTCACGACGTCCGGACAACACGCCAGGTAAGTGTGGCGTGTTGTGAGTCTGGTCTGATGTTTGCGAAAAGATGACAGCTGCAGAAGTGGTGTCAAGGATGCCATGTTACACATGGTGAGTTTCAGAGCAAAGAAAATGTTGGTTACTGCATTTTTAATACATATAGAGATTTCTTTAGCTTACAAGTTTTTAAATCCAACTGTATGTCCAGTGCCACCTCATTGGGAGAACCTCTCTCACCAGTGACAGATCACTTCTGTCATCTCACCTGCAGCTGCCATCTATTCCAGCAACATCGGAGCCAATGAAACAATCAGACCTAGTGAGATGGGGAAGTGATAAAGTAGATAGAGAGGGTTGGGTGGAGGTGCAACGTAAGTTGGTGTCCTGGAGAGGTCTCTTCCGCCCTTGGAAGGGAAGAGAACCTCCCTGCCTGCTGTGACTCCCTGCGTACTGTGACTTCCTCCAAGGGCGGGCTTACCGAGGCCAATCAAGGGAAAATCCTTGGACTTCTCTGAATTTGTTATGCAGTTAATATATCTTTTGAGAAGTATGATGAACACACTTGAACATGTTGCTCTGTATGTGGTCGCACCAATGCTCTATAGACTGTCAGTATTACTCTGTTGGTATCGTATTCTATGAAGCCAAGAATTCCCTTATACACACTAACATTTGCCCTTGCAATTGTTGCCATGCCCTGTGATCATGCTTTTGATGTGCGTTCAGCTCTCACACCAAGATATTATTCTTGATTCAATTTCAGAATATGCTTTTTGCAATCTCATGGTATTATATAGTATTTACAGCATAGGAACAGGCCATTTGACCCAACAGGTCTCGCACCTCCTCCCACCCTTCTTCATCTAACCTCATCAACATGTCCTTCTATTCCTTTCTCCCTCATGTGCTTATCTAGCTTCCCCTTGAATGCATCTATACTATTCGCCTCAACTACTCCCTGTGGTAGCGAGTTCCACATTCTCACCACTCTCTGGGTAAAGAAGATTCTCCTGAATTCCCTATTGGATTTATTTGTGACTATCTTATATTTATGGCCCCTGGTTCTGGTCTCCCCCACAAATGGAAACATTGGCCACGATTTTCTCCTCGGTGTCGGGATGGGGGCAGGTCAGCTGGTTTCCGGGTTCCAGTCCCGCCCCTAGCTGCCTCCGCTCTGTAAATGGGATTTGCACAATCAGTGCCGACTGGTTCCTTATTAGATAGTCACAGCTGTTCTCTACAAAGCAGAAGGGTACTGAAACATAATGGGGGGAATTTTAAACCCAAAATATGGGTGGGTTGGTGTCGGGTTGGAGGTTAAAGTGTTAAAAACCTGAATTCCGACCCAAACCCACCTCCAACTTGCTCACTTCTGGTTTTAACTGAGGCGGGACGGTGGGGGGCGGGCAGCCAACCCGCTCCCAGGAGGCGAGTTGGCACTTTAAATATTATAATGAGGCAGGAAGCCTCTGATTTAACGGGCTGTGCAGGTGTAACTGTGGCCGGCCGGGGGTCTCGGGCCTCGGGATTCTCAATAGTTCCAGCGAGGTGAGGACAGCCTCGGGGACCAATCCTTGTGGGCCGGGAGGAGCAGAAGTGCTTCCTCCTGACCCCCCAAGCTCCCTCACCATCAGCCCCCCACCACCCATACAACTCCCCGCTCCCAGGTAGGGGATCGTACCACCCCTTAGGTTTGGACCTGCCCCCCCCAGGGTCGGGTATCAGACACTCCCCCCCCTCTCCCCCCGGGATCGGAGATCGGACCCCGCCCTGGGGTCGGGGCTCGCACCTACCTGGTCCTGCGGTTTCTTCTCCAGGGTTCCCCGCCAGACTGGAAGCCAGCCTGTCAATCAGGCTGACGTCCGGGCGGGGAACCTGCCCGTGACATCACACACACTCTGTGGAGTTAAAACTCCACAGTGTGCAGGCAAACCCCTGATGGGTCAAAAACTTACAAATCCGACTATAGCTGCAGTAAGCACTTGCACAAACTCATCCTGAACATTGTGGCGCTTTGAGACCACAAGGTCTAAAGGATCTAAATCGAATGTCATTGAAAACAAAACTTAAGGCTGGCAAATGATCCAAGTTCTTAAATTAATAAAAAGCAATTAATAACCAACCATCCCACACTCAGCGGGAGATTTGTGGGAGATAACCTCCCACTCTTTGGCCTCAGGATTGCAATCTCACATGTGTTTTCACTGTGCAGCTAATTTTCAACATTTGTCTGCTGAGGAGCAAGAGAAGGCGAGAATGCCATGGAGAGGGCTATTTCAGCACTCAAAGCACCAGAGAAAGGACTCAATTAAAAAACAGGGTCATCCATAGCATGTTGCTAGGTGTTTGCCTGGCAGCATGCCATGTACTAACTATCCCTTCCTGTATTTGTTTGAACGAGTACATATTGCTTTAATGTTTGACTAGCGTCATGTTTTTCTAGCCTGTACTGCTTCGTTGAACTTTGCATCACAAACCAGTAAGCATCCTTTTCCCCTCCACTCCTCTCCTGTACTCCTTTTTCCTGTCCTGGTAGGCATCATATCCCATTCCCACCTGACGTCCATTTTCAGCATGGAATACTGGACAGTGATCAGGAGCGGGAGCCCTAGCTGAAATTTTCCCCTTCCTGGCCCAGGGGCACTGAAGCCATTTACAGTGAACTGATTGCTGCCCCCCTCCTCCCTGAGATAAACTAACTTGGCAGTGGCACTGATCAGGAATTGAACCTGTGGCTTTCTGAATGACTTAGACCAGTGTTACATTAAGTGGCACCTGTGCCCACTAAGGCATTAGGTGGACTTGTCCTAATTTTTAATAAAACTCTCTTTCTTCTACAAAAACAGGGAGTGTGCTTACAGAGTACTATCAATCACCTGACACTGAAGGACAATATATACACCTCTGACTGCAGGGATAAATGTTAGTCAAAACATGACAAAGTGCCATTCAAGGCACTTAGTATAAACATTATCAACATCATCAAGGCCTGTCATTTCTACATAAGCCTGCAGCACTAATTTTACAAAACTGGCAACTCTCTTAAACTTGACTAAACAGGGGTCTGCACTCAGGTCTGCACTCAGGTGCACTGGTTTTCCAGGGCACAGCAAATGTCGCAAAACTGGATGGGTCGCAGCGCATATCTGTAAAGGAACCCGCCAGATTTTCATTTCCATTAATTTACCTATATCTCAAATTGCATATCTTGGTGTTCCAAATTAGAATTTATCCATCAACAAGGCAAAAGCACAATGGGCCATAGACTAGACACCCCAATATTAAGAGACAAAACTAATGCTTCCAATTGCTTCACGCTACTTCCAAGCTCCATCAAGAGCTCCCTCCTCTTACACTTGAAGATTCCACCATTCGTCCTTTTTTGTCTGTTGAGTTTCTTTTGCTTAATATCATCTCTGATTTCTGGAACTCCCATATCTCCTGCTTGTCAAAGCAGCCACCAAGAATTTTGGCTTCCTCTTTTGTGCCAACCACTTTTTTCCTCCTGCACAATTCTTAACTTGCTACGGCGCCAAATTCATAGGGGAATGTTTACACAGCAACTGTAACACCGCAAAGTTGGTGTGTAAACAGGAATTGATCCAAGTGATCTCACAAACAGTTGCAATAAAGTTACGAAAGTGAAATTTCCAGCAACTGGCGATTTCATGCCAAGCTGCAGGTTATAAACTACAATATAAACATGATCATTTGAATGTCAAATTCAAAAGTGCACAGTGATATGGGGGTAGCCGTGAAACATCATAATACTGCAGTTAAAGTCCTCCCACCTAATACTGACAGCTTTTCTTAAATGTGAGCCTGACAGGTTTGCAGCAGCAGTATTTTTTCAGCTGCTTAGCCGGAGAAATTCCTTATTTGCACAGAACCTTGCCAGCAAGCCAGGTGCGTTTGTTACACTGGTTTCCTTTCATTTCCAGTCGAATGTTGCTTCCAGGGATAATGGAGCAAATATTTTTAATTGTTGTTAAATTTTGAAAAATTGAACACATAATTGGTACAGTTGCTTTTTTTTATATTTGTGTAATTAACCTTAAAATGATGTAAAGACTTGAATATGAGTTCCATCAATCATGCACAGTCATTGTGGGAGGCCAATATTCCTTTCAAATCAGCTAGAAACCAGGATAATTCATGTCCTTGTGGTACTTTGATGAACTGTGACTGCATCACCTCTACAATTCCTTTGTGTCCATATGTTTTGGGGAAAAAATTGGGTTGAGTTGCGCCTCTTGTTAGCGCCCGGGCGCGGCGCCGCTATTGCCACCCACGAAATTCAGCTCCCCGTGGCGCTGCGCTGCCAGCGATGACATCATCACCATGCGGAGCGCCCCGCTCACACCCCGGCCGCAAACTTCGCTTGCGCCCCCTAACCTATTGGCAGACGATATGTCCGACAGGATCAGGGCGATGGCGTTTTTGCAGCGGCGATGGCGTTAGTAAACGGGCAGGTGTTGAGCAGCCATTTTTTTTTGACTGACTGCCAGCACCTGCCCCCTTCCCCTTTTTTCCTCAGGGTGCCGGCTGCGATTGCTCAGCCTGGCGCTCCTCTTGAGTGCCGGGCTGTTTCCACGGCACCCCGCTCCCCGGTGGTCTAGCAGGACCCCGGTGCACGCAGCACTGGGCCTCTCCCCTTTAATCAGGGGAGGAGGCCTGCAATAACGCGCTGCTACTGTGCCGACCCGCGTTGCGCTGTTGCATGTAGCACGCGATATTCAGTTCTAGCGCCCCAAGAAGGAGGTGGAGTGCTTCCAGTAGCGCCCCCCCCCCCTCCTGTTTGGGGCGCTACATCTGAATTTCAGGTGGAGGGGCGCTAATTTTAGCGCCCCAAAGGGGGCGACACCCAATTTTTCCTCCTCTGTCTTTTCTATAATGAAAGCCCAAAACTGCACACAGCTCTCTAACTGTGGCCTTACCAACATTTTGTACAAATTCACCATTATTTCTTTACTCTTTTCCGCTATTTATAAAACCCAGCATACTTTTGGCTTTTTCGACCTGCACTCAAAGTTTCAGGGAATTATGTATTGGAGTTTCTCTGCATAGATTTCCCTGATCATTCACATCTTTCAGTATCTTTCGACTGAGTGTACACTCCCAATTCTTGTTTTTCTTCCCAAAATGTATTACCTCACATATCCACATTAGGTTGTATCTGCCACCTGCTTTCCCATTCTGCTAACTTGTTTATGTCTTCCTGAAGACTTTTACAGTGCTAGCTGTGGCTCAGTTGGTAGCACCCTCACCTCTGAGTCAGAAGGTTGCAGGTTCAAGTCCCACTCCAGGGACTTGAGCACATAAAGCTAGGCTGACACTTCAGTGCAGTACTGAGGGAGTGCTGTACTGTCGGAGGTGCCGTCTTTCGGATGAGACGTTAAACCGAGGCCCCATCTGCTCTCTCAGGTGGATGTAAGAGATCCCATGGCACTATTTCGAAGAAGAGCAGGGATAGTTATCCCCAGTATCCTGGCCAATATTTGTTTCAACCAACATAACAAAAACAGATTATCTGGTCATTATCACATTGCTGTTTGTGGGAGCTTGCTGTGTGCAAATTGGCTGCTGTGTTTCCCACATTGCAACAGTGACTCCACTTCAAAATAGTACTTCATTGGCTGTAAAGTGCTTTGAGACATCCGGTGGTCGTGAAAGGCGCTATATAAATACAAGTCTTTCTTTTTCTCACTGATTGGCAAAACCTCTGCATTTGTGTCATCGACAAATTTTGAGCTTATGCTTCTTACGCCCAAGACCAAATCATCTATCTATACTGCTGACAAACTTACACTGGGGTGTACCACTTTCAACCTTTCTCCAATTCAAGTAACACCCATTTACCTTCTATCCACCAACCAACTTTCTATGCATTCTGCTACATTGCCTCTTATGCCATACAGCTTAAAATTTTCCACTGTGTTGCTTGTCTAGCTGCACTGACTTTTGTTCTTTTGATATCTTCTAATTGCCTCAGGGATGATATCCATCAGTTTTCACTTCTTTCCAGCTTTACAAATCTGTTTCGGCATTCTACTAATTACCCTTGTTTCTCCCTCTCTTTTGTTCAATTCTATTAAAGGACTCATTTATATTCCAGTTCCCAGTTGAGTGGAAAGGTCTACGCCCAAAACGTTAACCGATCTTTTATCTTTATACCTTCTGTCATACCTGCTGTTTATTTCCAACATTGTCTGTCTTTATATTAGTGTTAATTTATGTTACACTAGGGGTAGCTTTGTTCTGTGGGCCTCTGACCACTAAGTTGGGTTGAAAATGCCAGAACGAATATTGCATAAAACTCTTGCAGCTGCCAGAAAGAGAGTTTCGTCCTATCAGCATGGACTGGATTTGAACCCAGAGGTGAAACAGTATGGTAACCTTCGCAGCCCAGTTACCTGAACTCATTTCTAATATTCTATAGGCTGTATGTGCTTAAAATGCGGGTTAATGGAAAGGAATTGAGATTGAAACATTCTTCAGATGTACTTAGATGTTTCTGTAGGCACCTATATGAATCTAATCAGATTGGAGTCTTGCATGTGGCCTCTTGAGTTAAGTGCAGCTTCAGGCGTTATGAGTAAATAGTGCAGAGGTTTACTAAGCCTGGGCTATTTTAACTCCCGGACCTGATTTGAATCCCACCAGCCAGCTCTCAGCCAAAATGGGTGTAAAATGGCAGCTGACCGGTTGCCAGCAGGTGAAAGTCGGGCCGACACGTAGAGGAGTTGGGGTGGGGGTGGTGGGTGTTTGGCAGGTTCTCGCAGGTTGGAAGGGGGAGGATCCCAGCGCAGCAGAGGTCCAGACTTTCCTTGTGGGGCCCAGAGCCAGAGGAGCACTCCTGCTCCTCCAGGCCCCACAAAGGATAATTTAACACTTACCTTACAAGGCCTCTTCCTCATGGAGTACAGGTTTCACTGAGTGGGCCGGTCGCTCAGTCAGTGGTTAACATGCCGTTGGGGCCTTAATCACATCATTGGACCCCGATTTGCAAGTATTAATGAGGCTGATTCAGGCGAGCGCCTTGGACACCGAAAGAAAAGGGCTCAGTTCTGGCAGAAGCGGGTGGGAACAGAGTGGGTTAGTTTTTAGAGGCAATTTTAACTGTGCAGTTGTCCTGTTCCTGTTGGGCCCATGGGTTAAAATCTCACACACAAAACGGAACTCCAAACCTCAGATTTTAATCCCCCAGACAGATATTATCAAGCTTATTCAATTGTAATGTGGAATAAAAACATGCGCACCATGATAACTACTTTAATATATTAAAAGACACCCGCAAGATATTACATTTATTACATCTCTCATTTTCTTGGCAAACTTTTGATTAAAAATAGCAAATTTTCTTTACATCTTCATGGTTTCAACATAAATATTCAACCGGAGTCTTATAAAAATAAAATCCTCTGCCATTTCAATGTTATCCATTCCCTTCTAGGACTTAACTGCAAACAAAACTTCCCAAACTGAACAAGCTTGGATAGTTCCTGCAAGTACTCCCTTTACAAGTGGAACAATATCATTAAACTTTGGTTCACTCTATATTAATACAACGTAAGAGGATTTAAACCTGTAATAGCAAACATAGAAAAGCTAGGCATACGACTCCACGGCTTTGCATATGTGTATGACGATATATGTTTCCTGTCCAGGGGAGCAGGTTGTTAGAAAGTATTGTTTCTAACCTTCACAGCATTTTAACTGAAGTTGGGTTCTGGCTGAATTGCCAGTCTTTTGTCAGTTTAACGATGGAAAAGCATGTGCTGGAATTTTCACAGGAAAGGCTTTCTAATAAGATTGTTATTGCGTCGCAAGTGGACCCAGTTACGTACTGTTATAGTTCCTGCCAGCAGGGGGAGATCTCCCACTGTCTAAAAACAACTGGAATAGCTGGCTTCCAACTTCAAATCCTCATCTTTCAACCACTTGTTCTTTATCAGGGATCATGATTTGCATGTTTTTCAATGAGCTACTATTACCCTGTGAATTAGCAATTGTACCCAACCAACAGCAGCATTAGAGATTTCTCCTTAATGAAGTCTTTACTGCAAGCTTATAAAAAATAATGGTATTTGATGGAGGCACGAATGAAATATAGCTCATTTTTGAAAACTGCAATAATTTCTCTAAATTAATTTGTCTTTTTGTAGTTTTGCTCCAAAAGAATTTCATTAATACTACTAAGGAGATTAAACTTAGAAAATGATGAAGTTTATTTTTAAAATGATCTTCAATTCAGTTTGTTATGAGTAAATTATATGCATGCCATATGATGAGCACATTTGCTATACTGAAACAATGCGATGGTAAAATAGGATGGATTAAACACAGAAAAGTCAAACCACATAGGCTGAGATTCAGCAGCTTAGCACTCTTGTCTGATCCCTTCTAACTGTGGAGTTGTCAATATTCACAAAATGTGAATATCAAATCTTGAATACCATCACTAAGGTTATAGGAACAGGAGTAGGCCATTCAGCCCCTTCAGGCTGTACCACCACTCAATAAGATCATGGCTGATCTGTACCTCAACTCCATTTAGCCACCTTTGTTCCATATCCCTTGATACCCTTACCTATCGAAGCTCATCAATCTCAGTCTTGAAAATGTAATTGACTCAGCATCCACTGCCTTTTGGAGGAGAGAATTTCAGATTTCCACTATCCTTTGTGTGAAAAAGTGCTTCCTGATTTCACTCCTAAATGGCCTACCTCTAATTTTAAGATTATGCCCTCTTTTCCCCAGAATGCAATCAGAAGAGGGTTTATTGTAGGCTGGCAGCAGCTCACAGGAGTTAATATAAGGTAAGTAAGGTGGCAGTCTCCAGCAGTCTCTTTAAGGACCGCTTGTTTGGCTGTCAAGCCCCTGAAAAAACTAACCGCAGGTCAGTCACAAACGAATTTTGGTTAGGGAGCCTCAAATAGGCATTCGGCCATCTTTGTACATTGTCAAAGGGCCTAATGCCTGTTTCAGGCATGGGCCCTGGACACCTATACATGAGTCTTAACCAATATGGCTCAATGCATTTCAGGCGCAGAATGAGCGTGCACACACTACCCACAATATTGAACATTTAGGAGCCCCTTTTATCCCTATAAAAATGGGTGCGGCACGAATTTTTAGGCCACTATCTGAAATATGTTGGAATGCAGATATGATAAACTTGTGTTACCTTCATAAATGGCTTCACAAAGGTGAGGTCCTATTCAGTGACACCTGCTAAGGATCCTGAAAGTATGCCATATAATGATCTTATTTGTTGTATTGAAACAATGTATGGTGAGTCATATATGGGATGGATTAAAGGCAGTAATGTCAAACCACAACAGCAGAGATTCAGGCAGTTTAGAACTATTGGGCTCTGTAACTCTCATTTTCTGGGCACTACGAGGCCTCCTAAAGTTCGAAAATGGCATGCACAATGCGCGTGCACACTCCCGACGGGAAGTGCGCTGGACGGCATGTTTGTAAAGGGGTTTGCGCGTGCTCCTAATGACCACCAACAGCATGCAGAGCAGGCAGATCATGATGTCAATCAGTGTGCAACGTTGATTTGATGACAGCGCTGCCATTTTCGAGTTCCACGCTGTATCCTTAACTCTTAACTTCGCACAGCTGAACGCGATGTTAAACAGCATGAAGGACCTCCCACCAACGCTATTTAAAGGGGTCATGAACTACTTACAGGTTAGTTGCTGCATTATTTCTTCTGGTTGTTGGTGCAATTCTATGCGTTTTGATGATACCAGTAACCTCAACCACAACTCCCCATTCACCAACAGTCCCACACTCTTTACCTTTCCTCTGTCACTGACCATCACACCGCCCTCTTTCCTACAACACAAAAATAAAAGCCAACACAAAATACACATTCCAATCCAAATTTATAAATTCAATCCTTACATAAAGCATACAAAAATAAATTAATCACCCTTGTGCATTCTCTTAGTGTCTCTTCCGTGTGCCTTTGCCTGGCCCAGTGCTTCTACGAGGTGCTTCCCCAGTGGCTACAGTATGGCTGGTGGAAGGCTGTTGATCTCCAGTTGAGAAGACTGCAGATGGCCTTTGGAGGGCACCCTTGAGCAGCTTTGGGCTTAGAAGGCCCAGCTTCAGACTGCGCCATCTCAGTCTGGGCTGCAGCAGTCTGGGCTGTCTGGCTGACAGGCAACAGCAAGGGCACTGGCGGAGTGGCAGGGGTGGGAGCACAAATGCTGCCATCCTGAGAGAGGACGGCAGATTCGTACTCCATGGAGCCACTGCCACTCTCCCAGGGTGGCGCCTCAGCAATCCTAGTAATCTGTTGGAGAATAGATTGCTGGAGTGCTCTGATGCCTTGGATGCCCCTTTAAGACTGGTATCCAGAGCCATGATGCAGCAGTCTGAGCTTGCATGGCAGAAAGCTGTTATTGTATGATAGCAGTCTGAGCTTGCATGGCAGCACTCAGACTTTTGGTGGAAGATGCTTGTGCTGCAATGGAAGTTGAGACATCGGTCACCAGACGCTGCATCATGGTTGGTTCCACAGGTGTGCTGATGGAGGTGACCACCCAGTTCCATGTTGGAAAGGATGGGCTCCAAGCTCTGCGTAAAACCTTGTGCAAAGTTGCTGACGGGCTCCTCCACGCTCCTTGACATTGAGCGCAGGCTTTCCTGCAGGGTTCCAGTGCGCCAAGCATTTGGGTGTGTACACCCATCAGCCTTCTTATGTAGCCTGGCCCATCGAAGTCCACATCTTAATCCTCTACATCAGAACTAGTGTGTGACCTGGCCCTCCGGCGAGCTGGCACCTGCACTATCCTTTCCCCCGCCCTGGCTCCTGCGCGCTTGTGCCCGGTGTCACACCACATGTCATATCCCTCTTATATCCTATCCTCTAAAATATGTGCATTGTCAATATCTGAGCTGGTGGCTGCGACTGTGTTTCTTCATCTTCACTTCTTCCTCTACTGCCTAGGCAGGTTCCAGTTCATGAGTATCTAAAATGAAAAAGGGACAAGGGTTGGGTTGTGGTGAGGGGAGACTCTGATATGGGAGGGTCATTTTTACTTTCACCGCCAGTAATCCGATGGAACAGATCGCCGGTTCATTATAGGACCGAACCAATTTTCATCCCATTAAAATCAAAGAGATGAAAATCAGGCAGGCTTTACAATGGGTAGCAGATCCGCTCAGCCAGATTACTGACCAGGCAGTGAAGGTAAAAATTATCCCATGGTTACTGCAGGTTTATTAAGAAATCATTTCCAGTTAATTACCAGGAAATACTATGGCTGGTATATATTACATAGCCACAATGGATATGGCTATCCCAAGTAATAGATACCTGAGATTGATGACAGGGCAGTAATCTAATCAAAGGGTTCCGATGATATCATAAACCATCATCTGAACTCAAAGTGAGATTACAGCCTTGTAATCACTCCCATGCATCTTTTATTTTCTTTTTAAGATATACTGTGGAGTTGATCGGAGGTTTTGTTTTATTCTGGGTCTTTTTCTTTTGCTGACAGTCAGTGGGTGCCATGGCAGATTCTTGATGGCCAATGTGATCAATGTAATTGATGCTTGATGACATACTGAAGGAGCAATGATGTGACATAATTTTATCAAGTTTATCAAATGATAACAATAATGTCCGCAGCCATTAAGATAATAGTGGATAAAAGGTTTTGCTTTCTTCCCCTGCCTCCCCATAAATTGTCAGTCACTTTATACACAACGATCATATCAAACTGGAAGGAATGATATAATGTATCATTATTATTAAATGAAATACACTTTATAATTGGTTCAACAGCGCTAAAGTGAGCTCGAAACAGAGCCTCAGCCAAGCTTCAGTTTGACGTTCCTAATTTACATTTTTATCACTGGGTGGTTGAAGAAGCAAAAATATATAGCGATGAAAGTTAACAGTCATTTCCGTCTGCAAATCTAAACAAAGATTAACCTACAACTCCAGAGCAATGCCCAATCAAAATCATTTAATATTGCCTGCCATTCAAACATCAGGTACCTTGACAACATTAATCAGCACAGAAGTGACAAAATGCAAAGCCAAAAGTTAGCAGAAGGAAACTGCCACAATGAATATTACCCAAGTGTTTAATCACAAATTTGATCATCACTTCACAGATTTCCAAAAACCAAAACTGACTATTGTTCAGAAACTGAACAAGAAACCCTTCAATAAGGACCATGGGAAAGATATTCCAGCACAAACACACTCTTCAAGCAACCCAAACCCAGCAGATTTCACAGGATCATAGGGCTGGATTTTGCGGGGGGGTCAGCGGGTGCGATCAGTGGCGAGTCGGGTGTGAAAGTGTTTTTTTCCCCAGCGGGTCGGGACCCCGCTGTCAACCCACCGCCACGTGCCTTTACCAAATGTTGGGTCTGTCAGCGCTGAGCAAACCCGACACACAGCAGCGGGGGAGGTAATTAAAATCATTAGTGGCTTGTTTACAGCCACTTATCAATGTTTTTTTCCCAGCTTTTTGGATTTGACAGGTCGCCCACCGGTTTCCCGCTGTGCCTAGACCTCGTCTGTGAAGCTGAGGCGGGAGGTCAGTGGCCATTGAATCAGCTGATGAGTTGACAACTTCAAATGTCAAGTAAAAGCTCCCAAGTGATTGAGAAATGTTCCCTTAACCACTAGCTTATCTAAACTGCATTTCCATTACAGGTTCAGGATGCTGTAAGTCTTTACACAAGTCTCCATCCAGTCTGACCTCATTACCTCTCCTACCATTTACAGATCGCTTCTGTCATCTCTACTTCACCTGCCATCTATTCCATCAGCATGGGTGCCCTTGAAACTCTCTCACCTTGGTCCTCAGAATTCCACCACTACCAGCCCCAACACCAGCAGCACCAGGCACATCAGCAGCATCAACAACAACACCAACCTTCTCCGCAATCAACTGATGCTGCACAGGACACAGGGCATCAGCACCCGACCACATTGCTGCCCGGGAGGCCAGGGATGGCCTCACCATGGCCAGATTTACTTCCCTTGACGCTGTACACCCTGACTGCCACATGATGCGCCAGGTTGGCACCACCCCACACCAACACCATAAAGCATCCCTGCAATGCCCAAGCCATTCCTTTCACACTCATGACCATTGCGGGGGGTACCGTTATGTCTCACCATTCACTGCAACTCACTAAGCCACTTCCAAAGGTGCACACAAATCTGTCCAAGAATGCAGTGTTGAAAATAAAGGTTCAATGTTTGACACCACATTAACAGAAACTTTTCATAAACATTGGATAGTACACCCAAGTGGCTACCCTTGTGTGTTGTTAGTTGGTATGATTGCACTAGGATGAGGGTGAGTGCGAGGGATGGCTAGTGAGATGGGGATGTGATAATGTAGATAGAGAGGGATGGGTGGAGGTGCAAGGTAAGTTGGTGTGAGAAAGATGTGCAGGAGTAGGGTAGGGAAGGCAGAGTGATGGGGATGCGTTGAGAGGCACAGCAGGATGAGGTTGAGTGTGGCTTTGTATTAACGTTTCGTGATCTACTGAGATCATTGAAACATTTGTGGCACTGCAGACAGGTCCTCCTGACCACATCCCTGCTTGTGCCCTCCTTTGCAATGTGCAACCAGGCTGTTTTGGTCTCCTAGGGAGGTCTCTTCCGCCTATGGGAAAGGAAGAGGACCTCCCTGTGTGCTGTGACTCCCTCCATAAGCATCTCCCGTCACGAAGAGTAGTGGTTTACCAGAACACATACAACTAAATGAAGACAGCAGGCAGTGCGCATAGCTCCTTTAATCACAAGGTTTCTTTTAGCAAATCACTGCTCACAAGCTCTTTATTTCATTTAGAAACCTGCACATTCTTGCGTGGTTTTTGATGAAATTACTATGAAGGAAAATTAAGTTAATGTGTTACTATCTTCGTAAAAGCTACAGAGCAAAGTCAGTTGTTTACGAGCACACCACACAATGAAGTAAATCACACAGAAAGATATTCATAGGCACTTTTCTGTTGTTGTTTGTTTAATTTGTATTGGGGAGATCGTTGTGCCACCGCCGCACTTTTACACTGTTGCATCTGGCTTCATTATCATAGCTCCAGCTGCAGTATTGTAGATCCAGTTGTTCGTGGGTCTATCATTCTGGAATAATTCTGGAACCGAGATAAGGGAGTCAAATGTAGCAGAGTAAACAGCAGGAACTGCACACAGATGCAGGTCTTCCACAATCTGAATTAAACCAGCACTGATGTAAAAGTGCCTATTGAGTCACTTGTGTGTGATGAAAATTATACACAGATCTGCTTTTACTTCCTCCTCCACAAAGCAAGTTTGCTGGGCCCTTTATCATTAAGATGGATCTCTTTTCTGAAGGAAACAGAAACTAGCTGATAGGAAGCAGGCAAGTTTCTCTTAGGCCGCGATTTTACAAACCTCGGCAGGTCCGTGGCGAGCAACGTCGGTGACTGGTCCCGGCCCCGCTGTTGGCTCCATCCCGGCCTCTGAAATGAATTTACCGTGAAATGGCTTGTTAAGCCCGCCCAGCGTGTTTCCCGGCCAATTAGAGGAAGTGGGTCTGGTGATATCATTTGATGACATGACATCAGCCAGTTTCGTTAAAAGGACCATGGCCAACTTTCTTTTGCATTCTACAGCATTGAGGTGCTGCAAACACTGACGAGCACTGCACAGAGGCAGAGGGATACACCCAGGCTCTCCCATGACTCCCTCCATATGCTTATGGAGGGTGTCACAGCACACAGGGAGGTTCTCTTCCATTCCCATGGGCGGAGAAGACCTCCCCAGGAGACCAACACAGCCTGGTTGCACATTGCAGAGGGCGGCAGGAGGACGTGGGTGCAGTGCCGCAAACGTTTCAATGATCACAGTAGATCACAAAACGTTAGTACAAAGCCACACTCAACCTCATCTTGCTGTGCCTCTCATCACATCCCCATCACTCTGCCTTCCCTACTCTACTCCTGCACATCCTTACTCACACCAACTTAACTTGCACCTCCACCTATCTCTATCTATCTACATTATCACATCCCCATCTCACTAGCCACCCCTCACTCTCACCCTCATCCTAGTGCAATCATACCAACTAACAATACACAAGGGTAGGCACTTGGGTGTTTTATGCAATGATCATGTAAAGTTTCTGTTAATGTGGTATCAAACATTGAAACCTTTATTTTCAACATTTTGCGTTCTTGGACAGATTTGTGTGCACCTTTGGAAGTGGCTTAGTGAGTTGCAGTGAATGGTGAGACATAACAGTATCCCTCGCAATGGTCATGAGTGTGAAAGGAATGGTTTTGACATTGTAGGGATGCTTTATGGTGTTGGTGTGGGGTGGTGCCAGCCTGGCGCATCATGTGGCAGCCAGGGTGAACAGCGTAAAGTTAAGTAAATCTGGCCATGATGAGGCCATCCCTGGCCTCCCGGGCAGCAATGTGGTTGGGTGCTGATGCCCTGTGTCCTGTGCAGCATCAGTTGATTGCAGAGAAGGTTGGTGTTTTTGTTGATGCTGCTGGTGTGCCTGGTGCTGCTGGTTTTGGGGCTGATCGTGGTGGGATTCTGAGGACCAAGGGGAGAGTGTTTCAAGGGCACCCAGGCTGATGGAATGGATGGCAGGTGAAGTAGAGATGACAGAAGCGATCTGTCAATGGTGGGAGAGGTAATGAGGTCAGACTGGATGGAGTCTTGTGTAAAGACTTGCGGCATGGTGAAGCTGCAGTGGAAATGCAGTTTAGAGAAGCTAGTGGTTAAGGGAACATATCTCAATCAGCTGGGAGCTTTGATTTGACATTTGAAGTTGTCAACTCATCAGCTGATTCAATGGCTAATGACCTCCCACCTCAGCTTCACAGACAAGGTCGAGGCACAGCAGGGAAACCGGTGGGCAACCTGTCAAATCCAAAAAGCTGGGTAAAAACCATTGATAAGTGGCTGTAAACAAGCCACTAATGATTTTAATTGCCTCTCCGCCGCCGCGTGACGGGTCTGCTCAGCGTTGACAGACCCGACATTTGGTAAAGGCGCGTGGCGGTGGGTTGACAGCGGGGTCCCAACCCACTGGGGAAAAAAAGCACTTTCCCACCCGACCCGCCACCGATCGCGCCCGCTGACCCCCGTGGAAATCCAGCCGTTAGTGTTTCTCCATTCAAACTTCAGCCAATTTGATTTAGCAGGAACATTTATTTCCAGTGACAAATATAGTTAAGCCAGGTAAGTATGCTCATTAGTGCAGAAGCACAGTGTTAATGGTGTTTGTGTACAAGCTTTCTGACTCTGAACTCTCCATTTAGTTAAAAGGGTCGATTGTCTACAAAAAAATTATACCTTGTAAATAGGAATCTTTTCATTAATAATCTACTTGTTTTGATCTTTGCTCCAAAAATGTATTATTACAAAGGCCTGAATTATTGTTAAATAAATATAAAAGTACTTAAAATTATTAATTGAAATGGATGGTGTCCTAGCATTACTATAACAAAAAACAGGTTGGATACAGCAGGCAAACCAAATGGTAAGTTGTTCAACATATTTTAAAATGGGCCAAATGATAGCCAACTAATATTACAACAGACTGTCATATATTGCATGCTAATAATATTATGTCATGGGGAAGAAATTCAACTTATGAATTATCAGGACAGGCTGCATGGACTAGGCTTGTATTCCCTTGAGTATAGAAGATTAAGGGGTGATCTAATTGAGGTGTTTAAGATTAAAGGATTTGATAGGGTAGATAGAGAGAAATTATTTCCTCTGGTGGGGGAGACCAGAACAAGGGGGCATAACCTTAAAATTAGAGATAGGACGTTCAGGGGTGATGTCAGGAAGCACTTCTTCACACAAAGGGTAGTGGAAATCTGGAACTCTATGGTTCAAAAAGCTCTTGAGGCTGGGTCAATTGAAAAATTCAAAACTGAGATTGATATTTTTGTTAGGTAAGACTATTAAGGGATATGGAGCAAAGGCAGGTAAGTGGAGTTGGGATACAGATCAGCCATGATCTAATTGAATGGTGGAACAGACTCAAAGGGCTAAATGACCTACTTCTATTCCTATGTTCCTACATCCGGTGAAATTACAGCAGTGGAGTGGGAGCAGCTCTGAGGAAATTCCAGGCCACTACATATACTTGTTATAGAACATTTACCTCATTATTACTGTGAAAGGGCATTGTTCCCTTTAATGTACTTCAATCATCTCTAAAGATCAACTTGGGGAAAAAAATCATTTCCCTATCATTTCCTTTTAAGGTTCTTAAAGAGGGATATTTTTAAGAACGGTTTCGGATGTTAACATGAAAAATTCTGGAATAAAGTAATTGAGAATGAACTTTGTAAAGTTATGTTGGTTTTAATAACTAACATCTATCTGTGGCCCTAAAAAAGAACCATCTTTTAAGCCTGGAATAGATTGTATCCCCACGTTACAACCTTGTTGTTTTTGGAAAGGGCTTCAGGATAAATCACTAAGCTCTCAGTTGGTGTTTTTCTCCCCCCACTACCCCCCACTCCCACCTTTAACAACATTGATCTGAAAGTAAATAGCATAAACCCTGTGATGGCATACATTACCAGATAATATCCCAAAAGAGGATTAGAGGTTTTAAAACTTCTGAGCTTTGGGGGCAATATTACAGTCAAAACTGTCAATACTGAAAACTAATAACCTGACAACTAATCCACCTTTTTTTTTTCTTTTACAAAATTGTGCACAATAAAAACCAAAATGGGCAGGTGAACACAATAACGAGTACATAATGCCACTTGATGCTGTCAGCCTCAAGATACGAAGAGAAGATTTGTCATACAGGAAATGTGCGCTCAAACAGACATGGCAGATTAGGGCAAGATGCACCTTAGAAAACAGAACAAGCTACCGAACATCCCCAGGGTAGCGGTCATTTCTGAATCAGGAAACTCCTCGTCTGGCAGTGTTCTTAAATGTGATTTCAGGGAACCTGAGTAGCCACTAGCCTGTAGGTTGTGTTATTCCCAGGTTAAAGTTACAGAAGCAGCCACTTGAACTGCAGTTAAATGTACCTCCTTACAGAATACATTCACAGCGGCTAACCTTCCCAGGTGCAAATGTCAGTTCTCACAAATGGCAACAGTCACCTATGCCAGATCCTGCCCAGGGCTAGGTCACTTCCACTTTTAAGAGAGTGTCTTTTCTTACCATATTTCAAAGATTTCTTCCGTAAGTGTCTCTGCACACAGGTGAATTCTATCCCTGACATAACTGCGTGTTGCTAAGCTCATCCCAGCTTCAATAACGCGATCAGTCTAAAGTAGCTTCCAGAGATTCGATGTTGCTGAAAAAAATGTCAAGTGGATGGCAAACACCTGTGCTATTCACAATATTCACAATTTAAGGCACTCTGCAATTCTAACAGTCTGAATTGGTGCATGAAGCCTCTGAGAACTGAATCTCATTTGCATCTCTTGAAACATTTTTCCAAAATAGGATCAATTCAATAAACAATACTTAGTGAAACCAGACAATATTGCAGGTTATTGCTTACAATTAATATGTTTCAGAACTGGCTAACATCCACACTGCCACCAGCTTCTTGTATTAAAAAATGCTTAGAACGATTTCTGAAGTGGCAATTTGTCTGTGCGATTAACATTTAGACACAGGTTACGGGGGCTAACACAAGACCTAAAATACTTCATCAAGCTCATCTATTATGAGTGCTGACATAAAGCAAAATAAGCATAAAAATAAGGTAAAAGTAACAAGGCCTGGAAATTACTGTAATAGTCTTTATTTAAGTGTGTTTCAACTTATGCTGTTATCTGTAATCCTCTCCCAATTGCTAACCGCTCAAAACTCTAAGGCCTAGAGATTGGATCGGGCCTGAATCGAGGCGCGATCCCAGTACAACTCTCTCTGAGGCTAGTGGTGGGACCATGGCAAAATTGGTCTGCCGGCTTCATTAGGATAGTACCGGCAAGCTGCGGGCACCATTCACGGCCCCATAAGCAGCTTGCCATTTGGATGCTGGCCGAGGGCTTCAGGAGAGTCCAGGGAGAAAGGCAATCGGGAGGCAGGGCGAGCGGCGGCTGGCAGCAGCCCGCCATTTTAATGTGAAGCCGGGAGCAGCACTCCTGCTCCTCCTGGCTCCACAATAAGATAAGTAAAAAAACATTCAACTTACCTTTGGGTGGCAGCCTGAGCGCCTGAAGAAAGTGGCCGCAGCATACATGGTCATTCGCAGACCAACTTCTCAAAGCCACCTGAAACAGGCATCAGGTCCCCGATTTTTTTAAATTCGTTTATGGGATGTGGGCGTCGCTGGCAAGGCCAGCATTTATTGCCCATCCCTAATTGCCCTTGAAAAGGTGGTGGTGAGCCGCCTTCTTGAACCGCTGCAGTCCGTGTGATGAAGCTACTCCCACAGTGTTGTTAGGGAGGGAGTTCCTGGATTTTGACCCAGCGACGATGAAGGAATGGCGATATACTTCTAAGTCAGGATGGTGTGTGACTTGGAGGGGAAGTTGGAGGTGATGGTGTTCCCATGCGGCTGCTGCCCTTGTCCTTCTAGGTGGATTAGGTTGCGGGTTTGGGAAGTGCTGCCAAAGAAGCCTTGGTGAGTTGCTGCAGTGCATCTTGTAGATGGTATACACTGCAGCTATGGTACGCCGGTGGTGGAGGAAGTGAATGTTTAAGGTGGTGGATGGGGTGCCAATCAAGCGGGCTGCTTTGTCCTGGATAGTGTCGAGCTTCTTGAGTGTTGTTGGAGCTGCACTATGTATTTGCATATGCAATGGGCTTAACGCAGTTTCAGGTGTGTACCCAGGACAGCTACTGAGCAGCCTGATTCAATAAGGTGGGCGGTGCATTTCCAGCGCAGAATGAGCACGTGCAAGCCACCCGCCATATTGGATCCTTAAGTGCCTGTATTACATCTGTAAAATGGGCGCAGTGCAATCGGATCTCGGCCTAAGTGTTCACAACTTGTGTTTGTAAATCCCATGTTTCAGTCCCAAACTGGTCTGATTTCCTAGTTTTATTGAAATAATACTTGTGTAAATTAGCACTTTTACAGAGCAATAAATCAGAGATTGTTAAACAGGGCAAAAAGACTGAGCTCCTGCAAGTACAGTAGATTCTGTTATAGTCACTTTCATTTTGCAATAAAAGGGCTTCACTCCATCATCATTTTCCTCAGAGAAACATTCAGGATGAACCATTTTGCAATAAAACCACCATAAAATAAATCACTCTCTTTTTCACAGCTACTACTGCTGCCATTTGTAGAGATTTTGATTACATCGCCCATTTAGAAGGAAGCTGCAACCACTTGCATTCGACTGCTGGGCCATGAAAAATGATCAGGGTACATGTACATCAAACATTTAGGTAACAAAAGGACAGTAGGTGGCAACTAACACAAAGGAACTGGCTTCAAATCCATCTCAGGACACTGAGATGAAAGTTTCCTTTTTCACTGTGGCAGTTTTAACACAGCTAACAATGGTCGCAAGTCTCGCACTCATAATGTGATACTAACTGGGACTAAACTGACAGTCTCACTTACAGACTGGGGATAAGGTAGATTGTTGGAGGAAATGTAGAGGGAGCTGTATCCTGTTTGTAAATCATGCTGCACCTGATTTAAGTGATGCTGACACTAGATGCAATAGGTGGAAAAAAAACACCATTCTCCTTCACTAATATCAATCACCTTGACCAGCACAGAATTCATCAAAAGAGTACAGGTAATTTTAGGAAAAGATTTCAAGAAAAGAGACGTAAAATTAAAAGTAACAATAAATAGAATCCACTGTCCAACAATTAAAACATTTAACATCGATTTGTAAATTGGCACCAATAGACGAAAGGATTTGCATTTATTTAGCACCTTTCACGTCCTCAGATGTCTCAAAATGCCTCATAGCCAATGGATTTACTTTTGAAGTGTAGTCACTGTTGTTATGTAGGTCCTTTATTGGTCAAATATTCAGACGGTCCTGAATTGGACTCTAAAACAAATATATATATATAATGCATATAAAAGGTGAAAAAGTTTCGGGTCATTTTTTGAATGGGTTCCAGCAGTCCCTTTAAGTACTGTTGCTTATGCCTCTTAATGACAGTACAAATGGACTCTACCCATTTGTACCTTAAAATTCTAATCGGGGTCCCATATATGTCCCTGATTTGCATATTAAAAATGGCCTCCCGCCTGAAGCAGGAGACCAAAATGGCAGCGGCCGGAACGCCAGCGTAAATGGGGCAATACATGAACCAACGCCATTGTCAAGCTGCTACCATCTTGTTGATTGCAGTTAAAATTGGCCCCTATGAGTTTAGTTTCGTTGCAAAGTGGTTTCTCCTTCAGACCAACCCTTAAACTTGTGTAGTATAAATCAGGAGTTTATAGGCTGATCTGGATTAGAGAGAGCAAAGCAGATTGAGACTCCACCCTCCGGACATTTTTACAGGAGTCCTGTGTTATAGCAGTAGCTAAACTGAAAATTTGGTTAGTGTAATAAATCAATATGCAATTGTACTTGGAAACCTTAGCGGGCTACATGATTACCTGCAAACAAACTGAATGTAATAGATAAGGGGGCAGAAATTCAGTATTGCCCCATTTGGGGCGCAATTATCGGCCGGGCGCAAAGATTAGCGCCTGGCACTAATTATCGCCACTGACTGCAAACTTGACTTTTATCGCCCCTGGAGGTGATTGGAGCGCTAAATCAGGCACTTCACACCTGTCTTAAGGCGCAAAGGCCGAGGAGCGAGGCGCTAACTCAGAGCGCTGGCGAAGCTCATGTGATGTCAGTCAGCAATGGAACACACACACAATGGCACGGGTCAGTTCTTAAAGGGGATGGTTAATCTTGCATTCCATCCACATCCTGCTCATTGCAGCCGTGAATCTCGGCCTGGAGAGACCTGCACATCAAATCTGCTGGAAAGAACAATGGAGAGTACCAGGCAAAGAGCTCAGAGTGCAGCCCCCACAGTCTCTTCTAAATCGATACAAGGAATGGCAAATCAAAATGAACCTGCAAAGTGCTGCTCAGTACCCAAAACTCCTTCACACAACGTTGAATCTCTCCAGAAGTCTCTCTCTCTCTCTCTCAGAATGCGTGGTTCAAAAATGGCACCAACAATAAAAGGCAGGAAGCGGTCACCTTAAAATAGCACACCCCCAGTCCCTTCATGACTGCAAAACGCTCCCCTCAACCTGTCGTTGCTAGCGTCAGGCGGTAAGGCAGGGGGCGCCACTCAATATCCGCTGCGGGGCGATACTGGGGTGTTGGGCACTCGACTGACGTCATGATCTGCTGGCGCAGGAGATCGTGGTGGTAGTGTTTAGCGTCGCCGCAAAATGTCTAGTTAATTTCGCGAGCGGCGCAAACTTCGCCGCGCCTGGGCGCTAGATGCTTTGCGCCCCATTAGCACCCTCTTAAGGTGCTAATGGGAGGCGCAACCAACTGAATTTTCCCCCAAAGTATATTAACAAATAAATTTGCAAGGTGTTTTTTAATAGTTTAATTGCTGTTTGGAAATTCCTGGACATTGTATAAAAAATGAAAGTCGGAACAGAAACGCTGTCCCTCTTCTCCCATATTTTTAGTTACTCTGTTCCAAAAGGTCTAAGGTACAGGTACAGGTACAGGACTGTAATGCTGATGCCAGGTATCAAAAATATAAAAGAGATCCATTTTCTAGATCAGCACCTCCTTGATAAGTGCAAAAGCTCATCTTCTCCTCCCCTCAAAAAATAAGCTCCAAATTAGTTGAATCATAAGCTCAGTGCATGGACCAAACAATTATTTAATTTGTCACAGTGATGTCGGTTCATCCCAGAGCTCTGTGGTAGATTATTTTGCCGTCATAAAACCTATGAATCCCCAAACTCTGGGAAGAATAAATGTGGCTGGAAAAGTTAAATCTTAAGCAGAAATAACAGCTGATCTTAGTAAATTCTAATGTCTGCCAACCTACCCCTGCCTGTATTTCATTCTGTCTTACACATCACATTCCAATGTCACCAGCTGTTCACCACATCTGATCCAGAAAGGAACAAGTAATAGAAGAGCCAGCCCAGATGTTTTTGAAACATCTACACATCAAGCAACTATCCCAAGATATTTGAGTTCCTAACAAAACACTGTTACACTGTCCCAGTTGAATAGCTTTCCCTTTTTCTAAACCTTAATTTTTCTTGTTTAGGCATGCGACATGTTGGGAGATTATCAGACACTGTTCATGATTCTTCGATGAGTATTTGAGTTTATTTGTCCTTTGGTCTGGCAGGTCTAAAATGAACAGAACTCAAGCATGTACTTACCACAAGAGTGCCAAAGAATATGGATTCACCCTTCCCACCCACCCGACACCAATATATATTTTGAACAATCAGAACTCAAATGCATGTCCCTCTACTGATAAATGTATGCCCCTTTCAGAATAGATACACACAGTGCCATGACATGATAAGGGATCAAGGACATACTCCACCACCAGGAATTGGTTACTTCCACCAATCTGCCAGGAATCAGATGCCCCGATGAGAGCACCAGGTATTAAAAAAATGTCAACATCACCTATCTTTAGGATGCGTGGGTATCTTCAGCTCTAGATAGCAGTTGATACCGTCAACTGGTATGATAGCAAGAAAATTATAGTAAGACATGGAAAATGGCATTCTGTCTTGGTGCCACCATTGATCTATAACAAGGCAGGTAATGACTGGAACTGACAAACTGAAACAAACGAGTATAAAAATGTTAGCAAGTTAGAACTTGATAGAAATTTTCAATATTTTAAAAGCATATTCCAGTACTTTAATGGTTAAGCCATCTGAGTGTCGAATACCAATGCAATATAATAAGTAATAATAACGTCATACATCAAAATGGCATTTCTATCAATGATATCAGTCACCCCCACTATTTTACTTAAGCTAAAAATATCACATTAATAAATGTAGATCATTAAGATGCAACAGTTATGACTATCTGAAGTGCTATAAAGGAAATAAAGTAATATAGGATTTGAAATGGAGCTTTCTAAAAGTAAAATGAGAATATCTTGTATGAATCACTTTGACAAATAAAGAACTATTGTGAGGTAGAAAATTAGCTGTGTGCTCTATGGCCAATTGACTTCCTCCCTGTTAATCAAATGCACTGCTTACTTAATCTTTAGTAAAATTTGAAAAAACCATTAAAAACTAAGAGGATTAGCATCATATTTCTGGCAAAATGCACTTTTACTTCAGCAAAGCCTACTTTCACTCTCTGAGGAGAAAGTTCACTGCCTTCCCAAAGACCAATAATTTTATCTAGTTTAAAATAAATACAGTATTATTGTCCTGTTAAAGAGGATTAAAAACATAAACCAGAAACTGAGTTTAATGCTCCACTTTCCTGAATTCTCAACTGTGGTGATAGTGTTCACTTTCCAAAGTATTAAGCAGGAAGAGTTAAGGAAATATTTTACAGCAGATATAAGATTACCATAATGTGAGCCTAAGAGATTGTGTTGAATTGCCCATAAAATGGTCAGATTTAATTCCTTCCATAATCTCTTAAAAGAGACCAAGTAATGTGTTGGCATCAGGTCTAGTTTAGTCTCATGCTTTCTCTACTGTCAACCTACTTGGTTAGGATAAGAAACAAACTGAATTGAGAACTAAAGGTGGCTTGAATTGAACCAGATCATGTTCATTTGCTAGTGATCTGAATTTAGCCCAATTTAGCTCTCTTTACTTTCAGCTGTGTGTAGCTCTTTAAATAAAAAATATACTGTAACACCGAACTGAAAAATTCATCTGCACACGTGCAATACAGACTTTGCCATTTGATCGTGACTGCTGAGAAACAAAGGGGTAGAAATTGGTCCTCGTTGCACCCGTTATCTGGGCCACTATCATTTAGTGCTGAATCAAGGAAGGTTTATTCCATTGTAAATTATAAATGGTTTCCTCTCCTCAATCACTGTCTTCCTCCCTTTCAAAAATTCCATCATCACCTCCTCCTCAAAAAACCCCACCCTTGATTCCTGTCCTTGGAAACTACTGCCCCATCTCCAACCTTCCTTTCTTCTCCAAAGTTCTTGGACATGATGTCATCTCCCAAAGACTTGTCCATTCTCCCCACAACTCCCTGTTTGAATCCATCCGATCGGGTGTCCACCCCCTCCCACAGTACCAAAACAACCCTAATGACAAGCAATATTCTCTGTTACTATGACTGTGGTGCATTATCCATCCTCATCTTCCTCAACCTCTCTGCAGCCTTTGACATGGTTGACCACATCATCCTCCTCCAACGCTTCTCCTCCATTGTCTAGTTCAGTGGCATTGCCCTCATTTGTTCCATTCTTACCTATCCGATCATAGTCAGAGCATCTCTACCAATGGCTTCTCTTAACTCCCCCCCTTCACCTCAGGGATCCCCCAAGCATCCAACCTTGGCCTTGCCACACATGTACATTTCTGTCACCCAGTTCTACCTCTCCACCACCTCTCTCGGCCTCCCCACTGCCTCTGTGCTGTCAAACTGCTTGTCTGATATCCAGTCTTGAATAAGTCACTATTTCTTCCAGTTCAACATTGGGAAGACTAAAGCCATTGTTTTTGGCTCCCACTACAAACTCCGTACCCTAGCCACTGCCTCCATCGCCCTTCCTGGCCATTGTCTCAGGCTGAACCAAGCTGCTTGCAACTTTGGCATCCTTTTTGATCCCAACCTGAGCTTTTGACCCCATATCCTCTCCATTACAAAGACTACCTACTTCCAACTCCATTAAAACACCACCTCTGCCCCGACTTCACCCCATCTGCTGCTGAAACTCTCATCCGTGCCTTTGTCACCTCCAAATTTGACAACTCCAATGCTCTCCTGGTTGGCCCCCCATGTTCAACCCTCCATAAACCTCAGCTGATCCAAAACTCTGCTGCCCATATCCAATCCCACACCAAGTCCCGCTCACTCATCACCCAGCTGCTCACTAACCTACATTGGCTTCCAGTCCCCCAATGCCTCAATTTTAAAATTACTTTTCTCTCGCCCCCCCCTATCTTTGTAACTTTTGCAGTGCATCAGCCCCTCCCCCTCTATAATCTCCATTCCTCCGACTCCAGCTCTTGTGCAACCTCCCCTTCCTTCATCGCACCATTGGTGGACATATCTTCAGCCGCCTAGGCCCCGTGCTCTGAAATCACCTCCCTGTCCAGCTCCTTCTTTCAGCCCCTCCTTAAAGCCTACCTTTTTATCTAAGCTTTTGATAGCTGCTACTAATGCCTCCTTCTCTGGTTCAGCATCCAATTTCCCTTATGACCCTGTGAAGTACCTTGAAAGGTTGGTCTATATTAAAGGTGCTACATAAATGCAAGTTGTTGCTGTTTTGTATTGTGGGCCCATACTCACAGTCCTGCACAAATTAATTTTACTTAGGACCCTAACAGCAGAGTGAGCAGACTTTGTGACATCAGTCAGGACAAGACTTGAAGTCAGGCTCTGAAAGTGAAAGACAATCGTTTCAATCTAGTGTATTACCTACCTTCTTTATAAAAAAAATTAGCAAAAGGGCCGATTTATACCTTTCCACTTGCTAAAATATTCTGGCTCATTTCTTCAGCAGCTTTCTGACTTAGACTGCAAGGCCTGCGTTCACATATGTAAGTACACTGCAGCACTGAATTGTTTTAGTTACTAAAACACTGAAATGTTGCACATTGCCAGTAGTAATTGCAGAGACCTGCCCAGTAGGCTTGTATGGGCTGGATATATAATTTCTCCCACAAAATTATATATCATCATCAACTGGGAGAATCAGCATAGTTTGCCTATTGAAGGTTCCAACCATTTACTGTGGCTGTTTACTGTGAAATACCACATACGTTTATATTTAGAAGCCAGAGGAGTGTTAAAAGCAGTTATGAGTTTCTCCCAAGACCACTGCCACAGTCACATAGGATAATGAGGTCTCTTATAATTATCGTTAAATGGAGCAGGAGCCAAAACGTCACTGAATACTGTTGTATTTGCAAAGTATGCATTCAACTACATTTCAAGAAAGATTATTTCTCAATGACTTAGCAGATAGCAACTGACAGCATTAAAAGCTAGATATGGATCTGATACCTAGTAGTCCAGTGAGCAAGGGGCTTGCATTATCAGGATCAGCTGTTGTTTTCGCAGGTGGCCAACTTCTTCTCCTTCCATTCACCCCTCCACTACCACCAAGATCTAAATTCCTAACACATTGCAACATTTTTTCTATACTATTAACTCAGTATTATAACATTTAAAATTATCAGTGAGGGTAAATGTGGCTGTAAATATTTCCTGGTGCGGAGATATATATTGAAATAATTCATCAAAAATAAACAATACTGTGCTTTCTTAATTTAATTATTTAATCATAATTTATCTTTAAATGTGCTTAAATTCTAATCCTTTAATCTGTTCCATGATTGCCCCTCGTTATTAAACAGTTTTTTATCGTGTCACTCGTGGATAAATGTCTGGTCCATATAGCTGACAGATGCAGTTGCTTGATACTATAAGCAGGTTGTTCTACTGGATATGGCCATTACAGGTATCTTTTGTATGATGGAGACAGATCAGTGACAGTTAATGGGAGGGAGGAGGAAGGTCTTATGATAGCACTTGCACATAACTCAGAGTATTTAGATATTGATTGATGAAAATAAATGTTTACTGCAAATATGATTAGCAAGCCTACGATTAGGCAGCCTGCGCACCCACATAGAAAAGGTTTTTGTTTTTCTAGTAGCACAATGCTTCTCTTTTTTTGTGATCACAATTTCCTCTGTAATATCCCCTAGCTGCCTCATTACTATGGAAACCAAAGCAACATTCCAAAGAGTCTAAGCACATTCTTACTGCCTATAAGCTTAGACCTCAGGCCAGCAATACATATCTGTACAAAGAGAAAAAATATGCTAGTAATTGAATGGGTGATGATGTACGAGTAAGATAATAAACCCATTTACTAAGAGTATCCGGATGCTATGACTTAACTGCAGGCATCTTTTTGAGAAAAAGGAAATTACTATCAATAACCTATGTCTTCTCAAGACAAACTGTTGCATTAAAACACTTGTAAATCTACTAGTACTTCTTATGTAACAGATCGCTTTTATTAAAAATGTTTTGAAGCATCCACAAAAAAATATTTTTATATACTTTTCCACTTGCTATTTTATTTTGCAATTAGGTTCTATTACAATCAGAAACACAGTGAAGCTCCACCCGAGGACTGTACAAAGTGAGGAAGACTGGAGCTCAGATATGGGAGTTAATTTTCATTGCAGATTCTTTGCTTGAAATGGTTTGGATGTAAGCTAGTATAGTTGTTTGATGTGGAACGGTCTCCCAAATCAGCAACATCTCCACAGGAGTTGGAAATGGTTTTGAGGTTTTGGGTTTTGTTTCTGTGAGGAAAAAGCTGACAGCCTTTGGAAAAGCAGCAACAGGACTTTGGTGGAGAGTGCCAATCTCTAAGAACAGAAGCAATGTCAACCTTGGAAAGATAATAACAGCACATGGGAGGAAAAGAGGTCATGATTTCAGAGATGTGCCAGCCTAATAACAGTGATGAAGAACACTGGGAAACTCTACAGTCTGGTGCAATTCAGATCAGCTTCTAGGAACATAGGAAGAGGAGTAGGCCATTCAGCCCCTCGAGCATGTTCTGCCGTTCAATGAGATCATGGCTGATCTGTATCTTAACTCCATCCACCTGCCTTGGATCCATATCCTTTTATACCCTTGTCTAGCAAAAATCTATCAATCTCAGATTTAAAATTATTAATTGAGCTAGCATCTACTGCTTTTTGTGGGAGAGTTTCTACCACCCTTTGCGTGAAGAAGTGTTTCCTAACTTCTCTCCTGAATGGCCTGTCTCTGATTTTAAGTTATGTCTCCTTGTCCCAGACTCCCCCACCAGCGGAAAAAGTTTCTCTTTATGTACCCTATCAATTCCTTTCAAAATCCGAAAAACTTCAAATCAAATTATTATCATCTACTGAATATTTTCCTTACTGGTGACTTATTCAAAATTCTTGTCCTTCCTTTTAAATCCCTTCATGGCCCCACCGTGCTCTACCTTAGTGACCTCCCACTATCTCATCCCCCTGTGTATACCCTCCACACCTCTAACACCTGACTTCTCCTTGCCCTACCCCAGTTTCCTCCAATCCACTATTGATGGCTGCTCTTTCAGACTCCTTCTGAAATATCCTACCCAGTTCTTTCCATGTTGCTACCTCCCTCCCTGCTTTTAAAAACCTCCTCAAAACCTTTCTCTATGACTTTGCCTTTGGACCTGTTCTATTTTCCCATTTTCTCCTCTTGCTCAGTGTCCACTGTTTTGTCCCCCTAATGTTAAGCTTTGAGATATCTTGCACGTGAAGAGTGCTAGTTGTTGTTAACTCCAGGACTATTGCCTGCCAGAAGAGGTACAAAGCTAACTCCACACTTTCAATACTGGGAAATTTGCTTTGGACATATGTACGTATTCATACATGGATGACAATTCAGAAACTGGATCGTGTGACTGATGTTTATTTAATATCCCATTTATATTATAGCCTTGCCTTCAGATGCAGCATGCAGATGAGGCAGTGTGGCTACATTTGGAGGCAGAGCAGGTGCTGGCAGTAAAGGTAACTGATAGCTTCTCATGCCAGTTGACATTGAGTCACTCATTTTATTCTGACCTCTCAACACGTCATACAGGATAATTCATGCACATCAGCTGTTGCTAAAGCCAATCCTGGCAGAAACGAGGTGGTTATTATTATAGCAGATTTTAGGACTTTAAGATTTTATTTGATAATGTCTGAAAGAGTGAATAAGACTAAAATTAAAGGACTCATTTTCTGCCTTGCTTGTGGGGAGTGCATATTGGAACATAGTGCAGGCACAGCCCTTGATTAATGCAAGGAAAATCATGGATTATGCCCATGTGATTTTCTACTATGCACATTCAGTTGGAGAGTTATGCGTCAGGAGTGCAGAAGAAAATTCATCCTTAAATGCCTGAAATTGGCTGTTTAATTATTAGTATGCAGAGAGTTAATGGGGGGAATTTTAACCCCCCCCCCCCACGACAGTTGGAAGAGGGTCGGGGGGATTAAATTAGTAAAAATATGAAACCCAAATCCAACTCACTGCAAACTCGCCTACTTCCGGTTTAACCAGGTTTGAAGAGGCAGGTCAATGATTATAATATTTAAATGAGGCTCTACTCCTCAGATTGAGGGAGCCATTTGAATTTAATGGCTGCGATCTGGATTTCCCAGGGCTCGGGAAACACGGCAGCTGAAGGGAGGTGGGAGTTGCCAGATTCATTCCCAGCAATGCTTGTGGGCCAGGAGAGCTTCCCCCAGCCCCTCAATCAAACTTGTTGTGATCTCTCTCTCACTGCGATCTCTCCCTCCATCTCTGTACCCCACGAACTTCTGAGCCCCCAGCGATCTCTCCCTCCCCGCGATCTCTGCAGCCCTGCGATCTCTCCCTCCTCGCAATCTCTCCACCACAATCACTGACCCCCCCTCGTGATCTCTGCCCCCTCACCATGATCAGTCAACCTCCCCCCCCACCCCACTATCTTCAGATCTCCCCGCGATCTCTCCCCTCTCTGCGATCTCTCCCCTCCCCGCGATCTCTCGCTCCTTGCTGCCGCACTCCGAGCCCACCCACATTGCCCGATTTTCTCCGATTTCTGGGGACCGTCCCCAGTGGTCTCTAACCGGGGCCCTCTACCGCTGGCTTTTCTGCCCGGCAGCCAGCCACTCTTCAATCTGGCTGGCTGTTGAGCAGGAAACAGGGTATAAAAATTCTAATGGTGTCCTGCCGTGAAATTCGGCAGCACCTCTGCGTTCCCAGCATTTCCAGGTTTCCCAGCCGCAGACACGCACCCCCCGCTCCCTCCCTGCCTCCCTGTAAATATTGGGCCCAATGTATGCATATGAAGTTCCTTTGTCTGATATTTTTACGAAGGGAAAACCTGTTTAAAATATTGCCAATTTTTGCTACAAGTTGCATTCTGATGCTGCAATATATTTTCCATTATCTGTTGTCCTATTATTACTTATTACCCACCATAATACTACTACTCTGCAGATACACATGATTGTTGATTTGTTTTAAACTAAAGGATGAAAGCAATCAATGTTTAATTGTTAACAAAAACTTGATGCAAAATATTTGTGCAGAAAGGTTAGCAAGAAGTTGTTGGACATGATTGATTCATTTGGAATGGTCGATGAGACACGGCTGGAAATAAAAAGAAATTCTGCAAAATACGGTTCTCACTGCACTGCCAATAAACTGCAGAACAAGAGCGTAACTGGTAGTCAAATGGTAAGACAACATCTGACTGGTAGCATGGACCCAAGGGACAAGAGCAATCACTGTGACACAAGTAGTAACCGCCAAGTAGTGGGAATCTGATAAGTGAAGATAATCAGCATGGGATTGATGGCAAGGAATAACACAACCAAGTAAATCCAAAAAAAGCAGAAATAAATCACTAAAAAAATGGTTTCTAAAAGAATGCTGACACGGGGGGCTGGATTTTACCAACCTCGGCGGGCGACGTCGGAGGCTGGTCCCGGCCTCGCTGCTGGTTCCAGCCTGCTGTCCAAAATTATTTCCCCCTGATTGGGCTGGTTAAGCCCGCCCAGCACGTTTGCCAGCCAATGGAAGGAAGCGGGTCTGATGACGTCATTCAATGACGCGTCATCAGCCAGTTTCCTTAAAGGAACCATGCGCAAATTATTTTTGACAGTTGTGCTGTCAGTGTTCTACAGCATTGAGGTGCTGTAAACACTGACAATCACTGCACAGAGGTGCAGGGCTGCACCCAGGCTCTCCCATGACTCCCTCCATATGCTTATGGAGGGAGTCACAGCAGGCAAAGAGGTTCTCTTCCCTTCCAATGGACGGACGAGACCTCCCCAGGAGATCAACACAGTCTGGTTGCACATTGCACAGGAGGACACAAGCAGGGATGTCATCAGGAGAACCTGGCTGCAGTGGCGCAAACCTTTCAATGATCTCAGTAGATCACGAAACATTAGTACTAAGCCACACTCAACCTCATCCTGCTGTACCTCTCATTACATCCCCATCACTCTGCCTTCTCTACCCTACTCCTGCTCATCCTTACTCACACCAAATTATCTTGCGCTTCCACCCATCCTTCTCCAACTACATTATCACTTCCACATCTCACTAGCCACCCCTTACTCTCACCCTCATCCTAGTCCAATCATACCAACTAACAACACACAAGGGTAGGCACTTGGGTGTTTTATGCAATGTTCATGTAAATTTTCTGTTAATGAGCTGTCAAACATTGAAACCTTTATTTTGAACACTTTGCGTTCTTGGATAGATTTGTGGCACCTTTGGAAGTGGCTTAGTGAGTTGCAGTGAATGGTGAGGCATAACGGTACCCCCCGCAATGGTGATGAGTGTGAAAGGAATGGCTTGGGCATTGTAGGGATGCGTTATGGTGTTGGTGTGGGGTGGTGCCCACCTGGTGCATCATGTGGCAGCCAGGGTGTGCAGCATCAAGTGAAGTAAATCTAGCCATGGTGAGGCCATCCCTGTGGTCGGGTGCTGATGTCCTGTGTCCTGTGCAGCATCAGTTGATTGCGGAGAAAGACAGTGTTGTTGTTGGTGCTGCTGGTGTGCCTGGTGCTGCTGGTGTTGGGGCTGATCGTGACGGCATTCTGAGGACCAAGGTGAGACAGTATAAACCGTACCCATTCTGATGTAATAGATGGCAGGTGAACTTGAGATGACAGATTGATCTGTCAATGGTGAGAGAGGTTGTTCCAATGAGGTGACACTGGATAGAGAGTTTGCTCCAAGCACTTGCAACCTGCATAAAGCTCAATCTGTCTTCCAAATGCAGTAAGTAACAGCTTCTGATCTTGGAAAGTAAACAGCTGTGAGATGGAAGCTTTTATAGCACATTTGCAGCTTTCAAGATGATTCCATGGCCATTCAACTCCCGCCCTCCTTACCTGACGTGATCCCCGAGCAGCGTAGACCCATGAGCGACCTGGTAAGCTCTGAAGGTGAGCTGAAAATAGTTCTTAATCCTCTGTTAACAAGGTCATAATGACCTGAATTGCCTCCCCCACCACTGCGTGTCAATTCTGCTCAGCGATGACAGACCTGACATTTGGGAAAGGTGTGTGTGGTGGGTTGACAGCGGGGTCCCAACCCGCTGTCAAAAAAAAACATTTCCCACCCGACCGGCCACCGATCGCGCCCGCTGAACCCCCACAAAATTCCCCCCTGGATGCCTGAAATGTGAAAGTGTTCAATTTTCCAGCACTGACATCTCTCTCCTTGATAAGCACAAAAATTCACTACTTGGAAGAATATTGAAAGGCCCTGGTCACAGGTGAAACCCCAGCATGAGTCACCGCCTTCGGGAGAGAAGAAGAGAAACAGAAAGACAAATTTAAAAAAATCAGAAATCTATCTCGCATATTAAATTAAGTAGCTGTTTTTAATTATGTAATGCATGTTTTTTTAACCAACTGATGCCACGAGTATACTTCAATTTTGTAAATTATACTGGTTTCATATTGGTAGATAAAAATCCTGTAAGCAAAGCCTCTGTTCTTTTTTAAACATAATGGGGTCGAGCTTGACCAAAAGCTTGGTTAAAGAGGTAGATTTTAAGGAGCGTCTTAAAGGAGGAGAGAGAGAGGTGGACAGGTTTAGGGAGGGAGCATCACCTTTTTTATATTCAATTCCCCTATTTATAATACACATGTAAGGGGTAAGTTTTTGGCAAGTTTTTTGAGGGGGTTGTCAGAAATTACTTGCATAAGCGAGCAAGTCATTGGTGACTTGTTTAAGGCATTTATGGGCAGTTGAGTGGTGTATTTTGCTGATATCCCCAGTGGCAGCCTGGAATAATCCCAAAGCATAATTGGTGCACGTGACTTTGACAGCCACTGTCAGTGCCACACCTGCACAGGTTACCTTGAAGCATGCGGCACAACCCTATCATGACCTCCCATGTGAATTATAGCCTCCAAAAGCATAATGCCTCTGACAAAACTCAATGTATGGTTGCTTTGCCTGTAGATGAGGGTATTGTTGGGTAAGCACAAAGCACCTCTGGTACAGCCAGACTTGCCTGGTATCGCCTCCTTGGTCTTCAAGTAAAGAAATATTCCTGCATCGAAAATTCCTCGTGCCATGATTGTGGAGCCTCACCAGCTAACCGGAAACTGGATAAAAAACTAAAAAGGAATAAGAGTAAATGATCAGAAATAGCCTCGGAATGCTCCTATCAATCTTCATATAAGGCTTTTTAATCCCACTTCCATAAAGAGCTCAGTCCTTAGTAACCCTCTATGGTGGGTAGATGAAGCTGTGCGAATGCAATTACATAATTGCAGCCTCATTTACATGAATCTGCCCACAAATCGGCCGATGTTTCCGAGAGCACTGAAAAAATTAAATTGTGAAACTGGATGACGGTGTTAAATGGGTGAAGATCTGCCATTATAAATCTCTATTCCTTTTTCCAAGTGGTTTCGCCCACTTTACTCCACTTAACAGACATAACCAATCATAAATCTACCCTCTTGGTTTTAATCAGCCTATTGTGTTATTAGCAATCAGTGGAAAATTGCTTTTTCTATGTAAAATCAACTTTGTCTGTTATTATTGCTAAGTCATATTTAACACTATAAATGAATCCTAGGCATGAGCATTACTACTTAAGCAGAAAATCAACAATAATACAATAATTAATAACCACTGCATGCTAAATTAAATCCAGCAACATTTTGCATTACTTTTCAAAACACAAAACGTTTATGCCCAGTATTTAAACCATTAGGCATAAAGTATTCCAGAAGCAAGCAAACTCATTAAGTACTCAGTCTATAATGCTATATATTCCAATCCGCTTATTCTTCTTCGGCAGTCCCTCGGAACCGAGGATGACTTGCTTCTACACTAAAAATGAGTTCTCAGGTGACTGATGAGTCTAATGCGGGACCTACAGTCTCTGTCACAGGTGGGGCAGACGGTGGTTGAAGGGGCGGGTGGGTGAGGTGCTTGGGTTGACGTGCGCTCCTTCCGCTGTTTGCGCTTGGCTTCCGCTTGCTTCCGAAGAGACTCGAGGTGTTCGGCGCCTTCCCGGGTGCTTCTCCTCCACTTTCTGTGGTCTTGGGCCAGGGATTCCCAGGTGTCAGTGGGGATGTTGCATTTTTTCAAGGAGGATTTGAGGGTGTTCTTGAAGCGTTTCCTCTGCCCACCTGGGGCTCTCTTGCCGTGTCGGAGTTCCGAGTAGAGCGCTTGTTTTGGGAGTCTCGTATCGGGCATGCGGACAATGTGGCCCGTCCATCGGAGCTGATCGAGCGTGGTCAAAGCTTCGATGCTGGGGATGTTGGCCTGAGTGAGAACACTGACGTTGGTGCACCTATCCTGCCAATGAATTTGCAGGATCTTGTGGAGGCAGCGTTGCTGGTACCTCTCCAGTGCTTTGAGGTGCCTGCTGTACATGGTCCATGTCTCTGAAGCATACAGGAGGACGGGTATCACTACTGCTCTGTAGACCATGAACTTAGTGCCAGGTTTGAGGTCCTGGTCTTCAAACACTCTCTTCCTCAGGCGACCGAAGGCACACTGAAGGCGGTTTTGGACTTTGTCATCAACGTGCCCTTGTTGACAGTAGGCTCCCGAGGTATGGAAAGTGGTCCACGTTGTCCAAGGCCTCATCGTGGATTTTGATAATCGTGGGGGCAGTACTGTGTGGTGGGGGCAGGTTGGTAGAGGACCTTTGTCTTACGGATGTTTAGTGTAAGGCCCATGCTCTCGTATGCTTAGGTGAAGGTGTTGACGATGGTTTGGAGTTCAACCTCCGACAGTGCGCAGACGCAAGCGCGTCTGCATACTGTAATTCGATGACAGAGGATGGGACGACCTTGGATCTGGACTGGAAGCAACGGAGGTTGAACAGTTTCCTGTTTTTTCTGTAGATTAGCTCCACTCTAGCGAGGAGCTTACCGATGGTGAGATGGAGCATTGCAGCAAGGAAGATCAAGAAGAGCATTGGTGCGAATGACACAGCCTTGCTTGACCCCGGTCCATACGTGAATTGGGTCTGTGGTGGATCCGTTGGTCAGGATCACGGCTTGCATGTCGTCGTGAAGCAGGCGGAGGATGGTGACAAACTTTTGAGGGCAGCCGAATCTGAGGAGGACAAGCCATAATCCCTCACGGTTGATAGTGTCGAAGGCCTTTGAGAGGTCAAAGAAGGCCATATACAGCGGTTGGTGCTGTTCCCTGCATTTCTCTTGTAGTTGACACGCGGTGAAGATCATGTCCATTGTGCCCCTTAGTGGGCGGAATCCGCATTGCGACTCTGGGAGGAGCTCTTCAGCCACTGGGAGAAGGCAATTGAGGAGGATTCCTGCGATGACTTTCCCTGTGGCAGACAGCAGGGAAACTCCTCTGTAATTACCGCAATCGGACTTGTCACCTTTCTTGAAGATGGTCACGATTACGGCATCTCTGAGATCCCCTGACATGCACTCCTCCTTCCAAATAAGAGAAATTAGTTCATGTATTCGCGCCAATAGTGCTTCTCCGCCATGCTTTAGTGCCTCGGCAGGGATTCCGTCTGCTCCTGAGACCTTGTTGTTCTTCAGTTGTCGGATGGCCTTTTCAACCTTATGCCGGGCTGGGGTTGTGCTGAGGTGGTGGCGGGTAGGATGCTGCAGGATGGAGTTGAGGACACTCGCGTCGAAGACAGAGTCTCGGTTAAGGAGATCTTCGAAGTGCTCCTTCCAGTGGGCACTGACTGCCTCTCTGTCCTTGATGAGTACCTCTCCTTTCTTGGCCCGCAGTGGGGTAGGACCTTGGGTGCTTGGGCCGTAGGTGGTCTTGACTGCGCTAAAGAATCCACGCACATCGTGGTTGTCGGCTAGCTGCTGGATCTCCTACGCTTTCTCCACCCACCATCTGTTCTTTAGGTCGCGAGTTTTTTGTTTGACCTCGGCCTTCAGGCGTCTGTAGAGCTGCTTTCTTGCTCTCGAATTGTGTTGCTGTTTCCAGATCAGGAATGCCTTGCGCTTGCGGCTTATTAGCTCCTGGATCTCCTAGTCATTCTCATCGAACCAGTCTTGGTGTTTCCTGGTTGAGTGACCGAGCATCTCTTCACAGGTGCTGATTATGGAGGCCTTGAGTGCAGACCAGGCGCTGTGGACACTCTAATTTACCACCAGGGATGAGTAAAGTTACAGCAGTTTTTTGAGTATCGATAACGTTTCTGACATTCCAGTGACACATGGAAACAATCATTCTATATGATTTGAATCAGTCATCAATTGTGGGCAGGCATTATTATTTTACAATATTTCCATTAAGTTTACGATGTTGGAGATGATTTTGCAAACTTGCTGCGAAAACGCCATTGATCACCAATTCAGTGGGTTGGAATGGGCAAGACGTAGGTCCAACTAAAGTGGGGCAATTTGCAGTTTTTTATGTCTTTAAGGGTCTGCTTACCTATCACATCCTGGAAACTAGTAAAAGCTGAACAACAGCTTCAAAAAAGCTACCACAAACTCAAAAACAAACTGATAGCTCATTGGGAGCCTTGAATATAGGCCTATGACATGCAGTTACACTGAAAGTGCAGGTATACCCAACATTCCAACACTTAGCAGAAGAACATGGCAAAAAGTGGCAGCGATTTTCCTACCTATCTTGTGGGTAAATTTTAGGCTATTGTGGGATATGTATTAGTACTCACTGTTGCTCAATTTGATTTGTGCAACTGTTCAAAAAGTGCTTATATCTGACAGAGCGGCAGAGATTCCTCTCTCTTCCTCACAGTTCACACTGACACTGTTCCTCCTCTCGAGTGCCAGCCTTGTTTTATATTGTTACACAAAGACAGGTTGTACTGATTGAACTAAGTGAGTCTGATCATAACTATTACTCTGTATGTTCACTTGCTGTTAAAAAAAGCAGCTTAGCAATTCG
Organism: Squalus acanthias; assembly: GCA_030390025.1. Classification (NCBI taxonomy): domain Eukaryota; kingdom Metazoa; phylum Chordata; class Chondrichthyes; order Squaliformes; family Squalidae; genus Squalus; species Squalus acanthias. Next base: position 21,983,290 of record CM059438.1, on the reverse strand, counting down.
TATCTGGCCTTGTCTTACAAGTGTTGTTTTGTCCATCTTTGAAAATATTAAAGAGGCACATGGAGGCTCACACAAAAGATATAAATATCCAGTTCAGATCACAAGGGGAACTATTGTTACACCCCGGGTTACACTATTGCATAGTTAAATATTGGGCAATCTTAAATGTATAAACACTCAGACCACTTACAGAAATGACTAACACTGCTACGCCTGAGAGACTATTTAAGACAAGATTCCAAACACATCCTTTACAGATCCAATCTTGCTGGGATTACGGAATTGCCATCCACTTGTTAGAACTGAATCATATAAATTGTAATATTAGAGTGATATTCGAGAAGGTTGTTTGATTAGTGGAGCTCAAGGAGAAATTTTGTCTCAAATGCTTTGCTCAGATCAGCACAGGAATCTGTAAACTCCAAGTTACCTTTAATGATACTCCAGGCATGTACAGTCCTGAGCGGCCTCATAGTACTGAAGTTTGAGATAGCTACGAGCACTGATTAAAATGGAACCCAATGAGCACAATGTATTTGAGCACAATGTATTTGTCTGGCATTTTGTACTTCCCCAGGCACCTGATTCTGTCTCACTCTAATCCTATTGTACACTGTAGTTATAATGCTTTAAATCTCTGTACGTACATGGTCTGAACTTGTAGCAAATTAAGAAAAATGCATGTACCCGGTAGTCTTTTTGACAGCGAAAAGATGCATTTTGGCTTTTTGGTTAGGAACTGTGTGTATCAACATCTTTAGAATCACCTCTTGTGATAGTCAAGAAGTGTTTTTTTATAAGCGTGTTTTCTTGTTTCCACTGCAGCACAAAAAATACTTTTATCTGCAGAATTTGAAACAAATTCCTGATATCGCTGATGGACTGTTTCCCAAAAGAGAGTGATGGGCGGGAGCTCCTGGGCTCCATGAAAAAGCCACAATATTTTCACTCCAGCTTCTGAAATTCAGTGTGCCAAACCTGCAATTAAAAAAGAAAAGATGGATTTATGGTCAAACGTGTTTATTGTTGTCAAATGTGTTCAACTGGACTCAATCCATTGAAACAGTCAGCGAGGAGAATAGGCATGGCAAGGGGATCCATTAAGATATAATATTATTTTGGGTTCAATGATAAATCTCAGTATATTTAAAAATGCACCAAAAAAGTGTTAAAAAAATATCAACATTTCATGAGCAGGGTGGATGTCCTCAGTACCACAACCCCCTCCCCAACCACCTCAGAAATAAATTTTGCACAATCAGATGGCACGTTGAGTATAGTTGCAGCTGAAGTCATGAAAAGTTCATGTCCCATTGTATTCCCATTTAAACTACTTCTTTTCATATGTCATATGTGAAGCTATCGGGTTCCAGCTTGCACAGAAAAACGGACTGAATTGCAGAATGTGATCTCAAAATACTAAATTCAATATAATAAAAAGGAATTTAAATTACTCAGTTGCTTTGAAACAGTAGCATTGGTCCTAGGCCTGTGATTGAGGGTAGTTTTTCAGTTGTGCATTGTTCTTGGAGTTGTCAGGTTTTTGGGGTTGTCAGCTTGTCGTAGGTTTATGGGTTGGCCTGTAAGCAATAGTCAAAATATTAATAACTCTTGTGACTTTAACAGCCACAGGCAAAGCATTTGGAATCACGGCGAATCCTTCCATATCAGGAACCAGTAATGCCTCATTAATTTAACACCCAAGTGAGCCTAAAGCTCTTGGTCCTTAGATGAGATTATGTAGTTCATTCTAAGCCTCTACAGCTTTTCACAAAGCCTTCTCCTTGTTGCTCTCCTATGTGCCCATATTTGCCATTCTTTCTAAGACATACAGAGGCCCATTTTTGTTTTGGGTGCACATTGGGTTGAATGATCGCACTGCCCGTCCAAAGACACCAGCGAGAGGGCCAAACCATTTTCATGGGTGGATCTAATTGCAATAATATCGGCCAACTTCCAGCGCTGAACTAGCATTGACAGGGAGCTCACCAATCATGGGGTGGGGGGTGGGGGGTTACAAGGGGGTGTTTGGGGTCGGGAAATCCGGTGGCTCCTCCAAGAGCTGAGCTGGGAGTGAGTCATTAAAGGTAGGGGAGGCAATTCAGAAGGGTTACAGAGAAACCAGCTGGGTGGGTTATAACATCCTCCAGATCAGCATCGGGAAAACCAAAGCCATTGTTTTTGGCTCTGGCCATAGATTCTGTACCCTTACCACTGATTCCATCCCCCTCCCCTGGCTACTTTCTTAGGCCAAATCAGACTGTTCAGAACCTTAGCATCTTGTTTGAATCTGAGCTGAGCTTTAAATCCAACATCTTGTCCATCATCATGACTACTTAGTTCCACCTCCACAACATTGCCTCCCTCTGCCCCTACGTTTGCCCATCTGCTACTAAAACCTTATACATGCCTTTGTCATCTCAAAACTGTATTTCTCCAATGCTCTTCTTGCTAGCCTCCCATCCCCCAATCTCCATAAAAACCAACTTGCCCAAACCTCTGCTGCATGTATCCTGTCCCACATTAAGCCCCAATCATCCATCATCCCCATCCTCACAGACCTACATTGGCTCCCAGACCCCAAGAGCATTATGTTTAAAATCCTCATCTTCATCTTTAAATCCCTCCATGGTCTCACGCTGTCCCATGTCTGCAATCTCGTCCAGCTCTATATCCCTTCCTGAAAACTCTATCCCTCTGACTCCAGCTTTTCCCGGCAAAGGTATCATTACTGTGAAAGAACAAACATCATGGGAGTAGACAACCTTTTGATATGTCCCAGATTTTGCTTTGCCACCCATTTTAAGTTCTAAGATGCTTCCAGCAGTCCTCTACATACATCTTTATGAGACAGATCTTCTTTCACTTCGAACAGTATTTGCCAAAGCATTTTAACAACCATTTGGTTTGGAGGCATATAACTCTTTTGAGCCCATAATTACCTTTTTCCATTTTCAGAAAATGTTTTAGTAAACATTACATTTAGTGAAACAGGACTCATATGGGATTACGGTTTTGCACCATTTTCCTTCTGTTAATGCCAGTGAAAATTCTGATTTGTTAAAATGTATTTCCTGCTATTGGGCTAATTTATTATGACCATATCTCATGTCCAATTTGGTGATTTATCAAGGTGAAGAGGGTGTGTGTGAGGTTGGACAATCTAATGGACAACATGAGTATTAATGGGCCTGACGGTCTTTCTTTTTGCATCTTTACATGTTCGTAAGTGTGAAAAATACGTTCTGCCAAAAAATCCTTAACACCCGTTCTTTGAATGATTTCTGCACAAATGCATTATGATTTGTTTTGAGAAAGTGTCAATGAAAGCAGAGAGGATTCATTTCTATGGTATTCAAAGTATGTGATGACACCGATAGGAAAGCAAATGATAGAGATTGTTATACATTGAATCAGTTTCCAATGAAAAACCTCTTTGTGAAAAAGCTGATAAAACTTTTTTTCAATCTCTGTGGGTGATGAGGTTGTTGATTAGATATATTAGGCCCAGCTTCTTTTCTAGTGCAATAGCAACCCACTGTCATATAATTCTGTGTCACGCTTCTCAAATCATTTGGGATGACTCAATTTCAGTGGTGAGAAGAAGTGCTTATCCTGTTCACCTGCTTCTCGCAGGAGACGAGCGAAATTTTGGACTTGATGTTCCTCCCTACAATCTGCTGCCATATTTTGCTGGCCAGCATCCAGCAGAGCTGATGCCTGTCTTATAGCGCACTTGTTTTGTTGCTCTAATTGGTGGTTGAACACGTTGAAGTATATTGTCAGCTGTACCATCATTCATGCATGTTGAAAATCATCCATACTGTTCTCTGTTAACTCACTTTCCCTCTCCACAAAGGCTACCTGACCTGCTGAGTGTTTTCAGCATTTTCTGTTTTTATTTCCGTTTTCCAACATCTGCAGTATTTTTGCTTCTACTTTACCTGACTTGCTTGGATATAAATAATATAACATCTTAGATGCCCTATCGTGATAGTATGTCAAGCAAGAAATCAGCAAAATATGCAGAAAAAACATGAAGTCCGCGATTTTGCTGACCTCGGCGGGTCCATGGCGGGCGACGTCAGTGGCGGGTCCCGGCCCCGCTGTTGGCTCCATCCCGGCCTCTGAAATGAATTTATCGAGATTGGGCTTGTTAAGCCCGCCCAGCGCGTTTCCCGGCCAATTAGAGGAAACAGGTCTGGTGAAGTCATTTGATGATGCATCATCAGCCAGTTTCCTTAAAGGGACCATGCACAAATTAATTTTGACATTTGTGCTGTCAGTGTTCTACAGCATTGAGGTACTGCAAACACTGACAAGCACTGCACAGAGGTGCAGGGCTGCACCCAGGCTCTCCCATGACTCCCTCCATATGCTTATGGAGGGAGTCACAGCACACAGGGAGGTCCTCTTCCCTTCCCATGGGTGGAAGAGACCTCCCCGGGAGATCAACACAGCCTGGTTGCACATTGCAGAGGAGGGCACAAGCAGGGATGTGGTCAGGAGGACCTGGGTGCAGTGGCACAAACGTTTCAATGATCTCAGTAGATCACGAAACGTTAGTACAAAGCCACACTCAACCTCATCCCCCTGTGCCACTCATCACATCCCCATCACTCTGCCTTCCCTACCCTACTCCTGCACATCCTTACTCACACCAACTTACCTTGCACCTCCACCCATCCCTCTCTATCTACATTATCACTTCCCCATCTCACTAATCACCCCTCACACTCACCCTCATCCTAATGCAATCATACCAACTAACAACACACAAGGGTAGGCACTTGGGTGTTTTAGCCAATATTCATGTAAACTTTCTGTTAATGTGCTGTCAAGCATTGAAATCCTCATTGTCACCACTTTGCCTTCTTGGATAGACTTGTGTGCACCTTTGAAAGTGTCTTAGTGAGTTCCAGTGAATGGTGAGACATAACGTTGCCCCCCCCCCCCGCCCCCCCGCCCCACAATGGTGCTGAGTGTGAAAGGAATGGCTTGGACATTGTAGGGATGCTTTATGGTGCTGGTGTGGGGCCATGCCAACCTGGTGCATCATGTGGCAGCCAGGGTGTACAGTGTTAAGTGAAGCAAATATGGACATGGTGAGGCCATCACTGGCGTCCAGGCAGCAACGTGCACGGGTGATGATGCCCTGTGTCCAGTGCAGCATCAGTTGATTGCGGAGAAGGCTGGTGTGGATGTTGGTGCTGCTGGTGTGCCCGGTGATGCTGGTGTTGGGGCTGATCGTGTTGGGATTCTGAGGACCAAGGTGAGATTTTTTCAAGGGCACTGATACTGATGGAATAGATGGCAGGTGAGGTTGAGATGACAGAAGTAATCTGTCAATGTTGAGATAGGTTGTACCAAGGAGGCGACAGTGGATAGACAGATTACTCCAAACACTTCAAAAGTGCATAAAGCTCAAAAGTGAGTTCCAAATCATTAATGCTCCAGCTTCTAAGATTGGGAAGTAAACAGCTGTGAAATGGTAGGTTTTAGACCACTTTTGCTGCTTTCACCTATTCACAGCAATCCAGTCATTGAGAACCCGACATACTTACCTGACGTGATAGCCGTTCTCCGGGAACCTCGTTGAAAACCTGGGAAGATGGTAAGTACATGGGAAAATGGTTCTTAACTACCTTTTAAGAAGCTTTTAACTATCTAAATTGGCTGACCCGCCGCTTGGTGTTGGGTCTGTTAAGCAATGACAGACTCGACATTTGGGAAACTGACAAGGAGGCGGGTTTACAGCGGGATACCGACCCGCTGTCAATCTTTGTGATTTTGACAGCGGACCCACCTCCACACCCACACTCTGAGCGCCAGCAAAATTCAGCCCCATCAAATTGTAAAACATTAGCTAAGCACTTCTAAAGTGCAGGAGAAAATTAAGCGATTATGTCATTAACATGAAGTTAACATGTCATTAACATGCCGTTTCTGGCATACTTACCGTGCAGGAACAGCGTGAGAAGTTTTTTTTCAAGCAAAGAAATTCGGATTGAAGCCGTTTCTGCCGCTTGTTCACTTTTAAAATTCTTTCCCCGAGTTTCCATCTGCTTTTTCAGCATTCCTGCGATAGGCCCGTCGCGGCCCCGCTGGTCCCATTTGCGTATGTCAAAGTGAGAGCCAGTTGCATGGCAGCTCCGAGTTTCCTGGGTTTGCACTGCTATTGCACTCTGGGAAGGTTACCCTGAGATAAACGAGGTGCAGCAGCTCCCAGGATCAAGGCAGAAGTCAGGAGTTTGTGAGTTTGAAGAGTTCGAAAAATTTGTCTAGTGATTTCTGCAGCTCGGACATTTTGAACCTTTATTTTTTTTGTATTTTTTCTAAAAAGTCCTGCACATGATTCTAATTGCCTCTCACAGGGCCAGCCCACCGCAAGATGTTCATCTCCTCCGCCAGCGTCCTCGCACCCACAGTCAGGGTATCTCAGGAGTAGGTACGACTTTCCCTATGGCAATACCACTCTATGCCATTGTCATGGAGCAGGAGGAGTAGCACAAGATGGAAGAAAGAACAGTCAGGCGCCATTGAAGGAGGATGCAGTCCACCAGGTATTGCCTCCCCCCCAAAAGAATATACAGGTAGCACAGGTGATATGAGGACTGAGGAGCTCTGCATAAGAAGAGTGTGCTTCACCAAAGAGGCAATAGGACATCTCTGTGACTTGATGTAGGGAGACCTGCAGCCACGCTCACCTGCCCGTATTACTATCTCAGTGGCTATGAAGGTGATCACCACCCTCTTTTTCTATGGCACAGGGTCATTTCAGGCAGCCACAGGAGATCTCTGTAACATCAGCCGGTATGCAATACTGGCATAAATTCGTCAGGTCATTGACACCTGTTACATAACAGTAGCCCAATTCATAACTGTTGCAATTGCTGAAAGGCAGCAGTGAGAAAGGCCTATGGAGTTGTATGGAGTTGCTGGCTTCCCCAAGGTCCCGTGTGCAATCGATGGCACCCATGTTGCATTGAGGGTGCCCACAGAATGCTGCTATGTGAACAGGAAGGATTTCCACTCCCTCAATGTTCAGATAGTGTGTGACAACAATCAGAGAATCCTTCATGTCAACTCCCTATAAGCAGGAAGTTGCCATGATGCTTTCATCCTTTGTCATTTGGCATATATTTCCTAACACCTGGGTGCCCACATGTGCCTTTCTATCACATACTCTAGTGCTCCTTCTAAGTGCCGCCTGAGGGCAAGGATTGCGGGAGATTGCTGTACAGAAAGGTCATGGGATTAAGGTGGCCCTCGTCTCAGCCGTTGCTGACTGCATCTCTGGAGGGTGCTCCTGGAAAGCCTGATCGCTCACTCTATGTTCCACTGGCATGGTGCTCTGAGGTGGAAGACCAGAGGCCTGGCATGTGTTGCTGTCCTCAGAGACGGCATATCAGGCGGGTGGACTTCAGCCATCACCATTCCACTAGACTCTGTATCCGTGGCTCCAATAATCAGCTATCATATCCTGAAAGCCCTGAGACGCTGCTTATGCCATGATCTGGAAACTGTGATTCATGCTGCTCTCCAATCTGTTCTCTATTGCCTCCAGAGCTGCCGTCTGTGCAAACATGAAGATGAGTGTCTGCAAGGAAGAGAAAGATTCCGTGACATTGCCGCAAATGACAGCTGTAGACTCAAGAGTCACACCTGTCAGTTGTTGCACATCTTCTGACATTAGCCTCAGAGCCTACATGTAGGTAATGTGTTCCTCAAGCATCCTTCATTTCAGGCAAGTAGCCATGAGTTCTGGGTCCCACAATTTTAAAGCCAAAGGCAGCCTTCTCCTCAGCCTCCACCAGAAAGGTGGCAATCTTCACCCACTTCCGGCTCTTCCAGTTGCCTCATGCTGTGTGAATCGCCCAATGTCACAGCCTCACTACCACTATCTAATTCCAACTGAACTAGTGCCCGGAAGTGAGGACCCCCAATAAAAATCTGGCCTGTTGCCAGCTCATTCAAGACCTCCCTTGGATCATGTCCCCCACCCTTTCAAGACCGAACTGCTGGCCAATTTCCTACCCAGCTCACCGGCAGCGTGCTAATGAAGCCTGGGCCTCGAAATAGCTCAGGCCTGACACCAGCATGAACGGGTGGTTGGAGCAGAAACTCCACTGACCTTCCACACGTTGCAGGTGCTACTTTAAACTCTCCCCCGGTGACTTTAGTAGGAAAGGATGAGAAAATTGGGGAGAAAGTAATGCACAAGTGAAGACAGGTATGAAGTGGCACCAGAGGCCCAAAACAAGCACCTTGATTTTAGTCATTTGTCGGCTGTGATCCTTGAATCGAACATTGAGGAGTACAATTTGAGGTTTCCTGCTAAAGTTCATGATTATGATCAGTCTGGTGTGCTTTATATTGAAAGTGGGGACAGATATTTGATTTAAAGTCAAGCTGTAGCCAAATAGTTTAATCGGTTTGATGTTCCCTATTTTAACATAAAACATACTAGAATGTTCATTACAGGCCATTAATCAATAAACTGTGAGGAACAGACATTAGGAATGGAGTGGCGATAGTGTCATATATTATGAAAACGTATTTGGCAGGGTGAATCAGGAAAGATTAATAGATGTCCTGCAAATGGTTGGAATTGATAGAAAAGACATAAGACTTGGAACTTTTCATAAGGAACAACAAGCAAAAGTAAAATAATGAGTTAATAAAATGAGTAAAAATCAGAAGATTTGTTATGGTCAGGTTATATCACCCAAACCTTTCAACATATACTCTGACTTTGTGCTGAGAAAAGTCTAGAAGACTTTGAAGTTGGATTAAAGATAAATGGGAGATTGCTAAACAACCAATGATACTGTCCTATCTTAAGATATAAAAGACACCTAAGAATTTAAATCAGACAAGCTCTTACTATCAAAGATTGGGGAAAGGGACTGGTAGTCCAAAAGAGGACAGAATAATTATGTTTTCCCACCTCTATCGTTAAGCTGGGTTTATTCCAAGCCACCGTGGGGGCGATTTTGGCTGAATACTTTAGGCGCTAAAGAGGTAAAGAGGTGGCCAAGATGGGGTCTTAAGCTGCAACGCCAGTTTAGCCCACGATTAGCACAGGATGTCTTTCTTGGTAAAGGAGTTAAAGCCAGCGCTAGGAACGGCCACCCGGAAGATCAGTAAGGGCTGACTGACAATTAAATTGCCTGCTAGCACTCATTAAAAGGCTGCATGCCATTTTGGTGGATAATGCTTCATTTAATGACCTCTCCTAACAGTGACCAGCTAAACAGGAGTAAACAGGTCATTGAGGAGAATTTTGAGCGTTACTTAAAGGTACATCACCTTTTACTGTTCACTTGCTGCTGGAGGTTTGAGGAGGACTTTTGAAATACATCGGGAGACTTTTATTCTGGAAATTCTCCGAGGACTTCACATAAAAAGAGGAGTGCTGGGCTACTCTACCTTATTGGACCAAAGAGATTAGCGTGCAAAGTTAAAGCGCATGGGATTGGGGGTGAGGTACTGATTTGGATAGAGAACTGGTTGGCAGACAGGAAGCAAAGAGTTGGAATAAACGGGTCTTTTTCCGAGTGGCAGGCAGTGACTAGTGGGGTACCGCAGGGATCGGTGCTAGGACCCCAGCTATTCACAATATATATTAATGATCTAGACGAGGGAACTAGATGTAATATCTCTAAGTTTGCAGACGACACAAAGCTGGGTGGGCGTGTGTGCTGTGAGGAAGATGCAGAAAAGCTTCAGTATGATTTGGACAGGTTGGGTGATTGGGCAGATGCAGTATAATGTGGATAAGTGCGAGGTTATCCACTTTGGCGGCAAAAACAGGAAGACAGATTATTGGGAAAAGGGGAAGTGCAACGAGATCTGGGAGTCCTTGTGCACCAGTCGCTGAAGGTAAGCATGCAGGTGCAGCAGGCGGTTAAGAAGGTAAATGGTATGCTGGCCTTCATAGCGAGAGGATTCGAGTACAGGAGCAAGGATGTCTTGCTGCAGTTGTACAAGGCCTTGGTGAGACCACACCTTGAGTATTGTGTGCAGTTTTGGTCGCCTTATCTGAGGAAGGATGTTCTTGCCATGGAGGGAGTGCAGCGAAGATTTACCAGACTGATACCTGGGATGGCAGGAATGACGCATGAAGAGAGATTGGGTCGATTAGGCTTATATTCGCTAGAGTTTCGAAGAATGAGAGGGGATCTCATTGAAACTTATAAAATTCTAACAGGACTAGACAGACTAGATGCAGGAAGGATGTTCCCGATGGCGGGGGAGTCCAGAACCAGGGGTCACAGTCTAAGGATAAGGGGTAAGCCATTTAGGACTGAGATGAGGAGGAATTTCTTCACCCAGAGAGTGGTGAACCTGTGGAATTCTCTACCACAGAAGGCAGTTGAGGCCAATTCATTAAATATATTCAAGAAGGAGATAGATATATTTCTTAAGGCTAAAGGGATCAAGGGATATGGGGAGAAACCAGGGACAGGGTACTGAATTTGGATGATCAGCCATGATCTCATTAAATCGCGGAGCAGGCTCGAGGGGCCGAATGGCCTACTCCTGCTCCTATCTTCTATGTTTCTATGCTTCTATGACACCTTATAGGAGTCACCAGGAGAAAGGGCGTCACCGGCATCTTGCTAGGGGTCCCCCCTTGGTCTGCAGGAGGAATGGGAGGAGGACATGAGGCCAGGCAGAGCAGCACCAGCTGCTGCAGGAGAGAGGACAGGAGGGCGAGGTGGGCTCTTTCCCCCCTCCGGGTACAGGACATCCCTCCTCCTCTGGACCTCCTCCACCAGGACCCTCAGTGCCGTGTCCGAGAACCTGTGCACCCTCTCCCTCGGTCCCTGAGCCACCCTGAAACCTGCCGCTGTGTGCCAGCCAGCCCACTCCACACCTTCAGTGCAAGTGGGTGCGTGGAGCCCACATACACCGCGCCACGAAAATTGTGTTTAATCAGCACTTGAGCGCTAAACCTGCAGGTGTCTGATTTAGCACCTCCAGGCAAGTTCAAATTATGGTAATCAGCAATTAGGACCAAAATTGCAGGCTAAAACCAGACTTTCAAACAGGCCTGTCTTATTAGCACAGCACCCGTTTAGCACCTGCTTTCACCCTTTCACCAAAATAATACCCCCTCCCCGCCCCAACTTTTAAAGTATTCCATCAGACGCAGTTGAAGTCCTGTCCTGCCTTCAGTGGGACAAAATTGCACTCCAAGTGTACTGATGGAACTCAATGGGTCCAACTATAAGATTTTCTTAAAGTTACACTGCCTACTCACAGAGACTTTCTACCCTATTGATTCCCCACGAGCAGCAGCTGATGAAAATGGCTGAAAGTCTACCAAGCAAACATTCACATATTGAAATAACAACAGAAAACACTGGAAACACTCAGCAGGCCAGGCAGCTTCCGTAGAGAGAGAAACAGAGTTAACGTTTCAGGTCTGTGACCCTTCAGACCTGAAACGTTAACTCTGTTTCTCTCTCCACGGATGCTGCCTGGCCTGCTGAGTGTTTCCAGCATTTTCTGTTGTTATTTCAGATTTCCAGCATCCGCAGTATTTTGCTATTCACATATTGAAATTTGGCAGTATCCAGCAGTGTGGCAAATTCAAATCAGGTGTTAGCAGGAACCTTGCTACTCCCTGCACAAACTAATGTACAGCCTAGCATTCATTTACCATGTATTAAAGGACAATCGACCAACCAGTATAGAATGCCAGATTCGACAATATATCTGCCAATCTGATTTATCGATTAACTTTTTTTTCTTTTTAAATTATTATTGATTTTCCTCAGTACTATACATGCTTTCTTGATAGACCGCTGTACAGGTGTGGAACGTTGCTGATTGAACATTAAGAAGTAGAGCCATGAGAAATCCACAAACCAGCCTGTCCCACTTATGTCAATGTGACACACAACCTCCAAGAGAGTAACAACTATTTATTATAAAATACCACTGGAGACATTGAACCTGATTTTAGATTTTAGTACTGGCATAAACAAGGATTGAGGCAGCAGTACACAACAACTTACACTCACACAGAGCCCTTCATAAAAAGGAACACTTTACAAGGTGAAAAATGAACACCGGGCAAAAATAAAGAAATCTGGGGAGAGAGGACAGCCAAGGCACGTTTGAAGAGATATTTTCGAAGGCAAGGAGAGAGGTAATTTTGGATGAACTACAAATTGGTGGTTGTACCTGTAGCCATCTAGGCTCCACACACTGGAATTACTTGCCTAAACCCCTCTGCCTTTATACCTCCCTCATCTCATTGAAACATATACCATTCTTAAAGGGCTTTACAGGGGAGATGCTGGGAGGATGTTTCCCCTGGCTGGGGAGTCTAGAACAAGGGGTCACAGTCTCAGATTAAGGGGTCAGCCATTTAGGACTGAGATAAGGAGAAATTTCTCCACTCAAAGGGTTGTGAATCTTTGGAATTCTCTACCCCAGAGTGCTATGGATGCTCAGTCATTGAGTATATACGAGACAGAGATCGCTAGATTTTTGGATACTAAGGGAATCAAGGCATAGGGTGATATTGTGGGAAGGTGGAGTTGAGGTAGAAGATCAGCCATGATCTTATTGAATGATGGAGCAGGCTCAAAGGGCCGAATGGCCTACTCCTGCTCCTATTTCTTATTTTCTCTACTCCGTCCTTTAAAATCCACTTCTCTGACCAAGCTTTTGGTCATCCCTCCTAATTTCTTCTCTTTTAGTTCAGTGTTCATTTTTCCATAGTGTCTCTGTGAAGTGCGTTCGGACATTTCTCTGCATTAAAGGCTCTATATAAATACATAATCTTCTTGTTGTAGTCCAGGAATAGTACTGGAGTTGATGGTGTTAGCAAAGAGGTAGGCCGCGATTTTCTCGATCGATGTGGCTTGGGAGCAGGTCAGCTGGTTTCCGGGTTTGCCGGCCAATTAAGAAGAAGCCGGTCAGATGACGTCATTTGATGACCGGTCATCTGCCGGTTTTCTTAAAGGGACCACGCACAATTTTTCTTTGACAGCTCATTTCTCAGTGTTTGACAGCATTGAGGTGCTGCAAACACTGACAATGACTGTTCACATGTGAGTTCTTGCACCCAGGCTCTCCAGTGACTCCCTCCTTAGGCTAGAACAGATGGCAGCTGCAGGTGAGGTTACAGAAGCGATCTGTCACTGGTGAGAGAGGTTCTCCCAATGAGGTGGGACTACACATACAATTCAAAACTTGTTACCGACAGAAAAGTCTAAGGGGGAGAAATTCGGTATTGCCCATTTTGGGGCGCTAATATTAGCCGGGCGTAAAGTTTAGCGCCCAGCGCTAATTATCGCCTCCAACTGCAAAATTCGCCTCTATCGCCCCTGGAGGTGATTTGAGCGTTAAATCAGGTGCTACACACCTCTCTTAAGGCACAAACGTCAGGGAGCGAGGCGCTACCTCAGAACGTTACCGAAGCTCAGGCGATGTCCGTTACCATGGAAGCCAGACAGACTGGTGCCGTCCAGTTCTTAACGGGGAAGGGCCATCTTGCTGGCCAGCCACACCCTGCTCATTGCAGCCTTGAATCTCGGTCTGGAGAGACCTCAAAAGCAATTGTGTTGGAAGCACTAATGGATAGGCCCAGGGAAAGAGCTCGGCACTATGGAACCTCAAAAGTGGTGCTGAGGGACAAAACTCCTTAGGACAGTGTTAAAACCAAAAATTTTGCCAACAAGAAAAGGCAGGAAGTGCCCACCTTTAACTAGCACTCCCCCAGCCCCTCCCCTTCCCGGGAGGCACTAACCAACCGAATCTTTCCCCCTAAATGCATTAAAAATGAATTTATCAACATTTCCTTACCTCTGAAACTCACCAGTGCACCATTGGATCCTTCACACCACTTCTGTCATCAATGCAGAAACATTACATCAGACTCACAACACGCCACACTTACCTGGTGTGGTGTCCGGACGTCGGGAAGCCCGAAGTAGAAGTGTCAAAATTTCAAAAGAGCCTGTTAACTGCCTGTTAATAACCTTTAACAGGAGGTTAAGTGGCTATAATCCTCTTCCCACCGCTAGGTGTCGGGTCCATGTGCAAATTGGGGACCCGACACTTGGGAAGATTGATTGGAGGCGGGTTGACAGCGGGTCTCCTGCCCGCTGTCAATCTTTTGCGATTTTGCCGGATGTCCCGCCTCCAAACCTGCCCCCTGAGCGCCAGCAAAATTCCGGCCGTAGAGTTTGATGTCATCAGTGTACATGGTGTATATGTGGATAATGCTGAGGAATAGTGACAGTGCAGGTGTGGTAGGAGAAGCTGTTGGAGGAAATATAGTGAATACATTCAAGTTTGCAGCAGTTGCAAACGCACTTAAAAACTAGACCTATGAAATACAACAATGCCCACCAGTGATATCCACTTTGGTCTACCCATTGCCTTTGTTATTTGATGTCTACGTCCAGCCTGTGTACAGACGTCAAACTCACTTTAAAAATTTTATAGTAACACAAGCAGAAATGGTAATAAGCAGCATGTAAAAAGTTCACTAACATCATGTACAAGCATGGTACGAGTTCTACCATGCATAAAATGACCTGGAGTCACCCAAACTCTGCCTCTTCAGCTTGGTGTACAGTATAAAAGAGACCAGTTTATGGAGTCAGTATGGGTGGAGGTGATGACAGCCAGTTATATCTGTGAATCTTGGTCTGTATAATGTTGCAGTGCTGAAAGCCAGACAGCTACATTTTGAACAGCAGTGGGTCATTCTCCATCAGCAGGTTATCATTCAGATTAAATCAGGAGACTTTTATGTAAATGTACAGCACGACAGTCAAAGCTATGTGAGGCTCTCTTCAAAACAGCCTAGAGTTTTAATGCAACACCACAACTAAACCTTTTTTTAAAATCCGGATGTTCTTTAGCAGTAGATGAGGCATCACTAGATGAAGCTTAGTGCTGCAGGCAGAGTGCGCTCGCTGGCTCCAAAGCATTTAAATAGGAGATCTAAAGCACCTATAAATCATGAACTATGACTCATACAGTAATTCCAGGAGAAGTGGGTAGATTGTCAGCTTTTAACTTTGCTCCAACTTCTTTGGCAGTGTACGAAGCTGAATATGAAGACATGTTTCATCCTGGCTGAAGCACAACCAATGTAATAGGGAGAAACTGGCTTTAAACAAGGTCTTGCACAGTGCTTAAGTAACTATAGAGGATAGACTTGTTCCTAACTACTTTGATGGCCCAAACCTATATCAGGGATTTAGCACAATGGGTTATTTTGTACTTTATTTTGCACTGCTGGCACAATCTTGTTTCCCATTACACTGAGATTGTGTTTTTTATTGATTATCAGCCATTATAGAAGGAACTGCTGTTGGATAACTAATATTGGCAGATAATCGGGCAGCCCAAATTTGACTCCCGATAGTTTCCATAAATGCCGGTGGCCCAAATTCCCACTGATCTTCCTATCTGACCTGATCTAAAGTTGAAAGTCCAATGTGGGTAAAAGGTAGAGAAAAGCTCATAAATATTTTGAGTTTTAAGAAAAAACATTGAGGTGGAACCTTGCGCCTTGACCAAGCTATTACATTGACCATTGTTTAAAAGTTCCATTCTGAAATCTAGGTAAAAGGTACCTGTAATTTATATGTGAACTATTGCCTTAGTTGAACTTCAGGCCGCCATTGCTCCACTGACAATCAGTAAATTGATGGTTACGGGCCAGTTTCAGCTGAGTTCCATTATAAATACTGCTACATCGAGATTAACATTTGAAATGTATCCTAACAACTTTTATTTTAACAGAACCTGAAGAAGATTCTAACAGTAAAACTTTTATAACCTTCCCATTGCATGGCAGGATCAGATGTAGTGAATCAGCAGTGTCAGCGCGCCATGCTACAGCTACATCGAATACTGCAGCGAATCTGAATTCCCATTGGCATTCTGATCTGACTGAAGCCCCGACTCCTGCTGATCCAGTACTTCGATAATTGCAAATGTGGATAATAGCAGGGCATATAATTAGGACTCTATGGGGGAGAAATTCAGTATCGCCCCATTTGGGGCGCAATTATCGGCCGGGCGCAAAGATTAGCGCCTGGCGCTAATTATCGCCACCGACTGCAAACTTGACTTTTATCGCCCCTGGAGGTGATTGGAGCGCTAAATCAGGCGCTTCACACCTGTCTTAAGGCGCAAAGGTCGAGGAGCGAGGCGCTACCTTAGAGCGCTGGCGAAGCTCATGTGATGTCAGTCAGCAATGGAACACACACGCAATGGCACCGGCCAGTTCTTAAAGGGGATGGTTGATCTTGCTTTCCATCCACATCCTGCTCATTGCAGCCTTGAATCTCTGCCTGGAGAGACCTGCACATCAAATCTGCTGGAAAGAACAATGGAGAGTACCAGGGAAAGAGCTTAGAGTGCAGCCCCCACAGTCTCTTCTAAATCGATACAAGGAATGGCAAATCAAAATGAACCTGCAAAGTGCTGCTCAGTACCCAAAACTCCTTCACACAGCGTTGAATCTCTCCAGAAGTCTCTCTCTCTCTCTCTCAGAATGCGTGGTTCAAAAATGGCACCAACAATAAAAGGCAGGAAGCGGTCGCCTTTAAATAGCGCTCCCCCAGTCCCTTCATGACTGCAATTCGCTCCCCTCAACCTGTCGTTGCTAGCGTCAGGCGGTAAGGCAGGGGGCGCCACTCAATATCTGCTCCGGGGCGATACCAGGGCGTTGCGCACTCGACTGACGTCACGATCTGCTGGCGCAGGAGATCGTGGCGGTAGTGTTTAGCGCCACCGCAAAATGTCTAGTTAATTTCGCGAGCGGCGCAAACATCGCCGCGCCTGGGCGCTAGATGCTTTGCGCCCCATTAGCGCCCTCTTAAGGCGCTAACGGGAGGCGCAACCAACTGAATTTTTCCCCCCATATATTTCAAAATACATTGTGCTGACCACTAACACCTAAAAACTGCTGATAGCACTGGCACAAATTTCTTTTGTCCCAACCCAGCTCCTGGCTACCCACTCCCCCTTCTTGGCCCTATGCTTGCTGACTTTGTCAAACTCTTCCTTTCTTCAGACATTTCTCCTGCTTCTTTCAAAACCACCATCATTATATTCCTTCTTAAAAAGCCTACATTTGACCCCTCCAGCTTTTTAAACCACTATGCGATCTGTAAACCATCTTTTCTCTCCAAGGTGCTTCAATGTGTTCACTTCTCTCACTATTGCTTCTTTGACTGGCTTCAATCTGATTTCCCACCCATGTGCAGCATCAAATATATCTTGGTCAAGTGACGTCCTGTGAGATTGCGACAGTGTTTCCTGCCACTCTTCATCCTCTTCGACCTCTCTTCCATTGTTGACCACTCCATTCTCTTCCATCATCTCTCCTCAACAATTAACTTCCAAGGCACTGTGCTCACATGGTTTCACTTCAAGCTGTCCCAACACAACTGAGTTGCAATTGAGTTCAAACAAGCTATTTTCACCATGGTGTTAGCTTGGTGTAGTAAGAGTACATTTAAATATAAAAGAAAGAAAGACTTATATTTATATAGCTCCTTTCACGACCTCAGGACGTCCCAAAGCGCTTTACAGCCAATGAAGTACTTTTGAAGTATAGTCACTGCTGTATGGCAGCCAATTTGCGCACAGCAAGCTCCCACAAACAGTAATGTGATGATGACCAGATAATGTTTTATTGATGTTGATTGAGAGATAAATATTGGCCAGGACACCGGGAATAACTCCCCTGCTTTTCTTTGAAATAGTGCCATGGGATCTTTTACATCCACCTGAGAGAGCAGACTGGGCCTTGGTTTAACGTCTCATCCGAAAGACGGCACCTCCGACAGCGCACTCCCTCAGTACTGCACTGGAGTGTAGGCCTAGATTTTGTGCTCAAGTCTCTGGAGTGGGACTTGAACCCACAACCCGAGAGTGCTACCAACTGAGCCACGGCTAACACGTCAACCCAACTTCAGAACACCCCACACCACCCTATGCAACTTCTGCCATGAAAATAAACTAGTAGAAAACAAGACGGTTAGGGGGAAAATGGTTGTGTTGTGTGGAAGAGCAAACTGGCAAAAGGAGGACAGGGGATGTAGCTGCCATGATTTCAAGTATTCAGGACTTTCAGTGGAATCCATACTACCCATTTAACCTACACATCTCTGAACTGATCAAGATCTGAGATCAAGGGCTCAAATGGATTTAGACCAAACTGGAAGTTGTGAGCATTCAAAAAGGATGCCGAATTCATCTAAACTTATACAGGAATTTGATGTTATTTTAATATACTAAGTAGTGTAGGAGTTCCACTTTTTTGCTATAGCACACTTGACATATGCCTGGGATAAATGAATAGATCAAGACCAGGGATCAAGGGATAACGTATTACACAGTAGATGGGCTCAGATTTTTAAAAAATTCCTGCAGTCAAGACTAAACTTTCTGAATTCTACTGAGACTTGTTTTATCTCAGTGCTTCATAAAGTTTAATTTTCATAGACACTTTTTGATGCTGTAGCAGATAAACAGAATTTTTTTGTGCCTAATGAGAGTATTTGCTCTAATTAAGTAGCTACCATCACTGTCTGCTTCCAGAAACCCAGGCTTCTTGGTCATGGTTACATAGTTTCGAGGCAGAATTACATGTCCAACTATACCTAGTTTATTTGCCTTTATCTTTTAGGAAATACATTAGTTGTGCCCCAAATCATAAAATGAGTCCGACCCTTTTGGGCCCCTTGGCTGCAATGAAGATAATTTTCTGCAGCTGAAAGAGCCCTCTGGCTATGATATTTTCTTGATTGATAGCGACAATGAAAAATGTCACTGTGCCATAGCAGGTTCCGTATAAGGTGTGCGGACATGGTAGATGTGAGCTGCAGACTTGGATTTCATTTCAGCTCCCTGCAATTGAGGTCTCCATTACTTAGGATTCCTAGAACATTTGGTGTGAAGGAGTAACTCCTCCTCTCCATTGCCTATGCTCCCATTCCCCTTCATTTTGTAAAGGTCAGATGCTTAGAATATAGAGGTGAAGTGTTATCTGCCCTTCTTTATGGTGTTGTCCTTCATTCCCTTTTAATATATTCCATAATGCATTAGTTTGTCCATACAAAAGGTGGTATAATTTGGTCATAAATACCCAAATAGACTTAAAGGATATTTTTAATGCAAGTGACTTGATATGCTTTACAGCACATATGATCATAGGTCTGCAAAATTTTATTAAAATATAAGTATAGTTTCCAGCCTAGTTTAAGCCATACATATATATTCATAAAGCTATACACAATGGGCACAATTACAAAAAATCCTTGGAACCTGAGTTACTTATGCACATTTGCATATGTACCAGTTGGAACTAAAACATTATTGAATGGTTTTCCGTTCCGACACAACAGAACAGAACAGCAAGAAAGAAATAAAGACTTGCATTTATATAGCGCCTTTCACAACCATCGGACATCCCAAAGTGCTTTACAGCCAATGAAGTACTTTTGAAGTGTAGTCACTGTTGTAATGTAAGAAACGCAGCAGCCAATTTGCGCACAGCAAGCTCCCATAAACAGCAATGTGATAATGACCAGATAATCCGTTTAAGTGATGTTGATTGAGGGATAAATATTGGCCAGGACACCAAGGATAACTCCTCTGCTCTTCTTCGAAATAGTGCCATGGGATCTTTTATGTCCACCCGAGAGAGCAGATGGGGACTCGGATTAATGTCTCATCCGAAAGACGGCACCTCCGACAGTGCAACACTCCCTCAGCACTGCACTCGAGTGTCAGCCTAGATTTTTGTGCTCAAGTCTCTGGAGTGGGATTTGAATCCACAATCTTCTGACACAAAGGCAACAGTGCTACCACTGAGCCATGGCTGACACTTATAGAAGCACAGGACACTATTTTAAAAATATTATTCCTTACCTAGAATGCTGCCGGTGTGCACTCCTGCCACCAGCATGATGGCAGGCGGCGCACTTCCGGCTAGAAGTTTGCGTTTGCTTCCTGCCCGCCATATTGGGGACTTAGTAGGCCGCTAAGCACCCGAAGAACAGGTGCTATGCGGCTGAATTTCTAGGATTTTGACTCTAATGTTACAATACAGTATTGTCACTTTGTCTTTGCCAGTCCAAATTAATGATAATAAGTATGAAGTGGCAGTGAGAATATTTCACCACTATATTGAAGATTTCTTCTGTTCCTGAAAAGTAATGAAATCCCATTCTTTATTAACAGGTTCATAATGTTTTTTTTCCAAAAAGCACACAAAGGAAATCTTCTTCAGATGAATGTCTCAAGGAGAACCACTTTGCAATAAAATCAGTAAGCCAGAATGCTATTCTGCAATGAAACCAGGGATTTATGCTATTTGCCTCCTCCAACTTCCCCCCACCCCACACAATACAGAGTTATTCGTGGAACTCCCGTCTGAGTAATGAGTAACTAAATTAAAGCATACTTTGTGTTACACAGCTACACATATTTTTAACATAAATCCCCAAAGTTCTATCTGTTTATCCAATACCCATAACTCCAAAGTGACAACAAGGTATTTAAGGCAAAATGGCTGATTTTGCTGAGGCTCCTGCTGGGGAAGCACAACACTGCACATGAGGTCAAAGTTTAGTACTAAGATTTCCTGTTGGTGCTAATTTAAATAGTGGGCGTATTCCATGGCGGGGGGAGGAGCAATGAGGCCTCTGATTGGACACTGGTACAGGAAACTGCTGTGCTCCTGCAAGCCTTAAAGGCCTGTGGCTACTTAAAGGAGCTGGTGTATTTTAGGTGTTTGGGAGACGCCTGTGGAGAAAGCACTGTAGCCTGAGCAAATTTTAACTTTTTGAAAGCCTGAAATTGATAGTCAAAAGTTTTGAGTGCTTCTGAGAAATTATTTTACCAGCAGACCATTTTTAAAGCAAAAAGGCCAAGGAGGAAGATTTTACAGCTGCTTAAAAATACATTCCCTGAAATTCTGATGGTTTGGTAAAGCGTAAACCCAGCAGACTACCGGGAGGGGTCGGAATTTGAGAATGAGAGAGGATCCATTGGTTTTAAACTGATTTATGTTCCGCCCTAAATTCCACCGGAAGTAAGCGAGGCTGTAAGATGCAAGAGTGCTGCCATGAAAATGGTAGGATTAGGCTAGCTTGATGTCATCCATCCTAAAATCAGTCATTTCCACTTTAAGACCTTCCCATCGAACTGATGCCACTATAAAACAAGGGGATCTGAAAACAGAAGCAAAGGAAGACCGACGGTGGAATCTTAAAGCTGTGTTGACCCACCTCTGCAACCTTTGCCAGGCCCAGTTCACACCCTACGCTTGTCTGACTCTGACCCCTTCACCATCGGTGGTTGATCATTCTACCATCTGCCTGCTTTCTGCAATTCTTTATCGCCTCACCACTTTCCAATTACTCATTTATCCTTCCAAACTTACCTCTTTGACCATTACTCTCCTACTTTCTCTCTTGCTTGCTTTGTGTCCACTGTTAGGTACCTTGGCACATTTTGTTACACGGCAGGTGCTATGTAAGTGTAGCTTGTTGTTGTCGTGCCCCTGACCTGAGAGTGCTTCATGCTGAAAACTGAGTGCTAAAGGTAGGAAATTGTTCCATTCCCCGGCACTCATATTTCTCATCTCAAAGATTTCTCAGAGTCTCAGATAATAATCCATCTATAATGAAAATTGCCTGTGATGTTACTATAATTTACACTGTCCTGTCATGTTGAGTAACTCTGATAATTTATCCCACTGCCACCAGGGTCTGGTGTCCTAACAGCAGCAGACTGGGCAAATGTGGTCTTAGAATTTCTATCCCCAATGATTACCGCACTTCTTGAAGATACTTATTCGGCTGGAAATTGCAGTCGGAGGCTTCCCGCGGGCGAATGCCTCTGAACCGCAAGAAAAGTACGCACCTACCTGGTGCCTCCATACCTTCGAAGACTCGCGCTCCTGGGCCTGCGGGCGTACGCCTGTGTAAAGGCCCACGTATCCCAGGAGCGCAGGCGGTTCGCAAGCATCCCTGGGATCACGTGGGCCAGCCCAACCAATCACAAAGGGGGATTCCCATTATGCTAATGGGGGTGTTCCATTTATGTACGGAATCCCCATAAGCATAACAGAAATCACCTAAAACACACTTTCACCCCACTTAAATAAAAATAAAACATCACATGTTCAAAATTAATTAAAATACAATTTAATTAAACATTTAAAACAAAACTTTATTTTTTTGAAAAATAAGTGTAAACATTTTTAAAGGGGCCAAAAGTAACCTAAACTAATTTTAAAGGTTTTTAAATGTTTAAATCATTTTTAAAAATTCATTTTAATATTTATTTAAACCCTTATGCTGGTAAAAGAAGGCCTTATGCCAGGCGTAAGAGTTTCGTGGGCATTCGCTGGGCAAATAGCCTAACTCTGCGGCAACGAATGTCCATTTCCCGCACATGCGGATGATCTGTCAATGCGAAACTTGACAGATCGCAAGTTCCAGGTTTTCGCGCATACACAGCGCATGCAGAAACCCAGAACTTGCGGGGCACTTACGACCACGTATGTTGTACTTACGCGGTCATAGGCCCCGGAAAATCCAGGCCATTAATATAGGTTCAGATTTTCACCCAGCTAGTAAATCCTCCTTCTGTTGGTAAAGACCATATGAAAGCATTTAAACACTTGTCAGTATCAGAGCAGCTTTTGTTTAATTTTATTTTTTCCTCCTCTGCTCTCCTGAAGAAGGAGACTCTTGCTGGGGCATGGCTTCATGACCACTAGTCATCCACTGATCCCTTGTTCCAATGGACAATCTTCATGTACAAGCCTAGATAACAAACATCAGCAAGTGACTGAATAGTGATCAAGAGCAGGGTTTTCCCCTGTTTTTACCCGCCCTCGCACTGGGGAATTGGGTCTAATTGTAATGTCCTTATTGCCAACTCAGCGGAGTTCAGCGAACTAACTACAGATCGGGGATCAAACACGGGACCTTCCTGTTCTCTATGTCTCAATACCACACTGACCAGCGCATTTACCAACTGAGCCATCAGGAAAGCCCAGCAGTTTTAATAATCAGCACAAGAGGATAGAAATTGAAAATAGTGGAAAAATGTTTGATAAAAATTAAAATGTTGTCTTACGATGGTTGTTTACATTTGTAAAATCTTCTGCAGCTGAAGTTAAACTAGTTTCTATAACATTTAAGATAACTGATCAAATATACAGATCAATTGATCACTGACTGAATTACTACTAAAGATTTACTTTGATCTGTTGTTTAATTAGAAAGAAGGGATTCTGCGTGAATTTATTCATACTGCGGAAGATAGTTGCTGACCACATTTGATCGTGAGATATTACAACTGGGCAAACAAATGAACATCCCTATTTAGGTACCACATTAATATTCCTATCATTATATTTTAATTTATTCCTGTCTTGCATAAGTTGTGTAACATTGTTTTTAAATTTACAGCAATATATGAAAGAATAATTTATTTGTCAAATGGCAAAATAGTATTGTCTCTTTGATCTGCAATTCTGAGATCAAAGTGATCTTGGGCTTTTAGCTGGATGGTTTTACTGTTCAGGGAGTTCACCTGTAAGATCAGCTCAGAACAATTGCTGTGTCATGGAACAAGGAACGCTTCCCAGAATCCAGTCAGTGCAGACGGATGTTTTGAAGAGGCTTTTAAAATCACAAAGGACTATTTTAGTTCAACTGAAGTCCTTCTCAGTACTAAAGGGGGAGTTTGAAAAACTTAAAGTAACTCTTTAGAGAAGATACCCCAAGGAGTGCTGTGCGGTATTGTATCTTCAGTGACTATTTATGTCTGATGCTTAATTGTCGTTTAATTGGTGAGGAATATTTCAATGATTTTAGCCTGTACAGTTCTAGGAATGTATGAAAAAAGACATTAAAAGATCAGCTGCTTCTTCGAGCCTGCCCTATACTGTCACGGTGTAACATCCACAACCCATCACCCTCATCAATCTCCCGCCACACACACACACACACACACACACACACCAGCCATATATTTAGGGGCAAACTCTGGGAAATCTTTTCAACCCTTGAAGATGATCAAACAAATTCTAGGAGACCGCGGTGACAGCGAGACATGTATCTCAATAACAACAGTGAGTCAGAGGCTGGGTATTCTGCGGCAAGTGACTCACCTCCTGACTCTCCAAAGCCTTTCTACCATCTGCAAGGCCCAAGTAAGAAGTGTGATGGAACACTCTCCACTTGCCTGGATGAGTGCAGCTCCAACAACATTCAAGAAGCTCGACACCATCCAGGACAAAGTAGTCTGCTTGATTGGCACCCCATCTACCACCTTAAACATTCACTCCCTCCACCACCGGCGTATCATGGCTGCAGTGTGTACCATCTACAAGATGCACTGCAGCAACTCGCCAAGGCTTCTTCGACAGCACCTCCCAAACCCATGACCTCTTCCACCTAGAAGGACAAGGGCAGTAGGCGCATGGGAACACCACCACCCTCCAAGTTACACGCCATCCTGACTTGGCAATATATTGCGGTTCCTTCATCGTCGCTGGGTCAAAATCCTGGAACTCCCTCCCTAACAGCACTGTGGGAGTACCTTCACCTCATGGACTGCAGCAGTTCAAGAAGGCGGCTCACCACCTCCTTCTCAAGGGCAATTAGGGATGGGAAATAAATGCTGGCCTTGCCAGCGATGTCCAAATCCCATGAATGAATTTTAAAAAACGTACCTTTTACATGCAGTTATGTTGGCCACTCTCAGGAGTTCGTCTAACACCCTTTTGAATGCTTACAGCAAATCCACACACACGCCACATGCTGGCAACTTGTTTCAGAGGTCACCGCCTCCCTGCGAAAACAAGTATCTTTTAACATCTAACCTGGTCTACATTTACGTAACTTACACTTAGGTTCCCTGGTCCATCTTAACATATTTAGCTTGAATAGCCTATCCACATGTAATCTAGTGGCTCTCCTCTGAACCTTTCTCAGACCTTCCATATTCCACTATATGAGGGGACCAAAAATAAACACTAGATTCTAGATGAGACCTAACCAAGGCCTTATACAGAGACAGAATAGTCATTCTTGGTTTGTAGTTAATTGTCTTGACAATACATCCTAACACTCTATTTGCTTTTGAAATAGCCTCTGATTTTGCACTTAATGGCCCCAATATTTACAGAGAGGTGGGGAGGAGGAGAGGCCGGAAGGGTGCTGGTGAGGTCGAGGGGAGGAGGTCGGCAATCAAGAGGTGGGGAGGTTGGCACTGATTAGGAATCCCAGGTGGGCAGTTGGGGGGTTGAGCAGGCCTGTGATCGAAAGAGGTGGGGGTGGAGGCTGGAGATCGGGGCTGGGGGAGGCCGAAGTCTTCCTTGATGAGTCCCGGGGGGAGCACTCCTGCTCCTCCTGGCCCACAAGGAGTGGTGAAAGCGCCACTTACCTTGGGGAGCTCCCGCCTCGTTTCACTCCTGAGTTTCCCGACCCCCGGGAAACCCGTGCAGCAAGAGTTAATTTCAAATCAGCTCCCAATTACACTGTAGGAGATCGACGAGAGCATAGGCCTTACACTAAACATCCGTAAGACAAAGGTCCTCTACCAACCTGACCCCGCCACACAGTACTGCCCCCCGATTATCAAAATCCACGACAAGGCCTTGGACAACGTGGACCACTTTCCATACCTCGGGAGCCTACTGTCAACAAGGGCAGACGTCAATGACGAAGTCCAACACCGCCTTCAGTGTGCCAGTGCAGCCTTCGGTCGCCTGAGGAAGAGAGTGTTTGAAGACCAGGACCTCAAACCCGGCACTAAGCTCATGGTCTACAGAGCAGCAGTGATACCCACCCTCCTGTATGCCTCAGAGACATGGACCATGTACAGCAGGCACCTCAAAGCACTGGAGAGGTACCACCAACGCTGCCTCCGCAAGATCCTGCAAATCCACTGGCAGGATAGGCGCACCAACGTCAGTGTTCTCGCTCAGGCCAACATCCCCAGCATCGAAGCTTTGACCACGCTCGATCAGCTCCGATGGACGGGTCACATCGTCCATATGCCCGATACGAGACTCCCAAAACAAGTGCTCTACTCGGAGCTCCGGCATGGCAAGAGAGCCCCAGGTGGGCAGAGGAAACGCTTCAAGGACACCCTCAAAGCCTCCTTGAAAAAGTGCAACATCCCCACTGACACCTGGGAATCCCTGGCCCAAGACCGCACAAAGTGGAGAAGAAGCATCCGGGAAGGCGCCGAACACCTCGAGTCTCTTCGCCGGGAGCAAGCGGAAGCCAAGCACAAGCAGCGCAAGGAGCGCACGTCAACCCAAGCACCCCACCCACCCACCCCTTCAACCACCGTCTGCCCCACCTGTGACAGAGACTGTAGGTTACCTGAGAACTCATTTTTAATGTGGAAGCAAGTCATCCTCGGTTCTGAACCGACCAGGGGGCAAGCAACCTTAGATCTGGTCCTGTGTAACGAGACAGGATTAATTAATTAAAAATGTCCTAGTAAAGGATCCCCTTGGAATGAGTGACCATAACATGGTTGAATTCCATATTCAATTAGAGGGTGAGAAGGTTGGATCTCAAACAAGCGTGCTAAGCTTGAATAAAGGAGACTATGAAGGTATGCGAGCGGAATTGAGTAGAGTGGATTGGGAAAATAGATTAAAGGGTAAGACGACACATGATCAGTGGTGTACATTCAAGGAGTTATTTTACAACTTCCAAAAAATATATATTCCACTGAAAAGAAAAGGGTGTAAAAGAAAGGACAGTCATCCGTGGCTAAGTAAAGAAATTAAGGATAGTATTCGACTAAAAACAAGGGCATATAAGGTAGCGAAATCTAGTGGGAGGACAGAGGATTGGGAAAACTTTAAAAGGCAGCAAAAAATAACAAAAAGATTGATTAAGAAAGGGAAGATAGATTATGAAAGTAAATTAGCAAAAAATATAAAAACAGATAGTAAGAGTTTTTATAGTTATATAAAAAGAAAAAGGTGGCTAAAGTAAATGTTGGTCCCTTAGAGGATGAGACCGGGAAATTAATGGTGGGAAATATGGAGATGGCAAAAACACTGAATGAATATTTTGTATCAGTCTTTACAGTAGAGGACACTAAGAATATCCCAACACTGGACAAACAGGGGGCTATAGGGGGAGAGGAGCTAAACACAATCAAAATCACTAAGGAAGTGGTACTCGGTAAAATAATGGGACTCAAGGCGGATAAATCACCTGGACCTGATGGCTTACATCCTAGAGTCTTGAAGGAAGTGGCGGTAGGGATTGTAGATGCATTGGTAATAATTTTTCAAAACTCCCTGGATTCCGCTAAGGTCCCGGCAGACTGGAAAACTGCTAATGTAACACCCTTATTTAAAAAGGGCAGTAGACAGAAGGCTGGTAACTATAGACCGTTTAGCCTAACATCTGTGGTAGGTAAAATTTTGGAGTCCATTATTAAGGAAACAGTAACAGGACATTTGGATAATCATAATTTAATAGGACAAAGTCAGCATGGTTTTACGAAGGGGAAGTCATGTTTGACAAATTTGCTGGAGTTCTTTGAGGAAGTAACATATAGAGTGGATAAAGGGGAACCAGTGGACGTAGTGTATTTAGACTTCCAAAAGGCATTTGACAAGGTGCCACACAAAAGATTATTGCTTAAGGTAAAAAATCACGGGATTGGGGGTAATATTCTGGCATGGATAGAGGATTGGCTATCTAACAGAAAGCAAAGAGTTGGGATAAATGGTTCATTCTCAGACTGGCAATCAGTAACTAGTGGTGTTCCACAGGGGTCAGTGCTGGGTCCCCAACTCTTTACAATCTATATTAACGATTTGGAGGAAGGGACCAAGTGTAACATATCAAAATTTGCAGATGATACAAAGATGGGAGGGAAAGTAGTGAGTGAGGAGGACATAAAAAACCTGCAAGGGGACATAGACAGGCTAAGTAAGTGGGCAGAGATTTGGCAGATGGAATACAACACTGGAAAGTGTGAGGTGATGCACTTTGGCAGAAAAAATCCTAGAGCAATTTATTATCTTAATGGCAAGAAACCGGAGAGTACTGAAGTGCAAAGGGATCTGGGGGTCCTGGTGCACGAAACTCAAAAAGTTAGTATGCAGGTGCAGCAAGTGATTAAGAAGGCAAATGGAATGTTGGCTTTCATTGCTAGGAGGATAGAATATAAAAATAGGGAGGTATTGCTTCAGTTGTACAAGGTATTGGTGAGACCGCACCTGGAATACTGCATACAGTTTTGGTGTCCTTGCTTAAGGAAAGACATCCTTGCTCTCGAGGCAGTGCAAAAAAGGTTCACTCGGTTAATCCCGGGGATGAGGGGGTGGTCATATGAGGAGAGGTTGGGTAGATTGGGACTCTACTCATTGGAGTTCAGAAGAATGAGAGGCGATCTTATTGAAACATATAAGATTGTGAAGGGGTTGGATCGGGTGGATGCGGGGAGGATGTTCCCGATGACGGGTGAGACTAGAACTAGGGGACATAGTCTTAGAATAAGGGGCTGCTCTTTCAAAACTGAGATGAGGAGGAACTACTTCACTCAGAGGGTGGTAGGTCCATGGAATATGCTGCCACAAAAAGCTGTAGAAGCTACATCATTAAATAAATTTAAAACAGAAATAGACAGTTTCCTAGAAGTAAAGGGCATTAAGGGTTACGGGGAGCGGGCAGGAATTTGGACATGAGTCTAGGTTCGGATCGGTCATGGCCCTGTGGGTAGTGGAGCGGGCCCAGGGACCGTGTAGCCTGATTCTGCTCCTATTTCGTGTGTGCAATTCTGTTAGATGCAGGAGATGGTTCTGTGATAGATAGTAGATTGGCGGTTAGGATCAGATCAGCCATGATCTTATTGAATGGCGGAGCAGGCTCGAGGGGCCGATTGGCCTACTCCTGCTCCTAGTTCTTATGTTCTTATGTTCTTATGAGGGACTGCCTAAGAAGGAAGAAGAAGAAGAGGAGCTCGATTTAAGTATGTTAAGAAGCGTCCTACTTCTGCGGGCCGGACACTCGGACGCCCCGCTATTTTTACAGCGTTGGGCGCAGGCGCAGCATGTTAAGGTCGGGTTCTGCAAATTTCACAGTTTAAACCCCCTCCCGACCCTATCCCGCTTGTCATGAGGGGGTTAATATCGATGCCAATGTTTCTGCTATTCGGAGAAACTGGAGCCATAACGACATGCCTATTAAAATCCAGTGTGCAATTTATGGATTGGGTTTATTGCAAGGGCAGAGGTCATGATAAGCACATTTGTTGATTGTGGAGGACAATGTCTAGTCAGGAGAAATACTGTATAACAGTTGACGAGAAAATGGTAGTTTAAAAGCCCGAATCATAATAAATAATAAATCTTAAACTGCAATTTTACTGAATGCAGATGAATACATGGCTGGAGTCTTAAACCCTAAGGACAAGACTTCCCTGTTTCTGAATGTTGGGCGGGGGGTTGGGGGGGGGGGCGGGGGGGTGGTGGAAACTAATGTGGACAAAAGGCAAAGCAAAAGCTGGCCTTATTTATGTTTGCATTTTATAAATAGAAAATCAGAAGGTAGATTGGTAATTCCCCAATGCTATTCCATTCCCTTTGATAGACAATTATTGCCTACAACCAGTTTACCCAGGTGTCTGTTAAACTGTGTCTGCAATGTGCAAGTATCTGACTATAAGATTCCAGCTTACAAAAATGTTGACTGTTGAGACTTATTTGTGTTATGTATGTGTGAAATAACAAATGTAGATCTTAAAGCAAGTCTCCAAGTACTCAACACTAATAGGAAAAAAACGAACAAACTTGCATTTATATAGTGCCTTTCATGACCTCATGTGTGTCCCAGAGCATTTTACAGTCAATGAAGTACTTTTGAAGTGTAGTCACTGTTAAATGTAGGGAAACGCAGCCAATTTGCGCATGGTAAGGTCCCACAAACGACAGTGAGATAAGTGTCCAGATGATGGCCTCAATGTTAACCCGCCCACAATGGGCTGGAGAGGGTGGGGAGGGGGTAAAATATTTTAAATGGGGAAGGCATCTCCAACCCGCCGCGTAAGCGCCCATTGCCATTTTCACTGCGGCAGGTTTTGAGGTATCCGAGTGTCCCGCCATCAAGAGGCGGGACAAGTCATTAATATATTAAAATCAGGCTCTCACAGTGCATTTGGGAGCCTGATTTCAATTTAACAGTTGCCACATGGGTTTCCCAGGGCTCGGGAAACCCGGCAGTGAAACAAAGCCTTTTACAGCACTCCTTGTGGACGAGAAGGAGCAGGAATGCTCCCCTGGACCCTCATGAAGCCTTCAGCCTCCCCTCTGCCGATCGTGGCCTCTTTCTCCCCCCTGCCATGATCACGGACCTCCCGCCACCCCCCAGCTTTGATCTCTCCCTCCCGTGATGGCCTAGCTCTTCAAGCCCGCCACACTCAAACGATCTCTCGCTACCTCCCCTTCCCGCTTGTAGGGGACTGTCCCCAAGGTTCCCTGGTTGCGGCCTCCTGCCGCTGGTTTTCCCACCCAGCAGCCGGCCAGCCTGCCAATTTGGCCAGCTGCCAGGCGGGAAATGTAAGAAAAAAATTATAATGAGGTCCTGCTGTTAAATTCGGCTGGACCTCCACAGAACTGATCTTGCCGAGTTTTTCCCAGGCTACGGCGCTCCCCCGCACCCTCCCCACCTCCCCATAAACATCGGGCCAATCTCTTTTTAGTGATGTTAGTTCACAAATCCATCAGATCTTGGCTCAAAATTCAATGTAAAAATCCCATTTTTATGTCAAATCTTGAGTTGCAGGGGGTTTACTTTAAAGTAATAAAATAGTAAAAATTGGGGTTCATTTGGCTGCTGTGAATCAAGACATTGGACGCCTGTATTTCTAAAAGTTCAAATACAAATCACAGAATAGGTTCATATACGACGGGGCCGATTCTGCAGTGCTAAAGTGTCAGGAGAACAATTGCACCACAGATAAAAGGGTAGAATTAGGGGACCTCCACCACTTCCCAGCCCTTCCCTACTGGGATGCAATTCTGTGGTCTGCAGAATTCTGTGTCCTAAAGGCCGATTTTAAACCTGCCTGCCGGGCAGCTGAAGATGGCCGGAGCGACATAGCGGCACCAATCCCGCTGCCTTCCCGTGGGTTCCAATAATAACCTGCTCTTCTGAAAAGGCGGAAGGGACACGTGCTGGAAAACTGCGGGTCCTTCTTTAAATGTGCAGGTTGGGCTCTGCTGGTGTCACTGGGGCCCGACTGCAATTCACTAACTGGAGGCCTGTACGGGGAAGTCATTGTGGCTTCCCACAAAGTGAGAAATTACTTTCTTTGCCATGAACAGCACTTAAGTACATGGATTGTACGTGGTGGGTAGGGTTAAAACCTGCCATATGTATGCATACATATACAGATCATGATGTGGAGATGCCGGCGTTGGACTGGGGTGGACAAAAATGAGAAGTCGCACAACACCAGGTTATAGTCCAACAGATTTATTTAAAATTACAAGCTTTCGGAGCTGTCGCCCCTTCCTCAGGTAGAGTAACTGTGAGAGAATCTATCAGAATTCACAGAATATAAACACAGAGAAAATGCATTCAAATCTTTCCCTACATCAAAGACACACTAAGAGCACAGCCAAGACAATGAGATGTGTCCCAGGGGGTCCAACGTGTCAAAACACCTGCTGGCTGCATATCCTCTCCAGTTGGGTTTGTTTCTTGTGTTTGTTTTTTTTAAAAAGGCTGGAAAGACCGGCAACGATGTCAAGTCATGTTCTGTATCGTGACATGAACCCGATATCCCGATTGAGGCCATCCTCATGAGTGCGGAACTTGGCTATCAGTTTCTGCTCGATGATTTTGCGTTGTCGTGTATCCCGAAGGCCGCCTTGGAGAACGCTAACCCGCAGATCCGAGGCTGAATGCCCCTGACTGCTGAAGTGTTCCCCGACTGGGAGGCAACCCTCCTGCCTGGCGATTGTTGCGCGGTGTCCGTTGATACGTTGTCTCAGTGTCTGCATGGTCTCGCCGATGTACCATGCTCTGGGGCATCCTTTACTGCAACGTATCAGGTAGACAACGTTGGCCGAGTCACATGAGTGTGTACCATGTACCTGGTGGGTAGTGTCCTCACGTGTGATGACGGTATCTGTGTGACGTCGCAACCTCGAAACCAAGATAGAGTCCATGCTCTCAGCCTGTGCTCAGGGCACAGCAAACCAGCTACGAGACACCGCCAAACAGACGAGGCAACGGAACTACGCTGCCTACATGCGCATCAAGAACAGGAAGCTTGAGAAACTCGGCGTAACCACCAGCTGCAACCAAGCCTCCCCCGGTACCACGGTTGCAACCACAGGGAAGTCCATCGTCAACCTGTCGGACCACACCCTTCAACCAGACAAAATCGAAGTTCTCGCCCTAGGACTCAAGTTCTGCCCCACCACCAAAATGGACCCCATCGGTCTCGCGGCGGACACAGAGGAATTCATCAGGAGAATGAGGATCCGGGAATACTACCACAAATCCCAAGATGTCAGCAACAAACCTAATGAGACAATCAATGATCCGGAACAGCAGACAGAGGGAACCGCAGTGCTACAACCGAGGAAGAAAGAGTCAAATTGGACCCCTCTGGAGGGTCGCTGCCCTAAGCTTGACATGTATGCTCAAGCTGTCAGGAAATGCATCAACGCCAGATTCATCAGCCGTACTCACAAGACAGTCCAGAATGTCACCCGAGCACAACGCAACGCCATCCACGCTCTCAAGACCAACCGCAACATCGTCATCAAACCAGCGGACAAAGGAGGAGCCATCGTCATACAGAACAGAATGGACTATTGCAAAGAAGCATACCGACAACTGGACAACCAGGAACACTACAGACAGCTACCCGCAGATCCGACCAAAGAACACACCCGCCAACTCAATAGACTGATCAAGACCTTCGATCCAGACCTTCAAAACATCCTACGCGCTCTCATCCCATGTACTCCCCGCGTAGGAGACTTTTACTGCCTCCCAAAGATACACAAAGCCAACACACCCGGACGTCCTATCGTATCAGGCAACGGAACCCTGTGTGAGAACCTCTCTGGGTACGTCGAGGGCATCCTGAAACCCATCGTACAGGGAACCCCCAGCTTCTGTCGCGACACTACAGACTTCTTGCAGAAACTCAGCACCCATGGACCAGTTGAACCAGGAACACTCCTCGTCACGATGGACGTATCGGCACTCTACACCAATATCCCCCACAATGACGGCATCGCTGCGACAGCCTCAGTACTCAACACCAACAACAGCCAATCTCCGGACGCCATCCTACAACTCATCCGCTTCATCCTGGACCACAATGTCTTCACTTTCGACAACCAGTTTTTTACCCAAACACACGGAACAGCCATGGGGACCAAATTCGCACCCCAATACGCCAACATCTTCATGCACAAGTTCGAGCAAGACTTCTTCGCTGCACAGGACCTCCAACCAACGCTGTACACCAGATACATCGACGACATCTTCTTCCTTTGGACCCACGGCGAAGGATCACTGAAAGGACTACACGATAGCATCAACAGGTTCCATCCCACCATCAAACTCACCATGGACTACTCCTCAGAATCGGTTTCATTCTTGGACACACGAATCTCCATCAAAGACGGACGCCTCAGCACTTCACTCTACCGCAAGCCCACGGACAACCTCACGATGCTCCACTTCTCCAGCTTCCACCCTAACCATGTTAAAGAAGCCATCCCCTATGGACAAGCCCTGCGAATACACAGGATCTGCTCAGACGAGGAGGAATGCGATGGACACCTACGGACACTGAAAGACGCCCTCGTAAGAATGGGATATGACGCTCGACTCGTCGATCGACAGTTCCGACGGGCCACAGCGAAAAACCGCATAGACCTCCTCAGAAGACGAACACGGGACACAACCAACAGAGTACCCTACGTCGTCCAGTACTTCCCCGGAGCGGAGAAACTACGCCATGTTCTTCGCAGCCTTCAACATGTCATCGATGACGACGAACACCTTGCTAAGGCCATCCCCACGCCTCCACTACTCGCCTTCAAGCAGCCGCCTAACCTCAAAAGTACCATCGTTCGCAGCAAATTACCCATCTTTCAGGAGAACAGCGACCACGACACCACACAACCCTGCCACGGCAACCTCTGCAAGACATGCCAGATCATGGACACAGATACCGTCATCACACGTGAGGACACTACCCACCAGGTACATGGTACATACTCATGTGACTCGGCCAACGTTGTCTACCTGATACGTTGCAGTAAAGGATGCCCCAGAGCATGGTACATCGGCGAGACCATGCAGACACTGAGACAACGTATGAACGGACACCGCGCAACAATCGCCAGGCAGGAGGGTTGCCTCCCAGTCGGGGAACACTTCAGCAGTCAGGGGCATTCAGCCTCGGATCTGCGGGTTAGCGTTCTCCAAGGCGGCCTTCGGGATACACGACAACGCAAAATCATCGAGCAGAAACTGATAGCCAAGTTCCACACTCATGAGGATGGCCTCAATCAGGATATCGGGTTCATGTCACGATACAGAACATGACTTGACATCGTTGCCGGTCTTTCCAGCTTTTTTAAAAAAAACAAACACAAGAAACAAACCCAACTGGAGAGGATATGCAGCCAGCAGGTGTTTTGACACGTTGGACCCCCTGGGACACATCTCATTGTCTTGGCTGTGCTCTTAGTGTGTCTTTGATGTAGGGAAAGATTTGAATGCATTTTCTCTGTGTTTATATTCTGTGAATTCTGATAGATTCTCTCACAGTTACTCTACCTGAGGAAGGGGCGACAGCACCGAAAGCTTGTAATTTTAAATAAATCTGTTGGACTATAACCTGGTGTTGTGCGACTTCTCATTTTTTACATATACAGACACAAACTTGGAGGTACACAGATACCAACATGGACACAGGGGCATATACACACATACCTATACACAGATGCAGACACACAGATGCATAGACACACACAGATGTGCAGCCACAGAGACTTTTGCATAGGCATGTCGATACAGGTGCACAAAAATGCAGTTGTAGACACTCAGATTGAAAGGGTTTTAGAAGCAGGCGCTCGTGCTCAAATGGAGCAATGTCAAATGGATTATAATTATCATTGTTTCAAGCATATCATTACTGCCTGATATCATGATCAAAGCAATCTGAATATTTTTCATTCCATCTGTACTAAAAAGTGAGCATTGACATCTGACAAATGCACAAAAGCTCTTTAGTTATATCTTGGAACCCTTAGTGGTGTCAACGTGTCTGTATCTCACTGAGATATTTACTTCTAAATACATCCAGTGTTAGGCTGCAACTTAGGACAAAAAGGTCCACAGTACAATCCTTGCACCTAAATTAACAATGATGCAAGTATGTTTTATGGTGCGGCTTAAAGTAATACCAGGTGCAAAAAGGGAATATGAAAACAAAACTTGCAAGGGATATTAAAGCTAACAGCAAAAGTTTCTGTAAATATATTTAAAAGAAAGTGATAAAAGGGAATGAGGGCCCATTAAGCATAGATGCAGATAAGACTATAATGGATAATAAGGAAAAGGAAGATTTGTTAAATGAATACTTTGGCTGGAATTTTCTCGTTGCCGTGCGTGCGGGTTTGGAGGTGGGTCGGCAGTAAAAGTTGCAAAAAATGGGAGCACGTCAGGAACGCACCGTCATCCCGCCTTCTCACGCCTTTAACTTGGGCCCGTTTGCCAGCGCACCACAGACCCGAACGGCAGAGGCGAGTGACCGAATTAATCTCATTAAATCCTTGTTGTGAGACCTTTAACAGGAATTTTAAACAGACCTTTTGAATTTCACTGGATGACCACAGGAATCATGCAGCTCGGAAACCACATCTGTCAACCTGAGGCGGAAGCTCAGTGGCCATTGTGCGAGGTCATTAATGCAGAGCATGGAAAGCGCAATAAATACTCCCACATGACACCTGCTTACTTGCCTATGGAAAGGCTCTTGCTGACTCCATTTTGAGCACAGATTTAGGTGTCTGGAGTTTGCAAGTCTTTTCTGCAACCTCGGAAGCCACTTTCACCACATTGCCAGTAACTATCACACCATTGACAGATTGCTCCTCTGATTTCTACTTGACCTGCTGACGTAAGAAAACTACTAGGCACTTGGTCTAAGCGTTAAACAAAGCTTTAATCAACTGTTTTTCAACATGGAGATCTAGTTGTGTCCTTCACTAGTTCCTGTTAAGGAATGTCCTGAGCAAGCTGGGCCCATGCCCGAGTATTTATACTCTCCCTGGACAGCGCCACCAGCAGGCCACCCAGTATTACTTCATAAGTAATTTCCACATGAATGACAAGATTCATGTCACCTGCCATCTATTATATCAGCATAGGTGCCCTTTATACTGTCTCACCTTGGTCCTCAGAATCGGGCCAGGATGAGCCCCGACACCAGTAGCAGCAGGCAAACCAGCAGCAGCAACAACACCACCACCAACCTTCTCCTCAATGACCTGATGCTCTGTAGGATAGTGAGCATCAGTGCAGGCCTGCACCGCACCAGAGGCGATACCCCCAACACAGGGTATACAGGCAGAGGATGAGCTTTCTCAACATGACTGAGCCACAGTGCCAAAGGAGGCTCAGGCTACCACGCCAGGTCATCGCAGACATTTGCAGCTTGCTGGAGTAAGAGCTGCAGCTCAGAGGAGCTGGTGGACACGCCTTACCAGTGACTGTCAAAGTCACCAGTGCCCGCAACTTCTTCACCTCAGGCTCCTTCCAGGGATCAGCAGCAGACATTTGCGGCATCTCCCAGTCGGCCGCCCACAGATGCATCACATGGGTCACCGATGCCATGTTTAACAAGTCAGCCAATTATGTCAACTTTGCCACTGATGAAGCCAGTGTTACTGAGCGGGCGCTCGGCTTTCCTGCTCTGGCTGGCTTCCCATAGGTGCAGGGCATCATTGACTGCACACGTGGCCATCAGGGCACCCCAACATCACCCAGGAGTCTTTGTGAACCACAAGGGCTTCCACTCCCTCAATGTTCAGCTCGTCTGCAACCATAGGAAGATCATCATGCATGTGTGTGCCAAATTCCCTGGCAACTGTCATGAATCTTTCATGCTGAGCCAGTCCACCCTCCCTCAGCTCTTCGCACCGTTAAACAGACTTAACAGCTGGCTGCTTGGAGACACTGCAAACGTGGCTCATGACACCCTTGAGGAGGCCAAGCAATGAGGCTGAGGAGCGTTATAATGAAAGCCACATGTCCGCCAGATGTGTCAAAGAGCAAATAATAGGCATGCTGAAGATGTGCTTCAGTTGCCTTTACAGATCTGGAGGACGCACCAGCCAGGGTCTCCAGAATCATTGTCGTTTGCTGCATGCTGCACAACATAGCACAGCAACAAGGATTAGGGCTGTATGAGGTGCAAGGCGCAGAGCACACAGCCTCTTCAGAGGAAGAGAAGAAGGAGGAGGAGGAACTGGAGGAACCTGAGGTGGAGATGGCACCAGCACCAGAGCACATTGCAGCCTGGGAGGCCAGGGATGGCCTCATCATAGCCAGATTTACTTGACTTCCTGCATTGCACCCATATGTCTGCCCCCACCCCCCACCGCCCCCCCCGCCCCAACAACACCATAAAGCATCCCTACAATGAACAAGCCATTTCTTTCACACTGACCTCCTTTGCTGGAGGTAAAGTTATGTCTCACCATTCACCCCAACTCACAAAGCCACTTCCAAAGTAGCAGACAAAATCGTGCATGACCAGAAAGTGGTGAAAATAAATAGATTTATAAGTGTGATAACAGTAACAGAACCTTAACAATAACACTTCTTTATACAACCATTGTGCTTACCCTTGTGCATCTACTTCTGTGTCATTTTTCTTTTACGTGTGCTTCTACGAGGTGCACCCGCTATTGCTTCAGCAGAGGTAGAGGCAGCCTGCTCACTTCCCTACTGCGACTGCGTAGACACTTTTGGCAGACGTCCTCTGGGTTTTGGAGCATGTGAGGGCCCTGCCAAAGTCTGCTCTTCTGGCGACTGTGCAGGGGCAGATTCGGCCATCACGACCCAAGGAATCATCTGGGACTCTGACTGAGGGGGAGGCAATGGGGGAGAAGTGGGAGTGCTTTGAGAGGAGCCCCCACTTCCATGTCCCCTCTCACCATCATCCCTCTCATGGGCCACTTGCACTTCCTGCTAGCAAGGAGCTGGAGAGCACCATGCTGCACATCAGTGGGGACATGAGGAACCAAGTCTACGTTTAGATCCCTCCTAGAAGGAGGTCTATGAGTACCTGCTATCTGTTGTCCACAGCTAGCATGTGACTGGTGCATTTGCTGCTCCATGCAGGTGGCCATGCTTTCCATGGAACAGCACATCGTTGCCATCGCCTGCGACATGGTGGTGCTCATGCTGGAGATGGACTCCTCCATTCTCTGCACATTTGCACACATCGCGGCTGCAAAACCTGCCAGAGCCTCTTGCATTTCTTTCTGTCCCTCCAAGATCACCCTCTTTCTTGATGGCCCCCGAGGCTCAGCATCTGCATGCAGCTCAGCAGAGCTTGGAGTGTCCTGTGCACTCCGGCGAGGAGTCTGCACTGCTGTCCCTGTCAACACCATCTGCTCTTGCTCACTTGTGAAGTGTGAGACACCAGGTGACAATATTACTCTCTGTCGCACAGGACCCACCGAGGTGTGCGTATCTGCGTTGGTGCTGGGTGCGCTTGGGTCTGCTGATGGTGCACCCTCAGAGGTTGGAGGCTCCTCTGAGGAGTCGTCTTGCTCCTCTGGCTGGACACTGGGTGGGTGCAGTTGATGGACCTGTGGGAGAGATGATTTAGAAATGTTATATTAAGAATGGGTAACGAAACCATTATCCACATGATGAACATTCACTGGCTGCTGACATCAGCCACCATATGATTGACTGCTGTATGCCATGTGGCTGTATGAGATGCAATTCTGTCACCAGATTTCTGAGAGGTCCCCCTCTCTCCGTCTCCCACCGCCAACAGCTCTGCAATTCCTGAGACCTCCAGGGCCACCTCCTCTGCTGCAGTTAAAATGGTGAAGGATGGAGGGCCACCTCCGGTTCACTCCCTCTCCCTGTTGTTGTGCACTCTCTTCTCTTGCAAGGAGAGAAAGAAGAGAAGTTCGAGTGAGAGTGATGGCATGAGTGTAAGGATTGTGTGGGTTGCATCTGTAGAGGGTGATTATGAGGGAGTGTGGTGCCAATGCCAAATGGTCTCCTTGTGTGGTGTTCATTGGTATGATTATGATGAAGGTGAGTGTGAGGAGTGGTTAGTCAGATGGGGATGTGAGTATGTACATAGAGAGAGAGAGAGATGGGTGGACATGCAAGGTATGTTGGTGTGAGTAATGATGTGCAGGAGTAGGTTTGGGAAGGCTGAGTGATGGGGATGTGGTGACAGGCACAGCAGGATGAAGGTGAGTGTGGCTTTGCACTCACCTTTCCTGATCTCATCAGATCATTGAAGCGCTTCCGGCACTATACCTAAGTCTGCCTTATGATATTCCTGCTGTTCACCTCCTCAGCAATTTGGAGCCAGGCTCTTTTTGTCTCCTGGGGAGGTCTCTTCCGCCCATCAGCAGTGAAGAGGACCTCCCTACGTGCTCCGACTCCCTCCACAAGAATATGTAGGGAGTCATCGGAAAAGTGGGGTGCAGCCCTCTGTTTTTGGGGAGTCATTTTTCTATTTCTGCACAAGACACTCCTCTCCAATCCTCTCTCCGCACTCCTACACAAACCTTCAAATGCGATGTGGCCAAGGCTGCTTTAAATATCTCCGCTGGAAATGAGTCATCGATGATGTCATCAGACCCGCACCATTTAATAGGGCCGGAAAATGCGCAAGTCTGCCTTAATAGGGGCCATTACGTTAAAGTCACTCTGAAGAGCGGGCTGATCAATACATCGCGGTACCAACCCGCTACGCAGCCCGCACGCACCTGGCCCGACTCAGTAAGGAAAATTCCGGCCTTAGTATCTGTTTTCACAGAGGAGGAAGAGAACAAAATGCCAGCAGTACACAGGAACCTAAAAATAAGTCAAGGGGGAGGAACATAATGGATTTAATCTAAGTTAAAAAAATTGGTAATGGAAAAAGTAATGAGACTTAAGATAGACTCTAGGACCTGATGGATTCCACCCCTGGGTATTAAAAATAAAAAGCTGAGGAAATTGCAGATATATTAGTCATAATTTTCCAAAACTCTAGATTTGGGAATTGTGCCTTTGAATTGGAAAATTATAAATATCACTCCCTTATTTAAGAAGTAATGGAGGATGACTATAGGTAACTACAGATCTGCCAATTTAACATCAATTGTGGGGAAGTTGCTAGCATCTATCATCAGAGACAGAGTGACTAAGCACTTCGACAAGTATCAACTGATCAAAAAGCGTCAACATGGATTTGTGAAAGGTAGGTCATGTCTGACTAATCAGTTGAATTTTTTGGGGAGGTCACTAGCATGGTAGATAGGGGAGTGTCTACTATAGTTGTTTATACCAACTTCCAGAAGCCATTTGATAAGGTTCTGCACAAGAGATTATTAGCAAAAATTAAAATGCACGGAATTGGAGGTAATCTTGTGACATGGATTGGTAAGTGGTTGGGAAGTAGGAGATAGAGAGTAGGGATAAAGGGATTGTTCTCTGATTGGCGGGATGTGACAAGAAGTGTTCCTCAGGGATCAGTACTGGAGCCTTGGCTTTTCACCATATATATTAATGACTTTGATGAAGGAACAGTGAGTTGTATATCCAAGTTTGCAGATGATATTAAGTTAGAAGGCACAGTAAGTTTTGTGAATGGGAGCAGGAAGTTACAAAAAGACATAAAGGGCTGGGTGGGTAAAACTGTCGGATCTGAGAAAGACAAATAGAAATAATTTCTTAATGCTGAGAGAGCAAAGGGATTTAAATGTCCATGTACACATATTACTAAAAGCAACTGCACAGGTACAAAAAGTAATCAAAAAGGTTAATGGAATGTTGGACATTATCTCAAGGGGTAGGAATTCAAAAGCAAGGAAATTATGCTTCAGTTGTACAAAGCCTTGGTCAGAACCCACCTGGAGTAGTGTTCAGTTTTGGGCACCGAACCTCAGGAAAGATATACTGGCCTTGGAAGTGGCACAGTGCAGATTCACCAGATGACACCAAGGCTTAAAGGGTTAAATTTTAAGGATAGGTTGCATAAACTTGGTTTGTATTCCTTCGAGTTTAGAAGGGTGAGGGGTGATCTAATCGAGGTATTTAAAATGATAATGGGATTCAATAGAGTAGATACAAAGAAATTATTTCCACTGATGTGGGAATCCAGAGCAAGGGGGCACAATCTTAACATTAGAGCTGGGTCATTTCGGAGTAAAATCAGGAAGCATTTTTTCACACAAAGAGTAATGGAAATCTGGAACTCTTTCTTCCCCAAAAACAATGACTTGTGTATTTACATAGCTAAGATTGTGTTTATGCACGTTCCACAAGCTTTCTTTACTTTTTAAGAAATAATTTTTATTGATGGCCCTGTATTGTAGGAATTTCTTTTCTTTTTGGTGTGCAGAAATGAATATTAGAATTTGATTTCTTGTTTACAAGAACTTTTAGATGCTTTGAAGCAAATCTATGTTTCTGCCACATGTCTTGATGTTACATTCTACATTGTATCACTTGTGTGCAATGGGGAAAAAGTGATTTGCGGATATTGATTGGTTTATATCCATTAATTAGGATATATATTGGAAGAGTTACAACTGATTGGGTGTCTTAACACTCCCCTAGCAGAATTTATTCTCTGCCATCAGAATCTGTATCGTCATCATTGTACAAAATATAATTCAAAATACTGGGTGGATTCTTTTCTCCACAGAACTGTCCACGAAAGAGCTTTCAGCTTTGTCAGTAAGCAGCTGAGCCCTATTTTGGTTAAACGTTAATGCAGTAAAAGTGCTATGAGCAAGACCTAGCTCCTTGATTCAACAAAGTGATGACTCATCTGTCAATTCTATTAAAAATTGACAATCATTAATAATTCTAACTGGTAAAATATATTTAATTTTCATACAGGTGCCAGGATGTCCTGGTAATGAACTGCTAATTCATAGAATCATTGAATCATACAGCAGAGAAGAAGACCATTCAGCCTGTGCCTACTCTTCGAAATAGATAAGGGGGTACCAGTGGATGTGGTGTATTTGGATTTTCAGAAGGCATTCGATAAGGTGCCACACAAGAGGTTATTAAACAAAATTAGGGCTCATGGGATTGGGGGTAATATACCTGGATTGAAGATTGGTTAACGGACAGTAAACAGAGAGTAGGAATAAACGGGTCATTTTTGGGTTGGCAGGCTGTAACTAGTGGGGTACCGCAAGGATCAGTGCTTGGGCCTCAGCTATTCACAATCTACATCAATGATTTGGATGAGGGGACCAAATGTAATATATCCAAGTTTGCTGGTGATACAAAGCTGGGTGGGAATGTAAGTTGTGAGGAGGATGCAAAGAGGCTTCAAGAGGATATAGACAGGCTAAGTGAGTGGGCAAGAACATGGCAAATGGAATGTAATGTGGAGAAATGTGAA
Source organism: Squalus acanthias (assembly GCA_030390025.1). Lineage (NCBI taxonomy): Eukaryota > Metazoa > Chordata > Chondrichthyes > Squaliformes > Squalidae > Squalus > Squalus acanthias. The sequence goes on along the minus strand of CM059438.1, from coordinate 21,940,582 downwards.
GTTATCCACTTTGGTAGGAAAAATAGAAAAGCAGTGTATTTTTTAAATGGTGAGAGATTGGGAAATGTTGGTGTTCAGAGGGACCTGGTGTCCTTGTACACAAATCACTGAAAGTTAACATGCAGGTACAGCAAGCAATTAGGAAAGCAAATGGTATGTTGGCCTTTATTACAAGAGAATTTGAGTATAAGAGTAAAGACATCTTACTGCAATTATATAGGGCCCCGGTGAGACCTCACCTGGAGTATTGTGTACAGTTTAGGTCTCCTTACCTAAGGAAGGATATACTTGCCATAGAGGGAGTGCAATGAAGGTTCACCAGACTGATTCCTGGGATGGTGGATTGTCCTATGAGGAGAGATTGAGTAGACTAGGCCTATATTCTCTAGAGTTTAGAAGAATGAGAGGTGGTCTCATTGAAACATACAAAATTCTTAAAGGGCTTGACAGGGTAGATGCAGGGAGGATGTTTCCCTTGGCTGGGGAGTCTAGAACCAGGGGTCAGAGTCTCAGAATAAGGGGTCGGCCATTTAGGACTGAGATGAGGAGAAATTTCTTCACTCAGAGGGTGGTGAATCTTTGGAATTCTCTACCCCAGAGGGCTGTGGAGGCCCAGTTGTTGAGTATATTCAAGACAGAGATCGATAGATTTTTGAATATTAAGGGAATCAAGGGATATGGGGATAGTGCAGGAAAGTGAAGTTGAGGTAGAAGATCAGCCATGATCTTATTGAATGGCGGAGCTGGCTCGAAGGGCCAAATGGCCTACTCCTGCTCCTATTTCTTATGTTCTTATGTAATAGCTATATAATTAGTCCCATTCCCCTGCTCTTTCCCCATAGCCCTGCAAATTTAGCCTTTTCAAGTAACTATCCAATTCCCTTTTGAAAGTTACTATTGAATCTGCTTCCACCATTTTTTTAGGCAGTGCATTCCAGATTGTAACCAATTGCTGCGTAAAAAATTTCTCCTCATTTTCTCCCTGGAATTTTTGGCAATTATATTAAATCTGTATCCTCTGGCAGCAGTTACTCCCTATCTACTCTAACTAAACCCCTCTTGATTATTGCTGTAAATACCTAACCATTGTTAGTCACCTGAACAAATATTAGAGGGGAAATTTTCTGACTTTGCTCTCTCAGTATTGAACATTGCCCGCTGGGAGTGCATATCAGGAATGCAGTGCAGAGCCCCCAAACTCCTGCTGTGTGTTGCTGGTGGGTGAAGTTGCACTCGGAGCCCGAATCTTTAAACTGCTTCTTATAATAACTGGCTTTTGTAATAGTTCCTTTTTTACAATAGCTACATTTTTTTACTTGAAAACTTTGTGTAACTTTATAAGAAACAATTCATAACAATACAACTCCACCATTCAATAGTTCAGAACTTCCAAACATTCCCAACCTACAGCTGACTGTGAATAGCAAGTCAAATATACTGTTCAATTGCATATTTAGTTCTACCTTTCCTTATTCCAAAGAAGTTAGCAAATATAGTTGTGCACAACAGAACCTATTCGTTAGGAAACAGAAGAAGCTCAAGTTCTAAAGCCTTGCTTCCAATTAGAAAGACACCATTTAATTACAACACACAGGAAATTACACAGTGAGCGTTTGGGCCAGTGACGAGGGCCTGACATTTGGGGATGACAGGTACTGAAATCTGACCACTTCAACATAAAGCTACTTATCACCAGAGGTTGTCTGGAAGGCTGACAATCTGATGGTACTGTCAGCTCAATTCATAATTAATATATATTTATCAAATTAATTACTGAAAAATTTGTGCCGCTGCTTGCCATAAAAACAGTGGCTAAATTCATTGACTGTTGGCTCTGCTTACTCCTAATAACTGTGCTGTCAGTTTAATGAGAACGGTGAGTGGGCCCTGTTTGAGTTGCATGACAGACAAATTGCTCTGCTATACAGAATGATACAGAGAAGTTAAGAGAAGAAAAGAAATATGTCATTGTCTGGTGACAGCCACAATCGAGCCCTTGTCCTGGAAGCTTTAGTATCAATTCTAAAATACATGAAAGAGTGGATGAGGAATGTTTGTGGTAATCCTTCAAATACTTTTTGGGTTTCTGACCAAGGGTACATTTTCAAATGTCTGTCCTTACTGTTTCTTTGGTAGGATTAAAAAGACGGTGGTTGTCCCAGATGACAATGACAAATGTAGTTCCGTATATTTTACAAGATAATATATATAAAACATCCAGTAAAACTGTACGGTGCAGTAATGCTTCTTAAGCCAACTGAATGGTACACACAAAGATCTGTAAGATTTAGACTGAAAATGTTCTAACTAGTCCCAATACACAGCAGGTTAATACAGCGACATGCTGTGCTGCACCTGAGATCTACCACATTGTGAATTCTCTGATTTGAGGGAGAGTTGTCTGAGGCAGCAACAACACGAGCTAAAACAGCTTTCATATGGAAGGGAAGAGACAACTACTGCTCATGCAGACCTCTGTCATCTGGTTACAGAGCAACATTAGCAAAACCTGGAAGCAGATGCCTGCATACCCTCGGTGTCAATGATCCAAGGAACATTACATGTAGAGAAAAATTACTTTAAAAAAAGAGGACAAAAGAAATGATCTCATAGCCAAATATTAATTCAGTAAAACAATGCAAATTCAGTTGTGCGTGTGATTTTTCTTCCTTGTCAGTCAGTGGCAACATTCTCACCTCTGAATCTGAAGGTTGTGGTTTCAAAGCCACATTCCAGGACTTGAGCAAATAATCTAGATTGGCACTTCAGGCAGTAGTGTGTGAGTGCTGCATTGTGGGAGATGCTGTCTTTTGGATGAGACGTTAAATCTCAGATTGGCATAAAAGATCCCATGGCGCTCTTCGACGAGGAGCAGGGAATTCTCGCGGTGTCCTGGCCAGCATTTCTCCCTCAAACAGCACCACCAAAACAGATTAACTAGTCGCTTATTTCACTGTTGTTTGCAGGACTTTGCTGTGCAAAAATTGAAGGTTGTATTTGCTTACATACCATTAGTGACAACACTTCAAAAGTAATTAATTGGCTGTGAAGCACTTTGGGACATCCAGAGGACTTAAAATGTGTCATATAAATGCCAGTTCCCACTTTAGAATTTATTATTTTAGTTGTTTAGGCCTAAAAATTCGGTTGCTTTGCGCCTCCCGTTAGCGCCCTAAGAGGGCATTAATGGGGCGCAAAGCAACTAGCACCTGGGCGCGGCGCCACCAACACCTCCCACGAAATTCAGCGGGAGGTTAGCGGTGGTGGTAACCGGTAGCGCCCCGTGGCGCTGCACCGCCGGCGATTACATCATCGCCATGCACAGCGCCCCGGCCGCGATCTTCGGTAGTGCCCCCTGACTTACCGCCGGACGCTATGTCCGACAGGGTCGGGGGGGCCTACCTGCGGCCGGGGCGGTGCTAATTAAAGGGAAGGTGCCAGGTGGCCATTTTTGTTGCTGGCCGCCTGTCAGCACCTGCCTCCGCTCCCGTCCCCAGCCTCCTGAGCAGCCCCCCCCGCGGAGTGCCAGCTGTGCTCCGTGAGCCCAGATCTTCTCGAGTACCGAGCTCTTTTGCCGGCACTCTGATCCCTGGTGGCCCAGCTGGGCCCCGGGTCGCGCTGCGCTAGGCCCCTCCCCTTTAAGAAGGGGAGGAAGGCCTGCAGTACCGCGGCGCGACGTGCCGCAGAGCGTGGCACTGCGGCACGTAGCACCGCGATATGCACTCACAGTGCCCCAAGAGGGAGGCGGGCAGCAAACTCGGAGAGACCAGGGACGTGGAGGCCCGGCCTCATTTACATAAATGCCCCCGGCGTCCCACCCGAACCCAGCCAGATTCACTACCTGGCCGGTGGGAGCAAACATTTGGTGGAAGGAGGCTGCAGCCAGGGACCAGTGGGAATGATCCCCGGTAGTCAGTGGGAGGAGGGGTCTGGAAGCAGAGGGTATCGCGGGGGAGCGGTGTTCCACCGCAATCGGGGGGAGGCTGAGGCTAGGGAGACCCAAGGACTCCTCAGGGGGAGCACTCCTGCTTCTCTTGGCCCACAAGGAGTTGTCAAATAAATCATTTTTTAACACTCAGCTTGGTCTCTTCTGGCCAGTCGGTGCTTCCTGCCGTTGTTACACACAGTGGGGGACTCTCCCACGACCTTTTGTTAAGATCACGTCATGACGCCTATGGTGTCATTGGGCTACGACTTCTGAATTTGGAATAGGCCCCTGCCTACCTGTAGCGGGAGCCTTGGCCGACTTGAAAGTCGGTGAAGGTGAAATGGCACTGTGCGGGAACGGAGCAACCTCAGGCTGGTACCTCGATACGGCCTAATTTTAACCCAATCCCCCCTCCTTCCACCCCCATGCACCATTCTCGCTAAGTGAGGGGGGTTAAAATCAAAGCTTGTATGTATGATATCTTCCACTGTTAGCATCACATACAAGAATAAATCAAAGCACAGAAAGTAAAGGGGCCTTTTATCCCATCAGCCCTTCTTTCACAGACTATATGCAGTCTGCTCCCCATTTTATTTAATCTTTCAAGAGAAAGTTCTGCAAAAATGCCCCTGATGCCCCAGGAGAAAAAAGTAAAACCAGAATATTTATCCATCCTCACCTCTCCATTATTCAATTCTGACCTGCTTCCCTTCACAGACATCACCTTCATTTCTTCCTTGGCCCCAACAGCGAGGGTACTATTGTATTCTATGGAATCTTTAATCATCTCACTTCATACCTATCCATGTAGGCCCCAAAACATACTTTCTGTTTTTGGCAAGTTTCTGCCATAAAATAACTGTACCAACATTTTTGTGACCCACAACCTCACCCACCAGCAACACATATCGGGAAATCACGGACACATTCCCTATGATCTTTTCCTCCATTAAAAGGAATGAGTCAAATTTTGCAGTGTACATCACACTTGATGTTAAAAAACAGAAAGAAAGCCAGTCATTTCATGCAGGTTTTTTTTTCTGATCTAGAGCTGGAAATCTCCAAGGGGGAAAAATTTGGTTGGTTAGCGCCTCCCATTAGCGCCCTAACGAGGGGCTAGCAACTTAGTGCCCAAGCGCGGTGATTTTAGCGCCGCTCACGAAATTGACCTGTTGTTTTGCGCTGGCGCTAAACACTACCGTCACGATCTCCTGCGCCCGCAGATCATGACGTCATGCAAGCGTGAAACGCCCCGGTAGCGCCTCGGACCGGAAATTGATTTGCGCCCCCTGCCTTAGCGCCTGCCGGTAGGAACGACAGGTAGAGGGGGACGTTTTCAAGTCAGGAAGGGGCTGGGGGAGCGCTATTTAAAGGCGTGCGCTTCCTGCTTTTTCTTGTAGGCAACATTTTTGATATACGCAGGTTGAGAGGGAGAGAGACGTCTGGAGAGATTTAACATTGTCCTAAGGAGTTTGGGTCCTCAGCACCACTTCTGAGGTTCCTATTTATCTGACCTTCATATTTAGCACATTTAGAAGATTTTATGGGGGCTGCACTAACTCGGGGAGTCGTCCTCCAGCTTCACCTTCGGAGGCAGCAGAGGCGCAGAGAGAGAGTGGCAAACGTGGCCAGAGGGAGGAGGGCCAACAGGCCTCTGCACAGGAGACCTTACCCTCCCAATTCTCCTATATTCATTTTTCCGAGGAGCAGTGTTTCCAAAGGCTGCGCTTCAGCAAGGAGGTTGTCACTGAGCTCTGCCATCTCCTGCAACCAGATCTGCAGCCTCAGCTCAGAACCAGGACGTCTCTGTCGGTGGCAGTGAAGGTGACGGTGGCTCTGAATTTCTATGCCAGCGGCTCTTTCCAGGCTTCAACTGGAGACATAGTGAATAGCTCCCAGTTCGCTGTCCATTGTTGCATCCAGGAGGTGACAAATGCTCTGTATAAAAGGAGACAGCAGTACATCTCTTTCCCATGACCCGGGACAAACAGCACAAACGCGCATGTGGCTTTGCTAGGATAGCGGGCTTCCCCATGGTTCAGGGCGCCATTGACTGCATGCATGTGGCATTGCGGACACCTCATGAGAATGCAGAGGTGTTCTGAAACCGCAAGGGCTTCCACTCTCTGAATGTCCAGTAGGTGTGTGACCACAGACAGCGCATCCTCGCCGTCAATGCCCGCTATCCTGGCAGCAGCCACAGTGCTTTTATCCTGCGCCAGACTGGTGTCCCAGACCTCTTCCAAACACTGCATCAACCGAATGATTGGCTCCTCAGGGACAAGGTTTATCCACTCTGCACCTGACTGATGACACCGCTCTGTAACCCCAACACTCCTGCTGAGCTCACATACAATGAGAGCCATAGCGCCACCAGGAACCTCATTGAGCAGACGATCGGCATGCTGAAGCAACGGTTCCGGTGTCTTGACCACTCAGGAGGAGCCCTACAGTGCTCTCCTGAGCGAGTCACGCTTTTCATTGTTGTGTGCTGCATGCTTCACAACTTCGCAATTTTGAGGACCCATCCATTGCCACCAGGGATTGGTGCACCACCTCAGAAGGAGGAAGAGGGAGAGGAGGAGGAGGAGGAGGAGGTGGAGGAGGAGGATAAAGAGGATCAGCAGCACCAATGTGAGAGGGAGGCGCACAATGTTGCCACTGCAAGCCCCGTCCGTGAACGCCTTATAAGACACCGCTTCTAACCAATTACAGAGAAGATGGCTTCTGGGATGAAGAAGCACATCATCGCAAGCGTCCCGCACCCCCTATTGCCGGACAAAGCTGCAATGAGTCAAATTAGCAAAGATGTAAAGTAACAATAAAACTATTTATATTACAAACTCTGTGGGCTAAAAATTGAGTAGCGCCCCAGATAACTTCGCCGGTGCGCTACTTTTAGCACCCCGGAAAAATTAGCGCCCCCGCGACGGAAATTGAGTGGTAGCGCCCCAAGAGGGAAGTGGGGCACTACTGGAAGCGCCCCGCATCCCTCTTGGGGCGCTGCGAGGGCCGCTGCGGCACATCGTGCCGCGGTATTGCAGGCCTTCCTCCCCTTCCTAAAGGGGAGGGGCCTTGTGCAGCGCAACCCAGCTGAGCCCCCAGGGATCGGGAGTGCCGGCAAAAGAGCCCAGGCCGGGCTCTTGGAGCGCAGCCAGCACTCCGCAGGGGGTGAGGGGGGGGGGGGGGGCTGCGGTTCAGGAGGCTGGGGATGGGTGCGCAGGCAGGTGCTGGCAGACGGCCAGCAACAAAGATGGCCACCCCACACCTCACCTTTAAATAGCGCCTCCCCGGTCGCAGGTAGGCCCCTCTGACCCAGTCAGACATCGTGTCCGGCGGTAAGTCAGGGGGCGTGGCCGGGGCACAAGCGGGGCGCTGCGCATGGCGATGACGTCATCACCGGCGGTGCAGTGCCACCGCTAACCTCCCGCTGAATTTCGCAGGAGGTGTGGGCGGCGCCGTACCCAGGCGCTCGTTGCTTTGCGCCCTGTTAGCGCCCTCTTAGGGCGCTAACGGGAGGCGCAAAGCAACCAAATTTTTACACCTGTGTCATTTATTCAGGACAAACAATTAGAAACTCAACAATTCATGAACTAACAAAACTCGTTTTCACAACATGGAGATAAGTGGCAAAACAGTAAACAAATATAATAACATGAACATCAAACTTTCCCACAAACATTCCCCCCATTTATTAAAAAATTCTACCTTTTCGGCCTTCGATGGTGAACTCCAGCCTTTGCGCACTTCCCCCCTTCCCAACCCGACTGCTCCTCCGTAATATGGCCCCAGTGACTGCAGCAAGGCTGGCGGAAGGCTGCTGAATGCTGGATCCAGAGACTGGAGGTGGCCTTGAAGGACGCCCTCGACCAGCTCTGGGCCGGGAGGGCCCGGCTGCAGACTGCACCAACTCTGCATGGACGGCAGCAGTCTGGGCTGGCTGTGTTACAGGCCGTGGCAGGTGCAATGGGGAAGTGGCAATGGTGGGAGCAGGAATGCTGTCATCCTGAGAGAGGACAGCACTTTCTTGCTCGACCAACGCACTGCCACTCCCACAGGGCAGTACCTCAGCATCTGGAGCACAGATTACTGGCCTGCTGCGGTACCGTCAGATCCCCTGTGGACTGTGGGTGACCCAGCGAGGATGGAAGTAGTCAGCGCTTGCGTGACATCAATCTGAGACTGCATGAGAGCAGTTTGAGACTGGATGGCACCAGCCAATGACTCGATTGCAGCACTAAGCCATTGCGTTGCGTAGGCCTGTGCTGCAATGGATCCTGCCACATCACCCATTACACGTGGCATGGGCTCTGGTTCCCCACGGTCTCCCTGAAGGGATAATTACAAGACCTAGCCCTTTCGGACTACCCCAGATCAGGCGTATTCCCCAGATGTTCACCTTCAACTAAAGTTAGCGGTAGCCGAATCCTAGAGACGCTTAATTGGGTCTAAAGGTCAGACTACCTCTCCCTAAAGGAAAGAAACGGCCTGAAGATGTTACCGTCCTCCGGATAGCACTTTTAATAAGTTTAACTAGACTGTAACCTTCCGGATATTATGAGGGTCCGGAAAACCCCCCAGAATTCTGGAACTCCTTACTGAAGAGTGTACAGAAATTGAGTTCGCGAGATTGATACAGAAATACTCTTTGAGACAATTTTAAAAATATATAGATTTATTTAAGAACCGACATCTAGTTAACAGCTGGTATGGCAATCGTAACTTTAACCGTTCAAAATACAAATAGCTTACATTTCTTATCAGAGATCCTTATTCTCAAATCTTAACTTCGTTACATTTCCACACTTCTACTTATTTCTTAATCCAGAATACCACCAAAATCAAATACCTTGATTACCCGAGACTCAGAGTTGAAAACTTACAGAGCGTGCCTGTGAAGTTGAAAAACGCTTGCCCTTCCAGCAACTTCTGACTCTCTATCTGAAAAGCTCTATTTTTATACCTTTTTTTAGTGGTATTTTCTTTGAAGTTTCCTGCTACTGTAAGCTAATTTATATAGCGCCTTTCACGGCCTCAGGATGTCCCAAAGTGCTTTACAGCCAATTAAGTACTTTGGAAGTGTAATCACTGTTGTAATGTAGGAAACGCGGCTGCACACAGCAAGCTCCCACAAACATGAGTATGTGTACGCCGCACGCAATATTGGACACTTAGGCAATATTAGGCCCTCAGTGCAATCCAGTTTCTAGGCCACCATAATCAATTAAACCTTTCTTCCCCCCACCCCCCAGTGTGAATGCTCACAGCACCTTCATTGTCTATTCACCGAGGTTCCATACTGGGGTACATTGAACAAAATCATTTTAGCAACAGGCTGTGAACTGCTATGGAAGGTACTCAATGACTCCCTATTGTTTCAATTCTGATACAGTAAGTAAAGATCTTCTGATGTTTAATAATCATGGTTTAGTCATAAAATAAATTGAAATTATAACTTGTGCTTCTACGATGTAAAACCAGATGACATCCCATGGATTGCTCATGGTAAATTGGATTATATGCTGTTCTATAAAATGACAGAACTGCTATATTATGGAGCATACAATGTATTATTCTGCTGCGAAATTGAGCGGTGTTTATCTTGGCCTGTTCCTTCAACCTTACAGAACTTCATTGCTGTAAACATCCTGAAGTCAGTTACACTTGTTGATGGTGAGGGAAATTTGCAGATTGATAAATACTTGGGGGGAAATATTGGGTATCGCCAATTGTAGGGCGCCAATATCGTCTGGGCACAAAGTTTAGCGCCCGGCGCTAATTATCGCCTCCGACCGCAAAATTTGCCTCTATCACCCCTGGAGGTGATTTGAGCGATAAATCAAGTGCTACACACCTCTCTTAAGGCGCTAACGTCGGGGAGCGAGGCGTTACCTCAGAACGCTACCGAAGCTCAGGCGATGTCAGTTACCATGGAAGCCAGACAGACTGGCGCCGTCCAGTTCTTAAAGGGGAAGGGCCATCTTGTTGCCGAGCCACACCCTGCTCATTGCAGCGTGTTGAGGACTGTCTTCCCTTATCTCATCCGGCCCTTTCCTTCCAAAGTAATAGTCTCTTATCTCATCCTGTCTTGTCCCCCCTGGTGCAGCCAGTGCGTATACCAGGCACAACTTTGGGCATTAAATCAGAGGCCCAAGCCTTACTCAACCAGCCGCCATCCAAACTATCTCCCCTTAATCTAACAGACTATCCCATCCTGAGATGGTACCTTAACTCCCATAAATTCCTTCTATTCTATGTCCTTTACACTAATTAACTTTTGAATATCTTCGCAAGCAGTTCTGTTAAACAAACTCCAAATTCTACCTTAGCATTATAATATGGTTATTAGTAATAATGGAAGAAACATAGGTTGGGCCTTCATTGACCAAATTAAAGACACAACAACAGAGTCAAAATCCTAAACTTACAAACAACAGACAGCTAGCCTGTTGTTAGCTGACAAGGCCATGCTATGGGCCCCTGTGTGGGATGTTATGCCTCATCTAATCTAACTAACTGAAGACATTTTGTCTGAAAGTCTAATACAAGCCTCCAGGAAAACAAAACTTAAACAGTTCCAGTAAAACACAACATATACATTAACCCCTTACTTGTCTCGAGCACTAATACACTCATTTAAACACAGTATTATTTGCGTTACAGTTTCATGCACATAACCATATATATTTTAGGCACCCCTAGTTTCTAACATATATGAATGCAAATGCTACTATTGAGTCATTTATACTACATTCAACACTGATGGAAGTAAAACAAGCAAATATGCATTAATGTGCTATGCGTGAGACCACTTGCAAAAGATGCTTTTGAATTGATAAAGATAAGTATTTGATGCAGTAAAATGCAGCTATTACTAAGTCCCACCAAAAAAGATAATTTAAAAAAATTAAAAATAAACCCTGACAAATGCCCCACTATTCCCAATTTAATGTTTGAGAAGAGCTGATTATTTCTTCATCTCTTTTCAATCATTAAGCATATCACTGGGTGTTCAGGCTTGTGTGTGTGAGCTGTACCTTCCCAATTTCAAAGCAAGTGAGTGAGCAGTGAAACATGGCTCCCTTCTCACATTGCTGTGCAAGAATCAATTCAGAACCCTTTGCGACAGGAGAAGAGCATCACAACTTTTAAAGGAATTGAAGGAACAGGGTAGTAATACATGGTGATCTGATGCTACAATCCATGCACACATAACATAACATCTGTAAAGTTTAATTTAAAATTGAAATATATTTCATTATTTTCTAAAATGAATTCGAGCACCATCTGCTGTTTGTACAGTCAGGAAGCAGAAATGGCACGACTATGATCATTAGAAACCCTATATCACGATCATTTTTGAAATAGAGATATCTGAAAAATGGAGAGCTATTTTAAGCATACATGTGGAAACCGACCCTATTCCTATGGATAGTGTTACAGCTGAGACAGGAAATTCTAGCTCCTGCTGACATATTCTGTGAGTTCCTGTCTGTTTACATGTGAGAGAGAAAGAAAAATAAAGAGGGACATGCGTCATAGCAGTTGTAGTTTTCAGCCCTCTCTTGTTGAGCTACAATACCCAAAGTGCACCACACTTCGCAGTATAAATAGGCAGCAGATTTACAACAAGAAAAAATATAAAAACTAAAAAGATAATTTTTCCAATTTTTTCTCAGTATTTCAGCTCCTGTTGACAAACTGTGCATATGAGAGATATCCATCATGGGAGTTGTAGTTTTCACCCCTGACCTATGGAACTTCACTACCCAGAGTGCACCAGAACAACCTATGTCACCATGAGGCAAAAGCCGAGGGTAAAAAGATCAAAAATGAAAAGACTTAATTTTCTGAACATTTTATTGAATTTAAGCTATTAAATAAAAATTCTGAACTAAAGATGTTGTTTGGAATGAGGATTTATTTCTGCTGCTGAGGGTGGATGGTTGTGCAGTGGCTGGAAGTGGGGGGTGTTTACAACACAATTTGATGCTGAGCTCAAACACTGCAGGCTGAGTCAGTCAGGCTGGCACCACAGTGAATGACCAACAATTCAAAGTGCTAATCATCACAGACTTGATGGTGTGACAAACCTCTCTGGTGCAGCACTACACCATGGGAAGAAAAGGAGAGGAAGAAATCCTTTCTAATCATGTAAGTAACTGAGGGGAGAGGTTTTGGTGAGGGAGGAGACAAGAATAAAAAAATTAAAAATACTTGCATATTAATAAATACTGCAAAACCAAAACTATGTTATATAAATAACCGAGAACAAGAGGTTTTTGGAAAGGAAGTTACTTAGAATCTTACAACACAGAAGGAGGCCATTCGGCCCGTCGTGCCTGTACTTGCACCTTTAAGTTTTGTAAAGTGGTGGGAAAATGATATTATATCTGCTAGGCATATATTTTTCAGTATTTTTTTTTATTTGCTCTTGGATGTGGGCAACACTGGCATGGCCACATTTATTGCCTATCCCGAGTTGCCCCGAGAAGGTGGTGGTGGACCTTCTCCTTTAACCACTGCTGTCCTTCTGATGATGGCGCTCCCACAATGGTGTTAGATAGGGAATTCCAGGTTATTAACCCAGTGTCAATGAGGCAATGACAATATGGGGGTAATTTTCACTTTTGGCAGATCCTGAAAACTGGCAGTAGCAGATCAACCGCTCATTACACACCCAGCACGATTTTCCTTTCCATTTCTTTTTTTTACTTTAAATTTGTTAATTCCTACCTGCTCAGTTATGATTTGTTGTTGTTTTAAGAATATGAAACTTGAGGCAATTAGGTACAACCGTACACAGCAAAGTGTGACCCAGGAAATGTGACAGACAAAACACAAACTACATAGAGCTCTGTCAAATCTGAATGCTTGTGTATATGTGTTGTCATCAAACTATAGAAACTAGTAATTAAACTAATTGTTTGGGGCAAACATTACTTGTTACAATGTTTGGCTTTCTGGATATCTCGACATCAAGAAATTCCAGAAGGAGCCATTGTTCCATTGTTTGTCAGCAAATTAAACCAATATCTTGAAGACACAAGTTCAACTGACAAGATGGCAGCTAAATATAGACAGACTAGTCATAGAAGTCATAGAGTCATACGGCACAGAAGGAGGCCATTCGGCCCATCGAGTCCGTGCCGGCTCTCTGTAGAGCAATCCAGTCAGTCCCATTCCCCCGCTCTATCCCCATAGCCCTGCAAGTTTATTTCCCTCAAGTGCTTATCCAGTCTCCACATGAAAACATGTGTGTCCGCTTCCACCACTTCCGTCGGCAGCGAATTCCAGGTCATCACCACTCGCTGCGTAAAAAAGTTTTTCCTCACGTCCTCCCTGTATCTCTTGTCCAAAACCTTAAATCTGTGTCCCCTAGTCCTTGTACCATCAATTAGTGGGAACAGCCTTTCCCCGTCTAGCCTATCCAAACCCGTTATAATCTTGTACACCTCTATCAAATCACCCCTCAACCTCCTTTGCTCTAATGAAAACAAATCCAGCTTCTCCAACCTGTCCTTGTAGCTAAGATCCCCCAGCCCCGGAACCATTCTGGTAAATCTCCTCTGCACCCTCTCAAGGGCCTTCACATCCTTCCTAAAGTGTGGTGACCAGAACTGGACGCAATACTCCAGTTGTGGCCTAACCAGCACTTTATAAAGGTTCAGCATAACTTCTCTACTTTTGTACTCAATACCTCTATTTATGAAGCCCAAGATCCCATATGCTTTGCTAACCACTCTCTCAATATGTCCTGCCACCTTCAGGGACCTATGCACATTAACTCCCAGGTCCCTCTGTCCCTGCACACGCTTTAAAACTGTGCCATTAAGTGTATATTGCCTCTCCCTGTTCCTTCTGCCAAAATGCATCACCTCACACTTCTCTGTATTAAATTCCATCTGCCACTTGTCTGCCCATTCTGCTAGCCTTTCTATGTCCTGTTGCAGTCGATTGGTATCATCCTCACTGTTTGCCACACCCCCAAATTTGGTGTCATCGGCAAATTTAGAAATTCTACTCTGTATTCCAATTAGATTTATCCTGTTTTTCCACTATGATTGAAATTAATCAACCAAGAATCCAATATTACAGTTCCGACATAAGAAACACCATTTTTTTATATTATGAGCCAGAATTCTGAAGCAAAATCACTGGCTCATTGTAAGCAGAATGGGCCAGGAAAATGGAAGGAGGGGAGTTGACCAGGTGCAATATTACAAGTTGTATATCTTCAGACTATAGCAGTCAGTGTTAAGAACACTTGGCAGAAGATTGTGTTTGTGGATAAATTATTGAAATATATCATTTCATTGGATTGAGTTCCCCTTTAAGCAGCTTCCAGACAGAAATCTCTGAAACATGATCATGTTATTATGCATAATTTTGAGAATCGGAGCAAACTTTTTACTGACTGTTATGACTGGTGTAACCTCATGCCTCCTTCTCTACATGCAGTGATAGTTTCACTAATGGCTTGCTCTTGACTGCATTACAGAGGAATGATGGCCTAAGGGTTTGTTGGGTGGATAGCGATCCTGTCAGCTCAAGAGAAAGGGTGCAAAAGATGACAATGACACACCATGCTATGGAGTTGTCAAGTCTAGTGTGTGCTGTAATAAAGTACTTTCTAATGTCATAGGTCTGAATAAACAACATTAATACCATGAAAAATGTAGTATACAGATTCACTCTGAATATAACTCACGCTTTTCACAAAGTTTCAAGCTGGTTGTTTTTCATCTTAAAGTCTGTAAATGGCAGTAGTGATTACTATAATATTAAATTGCATACAACAGACCTTACATTGAATTATTAACTAGTTTCTTTTTAATGATCAAACTCAGACAATTCCCAAACTTGGTAATCCAAAGTCTCTATATTCATTTGCCTTTTATTTGTATATAGAACTTTTTTTTCTTTTTCTTACTAAGCTCTTGTGCCTCAGTATTTATTTTTTAGCTAAAGAAACAGCTGAATTGATCACACAGTCTGTCATGCCTTCTGAGCTGGATTCCATAGAGTCATAGAGTTATACAGCACAGAAAGAGGCCCTTCGGCCCATCGTGTCCACGCCGGCCATCAAGCCCTGTCTATTCTAATCCCATTTTACAGCACTTGGTCCGTAGCCTTGTATGCTATGGCGTTTCAAGTGCTCATCTAAATGCTTCTTGAATGTCATGAGGGTTCCTGCCTCTACCACCCTTTCAGGCAGTGAGTTCCAGATTCCAACCACCCTCTGGGTGAAAAAGTTTTTCCTCAAATCCCCCCTAAACCTCCTGCCCCTTACCTTGAAACTATGCCCCCTGGTTATTGACCCCTCCACCAAGGGGAAAAGTTCCTTTCTATCTACCCTATCTATGCCCCTCATAATTTTGTACACCTCAATCAGGTCCCCCCTCAGTCTTCTCTGCTCTAAGGAAAACAACCCCAGCCTGTCCAGTCTCTCTTCATAGCTGAAGCGCTCCAGCCCAGGTAATATCCTGGTGAATCTCCTCTGCACCCTCTCCAATGCAATCACATCCTTCCTATAGTGTGGCGACCAGAACTGCACACAGTATTCCAGCTGTGGCCTAACTAGCGTTTTGTACAGCTCCATCATAACCTCCCTGCTCTTATATTCTATGCCTCGGCTAATGAAGGCAAGTATCCCATATGCCTTCTTAACCACCTTATCTACCTGTCCTGCTGCCTTTAGGGATCTATGTACATGCACGCCAAGGTCCCTCTGATCCTCTGTCCTTCCTAGGGTCCTACCATTCATTGTGTATTCCCTTGCCTTGTTAGTCCTCCCAAAATGCATCACCTCACACTTTTCAGGGTTAAATTCCATTTGCCACTGTTCTGCCCATCTGACCAATCCGTCTATATCGTCCTGCAGCCTGAGGCTTCCCTCCTCGCTATTTACCACCCCACCAATTTTTGTGTCATCTGCGAACTTACTGATCATACCTCCTACATTCATATCTAAACCACTAATGTACACTACAAACAGCAAAGGACCCAGCACCGATCCCTGCGGTACACCACTGGACACAGGCTTCCAGTCACAAAAACAACCTTCAACCATCACCCTCTGCCTCCTGCCACTAAGCCAATTTTGGATCCAATGTGCCAAGTTGCCCTGGATCCTATGGGCTTTTACCTTCTTGACCAGTCTCCCATGCGGAACTTTGTCAAAAGCCTTACTGAAGTCCATGTAGACCACATCAACTGCACTACCCTCATCCATACACCTAGTCACCCCCTCAAAAAATTCAATCAAATTGGTCAGACATGATCTCCCCCTGACAAAGCCATGCTGACTATCCTTGATTAATCCATGCCTCTCCAAGTGGAGACTAATTCTGTCCCTCAGAATTTTTTCCAATAATTTCCCTACCACTGATGTTAGGCTCACTGGCCTGTAATTCCCTGGTTTATCCCTACTACCCTTTCTTGAATAATGGTACTACGTTAGCTGTTCTCCAGTCCTCTGGCACCTCCCCTGTGGCCAGAGAGGTTCTGAAAATTTGTGTCAGAGCCCCTGCAATCTCCTCCCTTGCCTCACACAGCAGCCTGGGATACATCTCGTTTGGGCCTGGGGATTTATCCACTTTTAAGCCTGCTAAAACCGCTAGTACCTCCTCCCTCTCAATACTAATTTGTTCAAGTATATCACAACCTCCCTGCCTGATTTCTATGCCTATATCGTTCTTCTCCATAGTGAACACAGATGCAAAATATTCATTTAAAACCCCACCTACATCTTCTGGCTCTACACACAGATTGCCACTTTGGTCCCTAATGGGCCCTACTCTTTCCCTGGTTATCCTCTTGCCCTTAATATACTTATAAAACACCTTGGGATTTTCCTTTATTTTGCACGCCAGTGTTATTTCATGCCCCCTCTTCGCTTTCCTAATTGCTTTTTTAATACCCCCCTGCACTTTCTATACTCCTCTAGGGCTTCCACTGTTTTTAGTCCTTTGTATCTGCCAAAAGCCTCCCTTTTTTTCCTAATCCATTCTCGTATATCCCTTGACATCCAGGGTTCCCTGGGCTTGTTGGTCCCACGCTTGACCTTTACGGGAACATGTTGCCGCTGTACTCTCTCTATTTTGTTTCTGAAAGACTCCCTTTGCTCTGATGTGGATTTTCCTACAATTAGCTGATCCCAGTCCACTTTGGCCAGATCCTGCCTTATCATATTAAAATCGGCCTTCCCCCAATTTAGAACCTTTGGGCTGGATTTTGAATGATCCATGGAGTCGGGTTTGGAGGTGTGTGGGTGGTTAAATTTGCGGGGTTGGGGTTCCCGACTCCGTCCCGCCTCCAAGAGGCGGGAGAGGCCATTAAAGCCCTTAACAAGCCCTAAATTGGCTCTGTACTGCCATTTTGAAACATTTTAGCTAGTTTAACCCTTTTCCGACGTGAAGTACGCCTGGTGTGAAACACTCCAGTGAAACCTGGCGGGAGCACAAGTGGATAGCTGACTATCAGCTGCAGGTCCACTATTACAACGGAGATGTGATGAAGGTAGTAATAGTATTAGGTCTGAAAGTCGCCTCTGATGCTGCTGCATTGAATGTCTTCAGAGACTGCATGGCCTTTGCTGTGACGGACTTCGATGCAAAAAATATATATTTATTCTCTTTCTCTCTCTCTCTCGTATATTATATCCAGATCCACTCACAGCAAAAGCCAGGCAGGTCTTCTCTCACCAACAACCAGGCAGTCTCTGACCTGCAATGCAGCTGCAATGATGACATCATCAGAGGCGACTTTCAGACTGAAACCACTAATTAGTATATGGGTTCCCACATGCTGGAACTCAATTGCCCAATTAAGTGAAAATTGCATCATTCATCCACATTAATCTTGAGTCGGGGGGGGAACACGAAATGCGGATGACACGACCCCAACCCGACCCCAAGACAAAATCCAGCCCAATTATCTCCGGTCCATCTTTGTCCTTTTGCATGACTACCTTAAATCTCACCGAATTATGGTCACTGTCACCAAAATGCTCTCATACTAACACTTCTACCACTTGCCCGGCTACATTCCCTACAATTAGGTCCAGTACCGCCCCCTCTCTTGTAGGACTTTCTACATGCTGGCTCAAAAAGCTCTCCTGGATGCACTTTAAGAATTCCGCACTCTCTGAGCCTTTCACACTCTGACTATCCCAGTTAATATTGGGGAAGTTGAAATCCCCTACTATTATTACCCTATTATTTCTACACTTCTCTGAGATTTGCCTACATATCTGTTCCTCTATCTCCCCCTGACTGTTTGGGGGCCTATAGTACACTCCCAGCAAAGTGCTTGCCCCCTTTTTGTTTTTAAGTTCTACCCATATGACCTCATTAGAGGAACCTGCTAAGATATCATCCCTCCTTACAGCAGTAATTGACTCCTTGATTAATATTGCGACACCCCCTCCTCTTTTACACCCCCCTCTGTCTCGCCTGAAGATTCTATACCCCAGAATATTGAGCTGCCAGTCCTGCCCCTCCCTCAACCATGTCTCTGTGATAGCAACAATATCATACTCCCATGTGTTCATCAACACATTCAATTCATCTGCCTTACTCGCAAGACTCCTTGCATTAAAATAAATGCCATCCAGCCTTGCCATACTCCTTTGTGCCGTTACATATTTGCTCTGCCTTCCAGGTTGACTTGTTTTTTCCTCTATATTTGGCTGTGCATCACCCCCTACTATAACTCCACTCCGTATCCCATCCCCTGCCATGTTAGTTTAAACCCCCCACCCCCCCAACAGTACTAGCAAACCTCCCCGCAAGGATGTTGGTCCCGTTCCGGTTCAGGTGCAACCCGTCCGACTTGTACAGGTCACCTTCCCCAGAAGCAGACCCAGTGATCCAGGAAACTAATGCCCTCCCTCCTGCACCAACTCTTTAGCCATGCATTCATCGGGGAGGGAGCTGTTCCTTTCTTTTTCCATCTTTGTCAGCTTCCAGGAGAGCAGGAGCTAAAAAGCTGCACAAGAGTGGACAGAGAATCAGCGGTCAGTATTTCTACAGTATTTCTACATTCCAGTCATTAAAGTAAAAGTAAGGTCTCTAGTTTGGAGTAAGTAGTGTTTAAAGGGAAGTAAGGTCCCTAGTGTATTTAACATTCTTTAATTTAACGGGAGTAAATTAAGGGTAGGACATGGCAGGGCAGCTCGGCAACGTGGAGTGCTCCTCTTGTGCTATGTTGGAAGTCAGGGACACTTTAGGTGTCCAGGGCGAACACATGTGCAAGAAGTGTCTCCAGCTGCAGCTACTCGAAATCCGCGTTTCGGAGCTGGAGCTGCGGCTGGAGTCACTGTGGAGCATCCGCAAAGCTGAGACCTTCGTGGATAGCACGTTTAACAAGGTGGTCACACCGCAGGTAAAGAGTGCACAGGCTGACAGGAAATGGGTGACCACCAGACAGAGTAAAAGAACTAGGAAGGTAGTGCAGAAGTCCCCTGGGTCCATCTCCCTCTCCAACAGATTTTCCGTTTTGGATACTGATGGGGGAGAGGGTTTCTCAGGGGAATGCAGCAAGAGCCAAGTCTGTGGCACTACGACTGGCTCAGCTGCACAGGAGGGGAGAAAAAAGCATGGGAGAGCAATAGTGATAGGGGATTCTATCGTAAGGGGAACAGATAGACGTTTCTGTGGCCGCAGACGTGACTCCAGGATGGTATGTTGCCTCCCTGGTGCCAGGGTCAAGGATGTCACTGAACGGCTGCAGGGCATTCTGAAGGGGGAGGGCAAACAGTCAGAGGTCGTGGTTCACATTGGTACCAACGACATGGGTAGAAAGAGGGATGAGGTCCTGCAACAAGAATTTAGGGAGCTAGGTAGCAGATTAAAAAGCAGTACAGAAACCTGCTGCAAAATAAGGTTGACTTTCTTCTGAAATTTATGCCATCCAACAGAGCTTTCGAAGGACTGGCAGAACTCATTCCACTTTTAACTGGTGCTCTGTTGATATATTAGATGGATTTCCCCTGCAACTCATTACCATTGCATTTTGAAGCCAAAATGCTTAAGGGCTACGTTATTCAAATACTGATATCTGGAGAAACAGAGTTAACGTTTCAGGTCAATGACCCTTCGTCAGAACTGGAAAAAGCTGGAGATGGAACAGGTTTTTCAGCAAGTGCAGGGCAGGGAAAGGGGGGAGGGGAGGAAAGAACAAAAGTAGAGGGGAATCCTCGGTTGAGGAAAAAGGAAGACATGTCGGAAGCACTAGTATGAAAGGTGGCATCGTCAGAGCAGATGCAGCGGAGACGGAGAAACTGGGAGAATGGAATAGAGTCCTTACAGGAAGCAGGGTGGGAGGAAGTGTAGTCCAGGTAGCTGTGGGAGTCAGTAGGCGTGTAGTGAATGTTTGTCAATAGCCTATCCCCAGAGATGGAGACAGAGAAGTCGAGGAAGGGAAGGGAAGAGTTGGAGATGGACCAGGTGAAGGTGAGGGAAGGGTGGAAATTGGAAGCAAAGTGAATGAAATTTTCTAGTTCAGGGCGAGAGCAGGAAACAGCACCGATATAGTCATCAATGTACCGGAAAAAGAGGTGAGGGAGGGGACCTGAGTAGGACTGGAACAAAGAATGTTCCACACATCCCACGAAAAGGCAGGCATAGCTAGGACCCATGCAGGTACCCATAACAACACCTTTAATTTGGAGGAAGTGAGTGGAGTCAAAGGAGAAGTTGTTCAATGTGAGAACAAGTTCAGCCAGGCGGAGGATGGTGGTGGTGGATGGGGACTGGTTGGGCCTCTGTTCAAGGAAGAAGCGGAGCGCCCTCAGGCCATCCTGGTGGGGGATGGAGGTGTAGAGGGATTGTACGTCCATAGTGAAAAGGAGACGGTTGGGGCCAGGAAACTGTTAAAGTGGCGGAGGGCGTCGGAAGAGTCGCGGATGTAGGTGGGAAGAGACTGGACAAGGGGAGAAAAAATTGAGTCAAGATAGGAAGAGATAAGTTCCGTGGGGCAAGAATAGGCTGAAATGATGAGTCTACCAGGGCAGTCCTGTTTGTGGATCTTGGGAAGGAGGTAGAAGCGGGCTGTGCGGGGTTGGGGAACTATGAGGTTGGCGGCCGTGGAGGGAAGATCTCCAGAGGAGATGAGGTCAGTGACGATCTGGGAAACGGTGGCTTGATGTTCAGTAGTGGGGTCATGTTCCAGGCGGAGGTAGGAGGAGGTGTCGGAGAGTTGCCGTTCAGCCTCCGCTAGGTAGAGGTCGGTTCGCCAAACAACAACAGCACCATCCTTGTCAGCAGGTTTAATGACAATGTTGGGGTTGGATCTGAGAGAATGGAGTGCTGCAAGTTCAGAGGGAGGTAGGTTGGAGTGAGCGAGGGGAGCAGAGAAATGGAGACGGCCGATGTCACGCTGGCAGTTTGCAATGAAAAGATCTAGAGAGGGTAAGAGGCCAGAGGAAGGGGTCCAGGTAGAACAAGAATTCTGAAAACAGGAGAAAGGGTCAGCTGTGCGGGGGGAAGACTCCTGGCCAAAGAAGTGGGCACGGAGACAAAGGCGGCAGAAAAAGAGCTCAGCATCATGCCGAGCTCGAAATTCATTGAGATGGGGGCGTAAGGGGATGAAGCTCAGGCCTTTGCTGCGGACTGATCATTCGGGATCAGAGAGGGCAAGGTCAGAGGGGATAGTGAAAACACGGCAGGGGGTGAGATTGGAAGAAGAGATTGGGTCAGAGGAAAGTGAAGGGGAAGAAGGTTCCGGAGGGGTGTTGGTGTCCAAGAGTTGTTGAAGCTTGCGATCCTTGACACCTGAAAGGAAGAAAAAGGAAGAAAAAAACGACTCTTCCCTTCCCTTCCCCGACTTCTCTGTCTCCATCTCTGGGGATAGGCTATTGACAAACATTCACTACAAGCCCACTGACTCCCACAGCTACCTGGACTACACTTCCTCCCACCCCGCTTCCTGTAAGGACTCTATTCCATTCTCCCAGTTTCTCCGTCTCTGCTGCATCTGCTCTGACGATGCCACCTTCCATACTACTGCTTACATGTCTTCCTTTTTCCTCAACCAAGGATTCGCCTCTACTATGGTTGACATGGCCCTTGACCGTGTCCGTTCTATTTCCCGCACTTCTGCTCTCACCCCTTCCCCTCCCTCCTGGAACCATGATAGGGTTCCCCTTGTCCTCACCTTTCACCCCACCAGCCTCCACATTCAAGGGATCATCCTCCGTCATTTCCGCCACCTCCAGCATGATCCCACCACCAAACACATCTTCCCCTCACCTCCCCTTTTAGCATTCCGAAGTGACCGCTCCCTCCACGACACCCTGGTCCACTCCTCTATCACCCCCAACACCCCTTCCCCTTCGCCCGGCACCTTCCCGTGCAAGCGCAGGAGATGCAACACCTGCCCTTTTACTTCCTCCCTTCCCACTGTCCAGGACCCCAAACACTCCTTCCAGGTGAAACAACGATTTACTTGTACTTCTTGCAATTTAGTATACTGTATTCGCTGCTCACGATGCGGTCTCCACTACATTGGGGAGACCAAACGCAGATTGGGTGACCGCTTTGTGGAACACCTCCATTCAGTCCATAAGGGTGACCCCGAGCTTCCGGTCGCCTGTCACTTTAATTCTCCACTCCACTCCCACTCAGACCTCACCGTCCTTGGCCTCTTACACTGTTCCAATGAAGCTCAACGTAAGCTCGAGGAACAGCACCTCATCTTTTGATTAGACACTTTACATCCTTCTGGACTCAACATCGAGTTCAACAATTTCAGACCATAACCTCTGCCCACATCATTTTTTTCCTTTTTTTCCCCTTTTTTTCTCTCTCTCACATGGCAGCTGTCTTTCATTCTGCCAGTCTTCATCTAGAGCCATCTTTTGTTTCTTAACTTGTCCCATTACCATCTCCTTTTGCCTTGCACCAGCATCCCTTCTGTCTCTTAATCTCTCCTGCCTTCTATCCTATCACAGACCTTCCCTTTTGTTCTTTCCTCCCCTCCCCCCTTTCCCTGCCCCTACACTTGCTTAAAAACCTGTTCCATCTCCAGCTTTTTCCAGTTCTAACGAAGGGTCATCGACCTGAAACGTTAACTCTGTTTCTCTCTCCACAGATGCTGCCTGACCTGCTGAGTATTTCCAGCATTTTCTGTTTTTATTTCAGATGTCCAGCATCCGCAGTATTTTGCTTTTGTACTGATTTCTGGAGGTCACTGTCACATAAACATAAGCTCCATGTAAAAGAAAACCTTTGTCATTCATCAATTAATAGTCCAAAAGATCCACAAAAATACTTTGCATGGAAATGTTACAACTTATGAAACATTCACAAGGATGTTTCATAAGTTTTATGTTGTGGAAAGCATTCACCTGTATTGCAATTGACTTCAAAGCAAATGGCTCTCAGGCATTAGTGTGGAGCAGTGCAGCATTGTGAAGTTAGGGTGCGGATTTATGCCTACAATAGCTCACACACTAAGGCCGTATTTTTCCGGGGTCTGTGCCGGCACGAACAGAGGCGGGTCGGGTGGGAAAGTTGAAATATCTTGGAGCGGGTCGGGAACTCGCCGTCATCCCGCCCCCACACGCCTTTCCCTCGGGCGGGTTTGCCGGAGCGGCAGCGACCCAAACGGCAGAGGCGGGCGACCCAATTTAAAGGATTATTAGCTTGTTGTCAGACCCTTTAGAGTCTTTTTAGCCTTACCTTTCAAATTTCACTGGAGACCCACGGGACTCGCACTGCTCAGGAACCATGTCTGTCAACCTGAGGCAGGAGTTCAGTGGCCATTCATCCAGTTGATTAATTGACAGCATCAAATGTAGTATAAAAGCTCCCACTTCACAGCTGATCACTTTCCTCAGATAGAAGCTGTTGCTGACTGCATTGCCAGCACAGATTGAGCTTTCTGCAGGCTGCAAGTCTTTCCAGCAAAGTCTCCATCCATTGTCACCTCATTGGAAGAACCTCTCTCACCATTGACAGATTGCTTCAGTCAACTCTACTTCACCTGCCATGTATTCCATCAACATGGCTGCCATTTATACTGTCTCACCTTGGTCCTCAGAATCTGACCACGATGAGTCCCAACACCAGCAGCACCAGGCACACCAGCAGCACCAACAACAACACCATCAACCTTCTTCGCAATCACCTGATGCTGCACAGGACAGACGGCATCAGCACCCGAGCACATTGCTGCCCGGGAGGCCAGGGATGGCCTCAACATGGCCAGATTTACTTAACTTTATGCTGTACACCCATGACTGCCACATGATGCGTCAGGTTGGCACTACCCCACACCAACACCGTAAAGCATCCCTACAATGACCAAGCCATTCCTTTCACACTCACCACCATTGCTGCAGGTACCGTTATGTCTCACCATTCACTGCAACTCACTAAGCCACTTCCGAAGGTGCACACAAATCTGTCCAAGACCTGAAAGTGTTGAAAATAAGGATTTTTATGTTTGACAGCACATTAACGGAAACTTTACATAAACATTGGATAGAACACCCAAGTGGCTACCCTTGTGAATCTACTTGTGTGTCATCTTTCTCTTCCGCATGATTCTACGATGTGCTACCCCTGTGGCTTCAGCAGAGGTAGAGGCAGCCTGCTCACTTCCCTGCTGACAAGGGGCTGGAGAGCACCTTGCTGCACATCAGTGGGGCCATGAGGACCCATGTCTACGCTGACATCCCTCCTAGAGAGGAGGTCTATGAACCTCTACCATCTATCCTCCATAGATAGCCATCTATTCTCCATAGAGATCATGTGCTCCTGTGAGTGGCGCATTAACTACTCCATGTAAGTGCCATCCTATCCATAGAGGAGCCTACAGTCGCCATCGCCTGCGACACGGTGGTGCTCATGTTGGAGATGAACTCCTCCATTCTCTGAACATTTGCAGACATTGTGCTCGCAAAACTTCTGAGCCCCCTGCACTTCTTCCTGCACCTCCAAGATCGCGCTCTTTCTGGATGGCCCACGAGGCTCAGCGTCTGCATGCAGCTGAGCAGAGCTAGGAGGGTCCTGCACCTTCCGGCGAGGACTCTCCACTGCTGTTCTTGTGTCCACCATCTGATCTTGCTCACTTGTGAGTTGCGATACACCAGGTGACAACACTACTCTATGTCGCATGGGACCCACCCAGGTGTGCATATCTGCGCTGGTGCTGGGTGCGGTTATGTCTGGTGACGGTGCGCCCTCAGAGGCTGGAGGCTCCTCTGAGGAGTTGTCTTCCTCTTCCTCCTGGACAGTGGGGTGGGGGGCTCTTGATGGACCTGTGGGAGAGTAAGGAGATGAGTTAGATATGTCATATGAAGAATGGGTACAGATACCATTATGCACATGATGACCATTCAATGG
The DNA here is from genome assembly GCA_030390025.1 of Squalus acanthias. Lineage (NCBI taxonomy): Eukaryota > Metazoa > Chordata > Chondrichthyes > Squaliformes > Squalidae > Squalus > Squalus acanthias. The sequence goes on along the minus strand of CM059438.1, from coordinate 21,915,301 downwards.
CTGCTGACATCAATCAGCATATGAGTGACTGATGTATGCCTTGTAGCTGTATGATATGTAATTCTGTCACCAGGTTGCTGAGATGTCCCCCTCTCTCCATCTCCCACCTCCAGCTGGTAGGCAACTCCAGATATTTCTAAAGCAGCCTCCTCTGCTGTTGTAGGGTTTGCAAATGATGGAGGGTTACCGCTGGTTCTCTCCCTCTCCCTCTTATTTTGGGCTCTCTTTTCCTGCAAGGAGGGAAAGAAGAGAAAGTTGAGTGAGAGTGATGGAATGAGTGTAAGGAATGGATGGGTTAGATCTTTAGAGGGAGACTATGATGGAGTGGGGTGCCAAAGCCAAGTGGCCTTCTTGGTGTGAGTAAGGATGTGCAAGAGTAGGGTTGGGAAGGCAGAGTGATGGGGATGTGATGAGAGGCACAGCATGATGAAGTTGAGTGTGGCTTTGCACTCACATTTCCTGATCTAATGAGATCATTGAAACGTTTGCGGCACTGCACCCAGGTCCTCCTGACCACATCCCTGCTGTTGACCTCCTCTGCAATCTCCAACCAGGCTGATTCTGTCTCCTGGGGAGGTCTCTCCCGCCCATTGGAAGGAAGGAGGACCTCCCTGCGTGCTCTGATTCCATCCACAAGCATATGGAGGGAGTCATCAAAGAATCTGGGTGCAGCCCTCTGCCTCTGTGCAGTAATTTCCAGAGTGTTTGCATCCAATGCTGTAGTACACTGACTGCACTATTTTAGATTAATCTTTAAATGTCATGTGACCATGGCCTCTTTAAATATCCTGGCTGAAAACGCATCATGGATGACGTCAGCAGACTCGCACCATTTCATTGGGCAGGGTAACGCGCAGGGCGGGCTTAATAGGCCCTACTGACGTAAAGTCGTTTTGTGGAGCGGGATGGAAGCAGCAACGGGGTCACGACCCGCCATGGCAACCGCCTGCACCCGACCTGCCCAGGTAGGCAACATTCCGGCCTAAGTTCTCAATCCCAGCTGCATGGTCAGTGAGAGATGCACAATGAAGGCCTTGCCCTTCCTCAAGTGTAGGAGAGAAAACTTGAGAGCAAAGCATGCAAGGTTACCTTCAGTCACTTCCTCACAATCTGTTGTAGGGTAGCATCAGCAATGGCCTGAAAACTGTTGTCAGCCAAAGATGGTGCATGGTGCAGAGACTTGCAGAGAGAAAGGGTGGAAAAAAAATTTAGGAGGTGGGAAGGTGATTTGTTGTGCTTATCATGGCATGGGCTGTCAATCCTGGGGAATGTTCTAAGCATCCAATGTCAGCATCAAGCACTCCCAGGTCAGGTATATCAAAATGAGATGCAGAATAAAGCTCCCTCTGACTCAGCCATATTTTTGACTCCAAACACAGCAACAGGGTGATATTTCTATTTCCCACACCAGCCATCCTTGTGATTTAAGAAAAGGACTCAACAGCATTATATTCACCTGTGTAATCCAGTTCCCCCCTTCTCAATAACAAATGTTTGACTTGTTATTGAGTTCAGTTTCAAAGCCAGTAAATTTAAGGTATTTGTGAAGCTGAAAATCCTTCCTAAATTGCTAGGGAACACTGATGCTTCCTCCTTCATCACCACAACTGTATCAGCAGGTAGATGGATTATTTCTCACCTTTACACTGGAAAGGATAAGATTCAGAGACCCTTGTCAGCCTAGAAACACTGCCAGAGAAAACAGGTGCATCATCGAACAGGAGACGTACAGAGAAAAGAGAGGTACACTTGCTGCTTAGATTTCCAGGTATTATATTCCCAACAGCTCCAGACACACATGCACAATTTACTTGTAGCTTTTATGCAGTGGTTACAGTCATAAATGGCAATTACTTGGATACCACCCACCACATTTCCCATATTACAACAGTGACTACGCTCCAAAAAATGTACTTCATTGGCTGTAAAGCGCTTTGAGGCGTCCGATGGTCGTGAAACCTGATAGAGTTCTTTGAGGAAGTGACAAATATGGCAGATGGGGGAAATGCAGTGGATGTGATATACATGGGCTTTGACAAGGTACCACACAGGGGACCACTGGAGAAGATTAAGAGGTATGAAATTAGGGGGAGGGTAGTAAATTGGACTAAAAACTGGTTACAATGGAGGAAACAGAGAGTAGGGGGTAAGGGCAATTTCTCAGAGGGGTTGGAATTGGGTAGTGGTGCCCCACAAGTTTCTGTTCTGACACCGCTTCTGTTCATGTAATATATGTGGGTAAAACAAATGAAGGACAGAGACACAATGAGTTGCTAGTCCATGTGCTTGCTTTATTAGGCCAGAGCGAACTGAGCATGCTCATACCAAACCATGTGATAATACATTACAGTTCACTATGTACATCAATGATTTGGATATAGGACTAGAGGGAATGGTGTCCAAATTTGCTGATGTTACTAAAATTGGAGGCATAGTAAATCATTCTGAAGACCAAAAAAAGCTGCAAGAAGATATTGCTAAAATGATGGAATAGGCAAAAAAGTGACAGATGGAATTCAACGTCAGTAAATACTAGGTGGCACATTTTGGTAATAATTGTACATTGAATGGGGGACAGCTGGGCAGAGCATTAAGATTTTGGGGTTCAGGTTCAGAAGACATTAAAAGCAGCACTTCATGTGGAAAAGGCCATATAAAAGCAAACGGAATACTGGATTTTATGGCAAGAAGTATAGCACATAAAAGTTAAGATGCAATATATAAAACTTAGTCAGACCACAGTGGAGTACAGTACAGGTTCACTAAGATGCTGTCTGAGATGAGGAAATACAAATACGAAGACTTGAAAAACTGTGGCTGGTTTCTTTAGTACAGAGGAGATTCATGGGCGATTTGATAGTGATATTTAAAATTATGAAGGGATGGGACAGACTAGATAGAAGCAGATGGTTTCCAGTTATTGAAGGGTTTAGAAGAAAGGGACATAGATAAAAGATTAAATGTAAGAGATTTAGAACAGATTTGAGGCTGTAGAATGCACTACCAGAGTTAATGATTGAAGCAGAGACAATTACAACATTTAAGAATAGGTTAGATAGATGGTTGAAGGAAAGGGGAATGAAGGAATATGGGAACAGGATGGGACTACTGCTCATGTGGCAGGTTAACACCAGCACGAACTGGTTGGGCCGAACGGCCTGTTTCCATACTGTAATTTCTATGTAATTCTATTGAGCAGTCACGTTGCTGTGAAGAGATTTCCATTTGCACCAACGCTAACGTTGTAGTGTAAATCCAGAATCAGGGCCCAACCTGAGTGAAACTCCCGAGAGGATAAGATCTCATTCTGCTTCACCCTAGGGTCATTCTTGGCTTTAACTCTGGATTTATACTGCAAAACATTCGTATCAGAGCAAAACAAAATCTCGTTGCACCACTGCTACAGATGTAGTATACATGGAGCCTGAAATTTGGACCACATTGAGACACTTCTGCGAGTTACCTTATTACCAGTAGTTACCACATAAATACAATAATACTGATCCATATATAACATCTCAGGACTTTGACCTATCATAGCATGCCTCTGATTATCTTGGTTGGAATTATAGTGAATTACTGAAAAGATCTTTTGATAACTGCACAAGTAATGAATATAAGAGATCACTCTATGTTTCCTGGAAATTTGCAGAGGTCATAAACATCCATGGTTGTTTTTCAAATCCAAGTGTTCTTCTCTCATTTGCATTAATCTAATATTAAGCCCCATTTGCATTTCTTATCCAGAAATAATAATATCAGACTATTGCGCTAAATCGTCTTTATAAACATCTATTATACAGCTTTGTTGTTGAATGGTGCATAGGGCACGGGTAAGGAAATGGTCGCTGACAGAGTTAATCAAGATAATAATATTAAAAAGCACAAGGTCACAAGACTAAACTGGTCAGGCTCGGGATATATTGCAGAAACCTAGGCAGCGGTTAACACAGTCACGGTTTGACAATATGTTTAACTGGAGAGTCAGTTCTACAATGAACACTATTGCATTATTGAAATCAAATGCTTTCTTCAGACAGCTTTTCATAAAAAGAAGTTTTAAACGGCAGGGCGGTTTTCACTGACATTCCATGATGCAAACAGGAAGAAGAGGGTAATTCTAAAGGTAACACAATAAGATTCTGTAACAGTCACAGGAGTATCAGTTACTATAGGCTGATCTGTAGAGCTGAGGGGCTTAAGATGAGGATTACTGCCTATTTACTCGGTGTCATGCAGAGGAGATTCCGATCACTGCAGGCCCTATTTAATCCAAGTAAGAGTGTGCATTACTCAGAGAGATCAGTGAAAAATGCAACGGACACTTTTAAATAGGCTGTCACAGAAAAAATACAAAGCTTTCCAGAAGATTTTTATTTTAGGGATTGCTTGAAGATATCTTAATCATTGCCCTAAATTAGCTATTAACCCTAATTATTAATGTAATACATTGAGACTAAATATATAACTTTTTTATTGACCAAACATTTAAGCACATCCTTACAATCCAATTTAATCTGATCCAATTTTCTTTAAGTCTACCTATACATTAAGACTTTGACATTTATGTCACGACAATGCTAAAACAAACTTTAAATCCTCAGCCATTGGCTCAATAATTACTCCAACACTAAAACTGTAATCCCATCTCCTTATGCTAAACCCAGACTTTTAACCTATAACTTAAACCTTGACCCTATTTCAGAATCTGAAGCTTTAACCCTCAATTTACCTTGAACCTAACACCAAATTAGATCCAAACAGTGTATTTTGTAACCCCCCCAAAAAATGTAGTTCACCACACCATGGAAAGGCTTTTCTGTGGAAAGTAACAAAAGTAAAAGAACAAGGACAACAATAAACAATAACAAAACGTCATTACTAGCATCAATCAGGACAACATTGCACTGCAGATGGCACTCGTCGTGAAATGTTCATTCTTGAAAGTTTGCATAAGTTTAACAGCTCAACAAACTGACTGAGCTTTTCACAGATGATTGTGAGGAACTGATGGATTTAAGATTTGGAATACACACATCTATTTAAGAAAAATCTGCACACACGGTGTACATTTTTCTTTCTATAATATAATTAGCCGTTCTGATAGAGCTGGGAAATAGTCAGCAGAGATGCCAAGGTCAGTAGAGCACAGATAAGAATGTTAGGGCCTTTTGGGACTGGACAGGACTTGTTGCAAAGGGATCAAGGCCAGGATGGAACCTGAGGAATAGGGAGGCAGGGTTTGCCGGGGGCTAGAAGGCAGCAGCAGGTGTAGCACCCTTCCTCGCAATGTGAATATACAGTGAACCCCCAATATTAGTACCATTCATTGAAAAATTAAAACAGTAATACTTCGATCATATAGCCACCACCTCTAGGCTTCTGCACGTCTTATAAATTGTTTTTTTTTAAGTATCATTGATATAATGTTTGCAATGACACCAGTATTGGGACTTCAATCTATATACATATTGGTGGGAGCTCCGCATTCACCATTGCCTCCGGCCTTGATTTGTTCCCTCAGCAGCGGCAATGTTAAGAAGCAGTGACGTTTGGGACCAAAACGCAATGGTGAAGTCTAGAAATAGGAAGCCACGGCGGCAAAGTGCGGGCCCTAAAGCCAGCAAAGAATGGTCCCTGCAGCCAGGGAATGGTCCCTGAAGCTGGGGGAGGCAGAAGCAGCCCAATAATGATGAAACTGTCGATTGAACAAAAAAGCTACGCCAAGAAGTGTTTTTGTGACTGGAAAGCTGTTTCCAGTTGGGTTCCGCAGGGCTCAGTACTAGGCCCCTTGCTTTTTGTTGTATACATCAATGATTTAGACTTCAGTGTAGGGGGCATGATTAAGAAGTTTGCAGATGATACAAAAATTGGCCGTGTGGTCGATAGTGAGGAAGAAAGCTGTAGATTGCAGGAAGATATCAATGGACTGGTCAGGTGGGCAGAAAAGTGGCAAATGGAATTCAATCCAGAGAAGTGTAAGGTAATGCATTTGGGGATGGCTAACAATACAAGGAATTAGGCAATAAATGGTAGAATATTTAGAAGTGTAGAGGAACAGAAGGACCTTGGAGTGGATGTCCACAGATCCGTGAAGGTAGCAGGACAGGTAGATAAGGTGGTTAAGAAGGCATACGGGATACTTTCCTTTATTAGCCGAGGCATAGAATATAACAGCAGGGAGGTTATGCTTGAACTGTATAAAACACTAGTTAGGCCACAGCTAGAGTACTGCTTACAGTTCTGATCATCACATTACAGGAAAGATGTGATTGCACTAGAGGGGGTGCAGAGGAGATTTACAAAGATGTTGCCAGGACTGGAGAATTTTAGCTATGAGGAAAGATTGGATAGGCTGGGGTTGTTTTCTTTGGAACAGAGGAGGCTGAGGGGAAACTTAATTGAGGTGTATAAAATTATGAGATGCCTAAATAGAGTGGATAGGAAGGACCTATTACCCTTAGCAGAGAGGTCAATAACCAGGCGGCAAAACTTAAAATAATTGGTAGAAGGATTAGAGGGGAATTGAGGAGAATTTTTTTCACCCAGAGGATGGGGTGGGGAGGGGTCTGGAACTCACTGCCTGAAAGGGTGGTAGAGGCAGAAACCCTCATTGCATTTAAAAAGTACTTGGATATGCACTTGAAGTGCCGTAACCTACAAGGCTACGGACCAAGAGCTGGAATGTGGGATTCGGCTGGATGGCTCTTTTTTGGCCGGCACAGACACGATGGGCCGAATGGCCTCCTTCTGTGCTGTGAATTTCTATGATTCTAAGAATAAACAATCTATCAGGAGATCCAGTGAATAGTAATCATCCAGTGATTAGAGGTGATTGCCAGTCTATCAACACCCCAAGGAGAGAATCAATGTGCAGCATTCAGAGAGACAGGGAACAAGTATGGTTTCAATCTCATTTTACAGTGAAATGTAAGACAAAAAACAGGAAATGAGATAACTGCACATCATAGACGCAGATGAGTAAGATTATGAATATACATACAGAGTGAGATCGGAGGAGATATGAAAAAAACAATTCCAAAGAAGTATTTTGTGTAGATGAAGATTAATGGCCACATCGATGTTATGTTTCAGCTAGATGTGGATCTATGTGCAATCCAGTCTCACTCAAAAATACACAAAAGATGTTCTCTAACTCTAAAGGAGTAAGCTTAGTGGAAGCTGTATCATGGATCCTTGATATACCCAATAGGGAAATGTAGAATGAAAAATACCAGGAAAGGAATTGCACTGAGTCTTGAATTCCACCTTTAGGTAAAGATGTTGTACAATTGCTGAGTGCAGAAACTTATCAAAAATGAAACAACTTTCATTTATATAGCGCCTTTAACATAAAAACTGTCCCAAGCTGCTTCACAGAAGCATAATCAGACAAAAATTCACACTGAGCCAAAGAAGGCAATATTAGGAAGAGTGACTAAAAGCTGGATCAAAGAGGTAGGTTTTAAGGAGTGTCTTAAAGGAGGAAAGAGAGGTAGAGAGGTTTAGGGAGGGAATTTCAGAGCTTTGGGTCTACACAGCTGAAGGCACAGCCACCAATGGTGGGACGAAGGAAATGGGAGATGCACAAGAGGCCACAGCTGGAATTACATAGAGTTCTCACGGGGTTGCAGGGCTGAAGAGGTTACGGAGTATGGGAGGGGCGAGACCATGAAGGGATTTGAACACAAGGATGAGAATTTTAAATTGATCGTTTTGCGAACTGGGAGCCAAAGTAAGTCAACGAGCTCAGGGGTGATGGGTGAGTGAGTTTTGGATCAGCTGAAGTTTACGGGAGGCCAACCAGAATAGTCGAGTATGGAGGTGACAAAGGCATGGGTGAGGATTTTGTCAGCAAATGGGCTAAGGCAAGGACAGAGATAGGCAATGCTATGGAGCTGGAAGTAGGAGTCTTCGTGATGAAGAGGATATGCGGTCAGAAGCTTAGCTTGGGATCACATAGTATGGCAAGGTTGTGAACAGTTGGCTTCACTCTGAGATAGCGGCTGCGGAGGAAGATGGAATCAGTGGTAAGGGTACAGAGTTTGTGGGGAGGGCCAAATATGATGGCTTTGGTCTTTCCAATGTTTCACTCAAGGAAATTGCGTCTCCGCCAAGTTTGGATGTCGGACAGCAGGCTAACTACACAGAGACAGTGGGGGGAGGGGGGTGTCGAGATAGGTGATGGAGGTAGAGCTGGTGTCGTCAGCATACATGTGGAATCTAAAACCATGTCTTCGAATGTTGTCGCTGAAAAAGGGTGATGTGCCTTCTCTCTGAACCATTGCAGTTCTCCTGGTGATTGTAATCTTACAATGGTACCTGCCAGTTTGACAGTTTCAATAGGTAAATGTAAATGAGTCCCAAATGATGTATTAATGCCCGTCATGCAATTTCCCAGGATTCCCACTGGGATAGCGTTATTTCATCTGTCACATCGCTAGGTGTTGATGGAAGTGCTTTTAAAGAGCAGTGCCTGAAGACTGTAAGGAGAATTTGCACTGTTTTTTCTGTTTCTTCTTGTCACTTAGCTGTTAAAGTTCCTTTGTGCCCACTGTTAGGTCACTATCATTTTTACCCAAGCTCATTAATAGTAGCACAGTGTTTCCCATGAGAATCCCCCTCCCTGTATTTGTGTTTTTGAGAAGAAGGTGATCAAACAGATCTGCAAGGCAGATTGCACCAGACATCTTCTGAGCCCATGCACCAGCACCCTCACACCCACATTTCCAGAGTGAGGCACACATACCTCAGTAGGTCAGAGGTGCAATGCTTGCACTTGCTGCAATTCACAAGGGAGGCTGTGACTGAGTAATGTTGCATGCTGAAAAGTGATCTGCAGCCAAAGTCATCCATAGGCACATGGCAGACAGTGGATCTGAACGTCAAAATAGCCCTTAACTTCAAGGTGCAACAGACAGCATCAGCCACGTTAGTCAATTTGTTTTACATAGATATTTAAAGCAAGTGATGGATTCTGTTATGAATTAGACTTTGCCGTAGATACCTTCCAGGGTTAAGTGGCATCAGTTGCTGCTGTAAGCAGTCTGGGCATCTTGTGGGAGAAATTTAACATTGGCGGGGAAGCAAAATGGATGGTATCTCATCTGCCGCCGGTTATACGCTCAGCCCGATATTCAGTTCCATTGAAGTCAATGGAACTGAATATCGGACCGGACATATAATGGGCAGTATCACATCTACCCATTTTGCATTCCCGTCGAAGTCGAAGCTCACCCCACTTAAGTTTATGGGAGTTGATTCATACTGTCCTATATCTACTTGTACAAAAGTGTAACCTTGGGATGTAACAATAGCATCCCTTGCGATCTGAACCGTATATTTGTGTCTTTTGCACAAAATTCTTTATCAATCTTTCTGAAGGCAGATCGAGTTAACATTAGATGAGGCAAAGTTTGGTTTGAATCATAAACTGCTTTTTTCCAAAATAGACCGAGCAATAGATATGATCAGGGTCCCTTATTTAAATCAGTACAACTTATATTCACATAATGGTACAAAATAAAGAACACATGATGCTACTTCCACTTATGTGGGTCATCTTACTTAATTTAACAGAATAATCCCTCTAAATCAGTCTTGCAGCCCAATGCAGACCCACTACCCCAGCAGTTTCCTCGCCTTTGCTGTATTCCTACATGTGCATGTGTCTGTGTTCTGTTCTTAAAAGCCTCCCTCGCTGTGTCAAAAAGCCTGTCCTTCTCATAGACTGACAGAGATCAAAGGGTTTTCCTGCACCCAGACATACTAATGAATCACTTCTTGTTTAGTCTGTGGGAGGAGCATTTCCCATTAGTATATTCATCACCTTTCGTCTCAATGCCTTTTTAATTTTGTGAAAATACACTTTGCTTTTAAAATTCCAGCATTGAAATTTACTCTTTTTGCAATTAAAGATTTTAAGACCTTTGTTAACTAATTTTTTCATGTTTTACTGTTTTTGAAAGGAAAACATGACAATGTTTGCATAACGCGCAGATTAATGTACAGACAAACTGGGATTATAAAATTCTTTTGCAGTTGTTGCAGTTGAAATAAATTGGCACATATAAACCTGGAAACTATACTGCGCATTATTATCATACAAATGCTTATTGTGCTCATAACAAATTTGTTTATCTGCTATTTTAATGGAGACATTAATCCATTTAAAATCAAATTAGGGTGCAGTATTATCAACAAATATGAGAATATTGAAATCTCATTGAAATGTATAAAATTCTTAGAGGGCTTGACAGGGTAGATGCTGAGCAGCTGTTTCCCCTGGCTGGAGAGTCCGGAACTAGGGATTATAGCTCGGAATAAGGGGTCGGCCATTTAGGACTGAGATGAGGAGAAATTTCTTCACTCAGAGGGTGGTGAATCTTTGGAATTCTCTACCCCGGAGGGCTGTGGATGCTCAGTGGTTGAGTATATTCAAGACAGAGATCGATAGATTCTTGGGCACTAAGGGAATCAAGGGATATGGGGATAGGGCAGGAAAGTGAAGTTGATGTACAAGTTCAACCATGATCTTATTGAATGTCGGAGCAGGCTTGAAGGGGCGTATGGCCTACACCTGCTCCTAGTTCTTATGTTCTTTTGGTGCAGTATCATTTCCAGGCTATAATTAGTTAAGTACACAACTGCATTAAACAAGTTCCCAGAGACAAAATCTTGAGGTTGTGTTTTTTGCAAAACAAAAATAAAAGGAAAAAAAGCAGGTGCATAAAAAAACAATTGATTGCATTGTGAATAGGAGACATGGGCCCCAAAATTGCTCATCCATTCCACACAGACATTACTCATCTGCACAATGCTTGTTGTGGCCTTGTTTATGGGCTGAGCCTCTGTCCTCCACAAATAAGAGCACTGATGTAGAGAGGCGAGACCCAGGGTGGGGACTCTGTATGCCAGGAGGTCCCGCTTCTTCAGCCTCAAAGGAGCCCTTCAATTTTGAGGCCGGTACACCAAGTGACATATGGCATACTGGCCTCCTGAGTGGAAGAAGTGAGGCCCCACCAGGGGAACACAGCCCTGGATCATGAGCTGGATCCTAAAAATCACAGGGAAGGAATATTTTAGAAAATGTTAAAAGTGGCCCCTCTGACACAAGGAGCTGCTGAGGCCATGATCTGCAGCTTTCTGTGGGCGGGGAAGGAAACCTGACACTCCTCTCCCACCTGCCCCCCCGCCCCCCTCATCCACCCACCCCCAGGCAGGACAAATTCTGCTGGCAATTCTGACAAATTCAGCAGCGGGTACCACAGATGTATTCCCATATCACTAAAGTCTTGCTCCTGGAGGCTCCTTCACCTGACCCCTGAACTTTGGTGGGGTCAGCAGTAGAGTTCAACAGTGGGCACGATCTTGCTGTAATTGCTGGGATCGTGCCCCCATGGTTTTCTGAGCCATGATATGGCGTGGACCACCACCCTCAACCATCATTACAGAATGTATGAATCACTTCCTGGCCCACAAGCAGTGCTGGAAAAGCACTTACCTGCTGGATCTGGCAGCTCCGCCTCCCTTTAGCTGCCGGGTTTCCTGAGCCCTGGGAAAACCAGCCGGCCAGCGTTAAGTTTAAATAGCTGCCAAAATCCGAGGAACGGTGACTCATTTAAACACTGTAATCACAGACCCGCCTCTCCAGAGTAGGTTACTCGGATGCCCCCAAACCGACTATGGTTAAACCAGAAGTAGGCGCGTTCGGGGCGGGTTTCAAATTTATACTGATTTAATCCACCCCCCCCCCACCGACCTTTTCCTGCCCATCGAGGGGTGTTAAAATTGTGGAGGGTGTGGGGGGGCGGTGGTAGGTTAAAATATCAGGAATGTTAAATCCGACCACAACCCGCCTCCAACTTACAGTTTTAATGGAGGCGGGTTTGGGTGCGGCCAAGTAACCCAATGTCGAGAGGCGGGTTCGTCATTATCATATGTAAATGAGAGTACTTCCCTCACAGTTTGACTGGAATTTGAATTTAACGCCTCCTGCACGGGCTTCCCGGGACTCAGGGAAACGTGTCAGAAAAACGGAGGCAAGATTGAGCGGCACTTCAGGCTAAAGGTCAGGTGCACCGATAGGTATAAAGTCTCATTGCTCACAGCTGCTTTATCAGTTCCCTCTGGTAAACGGTTTGCTGAGAGTTCCTGTGGTGACAGACATATTGGTAAAGTTTGGAAGTGTTCACACACACAACGTCAGGAAGGGTGGTGCTGTGGCTGCTTTAGCTTGGACTTCGGATGAGGAACGTAATCAGGCAGCAGCAATGGTTTGCTGTGGAGGAAAGCTGCAGGTGGACAACAGAGATTGGAGCAACAGAGAAGGAAGCAAATGAGGGGTCAAGGTCGCAGGCAGCACTACCCACGTAGGGTGTACAGACAGAGGCTCAGCTTCCTTGACCTCCCTGAAGAGCAGTGCTTCCGAAGGCTCAGACTGTCACGTCAGGTGGTAGCAGACATATTCAGCCTCCTAGAAGAGAGCTGCTCCCTGCTGGGCCTGGTGACTATGCATTGCCTGTCACTGTGAAAGTCACCACTGCCCTCAATTTATTTGCCACTGGCACCTTCAAGAGCACCACCGGAGACATATCGAGGGTCTCCCAGTTGGCCGCACATAAATGCATAAAGCAGGTGACAGATGGGCTGTTTGCCAGGGTGTCGACTTATGTCAACTTCCCCTGTGATGACAATAGCCAGAATGAGCGGGCACTCGGAGTCGCATCTGTGGCTGGCTTCCCAGAGGTACAGGGTGCCATTGATTGCACACACATTGCAATCCAAGGACCACCAGATCAACCAGGTGTATTCATGAACCGCAAGGGATTTCATTCCATCAGTGTGTAGCTGGTGTGCAACCACAAGGAAAGGCTAATGCAGGTGTGCGCCAAATTCCCTGGGAGCTGCCATGATGTTTTCATCCTGCGGCTGTCCAACATCCCCGACCTGTTCGTACCTGCAAGTAATCTGAAAGGGTGGCTCTCAGGAGACAAAAGATACCCCCTTCAAACTTGGCTCATGATACCTGTGAGGAACCTCACCAATGAAGCCCAAGAGCGGGACAACGACAGCCACATGACCACCAGATGTATCATTAAGCAAGCCATCGGCATTCTGAAGATGCACTTCAGATGCCTAGATAGGTCTGGCGGTGCCTTTCAGTACTCGCAAGCGAGGGTCTCCAGAATGACCGTGGCATGCTGCGCTCTGCATGACATTCCGCGAGGATTAGAGGTGGAGGATGAAGAAGGCACTCATCGCTCATCATCTGCTGACGATTCCAATGAAGAGGAGGAGGAAGATGAAGATGGGCCACCCAACGCCACACCAGCCACTCACATTACTGCTTCGAATGCCAGGGATGCCCTAATAGCTCAAAGGTTCAGTTAGTCACTCACATTGGACTGAAGTAACTATCACATCCCCCGGACCCCCTCACCCCAACCCCCTCCCCTCCACTCACACAAAGCAGACCTCTAACCCAGTGGTTCTCAAACTGGGGTCCACGGACCCCTGGAGGTCCGTAGAGACTTTCCAGGGGGTCTGCGAAAAAACCCCAATCAGTGATGGAGAGTGAGTTGATGCAGAGCGGCCGGGCGCTGCTGAACGAGGCGGTGAATGGTTAGCATGGCGTCGGCTGGCCAGTGTACCGCGGGATAGGCAGCGTGTCGCCATTATAAAAAGTACACACGAAAGATCTCAGCTCTGCTCTCGCCTCTAAGCACAAAGTGCAGTAACTGCACAAAAAAGAACACCAGCAGCACAAAGAGTTCCTCACACAGAAACACAAACAGTAAGAGGATAAGATTAAGAGGCAAAAAGAAGCTCGCAAGAAAATCTATTGTGTGTTTTGTCAGAAGCAGAAGCGCAAAATGAAATCCAGCCTAAAGGGACCTGAAAAAGTCTGAAGCACTAGGCCTCACCAGTTCACATGCAGAGAAAGCCGCCTACAGAGAGCTGAAGCTGCACAATGTTTTCTGTATTAGCACCAAGGGCCATTGGTCCATTTGTAAAACTTTTAAATTGCATCTTTCTGGAACTGTAGCTTACTTTACGAGGTAACTGCAAACAACTTGGTTTTCGTGAAGATTTGGATCCACAGAGGCTAAAGTGGCGTGTGACAAACAACACAGAATGCAGAGTTAACTACTCCGTGCTCTGTGATGTACAGTGTATTTATGAAAATTGTAAAATTCCTCTTAATGTAAAAAAAAAGAGGAGGAGGGTGGGAAAAGACTGCAGACCAGCAGCGGCCACAATGCCAATGACAGCAACAGTAGTCGGAGGCGGAAAAGCACAGGGCCAGCTGTCCAGAGAGGAACCGACCGTCTGTAAACAAAGATCCCATCCCGACTACCAGCCGGGTGCAGCAGCGTCGCGATACGGTCAAAAAGAACAGGCCCCGTAAGTCGGATATACATTACATTAGATCTGTCTGTCCATGGTCAAGGGCTGGCCAAGGAGCAAATCTGACATAATAATCTGGGCAACACTTGAATACACTGAATAACCAATGTATTTGTGATTTATAAAATCAATGCTTTAAAATCACTATCATTTTATACATACATACTTGAGGGATTCCCGTTTTGTAAATGTCACCATAGGTATATTACAGTTCATTGTCAGAAGATCCTGGTACAATATCAATACAAGGGGGCATCAATAATTTAGATGGGGGGTCTGTGATTACTATTCCATTTGAAAAGGGTTCCTTCAACCAAAAAAGTTTGAGAACCACTGCTCTAACCAACCATCCACACATTGCACATCCCCAATTGGTTGAGTCAATTCGGGCTGGATTTTGTCTTGGGGTCGGGTTGGGGTCGTGTCATCCGCATTTCATGTTATCCACCCGCCTGAAATTGGATGTGGGAGATTGATGCAATTTTCACTTAATTGGGCAATTGAGTTCCAGCATGTGGGAACCCATGAACCAATTAGTGGTTTCAGTCTGAAAGTCGCCTCTGATGATGTCATCATTGCAGGTCAGAGACTGCCTGGTCTCAAAGATTGCCTGGCCTTTGCTGGACCTGGATGCAAAATGAGCAGCAGCATATGTGTGTGTGAGAGAGAGAGAGACTAAGACCTAATACTACTACTACCTTCATCACATCTCCGTTGTAATAGTGGACCTGCAGCTGATAGTCAGCTATCCACTTGTGCTCCCGCCAGGTTTCACTGGCGTGTTTCACATCAGGCGTGCTTCACATCAGAAAAGGGTTAAACTAGCTAAAACGTTTCAAAATGGCATTACAGAGCCAATTTAGGGCTTGTTAAGGGCTTTAATGGCCTCTCCTGCCTCTTGGAGGCGGGACGGAGTTGGGAACACCGCACACGATTTTATCAAAATTGCGTGGAGGCGGGTTGGAGGCGGGATGGGGTCAGGACCCCCGAATCTGCAACTTTAGCCCCCCACACGCCTCCAAACCCAACTCCACGGGTCATTGAAAATCCAGCCCTTCATGTCTTCACATTTATCACCAAGCAGATGAAAATGCAAGTTCCCACACGGAGAAGTGTTGCAAATGAATACATTTTATGTGCCATGATAACAAAAGGATACTTAACAACATAACATTTTCTCAAACACCCATGTGCATTACAATTGTTTTCTCTTAGTCTGCCTACCGTTTCTACATTGTGCAACCCCTGTGGTTTCAGCAGAGGTAGAGGCAAGCTGCTCAGATCCCTGTTCTGACTGCTGAGGTGCTCTTGGCCTATGCCCTCTGGGTCTTGGAGCATGTGAGGGCCCAGCCAAAGATTGCTCCACCAGCAACTGTGCAGGGGCAGACTCAGCCATCAGGAGAGGAGGCAGCATGTTGAGTACTAGCTGGGGGGGTGGGGGCAATGGGTGAGATGTGGGAGTGCTTTGGGTGGAGATTCCACTTCCATGTCCCCTTTTGCCATCATTCCTCTCCCAGCATCACTCCTACCACTCTTCTTTAAGACAGCAGACATGCTGGCTTCCAAAGGCTGCATGACCGTGGTCATGGCCTGCATGGACTTATTTGAAAGCCGTGCTTGAAGTTCCACGGAGGCGGCTACTCTCTCCATGGCACACATTCTCACAATGACCTGCAACACCAATCCACTAATGTTGGAGCTGGTCTCCTCCATCCTCTCCGCTATTGTGGAGAGTGTGCGTGTCATGTATGCCAGTACCTCACAAATTTGCTGCTGTCCCTCTAGAATTCTCCTTTTTGATGGCTCCGGGGGTTTAGCATCTGTATCCAGCTGAGCAGAGCTCGGAGAGGATTGTGCCCCCCCCCCACTCCCCCGACGTGGACTCTCCTCAGCGGTCCCTGCCACCAGTGTTTGCTCGTGCTCACTTGTGAACTGTGAATCACCAGGTGAAAACCAACAGTCTAACTAGACTCACTGAAGGACGAGTATTTGCGCTTGTTGCATGGCTGTACATCCTGTGACAGTCCACCCTCAGAAGGAATGAGGTCCTCTGAGGAATCCTGCTCAATAAAGTCAACAGACTGCTGTGACTGCTGCTCTACACCTGAAAGTCCTGGAGGAGGGAAGAAAGGGATATGAATTAGCACTGGCAATGTAGCAATGTTGCCATTCAGCATAATCAGGCTGATCATATTTCACTCATTGGTGAAATAAAGTCAACATGCCTAGGTCTAGTATGAGATGTGTGTTAGATATATTTTTAATTCTGTCACCAGGTATCTGCAAATTCCCATTCTCTCCATCTCCAATGGTCAAGGATGCAGAGATACCACTGATCTCCATTGCCTCCTCCTCTGCATCAGTCAGCTGCACAATCTGTGGCAGCCCACCTCCAGTCCTCTCGCTCTCCCTTGTGCTTTGCGCTCTCTTCTCCTGCAACAGGAGAAAGAACAGACCTATGAATGACTGTAAGGCATGTGTTCATCTGATGGAAGCAGTGCATTCAGTGAGGGTGACTAACAGGCAGATTGCATAATGATTGGAATGAGTGGCAGTGCTGGATGGATAAATGAGGAGGTGAGGAAGTGTATAGCAAGTGAACGATGGGTGCTCTTGAAACTCAAGTGAGGATTGATGTAACGGAGTACGTTTGACAAGACAGAGTGAGGGGTGGGGGGTGTTGTACACCACAGGATGTATGTGAATCAGCAACTGTACTCACCTTTCCTGACCTGGTTCAGTCATTAAAGTGCTTCTTGCACTGTATCCAGGAATGGGACACAATGCTCCTGCTGCTCACCTCCTCAGCAACCTCCAACCATGCCTTCTTGGTGAGAGCAGCAGGTTTCATCCTCCCGTTGCTGGGGAAGATTATCTGTCTCCTGCTCTTCACTGCACCCAGCAGTATCTCAAGTGATGCATCATTAAATCAAGGTGCAGCCCTTGACTGTCTTGAATCCATCAGGAAACTTCTCCCTCGCTTTGTATGAACTCCTGCCTCCTCCAAATGCCATGTTTGAATTGGCCCTTTAAATAGTCAAGTTGAGATTGTGTCATGCGGGTGGGCACCATGCCCGCTGACGCGCATTGGAGACGCGAAACACGTAAGTAAACTTATAAATAGATCGCCATCTTGTTGAAATCGGACATTCTGACGCGCCAAAACTCTTCTGGGTTTGGTGCCTGTTATCGTCCCCCATAACCCCCACTCAAAACCCACTCTGAGTTATTATCGGGCCCTTGCTTTCTGTGTAGGCTTGTTGATGAACAGGTATGTAATTGCATGTATATAAAGGAAGACTTTGGAACTCCCAGCCTACGTGTGCGTTCACATTTCTGGAAGATCAGGATCTCTCCATTTTTCCAGGACATCACAAAGTGCTTTACACCCAATGAATGTTCCAAAAATAACTCTAGGTCAAATGTTGTTGATTTAAAGGAGTATGTTAAGACATAGTGGCCCAGATATTCTGATCGCAGGCCTGCAATCTGGAAAAATCTGCGCCAAGACCGGAGGGCTCCCGGGAGGCGCACATTTCCGCTGCTGGGCCTCTCCAAACTGCCGGTGCGCAGGGCCCACGTATCCCAGGGGCGCAGGTAGTTCGCAGCGTCCCTGGGATCACGTGGGCCATGGGGAGCCAATCAGAGAAGGGAATCTCCCTTCATACATTTGACAGGAAGACCTGTCAAATATATGAATAGAGATCACCCCCAAAACATAGTAAAACTTTAAATAATTTTTTTTTTTAAATCGCATTTTTAAAATGACTTGAAATTACATAAATTAACTATTTTAAACAAAAATTTAAATTTTTGAAAAAAATAATTAAAGTTTTTAACGGGGCTAAAAATAAACTTACCTTTCTTTAAAGTATTTTTAAATGATAAATCAGTGGAATTTTTTTTTTTTTTACATTTTTACAACTCTTATCCTGGTAAAAGCAGGCCTTATGCCTGCTTTTACCAGGCGCAAGAATTGTAAGTGTTTTCTGCGGGCAGTGGGTCTCCAAAAAATGGAACTCTCCACCTGCAGAGGCCCTTCTCCAGGGCAGCCGGAGGATCTGCCAAGAGCTTTCTTGACAGATCGGAAATACCGGTTTTCAGCGCATGCGCCGTGCATGCCTGAAACCGGCATTTCCAATGTCCCTACGGGTGGGTACACAGCGCGTACACACCCGTAGGGATCGGAATATCCGGCCCAATACATCACAAACAACATTCCATCATGTATAAAAAAGATGAATTAATGTTTTAAATTAAGTGAGCAAATGGAACGAGGTTTTAATTAATTCAATAGTAGTTCAATCTTATTGTCCTAGAGACACGTTAAGAAATACTGTCTTGTCATCTAAAAATTTACTGAATAGAAAACATAGGCCAGGGATTTTCTTCATCACAAACTACGAGTGCTGGATGTTAAACCACATCGCTGAATGTTTTTCGTAGGATTCAGCTACTGTATATACCTTTACTTCACCTTTTAAGCACTAGCAAAATGTACTCTTTTGCTGAATTTTATATGGTAAGCAGAGTTATGCCGTACTACTTGAGATATTTGTTATAGTGCTAGTATACTTCTAAAAATCTAGACATAAAGTGCAGTTCAAGCTTAATCCATGAATAATATAACTCTCAATATATCTATTGTCAGTTTTAGTTCATTTCTATATTCAATTAACGTCAACATCACAAAACTGCTTCTAATTTGAGTATTGTATCTTGAACATGTCTTGATTCAGTACAGAATTAAAGTTAGTCCAACAGCATTAGAGATAAAGATTGATCATTTCAGGATTCAAATTCAATCCTCAGCCTTGCTGGACATTTAGCTTTGACCAACTCTGCTAATACTTGGCCATGATCAAAGTTGCTGCCATTGTCAACCCTGCTCATCCTCTTAAAGTAGGCAGAATAGCAGCAGTAAGCAACCAAAACGGGGGGAAAAAATGAGAAAATATATAATTAAGCTAAAACAACTCTGTTTTAGTGGTATTAACATATAACTTTGAATATATTTTACAGCTTTCAATATACAAACATTTTCTTTCATATCATATCGATCCACCCTCCAACTCACCCACATATATACACAACCACACACTTTACTTGGAGTCTTTCTCTGTAATTCAATGGCTGAAGTTCCACAAACTCACTCTATTATACATGTAACTTAAAGCCACTGTCCCTTTATGTGACAAAAAATCCCCTCTTGCCTGCAGTTAGATCAATAGCATAGGGATATTCATATTAACTCTGTTACTGTCATTACTGTAACTTCACATCAGCAGACTCAATGGCCACGAATTTGCCAGCACTCAGAGGGCGGGTTCAGAGGCAGGTCAAGTGTTAAATCTAAAATGATTGACGGCGGGTTTGGAACCCACCGCTAACCCGCCTCCACGCCACTTTCCAAAGTGTCAGGTCGGCGCCTTCACAGCAGACCCAACATCAAGCGGTGGGAGAAATATTTAAGGTTGTTAACAGCCTGTTAACTCCTTCTTAAATGCTATTTTTCCAGGGTAATTCCATGTTCACACATTTTCACGCTGTTCGGCAAACACGCCAGCTGAGTGTGTCAGGTTTTCCAATGAGCTGAATAGTTCACAGCTGCAATTGCTGCAAATAAACTTACCTATCACTTCAGTTCAATTTCAAATGGCCAAAGTGGCTGAATTCATGATTTTGAGGAGACCTTTGAGCTGTATTGAGGTTGTGATTGTGCACTGTGAACTCTATATGCTCTGTCACCTCCTCGGAATAAGGTCTCTCCCCATTGACTTACTCCTGATAACATCTCATCCTAAACTGCCAGATATAACAGCAGAATGGGAACCATTTATACTCTCTCATCCTGGTCCTCAGATTCGGAAGAGGATCATCCGCGGCAGCAGCAGAACCAGGCACAGCAGCAGCACCAAGAACAAGAGCGCCAACCTTCTCCTCAACTGCCAGATGCTGCACAGGGCAGAGGCTGTCAGGGCTTGGCTGGCCCGCGCTGCAGGAGATACCCCCAACACAGGGTTTATAAAAATGAGAAGTCGCACAACACCAGGTTATAGTCCAACAGATTTATTTAAAATTACAAGCTTTCGGAGCTATCGCCCCTTCCTCAGGTAGAGTTACAATGAGTGAATCTACAAAAGTTCACAGAATATAAACACAGAAATATATTCTGTGAACTTTTGTAGATTCACTCATTGTAACTCTACCTGAGGAAGGGGCGATAGCTCCGAAAGCTTGTAATTTTAAATAAATCTGTTGGACTATAACCTGGTGTTGTGCGACTTCTCATTTTTGTCCACCCCAGTCCAACGCTGGCATCTCCGCAACAGAGTTTATAGGCAGAGGAGGCTGAGACTTTCGCGAGAGGTAGTCGCAGACATCTGCACAATGCTGGACCAAGACTTGCAGCCCAGGGGAGCAAGTGGACACGCCTTACCAGTGGCTGTCAAAGTCACCACTGCCCTTAACTTCTTTGTGTCATGGTCCGTCCAGAGATCAGCAGCAGACATTAGCGGCATCTCCCAGTCGGCCGCCCATGGATGCATCACACAGGTTGCCAATGCCCTCTTTGCAAAGTCCGCCAATTACATCCACTTTTCAACTGATGAAGCAAGTGTTATCGCACGGGCGCTAGGCTTTGTCAATCTGGCTGGCTTTCCACGGGTGCAGGGTGTCATCGACTGCTCCCATGTGGCCATCAGGGCACCCCATTACAACCCATAAGAACATAAGGACATAAGAAATAGG
This sequence comes from Squalus acanthias, assembly GCA_030390025.1. Taxonomy (NCBI): domain Eukaryota; kingdom Metazoa; phylum Chordata; class Chondrichthyes; order Squaliformes; family Squalidae; genus Squalus; species Squalus acanthias. The sequence continues at coordinate 21,894,142 of CM059438.1, read as the reverse complement.
AGCAGGAGTAGGCCAATCGGCCCCTCGAGCCTGCTCCGCCATTCAATAAGATCATGGCTGATCCAATCTTGTCCTCAACACCAGTTACCCACTCTCTCCTTGTAGTTCAAATGTCTGTCAATCTCCGCCTTGAATATATTCAATGACTCCGCCTCCACAGCTCTCGGGTAGAGAATTCCAAAGATTCACGACCCTCTGAGAGAAGAAATTCCTCCCTCATTTCTGTCTTAAATGGGCGACCCCTTATTCTGAAACTATGCCCCCTAGTTCTAGATTCCCCCACTAGGGGAAACATCCTCTCAGCATCCACCCTGTCAATCCCCCTCAGAATCTTATATGTTTCAATAAGATCACCTCTCATTCTTCTAAACGCTAATGAGTATAGGCCCAACCTGCTCAACCTTTCGTCATACATCAACCCCTTCATCCCAGGAATCAACCTCGTGAACCTTCTCTGTACTGCCTTCAACGCAAGTATATCCTTCCTTAAATATGGAGACCAAAACTGGACACAGTACTCCAGGTGCGGTCTCACCAGCGCCCTGTAAAGTTGCATCAAAACTTCCCTACTTTTATACTCCATACCCCTTGCAATAAAGGCCAACATTCCATTAGCCTTCCTAATTACTTGCTGTACCTGCACGCTAAGTTTTTGTGTTTCATGTACTAGGACCCCCTTTGTACCGCAGCATTTTGTAGGCTCACTCCATTTAAATAATAATTTGCTTTTTCATTCTTCCTTCCAAAGTGGATAACCTCACATTTTCCCACATTGTACTCCATCTGCCAAATTTTTGCCCACTCACTTAACCTATCTATATACCTTTGCAGGCTCTTTGGGCTCGATTTTGCCAGGCACGAGGAGGCAGGTTTGGAGGCGTGTGATGTGGTAAAATCGCAAAAATGGCATGTGGGCCCGGCCCTTAACAACCACTTAATTGCCTCTATAATCCCATTTTGAGAGGCCTTTCTGATTTTTAGACATTTCCCCCATCCTACACGCCTCCTCTGGAACACGCCAGGTAATCCTGGCGGCCTCACAAGTGGATGGCTTACGAACAGCTGCAGCTCCACCATTAAAAAGGAGTTTTCACCAATGATCATTTGCAGGTGGCAGAACTCTGTTGTCTCAGGTCTGGGGGAACTTTTAGCAGGCCTACTCATTGTTGTGGAAGTTTGGAGCCTGACATCCATCTCCAGTGTGACCTCCTGGGAAACCCCTCTCCCCACCTTGACTGAGTGCTTCTTCAACTATATACCAGAAGCATGGGAACCATTTATTTCCTTTCCTCCTGGACATCAGATTTGGACGAAGACCAGCTGCGGCAGCAACAGAACCCTGAACAACAGCAGCACCAACAGCAGGAGCATCAACAGGAGCGCCAAGCTGCTAGTCACCCACCTGAAGATGCGCAGGCCAGAAGGTGCCAGCGCGTGACAACACTGCTGCCCGGGATGCAAGGGACGCACTCATGTTGGCCAGATTTGCTTAGCCTGCATAATCAAACACTTTTGTCTCGCACCTTCTTACCAGAGCATCAACAATGGACAAGAACCTGCGGATTCCTATCACTCTGACCACCATACTAACAATTGCAAGTCGCCCTAAGCCCTCAATGTGAAAGTCCCATTTGCAAAATGACACAGGCCACAACTTCAACAGTTTGCCATCAAATCTGTTTATGATACCATGACAAGGATGGCTGGTCCAAATACAATACATCACAGCACCCAAGTGACTACCCTTGTGACTACTTGTGCTTTATCTTCCTCTTACGCGTGCTCCTACATGGTGCTTCCCCTGTGGCTTCAACAGATGTGGAGGCCCCTTGCTCACTTTCTTGCTGCTCCTGTCTCGACGCCTTTGTTGGGTGTCCTCTGGGGTTGCGAACCTGTGAGGGCTCGACAACAGTCTGCTGCTCCTGCGGCTGTGCAGGGGCTGAGATGCCCATCTCAGTTGGGTGAGGACTCTGGTGGGGCTCTGACCGAGGGCTTTGCAGTGGCATGGTCGTGTGAGCGCTTGGAGAGGAGCCCCCACTTCCTTGTTGTCTGCCACCAACATCCCTCTCATGGGTCAGCCCCACTTCAGAGCTAGCAAGTGGCTTGACAGCACCTTGCTGCACTTCAGGGGGGCCATGAGGACCCGTTTCTGCACTGGAAGTCCTACTCCAGCGGACTTCCATGAAGATCTGGTTTGTATGCTCAATAGCTGACCATCGTTCCTCAAGAGATGTCATTCTATTCTGAACAATGACCATGTTTTCAAGACCCTGGCGACTAAGCTCCTCCATGGCCGTAGCCATCCTCTCCTCTACGGTAGCCAGCCTTACCACAGAGGTAGCCATCCTTTCCACGGAGGTTGCCATCCTTTCCGCGGTGATGCGTTCATGCGCCAATGCCTCCACAAAGGCTCTGCTCATGTTCGCGATGGACTCCTCCATTCGCTCCACACTCGCAGCAATCCTGGAGACAAAACCTGCCAGAGACTCCTGCACCTGTTCCTGGAGTTCCAGCACTGCTCTCCTTCTGGGTGGACCCGGAGGCACAGGGTCGACATGCAGCTGAGCCGAGCTGGCAGAGTCCTGCGCTCTCCGACGAGGAATCTCCAGTGCTGTCCCTGTCTCCACCATCTGCTGATGCTCACTTGTGAGCTGTGATACACCAGGTGCCAACACTACTCTATCTCGCGAAGGTCCCACCGAGATGTGAGTGTCTGCGCTGGTGCTGGGTGCGCTGAATTCTGCTGACGCTGCACCCTCAGAGGTTGCAGCTTCCTCTGAGGAGTCTGGAGGCTCAGGCTGTTCCTCCTGGACAGTGGGGACGGGGGCTTTTGATGGTCCTGTGGGGGAGTAAAGGAAAGAGTTCGAGATGTGAGGTCAAGGTTACATGCACATTGAATAATGCAGATGATCATAAGTCAATCTGTTAGAGCATCAGAATCATTATCAGTGACTCATGCAATGTCAGTGAGAGAGATGCCAAACTATTCTGTCACCAGCTTGCTGTGATGCGCCCGTCTGTCCGTCCCCCACTTGGGAATCGTCCTCGATCCCAGCGATTTCCAGGGCCGCCTCCTCCCAGGCAGTGAGCTGGGCTACTGAGGGTGGCCCTCCTCCTGTCATGGCTCTTTCCCTCTTATTGTGGGCTCTGAGGGACACAAGTGGAGTTTGAGTGAGAATGAAGGAGTGAGTGTAGAGAATGCATAGCATAGATGCTTAGAAGGAGACAAAAGGCCCTCCCTGTGTGTTGCATCTTGTTGTTGTTGTTGCATCACAGTGATAGGGAGTGTGAGGGCTACATGGACAAATAGTTAAGTGAATGTGACCATAGAGAGGCAATGGGTAAGGGTGCAGGGATGTAAGTGTCAAGTGGAATTTGGAGGAAGAGGTTAGCAAAGCAGAGTGCTGGTGAGGAGAGGCAATGGGGATCAGATTGAGGGTGATGGGAAAGTCATACTCACTTTTCCTGTGCGGAGAAGATCATGAAACCTCTTCCTGCATTGCAGCCAGGGTTCTGCGGCTCATTGTTACGGAGTTGACCTCCTGGGCCACTTGCAGCCACACAGCTTTAGTCTGCTGGGGTGGTTATTTTCTCCATGAGGAAGGGAACTGCACCTCCTTATTCGATCTTGCTCCCTCCACCAGAGCTTGGAGGGAGGGCTCATCGAAGTGTGGAGCACACTTTTGCCTGCTGGTGGATATAGTCAATCAATGAAGTCCATACTACAATCACCATAAAGTTTGCAGTCTGCAGAAGAAGCAAGGCTGCTTGCAGGCCTTAAATCCAGCAGCATTGATGACTTCATCGGAGACGACTTTCTGTATGAAAAGACTCATTGGGCCAGGGGTTCCCACATGCTGGAAATCAATTGCCCAATTAGGGGAAAATCGCACTTTTCCCCACTTCTCTTTGGAGTCGGGGTCCTGACACGAATGCCACCTGACACGCCCCAGCCTGCCCACACTGGCAAAATCGAGCCCTTTGTGTCCTCCTCACAACTTGCTAACCCACCTATCTTTGTATCATCAGCAAATTTTGCTACAGTACACTCGGTCCCTTCATCCAAGTCATTAATATAGATTGTAAATTAGTTGAGGCCCCAGCACTGATCCCTGTGGCACCCCACTAGTTACTGGTTGCCAACCGGAAAATGACCCATTTATCCCGACTCTCTGTTTTCTGTTAGTTAGCCAATCCCCTATCCATGCCAAAATATTACCCCCAACCCCGTGCGCTCTTATCTTGTGCAGTAACCTTTTATGTGGCACCTTATCGAATGCCTTCTGGAAATCCAAATACACCACATCCACTGGTTCCCCTTTATCCACCCTGTTTGTTACATCCTCAAAGAACTCTAGCAAATTTGTCAAACACTATTTCCCTTTCATAAAACCATGTTGACTCTGCTTGATTGTCTTATGATTTTCTAAATGTCCTGCTATTACCTCCTTAATAATGGATTCCAGCATTTTCCCAATGACAGATGTTAGGCTAGTATTTGTGTATTTGTGAACAGCAAGCACTTCCACTACCTTAACATGCAGCTGGTGTGTAACCACAGGAAGAGCATCATGCATGTGTGCGTAAAGTACCCTGGCAGCTGCCATGACTCTTACATCCTGCGCCAGTCCACTGTGCCTCAGCTCTTGGCTCCTCCAAATGACCTTTCCGGATGGCTCCTTGGAGACAAGGGCTATCCCCTGAAGACGTGGCTATTGATGCCAATGAGAAGGCCATCAAACGAGTTTGAGGAGCGCTACAATCAGAGCCACATCTCCACCAGAAGTGTCATTGAGCAAACAATAGGGTTGCTCAAAATGCGCTTCAGATGCCTGGACAGATCTAGTGGAGCCCTACAGTACGCACCAGCCAGGGACTCGAGAATCATCGAAGTCTGCTGTGCCCTGCACAACATCGCACTGCGGCGAGGATTAGCGCTGGATGAGGAACAAGGCACAGAGCGCACAGTCTCTTCAGAGGAGAAGAGCCGAATGAGGTTGCAGATAAGGAACACCTGGAGGAGGCAGCTGACCCAGTGCGATGCAAGCACATTGCTGCCCGTCAGGCAAGGGATGGCCTAATCCATGCCAGATTCAACTAACTTTAGGCATCACTTACATGTGGCTGCCACATGCACGTGAGGGTTCGCATGACCCCACTTCCACACCATAGAGCATCCCTCCAATGAACTGTGCATTCCTAGCCCTTTCACCACCATTGCTTCAGATGAAAGGCGCCCTCACCCCTCGCTGTGCCACTTCCACTTGTGAGCACACATAGGGCCACGCTTTGAAACATTCACATGACATCACTTTAATACAATAAAATAAAAGAACACAAACATTACACTGATTTATATGAAAGCACCCAAGTGACTACCCTTGTGACTATTTGAGTGTTAGCTTTCTCTTACGCGTGCTTCTTCATGGTGCTTCCCCTGTGGTTTCAGCAGATGCAGGAGCAGCCTGCTCGCTTCCCTGCTGTGCCTGCTTAGACACCTTTGGCAGCCGTCCTCTGGGTCATGGAGCTTGTGAGGGCCCCGTCAAAGTCTGCTCTTCCTGCGGCTGTGCAGGGGCAGACTCGTCCATCTCTGTTGGGGGAGGCATCTGGGGTTCTGACCGAGGGGTTGGCAGTGTGAGGAGCCCCCACTTCCATTTCCTGCTCCAGCACCACTCTCTTTCTGGATGGCCCCTGAGGGGGCTGTCGCTGCTCCCCCAGAGTCTGGAGGTTCCTCTGAGGAGTCCTCCTGCTCTTCCTCCTGGACAGTAGGGAGGGGGGCTCTCGATGGTCCTGTGGGAGAGTAAAGACATGATTTAGACATGTGATATGTAGGTTGCAAACACATTCCCTTGTGCAAGTAATTAGCACTCAATCTCTAGGAACATCAGATCCCATATCAGTCACTCCTGAATGCCAAATCAGATGTTTGGAAAATATTTCTGTCACCAGGTTGTTCAGCTGAGCCCGTCTCCCCGTCCCCCACTTCAAGCTCCTCAGCACTTCCGACAATGTCCAGAGCGGACTCCTCAGCGTGGGTTAGCTGCGCCACAGATGGTGGTCCTCCTCCCGTTCTCTCCCTCTCCCTCTCCCTCTTATTGTGGGATCTCTTTTCCTGTAATGAGGGACAAAAGTGCAGTCTTAGTGAGAGTACAGGAATGAGTGTAAAGAACGGATAGGATAGATGTTTGGAGGGAGACTATGATCGAGTGAGGTGCCAATACCAATTTCCCTCCTTGTGAGTTGTTAGTTGTTGTCATGGCATAACATTGAGAGTGAGTATGAGGGGTGCATAGAAAGATAAGGATGTGATTCTGTACATACGGAGAGAGGGATGGGTGGCAAGGGATGCTGGGGTAAGTTAGTATGTGCAGGAGTAGGGCTGGCATTGCAGATTGATGGGGATGTGAAGACAGGCACAGCAGAGTTATGTTAAGTGTGCTGTTATACTCACTTTTGCTGAACGTAGGAGATCATTGAGCCTCTTCCTACACTGGACCCAGGTGTGTGTACAGATTGACCTCGCATTCACCTCCTCAGAAATTTGCAGCCAGGCTGCCTTGGTGTGCTGAGGAGGCTTCCTCCTTCCATCTGAAGGAAACAGAACCTCCTTCCGTCCTCTTACTCCCTCCAAAGAACATGGAGGGAGTCATCATCAAGGCGGGGAGAAGCCTTTGTTCTAGGAGCAGTCATCTTGGCAAACACCAGCACTCAGGAGCATCAAAATGTAAATGAAAGCCAATGGGTACATGGCCCCCTTAAATGCAACTGCTTCAAAGACGTCATCAAAGGCGAGCTGCAGACACGCACCCATTGATTAGGCCAGGTACAGCGGGCTTAATAAGCCCAATCTACTGAAAATCGTTATCTCATTGCGGATGCAACCGGCAGTGGGTCCAGAACCCGCCAGACAGTGAACCCGACGCCAACCCAATACTATTTTACACACAGTTAAAACTTTACTCTTTATGTTGGAAATGTCACTTTGACATTTAACGTGACACTTTGTATTTCCACTAATGTGTTAGAACCGCCATATAGATAGCAGGTGTTTGGCTCAGTGGCAAACGTTTCTGTGTTGTAACATTCTCCGATTGTAAGGCTGGGACTTTCCTCGGAGCTGCTCCCGTTGTGCTACCATAACTTTGTCAGAAGTGCAGCGAAAACCCTGGGGGTCATTATAACCTAACCCACCCAGCGGGAAACTGAGGGGATCAGATCGGCTGCTCTCCGGTAAAGTCAATGGAAAGTAAAATCGGGTGGGGGGTGTAAAATGGGTGGCCGATCAGATCCCGTAAGTTTCCCGCTGGGTGGGGTTAGGTTAAAATTAACCCTCTATTTACACGCGTAAATGGGAACGTCTGCCGTACTTCCGGCAACGCAACTGGAGCAGCTCTGAGGAAATTCCCAGCCTACGTATGTGTTCACATTTCTGGATGAACAGGATCTCTCCATTTTTCCAGAAATGCAAATCTAGCCAAGCCTGATATACCTTGGCCAGAACAGACCAGCCAAATTTTAAATTGGGTTGGCGGGGGTGGGGGCGGTGGGGGGGGCAATTTTTAGGGCTGGCACTATATCCATCCATACCTAACATTGAATATATCCAAAATCCCTGCCCAAAATAGCAGCTTCCTTTTGAAAAAATAATAATCATTTAGTGCATCTATTTTTCTACCTAGAATTCTTGCATCCTGTGTCAAAAGTGAAATGCGTTTGCTGTGTTCAAACATCACCAACTCTAACCTTTACAATATATAGGTGAAAGGTTAGCACTACAGTATGGACAAGCAAACCAGCTCCTTTTACAAAGTGCATCTGTACATTTTTCTTTAATTAAATCACTGTGAACTTTTATTTATCTCTTCCAGCCTCAGTCAAAAATACCCTGCTAGAACTTCACAAGATTCAAGCAAAGATACTTTTTTAAAGTTCTGCTACTTCCACACTAAGTGGCGGACTACTCACAAGCATCCATTCAAGGTCTGTTCAGCAAAAAAACAATGCTGCTGTGTCTTGCTGACTGATCACTAACAAATCTTTCATTCATCTCTATTACATGCAGCTGAGCTGTTTCTGCTCTGGCCAGTGTTACAGACCTTTAATCAAACAAACGTACAAGGTACCTCAACTACTTAACTGCTGTGGTTGTTGCTCAGAGTAAGATAACTAAGTGTAACAAAAAGCCAGAACTTTATCCTTCCCAGGACGAGTACATTTCCTTTCTGTTGTTCTTAACAAAGAGCAGGAGGCACAAATGGGTTGCTATCTGTGTCACTGTGAAGTGGAGAGCAATTTGTTTCTATTAAACAGGACGGTTTGATTTTTGATTTTTCTGGCTTTTCTAGTCTGCAACCTGTGCCAATCATGGCTTTAATCTGAACTGCCCTTGACCGAAGTTGCCATGTCGAAGAAGAATTCCCCTTTTCTTGTTCAGGTAATTGTGAGAATGCAGGGGAAAACCCTGGGGTATTCGATTAAAAACACAATCCTGTGGTTCTCAGAATTGTACAAAGAATAAACTTGAATGCGACATTGAGTTCTGTCAGACTGCACCTGCTGGTGATCCCTCTTCCTCTCTGGTTCACAGCAGGGTCACCGTATGCTTGACTATACCCCAGTGGCAGGGAGAGCTACTATGTTTTCAGCCTACAGTAAGATTAGATCTGCACTGTTTGACCTGTCTGATTTATTTTTTGTCTATAAAGAAATGCAAAAGTCTGTGCCACAATAACTCTAATGGTCCCACCAAATAATCTCTTGAGCATTATTTTTTTTTATATAGATTCTGGTGATGCAACATGTTTACTCTATGAAACAAAACATCAGTTGTAATATATGGTTTTGTTATGTATTACATTATATAACTTGTATGCCTATCTTTCTAATAATTGTATATAAGATCCAGTAAGGTATAAAACATGAAATTAAGCAGATTGTACCTTATTTTGAAATGAGAAGGAATGGAACAACGAAAGGTCATTTGACCCATCAGTCCATTCCTTCCACAGACCATCTACAATCTACTTTGTTATGAACTCAGATTATCTACAATCTATTCTGTCACAAACTTTACCCACCCATTTAATCTCCTGAGGGAAAGTTCTGTCTAAATATTCACAAATCCCCCACAATAATCAAGTAAAACCCCAGAATATTGGCCCATCCTCACACCGCCACCATTCAGCTCTGGCTTCCATTTCCAATCAGATATTTATCAATCAGATATTTTTTGTTTGTGTTTTCTTTTCTTCTCTCCCACATGGCAGCTGTCTTTCATTCTGCCAGCGCAATTTACACTTCATCTAGAGCCATCCTTTGTTTCGTAACCTGTCCCATTACCATCTCCTTTTGCCTTGAATATCTCTTAATGTCTCTTAACCTCTCTGCCTTCTATCCTATCACAGACCTTCCCTTTTGTTCTTTCATCCTCTCCCCCCTTTCCCAGCTCCTACACTTGCTTAAAAATCTATTCCATTTCCTGCTTTTTTCCAGTTCTGACGAAAGGTCATCGACCTGAAACGTTAACTCTGTTTCTCTCTCACAGATGCTGCCTGACCTGCTGAGTATCTCCAGCATTTTCTGTTTTTATTTCAGATTTCCAGCATCTGCAGTATTTTCGTTTTGTATCAGATATTTATCTAGCTGCTTTTTGAAGTAGTTAACCAACACATTATCGGCTGCTTTGCAGGGGCTCTGTTCTCATATCCACTACTCTGTAACAAATAAAAACTTTAATTAATATCCAGTCTTGCTTAAACTTCTTAATTATAAATCGGCATCCTTCTCTTTCTGTGCATACATCGACAACATTTAGACCTTTTAGTGTTTCACCGATGAAAATAAGTTTCTCCTCATAACATAGAAGCATCTCCAATGCATCGGTGTCCTTTTTGAAGATAAGGGGGCCTAAATTCAATGGCGCCCAATGACAGGTGCGAAATGATCGACGTGCTGAACTAACGCGTGGACCAGGGAGGAGGAAAAATGAGCAATAATCGGATACTAGCGTGGAATTCTCCTGCTTCACCCAACCCAACTTCCTCTAGAGAGTGAGCTCCCACAATCTCTACTCCTCCAGCTGATTTAAATTCTTCACAGTAAGAGAAATCTCATAGTCGTACTATGACAATAACCATTGTTGTTCAGCTTCTGCTGGTTTTTTGATCTGCTGATTTTTTTTTTAATGATGGTTATTTAATAAGGTGCGTGTTTTGGACAATTTTAACCGGGTTTCTCCAAAGCAATCTACTGTTTGGAAAAAACGGTGAAATGTTAGCACGTTCTCTTCCCTCATACCCAAAGGGGAAATGGCAACCATTCTGAATCACATCAGCCCAAGAGCCTTCAGCCACTGACGTCCAGCGATGTGTCGCAGAAACCACCCTCCACCCCTCACACCGCACCCCCCCCCCGCCCCCCACCCTCCCTACGTCCCCTCACATTGTTCAATAAATCTTCAATCAGACTTTCTCTTTAACAAAATCCAAGTTACCTGCAGAAATATTATTTTGAAAAGCAGGACTTGGACGACCCACAAGTAAGAGGGCATCACATAGCTGCATATTTCAGAAGTCATGAGACTTCTATTTTGGAAGGGGAAGGGGCATCATGCTACAGATTCCTAATCTACACGTGGAACCGGATAGAAGACTGGCATGAAGGAGCAAAGAAGCGATAAAATTAGGCTGCTCAGTTGAATCATCAGCTGTTATATACAGGTAAACAAATACACTTGTGGTTCTATCCACCACAACAAGCAAACATAAGGGGTAGTTGATCTCACTACATGTCGGATACAAATATAAATGATTAAGTACAAGATGGTATTTGCTGAGAATTTACATGACTTGCAATGAGCAATAGGGAAAACGTTACAGACGTTGTGAAGGATTTTTATAGTTGATCTTTAAAAAAGAAAACTCTGTAGCCCCGATTTAAACTCAGCATGGGGATCGGGTGGGCAGGGGCCAAGGCCAAGGCTGGCAGTAAACCGTCCTGGGCAGGCGGGCAGGATTGGGCCCAGGAGATTGTAACTGCTTTCCCACTCAGGCACTTGTTTAAAATAGCAGTCAGGCCCCAATGATGTCTTCAGATGCCCGATCTGCATATTTAAGGAATGAATCTGCGGTTTCTGGCGGGTGTCCTTCTCGCCTATTCATAAGTGCAGGTTAAAATTCGTAGCTTGCGTGTTTGGTGGGGGGCACCAGCAGGTTAGTCTCATGGGTGATTTTAACTGCCCGCCTGCCCAGTTTCTGCCAGGCAAGCAGTGGTAAAACACTCCCCTATGATTTTTGTTCATTTCTACCCAACATTGGGACCAATATTCATTCCAATTTTTGGCCAGGAATGGGACTCAGAACTTACCATCCCGTTCCCGCTGACATCCGAACTGCTGCCATCTTGGTGGGGTCCTTGAAATGGGTGGCTCAGGTGCCGCTTAAAACAGGTGGGTACCTCATTAGCTCATGCACATTGGCATCCTATGGCATCAATAGGAGCTCGGTGCAATTTCCAGGTAGCAATGACCAGGTACCATGCACGCTCCGCCCATTGGTACTTGCGCTGAGCAGCCTAACCAGCAGCCCTTAAGGGGGCCAGTGCATACCTTTCAAAAACAGTTAAGTTAAACATTTAAGATGATTTACTCCTCCTGACCCACAAAAATCACCCCCCTATCTTCCCTTCTGATGTTACATCCACCCTCAGTAAAGCTGTTCCATCATTTCTTTTCAATAATGCCAGTCTTCTGCCAGCTACACATTCTATACTTTGTTAGCTTCATCATATTCTGTGATGCCAATCAAGTCAATATGTTCACCGGCTATGTATGCTTCTAATTTCAAAAGTTTATTCCTAATGCTCCTTACATTTGTGTAAAAACATTCAAAGTTATCTTTTGAAACTAAAGCTTTTCTCCTACTCAGAAATGGGAGTGTTCTGAAGCTCCACATGTAATCTCAATTGGCAGTACAAATATATCTAGGATGGCCAATCCTTTTCCGGATTCTAGCAGTGAAAACAATCAGTTTCTCCTGTTGACTTTCCCTATCACTTGTGTTAATATAGTGACAGAATGACATTATATTATTGCAGCATTAGTGATCAGCATATGCCTGTTCGAGGTGAGAACTCTGAGTTCATGATTTGGAGCCAATTGAACAGCTATGAATTGTGCAGACTAATACTGGGCTCCCACGTTGCCTGCCCTATTCTGGTGTGGCCCAACACCCATGCATTAGATCTCTCTATCCTGAAAGCAATCTCAATTATTGGTCATTACTGGTCTGACTGCCTATTAAAACTCTCTGCTCCACATTTCAAAGTCTACTTTCTCAGCACTACATATATGTTTTGGTTATCCAGGGTAACAGAGTCATACTTTCGTTGCTCCCCTTTTAACCACTGTCCAAAAATGATCACAATTTTGACCTCTACAAGTATTGATACTGTCTCAGCAAAGGATTGGTCCAATTTTAATTTCTAATTCCTAAACTGTTCTGCCTTCCATTCCAACTCAACCATTCTCCCCATTAACCTTTCTAATTCCTAATACTTACTACAAATAAATCTCACCACAATGTTGCCTTTTTCCAGCTCAATTCTGTCCCTTTCAGTTCCCTTTCACATTGCACCCCTCATCGTATAGGCTCTGTAGATAGCACCGTTTGTGGAGAATGATATACTTCTGAACTGACATGCTAACTGTGCAGAGCTTGTACCGGCTCGTACTTGCAACATGACACTCTTATGCATCATGCAGACATATACCTTCTCCGCCTCAATTCCCAAGCTTGTCCTTTTGTGCAACATGATAAACAATTGTATTGCGAAGCTTTGATCTTAAGAAAATGAGTCTCAAAATGTGAATGAACATCCAACAGGAATATTGGCAGCAGATTTCATAGAGACCTACCTCACAGTCACTGTCTCACAGTTACAATACATATATTATGACACATAAACCCATGATAGTGGTCCATAAACCTTTGTTGCGTTACTACCAAAATGGCCATACATATGTATGGAACAGAGAAAATGGCACATTATCTAAATGTATGTACACAGAATTATTTCTTAATGGGACAAAATGTGCCAATCTATCAAAAATTCATCTAAATTGGTCAAATTGAAATTTTAAGTTTCAATTTTGATTCAAAGGACGTCTCTATGAGAGAACTGAATTCAATTTCAACTTGAAATGAAATGAAATATTCTTTGTCCTAAAGGTCAGAATGACTAATACAACCAATGCCAACCGTAAAGCAGAGACCTTGAGCACAACAATAGTGTCGTTGAACTTGGCATTTTGTCTATAGCCAATGTAATGTGATGGAATAAATAATAGTTACAGTTACTACATTTAAATTTCCTTGCCTTTGTATTTTAGGGAAGGTTAGACACTAGAATTATTATGTTCAAAGTTCTGTTGGGGTTTTCTTACAAACTGCCAACGACTCAAGAATTGCATCCGTTATTCCGATATTGAGATACAGGTGGAATAAATGCAAAGTGTGGTGTAATTTGAATTCTATATTTTTAAATTCGCCCTATGTGTTGCTTCCAATTAAAATAAAAACAACCGTCTTAATATTATCTACATCAATTTAAAACATGAACACAAAGAGTGGCCACTGAAGCAGTTCTTTAAACTCAAACAGTTATGTAAACTAGGTACTTGGCATTAATTTCTAAAACCTGGAAACATTTTAAGGGCCCAAATGTTACATTCAATGCAGCTTCCTCCCCCGTTCCCCAGCTTCAAGAAATTTCCTGGCTAACAGGTTTCTTGAATGGATAGAGTTCAGTTTAGAAAAACTGTCCTTTTTCTCGACATATCACAGACGAAGATAAGTATATGACTGATTTTATAAACCGGGCCATTTAAAAGTTATTTACAAATTAAACAATTATGCTCACAATCCAAATCAATAAAAATACAGGTTAACATCTACAAGAGCATAGCAAATCGACTTCAATCTATCACAAAGTAAAGGTTACTTATTACGGCTAGATGGCACTGTTCCTTCTGAATGAACACCACTAAACACAATAGTTTTCCTGAAGGTATAACCATGTATCGTGTGGCTAAAACTATGTAATTCCTGGCCATGAATAACATTAAGAGAATTGAAATTGTAACTTGTTCTTGTTGTCATGAAGAACAAAAACATTAACGTACAGAATAATACTACAAAATATTACCACGAGATTGAAGTAAAAACAATGTCATATTTGTAGGGTTAAAAATACAAAGCTAGATTTGCCGAACCAGAAAATGACTATGATTACATTTTTACACTAAAATACCATTTTATTTTTACCTTGGAGAAAGACTGCAGTACTTCATCACAAGGCCGTTTCAAGAGGGAGTCTGAGCAGTGGGGATCAGCAGGTTATTTGACTATGGGACGGAGGGATATCATACCAAAGCCTCATCCTGTCTTCACCAAACATTTACCCCTGCACACTTTCCAACAGAAGTCAGTGAAGAGTGATCAGGAGTCGGGACCCTGGTTGATTTTTGCAGTCACCAGCTGCAGAAAACTGCAGCCAAATATTGTGCCCTCAGTATGGCCCAACCGAGGTCAGCTAACACTGCAGAGATTGAACTTGGGATTTCCCTGGACTGTATGACACTGTAACACACCAGGTAGTGCATCTATCCACTGAGCCATTGCAGTTGATGCAATTTCCATATTTTGAACTTTATAAATCTTCTTGACATTAAAAAAAAATCTAGGTTAAGGGTACTGAGGCCAATTGAAGTCTCCCATTTGCTGCCCAGCTGAGATTAGCTAACTCAGCAATGATATGGAATCAACCCTGGTCTTCATGGCTTAGTGCTATATAGGGTAGTGACTTTCCCCAGTACCACATCAGCAGGGCTTTTTTTACATAATCTTTAAAGGAAACTTTATTTGGTTCATAACAATCAACTGTGTCTCAATGCTACTTTAATTTCAGATCTTGTGAGATCAAGTGGACTGTGAGGGTGTGGTAGGTGCCACTTTCAAATGATCTCTAAAACCAGTAAGAGAAATCTCATAGTCGTACTATGACAATAACCAGGGCTTTAATATACACTTGAAGCAAACATAACATTCATGGAATTTTCACTGAAGTTAGACAGCTTTTAAGAAAGTAATATAACTCTCCAATTTTATTTACTTTTCTCCACTTTTTGCACATTTTTAAAGTCATTTTTCCTCGTCAATTTGGGTCCCCGCGTGCCTCCCCTGCAACGGTACACATTATGCAAACAAAAGGCTCGATGAACAGCTTGTTGCATTGTTCTGATGCTGTAGCTGCTGGGAAGTGCTCGAGATCAGCCAATGGTGACTTGTCCTCCCTCTCACAGGGGAGGTGTCTAACCCTCTGCTTGGTACCCACCTCTGATCTCACAGCCAAGATCAGGAAATCACTGCGTGGTGACTCACCCGCACAATGCTCTCCAAATCACAGCATGCCGGAGTTCCCGCCAGTCCATGTTTAATTATACATCATAAACAACACACATACAATAGCGCCTTTAATGTAGGCAAACGTCCCAAGTGCTTCGCAGATCAGTAACTCAATGTCCTCTAATTTTTAGAATATGCTGATTTTAAAAGGCATTGTTTTCACGCAAGAATGTTTGACACATCTTTCTGAAAGGTAGAAGAAGCAGAAGTATGCCATTTCACTCAGAAATAAACAAAACACAAATGGTATGTTGCAGGTTTGCAATCACCTTTGGGCAAAGACAAAAAGACTGCCTCATGACGTTCCAATTCTAATCTGGCAATTTGCATTTTTACTCATAGCAGAAGCTTATATTGGGGAAGATGGGATATTTTACAGTTTAAAAACATAAAGAAAGGGCCTACCTCATATGTTTTAGCATACGAGGGAACAACAGTGCTGCCTAACCCCACCATTTAATTTCTGATGCACAACCAATTTAGGCATATGGAATAAAAAAGACCCAGCAAATTGTGACATTACAGTGGTTAGGAGAGTCTTCTCTAGCTCAGAGCCCTGCAGTTTCTGCACCTGGTTCCTTTATTGCGCTGTGTGTGATGTATTATTCCCTCATTACAACTTTGCCAAAGCCTCCTGTTTGGAAGCTGAACATTATTGTTGCTCTGCCTTAAATGTTTACAGCAGGAATTTGGACCCCCTGACCTCCTTAACAAATTGAGTACAAGAAAATCAAAGTAAATATAGAACACATATTAAACAGTGAGATAAGGCAGCAGGTTACTGACTACCATAAAGGTAGAGTTGATTGGGAAAAAGGTACAAAGCAACCAGTTTTATAAAAAGTTAAAGAAAGGTTCACCAGGGGTTGACCAAGGTCACCAAGAGAGTCAAAGAAGGAATTTATCACAAGTTTTACAAGGCAATCTCTTTAAACTTCAGCAAATCTGAGTTTTACAGAATCAGCTCCCTTCAGAATGAGACACTTTAGAAATATTGCTGATTGTTTTACAAACTGAAACTAGCTGAGTCTTCTATGGGTTGGCAAGGTTCATCATAACTAGAAAAAAATTGGTCACTGGCCATTTTAATCTTGTATTTCAAGTAACGCATACATTTCCCAACAAATGAGCCTCTGAATTGATCTGGAATCAAATTTGGATTTGTGGGGCTCAATTCAGTTGATGTGAATCAAAAGTTTTAACAAAGCTGGTGGAAACAGCCTCCATTAAGCTATCTGTAAACTGGACACATAGACTTCATTAGATTCACTTTGTACCACATCTGTATGGTGTTTGGGTACAATGGAGGAGCCGAGTGGTGATGGAGTGAGAGCTGAGGCAATGAGGGGGGAAGTGACTCAGACTGTACCTTAAGTGCACTAACCAAGATTGTATCAAAGAGTGAAGAGGAGGTGTTAACAGCCAGAAGGGTGCAACATCATGGTGAATTTCAAAGAGTATTTGAAGGCCTCTCCATAGCTCTGAGAGGCTACTGTGCTTGACATGGTTCAGGTTCAGGGAATAGAATTTAGTTTTCAGGACAAGAGTCTCCAGCAGCACATCAACATCTTCCCTTCAAGATCCCCCTGTTGCATACTCTAGCACTTTGAACTTCAGGTAAAATGCATAAAGTGCCTAAATAAAATGGTCATCAAATTACTGTCTGAAGTTTTGAAAGGTCTGAAAGGAAATATTGCACTTTTGGTACCTCATCATTATTCAAATTCCACTTTAATAAGCTTCCTTTAAATTCATGGAAATAATCCTGCTGAATTTATCATGAGTCAGAGATACACAAATTAGAGGTGTTGATGTTATTAATGTTAAGCAGTTAATGACTATAAAACATTGCTGTAGTTTTACTTAACTCTCCAGTAGATCAATCGTAGTAGAAATAAAAATATAATGGCCCAGAAATTAGGCTCCCTGGCTTTTTGGCCCCATGACTAGAGGATATCAGGTTGTAGGTCACAAATTGCATTGGATCATGTCCCTTCATAAGTTGTAAGAGTGTGTCACTATTTGCATGATTCTCTCACAAAGAATAGTCTGGAAACCCCTTTGTAGGGTGTGTCAGTTCTTAGTGCCAACTAGGAATAAACCAATTTTTATTGCTTCATTTTATTGTGCTCAATAAGGAATTATGTACAACAATTGCATTATTGATCAAAATTTACTCAATCAGGTAGCCTTACATATGGCAAACTTTATGTTATGTCATAGCCTTCACCATAGAGGTAGGTCACATAACATAAACCTATGTTACATTGTTACTGAGCATTAGAGAGGGAAGTCTACATTAGACTGCTTACCTAATGGAGAATGAGATGACTCTGTTGTATCCTGTTAATTTTTCTATCAAAGGGGCACAAATATATGAAAGGTGAAATGCTCATTTTATTTTAAAGTATTCAATACTTTGATTTACGGATTATTGTTGCAGATAATCTAGACAGTAATAGCAATATACATAGTTTTAAAATTGCAAAGAGGATATTTTTTTTCAATTCCAATTGACCTATAACAAAGGCAAATTTATTAGAGAAGACAATACCCTTCTGTGAATTTATAATTTGAGTTGTGAGTTTGAAAAGTGAGCTCTAGCCATAAGCAAGTGTTATTCAAAGATGACTTCAATCTGGCATTCAAACAGCTTTTGATAAAGTCAAAGATTTTCTGTTAGCATCTAGGAAGCATGTAGATGATGTTCAAAAGATTTCCATAAATTGTAATAAATCTCAATCAATGCTTTTACAGGCAAAAAGAACATAATCGTCCCAGTTTTATATTTTGCATAATGTTACATAGGATTACATAGAATATACAGCGCAGAAACAGGCCATTCGGCCCAACCAGTCTATGCCGGCGTTTATGCTCCACACAAGCCTTCTCCCGTCTTTCCTCATCTAACTCTATCAGCATAACCCTCTAGTCCCTTCTCCTTCATATCTTATATAGCTTCCCCTTAAACGCATTTATGCTATTCGCCTCAACTACTCCCTGTGGTAGCGAGTTCCACATTCTCACCACACTCTGAGTAAAGAAGTTTCTTCTGAATTCCCTATTTGATTTCTTGGTGGCTAACTTATATTGATGGCCTCTAGTTTTGCTCTTCCCCACAAGTGTAAACACTCTCTCTCTGTCTACTCTATCAAAACATTTCAGAATTGTAAAGACCTCGATTAAGTCACCCTTCAGCTTTTTCTTTTCAAGAGTAAAGAGACCCAGCCTGTTCATCCTTTCCTGATAGATATAACCTCACAGTTCTGGTACCATCCTTCTAAATCTTTTTTGCACCCTCTCCAGTGCTTCTATATCCTTTTTATAATATGGCGACCAGAATTTTACACAGTACTCCAAGTGTGGTCTAATCAAGGTTCGATACAAGTTTAGCATAACTTCTCTACTTTTCAATTCTATCCTTCTAAAAATAAACCCTGGTGCTTGGTTTGCTTTTTTTATGGCCTTATCGCTACATTTAGTGATTTGTGTATTTGTACTCCCAGATCCCTTTGCTCCTCTACCCCATTTAGATTCTTATTTTCCAAATAATATATGACCTCCTTATTTTTATTACCAAAATATAATACCTCACACTCATCTATGTTGAAATTCATTTGCCAATTATATGCCTATTCTGCAGGTTTATTAATGTCTTCTTGTAATTTGTTGCAGTCCTCCTCAGTAGTGACCAACACCCCCACCCAATTTGGTGTCATCCACAAATTTAGAATTTGTGTTTTTGATTCCTAAGTCTAAATCGGTAATATAAATTGTGAACAACAGTGGTCCCAGCACTGATCCTTATGGGACCCCACTTCCCACCTTTTGGCACACTTAATAGCTACCCTTTACCCCTACTCTCTGCTTTGTGTCTACCAGCCAGCCAGCTATCAAATTCTGCAACTAGTCCCCGACTCCGCATGCTCTGACCTTATTCATTAGTCTACTATGTGGTTCCTTATCGAAGGCCTTTTGGAAATCCAGATATATTACGTCTACTATATTACCCTTGTCTACTCTCTGTTACCTCTTCAAAGAATTCAATGAGATTGGTCAAGCAAGACTTTCCCTTTTCAAATCCATGGTGACTATTCATTATTATATTTTTGGTTTCCAGATGTTCTTCTATTTTCTCCTTTAGTAGGGATTCCATTATCTTTCCTACCACCAATGTTAAGCTGACATATTCTATCTCCATTCTTAAATATAGGTATAATGTTAACTATCCACTAGTCCTCTGGCACTACACCTTTTTCTACCAAATTATTAAATATGTATAATAGTGCCTCTGCCATCTCTTCCCTAGATTCTTTTAAAATGCACGGATCCTATCCATCCGGACCAGGGATTTTATGCTCTTTGAGTTTGATTAGTTCATTTAATATTTCTCTTCTTTTTATTTTAAATGTGGTTATATCGGGGGGAATTTTTCGGGGGGTCAGCGGGTGCATTCGGTGGCGTGTCGGGTGGGAAAAACTTTTTTAACAGTGGGTTAGGACCGCTGTCAACCCGCCACCATGCAACTTTCCCAGATGTCGGGTCTGTCAGGGCTGAACAGACCCGACACATAGCGGCGGGGGAAGCAATTCAGGTCATTATGACCTTGTTAACAGCCCATTAAGAAGTATTTTGACCTCACCTTTACATTTGACGAGGTTGCCCACGGGGCCTACGCTGCTCGGGGATCACATCAGGTAAGCAGGTCGGGAATTGTATGACCCTGGAATCATCTCATTACTTGACAGCCTGGTCCTCCTGATGACATCCCTGCTTGTGCAATGTGCAACCAGGCTGCGTTAATCTCCTGGGCAGATCTCCGCCCATTGGAAGGGAAGAGAACCTCCCTGTGGGCTGTGATTCCCTCCATAAGCATATAGAGGGAGTCATGGGAGAGCCTGGGTGCAGCCGTGCACCTCTGTGCCGTGCTTGTCAGTGTTTGCAGCACCTCACTGCTGCAGAACACTGACAGCACAACTGTCAAATCAATTTGCGCATGGTCCCTTTAAGGAAACCGGCTGATGATGCGTCATCAAATGACGTCATCAGACCCGCTTCCTTCAATTGGCCGGCAAATACACTAGGTGGGCTTAACAAGCCCAATCAGGGTAAAATAATTTTGGACAGCGGGCTGGAGCCAGCAGCGAGGCCGGGACCAGCCTCCGACATCACCAGCCACGGACCTGCCAAGGTTGGGGAAATCGTGGCCATCATTTCTAATCTTATCTTCCGACGTCATGTCCACCTGATCTGTCTCCCTGGTAAATACTGAAGCAAAATAATTATTTAATATTTCTGCCATTTCACTATCGCTGCCTGTGATTTTATCCTGTCCATCCCTTAGTGGCCCTATTCCCATTCCAACTTTCCTTTTTTATTTATGTGCCTGCATGTGGCAGGGACTACTGCCAAGAAGACAATTATGTTCCAAATGTAATTTTCTGTGTTTAGTACTGAACAGCTAAAACAGTAGATTTACATTGGATGCAAATGCAGCTTTCACTGTGAGTCATCATTTCTACGATGTTGGTTTTAACAGGAAAAACAGGCACACTTAAAAGATGGGAGCAGACCTGTAAGGTTTCCAAAATGTGCAGATCCCCAAAACCTAAGGAAAAAGGACTTTGGAACTACCCCAGAGTGATAAAAATGCATTTGGGCCTAACATAAGGAATTTAAGACCAAAAACCAAGTTTTGGCATTTTAAAAGACATGTCCGGACCTGTAAGGGAGAAAAGGCTGCACAGCAGTTTTGGGTATTGCAGTTAAATTGCATTGTCTGGGGAATCGGGATGACCTCACTCAAGCCCCAGCAAGCTTTAACATTTTGACAATAGACCCTAGGAGAAGACAGTCTCACCCCATCAAAAACCAATCAGCCAAGAAGATCGACAGGATGCAAACCATCCCAAAAAAAAAACCATTTGACACGTACAGAACCCATTAAAGACATGCATAAAGATAGGAGTCCTAGGCCCAGTCAAGAAACCCAAAACATGAGGACAATGCAAACTCCGATTAAACAACAGATCGACAGGATGGAGCTATCCGGAAACCACTTCACACATTTACAAAACCAGTTAACACGCTAGTAAAGTCGTTACTGTTAACGAGGTCTTACAATGACCGGGATTTGATTTGGGGTAGATAAGGCCACTTCAATTTAGTATAATTGAAGGCCCATCAAACAGTTACAGTTCAAGTTCAACAGAAGGCAGTTCTGCAGTTCAATCGAAAAGCCTGTTTTCAGCAAGAAGTCAGGGCTGGAGTTACAGAGTTCAGGACAAGCAGGCAGAAGGCAGTTTCCACAGTTCTGCAAGAAGGCAGTTCCACAGCTCGGAAGAAGACAGTTTAAACAGAGGCAGAGTTACAGCAAGAAGTTCAACAAAGAAGGCCAACAACTTCACAAGCAGACCAACACGCAAGAAGAAACCAGAGCGACTGCCTCAGTGACCATCGGATACCTCGCGGCAACAAGGGCCTTACGAAACCTTTTACTCAAAAGACTCTAAACCCTAACTCTCAACTGTCAAGGATTCGTTTGGTGAGCATTATCCCTGGTTCTCCAAAGTCCAACCTAGCTAGTGAAGTGGGATTGGGAGGGGTGAAGTATTCTTATAGGTTATTTCCCTCGCTTGTACCAATGTGTTCCCCAACCTGTGTTTAAGCATTAAGAGTGTTTTAAGTTTGTTACCTTTTTCTTTTAATAAAGTCAAAATTCTTTCATCAGAACCTGTTGTCTACTGCATCTTTGTTCACAACCCCCAAATAAGTCCAAGGTCTAGAACCAGGGGTGTGGGAGCGATTCGAACCGCTCACTGAGTCCGAGGTGAAGGCTGACCCCACACTCCACCCCCTACAGACCAATAGAAAACAGTACCTTTTGTACTGCCACTCTGAATCTTCATCCCATCCTAACATGTTCAAGAAAGTCAGCAAAACCAAAAAGTTGTTTGTTAAGTCCTGGTTGAAGGATAATCAAGAGCAAGCTCTTGCAGAATTCCATGGGTGATTTACCATAAATTTATTTTCCTCTACAGTTTGTCTAAAAGTGGGGATGTATGGTATGAAAATGAAAAGCATTTGCAGGAAACTCAAAAAAAGTCAAACCAACTTTGTTAAACTGGTTGAACATACGAATTAAACTGATATCACTACAACAGAAATGTTTTTATTTTTTTTAATTCTCTGTTGCAGAAAAGCAAAAGTGCTTCATTGCTGTACTGCTGTGAGGCTATACACTAAATGGGAGTCAGAAGACTGCTAAAGACTGTATAGGACCATCGAAAGATTCCCTGGGATAGGTACGACCAGAATCCGAGGGTATGACAGAGGTACTAAATGATTACTTCGCATCAGTCTTTACTCATGAAGATGATGCTCAGCTATCAGCAATAGGTTGTGAGTTTACTCATTCAGGCACTATGTTTTACACATCTGTGGTATGACCAGATCAAGGGGGTGAAATTGGGTATCATCCCATTTGGGGCGCTAACGTTTGAAATTTTGAAAATTTAGCGCCAGGCGCTAAGGATTCTGACCTTCTATTAAATTGAGTGTTCGTGCCCCAGGAAGGAAGTGGGGCGCTAAATCAAGCGGGGATAATATATTAGTATGGATAGAGGATTGGCTAACTAACAAAAAACAGAAAATTGGGATAAATGGGTCATTTTCAGGTTGGCAAACTGTAACTAGTGGGGTGCCACAGGGATCAGTGCTGGGGCCTCAACTATTTACAATCTATATTAATGACTTGGATGAAGGGACCGAGTGTAATGTAGCCAAATTTGCTGATGATACAAAGATGGGAAAGGTGGGAAAGCAAATTGTGGGGAGGACGCAAAGAATCTCCAAAGGGATATAGATAGGCTAAGTGAGTGGGCAAAAATCTGGCAGATGGAGTATAATGTGGGAAAATGCGAAGTTATCCACTTTGGTAGGAAAAATAAAAAAGAAAATTATTATTTAAATGGGGAGAGATTACAAAATGCTGAGGTACAGAGGGATCTGGGGGTCCTTGTACATGAATCACAAAAAGTTAGCATGCAGGTACAGCAAGTAATTAGGAAGGCAAATGGAATGTTGGCCTTTATTGCAAAGGGAATGGAGTATAAAAGTAGGGAAGTCCTGTTACAATTGTACAGGGCGTTGGTGAGACCACACCTGGAGTACTGCGTACAGTTTTGGTCTCCTTATTTAAGGAAGGATATACTTGCATTGGAGGCAGTTCAGAGAAGGTTCACGAGGTTGATTCCGGAGATGAAGGGGTTTTCTTATGAAGAAAGGTTGAGCAGGTTGGGCCTATACTCATTGGAGTTTAGAAGAATAAGAGGGGATCTTATTGAAACATATAAGATTCTGAAGGGGCTTGACAGGGTAGATGCAGAGAGGATGTTTCCCCTCGTGGGTGAATCTAGAACGAGGGGGCATAATTTCAGAATAAGGGGGCACCCATTTAAAACGGAAATGAGGAGGAATTTCTTCTCTCAGAGGGTCGTGAATCTTTGGAATTCTCTTCCCCAGAGAGCTGTGGAGGCTGGGTCATTGAATATATTTAAGGTGGAGATAGACAGATTTTTGAATGGTAAGGGAGTGAAGGATTATGGGGAGCGGGCAGGGAAGTGCAGCTGAGGCCAAGGTCAGATCAGCCATGATTTTATTGAATGGCGGAGCAGGCTCAAGGGGCCAAATGACCTACTCCTGCTCCTAGATCTTATGTTTTTATGTTATGTTCTTATGTATAAGCGCTAATGACCTCAGTGGGGCACTTCAGGGGCGCTACCAGCAGAGTGATAATGAATTTCAGGTGCAATGCATTCAGCAATGATCCTTCACACTGGTTCCTTCCAGCTCTTAAAGGGGAGGTTGTATCATTGTGCAGATGCTCATTTTCATCATTGCTGGCTTTGAGGCGACCTGCAAGCAAGTGAATCCCCTGATGGCTATGGCTGTTCCCACTCCCAGGGAGAGAGCTCGTTGGTTCACAGACATGGCATTGGAGGCATTGGTGGCTGGAGTGGAGTGAAGGAGGGCAATGCTGTTCCCAGCCACTGGAAGGAGGCCATCGCCTCAGGTGTTCAGGGCAATGTGGAGGAAAGTGGTCCAGGAGGTCTCGGCCAGTAGTGTGGTGGAACGCAGCCTGACACAGTGCCGCAAGAAATTCAACGACCTCAGTCGGGTGGTCAAGGTGAGTACATGCTTCAACTGCTCCTACATACCAGCATCCGAATCTCAGTCTGTATACACTGCACAAACAACCACACCGCCACCACTCACCCACCAAACATCTTCACCTACTCAAACTCACATCCACATCTCATGCCTTGCCTACAATCACAGCTATTCAACGACGGCAGGCATATCTCCCAAACACATAGCTGGACTCTGACTCAACACGTTTGTTTCTCTTGCAGGCCAAGACGGCCCACAACAGGAGGGAGCAGCAGAGTACAGGCAGGGGTGATGCGCAGCTCCAGCAGCTCTCAGACGTTTGAGGAGCGAGTGCTGCGACTCATTGGGCAGCAGGCAGTGGGCGCCATGGCCGTCAGCGACATCGAACCTGTTGGGGGCAAAAACGGTATCTTCAGCCCCTCTCCTTCTCTCATCCCACTTCCCCCTCACACCACAAACCTTTCTCACTTTCCACCTCCTGAGAATGTCTGCATTCCTTGCTCCATTCCTACCCTGCTGCCCTCACCTTAACGCGAGTGTTGTGCCTTTATGCTTTCAAATAATCAGCAACCAGATGACCAGCCTATCCCTGAGCCCCCCACTGAGAGTGAGGAAGGAGAAGAGGAGGAGGAGCAAAGCACTGCATCACTGCATCTCTCACCTGCGGGCAGCACCTCAGATACTGGCACTACGCCATCTTTAGAGGCAAGTTTAGTAGAGGGGTCTGCACTGGGTGATGCACCAGGGACGAGCGGGCTGCAGCAAGGCCAGGGGGAAAAGGTAGCTCGGGAGCCAGCTCCCCGGAGGGCGAATTCTGCTGCACAGGACTCAGATGAGGACCTTGATGGGGAGACGTGCACAAGAAGGGTGATGGCCATGCACACCGAGATGATAGGTGCAATGGCAAGGGTGCCCGAGAGCCTCTCGGCAATGGTATGGAGTGTGGAGGAGTCTGCCTCCAACATTGCACAGAGCTCTGCGCACACCATGGTGCCCATCATTTCCACTGTGCGGAAGATAATGGACTCCCAGAGAGACCGTGCGGATCCAGACCGCATGACGCATGTCATGGGTGATGTGGCAGCTTCCACTGCAGCACAGGCGGAAGCGACACAAAGTCTTTGTACTGTAATGCCGTCAATGGTTGCTGCCATCGAGTTTTAGACTGCTCTCATGCAGTCTCAGCTTGATGCCACGAAAGATCTGACTGCTGCCATTGTCGCTGGGTCCACCACAGTCCGGGGATCTCACGGTATCGCAGCAGGCCAGCAATCTGTGCTCCAGCAGATTGGTAGGGATGCTGAGGTGCTGCCCAGGGAGAGTGGGAGCGGGTCAGTGGAGCAGGAATGTGCTGTCCTCTCTCATGATGACAGCATTCCTGATCACACCACTGCCACTCTGCCATTGCACTTGTCGCTGCCTGTCATCCAGCCAGCTCAGACTGTCGCCGCCCAGCCTGAGGTGGTACCGTGTACAGCCGGGCCTTCAAAGCCCAGAGCTGGTCAAGGGCATCCTACAAGGCCATCTGTAGTCTCTGGTACCGACACTCAGCAGCCTTCCACCAGTCCTGCTGCAGCCACTGGGGAGACACTATGTAGGAGCACTAGATTAGGAAAGGGGACTGTAAAGAGGAGGGGCAAGGGTTTGCACAAGGGTAATTAGTCAATATTGTTGTATATATGTGGTTAATGGTTTTTGATAAATTTATTACTGGAATGTTGCAGATTTGGTGCTGTGTTTCATTTCAGTTTTGAGGTGTGGTACGGAATCACAAAGTGATGGAATGATGGCGACGTGCTCAGCAACCGGAACGAGGACTCAAAGTCACTGGAAATTAAGTCTGATGAGGCGGTCACGGACCGACCTTGCAGAACGCTGATTGAGTGGCTGCCTCCTCCATCGCTGCTGTTCGTCCTCCTGTTCCTCCTGCTCCTTGTCCTCACCCTCCTCCTTGTCCTCGCCCTCCTCCTCCTGAGGTGGTGTGGCTATGCCTGGTGGCAATGGCTGCATCCTCATAATGGCCAAGTTGTGCAGCATGCAGCTGATGACGACGAAAAGTGACACCCGCTCAGCCAAGTACTGGAGGGCTTCTCCCGAGCGGTCAAGGCAGCGGAACCGTTGCTTGAGCACCCCGATGGTCTGCTCAATGATGTTCCTGGTGGCACCATGGCTCTTATTATGTGAGTGCTGGGCACGAGTGTTGGGGTTGCGGAGGGGAGTCATGAGCCAAGTGGAGAGCGGATAAACCTTGTCTCCCAGCAACCAGCCGCAAGCTTCATGCGGTGGCTGGAACAGATCTGGCACACCGGTCTGGCGCAGGATGAAGGCATCGTGGCTGCTACCAGGGTGGCCGGCATTGACGGTCATGATTCGCCGTGTGTGGTCGCACACCAATTGCACATTAAGTGAGTGGCAGCCTTTGCGGTTACGGAATACCTCAGGATTGTTATGAGGTGCCCGCAAAGCAACGTGAGTGCAGTCAATGGCGCCCTGCACCATGGGGAAGCCCACTATCCCGGCAAGGCCACATGCACACTCACACTGCTTCTCTCTGGTCATGGGGAAGGAAATGTAGTCCCTTCTCCTTCTGTACAGAGCATCTGTGACCTGGCAGATGGAGCAATGGACGGCAAACTGGGAGATGTTGGAGATGTCGCCTGTCGCACACTGGAATGATCTGCTGGCGTAGAAATTGAGGGCGATGGTGACCTTGACTGCCACTGAGAGAGCCGTGTTGGTCCTGATCTCAGGCTCGAGGTCTGGCTGCAGGAGGTGGCAGAGCTCTGTGACCACGTCCTTGCTGAAGCAGAGCCTTCTAACACACTGGTCCTCAGTGAAATTCATGTAGGAGAACTGCTGCCGGAATACCCTGGGTGGGTAAGGCCTCCTGTTGAGAGCCCTGTTGGCCCTCCTACCTCTGGCCACATTTTACACTCTTTCTCTGTGCCTCAGTTGCCTCTGACGTTGACGCTGGAGGGTGAGGTCCAGTGCCAGTACAGCCCCCATGAAAGGATACAAATATTGCACTTTCAAATCTCCCCTCAATGAAACTCAATAATCTTTATGTTCCAGAACACTCATTGAAATGCAAAACGCGCAAATCGGTCAAAAGGCCTCTTTGCCTATGTGAAATTAACACCGCAGCATTGTTTGCCGACGAAAACTACACCGGAAGTGGACGCCTTTAAATAGCGCTCCTCCAGGGAACATCCAACTGAAAGCTGCTTCCTCTACCTGTCGTTGTTAATGGCAGGCGCACAAGCAGGGGGCGAGAATTTTTCATCCGGGGCGCAACCGAGGCGCTGTGCATGGCAATGATGTCATGATCAACGGGTGCAGGAGATTGGGGCGCAATGTCTTACTGCTGCCGCAAAATTCCCGCCGCATTTAGCGGGAGGCGTTGATCACCGCACCCGGTCGCAAACCCATTTGCGACCCATTAGTGCCCCAGCAGTCGCTAACGGGAGGCGCAAAGGAGCCCAATTTCTAGCCCCAAGTTTCAGAATTTGGGTTTTTGATCTGACCTTTAAGACTGCTTTGCAGTCACTTTCTAAAAAATGAACAGGAGCAGAGTGGCAGAAAAATAAAGATGAATGATAGCTTAAAATTGGCATAATGATGCAAATTAGTTTGAAAAAAGAGCAAAATAAAGTTAAAACAGGTAAATACACACAGTAGCACGAATTCTCCAACCTCCACTCCAACTGTGGCCCAATGCTGGGAGTACAGGGTCGCTGAATTTATCCGAGCAATAATAACAGCAAAAATATAAATATTAAAATAGATAAGGATACGGTCTCAGAATAAAGGAACTCAGAACAGATTGGGCTGCCGGCCCAGGTGACATCCACCCGATGGTCCTTAAAGAGATGGGACATATGCTTAACAAGCCCCTTGACAGCTCTCTGGTGTCCAAGACAATTCCCTCAGGTTGGAAAGATGCTAATGTAGCTCCACTTTTTAAAAAAAGAGACAAAGCAGAACAAGGAAACTATAGATCCATTAGTTTGACTTCAGTAATAGGTAAGATGCCCAAAGGGATCATACGAAATTACTTAGTATTGCGTAAAATTACGTAGAATTATACAGCACAGAAACAGGTCACTCAACCCAACAGGTCTATGCCAGTGTTTATGCCCCACATGAGCCTCCTACCACCTTACTTCATCTCACTTCATCGTTGGCGGAGGGGTGGGGGTCAGCAGATCGCGGCAGAAAGGAGAGGCCGTTATCAGCAGAAGGTTTGCTTGAGGGGCCAGGGGGAGCACTCCTGCTACTCCTGGCTCACAAGCAGTGCTCTAAAAAGCACTTACCTTCTGCAGCCAGCTGCTCCCGTCTCCATTTAGCTGCTGGGTTTCCCGAGCCCTGGGAAACCTGGCTGGCAACCGTTAAATTTAAATCAGGCTCCCAACTGCACTGTAGGAGCCTGGTTTAAATATTATAATGACGTGTCCGATCTCTCCAAGATGGGACACAGGCACACCATGCAACCCGCCATCGTAAAAATGGCGGCAGGTGCATACGCAGCGGGTTGGAGACGCGTTTCTCGATTTTTTACTTTTAACACCCCCCCCAGCCCTCTCCTGCCCGTTGTGGGGGGATTAATATCAATCCCAATGTCTTTAGCCTTTATTACTAAACAAAGGATATGTACTTTATAAAGCAACTGGAAGAAAAAATTGTTAAAATTAATTATAGCTATATGTAACCTTTTTAAATGCTATTGATTATGAAATCAATGGATGAATCTTTGTGATCTGCATATAGATATTATATAGATATTAATTCCTTGAGCACCAAGTGAGTTTATTCATTCAGGCACCTTGTTTTACATGTCTGTGGTATGAACAGATCAAGCTTCAGAATTTAAGTTTTTGATCCGACCTTTAAGACTGCTTTGCAGTCATGTTCTAAAAAACAGAATCGGAGCAGAGACAGAAAAATAAAGATAAATGGAAGCTTAAAATTAGTATAATGGTGTAAATTAGTTTGAAAAAAGAGTAAAAGAAAGTTAAAATAGGTATGTACACACAGTAGCACTAAATCTCCAACCTGCACTCCAATTGTGGCCCAATGCTGGGAATACAGGATCGCTGAATTTATCCTAGCAACAATAAGGCAGAGAGAATAGAGAGAGAGGAAAAAAAAGAACAGGTGAGAACAAGAACAAGCAAAGTGCTTAACCTTTTATTTTTATGTAAGTTTTGTTAAGGTGTTTGATGTTTGTTTCAGTATCACAGCACACAAGGTGCAAACAAAATAAAACTGGTTGGACTGAAAAAGCAGATCTTTTCCCTGAATTTGTTGGCAGTCTAAATCAGTCGCTTTGGATACATTTATAGTAAGTGGTGTCTATCGTGGATAATTGAGTTGGCATTATGAACCAGTTAGAGTGATCAAACCAGGAGTTCCCGAGGGTGATCACACTAAGGGGCTTCTAATATGCACAGAAAAGAACTTATTTGTGTTATAACGATGAAAGCTCTGCAATAAATCAGTTTATCCTCGCTTATTAGGGATTGGCTGCTAACACACTCTGAGGTCTTTGTTATATGTCTGTGGATCATCGATGGGTGGCTAATGAAGTTGCCTACAGGACAAATAGATGCCAGATTGCATCCGACTAGTTGGTATAATGCAGGGAAAATCAAAGAATAATGTGGATAACAAAAATGTGTTGATAAAATATTTTGTTTTTATTTAGTAAAATAAATATCATGATACACAGAAAAAATTTGTGGCTGAGTTAAACGTGTGTCTGAATTATCCAGCTATTTCTTAAATGAAGCTGTCTGTGCTGTGAAAGCCAGAAAAACATATTGTTTTGGCTCTGTTCAGCTTTGGGATATATCTGAATGACAATTTTACTGCTAAAATAGTACAGCTTTAAAGCAAGTTGACTATGTTGTTTATGGGAGTGCTAATTAGTAAATGGACACATATGGTGCAATTCATTTAACTAATAGCTGCCTTTGAGGTTTAACAAAATTGCCATTCTCTCCTTCTTTCAGTCCCCCACCTGGGATCCTGAATGGGTTGAAATACAGAGTAATTATTGGTAATCATCTCACATCATCAGTAACCGATTGTAAGGCTGTAATTAAATAATAAATGCTTCTGTGACTCGTGCCCTTTATGTGGCAGTGCCCTGGAGACCAACTCTGCATAACAAAATAGCTGACTCCAGTTCCCTCCAGCAATACTGTCTTGCAGTCAGTCTGTTCTGCTGCCCACTTCTCCTGCTCTAAAGTATAAAGCAAAATGCTCTTGTAGCATTGTATTGTGTGATGGTCTAAATCCTTTCTGGATATTGTATGGACTTATGTACAACAAGAGCTAAAAGGTCATGCCCATCCTGAAATAATGTTTGTCAAACCTGTTTGCAGCTCCACAGACATTAGCTGCCCTTCATTACTTTGTCCAAGCGACTATATTTCAGGTGTGAGTGTCAGCAGGCAGGAGGAATCATCGGACAACCCAATCCTTTTCCTTACCTGAAATCCATACACTTACAGTGCCCAGCAGGAGTCACTGAGTAGCAATTAAGCGTAGGACAATGGCTGATATCTTCTCTCACTTGTCCAGAGACCTTGAAGACAGCTACAGCTACAGCCTTTGTAGCTGAGATCAGCTGACTCAGCACAGTCTCGGGATCAGAGCAGCACACCTTTAATGATTACACTGACTGGAGTGTGTAATAAAGCTATTTATTCCAATATGTTTAAATCCAAATTTATTTGTAGCTCAGACAAAAGGAACATTTCCAGAAGAAAAAGTCCATTTGAAATCGCACTAGATGACACTCCTGGTTAGGGCTGAGCAGACTGACTTCAGTTGAGATACTCCATTCTGTTTGTTCTGAATTAATCCAAGCACGTGACAGCCATATTCAGAACCTAACTACTTACTATTTATATACAGAAGTAAATGGCAACAGTCTGATGATATTATGTTGATGGCTAGTCATAAAAAGATCTAGGGGCTGATAATGTAACGTTCAGCACCTGTAGTCCTGCTGCACATCAGGCACTGGCACACCGGATTGTCAAGCGCTGAGGTCTGAAGCATGCTTAGTGCCTGGTGCGCACTGTGCTTAATAATTACCTCTAGAAATGCCTATGGCACTACTAGCCTATGCACCAGTTATGCACTAGGCTCATTAAGGCCCCTGCTCAAATGTAAATGAGGATACAGCATTGAGAGTGCCTGAACAGCAATCCATACACACAGCACCCATATAACATAAGCAGTGCATGGGAGGCATAGTCACCATGTCAGGTCCTTTCTCTTAAAGTCGACTCATTCCTTTTTATTTGTCACAAATCACTGCTCTGTTTGCTTCCACACATTTCAATGTTGCTTTGCTTTTTTTGCTGTGTTTTCAAAACTGAACTTACTCAGAGCTTCTTAAAGCTGTACACTACCTGCTATTTGTACCTGTTTCCTCAAGAAACTGTCATTAAGTGTTGCCTATATTGGACCTATGGGTATCTCTTTCCCATCAGTACATTGCTCTGCAACTACATGCTCTACAAGCATTGATGCAATGGCTACCTGGGTCTGTACACAATCAGACACATCTGTATTCATTTGAGTGGGGCGACTAGGTGTTACAGATGTGGTGGTGCCTAGAGATATAGATCGATAATCCATGCCAGCTCTGCTGCTGATGGGCGTGGCCTCAGCATGTCCTGAGCGCTAAGTAGGAGCAGACTTCTGGGCAGCAATGAAGTTGTTGAAGCCCTGCATTATTATTGCATCAATCTGATTCTCCCAAAACAAAGGATGATGCTAGCCATGAGTTTAAGGAAGACCTCAGACCTCCCCACTCCCTCTATTGTCTCCAGACCAACGACTCCCTTCTTCTCATGAAAGTCAAGGATTGTAGATTAGGTGTATCCCTGCCCCCTCCATTCTGCATATATTAGCACCTGTTCGGTGCAACCTTCTCCTGCAAGCAGATAGAAAGGGGACATATGCCATGATAAGGAATAATTTGTGTGTTACCCAAGTGCAAGGCCAGCAGCCGCCTTATGTCAGTATGTGAACATGTAGCATGTAGATATGTTCTGTTAGAAGTGTGCTTGGTGTTTGTTATTTACAACATTCAATAGGCTACATGAAACATGTGCCTGGTGAAACATGTGCATGCCAGTCTATTTAGAAAGTACACAAAGTAACCAGAGTGCTTGCATTCTCCCTGTGTGGTGTTTTACCAAGCTTAAAGTGTTATTAATATTATTTTGAAGGCAATAGAGAAATAAAGCAAAATGTTAGGACATTTACTTTAGTAACCTTCCTGAGACCAGCAAATTGTTCTTCGCCTGCTCTTAGGTTCGCTGCATGTGAGACAGTGTTACTATTTCAACTACTTCCACCCAGGGTACTCCAGCAAACTAAACAAAACTTCAATGTGAGTTCTGTCCAGGGAGTATAATGGAATTCTTATTCTATACTGTATTTTGGAGGTCAGATTGGACCCAAAATTCATTGGAAGTCCAAATGCTGAAATGTAATACAACAGCAAAATACTGCGGATGCTGGAAATCTGAAATGAAATATCTTTGTTGGTTTCTGTATACAAATAAGCCCCACCTCAGGGCTTGGCTTTACACGGGTGCTGATTAGGAAGTATGCTAGTAAAAGCTGCCAATATTTTCCTGACTAAATATCCACTATTCCAACCATTGCTTTCCCTTTACCACTCACTGCTCCATCCATCCTAGCTACTGTTGCATTTTAGACAAAGAATTCACCTGATTCCGAGCCTAGATTGCAGGGCAGGATTTTGGTAAAATCACCAAACATGACCTTTAACTCAGGGCCCTGAAGAGTAATTCAGTCTCACAAATTAATCAGATGTTAGCACTGGCATGTGTGTGAGGTAAAGTAACATTGAGCATATTTCCTTCCAATTACTTTCTTTTCTTTTCTGTTTCAGTGTTTGGAAAGCAGATGAAATACTCTATTCTATAATAGTGATTGTGCAACACACCCGTCTCTTCATATTGAAAAGAGATTTGCTTAGAATTCCTCCTTAGCCTTCTCAAGGTAAGAAATTATTATTTTTCTAAAAAGATAGCTCGTTGATATAATCATGGTGTAACCTGGTTTTTAACCCTTTACATACTGTGACAGAAATAAATAAGTCAATAATATAATAAATTACAGACAAAAATGCTTCATTTTTGTCACACCGACATCACTATCCTAACAAGTACCTGCTGCTTCCAACCCCTCAGTAAATTTATTACTTCCTAGGTTTTGCTTTGAGTTTGAGTACCAGCCTCACAGTGGCATTTTTCTCAAAGGATTTTTAGTTTGTTTCCAATATAGCAGAACAACAACAACAACTTGTATTTATATAGGGGGAAAAATTCGGTCGCACCCCCTTTGGGGTGCTAATTTCGCCGGGACGCTACGGAAAAGTTAGCACCCCTGCACCGTACATTCATTGGTAGCGCCCCAAGCAGGAGGCAGGGCGCTATTGGAAGCGCTCCCGCTCCTTCCTGGAGTGCTACCATTCAATATCGTGGCACTACGTGCAACAGCGCCATGCGCGTCGGCACGTAGCTGCGCTGTATTACAGGTCTCCCTCCCCAATTAAAGGGGAGGGGCCTAGCGCAGCGCAACCAGTGCCCTGCTGGATCACCGGGGAGCGGGGTGCTGGGAAAAAAAGCCCGGCACTCAAGAGGAGTGCCGGGCTGACCGATTGCGGCCGGCACCCCGCATGAGGGAACGGAAAGAGGGCAGGTGCTGGCAGGCGGCCCCAAAAAAATGGCCGCCCAGCACCTGCCCTTTAATTTATGCCGCCGCGGCTGCAAAAACGTCACCCTGATCCTGTCGGACATATCGTCCGGCGGTAGGTCAGGGGGCGCTGCGCACGGCAATGACATCATCACCGGAGGCGTAGCGCCACGGGGCGCTACCGGCTGCTACCGCTGCTAACCTCCCACTGAATTTCACGGGAGGCGTTAGCGGCACTGTGCCCAGACGCTAAGGTCTTTGTGCCCCGTCATGGGCGCTAACAAGATGCGCAAAGCAACCCAACTTTTCCCTCATAGCGCCTTTAACATAGTAAAACATCCCAAGGCACTGCACAGGAGTATTATAAGACAAAAAATTTGACACCGAGCCACATAAGGAGAAATTAGGGCAGGTGACTTAAAGCTTGGTCAAAGAGGTAGGTTTTAAGGAGCATCTTAAAGAAGAAAAGAGAGGTAGCGAGGCGGAGAGGTTTAGGCAGGGAATTCCAGAGCTTAGGACCTCCCTAGAGTTCATTGTTTTTTTCATGTAGACCATGAACACCATCTCAAATTGGTTTGTGGGTTGGTCCACCCTCTCCCCTCCCCTCCTTCATTAGTAGTTATTTTCTTTTGTCTCTCCTTTTTTATTGTATACATCTTCATCATCTCCAGAATCAATTACTCCAATGTAGGAGAGCTGACGTCCCTTCCTCTACCCTCCATAAACACCAACTTGGCCAAAACTCCATTCACCCCACCACTGGTGGCACAGCCTTCAGCCGCCTAGGTCCGAGAGGGTCATTTTAACCTAATCCGCCCAGCCCAGTGGGAAACTGACTGGATCGCATCTCTGAGTCCTACCTCCCAACCAATTACCAACCCATGTCACAAGGGTTACCTCCAATTCCAAGCGCTTTTATTTTTGCTAATAATCTATTGTGTGGAACCTTAACAGGCTATTTAAATATCCCAGATGCTCCTCCAGCACAGGTTTGACCTTCGCGGTGCTTAGCACCTGGAAGTAGGGTAGGAAAGTACTAATGCTAATGCAGGTCTTGGAGGCCTGCAGCAACAATAGCTGGTGTCCAAAAACATGCCATGGGATCTTTTATGTCCACCTGAGCAGATAGACAGGGACTCAGTTTAATGTCTCATCCAAAGGATGGCATCTCCAACAATTCAGCACTCCCTTAGTACTATACTGGAGTGTAATATATACGCATAAGGCTGGGGGCTTGAACTCACAACTTTCAGATTCAGAGGTGAGAGTGCTACCACACTAATCCTTTTTACCATACTAATCCTTTTGCTGGCCAAATCTTTTTTAATTCAGCATATAGAAAAAATAGTTTGTGTTCAAAATAACATGGCATGCTGAAAGATTAACTAACCATAGTACTTTTTCTTTTTCTTTTGATTATTTTGTGTGCTTGTTGTTGTTTGGTGGTGCCAAAGCATTGAGCGTGCTAACCGATGTACTGGTATTTGAGAAATGGGCTTCTAAAACTCAGCAAAAAACTGCAGATGCTGGAAATCTGAAACAAAAGCACAAAATGCTGTAAACACTCAGTTCTGATTAAGGCTCTATACTTGAAACACTGGGGGAATTTTAACCCCCCACGACGGATGGGAGAGGGTCGGAGGGGGTGTTACAATTTCAATAATCTAAAACCCAACCCCAACCCGCCTCGAACATGCCCACATCTGGTTTTAGTGGTGGCGGGCTGGAGGGCGGGTGACTAATCTGCTCTCGAGAGGCGGGTCAGTTATTTAAATATGTTAATGAGGCTGCGTACCTCAGATTTTAGCAGCCATTCAGATTAAACAGCTGTGGGCCGGGTTTCCCGGGCTCCAAAAACCCGGCAGCTGAAGGGAGTCGAGAAAGGCCGGATCCAGCACTGCTTGTGGGCCAAGAGGAGCAGGAGTGCTTTCCACCCCGGCACACCAAGCTAAACTGCTTCCCTCTCTGCGATCCGTCGACTCCCCCACGATCACTTCGCCTCCCCCCACCGACCCACGATTTCCCCCTGAATCCATGATCTCCTCCAACCCACAATCTCCCCCCCTCAACCCACAATCTCCCCCCCTCAACCCACGGTCTCCCCCCCGAACTACGATCCCCTGCCCCCGCCATGTCTTCCCTCCCTCCCTCCCTCCCCCCCCACCCCCCCCCCCCCCCCCCCCAGCTCTCCCTCCCTCCCTCTTTCCTCTCCACTTCCTGGCTGCGGCTTTCCAGCGTAGGCCTTCTTACCCGACAGCCGGCCAGTCTCTCAATCTGGCCGACTGCCGGTCAGGAAACGGAGACAAATTCAAATGAGGTTCTGCTGTTAAATTCGGCAGGACCTCCATGTTTCCCAGATTTCCAGGTTTCCTGGCCGCTACAACCCCCGCCCAATATCGGGTCCCTTTAACACATCTGATCACTCCACAGATGCTGACTGACCTGCTGAGTGTTTCCAGCATTTTTTGGTTTTGTATCATGTAACAAAACTCATTTAGCATCATTACATAGAAACATAGAAACATAGAAAATAGGTACAGGAGTAGACCATTCGGTCCTTCGAGCCTGCACCGCCATTCAATGCGTTCATGGCTGAACATGCTACCTCAGTACCCCATTCCTGCTTTCTCGCCATACCCCTTGATCCCCCTAGTTGTGAGTATTATATCTAACTCCCTTTTGAATATATTTAGCGAACTGGCCTCAACAACCTTCTGTGGAAGAGAATTCCATAGATTCACCACTCTCTGGGTGAAGAAGTTCCTCCTCAGCTCAGTCCTAAATGGCTTCCCCTTAATCCTTAGACTGTGACCCCTGGTTCTAGTTTTCCCTACCATTGGGAACATTCTGCCCGCATCTAATTTGTCTAAACCAGTCAGGATTTTAAATGTCTCTATAAGATCCCCCCTCATTCTTCTGAACTCCAGAGGATACAAGTTCAGTTGACCCAATCTTTCTTGATATGTCAGTCCGGCCATCCCAGGAATCAATCTAGTGAACCTTCGCTGCACTCCCTCAATAGCAAGAATGTCCTTCCTTAAGTTAGGAGACCAAAACTGCGCACAATACTCCAGGTGTGGCCTCACCAAGGCCCTGTACAACTGCAGCATCACCTCCCTACTCCTGTACTCAAATCCCCTTACTATGAAGGCCATCATTCCGTTTGCTTTCTTGACTGCCTGCTGCACTTGCATTCCCACCTTCAGTGACTGATGTACCATGATGCCCAGGTCTCGTTGCACGTCCCCTTTCCCTAATCTGCCACCATTCAGGTAATAGTCCGCCTCTCTATTTTTACCACCAAAGTGGATAACCTCACATTTATCCACATTGTACTTCATCTGCCATACATTTGCCCATTCACCCAACCTGTCCAAGTCACTCTGTAGCCTCCTAGCATCCTCCTCATTGTTCACACTGCCTCCCAATTTAGTGTCATCCGCAAATTTGGAGATATTACATTTAATCCCTTCGTCCAAATCATTAATATATAATGTAAACAGCTGGGGTCCCAGCACCGAACCCTGCGGTACCCCGCTGGTCACTGCCTGCCATTCTGAAAAGTACCCATTTACTCCTACTCTTTGTTTCCTGTGTGCCAACCAGTTCTCAATCCACGTCAACACATTACCCCCAATCCCATGTGCTTTAACTTTGCTCACCAATCTCTTGTGTGGAACCTTGTCGAAGGCCTTCTGAAAGTCCAAATACACCACATCTACTGGTTCCCCCCTGTCCACCCTATTGGAAACATCCTCAAAAAATTCCAGAAGATTTGTCAAGCATGATTTCCCTTTCACAAATCCATGCTGACTTGGACCTATCATGTCGCCACTTTCCAAATGGTCTGTTATGACATCTTTAATAATTGCTTCCATCATTTTACCCACAACCGATGTCAGGCTGACCGGTCTATAATTCCCTGCTTTCTCCCTCCCTCCTTTTTTAAAAAGAGGGGTTACATTGGCCACCCTCCACTCCATACAATACAATCATTCCCTGTGCCTCTTCGGTCCATGCACGATGTCGTTCAGATTTAAGCTTATTTTCTTAAACTTAATCCCAATTTTATTAACAATAAAACTAATTTTCTCCTTTGGTTGGATACATTTTTTTGATTGGATGTATTTTCTATGTTGGCGAGAACTGCTCAGGTTGCTATGTGAAGTGACATCCTAAATATGTTTTTTTTAATTACATTTATAATGTATAGCAACCAGTCCTTTCCCCTTTTGCATTGAATATGATCCATTAAGAATGGATGCAAAATATTTTTGTCGTGCTGCTTTATTTGGATTGTTAGTTTAATTTGCATTTCAAAATATGTCAGGAAACACGAAGAGTAGTTTCATATGTCATATCTACAGCAGATCAGTATCAAATTAAATTTCCCTATTGTACACAATGGGATCAGTAACACTGTACCTCAAAACGGATTTGCTTATTTTAATGGCAGTCTTTTCTATCTTAATTATACAACAGTGAATAGATTAATTGTGAAGCCTTCTGCCTTACACCAAGGGGTGATTTATTTAATTTATCTCAATATATAAAGTGCGGGGGACTTTCGTTGCTGAAATGACCTATAATTTGCCACTAAAAATGCTTCAAACCCCTGATAAAGGCCATTCATTAGGCAGAGCTGAATTAGAAAAAGCTTCCTGAAAGAGCCCTTTGTCTAATTGCTTACCATCACAAATAACACGAGGCAAACGGGTTTAGGCAATATTATCAAACACTGTGAAATTGCAATATTGTTCTTGTGCAAACCCTACAGTAATCAAACAATTAAACTTTAACTGTCTAATTAACTCTTCACAACTGCCAACTTGCATGACAAAAATTATATTAACCTGGAGGACATGTAAATTTAGAAGCTGTCTATATTTTAATTAGGTAATACATTAATGAACCTATGACAGGTGTTTGGACCCCATCACCGTAGTACAATTTTTTTTGCGATTCAAATTTTATTCAAGTTATTTAGTCCCTCCCATTACTTTTTTTCCAAATCTTCTTAGGCAAAACCTCAGCTGTAACTGGGATGGCAGTGGGCATGCTGTTCTCAAGCCTCTGCCTATACCACTCTGAACCCACCATTAGGAGTTTGCAAAAGCAGCCTGATGATAGCTTTTGCTCTGAGCTTTGCTCTTGGCTTGTGAGGGAGCAGCCCAGCTTCCACTCAACACCTTTCCTCAGAAATGCAGGCTAAACGGGGACCTCCACATCATACGACACAGGAGTAAGTGAAAAAACAAACATTTGTGGAAACAAAAACAGCAGTCTGAACCAAAAGCAGATGGGTGGCAAACCCAGTAGACATGCCACTATTCCATGGTACCATGCATTGATGATGTGACACGATGCACCATCAATTCACCCTGGAAGATGATAGCTGAGTGACACTGTAAACATACTGG
The DNA here is from genome assembly GCA_030390025.1 of Squalus acanthias. Lineage (NCBI taxonomy): Eukaryota > Metazoa > Chordata > Chondrichthyes > Squaliformes > Squalidae > Squalus > Squalus acanthias. The sequence continues at coordinate 21,854,343 of CM059438.1, read as the reverse complement.
GCAAGAGTTTCCGCTTGATTCCACTAGCTTTGCGCCAGATTCCAGCGAAATTGGCCGGATCAGCGCAAAAGATCGGGGGAATTTAAAACGTAAGTGATCTTTTACATCGGTTCAGGATTCAGTTCGCCCAAATCAGGCCCCACCCACAAAATACCTCCGCCCTCAGGTCAGAATTGCGAGATGCTGCCAATTACACTGGTTCAGGAAGGCTCTTCAAGTTGCGTTCATTTTCTTAGGCGCATAGCCACTGGTAGGCACGTTTTGAAAAGATTTTGCGTATCAAAAAATGTTTAATTTACTAAGAAACTGACTAAGAAACTGTTAAATGGTTCAGTCTAGGCTTTTTAAGTCGCTTTCAGTGATTTTAAATCAGGTTACTCACAGAATGAGGACTAGACACCCTTATTAAAAATGCTTATTTTTTGTGTTAAACCTATTCTCAGCTGTATTAATAAAACTGCACCAGGTTACCACACTTGAATACATCAAGGAATACTTATTAATGCAAAGAAAAAACAGAAAAAATTATGTTCTATTACGCAGCTTGATTGCGCTGGTTCATGGAAGATTTACCTTTGTGATTATGGAAATGAATTTTTGCGGAAACTTTAACTGTAACCTACCCAGCGCAATTTCAAGTGCACTTTGGCTGCAATTTCAGGATTGCGCTCAAAGTGGAAACTCTGCCCCACTGTATTAGCCATCAGAAGATCTTTGTCAATTTACAGTGTTAAAAATTTGCAAGCTGTTTGTTCAAAAGGTGTTTCAAATTTTGTGTATATTTTTGCCCAGTCACTAATGTGAGTGAAGCCCATTTTATATTTGCATTTTTTTAACAGCAGAAGAAAAGTATACACAGATTTGTGTTCTCAATTTTGCTGGGGCCAGCAGCAGGTGGATCCTGACATTTACACTGGGATCAAAGGTCCATGGGTTTTCAGACCTTGTTAGTTTTATGTACTTGCATATGGCGCTGAGGACCGGTTGTAAGAGCAGGTGCAATGACACTATACACTCCTGTATACAGAACTCTTTGCGTGTCTATTAGAGACAATGGCCTACAAACTGGAGATCGCTAAAGACCTGCCGGTGCCACTACGGGTCGGAGTTAATGGCCACTGAAATTGATGGCGCTGGCAGGACCGGTAAATTGGCCCTGGTTGCTAATTAACATTAGCCCAACGTTAAACTTACTGCGCAAGGCCGTTTTTGTGGCATTAGTCCCAGCAGGAGGCCCAATGTAGCGTGGCCGTAGCACCATTGCAGCATGAACAGCCTTCTTTTAAAGCTAGCTTGTCATTCAGAAAGTTCCCTTAAAGGGAAACTGCCTTCTAAAATGAAAAAAAAAATCATTTAAAAATAGGCAGTGTTTAGTCCTTACATCTCAAATGCTTTCTGGGAAAAAAAATAACATTAAAAAGAATTCCCAAATGGGAGTCTTCAGCTCTTAAAGTTGAATTGCCTTCCGCAACTAAAGAAATGGGAAATGTGGTTCAGCGCAAACACAAATGGCTCAGCAAGCCAGGGAAGGGGCATCCAGGGTCTTGCATGCAGCACTCCAGCTTTCTGCAGGGGATCAACACTGCAACAGAGGTCCCCTCTACCCACAGGGGCCAGGAGGCCCTCCAGAAAGCAGGATGTGGGACCAGATCACCAGGACAAATTTCACCTTAACAGTGTTAAATCCCTGTTTCAAAAAATGGAGGCTCCTAAATCCTAACTCTTTTTGTTGTTACTGGGACACAGAATTGTGGCAACAGAATTTATTGGTCTACAAATTGGAATGGGAGTAATTTTGCTGACTTTCCACCCCAAAATCAATGCTGCTGAGTTTCCCACCCACAAACTGCCCACCATGTTCCCGTAGAGGTTTTAACATTTCATAAAATGAGAGCCAGTGATGTCGGCGCACCAAAATCCCATGAATTCAGGTAAGTACCCATGAGATCTGAGTCTCATGACTTCAGAGCCATGTGCAACCTTCTCCTCAATCTCCGCTGGGAAGGTGGCACACTCCACTTGCCTGGCTTCCTCATGATCTGTGAGTCACCCAGTGCCACTTCCTCACTAAGTCTGCCTAATTCCATCATGTAAGTGATGCAGGGAGTGAGATCGAGGGGTTTGAGTGGAGGAACTTGAGGCTGGATCTTGCTGCAGGGACTCCTGACTGGCTTTGTCCTCTTTCGCCATTGGTCACTCATTGTGGGTTGAGTGAGGTGGCATTCAGTGGCACTGCCACTTCCCTCCACATGACATGCAACACAATTTTTTGAGGTTTCCCCCCATGAACACCCAACAGTCTCAATCTTCCTAGGTGTACCTCATCCAGGAATGTTTGTGCATCAGTCTATGTCTTCGTCTCTGCCTCTTTGAAAATTCCTGCTCCCTTCTTTGGGTGCTTCGGCCAGGTCCTCCACTTGAAGGCATGCTGTGAAAGTGGTACAAAATTACAAAGGCCCTCTGTGACATATATTGGACAGTGAACACAGTGTAGCAAAACGTTTACTATCTAGCTGGTCCTCCCTTAGGTCGTTGCTACTATCTTCAGCTACTCATGGCTTTTTAGATGTTGCACTGCTATTGCAAGCCCTCTTGTTACACAGGATTTGTGCAAATGAACTGCACAAGGATGTGCAAATGAGCTGATCCCACAATTTACGGCAGGGTCAATGCTGGGAAGCATTGACGGGCGCAAGTCCCAGCTGAGTCACAACACCAGTGTAAATGGTCCCATGGAATTTTGGGGCTGATTCATCTTTCAAAAATACATCCAAGATACTTGTGCTAGAAATAATAATTAAAAACTTCCACCTGGGAACATTTGTATCATCTCGGTGTAGAAAAGCTTTTTCTTTCCAAGACTGCTATGTGGAAGATGGGTCACTAGCACTTATTACCATCCATTGGGTACATCATCCCAAATAGCCACACTGAAAATGGCAGCCTATCAGGCCTTCCGGCACATTTCATTCACTTTCTGCCCCTCATATGATGCCCTTTTATGACATATTCCTGGGGTACCTCTTGTACCATATGGTTGGTTAAAAAAATGAGCTGTAAGTCTAACAAATAATATATAAAATTGTTTAAAATACAGTTTTTGCCATTACCAATATAAACTATACAACTGGCACAATGAGAAATACAAAATAGGGCCCATATTGATAGAGAGATGTGCTTTAAAATCATTAACTCAGATTTAAGCAATATGTGTAGAAAAATGTAATCGTGTTCCTACTCATGATATTGATTGACTTTTGCCTGTTTGAAGGGATCTATTTGCAGTAATGATTACACCACTTACAAACAAGTTGCTTAAGTGCAGTTACCACTAAACAGCCATTTACCCAAATACCAATTTTTGGATCAAATAGCAATAGTGAAAAGGTGAAATGCTGATAAGGCAAGAGCAATTTTGTTGGGGAATTCTACTTGATTCTAAGAGGAATTGACTGTGGTGAGTGAAATTACTATGGCCCACGGCTAGCAATAATGCATATTTTGTAAAATAGCATCACATAAGTAATTGGCTGTTCTACTGGTAATGCTGAATTTTAAACACTACCTGAGTACCCAAAGAGGTCTAGAATTTATTTAACATGCAAAGATATCACAGTATGTTTGAAGTTCCATTATTGTGGCAATTGTAGTCCTAAATTACAAATAAATACTTAGTCAACCATATTGAAAGTATCTCAATCATTTGTTCAGAAATCATGCAATCACCTAACTAATAGTTAAATTAGCTCACATAGAAAAGAAAGATCAATAGTGACTGCATTAGATATGTGGCTAGATTTGCATAAAAACATTTGCTACATGCAAATGATTCTTATATAATAACCTTAGAATCAATACACATTTGTTCATGGGAAACATTGTTGAAATAATTATTTGACCAGTTACCTAATAAAGTAGTTTGTGCCCTGCCCTACACGTTTCCCCCCAGCATTGTGACTTCTAAAGCTACTTCATGTAATTCTCAGTGAAAAGAAAGATGGCACACAGACATGTTTGGTATAGCACACAGTTTACAGTATATTACAATACATCAAAGGGTTTATACAATTTATTTTATGTAGAGAATAATTCTAAGGATTAAGAAAGAAGTAATTAAAATTTAGAAAATTAAATTAAAGAGTGAAAAGGATTCATGATTTTCAATTCATTAGTGCTTATTTATTAATAAATAGTCTGCAATTGATGACCAGGAAATTCTTCATTCAGTATATATTAATGCACAGTAACTGCTGACTGCATTTTATATGGCAAGTGTCACAAAGCTGTCATTTCAAAATTTGTACAAAGATAAATGTGGCTCAGATACAAAATAGGCACACTTCTTTTTTGAGTGAAACCGTAATATTTTTGGAGAAAACAAAATGCATTATGATAGAACAGAAAAAGACATAGCGATGATATGTTATGGCGAGTAGTGAAATATGATTGAGGAATTGATGTGATATAAACCACAAGAGCAAAACTTCACCAGTTTATCAACATCCTCTCAACTCCAGGCTCTGTTAAAGCACTGTGCAGTCTGTGTGGTTTTGTGCACCAGTAAGATATACTGGTAAATGCATAGGGGCAGTTTTATTCTGCTTTTAGCAACTTTTATTTTTTTACTGACATGGTGGGCAACAACAGCGGGAGGCTTTTGTGGTGATTCATGCACTCTGAAGTGACTTGGTATGGTGCTTGAACTGAGTACAATTATACTGCATAGTACTGATATTAGGTTTTATCTGTATGTTATGGAAGAATAGCATTCCTGTATAAATGATAAGATAGCAACATATCAACACAGATTTTCCATTCTGCATAGCCACTGACGCTGGTACAGAATAGACAAGCCAAAATTAATGATCACATTCAGGCACATTCTGAGTTGAGGAAGCTACAAATTAAAGCAGCAGCAACTCATATAAAAATAGACAGAACTTTGATCTGTGACAGTTGAATTGATCAGTGTGGTATTTTTTAGCAACGGCATAATATTGCTCCAAATTTTTGGCAGATTTATTATTGTTACAAACAAAATCCTGGAGATGGGAATTCTAGTAGGATTACATTCAGTCCATATGAATAGGCTATTTGAGTTAGTGTAGGGGGTGGTGGTTTGTGTCAGCTTTACCTCTGACTTCTGAGCGGTTCGAATCGCTCCCACTCCCTTGGTTCTAGACCTTGGACTTATTTGGGGGTTGTAATACAAAGGTGCAGCAGACAACTGAGTTTGATGAAAGAACTTCAATCTTTATTAAAAGGTAAGACACAAGTAATAACACTCTTAACACTCTAAAGGTGGGGAACACTTTGGTACAAGCGAGGGAAATGACAGTCGAACAATACTTCACCCCTCCCAACCCCACTTTACTAGCTAAGTTAGGTTTTGAAGGACCAGGGATAATGCTCACCAATCCTTTGACAGTTGGGCTAAATCGCGGTTTTGGGGTTCGCTGTTTATGGTGGTTAGTGTCTGCCGTACCCCATACGTGGTAGAGGACTTCACCTGGGTCTCTGGTCAGTCTTCGTGAGTCCGCTGATGCGGTAGGATGTCATTTTGGATTTATCTGGTGAGTACCCAATTTCTTTAGTTTAGCAGTAGGGCTTAGAGTCTTTGGGGAAAATCTTACCCAGGGGTAAGTCAGGAGTAGTTTGTAGTGTGGAAACTTTGCGATTCTAAGGGTTTTCTTCCCTGGAGTTGGGCTTTGTTGGTTGCGGTGGCCTGCTATTACCCGGTCAGTTGGGGGTAATGCGCGGTTGTTGGTTTCGTGAGGCCTTTGGTTTCCGCGATGGCTTTAGGCCTTGTTTTGTGTGTCGGTCAACCTCGTGGAGCCGTCGGTGACTTGCTGCTGCTTGTTGCTCCGGGTGACTGTGTTGGGGCCGTTGTTGGAGGTCCGTCGAGATGGTGCCTTCGCGAGCTGGACTCAGGTGTGTCTGAGTGGTGAGCGATGCCGACTCGCTTCCAGCTCACCTTCTTCTTTTTGGTCTCTTCTCCTTCTGATGACCACCGGTTGCGACTGACTGCTCGACCCAACGACCTTGAACTGTGGTGTCTCCCTTCGAGTGTGCTTGGTGGGCCTTCAATTATACAGAATTGAAGTGGCCTTATCTATCCGCCAAATCTACTCGGTTCATTGTCTAGGTTTGGCGGGCTCGTAAATCGGTAACGACTTACTAGCACGTTAACTGGGTTTTTAACAGGCCTTCAATCTGACCCATTGAACATGGCCTTATCTACCCGCCAAATCTGCTCAGTTCATTGTCTGAATTTGGCGGGCCTGTTACCAGTAACTGCTCTGTAAGTGTCAAATGGGTTTTGGGATGGTTTGCATCCTGTCGATCTCCTTGGCTGATTGCTGGTGATTGGTTTCGTGTTTTGGGTTTCTAGGCTGGACTCAGTCTTTTCTATAGCCTAGTCCTGGGTGATTTGTATTATGCATGTTTCCTGATGGGCCCTGTAATCGGTTTGATGGGACCTGTTGTTTTGGGTGGGACTGTCTTCTCCTAGGGTCTATTGTCAAAATGTTAATGCCTGCTGGGGCTTGAGCAGGGTCATCCCGGTTCCCCAGACAGTGCAATTAACTGCAATACCCAAACTGCTTTTACAGAGGTTGAACCCACCTTTTGTTCCTTTACAGGCCCAGACATAGTTTTAAAATGCCAAAACTTGGTTTTTGGTCTTACAGTCTCTTAGGTTAGGCTCAAATACAATATTATCACTCTGAGGTAGTTCCAAAGTCCTTTTTCCTTAGGTTTTGGGGATCTGTAAATTTTGGAACACATTAGGAAGGGCCAGGGACAAGTGTATTAATGATGTTAGTATAGAACTAGGTTAGATGTCAGGAGGTATTTCTTCTTGGAACAAGTTGGTGACTTGTACAGTAAGTGCAGATTCACCACAAATGTTCAAAATGGAGCTTGACCGGTTCCTAACTGTGGATGACATCACAATGAGTAAAGAACTCTTCTATGACTCTTTCCACTTCCCACTTAAGCCACTTTCTTTCCATTGAACTCCTCCCCATCCTGTTTGCAACTTGTTTCTTCTCACACTCAACATATGCACTACATGTGCAAATTGGTTCTCAATAGCCACTCAGTAACTCTCTCCCTGTCTGTCTGCAGGAGAAAATAGCTCACAAATAGCGAAAGGGAGCAGACAGGCCTGGACATCATTGGCTTAGCAACAGTGCAAAGTTTCAGAGATGGCAAAGCTGGGGGCTTAATTGAGCAAGTTTTCTGTCTATGATTCGTACCCTTCATTTACCCCCAAAATCGCAAATTCAACCAGCTTGACAACGTCATGCTTCATAGTGAAGTCTGTTATCTGCTACTGTCCAGCCAGTCAGTACAATGCCCACTCTGGTCCCTTTCTCCTTTCTCTAGGTCGTTCTCAGAACCTGAACTCTCTTGAGGAGGATTCAAAGGAGGACTATCCCCCAGAAGATGCACCATCATGTGTTCCATCCCTCCCAAACACCAACAGAGAAAGTAACACTCCAGATGAGTTACACAGTGAGTTAGAGGGGTCTGCACTTGATGAAGCATCCAGCATGGGTGAGCAGGGACAGGGACTAGTGGAAAAGAACAGCCCAGGAGATGGCTCGCTGGAGGGCAAGCTCAACTGTAAGCTCTGGATAAACGGGCCCATCATTAAAAAGAAAACTGCTTTTGTCTGAAAGTTTGGAGGAGTCCTCTTCCAGCTTGTGTCACATCTGGTCACAGGGCATCAGCACTGTGCAGTCTACCATGGAGCATGTAGTCATCTCCATGGGCGCTGCAGCTAGGCCCTCACACCAGGAGTCTGTGTCACCAGCTTTTGCAGCTTTGATGGAAGCTCGAGCTGCTGCCATCCAGACACTGGGCTCCAATATATGCTCCTTGGATAGACGGGTGGACCATATTAATGGGGGCTGTAAATCGGGGCACGATCCAAGTGCAGTCCACGTTGCATGCATCTAAACAGGCCAGTGGCGGGACCATGGGAAATTGGTCTGCTGGCCTCATTTATTATCAGCGCTCTGCAGAAATCAGTCGCGGCCCCGGAGGTAGCTTGTTGGTCTGGGGAGACACCAAGATCACCTGTCATCTGAGGTCATAAGTAGAGTCCGGGAGGGGGGAAGGAGGTAATCGGGAGGGGGATAAGTGGTGGCCGGCAGCAGCCTGTGAATTTAATGTGGAGCTGGGAGGCTGCCAAGAACCCAAAGAAACACAGCACCTGTAAAACGGGCACAGCGCGATCCAATTTCTAGGCCCTTGTCTCTTCCGCAGGCATCTCACGCAGTGTAGCATGGAAATCTTGTAGCACTGTTAATGAGTTGATAATTAGGCGCTGTGTGTGTGCAGTGCTAAATAGTGGCACTGGCTCACAATGTGACATTAACATTATTTAGCAATGTTGTCGCAAATTGAATTACATTTTGTCCATTATAATTTTTTGCTCCGTACATTATAAGGTCTCTCATATGAAGCAGATCATCATGATTAACTGATAGTTTCATGATTAACTGGCTTCACAATGATTTATAATATATATTAGGATGTGCAGATACATAAATATTCATTGTATTAAAATAGCGGCTACGATCCTTTATGGTTCTACTAGCTGATATAATTAAGTTTAAAATGTGAAGTACTATTTGACTTTTACATCCAAATGTAAAACAGGCGGAAATGATCCTTTTCTGCCAAAGTACTGTATTAAGTAACAAAAAATGGAATGCAATGAAAACCTATTACAGTGTATGTATATGTAATATAATAGGTTTTAAAGCTGCAATTCATTACAGAAAAATATCAAAATGGTTTGAGTCCTGATATATATAGCTGTTTATCCCCCATTTTGGAAAAATAGATACTATGAAGGACAAATTTTGAATATTCATTCTCTTTCTCAGCTGAGATATATCTTTTCTAAAGTACACAGGCTATGGTTTAGCCTGCACTGTCATCGACAATTCACTGCCTAACTGATGACACTGAATATTTTAGATATTTTCGAGAAACAATGTTGATTTTGTCTTGGTTTCATTAACAGCACTATGTTACCTAATATTTTACAGAACAAGACAATATGTTTCAGAAATTTGAGAAACTAAGACTTTGGTTTAATGTCTGAAAGTCTGAGACAAATATCTACAGAATGGATTCACGGCCACTTACACTGCCTGACTGGAATCACATAGGTTTGTGCCAATTGTTTTCAATTTTTTTTTGGCCCCAGCATGATTATTGGTACCAATGGGATCACCCTATCTGAAGTGTTTGGAAGAAGAAGAGGACTATCGATAAGTTCCCATCTAAGTCAGGATGCAGGAGAAGTGTTCTGTGCACTCTGCCAGTACCCACATCTGTAGACAGAGGTGAATATACATTGCTTTGGTAGACAATTAGTGCATGCAAAGGCTCAAATTCTCAAGATAGGTTGTGACAGCAGGCCTAGTGGCACAGATATGTGTGAAGGCCTGACTAACAGTTATGTTGGATTTGTTCTTCAGAAGCACTTCAATCATAGCATGTCATGCTTTACGTGGTACTGCATGAGGCAAACAATCAGCAAAGCCTAATGGCCGCACCAGCCAAGATGCCACCAACCATATTTGCAGGCAATGTCACTCCTACCTGGCAATGACTGTGAAGAACTGACTTCACAGGGTCCTGTTTAGCATAGAGCCAGAAACAGAGATGTACCGTCTGCTCTAAGGACACCTGTTGCTTATGTGCATCATAGGGCTGGCATAACCATAGACAGTACTGCCAGCTCTGGCAGTCAGCCTACCCCCAATACTGTGTTTATATAAAATTCTTAGTTTTGTGCTTGATTACTATCTACTGAATGAGGAAGAAAGTTAACAAAATTCATTAGTAATGTTGATCTCGATTTGAAAGTAATTTTGCCCAAATAGCAAGATTTATTGTGCTTCAAGCAAGAATTCACTATATGAAGTACTTTGAGGCCTTTTGATGTGGAAAATGTGCTATATAAATGCAAGTCTATTATTAATAATAATTAAAAGTTTTGGTTCATTTTTTTATTTTCTCACTTGTTATATTGTGAATATTATGCTCATCAAGGTTTAGGATGTCAGTGCTCAGGATTAAATTATTTTCTATTTTTCACACCCAGTGTCAGCATCAAGCAGTCCCAGGTCAGGTTTAACATGGTTAGGTGCAGAGTAAGGCTCCCTATAATTGGCCTCAACAATGTGTCTCGATGGCTACCTCAGAAGAGCACACCCACCTACGTGCCATTAGTTTGGTGTTTGTACACGGAGTGAGGCTACCCGAACTCATTTCAAACTTTTTCAATTTGGTTAATCGTTTTACTTATCATTAGCAATTGATTTCTCCAAATCTTTGCAGCTATATTTTGCTGTTTTAATTTTTTTTGTTAAACAAATCAATTAGTTGTAAAATCAGTGTTAAAAGTTTCAGTCATAGATGTACTGTATGTTGATGAATTACTTTGTTGGCAAAACATTTAAAAAAGTAAAACAGTAGATCTACATCTCCGCTAAATGAGTCATTGTTGCTAAATTGAACACCTTGTAGTAAATGATGTTCAATGTTTCCATGAACATTTTTGCTCTCTATCTTTCATTTGGGAAAATAACCTTTCAACATTGGCACTTGACATGGCAAGGCCAAGGTAACAAAAACACTCTAACAATTCAGGACACTGGGGGAAAAATTTGCCTTCCACCTGAAGCAGATGCGAAGTCAGCAGAGCGGCAACGCTGCCCACCTGAAGACGGCGTCAGGGGGCCTAAACCATATTGGGGTTTGGGCCATACTTAAATACGACTGGTGAGCTACAGGTACCAAACAGGCACCCGAGACAGCTCGCCGGTTGTGGGAGTGCAGTAAATTGGTCCACTCCCATGCTGAGCTCGACCAATTAATTATTTAAAATTTACAAATTAACAAGAAATTCTGCATTTTTTCTATTTAAGTCTTTTTTTTTACATTTTTCCAATTTTTCTTCTCATTTTGATCCTTCTTTCCTGAGGCACTGACTGATGGCTTCACAGACATGGATTAATCAAGGATAGTCAGCACGGATTTGTTAAGGGAACGTCGTGTCTGACAAACTTGATTGAATTTTTTGAGGAGGTAACAAGGAGGGTAGATGAGGGTAGTGCATTTGATGTAGTGTATATGGACTTTAGCAAGGCTTTTGATAAGGTTTCACATGGCAGACTGGTCACGAAGTTAAAAGCTCATGGGATCCAGGGCAAAGTGTCAAGTTGGATTCAAAACTGGCTCGGAGGCAGGAAGCAGAGGGTAATGGTTGATGGGTGTCTTTGTGACTGGAAGGCTGTTTCCAGTGGGGTTCCGCAGGGCTCAGTACTAGGTCCCTTGCTTTTTGTGGTATATATCAATGATCTAGACTTGAATATAGGGGGTATGACTAAGAAGTTTGCAGATGATACTAAAATCGGCTGTGTGGTTGATACTGAAGAAGGAAGCTGTAGACTGCAGGAAGATATCAATAAATTGGTCAAGTGGGCAGAACAGTGGCAAATGGAATTCAATCCGGAGAAGTGTGAGGTAATGCATTTGGGGAGAGCTAACAAGGAAAGGGAATACACATTAAATGGTAGGACACTGAGTAGTGTAGAGGAACAAAGGGACCTTGGAGTGCATGTCCACAGATCCCTGAAGGTAGCAGGCCAGGTAGATAAGGTGGCTAAGAAGGCATATGGAATGCTTGCCTTTATTAGCCGTGGCATGGAATACAAGAGCAGGGGGGTTATGCTTCAACTGTATGAAACACTAGTTAGGCCTCAGCTAGAGTACTGCGTGCAGCTCTGGTCACCACATTACAGGAAAGATGTGATTGCACTAGAGAGGGTACAGAGGAGATTTACAAGGATGTTGCCGGGAGTAGCGAATCTTAGCTATGAGGAAAGGCTGGATAGGCTGGGTTTGTTTTCCTTCGAACAGAGGAGGCTGAAGGGAGACCTTATTGAGGTGTATAAAATTAGGAGGGGCCAAGATAAAGTGGATAGAAAGGACCTATTTCCCTTAGCAAAGGGGTCAAAAACCAGGGGGTACAGATTTAAAGTAATTGGTGGAAGGTTTAGAGGGGATTTAAGGGGAAATTTCTTCACCCAGAGGGTTGTGGGGGTCTGGAACTCACTGCCTGAAAGGGTGGTAGAGGCAGAAACCCTAACCACATTTAAAAAGTACTTGGATGTGCACTTGGGATGCTGTAACCTGCAGGGCTACGGACCAAGAGCTGGGAAGTGGGATTAGGCTGGATAGCTCTTTGTTGGCCGGCGCGGACACAATGGGCCGAAATGGCCTCCTTCCATGCTGTAACTTTCTATGATTCTATGATTCTATGAGATGCTGGTAGTCATCCGCTACCTCTCCCAATTAGCCATTTTTCATGTATGACCATTGGCCGTGGGTGTTGGCAAGCTATTCGAGTGTGAGGATGTCATCACCAAGCTCAATCCTATCCTACCCAATGTCCACAGATGTTATTGTACAGTGATCAGCAGAGGGATACTTTGCTGATTTTCTTTTCTCTAGCTCAAGGATACTGAGGCCAAATGCAAAAGCCCCATTTTGGTCCTGACTGAGATCAGCCAATTTAACAGACTAGGGACCAAACCTGAGACATTACTGATCTATGTTGCTCAGTAGCATATCTGGTGCTGCAGTCACCTACTGAGCCAATAGAGTCGTTCACGTCCACAGTGAAAGACAGCAGAGCAAAACTCCCGTCCACCCACAATGAAGGATGTAGATCCAGTTCTAAGTCAGAGCCATTAACATAGGCGAGGTGGAAGACCCGCACATGAAGGAAAAGATAAATGAATTCTTCCTTAGCCCCTGTCATAAGGCATTTAAATAAAGGAAATCAAACCCATCCAGTTTTGGCAAGTTCTGGGGGCTTTTCAAGGACCTCTACTGAACTCATAGAAACATAGACATAGAAGATAGGAGCAGGAGTAGGCCATTCGGCCCCTCGAGCCTGCTCCGCCATTCAATGCGATCATGGCTGATCATCCAAATTCAGTACCCTGTCCCTGCTTTCTCCCCATATCCCTTGATCCCCTTAGCCTTAAGAAATATATCTAACTCCTTCTTGAATATATTTAATGAATTGGCCTCAACTGCCTTCTGTGGTAGAGAATTCCACGGGTTCACCACTCTCTGGGTGAAGAAATTCCTCCTCATCTCAGTCCTAAATGGCTTACCCCTTATCCTTAGACTGTGACCCCTGGTTCTGGACTCCCCCACCATCGGGAACAGCCTTCCTGCGTCTAGTCTGTCTAGTCCTGTTAGAATTTTATAAGTTTCAATGAGATCCCCTCTCATTCTTCTAAACTCTAGCGAATACAAGCCCAATCGACCCAATCTCTCTTCATAAGTCATTCCTGCCATCCCAGGTATCAGTTTGGTGAATCTTCACTGCACTCCCTCCATGGCAAGAACATCCTTCCTCAGATAAGGCGACCAAAACTGCACACAATACTCAAGGTGTGGTCTCACCAAGGCCCTGTACAACTGCAGCAAGACATCCTTGCTCCTGTACTCGAATCCTCTCGCTATGAAGGCCAACATACCATTTACCTTCTTAACCGCCTGCTGCACCTGCATGCTTACCTTCAGCGACTGGTGCACAAGGACACCCAGGTCTCATTGCACTTCCCCTTTTCCCAATCTATTGCCGTTCAGATAATAATCTGCCTTCCTGTTTTTGCCACCAAGGTGGATAACCTCGCATTTATCCACATTATACTGCATCTGCCATGCATCTGCCCAATCACCCAACCTGTCCAAATCATACTGGAGTTTCTCTGCATCCTCCTGACAGCACACACGCCCACCCAGCTTTGTGTCATCTGCAAACTTAGAGATATTACATCTAGTTCCCTCGTCTAGATCATTAATATATATTGTGAATAACTGGGGTCCTAGCACCGATCCCTGCGGTACCCCACTCGGAAAAAGACCCGTTTATACCAACTCTTTTCTTCCTGTCTGCCAACCAGTTTTCTATCTAAGTCAGTACCTTACCCCCAATCCCATGTGCTTTAACTTTGCACGCTAATCTCTTATGCGGGACCTTATCGAAAGCCTTCTGAAAGTCCAAATACACCACATCCACTGGTTCTCCCTTATCTATTCTACCAGTTACATCCTCAAAAAATTCCAGTAGATTAGTCAAGCATGATTTACCTTTTGTAAATCCATGTTGACTTTGTCCGATCCTGTCACTGTTTTCGAAGTGCTCTGCTATTACATCTTTTATAATGGACTCTAGCATTTTGCCCTACTACCGATGTCAGGCTAACTCACATTAGCTCTCAACTGGTGAGAGTTCTATTGAGGTCTTACAAGGTGGGATGGGTGGAATTCCTGAGATAGGTCCAGGAACTGCCCCGGGAAACACTCCTTGGCATTGCGGGGAAAGCAGAAGACAATTATCGCCTCCGACTGCAAACTTGGCTTCTATCGCCCCTGGAGGTGATTGGAGCTCTAGATCAGGTGCTACACACCTGTCTTAAGGTGCTAACTCCGAGGAGCGAGGCGCTAACTCAGAGCACTGGCGAAGCTCATGTGATGTCAGTCAGCAATGGAACGCAGACACACTCGCGCCAGCCAGTTATTAAAGGGGAGGGTCGATCTTGCTCTCCATCCACACCCTACTCATTGCAGCCTTGAATCTCGGCCTGGAGAGACCTGTACATCAAATCTGCTGGAAAGAACAATGGAGAGGCCCAGTGAAAGAGCTCAGGGTGCAGCCCCCATAGTCTCTTCTAAATCGATGCAAGGAAGGTCAAATCAAAATGATTCTGCAAAGTGCTGCTCAGTACCCAAAACTGCTTCACACAGTGTTGAATCTCTCCAGAAGTCTCTCTCTCTCTCAGAATGCGTGGTGCAAAAATGTCACCGACAAAAAAAGGCAGGCAGCGGTCGCCTTTAAATAGCACTCCTCCAGTCCCTCCCCGACTGCAAAATGTTCCCCTCAACCTGTCGTTGCTAGCGGCAGGTGGAAAGGCAGGGGGCACCACTCAATATCCGGTCCGGGGCATTGCATGCTCGACTGACGTCACGATCTGTGGGCGCAGGAGATTGTGGCGGTAGTGTTTAGCGCCACCACAAAATGTCTGGTCAATTTCGCGAGCGGCGCAAAAATCGCCGCGCCCAGGCACTAGTTGCTTTGCACTGCATTAGCGCCCTCTTAGGGCACTAACAGGAAGATCAAAGCAACCAAATTTTTCCCCCTTAGACTATTTCAAAATACTGGAGTCCTGTGAGCTCCTCAGAATCTATTAAAACCTGGAGCCATCTAGAAACAAAATATTACAGCCATGAGTCAGTGGTAATTGTAATTTTGCATGATAGTGTAAAATGGGTGATAGCGAATCAACAGCCCGTTTTACATTTTATAGTTTTAACTTGCCGAGGTTCTGCATTTTCGCACAATGGGGCCAATTTTCTTGTTATTCAGTTTGAGCATATTGGAACGCCTGGGTGTTGTACACAGGTTTCTACCAGGTGGTTATGGTTAAAGTACCTCCTTTATATTTCAACCAACATTACTATAACAGGTTATTTGGCCGTTTACATCCTTGCTGTTTGTGGGACCTTCCTGTACACAAATTGGCTGTCATGTTTTCCTACACTGCAACAGTGACTACACTTCAAAAGTACCTCATTGGCTGTAAAGCATTTTGGGGCATCCTGAGTCATGAAAGGTGTTATATAAATTGACGTTCTTTCTTTCCTTTGCACAATTTTTCTCTTTGCGCTGCACCCAGGTATTCCAATACTTATAAGCACAATAATAGTAAATCTGTGTCCTGTGTTTTTATTATTCCTCCGATCTGCTAACGACAAAAACATTTTCCTCTTTCAGTTACCAAAAATTATCAGAGTTTAAAGCAACTTTTGGCATTGTATGTAAAGAACAAGCAAATTTAAGACATTCTCTGCTATAACTACACTTACAGTCATCCATACACAACCTTTATACATTGCAGCCACAGACCCCTGCAAGATAAAATAACACTGCCTTTATTTTTCATCCTGAGTCAAAAAAACAATCAATGCAGCAAGATATTTGTATTTCAGTAAATTGTGATTTGTGATGTTATTAACTTTCATCTTTAGGATACCTTCTTTATTAAAAGATGTAAAATTAGGACGGAAAGGTGCATTGAGTTACCTGGCTATTACCTCTGAGACCAAGGTTCAAATCTAGCACAGACTAATGAAATTAAATCTTCTCTGTCTGAGGGCTTTTGGGGTCCTATGATTTTTTTTAAATTATGATGCTTAAATAGATATAGCACATGCATATGTGATGACTCTGGCATGTTACAAACTCATAGAATGACATAGAATCTACAGCACAGAGACAGGCCAAATGGCTCAAATGGTCTGTGCCAGTGTTTATACTCCACAAGTCTCCTCTCACTCTTATTACCTTTTCTTACCCTTCCCTCGTTCTCACTCTACTTTCTTCTCCCTCATGTATGCATCAAGCCTCTCCTTAAATGTGCCACTGCTCTCTGCTTCAAACATGCCATGTGGCAGCAAGTTCCACATTCTCACCACTCTCTGTGTAAAGTTATCTTTCCTAATTTCTTTATTTCATCTGTTAGTGCAGGGCTGGACAATTATTTGGGCTGGAGGGCCACTTAACAAGTTTGGTGAGCTGTTGAGGCCGCACACCAATGTTCCCGTTAAGCCGCGCAGTGGTCTGGAGGTCTCGCGCAGGCCGCTCAACGGCTTTTAAATTAATAGCTGTGTAATTAGTACAGTAATGAGCACAATTAAATTGCTCCCCAAATGCATAACGAGCAGAGGGTGTTAAGTTAGTGAATAAATCTGTTAACTAATTTACTAATTATCAGTTAGTATAAATAATCAGTGTTAAATAAATAAATTTGAGCTAATTAAAATGCTAATTAGTAAACACAAATCAGTTTTGCATTAATTAGTTAGGTGGTAGTTAATAACTGGTTAACAGGTATCATCCATCAGTCATCCCATCACTGGGGGTTAGACAAATGTAACCTGATTTCGGGATGCTTCTGACACGTTATGACATGAGAATAATATCTGATTAATCTGATTTGATGTAGTCTGTCACATCTACGCCACACCTTTCCCTCAACAGTGAGACGAAACACCATGTGGTCTTATACAAACTCTCACCAAGCTTCAGTAGAACAGATTGTCTGCTACCCGATATTAATTCTCCTCGGCAATGAAATGAGGCAGTATCAGATTTCCATTAGTCCCTGACGGACAGTGACGGACAGCTTCGGCTGGGGGATGAACGGGCCTGTGCTCTCCCCACTGCTGCACTCACCGCTCTCCACCAGTTTAGGGGCTGAGCTGCTGTTGGTAAAAGGCCCTCACATGGGGGGGCCGTGGCCCAATCTGCGACTCCCGGCCGCCTTCTGTCCACCTCAGCTGCTGGACTCTGTATCTTCGTTTCCTGTCTCTACGGCCCATTGCTAGACTCCCCCTGCTGCCTCGGAGACAATGACCCGCCTCCTGACATTATGTGAGGCGGGGTCAGGCTAGGGCTCAGGTGTGGTGGACGTTCAGCCTCAAAGCCAGGCATAGCGGGCCAGATTGAATCCATTAGTGGGCCGGATTCGGCCCACGGGCCGTATTTTGCCCACCACTGTGTTAGTGGCTATCTTATATTTATGCCCCCTTGTTCTGGACTCACCCACATGTAGATGCAATTTCTCCACATCCACCCTATTGAACTCCTTCATAATTTTAAAAATCTCTATCAGGTCTCCTCTTACTCTTCTCTTTTCCAGAGAAAAGAACCCCAGTCTGCTCAATCTTTCCTGATACTTGCATCCACTCAATTATGATTCCATTCTTGTCAATTTTTTCTGTACTTTCTCCAGTGATTCAATATCCTATTTGTAGTATGGAGACCTTAATTGTGCACTGTTCTCCAAATATGATCTAACCAAGGTTCTATATAAATTTAACATCACCTCCTTGTTTTCATATTCTATTCCTCGAGAAATGAACCCCAGTACTTTGCAGGCTTTATCACCTTATCAACTCACAGTCATAGGATACTAAAATCTGAGTTATAAGAAAGCTGAATGTGCACTACCAAATGTAAAGTTTGAAAATCTATATTTACATTAGTAATATATACATTAATAACTTTTTGACTCATGAAGTGACATTTACAGTTCCACGATCACTTTGTGTTCTCATTCGTTTCTGGAGGTTTTGGATATCCAGATGAATTATAAACTGTTTACCACTACATTTACATTGACATTTCATTGGGTGCAACATCCATTGATAATGTTGTAAAGCAATAATTACGTTTAAAGTGACAAAGCAATGGTGGCCTGCGGGCTCAGTATCTTAGTGTACATGCTAACGTACTACACCACAGTGTGCTGGTCTATGCGCACGATTGCTCATGCAGTAAATTCTACAAAACTGTCAGAGGGGCAGTACCAGAGCAATAAGCAGGGCTGTAAAAAATATAGTAGCTGGAAATTCTTGCCTTGTTGTAAAAGGGACGATGAACACAGTGCAATTCAATAAGTGCAAATTAATATCTAACTGAAATTTAGTTAGATGTAGATGTAGC
This sequence comes from Squalus acanthias, assembly GCA_030390025.1. NCBI lineage: Eukaryota > Metazoa > Chordata > Chondrichthyes > Squaliformes > Squalidae > Squalus > Squalus acanthias. The sequence continues at coordinate 21,835,727 of CM059438.1, read as the reverse complement.
TGAAGCAAATGGTTGTCATGTAAACTATTTAACTCCCATAAATATCTCTGAATAATTGAATTCTGAGGCTCCTTTTAAGTTCCATGTATGATAGAATAGCAACATCTTAATACTTGTTAAGTGCTGTAGGGGGTGCTCTGCCCCCTGTTTCTCAGTAAACCTAACAGTCTGCAGGCATCTAATTTCAATTATGTAAATCCTGTGTACACCAATATTCCTATGATTTCTAGGAAATGGTTTTATGATTTGATTATCTTCTGGTCAAGTGCCAGAAAGTATTAGCTGCGCCCAAAATTAGCAGTGCCACTTTAGTAAGTTCAGGTTTCAGCGACACAGCCTTTCATTACCAATAACCCATGACGAGTAGAATGAATCAAGACATATTTAAACTAAAAGGACAGATCTATTGGCCTTCTTTCCTACCACATCATAATCAACAAATATCACGAGTAAAATCCATCTGTGAGATAATTGTTCTCTCAGTCACATTGTACTTGTGTCTTAAGTAATAGAGAGTGTTATAAGCAGCATTTTTTATCTTTGGGCTCATTATTCAGTTTGTTGCATTCAAAGGATTTTAGGTAAAATCTATGTAGAATGTTTTCAGCTGGCTGAACCATTTCACATGTCTGTAAAGGTCTGACTTTCAACACTTTTAAATTACAGCGTGTAGTAGATAAAGACAAAAGAATGCCATCTCATTCAGCAAACTCACAATCAAGATGTCTCCTTTGTTTCTATCATTACTGACTGCTTTCTACACGGAGGTAAGCTCTTTTAATACCTTGTAAGTTCCAGTGCAATTTCTTCCCTAACATACAAAATAATATACAGCCAGCACAACACCACCCTGAGAATATGATTTTTTGAATAATATATATTCCACCAGTCTGCCTTGGGGAGGCATTGAGAATTCAGTTTATGATTCCTGTTGTATTATTCAGTTTTCAAAACTTAATTTTTGTAAGGGTTTTTTGATCATTTGTAATCCAGAAAAACATCACCAATTGCTGGGTGACACCTCTTAGCCAGTGTAACAGCAATTGTTCAAATATGGAAAATACTTCCATGTCTGCCAGCCCACACAAGTGTGATAGATCAAGGAAATAGTTCTTATTTTAAGTAATGCTCTCTGATTCAATAGATTTCTCTGATTATTTACATAATTTTGAAAATCAACAGAATATTGTGTTGTGAACTGACTTGCGTTTATGCAAGTATTAAAGTTTTAAAAATATTTATCAGAAAAATCCATAATTTTTATTTGATGTTGTATTTCTATGTTGCGTCACCCATAAAAAATGTATGCTGTACATCCTGCTTTGATCTTCTGATTCAAAGACTAAATCTTTATTATAAAAGGACGGAACATTAGAAGTTGTTTAAGCCATTCCACAGTGTGCCATGACAAATTTAATAGAGACAGTTCCATCTCTTGAAATGAATTATACAATAACCTCTCATTACTTGATGGTCTACCAACTCGCAGGTTTGAGTAGGTAGTGAATTATGGTACAATTCCCAACCTGATTTCAATGCTGCACTTTGAAGAAGTGCTTTATACTAGGGAGGATATTTAGGGTTAGCTGCAATTCAGCGATAGTCAGTAAATTGAAGCCATGACAGCTGTATACACCAAATCTAAATACAATCTTCAATTTAAAAAGAAAGTTTGCGAATGGAGTTTTCAATTGATTAAAAGGAAGCTTACATATATATGTACAGCTAGAAATGAATTTTGCATACATAATATTCTCAATCAAGTCTACTGTTACACAGTTGATGGTGTTTTCATTGAACCCTTGCTAACTCACAGTAGTTTCACAGCAGTGGTGAACCATTGAACCCTTAAATGTAAAATGTAATGGGGAAGTACTGTAGTGAAAATTCGTTCCAAATGTACTCGTATAATAATCCTATTGGTAGTCTGCCATTACATCAATTTGATAGTGTGTTCGCTTCAAATGTACAATCTGCTTTCCAGCATGATGTTACTGAAAATATTACCAATCTATACAGTAAGAGACAAAACCCCAGGTGATATAGTACTATAATGACTGGGAGTCATAGGGGGAGAAATTCCCCTCCTTTGCGCCTCCCGTGGGGGGCGCTAACGGGGCGCAAAGGCCTTTTCACTCAGGCCGCGGCGCTGGCTGCACCTCCCACCAAATTCCGCGGGAGGTTAGCAGCAGTGCTACCGGGTTGTGCCCCGATTTCATGCGCCCGGAGATCATGACGTCATCTCCGGGCGCATCGCCCCGGTAGTGCCCTGGCAGAAAAATTCCCCTTCGCCCCCTGCAGCAGCGCCAGGCGATGGCAGCGACTGCTGCAGGGGATGCGAGCAGGGTGGCCGGCTGCTAGCGGAGTGGAAGTTAAAGGTGAGGTGGCCGGCCGCCCTGACAAAAATGTCGGCTTTTTTGAAAAATGTTTTTTTTGCTCTGGACGTGGGGTTCATGCCGTGATCGGTCAGCCCGGCACTCTGCTTGAGGGCAAGACTGATCGCGCGGCACCCCCGCTCCCCGGAGCTGCAGGTAAGTTAATTCAGGGAAGAGCCCCTGCAACGCGTCAGCGCTGCTGAGCCGTGCGTCCTGGGCTGCGAACTTCCCCCCTCTTGTGCTCCAAGAAGGAAGTGGAGCTAACTTTTCCAGCTTTGCTGATTTAGTGCCCCAAACGGGGCTCGAGGGGAATTTCTAGCCCATAATATGCTGTACCACAGAATGCTAGCAAGGCCTATGCAGCAGATTCCTTCTGGCTCCTTCAACCTTGATTGATAAAATAGTATTACTGATAAACCTCAATAAGTAGAATGGGTACAAAAAGAAAAAAAAGAAAGAACAAACTTGGATTTATATACATGAAGGTCAATGTGCACAGATCTCATTCATGTTCTCATTTCTCTCTTGCTGCATATTGCTTATAGCCCTTCCATGTATCATTACCTAAAAAGCTGAATCCTGTTCCTTAAGCGAAGCATGTGCAGGGACTTTAAGGGAGTTTATCCCATTCAAGCATTGATTGTTAAAGCTAGCCTCATGGCCACAATTCCACATACAGTGAGTTCCCTATCTCACAGGGTGACTTGGAAAATCACCTGATCTACTTTGAACACCTCATAGTGGCAAGTTACTGACCAATAACCTGCTCACCGATGCTCACTTTGGGTTCCGCCAGGACCACTCGGCTCCAGAACTCATTACATCCTTGGTCCAAACATGGACATAAGGCCTGAATTCCAGAGCTGAGGGGTTAGTGATTGCCTTGACATCAAGGCAGCATTCACCCGAGTATGGCACCAAGGAGCCCTAGTAAAACTGAAGTCAATGGGAATCGGGGAAAACTCTGCAGTGACTGGAGTCATAGCTGGCACAAAGAAAGAAGGAATTGTTGGAGGGCAATCATCTCAGCCCTAAGACATCGCTGCAGCTGTTCCTCAGGGCAGCATCCTAGGCCTAACTATCTGTAGTTGCCTCATCAATGACATTCCCTCCATCATAAGGTCAGAAATGGGGCTGTTTGCTGATGATTTCAGTGTTCAGTTCCATTCACAATTCCTCAGAAAATGAAGCAGTCCATGCCTGCATGCAGCAAGACCTGGACAACATCCAGGCTTGGACTGATAAGTGGCAAGTAACATTCGTGCCACACAAGTGCCAGGCAATACCATCTCCAACAAAAGAGAGCTTAACCACCTCCTCTTCAATGGCACTACCATCATCGAATCTCCCACCATCAACATCCTGGGGGTCACTATTGACCAGAATCTCACTGGACCAGCCACATAAATGCCATGGCTACTAGAGCAGGTCAGAGGCTGGGTATTCTACACTGAGTGGCTCACCTCCTAATTCCCCAAAGCCTCTCCACCATCTGCAAAGCACAAGTCAGAAATATAATGGATACTCTCCACTTGTCTGGACAGATGCAGCTGCAAAAACACTCAAACAATTCAACACCATCCAGTATAAAAGAATTCTGCTTGATCAGTACTTCATCCACTAGCCTCAACATCCAACCCCTCCACCGTGCCCGCAGTGTGTATTATCTATAGGATGCACTGCAGCAACTCACCAAGGATTCTTCAGCAGCACCTCCCAAACCTGCAATCTCCACCACCTAGAAGGACAAGGGCACTAGGTATATGGGAACACCATAACCTCCAAGTATCCCTCCAATTCACACACCATTCTGACTTAGACCCCGTTCCTTCACTGTTGCTGGGTCAAATTCCTGGAACTCCCTACCGAACAGCGCTGTGGAAGTACTTTCACCACATGAACCACAGCGGTTCAAGAAGAAGGCTCACTACCACCTTCTCAAGGGCAACTAGGGATGGGCAATAAATGCTGGCCTTGCCAGCGTTGTCCACATCTCAATAATGAATAAAAACAAAAGGCACTGAAAGATTCCTGGGAGCAACTCAGCTCCCACACTCTAGGCCAAAGTCTTTCCTGCCCGGAATGGGGAAACCTAAAAGAGAATGGACAAAATAAAGAAGTGCAAAACTAAGAAGTGTTAAGCCCATTTCACACTGCTTCTATTATAATATTTGGTAATATTTGTGTAAAAGCTTTTTCCTTCTATGCAAGAACAAGGATTATGTGCTACAGTTATAGCTGTAGGTTCATTGTACCTTTAAGTGCCTTACTGCATGTGTTAAAGTGTTTTTTAAATGACATTGTATGTTCCTGACCATTATGTCACATTTTCCTGCATTAAATTAGCATTTTTATTTATTTTTTTGCTGCTGGGAGACAACACACTGTCATTTTTTATTCACGATTATGCCATAAAATAATTTACTCTGTGTAGTAGTCTAGCCAGTGAAGCTGGCAAAAGCCATTTGCTGCTGCGGGTGAAGACTTAAATAGAAAAACGGATTATTTGGTTTTAATTAAAATGAGAAACAGATGATTAAGGCAATGGAGGCAATGACAGAATGGCACTGATAGAGCAGGGCCGCCAACTTTTATTCGGGGAGCAGCTGTTTTGTCCCTGATTCAAATACAAGTTGCATCATTATTTAAGTCATGCTATCTATGAGAGCAGTTAAGAACTACTTATATTGCCTCAAACACAGCAATTTTATTTAAAATAAATGTATCCTATTCTTTTGGGAACATATGGTAGATTTCTTTCTTATTAATAATTCAAATCAAATGAGCAAAAATTAGTTGGCACTGTTACTGCTGATTTTGTCCTGAAAAGATTTGCATTAATTTTTCCCACAGACATTTAAAAAATGGTGCTATTAAACAGAAACACCATATCTGAAACAGTTTGTTAATGTTTTATAGCAACTAGCTAGTGTAATATTATTTTTCCAATAGGTTCTATTTTAAATTTATAAATCTTTGCACTTCTCTCATAAACCGACCTGTAAATTATATGCCACCTTTTTACGCAATGTACCAATAAGTCAGAGCACTGTTGCGTAGCGATAGATACGTTGAAATTATGCTACCTCAAGTTCTAAATTAAATTAAGACATAGCACAATGCCAAAAAAAACTTTGTTTGCTTTTTACTTTCTAGCTATATTAACTAGATATATAACCAACATCTGTGTATCTTTGTGTGTGTGTGTGTGTGTGTGTTTATCTAGCTTTCTGCTTATGCTTGGAATGCAGCAGGGGAAGGGTAGAAGGGAAACAAAGGAAGGCAACTGACCTAACAACAGAAAACGCTGGAAAAACTCAGCAGGCCAGGCAGCATCCGTGGAGAGAGAGACAGAGTTAACGTTTCAGGTCTGAGACCTTTCATCAGAACTAGAAAAAAGCAGGAAATTAAATCGATTTTAAAGCAAGTTTAGGGCTGGGAAAAGGGGGAGGGGATGAAAGAAGTCAGTGATAGGATAGAAAGCAAGAGAGATTAAGAGACATTGGGGGAAAAATTCAGTTGGTTGCGCCTCCCGTTAGCACTTTAAGGGGGCGCTAATGGGGCGCAAAGCAACTAGCGCCCGGGCGCGGCGATATTTGTGCCGCTCGCGAAATTAACTAGACATTTTGCGGCGGCGCTAAACAATACCGCCCCGATCTCCTGCGCACGCAGATCTTGACGTCATACGAGGGTGCAACGCCCTTGTGGCGCCCCGGAGCGGAAACTGAGTGGCGCCCCCATCCTTTCCGCCTGGCGCAACCAACGACAGGAAGACTGGAATGCTCCCCAGTCGCTGTGGGGCTGCGGGGGGGGGGGGGCGCTATTTAAAGGGGGCCTCTTCCTGTCTTTCTCTGTGGTAGACATTTTTGCACCACTCGTTCTGAGAGAGAGAGAGAGATTCGGAGAGAGAGAAAGAGAGACTTCTGCATTGAGTCAACGCTGTGTGAGGTAGTTTTGGCTACTGATCATAACTTTGCAGGTACTTTGGTTTTTGACCTTCATAACTTTGAGTGCCAAGAGACTGTGGGGGCTGCACTGATTGGGGGCGTCGTCCTGCGCCACCAGAATCGGAGGACACAGAGACGCAGAGAGAGAGTGGCAATCATGGCCAGACGGAGGAGGGCCAACAGGCCTCTGTACAGGAGACCTTACCCTCCCAGGGTATTTGGCCAACAGTTCTCCTACATTCATATGTCTGAGGAGCAGTGTTTGCGAAGGCTGCGCTTCAGCAAGGAGGTGGTCACTGAGCTCTGCCACCTGCTGCAGCCAGATCTGCAGCCTCAGCTGAGGTCCAGGACGTCTCTGTCGGTGGCAGTGAAGATCACAGTGGCTCTGACCTTTTATGCCACTGGCTCATTTCAATCAGCTCTGGGGACATCGCCAATATCTCCCAGTTCGCAGTGCATTTCTGCATCCGTCAGGTCACAAATGCCCTCTATAAAAGGAGACAAGAGTACATCTCTTTCCCCATGACCCCGGACAAGCAGCAAGAACACGCAATGGGCTTTGCGAGGATAGCGGGCTTCCCCATGGTGCAGGGCGCCATTGACTGCACGCATGTGGCTTTGCGTGCTCCGCATGAGAATGCTGAGGATTTCCGCAATAGAAAGGGATTCCATTCCTTAAACGTTCAGTTGGTCTGTGACCACAGACAGCTGATACTCGCTGTCAATGCCCACTATCCTGGCAGCTGCCACGATGCATTCATCCTGCACCAGACTACTGTGGCAGAAATTTTCCAGGCACCGCATCAGCCAGTTGGTTGGCTTCTCGGGGACAAGGGATATCCACTGTGCACCTGGCTGATGACACCGCTCCGTATGCCCAACACCCCTGCTGAGCTGCGGTACAACGAGAGCCATCTCACTACCAGAAACATCGTTGAGCACACTCGGCGTGCTGAAGCAACGGTTCCGCTGTCTGGACCATTCTGGAGGAGCCCTGCAGTACTCGCCTGAGCGAGTCTCCCTCTTCGTAGTTGTGTGCTGCATGCTGCATTACCTGGCAATCCTCAGGACCCAGCCAATGCCACCAGGCCTTGGAGCACCATCAGAGGAGGAAGAGGAAGAGGAGGAGGAGGAAGAGGAGGAGGATGATCATCAGCAGCACCAAGGCGGGAGGGAGACCCACAATGTAGAAACTGGAAGGGCTGTCCGTCAACGTCTGATAGCAAGCCGCTTCTAGGCCCCTGCTGAGGAAATGGCTTCTGCCATTGAGAACAACATGAATGAAACAAACCCGCAACCCCTAAGCCGGCCAAGGCAACAATGATTCCAAAGACCAAACATGTACATTTTGAATACAAAAACTTATTTATTTTACAAACTCTGTGTGTGTCATTTCTTCATGACAAACTAATAGAAAGAAACACAAAAAAACAGTCATTAACATAACTGGTTCTCACAACCTGGAGATAATGTCCAAAACACTAAACAAAAGTTTGACCACGAACCTTGGCCTTTAATGAAAAAATGACCAACATTTTGTCACACCTCCTACTTTTTGCCCTTCGAGGGTGATCTCCTTCCCTTGTGCACTTCCCCCTTCCCACCCTACTGCTCCTCCGTAATGGGACCCAAGTGGCTGCAGCAAGGCTGCTGGAAGACTGCTGATTGTCAGAACCTGAGACTGCAGGTGCCCTTGAAGGACGGCCTCGACCAGCTCTGGGCCTGGAGGGCCCGGCTGCAGACTGCACCAACTCTGCATGGGCAGCAGCAGTCTGTCCTACAGGCGGTGGCAAGTGCAGTGGAGAAGTGACAGTGGTGGCAGCAGGAATGCTGTCATCTTGAGAGAGGACAGCAACTCCCTGCTCGACTGACACACTGGCACTCACACGGGGCAGCACTTCAGCATCCGGAGCAATCTGCTGGAGCACAGATTGCTGGCCTGCTGCGGCGCAGTGAGAGCCCCGGGGAAATGTGTCCGAACCAGCGAGGATGGCAGCAGTCAGTGCTCGCGTGGCCTCAATCTGAGTCTGCATGAGAGCTGTCAGAGATGGGGTCACGGTAGCCAGTGACTGAATTGCAGCACTAAACATTTGTATGGCATCCGCCTGTGCTACAGCGAAGTGCTCCACACTCCTTGCCAGTGATTCAATGCATTCAGGCACCCTTCCCACTGCACCCATGAGCTCAGTGTGCATGTCCACCGCCTGGGTGTTCATTTCAGCGATCAGCCGATCCTCCTCTGCGTCCAGTGCAGTAGGACTCGCTGGCATACTCTCCCTCCGGGGAGAAGGCCCCTGAGCTTCCCTACCCCCATCGCGTTGCTGCAGCCCGCTGGGTCCTGGAGCTTCACCCTCATCAGACCCTTCCCCCCTGCTCCCCTCCAGGGAAGGCGTGTTCCCAGTGTGGGCATGGGCTTCCTTGGGAGAGGGTGGTGCTGATGCTCCGCCTTCATCTTCCTCCTCGCCTGCAGCTTCACTCCCACTGGCAGCTTGAGGGCCCGTCTCCTCAGCTGGTGAATCAGCATCTGAAAGCAGGGAGGTACAAGAGTGGCTTTAGCGTGAGGACAGGGGGGCAGTAAGGGAGGAATGAGTGCAGCGATTTAGTAAGTTGGATTGAAAGTGTCAAAGGCTGGTGTTGTGAGGGACAAGTGGAAGGAGAGAGGACGGGGTCGGCATCTCCAGTGGCGACGGGACCGATTACCTGGCTTGCCACAATCCTGTGGATGTGTGCCTCAAGATCACTGAGGGGTTGCAGCTGAGGCCGCCCTCCACACGTCCGTTGCTGCTGTCTCCTATTATGAGATAGCTTGGCCTGCAAGAAAAAGGATGGCGTCTGAGTAAATATACAGCCATGGTCTTGCCTGATGTGCCTCCCACAGGTGAATAGCCCTTACTGTATGCAGCCATGGTCTTGCCTGATGTGCCTCCCATAGGTGAATAGCCCTTACTGTATGCAGCCATGGTCTTGCCTGATGTGCCTCCCATAGGTGACTAGCCCTTACTGTATGCAGCCATGGTCTTGCCTGATGTGCCTCCCATTGGTGAATAGCCCTTACTGTATGCAAAGTGTGGAATGTGCGTGTGTTTCATGAGAGGGCCATAGGTGTTGGATGAGTGTTGGGCATTGGGGTTTTAAGACCCTCTGGCCATAGAGTGAGGTTGAGATGGAGAGGTATTGAAAAAAAGCCACTCACCCTGACGACCCAAGTGAGGTCATTGAACTTTTTTCGACATTGAGTATGGGTCCTGGGCACCATGCTCCTGGAGGAGATGCTCTGAGCCACCTCCCTCCACACTCTTCTGTACTCGCGCGGCAAAGGCCTCCTGCCACTCTCAGGGAAGAGTATAGATTTTCTGCGCTCCACCGCGCCAACCAGAGCATCCAAGGCCCGCTCGCTGAAGCGCTGAGCTCGTTCTCTCACCCTCTCCATAGTCCGTGGCTGGAAGATTTAGGCACAGGTCTCTCCAGGCCGAGATTCAAGGCTCCAATGAGCAGGGTGTGGCTGGAGTGCAAGATCGACCCTCCCCTTTAAGAACTGTCCAGCGCCAGTGTGTCTGTGTTCCATCGCTAACTGACAGCACCTGCGCTGCGCCCGCACTCTGAGTTAGCGCCTCGCTCCTCGGCCTTTGCGCCTTAAGACAGATGTGTGGCGCCTGATTTAGCGCTCCAAACACCTCCAGGGGCGATAAAAGTGAAGTCTGCAGTCGGAGGCGATAATTAGCACCAGGCGCTAATCTTTGCGCCCGGCCGATAATTGCGCCCCAAATGGGGCGATACTGAATTTCTCCCCCATTGAGAGACCTTAAGAGATATTCAAGGCAAGAGGAGGTGGAAATGGGACAGGTTGAGGAACAAAGATGGCTCTAGATAAAGTGTGAATTGCTCTGGCAGAATGAAGGACAGCTTCCATGTGGGAGTGTTGAAAAAAAGGCCAAACAAAAGTGTGGATAAAAAATATATATATATATATGTGATAGGGGCCGGGGTTATGATCTGAAATTGTTGAACTCTATGTTGAGTCCAGAGGGCTGTAGAGTGCCTAATCGAAAGATGAGGTGCTGTTCCTCGAGCTTACGCTGAGCTTCTGACCTGTCTGCTATACAGTATGTGGAATCGTTTGAATCAAACTACAAATGTAAATGACCATGATTGGTGAAGACTGTATTATGATCTGACACAAACCTTCACAAATAATTTAGGCAAGAATCCCATTCTGCTATTTCTCCTACCCAAGGCAGCTGCCATTTCCATTTCCACTGCCATCACTACCCATTGTTAACCTCCCATATGATTCAGTGGTAATCAATATTAATCAGAAGCTCCTTCTGAGGATTTGACCAGTTTTTAAGCCTTCTTCATATTCCCACAATGCCTTCTCTCAGTTCCCTGTGCAAAGGTCCAATACATTTTCAAAATAAAACCTTACCCTTTCTTTGGGAATCCAAGCCACTCCCCTCACCTGGATTTCTTCACTTGCGCCCATCTGGATACTGGTACACACACAATACTGGCCTTTAGTATTATGCTGGTCCTTAATGAGTTGGGGAAGTGGGAACTCCCAGTGTAGGGAATCCTCTGGACAACTGAATAATTCCAGAATTGGCAGGGACCCATGAAGCTAGGTTGTGCCATGTTCCAGTAGATTCTGTAGGACTCCTACAGAGTTACAGCAGAGTCCGTGTGAACCCTTACATTTTACGAAGTAATTGAAATCCTGCTTGATTTGAATTAGGATCTCCCATACTATTTGGAGTATTGAAAGACATTGGTAAGAAATCTAAATCCAAGCCTCTGTCCCATAACTTAGTGATATATTACATGGATGCACCAACTGACTTGAGACTTCTCTCTTGAGTCAAACATTGAAATAAGGTTAATAAGATTAACTTACTAGTAAAGGTGATCCATTGTCTATTTCAGCTCCCTGTATGAAAAATTGAAATGGAGTGTTTTTGGATGTTTGCTTGCTGTTAACTTCATTATTTCACTCCATGCTAAGGGCGTTTTCAAGATGGCAGTCAGGAGCCTCTGGAGAGATGAAAAATAGCTCACATGACACAGTAGAGAGCATTAAAGGACCTTCCACCATCATAATATACTTTATTAAATTCAACAAAAAAGTTATACAAATATTAAGAATAATATTAATTATTTTAAAATAATATACTATAAATAGAATGATTTATATTTCACCTCATCAGTTGACAATAACTCACACTCATTCAGTCAGTTCGCTCATAGAAATATATAATCATATCACATAGTCAATCATTCATTATCTGCTGTGTAAAATATATGTAATGGAACAATAAATTATTACTACCTTGTTCTGTGAAGAATAGGTCTGCCCTTGAGGAGTGGGACTGAGTGCACAATTCATTGTTATAGGAAGATTGCTGTTGCTTGCTGAGGCCATTGTTTATACCCATGAAGAGCAACGTATCAACAGCAGCAATCATTGGGAGTAACAATGATGAGACTTCTTTTTAAATCTGGTTCTGCTAAGTGGTTTTGGATTCCTTAAGATTACATAAATTATGACAAAGTTGACTCCTTGCATTGTACCAAAATTTGATATACAGTGTTTCAGATACAAGGCCTCTTATTCGTGGTTTTATGTTTAGGTGTTTAGAGATGTGGGCCATGAAATTTGTCTCGGTCGGTGGCGCAAAACAAGTGGTATCGGATCGGCTGCCCATTATACGCAGCACCTGATAATCAATTCCATCGACTACAATGGTCTGACGATCAGGCGCGGCGTATAACGGGCGGCCGATCCGATACCGCCCATTTCACGCCACCACCCGAGATCAATTTCTAGGCCACAGGGCCTAGCAGTGTTAGGTTATAAGGATTAATAGAGTATGAAAAGACCAAACCATAGTGAAAGATATGTGTGTATATTATACTCATATTTTCTCTACATTTAATAAAAGTTACTTTTATAACCTGGAGTAAAAGCTTTTCTTAGTAGCTATCATTTCCATAATAATGGTCTAATATTTAAAGTAAGACTTGCCTAACTTTTTTTAATAGATAAATCTGTTATCTTTTGTACAAATATACTATTTATATAGTTTCAGTTTCATGCAAATGGTATTTATAAAAGTAGTCTATGTAAGAGTTTACCTTACAGATTGTATAAGATTTTCTTAGAATCTTGGAATAAATCTCACAAGATCTAACAGGCCTATTCAAATTCTGCAGGACGCTGGATAAAGAATATTTGTATCCATCATACTAAACAATAGTGGTGTCAATCATACAGATAAACAGTGTCCAGAAGGCATAGGCTGTTCTATTTATTAATGTTGAACAAATAACAAGGAACACACAGACCCATCATATCCGCTATCAGAAGAATGCCTGTCTTCCAGTCATGTATCTTATATACAATAGGAGCACTTGATACTAAATCAGCACATGTCAGGTGGAAATGGAGCCTGAATTGACAGGCGGTTGAGAATTTAATTTCTTTCCCTTTTTCCAGCAGCTGAAGTTATTATCACAACTGCGGAGAATTTGTGAGATTAGGAGATAAGAAACGTAACGGTCCATCGGGGACTCGTCAATCATGGCAAACTGCTACCAGTATCGAAATTACATCTGCATTTGAATTAGCAACATTATTCGCCAATTTAGTTCAGAGTGAACATTTTTCCATAGAAGATGGAATTAAATTAGAAAATGAGTGAGTCTTTAATTTCCAGAATATAAATCACGTTATAATTCAAATCCAGTACCTTAAGGCCAATTACATTATCCTAAGCAGCATTTCATCTCACAACCTTCCAAGTGTTACTGTGAGGGGGAAGCCATCTCGCACAGCTCAGATTAGTTTCAGTAGCAAAGAATTATAGACAGATTACAAGTCATGCATTAGAGGGGAAAAAAAAGTTTTTTTTTAAACCATCTCTTATGTGACATAAAATGTGTTTTTTTGAGTGTTTGCTTTTAAACTTATTATGCAAGTTGTATATATTCAAGAGAAGTGATTTCTGTTTAGCTGGCAAAGTCAGTCAAATCATAAAAGAAAGGATTAAAGAGAGTTGCTCCTTATCTGCCTGTCTACCTGTCACACAAATATTTTAGGAATGTCCAGCTAGAATGACCTTAATGTTTTACATGTAATAGAACTACAGTTTCTAAATACAAAAAAGTGTTTTATCAAAAGAAGGTAGATACACACAGGATACTTGATATATTTCATATTGATTCCACTAAATTTGTTTGCACTGCTCTAATTCTTTTGCTAGCCTGTTGTAACAAAGCAACTACTCATGCAAGACTACCATGTGATAAAATATTTCCTAACCTCAAAAGGCTAGCCATTTTTTCCTCTTCTTTTTGCCCTGGGTTTAATGTCCGCCTCCCAATCCCTTTTCCATACTCTCAATCCCTGAGCCAAGAGGGTGTGTAGATGATCTCTTCCCTAACTTCTGCCTAGTACTCTGTGATTATGAAGAGTAATAGATCTGCTGCCCAAGTTCACCAACTTGCTTATTTTCCCTCCTTGGCTGTGCCTAAGTATTGGTATTTGGCAGTAATTTCTCTTCTGAGCCTATTGTCACTTGGATGTTAACTCTTCCAACACCCAGGAACAGCTTACTTGTCCAGATATCGTCAGGTACACGGGTAGCTCACAAACATACTTCTTGCCAGAGGCGCTCTATGTCTGAGTTATTTTTAGGCAAGCTTTAAAATCTGAGCTATTAATGGGCTGAAAACTGCTCTTCTAAGCCAGTTTTCAGCCAATGAGAACACTGTTTTTTTTAAAACTTTGCTCAATGGGAATGTACTTGAGGTATCGGAGCAGAAGAGAGATCTTGGGGTTTTAGTGAACAAGCCATTAAAACCATCAGCACAATGTTCCCAGTTTGTTAAAAAAAAAGCAAACAGAATGTTGGGATACATAGCAAGGGGTATAATATATAAATCCAGAGGTTATTTTAAAAGTATATTTGACACTGATAAGTCCACACTGAAGTACTGTGTGCAGTAATGAGGAGTGCTGTAGGGCTGGATTTTCCCAGTTGAGGCGGGTTCGCGGTGGGAGAGGTACTTGACGGGTTCCGCTCCCGCTCCCGGTTGCAGCCGCTCTGCTCAAACAATTTTCCACTGATTGGGCTTGTTAAGCCCTCCGTGCGTGTTACCCGGCCCAATCACTAGGTGCGGGTCTGTTCAGCTACTCTGATGACGCGTTTGCTACTGGTGTATTTAAGGGCGCCATGTCCCCATTTGCTCACACTTCTACTTCCACACTCCTGAGTGCTGCTTGATTGCAAAATGACTGCACAGAGACAGAGGGCTGCGCCACGCTTCAACGATGACTCCCTCCATGTTCTTGTGGAGGGAGTCAGAGGATGCAGGGAGGCTCTATTCTCTGGGAATGGAAGGAGGAGACCTCCTCACCAGACCAAGGCAGCCTGGCTGCAAACAGCTGAGGAGGTCCCTGCAAGGTCTGTTGTTGCTCATACCTGGGTGCAATGCAGGAAAAGGTTCAATGATCTCCTGCGTTCAGGAAAGGTGAGTATAAAAGCACACTTACCTTAATTCTGCTGTGCCTGTCATCACATCTCCATCAATCTGCATTGCCATCCCTACTCCTGCACATCCTAACTCACCCCAACATCCCTTGCACCATCACCCATCCCTGTCTCCCTATCTACAGAATCACATCCCCATCTTACTATGCACCCCTCACACTCACTTCCAATGTTATGCAATGACAACAACTAACAACTCAAAAGGAGGCAACTTGGTATTGGCACCCCACTCCATCATAGTCTCCCTCTAAACATCTATCCTATCCATTCTTTACACTCAGTCCATCACTCTCACTAATACTACACTTCTTTCCCTCATTGCAGGAAAAGAGAACCCACAATAAGAGGGAGAGAACAGGAGGAGGAGCACCATCGCTGGCTGAGCTCACCAGCACTGAGGAGGCAGCTCTGGACATCGCAGGAGTAGTTGACCAGCCTGAAGTGGGGGATGGAGAAAGGGGCTCATTAGAACAACCTGGTGACAGAATTATTTTCCAGACATCTTATTTTGCAATCATGAGTGACTCGATTGGGAGCTGATGTCAATAGAAATTGAATGCTCATCATGTGCACAATGGGATATGTCTGCAATCTACATATCACATGTCTAACTCATGTCTTTAATCTCCCACAGGACCATCAAGAGCCTGGCCCCCCACTGTCCAGGAGGAAGAGCAGGAGCACTCCTCAGAGGGAACAGCGTCAGCAGAAATGAGCGCACCCAGCACCAGCGCAGAGACGCACACCTCGGTGGGTCCTATGCGAGATAGAGTAGTGTTGTCACCTGGTGTATCACAAGTCACAAGTGAGCAAGATCAGATGGTGGAGACAGGGACAGTAGTGGAGACTCCTCGTTGGAGGCCGCAGGAGTCTCCTAGCTCTGCTGAGCTGCATGCAGATGTTGAGCCTCGGGGGCCACCCAGGAAGAGGGCGATCCTGGAGATTCAGGAACAAGTTCAGGAGGCTCTGACAGGGTTTGCAACCATGGTGACTGCGAGTGTGCAGAGAATGGAGGAGTCCATCTCAAATATGAGCAACGCCGTGGTGCACGCACTGGCAACTGTAGGTTCTGCAATGGAAAGGATGGCAACCTCCATGGAGGACATAAATTGCCAGACACAGGAGAACATGGTAACACTTCTAAATAGATGGTCATCTATGGAGGATAGATGGGCATCTATTGAGGAGAGAAATCAGAGGTTCATGGATGTCTTTGTTATGAGGAATGTCAACACAGAAATGGGTCCTCATGGCCCCACTGATGTGCAGCAAATTGCTCTCCAGCTACTTGCTAGCAGAGAAGTGCGGGTGGCCCATGAGAGGGATGATGGTGGGAGGGGACATGGAAGTGGGGGCTCCTCTCCAAGTGCTCACACATCCCCCCCCCCTTGCCGACCCCTCGGTCAGAGCCCCGAATAGTGATGGCCGAGTCTGCCCCTGCACAGCCGCAGGAGGAGCAGACTTTGGCGGGGCCCTCAAAGGCTCCAAAACCCAGAGGACAACCGCCAAAGGCGTCTAAGCAGGCGCAGCAGGGAAGTGAGCAGCCTGCCTCTACATCTGGTGAAGCAACAGGGGTAGCACCACATAGAATTACGCGTAAAAGAAAGCTCACACATAAATTGTCACTAGGGTAGTCACTTGGGTGATTTGCTATAAATGAATGTTAAGTTTCAGTTATTTTATTTTGTTGTAATAAAGTAATGTTTTGTGACTGATTGATGTTGTTGCCATATGTGTGGTCACAAATTGAGGTGGCACAGACAAGGGTAAGGGTGCCTTTATTGTCCAGCAATGGTGATGACAGTGCAAGGATTGAACAGTTCATTGCAGAGATGCTCTATGGTGTTGCAGTGTGGTAATGCCAATTTTCATGTGTATGTGGCAGCCACATGTCTGTGCTGCATAAAGTTACATGTATCTGGCATTGATTAGGCCATCTCTGGCATCACAGGCAGCAATGTGCTTGCGTGCTGGTCGCACTGGGTCAGCCGCCTCCTCCGGGTCTTCCTCTTGCTGAACCTCATTCTGCTCCTCCTCCTCCTCCTCCTCTGAAGAGGCTGTGCGCTCTGCGCCTTCTTCCTCGTGCAGCACTAATCCTCGCTGCAGTACGGTGTTGTGCAGGACGCAGCATACAACAAAGATTCTCAAGACCCTGGCTGGTGCGTACCAGATCTGTCCAGGCATCTGAAGCGCATTTTGAGCAACCCTATTGTTTGCACTATGAGACTTCTGGTGGAAATGTGGCTTTGATTGTAACGCTCCTCAGACTCGTTTGATGGCCTCCACAACGGTGTCATTAGCCACATCTTCAGTGTATAGCCCTTGCCTCCAAGGAGCCAGCGGAAAGTTCGTTTAGCGGTTCAAACAGCTGAGGGACAGTGGACTGGCGCAGGATGTAAGAGTCATGGCAGCTGCCAGGGAATCTTGCGCACACATGCATGATGCTCTTCCTATGGTTGCACACCAGCTGCACGTTAAGGGAGTGGAAGCCCTTGCGGTTTACAAATGCTGCTGGGTTCTGATGGGGTGCCCTGATGGCCACATGTGTGCAGTCGATGACGCCCTGCACCCATGGGAAGCTAGCCAGATTGACAAAGCCGAGCACTCGCTCGGTAACACTGGCTTCATCAGTGGAAAAGTGGATGTAATTTGTGGACTTGTCAAAGAGGGCATCAGTGACCTGTGTGATGCATCTGTGGGCGGCCAACTGGGAGGTGCCGCCAATGTCTGCAGCTGATCCCTGGAAGAGCCTGATGCAAAGAAGTTGAGGGCGGTAGTGACTTTGACAGCCACTGGTAAGGCGTGTCTACCCGCTCTTCTGGGCTGCAGGCCTTGGTCCAGCATTGTGCAGATGTCTGCGACTACCTGTCGCGAAAGTCTCAGCCTCCTTTGGCACTGCTGCTCAGTCATGTTGAGGAAGCTCATCCTCTGCCTGTAAACCCTGTGTTGGGGTATCTCCTGCGGCGCGGTGCAGCCCTGCGCTGATGCCCTTTGCCCTGTGCAGCATCAGGTGGTTGTGGAGAAGGTTGGCGCTCTTGTTGTTGGTACTGCTGGTGTGCCTGGTTCTGCTGCTGCTGCGGATGATCATCTTCCGATTCTGAGGACCAAGGTGAGAGAATATAAATCGTTCCCATTCTGCTGTTATATATGGCAGTTGAGGATGAGATGGTAGAAACAATCAGTCAATGGGGAGAGAGGTTATTCCAAGGAGGTGACAGTGCATTTCGAGTTTGTAACACACACTTACAGTATCAATACAGATTAAATGTGTCTTCCCAATCTTGAAATCAGCAACTTGTAACATTGCAAACTGAACAGATGTGAAAGGTTAGATTTTATATTGCAGTTGCAGCTGGGAACTATTCAGCTCGATTGACCTCCCGACGTATTTACCTGATGTGATCTCCAAACGACGTGAACTCCATTGAAAATGTGGGAAAATAGAAAAAGGCTGGCAAAATAGTCTTTAACAAACAGTTAATAAGCAGTTAAGTATCCTAAATGCATCCCCTGCCGCTTGGTGTCAGGTCTGTTCTGAAATCTCAGACCTGACGCTTTGGAAACTTACATGGAGGCGGGTTCGCAGCGGGTTCCCAACCCGCCGTCAATCATTGTGATTTTGACAGTGGACCCGCCTCCAAACCTGCCCTCTGAGCGCTGGCAAAATCGCGGCTGTACTGTCGGAGGTGCTGCACTGTCGGAGGTGCCATCTTTCAGATGAGATGTTAAAGCGAGAAACTGTTTGCCCTCTCAGATGGATGTAAAAGATCTTGTCAGGTAAGATAAAAGATCTCGTAGCACTATTTCGAAAAAGAGCAGGGGAATTCTTCCCAGTATCCTGGCCAATATTTATCCCTCGACCAATATCAACAACAACAACAATTTGCATTTATATAGCGCCTTTAATGTAGTAAAACGTCCCAAAGCGCTGCACAGGAACATTATAAATTAAAATTTAACATCAAGTCACAGAAGATGTCAGGACAGATGATACAAGCTTGGTCAAAGAGGTAGGTTTTAAGGAGCACCTTAAAGGATAAAAGAGAGGTAGAGAAGCGGAGAGGTTTAGGGAGGAAATCCAGAGCTGAGGGCCAAGGCAGCTAAAAGCATGGCCACCAATGGTGGAGCGATTAAAATCAGGGATGTGCAAGATGTCAGAATTGGAGTAACGTAGAGATTTCAGAGGCTTGTACGGCTGGAGGAAGTTACAGAGATAGGGAGGGGCGAGGCCATGGAGGGATTTGAAGACAATTTGAAGGCAAAACATCACTAAAACAGATTATGTGGTCATTATCACATTGCTGTTTGTGGGAACTTGCTGTGTGCAAATTGGCTGCCATGTTTCCCACATTAAAACAGTAACTACACTTCAAAAGTACTGTAAAGCACTTTGTAATGTCCTGAGGTTGTGAAATGTATTATATAAATGTAAGTTTTTTGTGTACCTCCAAAAAAGTATCTGGAGGAATTACAACATAAAAAAAATTCAAATTGAAGATTAGAAGGAATCAAAATAACAGGATTTTCTCTGAAATAACCTGACACTCTCTGGGTATCATCAAACTCTATTGAAAATTAAAACACAAATGATAAAAACTGTGGAATACTTATATAATGAGGATACAATGGACAAGCAAAAAATAGGAAATGCAGGATTTAACAACAGTAGCTACAACTTTCACACAAGTTTATGATTATACAGATGTCGGGAATGTAAACTGTACACACGTATAAACAGAAATCCTAAAAATCCCAAGCATTTATTTTCAAAGTTTAATGAGCCCCTTTATTCACTTTCCAGTTTGCCCCATTTCAAATTCTGACCCAAAAGTTTGAAAAGCTTAAAGGATGGTTGTAAAATTGTGGGCAGAGCACGCCCAAACTTCCAAAATGCATGACTGATGGACGAGACTTGCTATGAGCGACTCACACTTGGAAAGATTATCCCTTTGATATGATGACAAATCTCACACTGAAATGCATCACTGTGGTCCGATCAAAATAATATATGGCTTTTAATATTTGGCTTTTCTGGCTCTTCTCCATCCACTAGTGAGAAAATACACATTTTGCGGTTCAACTTGTTCTTAGCACACTGTGTTAAATGAGTTATTTTTTCTTTCCATTGAAATGAATGTATAGAAAATTGTGGACGGCACACCTTCAATTGCCTAATGTAACTAGTAGGATAAGGGGGAACCAGTAGATGTAGTGTATTTGGATTTTCAAAAAGCATTCGATAAGGTGCCACACAAGATTAGGACTCATGGGATTGGGGGTAATATATTAGCATGGATTGAGGATTTTTTAATGGACAGAAAACAAATAGTAGGAATAAACGGGACTTTTTCGGGTTGGCAGGCTGTAACTAGCGGGGTACCACAAGGATCAGTGCTTGGGCCTCAGCTATTTACAATCTATATTAATGACTTAGATGAAGGGACTGAGTGTAATGTATTCAAGTTTGCTGATGATACAAAGTTAGGTGGGAAATTAAGCTGTGAGGAGGACGCAAAGAGGCTGCAGAGAGATATAGACAGGTTGACTGAGTGGGCAAGAACATGGCAAATGGAATACAATGTGGGGAAGTGTGAAGTTATCCACTTTGGTAGGAAAAACAAAAAAACAGAATATTTTTTGAATGGTGAGAGACTGGAAAATGTTTGCATTCAGAGGGACCTGGATGTCCTTGTACATGAATCACAGAAAGTTAACATGCAGACACAGCAAGCAATTAAGAAAACAAATGGTATGTTAGCTTTTGTTACAAAGGGATTAGAGTGTAAGAGTAAAGAAGTCTTACTACAATTATACAGGGCATTGGTGAGGCCATACCTGGAGTACTGTGTACAGTTCTGGTCTCCTTACCTAAGGAAAGACATACTTGCCTTAGAGGGAGTGCAACGAGGGTTCACTAGACTGGTTCCTGGGATGATGGAATTGCCCTATGAGGAAAGATTGAGTAGACTAGGCCTATATTCCCTAGAGTTTAGAGGAATGAGAGGTGATCTAATTGAAACATATAAAATTCTTAAGGGGCTTGACAGGGTTAATGCTGGGAAAATGTTTCCCCTGGCTGGGGAATCTAGAACACGGGGTCACAGTCTCAGAATAAGGGGTAGGCCATTTAGGACTGAGATGAGGAGAAATTTCTTCTCTCAAAGGGTTGTGAATGTTTGGAATTCTCTACCCCAGAGAGCTGTGGATGCTCAGTTGTTGAGTATATTCAAGACAGAGGTCGATAAATTTTTGGTAACTAAGGGAATTAAGGGATATGGGGATAGTGTGGGAAGGTGGAGTTGAGGTAGAAGATCAGCCATGATCTTGCTGAATGGCGGAGCAGGCTTGAAGGGCTTCCTCCAGCTTCTATTTCTTATGTTCTTATGTTCTAATCTTTGCTCCCAGCAGGCATGGCTCCCACTGGGAGTGTGTATTTGGAACCTTGTCCCTCATGCCTGCAGCATGCTGCACTTGGAAGGATGTGCAAAAGAGGGTGCATAACATAATTAATTACATTTTCCCTCATTACCACAATAGCAACGCTGGATGCTAGAAATGCCAGCATGGTCCTGGTGTCCAATGTTGCTATGGCAGGTGGGAATGGATTTAAAATTTAAAAGGTCTCATAATTGCACTCCCATAACCTGTCAATTTAAAATTTGCTTTCAAACATTGGTCCTCCTTTTCAGCTCCCCTGGAGGCTGCCAGGCCACTCTGAGACCTCCAGAATCTGAGACCTCCAGAAGCCATGTTGTTCCCAATTTCTCTGCCCCCTCCTTTTCCCCCAGGCTGTCAGGCTGGCTCCCTGGCAGTGGTCTGAATCCTGCTGTGAGCCTGGCTAAAATTGCAAAAAAGAAATAAAACTGACCTCAGAAAAATCAAGTTCAAATGCCGTCATGCTGACTTCGTACTGGCCTTCTGCCAAAGTGAAAAATTCCGTCTGTCTTGCAATGGCACATTTCAAGTTTGCTTGTAATTTCTGATATGGTCCTAATCTTGTTGAGGATGCACTGAAGAAAGGTCAGCTATTTTATTACAGGGAGATAGAGGAAATCAGCAGTCAAACCATCATGGGCCATCGTCACACAACTTCTAGCAACTGGTTTCACAACAGCATCGCAGAGGCCTGAGTACAGGTCAATTAGCATGTCCTCTTGACCAACAGAATGGTCATGTGGTCTGAGAAGATCTAAAATAAAGGAGGAAAATTACTAAAAATGGGTAGAGAATAACTTGGAAAAATCTCAACAGAAATAATTTGAAATTATTGGATATACTTTTTTTCTGACTTTCCCTCTCCTAGGTATAGGTACTAATGTTCACATGAAGTTATTTTAAATAGGTCCAGCCTGCATCCATGTATAAACTTTGATTTTGTCACATACCACTAGTCAGACATTCGGTAACCAAACACCCATTTTAGGTAAGCCATAGCAGGGCAACCTCATGTAAGCCCAACGTCCTTAAACTCCACCTGTAAAATGTTTTGATACGTTTGGTATATTAAAAGCAGTAAATAAATGTAGTTGATCCCCAGGAAAGCTAAATCTTCAATTCTTCCCATTATTTTCCACAGGGTTGGGAGAGTTTTATGCTCAGGTTGAGGGATGTTAACATTGGGAATGACACATTTTTCATTTATTACATCCTGCGTCAGCATCAGATATAAGGTGAAGCTTTTGTTACATTGTGCCAATGGAGTACCTTAACCACAGAGCATCCATGTTGTATCAATACAATCTATCCATTTTCCACACCAGTTTTCCTTCCAGTCTTTCCGAATGCATTATTATGCTTACAAGAAATTGTTTGGAGACTGCCCAAACACATTTCACTTAGGATCCTTAAAAATAACATAAAACGGAGACCTTCATTCCCTCTTTCTGGGCTTGGTTTAATTTATCGCAAATTTCTTGCACCCATCAAAATCATGGGGCTGTTTTTCACTGCCAATGGCGGGTGGGAATGGGCCATTAGCACTCCGAAAATCATGGCCCATTGCTGCTCCTGGTACGTCCATGACTATTTCCATCCGGTCCTGCAAATGGACGTTCATGGGAACCCAATGCAATATTCAGGTACCAAAGATAACTTTTTATATAGATTTTATGGGTCCAGCACAATAAATAAACATAGTTGATCTTGATCCCCAGCAAAAGTAACTCTCCAATTCTCCCCATTATTACCCCCCCCAACCCCATGATTGTTTCTTCCCCTGCCCCCCCCTACCCCCCCTCCATCCTTTAACATCTAATTTCTGGCTCAGCTCTGCATAGGAGCTGCCAGATTACCTACTCCCACCCCACCCCCCACACCCTGGTCTACGAATTGCCTGTGAGCATTGGTTCATCAAGACATCAGACGGATAGCGCAGCCACTCTGGCCAAGGTTAAAATCAGCTCTCAGAACTTCTCGCTTCTGAGAAAAAATCCAAATCATTGTTATCTCCAACTGTGTCACTCAAGAAAATTTTGACAGCTTCTGTGAGTTTCCATGTTTTTCCTTTTTGTTCCTTCAGCGGCGCCTACTACAGTCATGTCATGTGACCATGTTGTCATGTGACCATGTGGTCATGTCATCTATGGACAATCTTGCCCCTCTTCTATGGTCACTGTAGGTGCTGCTTCTGGTTCATTGAAAAACAGTACTGAGCATTGTGAATCAATTTCCCCCTCTTTGTAAAGAGAGCCCTTTACTGGGGTTTTGATTAACAAACAAGTTGCAACAATGCAGTTTAGATCAGAGGTCATAGAACTGCATCTCAAAGCAAAATACAAAAGCAAAATACTGCAGATGCTGGAAATCTGAAATAAAAACAGAAAATGCTGGAAATACTCAGCAGGTCAGGCAGCATCTGTGGAGATAGAAAAACAGAGTTAACGTTTCAGGTCGATGACCCTTCGTCTGACGAAAAGTCATCGACCTGAAACGTTAACTCTGTTTCTCTCTCCACAGATGCTGCCTGACCTGCTGAGTATTTCCAGCATTTTCTGTTTTTACTCCTCTTAACCTTCTCTGCTCTAAGGAGAACAACCCCAGCTTCTCTACTTTCTCCATATAACTGAAGTCCCTCATCCCTGCTAACATTCTAGTAAATATGTTCTGCACCTTCTCCAAGGCCTTGACAACCTTCCTAAAGTGTGGTACCCAGAACTGAACACAATACTCTACCTGAGGCATAACCAGTGTTTTATAAAAGTTTAGCATAACTCCCTTGCTTTTGTACTCTATTTCTCTATTAATAAAGCCAAGGAACCCATATGCTTTTTTCACAGCCTTCTCAGCTTGTCCTGCCACCTTCAAAGATTTGTGTACATACACCCCCAGGTCTCTCTGTTCCTGAAGCCCCTTTAAAATTGCACCATTTAGTTTATGCTGCCTCTCCTCATTCTTCCTACCAAAATGTATCACTTCACACTTCTCTGCATTAAATTTCATCTGCATGTGTCTGCCCATTTTATTAGTCTGTCTATGTCTTCCTGAAGTCTGTTACTATCCTCCTCATTGTTTACTATATTTCCAAGTTGTATATCCAAGTCCAGGTCATTAATATATATCAAAAAGAGCAATGGTCCTAATACTGACCCCTGGAGAACACCACTGTATACTTCCCTCCAGTCTGAAAAACAACCATTCACCACTACTCTCTGCTTTCTGACCTTAGCTAATTTTGTATCCACACTGCCACAGTCACTTTAATCCCATGGGCTTTAATATTGCTAACACATCTATTATGTGGTACTTTGTCAAACGCCTTTTGAAAGTCCATATACACAACATCAACTGCACTACCCTCATCAACACTCTCCATTACTTCATCAAAGAACTCGAGCAAGTTGGTCACGCACAATTTGGCTTTAACAAATCCATGCTGACTTTCATTTATTAGCCCATACTTTTCCAAATGCCCATTAATTTTGTCCCAGATTATTGTGTCTCAAAGTTTCCCCACCACTGACGTTAGGCTGACTGGCCTATAGTTGCCGGGTTTATCCCTCTCCCCTTTTTTAAGCAGGGGTGTAACATTTGCAATCCTCCAGTCCTCTGGCACCATCCCCATACCCAAGGAGAATTGGAAGATTGTGGCCAGAGCCTCCGCAATTTCCACCCTTACTTCCCTCAGTAACCTAGGACTCATCCCATCCAGACCGGGTTACTTTCTTACTTTGAGGACTGCCAACCTTTTAAGTACATCCTCTTGATCTATTTTTATCCTATCCACTATCGTTACTGCCTCGTCCTTTACTGCTACATTGGCAGCATCCTCTTCTCTAGTGAAGACAGATGCAAAGTACTGCAAAGAAGAGCTCCTTTTTGGTCCCTAATCAGCCCCTCCCTTCATTTGACTATCCTTTTACTGTTTATGTGTTTATAAAAGACTTTTGGGTCCCTTTTATGTTAGCCGGTAATCTATTCTCATACACTGTCTTTGCCCCTCTTATTCCTTTTTTTAGATCTCCTCTGTACTTTCTATATTCAGCTTGGTTCTCTACTGTATTATTAACCTTACAATTGTCATAAGCCTCCTTTTTCTGTCTCAATTTAACCTCTATCTTTAGTCATCCAGGGAGCTCAAGTTTTGGATGCCCTTCCTTTCTGAACAAACACTTCTTTGAAGGCCTTCCTGATTGAAACTTTGTTTCTTTTGTGGGTTTCTGAAATTTAACTTGAGGCATAATCTATCAAATATTATGCTGTGATATTTAAAACAACAAATTTGAAGCATTTTTAAAGGATATACAGTTAAGCTTTAACAAATAAGCTGAACATTATTTTGGCAATTCAGCAGTGAAAGGGTTAACTTATCTACTTCCTGCCCATGTTTATGAATGTGCTGGTGATTCAAGGCACAGAATACGTGCAAAAGAATGTAGCATTTGAACCACTGTAGGTCACTGGTATGAAATAATAATCCTGTGTTCAGCAGGTGATTCAAAATTGAGCAGTCCACAGCACATATTGACTGCATCCAGCCACAGCACCTGTGCCACAGTGAAAAGTGTTTAACACTGAGACACTGGGCCTGCAACTTTGAAATCACGTTGTTCAAGTTAAACCTCAGAAACCCACAAAAGAAACAAAGCTTCAATCAACCCTGAAATACCCTGTTTCAAAATTGTAATGTAAGTATTGAAACAAATTGTTTGAAGCATGATTAAAATCTGACAAAACAACGTTATTTCATAATAATGTCCTGCAGCAACATTACGCTACTAGTAACTAAATAGTAGTTTATCACCTTTGCCACTTGCAACAGCTCCTATTAATTCTAAGATCCTTGTG
Source organism: Squalus acanthias (assembly GCA_030390025.1). Classification (NCBI taxonomy): domain Eukaryota; kingdom Metazoa; phylum Chordata; class Chondrichthyes; order Squaliformes; family Squalidae; genus Squalus; species Squalus acanthias. The sequence continues at coordinate 21,809,576 of CM059438.1, read as the reverse complement.
TTATGTGTCCTATTCCCTAGCTGACCATGTTAGTGACAGCACTGGCTTTGGCAATGACATTGAAAAATATTTTCAGTGACAGAGCCACAAATCACTAAAAGACAAGTTTAGAACTCAATATTCACAGAATGCGCTTTTAGCTGTTATAACTATATGTGCCTTTGTTGCTGTGTGCTGTTATTTATTAATACAACACTGACAGAAGTTTTAGGAAAGTTCTGCACAATTACTGCTCTTATGGGAAGATTGTTGTTATTTCCCTAACATTCACTGTTGATAACTGTAATGTATTCTTTGTTCCACATGGGTTTCAAATGCAAGATAACAGCTGACCTTTTAAGTAATGATACTTTTGTAGGCTGGAGCATAAAAATATACTTTCATTTCTGAAGGTACCTCTTTCTATGCAGATAATGTAGCATGTTTTAGCATATATGTTTACACCGACAACGAATTCCTCTTGATTAATAGACATGGAGATATTTTCACAATGTATGATATATTTAAGAAACTTTTATTGATACGGGAATTTTATTGGCATGTAATTCATTGTCAAGTGGAATTCATGTGCTAGTCTTGAAGATGAATGTGGGACACCAGGAAAGTATGCATGTAAGTTTGGCAGTAGCATCAGAAGGAATGCATTGTGAATGGGCAATCTCCATACTTACACATTGTGGGCTAGACTTTTAGATGTTTGATTTACCTGAGTATTCCACCATCTTTAGATGCAGAAATAAATATTTTGCATTTTACATTCGTATTCTGAGTTAATGCTTTTACAGGAATACATGAAAATCACAACAACCAACTAAAATTACACAAAAATGTATGTTAATACACGATCCTCCATTTTCAAAGCAATTGCAAAAGAATTAAGTGAAAACCAAGTGAAAATGTGAGGAACAAATAGAGGCCAAGAAATTAGATGGCGACGCATCTTGGGGGAAAAATTCATTTGGTTAGCGCTTCCAGTTAGTGCCTGGCGGGGGAGCTAATGGGGCGCTGATGCAGTAGCGCCGGGGTGAGGTGAATCCAGTGACACACGCCAAATCCGGCCCCCACCTCCCCGCCCTGTAGCACCGCCGCTATGAGTTACTGCCGGGGACCTCAGCGCCAGGCAGATCGTGACATCAGTGAGCGTGCAACGCTCACTGGGTACCCAATCTGCAAAATTCATTGTCACCCCCTGCCTTAGCACCTCGCCCCAACAGCGACAGGGAGAGGAGGCGTCAAACAGGTAGATGCCGGCTCCAGGGGCCCTACTTAAAGGGATCATGAGCAATGAGTCGCAGCTGTCATGTTAGTGCTGTTTTACTGCTTCCTTGTCAGTTTGACATTGTGCAACAATTTAATTCAGTCATTTAAAGGTTGTGACTACTAACAATTAGTTACATTTATTCCCACAACATATCAAAGTTGTACACTTGGTTACATTAATAGGGGCTGTACTGGCAGTCGACCTCGCCCTCCAGGATCTATGGTGGTGGGAGCGGAGGCAGCGAGAAACATTGGAACAAGTGGCCAGAGGGAGGAGAAGGGTCATCAGGCCTTACCCTCCAAGGGTATTCCGAGAGCACTTCTCCTACCTCCAATTAAGCGAGGAGCAGTGTATGAGAAGGCTCCGCTTCAGCAAGGAGGTGGTCACAGAACTCTGCCACCTCCTGCAACCAGACCTCCAGTCTCAGATCAGGGCGACCACGGCTCTCTCAGTGGCGGTCAAGGTCACCGTCGCCCTCAATTTCTACGCCAGCGGATCCTTCCAGTCTGCAACAGGAGACATAGCTAACATCTCGCAGTTCGCCATCCATCGCTGCATCTGTGAGGTCACAGAGGCTCTCTACAGTAGGAGAAGGGATTACATTTCCTTCCCCATCACCAGAGAGAAGCAGGACAAACATGCATGTGGCTTTGCCAGGATAGCGGGCTTCCCCATGATGCAGGGCGCCATTGACTGCACCCACGTGGCTTTGCAGGCACCGCATAACAATCCTGAGATCTTCCGTAACCGCAAAGGTTACCACTTAATGTGCAGTTGGTGTGCAACCACAGACAGGGAATCCTCAATGTGAATGTCCGCTATCCTGGCAGCAGCCACGATGCCTTCATCCTGAGCCAGACCGGTGTGCCAGCACTCTTCCAGCCACCATGTCAAGCTCGCGGGTGGCTGGTCGGAGACAAGGGCTATCCGCTCTCCACCTGACTCATGACTCCCCTCCGCAACCCCAACACTCCTGCCCATCACTCATATAATTATACCCAGGCCGTCACCAGGAACATCATCGAGCAGACCATCGGGGTGCTCAAGCAACGGTTCCGCTGCCTTGACCGCTCGGGAGGAGCCCTCCAGTACTCGGCTGAGCGGATGTCCCATTTTGTCGTGGCCAGCTGCATGCTCCACGACTTGGCCATCATGAGGGCCCAGCCCTTGCCACCAGGGATTGCGGGACCACCTCAGGAGGAGGAAGGAGGAGAGGAGGAGGAGGAGAAGGGAGGATGAGGAGGAAGAGGAAGACGAGGAGGAGGAGGAACAAGAGCAAGGGAGGAGGCAGCCACTCAATCGGCCTTCCGGAAGGATGGTCCGTGACTGCCTCATCAGACTGCGGTTCCAATAAATTAAACCCCAGATCCCCATTGCTCACCACATCCCCATCATTCCATCCCTGTCGCAGGCCATATCACAGCGCAAAGCTGAAAAGAGAGACACCACAAAATAATCCAAACTGAATTAATACATTTATCAATAATCAGTGAACACATATTTACAACAACATTACCTATTTACCCTTGTGCAATCCCTTAGTGCCTCTCGTTAACTGTGCCTTTGCCTATTTTAGTGCTCCTATGAAGTGTTGGCCCAGTGGCTGCAGCACGGCTGGTGGAAGGCTGCTAAGTGTCCATGCGGGAGACTTCAGATGGCCTTGCAGGACACCCTCTACCAGCTCTGGGCCTGGATGGCCCGGCTGTAGACTGCACCACCTCAGCATGGGCGCCGGCAGTCTGGGCTGGTTGGATGACAGGCAGTGACAAGGAGAATGGCAGAGTGGCAGTGGTGGGAGCAGGAATGCTGTCATCCTGAGAGAGGACAACAGGTTCCTGCTCCACTGACCCACTGCCACTCCCCCGGGGCAGCACCTCAGCATCCCTAGCAATCTGTTGCAGCACAGATTGCTGGCCTGCTGCGACACCGTGAAAGCCCCGGTTGACGATGGTAGACCCAGCCACGATGGCAGCAGTCAGAGCTTGCGTTGCATCAAACTGAGACTGCATGAGAGCAGTCTGAGATTGAATGCCACCAAGCATAGACTGCATTACAGCACTAAGACGTTACGTCGCTTCCACCTGTGCTGCAATGGAAGCTGTCAGATTGTCCATCACACGCGGCATCAGGTCTGGGTTGCCACGGTCTCTCTGGGAGTCCACCATCCTTTGCAGACTGGAAATGATTGGCTCCATGGTGTGTGCAGAGCTTGTGCAATGTTGGAGGCGGACTCCTCCATGTTCCTTACCATTGCCGAGAGGCTCTTGGGCACCCTTGCCATGGCATGTATCATCTCCATGTGCCTGCCCATCACCCTTCTCCTAAAGGCCTCCCAATCAAGGTCCTCATCTGAGTCCTGTGCAGCAGAACTCACGCACAAACTTGCCCTCTGGGGAGCTGGCCCCTGAGCTACCCTTTCCCTCTGGCCTTGCTGAGCCCGCTCATCCCCGGTGCATCACCCTGTGCAAATCCCACTACTATACTAGCCTCTAAAGAACGTGTCATGCCAGTATCTGAGCTGGTGCCTGCGGGTGAGACATGCAGTGACGCGGTGTGTTCTTCATCCTCCTCTTCTCCTGTCTCGCTCTCAATGGTGCCCTCAGGGACAGGCTGCTCAGGTGCTTGCTCATTATCTGAAAGCATAAAGGCACAAGATTCGGGTTAAGGTGAGGGGAGGGGGCAGGAAGGGAGAATGCATGCATACAGCATGATTAGCAGGAAAGTGCGAAATGCTTGTGGGGTGAGGGGGAAGTGGGATGTGAGAAGAAGGAGTAGGGATAAATATATTGTTGTTGTCCCCAAGGGGGTCAACGTCGCTGGTGGCCATGGCGCCCACCACCCGGCACCCAATAATGTGCAGCACTCGAGTCTCTAGCTCAGACAGTGGTTAGGTGTCGGCTTGTCCCCCGCCTGTGCACTCCTGCTCCCTCCTGTTGTGAGCGACCTTGGCCTGTAAGAGAAAGGAAAGTGTATGAGTGTGGAGCAATGTGTTTGGGTGATGTGCCTGCCATAGTTGAATAGCTGTCATTGTATACAAGGTGTGAGATGTGGGTGTGAGTGTTTGGTAGGTAGAGATTGTTGGTGGGTGAGTGCTGGGGGTGTGGTGCTTTGGGCAGTATGTGCAGACTGTGATTCAGATGGTGGTATGTAGCATTTGTTGAAGCATGACTCACCCTGACCACCTAAGTGAGGTCATTAAATTTCTTCCTGCATTGTGTGTGGGTCCTGGGGGCCACAGTGCTGCCCGAGACATGCTGAGCTACCTCCCTCCACATGGTGCAGAAGACTTGCAGCGAGGGCTTCCTGCCACTTGCCGGGTAGAGCACCGCCCTCCGTCTTTCCACTGCGAACACCAACGCCTTCAATGCATGGTCGCAGAATCTGTGGGCTCTCTCCCTGGGGCGTGGATCTGTTATCATTACGGCTGCTTGAGTCATCCGGCTCCTTCTCCTTGACCTGAGACGGCTGCACAGCCAGCAATGATGTGAATGAGGTTCTGCAGCATCAATGAACCTTCCCTTTAAGAACTGGAAAGAGCCTGTGGCAATGATGACTTGTGATTCGACTGCACCTGATATTGGTCAGTGCTTCGAGTTTAATACTACTGAGCTAGGCCATTATCGCTTGATTTAGTGCTCCAATCCTTTCTTTATGCAATGAGACTGAATTTTGCATGCAGTCTAAAGCATTAGCGCCTGGCACTAATTCTCAAACTTTTTAAAAGTTACCGCCCATTCCTGGACTATAATGAATTTCTCCCCCCTTGTTTTTCGGGCACCAATGAGGCGCCAAAGCAACCAATATAGCCGGCAGGAAGCACACGCTCATTTGAGCCAGAGGTTCACCGCCTGCCATAATGGTGTAGGAAAAAAGAAGGCATCCAGAGCCCGCGTCTGGAACAGGCGTTAGGCCGCTTATTTGCGAATGCAAAGAACCTAACGCCTATTTAAGGCCCCTATAGAAAATTGGGTTACCCTGAACACAGCCAGTGGAGGGCCAGTTGCGTTCCAAAAAACCAGGTCTAAATGCAGCCTAACCGGCGGTCCTTAAAGGGATCACTGCAGGCCACCACCAAAAAAGTAAATTTGTATGAAAATACTCCTCTACCCCCACACTCTCCAACCGCCATCTCAATGTCCTAGTTGCTCTCCCTTTTCTAGTTGCTCTCCCTTACCCTATTGCCACCCTCCCAATCGGCCCTACTCCTCTCCCGATTGCGCCCTCTTCCCCCGATTGGCCCATCTCTCCCAATCGTCACCCCTCCCGATCTTCCCTTCTCTCTTGGTCACCCCCACCTCCTGATCGCCTTCCCCTTTAAGCACTTACCTGAGGGCCGCTGCCGAAATTCGAAGCTTCTTCACCAGTGTGTTGCCTGGGGATGCCCAGCAGGTGTCCACAACTTGCCGGACTCATTTAAATGAGGCCCAAGGCCCAATGTCGGGTGCATCTTGCGCCTACCCATTCAGGCACAGGGATCAGGCCAGCGCAAACAAATTTCTAAACCATTATATGGAACCCAAAATTTGGAGAGGATGGATGTATCAATATAGAAGTGCCAAACAGATTAGTTGAGTGATTAGGTAACAAGATAATACAAGCACCGAAGCTGATTACCAATAGTCTGAAATGCCTTTAATGAACATCATTCATCTGCAACAGGGATGTATTCTCAAGAGTGTGAAATGCATGTGCTATACATTACATGCACACATATATATAAAAAAACAAAGCTTATGAACAAACAGAATTTGTTTGAAGTGAAGCCAGATGGGGGTTATACTCCACCCACAGATAATTTTAATGCCCACAACGCCATGCAGATAATGTCTATCTATGCGTAAAAGTGCATTTATGCCATAATAATGTTGGTGCACATTTTACGGCAATGGTTTAACTAGGCAGTAAAATTTTAGCACCAATAGTTTAACAAATTAATTAGACCAATTATTACAGGGGTGGATCCAATTAATTTTAGCCAAGCAGCAAATTTTCAATTGTGACATGAGGAACTTACCTGAATTTTTGTTTAATCACACACAATCCAGGTGTTAATCTAAAACTAGTCACTATGATGGACATCAATTTTTATTATCATGCACAATTCCAGTAAGAAAACAGCTAACCCTGAAGTATTAATGCAGTAGGAGGTATCATGCACCAATACAGAGGAGTAGCAAACACATTGTTGAACAGTAGTCTGTGTACTACAAACCTTTGTTATTACAACTCATTTGTGGAGAGTGAAAGGGACAATATAAAAACTACTGGTTACGGAATTGAAGATAGCTGCAGATGCCATTTTGGATGAGACTTATAAATGCAGGTATAATATTATTGACTATTGTATAAACATTTTTGCGTTTATATTAGAGGTTTTCAGACTTATTGAAATGCTGTTTAATTTACATGGATATGTAGTGCTTTTGCAACTACTTTTTAGTGTACTCAATGCTTGCATGGAAAGAGAGACTGTAATGTAAACTTAACAGACATCTGGAACTCCAGGGTAAATATTTCAACTTCAAGTGCAACCTTGAAAATCTTTATGAATTTGTTATCCTCTGGCTATGTTAGACTTTTCTTCAAAGGCATATCGCTATGGCAATGTTCCTTTGATCTTCAAACATTTTGCTGAATTTTTTCAAGTAATTGATTCTTTTCTGACAATCTTATATGGTGTCACAAGCTTGGATACTTTGTTCACTTTTTTTGTTATCATAGTCCGGACATTTGCCCTTTGTTGTTTCATTGACAGTGATATGGCTATTCCTAGGAAACTATCCTGATGTTTGGCAAATTGACAAAAATTAAAAGCTGGGAGAAGCTTGGGTATCATTGACACCTCACAACTCCATTTTGTGGCTCTAATTCCAGCAACAATTGGTGTCATATTCATCTGTATTCATGAACATTCATTACCATCTATGTATTTATATAAAACTATTGAAATCATCCTTCACGCTCCAGTTGTCACTTTCCAGATGCTACACTTAGTGTGAAACAAATCACAACTGAACAATAAGAAAGAAAGAATTTGCCATTCATGAACTCTGCATGTCCCAAAGCATTACACAGCCAATGTATTTTGGAAGTATCGTCACTGTTGTAATGTAGGAAAACTTGACAGCTAATCTGTGCACAGCAAGGTCCCACAAAGAGCAATGAGATAAATACCAGTTAATCTGTTTTTTGGTGGTATTGATTGAAGGATAAATGTTGTCGAGGGCACTAGGAGAACTCCCCTGCTCTTCTTCAGATAGTTCCATAGATCTTTTACATACACCTGAGAGGGCAGACAGGGCCTCAGTTTAACTTCTCATTTGAAAGACAACACCTCCAACAGCGCAGCACTAGAGTGTCACTGACATTATGTGCTCAAGTCTCTGGAGTCGAGCTTGAACCCATGACCTCTGACTCAGATGCAAGAATGCTATATCTTGGCCAAGACCGACAAGTGACAAGTATACAAAAAGAGAAAGTAACACAGTAAATTCCTGTTGTATTTCTCTGACCTTGAGATAATCTGGCGAGGTTGTTGAGATAATAATACGAGCCAAGCAGCTGCCAAGCTAGAGAAATTTCTAACGATAATAATAAGCTTCGAATTGACCTCAGAACTTACTAAGACTACTTCCCCACAAGAAGTACCTTAGCAGACTAACAGTTAAACATGACAACCATGCTGCAGAACTCAGACTCTCTCTGAGCAACAAGAGCCTAGTTAGTCTAAATATTGTGTACATAAAGTTTTGAGTGCATCATTAGGGGGAATGGAGTGTGAGGGGGTATTCTCCTCTTTGGGGTGGAGTTTTCAGCCAGGATTCTGACCATACAGAGGGAGCCTGTCAGTGAAAAGGCAGGGAATCCTGGCAGTGCTGCAGTGGGAATGCCAAAGATTAGAGATGTCCCCTTAAAGGCCATGGCCGAGACCAAGGCATTCAACAGGTAAGTGTTGGTAGCGGAATGGAGGGAGATGAGGCCGTGACAAGGCCTCTTCCCTCCATTGGGGCCACCTCAGAACCATTAAAGCTGCTTCCCAGGGCCTACCATCACCTTCCCCATGTCAGACCTGGAGGATACCCATGACAGACAGATGCAAGGAAAATTAGCTGGGGTCTGGGCCCTGCTCCCGGCCACCACTTGCAGGATGAAGTGTCCAGCAGCGGTTCCAATGGGGGCACGGGGTCGGGAGGGGGGGGCGGGGGGGCTCCCAATCAGTGTGATGAGACAGTATTAGGCCTCACTTCCTAATTTCTCCCCTTTTACTGCCACAATCCCACTCGGCTTCGTGCGGCATCACGGAGGAATATCCCATCCCAGCAGTCACATTTTGTTACACATGCAAATTTCTGTATCACCCTTCAAAAAGTACAAACAATTGAAAGAAAACATTTCCTGGAAAGAAAATACTAGTTTCAGAGAAATGTCTCTGTCAACAGAAAATACCTCCTAGTTGACCTCAGGACATATATAAGAGTAATTGACTTACAATTAGCCTCACAAAATGCTTATTTACAGCAATAAGACTTTGAGGCCCCCTCCTTAGGAGTGGATTAATGCATTGTGCATAACAGTATAAAGCAATCCTTATAAAACAATGTACAAAAGCAAAATACTGCGGATGCTGGAAATCTGAAATAAAAACAAAAATTGCTGGAAATACTCAGCAGGTCAGGCAGCATCTGTGGAGAGAGAAACAGAGTTAAAGTTTCAGGTCGATGACCCTTCGTTAGAACTGGAAAAAGCTGGAGATGTAACAGATTTTAAGCAAGTGTAGGGGCAGAGAAAGGGGGGAGGGGAGGAAAGAACAAAAGGGAAGGCCAGTGTGGCATAAGAATAAAACAAAAAGGGTGACTCAACCGTGGCTAACAAGAGAAATTAGGGATAGCATAAGATCCAAGGAGAGGGCATATAAATTGGCCAGAAAAAGCGGTAACCCTGAGGATTGGGACCAGTTTAGGATTCAACAAAGGAGGACAAAGGGATTAATTAAGAAGGGGAAAATAGAATATGAAAGTAAGCTTGCAGGGAACATAAAAACTGACTGTAAGAGCTTTTATAGATATGTGAAGAAAAAAAGATTAGTGAAATCAAGTGTAGGTCCCTTGCAGTCAGAAGCGGCTCAAGTTATAATGGGGAACAAAGAAATGGCAGACCAATTAAATGCATATTTTGGTTCTGTCTTCACAAAGGAGGACACAAATAACCTCCCAGAGATGTTGGAGAACATACGGTCTGATGAAAGGGAGGAACTGAAAGAAATCAGATCAGTATTTGCAGGGAAATGGTGTTAGGGAAATTGACGGGATTGAAGGCCGATAAATCCCCAGGGCCTGATAATCTACATGCTAGGGTACTTAAGGAAGTGGCCCTAGAAATAGTAGATGCATTGCTGATCATCTTCCAACATTCGATGGAATCTGGAACTGTACCCATGGATTGGAGGGTAGCTAATGTTACCCCACTATTCAAAAAGGGTGGTAGGGAGAAAGCGGGGAATTACAGACCGGCAAGCCTGACATCGGTAGTGGGGAAAATGCTAGAGTCCATTATAAAGGATGTAATAGCTGAGCACTTGAAAAACAGTGACAGGATCGGACAAAGTCAACATGGATTTACAAAAGGTAAATCGTGCTTGACTAATCTACTGGAATTTTTTGAGGATGTAACTGGGAAAATAAATAAGGGAGAACCAGTAGATGTGGTGTATTTGGACTTTCAAAAGGCTTTCGATAAGGTCCCGCATAAGAGATTAGCGTGTAAAGTTAAGGCACATGGGATTGGGGGCAAGGTATTGACTTGGATAGAGAACTGGTTGGCGGACAGAAAGCAGAGAGTAGGAATTAATGGGTCTTTTTCCGAGTGGCAAACAGTGACTAGTGGGGTACCGCAGGGATCGGTCCTTGGACCCCAGCTATTCACAATATACATTAATGATCTAGATAAGGGAACTAAATGTAATATCTCCAAGTTTGCAGATGACACAAAGCTGGGTGGGCGTGTGTGCTGCGAGGAGGATACCGAGAAACTCCAGGATGATTTGGACAGGTTGGGTGATTGGGCAGAAGCATGGCAGATGCAATATAACGTGGATAAATGCGAGGTTATCCACTTTGGTGTCAAAAACAGAAAGGCAGACTATTATCTGAATGGCAATAGATTGGGAGAAGGGGAAGTGCAACGAGACCTGGGTGTCCTTGTGCACCAGTCGCTGAAAGTAAGCATGCAGGTGCAGCAGGCGGTTAAGAAGGCAAATGGTATGTTGGCCTTCATAGCGAAAGGGTTTGAGTATAGGAACAGGGATGTCCTGCTGCAGTTGTACATGGCCTAGGTGAGGCCACACCTTGAGTACTGTGTGCAGTTTTGGTCGCCTTATCTGAGGAAGGATGTTCTTGCCATGGAAGGAGTTCAGCGAAGATTCACAAGGCTGATACCTGGGATGGCAGGAATGACATATGAGGAGAGATTGGGTCGATTAGGCTTATACTCGCTGGAGTATAGAAGAATGAGAGGGGATCTCATCGAAACATATAAAATCTGACAAGTCTGGACAAACTAGATGCAGGAAGAATGTTCCTGATGGTCGGAGAGTCCAGAACCAGGGGTCATAATCTAAGGATAAGGGGTAAGCCATTTAGGACAGAAATGAGGAAGAATTTCTTCACCCAGAGAGTGGTGAACCTGTGGAATTCTCTACCACAGAAGGTAGTTGAGGCCAAGTCATTAAATATATTCAAGAATGAGTTAGATATATTTCTTAAAGATAAAGGTATCAAGGGATATGGGGAGAAGGCAGGTACAGGGTACTGAGTTTGGATGATCAGCCATGATCTCATCGAATGGCGGAGTAGGCTCGAGGGGCCGAATGGCCTACTCCTGCTCCTATCTTCTATGTTTCTATGTGATAGGATGGAAGGCAGGAGAGATTAAGAGAGATTAAGAGATGGTGCAAGGCAAAAGGAGATGGTAATGGGACAAGTTAAGAAACAAAAGATGGCTCTAGATGAAGTGTAAATGGCAATGGCAGGATGAAAGACAGCTGCCTTGTGGGAGAGAGAAAAAATAAATAAATAAATGGGGGAAAAAAGGATAGGGGCAGAGGTTATGGACTGAAATAAAACAATATATCCTTTGACATACTGTCATCAATGTCACGGAAGATCTACTAGAACATTGATCCGTGTAAATTGGCTCTTTAGGAAGGTTGAACTGAATAGTAACAGTTAGCTTCCGATTAAGTGAATTTTGGTTTTACTTTATTTTTAAGGGAATCTTTGAATAGTTCTCTCTTCCCTTTGTTTATATTGTTTATCACCTTTATTTGCCTCGGTTGACACCTGCAGCTATAAGGACAAGTGCACAGCCTCCAGACTTTCACCAATATCCCTTGTAGTTGGCTGTCAGGAAGCACTAAGAACTCCAGAGAGGTGGCACTCCTCCAATTTTCCATCCCCTCACTAGGAGATGCTGCAAACTCCAGTCAGCAGTTTTCCACTCGTTTCATGAATAGCAGAGTGGTTCTCAAATTTGTTATATGACTCTGAACATTGGTATGCTAACACTTAGCACCACCATGCTGCCCCTGATTGGATGGTGGTTGCAAGTTAAGATTTTCATCTCAATAGAAATGATGTCCCGTTGCTACAAGGATGGGGTCTAAAGAGTTTTAACTATCTGCAGGTTGCATTATACCACCAAAGTTGCACATGACTTTAATATACTCCAGGGCCAATTATGCAATTCCAGCTATGCAGCATTGGGATCACTACTTGCATCTGTCTTGAATGTACTGTCCTAACCCCATAATGCATGGACAGTTCTTGAACATCATTTTACAACGTTTCAAGTATGTAGTGAATGACACACTGCCAGCATCGGGGGAAATTTTGGCGCCAGCATTCAGTCAAGTGCTGGCAGGATTTTCTGGGGGACAAGGGCAGCATGGGTACAACCAGGGCAGAAGCAGCACAGGGGTACAGGTGGCACAGATGTGGCATGAGTGGGCTGGATGCAGCACAAATAATGGCTAGGCAGGGGACTTTTATTTATATATATATTAGGGTCAACCCCACAGTGCCATCCCAAACAGTTCTTCTGTATGAGAAATACAGCAGAAAATATTGGGGATGGCTGTGGTACACTGCCCAATGCTTTGGTGCCCTAATGCATTGCAATACATCCAGTCAAACAACTAAGGACCTGGCAGGAATCATGGTGAAGCCTAGTCCAGTTAGTCCAGGCCTTCTCAAGGAGACTGAGTAATGCTGGTGCAAGGGTCAAGGATGTCTTGGAGCGGCTGCAGGGCATTCTGGAGAGGGAGGGTGAACAGCCAGTTGTCATGGTGCATATAGGTACCAACGATATAGGTAAAAACTGGGATGAGGTCCTAAAAGCTGAATATAGGGAGTTAGGAGGTAAATTAAAAAATAGGACCTCAAAGGTAGTAATCTCAGGATTGCTACCAATGCCACGTGCTAGTCAGAGTAGAAATAGAAGGATATTTCAGATGAATACGTGGCTAGAGGAATGGTGCAAGGGGGAGGGATTCAAATTCCTGGGACATTGGAACCGGTTCTTGGGGAGGTGGGACCAGTACAAACTGGACGGTTTGCACCTGGGCAGGACCGGGACTGATGTCCTAGGGGAAGTGTTTGCTAGTGCTGTTGGGGAGGGTTTAAACTAAAATGGCAGGGGGTTGGGAACCTGTACAGGGAGACAGAGGAAAGGGAAGCAAGGATAGAAGCAAAAGACAGGAAAGAGAAAAGCAAAAGTGGCAGTCAGAGAAATCATGGGTGTAAATCAAACATGGCCACAGTAAATAATAATTCTAAAAGGTCTAAGAGTGTTAAAAAAACAAGCCTGAAGGCTTTGTGTCTTAATGCGAGGAGCATTTGTAATAAGGTGGATGAATTAGCTGCGCAAATAGATGTAAACGGATATTATATAATTGGGATTACGGAGACATGGCTCCAAGGTGACCAAGGCTGGGAATTCAACATCCAGGGGTATTCAATATTCAAGAAAGACAGGCAAAAAGGAAAAGGAGGTGGGGTAGCATTGCTGGTTAAAGAGGAGATTAACACAATAGTAAGGAAGGATATTAGCTCTGATGATGTGGAATCTGTATGGGTAGAGCTGAGAAATACCAAGGGGCAGAAAACATCAGTGGGAGTTGTATACAGACCCCCCAAACAGTAATGCTGAAGTTGGGGATGGCATTAAACGGGAAATTAGAGACGCGTGCAATAAGGGCACAGCAGTTATCATGGGTGACTTTAATCTACATATAGATTGGGCTAACCAAATTAGTAACAATACTGTGGAGGAGGAATTCCTAGAGTGTATTTCTAGATGGTTTCCTGGACAAATATGTCGAACAACCAACTAGAGATCAGGCCATCTTAGACTGGGTATTATGTAATGAGAAAGGATTCATTAGCAATCTTGTTGTGCGAGGCCCCTTGGAGAGTGAAGTAGTTGACTCAGAGACTAGGGTCCTGAATTTAAATAAAGGAAACTACGATGGTATGAGGCGCGAATTGGCTAGGATGGATTGGGGAACGTTACTTAAAGGGTTAACGGTGGATAGGCAATGGCAAACATTTAAAGATCGTATGGATGAACTACAAAATTTCTTCATCCCTGTTTGGCATAAAAATAAAACATTAAGGTGACTCAACCGTGTCTAACATGGGAAATTAGGGATAGCATAAGATCGAAGGAGAGGACATATAAATTGACCAGAAAAAGCAGCAAACCTAAGGATTGGGAGCAGTTTAGGATTCAGCAAAGGAGGACAAAGGGATTAATTAAGAGGGAGAAAATAGAGTATGAGAGTAAGCTTGCAGGGAACATAAAAACTGACTGTAAAAGCTTCTATAGATATGTGAAGAGAAAAAGATTGGGGAAGTCAAGCGTAGGTCCCTTGCAGTCAGAATCAGGGGAATTTATAATGGGAAACAAAGAAATGGCAGACCAATTAAATACATACTTTGGTTCTGTCTTCACAAAGGACACAAATAACCTCCCAGAGATGTCGGGGAACATAGGGTCTAATGAGAAGGAAGAACTGAATGAAATCAGTATTTGTAGGGAAATGGTGTTAGGGAAATTGACGGGATTGAAGGCCGATAAATCCCCAGGGCCTGATAATCTACATCCTAGGGTACTTAAGGAAGTGGCCCTAGAAATAGTAGATGCATTGCTGGTCATCTTCCAAAATTCTATAGACTCTGGAACAGTTCCCATGGATTGGACGGTAGCTAATGTAACCCCACTATTTAAAAAAGGTGGGAGAGAGAAAACGGGGAATTATAGACCGTTAAGCCTGACATCGGTAGTGGGGAAAATGCTAGAGTCCATTATAAGAACATAAGAAATAGGAGCAGGAGTAGACCAATCGGCCCCTCGAGCCTGCTCCACCATTCAATGAGATCATGGCTGATCTGATCCACCCTCAACTCTAAAGAACACAAGAAGTAGGAGCAGGACCAGGCCACTCGGCCCCTGGGCCCGCTCCGCCACCCACAGAGCCTTGACCGATCCGAACTCAAACTCATGTCCAATTTCCAGCCCGCTCCCCGTAACCCCTGATTCCCTTTACTTCTAGGAAACGGTCTATTTCTGTTTTAAATTTATTTAATGATGTAGCTTCCACAGCTTCCTGGGGTAGCAAATTCCACAGACCCACTACCCTCTGAGTGAAAAAGTTTCTCCTCATCTCAGTTTTGAAAGAGGAGCCCCTTATTCTAAGATTATGTCCCCTAGTTCTAGTTTCACCCATCATTGGGAACATCCTCACCGCGTCCACCCGATCAAGCCCCTTCACAATCTTATATGTTTCAATAAGATCGCCTCTCATTCTTCTGAACTCCAATGAGTAGAGTCCCAATCTACTCAACCTCTCCTCGTATGTCCACCCCCTCATCCCCGGAATTAACCGAGTGAACCTTCTTTGTACTGCCTCGAGAGCAAGTATGTCTTTTCTTAAGTATGGACACCAAAACTGTATGCAGTACTCCAGGTGCGGTCTCACCAATACCCTATACAACTGCAGCAATACCTCCCTGTTTTTATATTCTATTCCCCTAGCAATAAAAGCCAACATTCCATTGGCTTTCTTGATCACCTGCTGCACCTGCATACTAACTTTTTGATTTTCTTGCACCAAGACCCCCAGATCCCTTTGTACTGCAGTACTTTCCAGTTTCTCGCCATTAAGATAATAACTTGCTCTCTGATTTTTCCTGCCAAAGTGCATAACCTCACATTTTCCAATATTGTATTGCATCTGCCAAATCTCTGCCCACTCACCCAGCCTGTCTATATCCCCTTGTAGGTTTTTTATGTCCTCCTCACTCTCTACTTTCCCTCCCATCTTTGTATCATCTGCAAACTTTGATATGTTACACTCGGTCCCCTCCTCCAAATCGTTAATATAGATTGTAAAGAGTTGGGGACCCAGCACCGACCCCTGCGGAACACCACTGGCTACTGGTTGCCAGTCCGAGAATGAACCATTTATCCCAACTCTCTGCTTCCTGTTAGATAACCAATCCTCCACCCATGCCAGAATATTACCCCCAATCCAGTGATTTTTTATCTTGAGTAATAATCTTTTATGTGGCACCTTGTCGAATGCCTTCTGGAAGTCTAAATACACTACATCCACTGGTTCCCCTTTATCCACCCTGTACGTTATATCCTCAAAGAACTCGAGCAAATTTGTCAGACATGACTTCCCCTTCATAAAGCCATGCTGACTTTGTCCTATTAAATTATGTTTATCTAAATGTTCCGTTACTGTCTCCTTAATAATAGACTCCAAAATTTTACCCACCACAGATTATAAAAGATGTAATAGCAGAGCACTTGGAAAACAGTGACAGGATTGGACAAAGTCAACATGGATTTACAAAAGGTAAATCATGCTTGACTAATCTACTGGAATTTTTTGAGGATGTAACTGGTAGAATAGATAAGGGAGAACCAGTGGATGTGGTGTATTTGGACTTTCAGAAGGCTTTTGATAAGGTCCCACATAAGAGATTAGCGTGCAAAGTTAAAGCACATGGGATTGGGGGTAAGGTACTGACTTGGATAGAGAACTGGTTGGCAGACAGGAAGCAAAGAGTTGGAATAAATGGGTCTTTTTCCGAGTGGCAGGCAGTGACTAGTGGGGTACCGCAGGGATCGGTGCTAGGACCTCAGTTATTCACAATATACATTAATGATCTAGACAAGGGAACTAGATGTAATATCTCCAAGTTTGCAGACAACACAAAGCTAGGTCGGTGTGTGTGTTGTGAGGAGGATGCAGAGAAACTCCAGTATGATTTGGACAAGTTGGGTGATTGGGCAGATGCATGGCAGATGCAGTAGAATGTGGATAAATGTGAGGTTATCCACTTTGGTGGCAAAAACAGGAAGGCAGATTATTATCTGAACGGCAATAGATTGGGAAAAGGGGAAGTGCAACGAGACCTGGGAGTCCTTGTGCACCAGTCGTTGAAGGTAAGCATGCAGGTGCAGCAGGTGGTTAAGAAGGCAAATGGTATGTTGGCCTTCATAGCGAGAGGATTCGAGTACAGGAGCAAGGATGTCTTGCTGCAGTTATACAGGGCCTTGGTGAGACCACACCTTGAGTATTGTGTGCAGTTTTGGTCGCCTTATCTGAGGAATGATGTTCTTGCCATGGAGGGAGTGCAGTGAAGATTCACCAGACTGATACCTGGGATGGCAGGAATGACGTATGAAGAGAGATTGGGACGATTGGGCTTGTATTCACTAGAGTTTAGAAGAATGAGAGGGGATCTCATTGAAACTTTTAAAATTCTAACAGGACGAGACAGACTAGATGCAGGAAGGATGTTCCCGATGGCGGGAGTCCAGAACCAGGGGTCACAGTCTAAGGATAAGGGGTAAGCCATTTAGGACTGAGATGAGGAGGAATTTCTTCACCCAGAGTGTGGTGAACCTGTGGAATTCTCTACCACAGAAGGCAGTTGAGGCCAATTCATTAAATATATTCAAGAAGGAGTTAGATATATTTCTTAAGGCTAAAGGGATCAAGGGATATGGGGAGAAAGCAGGGACAGGGTACTGAATTTGGATGATCAGCCATGATCTCATTAAATGGCAGAGCAGGCTCGAGGGGCCGAATGGCCTACTCCTGCTCCTATCTTCTATGTTTCTATGTTTCTATGAATAGCTCTTTTAAGCAATGGCTTGGATATGGAGCTCAGAAATTGTTAAAGAAAAAAATCAGAAGGATTTGTATTGGAGCAAAGCAGACAGAAGAAATACTTCTGGGAATGTAATGTTCAATTTATATATTGCGGTTCAATGCTCCTTATTGAAAAAAACTGGGACAAACCTTCTTTCAGTAATAATCAGTGAAAGAATTAATCCCATAGCAAAATGTTTTCAGAAATAAGCCATATTTTCAATCAAATTTGGTAGGAAGAGTAAAAATTAAGTTAAGGATGCAAGTTTTCACAACACATTTACTACTGAACAAAAGCTATGAATTTCTGAAGGGTATTTTAGAAGTCAAATTCAATGAGATAATTATCATTGCTTCTCTTGAATAAACCATGGGCTGAATTTTGCCGGCGCTCAGAGTGTGGGTTTGGAGGCGGGTCCGCTGACAAAATCACAAAGATTGATAGCGGGTCGGTATCCCGATGTAAACCCGCCTCCTTGTCAGTTTCCCAAGTGTCGGGTCTGTCATCCCTGAACAGACCCAACACCAAGCAGCGGGACAGCCAATTTAGATAGTTAAAAGCTTATTAAAAGGTAGTTAAGATCCATTTTCCCATGTACTTACCATTTTACCAGGTTTTCAGCGAGGTTCCCTGAGAGCGGCTATCACGTCAGGATCAGGCAGCGATAGGAGGATTGTTCCAGGGCATCTTTGGAGCAAGAGATTTGACAGCGGTTGGAAAAGTAGCTTGTTCACCTCCGATGATTACTGCGCAGTCTGAAGAAGGAGTGACCTCTTCCCATGTATTTAGTGAAACTAACCCAATGTCCATTTCAAAACTGGAAGAAACGAAGGATCCAGAAGGAATAATAACATTTAATGCTGAACCTACACAAACAAGAGATAATAATAATAAGAAAACAACATGGGATTCTGAAGACAGCACAAAAGATGTAGATCAACAAAAGTTTGCTGGAGGAGATTTGAAAGAGCTTGTGTCAACATTTCTGTGCAAACAAAGCGATGGGGAGCAAAATGCCTTTAGTTCTGAAATGCTTCCTTTTCTTCAGAACCTTTGTGGCCAGGTGAATGAACTTCGTATGGAAGAGAAAACTAAAGTTACTAAAAGCACTGCAGCAGCAGAGGACAGAACCTGTGACAGGTATGAATTTTGGCATTTTGCAGATGTCTGTTTTGCAGTAATGGAGCTGTTCCCATGTGCAGTTTACATTATATATCAAAAAAAATGCTGACAAAAGTTCTGTTGAAAATTGTGTTCAGTTTTGCTTTTAATTCTCTCCTCTGTTAGAAACTAGGGAATTTATAGCAATCTTGAACCAGCCTGTGCACGATCACTGCCAGTCACTGCATAGCATCTGTGGAAGGTAGATTGGTGGTTTATGCCTTCAACTACCGCAGCTTTTCATAATGACTTGTTAGGGCAAAGCACCTAACAAATGGAGTAAAGAATTATGTAATGTCAATTATGTAGTTAATTTCATGGCAAAAATAGCAAAGTACATTTTTTTTTAAACTTCACAAAGTATATGAGAGAACACATGAAAGGAAAAGGCTTCACATTACCTTACACAAGAGGAGGTGTTTGACGTTAAAGCCATGGTTCCACAACTCTTAGCCTGCGTTACAAATAGTGACAAGTCACTAAAAGTACCCTTAAAATGCGTATTTTAATGTTAGAAATGCCTGAAAGAAGTGTATTTCCCTCACCTTGACATAGGCCTTTCTGGGGTGTGGGGCTTGCATTCTGCTTCGGTCCGAATTGGAAATTTCATTTGGGCACTTGGAATTCCAGCTACCGTTGACAAATTTTAGTGTGCAACAAGAAATACATTATGGGAGTTGTAGTTTTCACCTTGCTCCCACGGCATTGCAATACCCAGAACACACTACAGCAACCATGTCACTTGACAATAAAAGCAGAATATTTACAAATAATGGGGAGGTACAAGTAGCGAGAACCAAACATCAAAAATAGATTACAAAAAGAAAATACTGCAGATGCTGGAAATCTGAAATAAAAACAGAAAATGCTGGAGATACTCAGCATGTCAGGCAGCACCTGTGAAGAGAGAAACAGAGTGAACGTTTCAGGTCTATGACCTTTCGTTAGAACTGGAAAAAAGCAGGAAATGGAACAGATTTTTAAGCAAGTGTTGGAGCTGGGAAAGGGGGGAGGGGATGAAAGAACAAAAGGGAAGGTCTGTGATAGGATAGAAGGCAGGAGAGGTTAAGAGACATTAAGAGATATTCAAAGCAAAAGGAGATGGTAATGGGACAGGTTAAGAAACAAAAGATGGCTCTAGATGAAGTGTAAATTACGCTGGCAGAATGAGAGACAGCTGCCATGTGGGAAAGATAAAAGAAAACACAAACAAAAAAAAAAGTGTGGAAAAAAATATATATATGATAGGAGTCGAGGTTATAATCTGAAATTGTTGAACTCTATGTTGAGTCCAGAAGGCTGTAAAGTGCCTAATCGAAAGATGAGGTGCTGTTCCTTGAGCTTACGTTGAGCTTCAGTGGAACAGTGGAATCAAAAATAGATTTTTTTTCCCAGTGTTTTAAATGGTTTAAGCTATTGAATAATTCTGAGCAATAGTACTGTATACAGTTTTGGACACTGCACCTTGGACACTGGCCTTGGAAGGAGTGCAGCGCAGATTCACCAGAAGGAAACCAGGGCTTCAAATGTTAGATTGAGGAGAGATTACATAAACTAGGCTTGTATTCCCTGGAATATAGAAGGTTAAGGGGTGATGTGATTGAGGTTTTTAGAATTTTGAAAGGAATTTATAGGGTAGATAGAGAGAAACTTTTTCTGCTGATGGGGGAGTCTAGGATAAGGGGACATAACCTTAGAATCAGAACCAGGCCATTCAGGAGAGAAGTTAGGAAACATTTTTTCATGTCAAGGGTGATAGCAGTGTGGAACTCTCTCCCACAGTAGATTCTAGCTGACTTAATCATTTTAAATCTGAGATCAATAGATTTTTGCTAGCCAAGGGTATTAAGGGATTTGGAGCCAAGACGGGTGGATGGAGTCAGGATACAGATCAGGCATGATCTTATTGAATGGCGGAACAGGCTCGAGGGGCTGAATGGTCTACTCCTGTTCCTATGTTCTATTTGGAATTGACCTTTTTTTGAATTGACGAAGGGAACTGATATCTACACTAATGCTAGAGGGGAATATTTGTGAGGCACTTTGATGGTGATCTCAGACAGGAAGAATAAAAAAGAAGCATATTATCTAAATGGTGAGAGATTGCAGAGCTCTGAGATGCAGAGGGATCTGGGTGTCCTAGTGCATGGATCGCAAAAGGTTAGTATGCAGGTACAGCAAGTAATTAGGAAAGCTAATAGAATGTTATCGTTTATTGCAAGGGGAATTGAATACAAAAGTAAGGAGGTTATGCTTCAGTTAAACAGGGCATTGGTGAGACCACATCTGGAGTACAGTGTACAGTATTGGTCTCCTTATTTAAGGAAGGATGTAATGCGTTTGAAGCAGTTCGGAGAAGGTTTACGAGACTATTACCTGGAATGGACGGGTTGTCTTATGAGGAAAGGTTGGACAGGCTAGGCTTGTATCCGCTGGAGTTTAGAAGAGTAAGAGGTGACTTGATTGAAACATATAAGATCCTGAGGGGTCTTGACAGGGTGGATGTGGAGAGGATGTTTCCTCTTGTGGGAGAATCTAGAACTAGGGGTCACTGTTTAAAAATAAGGGGTCGGCCATTTAAGACAGAGATGAGGAGAATTTTTTTCTCACAGAGGGTCGTGAGTCTTTGGAACTCTCTTCCTCAGAGGGTGGTGGAAGCAGAGTCTTTGAATATTTTTAAGGCAGAGGTAGATAGTTTCTTGATAAGCAAGGGGGTGAAAGGTTATCGGGGGTAGGCGGGAATGTGGAGTAATCAGATCAGCCATGATCTTATTGAATGGCGGAGCAGGCTTGAGGGGCCGAGTGGCCTACTCCTGCTCCTAATTCGTATGTTCGTAAGTATGTCGGGTTCTCAATGACTGTGGATTGCTGTGAATAGGTGAAATCTACAAATGTGGTCTAAAACCTACCATTTCACAGCTCTTCACTTCCCAATCTTAGAAGCTGGAGCATTAATGATTTGGAATCCACTTTTGAGCTTTATGCACTTTTGAAGTGTTTGGAGTAATCTCTCTATCCACTGTCACCTCCTTGGTACAACCTATCTCAACATTGACAGATTAATTCTGTCAGCTCAACCTCACCTGCCATCTATTCCATCAGCATCAGTGCCCTTGAAAAAATCTCACCTTGGTCCTCAGAATCCCAACACGATCAGCCCCAACACCAGCATCACTGGGCACACCAGCAGCACCAACATCCACACCAGCCTTCTCCGCAATCAACTGATGCTGCACTGGACACAGGGCATCATCAACCCATGCACATTGCTGCCCAGGACGCCAGCGATAGTCTCACCATGTCCAGATTTACTTCACTTAACACCGTACACCCTGGCTGCCACATGATGCACCAGGTTGGCACCACCCCACACCAGCACCATAAAGCATCCCTACAATGCCCAAGCCATTCTTTTCACACTCATCACCATTGCAGGGGGCAGGGGGACATTATGTCTCACCATTCACTGGAACGCACTAACACACTTTCAAAGGTGCACACAAATCTGTCCAAGATGGCAAAGTGGTGACAATAAGGATTTCAATGCTTGACAACACATTAACAGATAGTTTACACGACCATTGGCTAAAACACCCAAGTGCCTACCCTTGTGTGTTGTTAGTTGGTATGATTGGACTAGGATGAGGGTGAGTGTGAGGGGTGATTAGTGAGATGGGGAAGTGATAATATAGATAGAGAGGGATGGGTGGAGGTGCAAGGTAAGTTGGTGTGAGTAAAGATGTGCAGGGTAGGGAAGGCAGAGCGATGGGGATGTGATGAGTGGCACAGGAGGATGAGGTTGAGTGTGGCTTTGCAGTAATGTTTCCTGATCAACTGTGATCATTGAAAGGTTTGCGCCACTGCAGCCAGGTCCTCCTGACAACATCCCTGCTTGTGTCCTCCTGTGCAATGTGCAACCAGGCTGCGTTGGTGTCCTGTGGAGGTGTCTTCCACTCATTGAAAGGAAAGAGAACCTCCCTGTGTGCTGTGACTCCCTCCATAACATATGTTCGTAAGTATGTCGGGTTCTCAATGACTGTGGATTGCTGTGAATAGGTGAAATCTACAAATGTGGTCTAAAACCTACCATTTCACAGCTCTTCACTTCCCAATCTTAGAAGCTGGAGCATTAATGATTTGGAATCCACTTTTGAGCGACATCAGATGGCGTTATCAGACCTGCTTCCTTTTAATTGGCCAGGAACCTCACAGGGCGGGCTTAACAAGCCCAATCAGGACAAAATCACTTGGAGGAGGCGGGATGAAGACGGGTGTGGGGTTTGTGGCCACTGTCTGCTCCAGCTGCACCGGACTCGCCACGGCTGGCGAAATCGCGGCCCATGTCTTCTGATTTAAAACTCTTAACCAATCGAGGCAAATTATAAAATAGCTCATACAAGTGACATTCTGTATCCTGCATACCAGTAAACCAGCATAAAATGCATTGTAATCCACACAGTCTTTATTAATTAAAATTACATATATAAAACTGACAGTTTACCTTGGCAGATACCATATTTTGTAATAAAATTCAAGTCATGATATCAAGCAATTTCACTGTGCAAAGTAACTAAGAGGGTAATGCATTTTTTTCAGATGGCAGACTTCCCCAAAGTCTGAGGACTAATTGATGTAACCCATATAGCTAACCCGGTCTCTAGACACAATGCCATGATGTTCATGAATCGCAAGGGCTTCCCTCCTCAATCAGGGGAGGTGGGGTGGCTATGTTAATAAAGGAAGGAATCACTGTAATACAGAGTAATGATATTGGGTCAAAAAATCATGATAATGAAACAGTTTGGGTGGAGATAAGGAATAATAAGGGGAAAAAAACATTAGTGGGCGTAGTCTATAGGCCTCCGAACAGTTGCAACTCTATTGGACGGAGTATCAATCAGGAAATAGTTGAGGCATGTAATAAGGGAACATCTATAATTATGGGGGATTTTAACTATCATATTAATTGGACAAATCAAATGGGGCAGGGCTGCCTTGAGGATGAGTTCATTGAGTGTATTAGGGATGGGTTTCTTGAGCAGTATGTAACTGAACCGACCAGGGGGCAAGCAACCTTAGATCTGGTCCTGTGTAACGAGACAGGATTAATTAAAAATGTCCTAGTAAAGGATCCCCTTGGAATGAGTGACCATAACATGGTTGAATTCCATATTCAATTAGAGGGTGAGAAGGTTGGATCTCAAACAAGCGTGCTAAGCTTGAATAAAGGAGACTATGAAGGTATGCGAGCGGAATTGAGTAGAGTGGATTGGGAAAATAGATTAAAGGGTAAGACGACACATGATCAGTGGTGTACATTCAAGGAGTTATTTTACAACTTCCAAAAAATATATTCCACTGAAAAGAAAAGGGTGTAAAAGAAAGGACAGTCATCCGTGGCTAAGTAAAGAAATTAAGGATAGTATTCGACTAAAAACAAGGGCATATAAGGTAGCGAAATCTAGTGGGAGGACAGAGGATTGGGAAAACTTTAAAAGGCAGCAAAAAATAACAAAAAGATTGATTAAGAAAGGGAAGATAGATTATGAAAGTAAATTAGCAAAAAATATAAAAACAGATAGTAAGAGTTTTTATAGTTATATAAAAAGAAAAAGGGTGGCTAAAGTAAATGTTGGTCCCTTAGAGGATGAGACCGGGAAATTAATGGTGGGAAATATGGAGATGGCAAAAACACTGAATGAATATTTTGTATCAGTCTTTACAGTAGAGGACACTAAGAATATCCCAACACTGGACAAACAGGGGGCTATAGGGGGAGAGGAGCTAAACACGATCAAAATCACTAAGGAAGTGGTACTCGGTAAAATAATGGGACTCAAGGCGGATAAATCACCTGGACCTGATGGCTTACATCCTAGAGTCTTGAAGGAAGTGGCGGTAGGGATTGTAGATGCATTGGTAATAATTTTTCAAAACTCCCTGGATTCCGCTAAGGTCCCGGCAGACTGGAAAACTGCTAATGTAACACCCTTATTTAAAAAGGGCAGTAGACAGAAGGCTGGTAACTATAGACCGGTTAGCCTAACATCTGTGGTAGGTAAAATTTTGGAGTCCATTATTAAGGAAACAGTAACAGGACATTTGGATAATCATAATTTAATAGGACAAAGTCAGCATGGTTTTACGAAGGGGAAGTCATGTTTGACAAATTTGCTGGAGTTCTTTGAGGAAGTAACATATAGAGTGGATAAAGGGGAACCAGTGGACGTAGTGTATTTAGACTTCCAAAAGGCATTTGACAAGGTGCCACACAAAAGATTATTGCTTAAGGTAAAAAATCACGGGATTGGGGGTAATATTCTGGCATGGATAGAGGATTGGCTATCTAACAGAAAGCAAAGAGTTGGGATAAATGGTTCATTCTCAGACTGGCAATCAGTAACTAGTGGTGTTCCACAGGGGTCAGTGCTGGGTCCCCAACTCTTCACAATCTATATTGGAGGAAGGGACCAAGTGTAACATATCAAAATTTGCAGATGATACAAAGATGGGAGGGAAAGTAGTGAGTGAGGAGGACATAAAAAACCTGCAAGGGGACATAGACAGGCTAAGTAAGTGGGCAGAGATTTGGCAGATGGAATACAACACTGGAAAGTGTGAGGTGATGCACTTTGGCAGGAAAAATCCTAGAGCAATTTATTATCTTAATGGCAAGAAACTGGAGAGTACTGAAGTGCAAAGGGATCTGGGGGTCCTGGTGCACGAAACTCAAAAGGTTAGTATGCAGGTGCAGCAAGTGATTAAGAAGGCAAATGGAATGTTGGCTTTCATTGCTAGGGGGATAGAATATAAAAATAGGGAGGTATTGCTTCAGTTGTACAAGGTATTGGTGAGACCGCACCTGGAATACTGCATACAGTTTTGGTGTCCTTACTTAAGGAAAGACATCCTTGCTCTCGAGGCAGTGCAAAAAAGGTTCACTCGGTTAATCCCGGGGATGAGGGGGTGGTCATATGAGGAGAGGTTGGGTAGATTGGGACTCTACTCATTGGAGTTCAGAAGAATGAGAGGCGATCTTATTGAAACATATAAGATTGTGAAGGGGTTGGATCGGGTGGATGCGGGGAGGATGTTCCCGATGACGGGTGAGACGAGAACTAGGGGACATAGTCTTAGAATAAGGGGCTGCTCTTTCAAAACTGAGATGAGGAGGAACTACTTCACTCAGAGGGTGGTAGGTCCATGGAATATGCTGCCACAAAAAGCTGTAGAAGCTACAACATTAATTAAATTTAAAACAGAAATAGACAGTTTCCTAGAAGTAAAGGGCATTAAGGGTTACGGGGAGCGGGCAGGAATTTGGACATGAGTCTAGGTTCGGATCGGTCATGGCCCTGCGGGTAGTGGAGCGGGCCCAGGGACTGTGTAGCCTGATTCTGCTCCTATTTCGTGTGTGCAATTCTGTTAGATGCAGGAGATGGTTCTGTGATAGATAGTAGATTGGCGGTTAGGATCAGATCAGCCATGATCTTATTGAATGGCGGAGCAGGCTCGAGGGGCCGATTGGCCTACTCCTGCTCCTATTTCTTATGTTCTTATGTTCTTATATCCAGGTTGTCAGTGACCAGCAGTAATCATGCAGTTTAATGCCAGCTTCTCAGGCAGCAGTCACTTTTTTTTATTTTGAGGCAATCCTCTATATCTGGTTCATTGGAAGGGGAAAATAGATTTTAAGAATGGCTCGTAGGAGATCACCGCTACTTTCTGCAGCCCTGGTTATTGACACTCTTGCAAGAGCATGGGCAGAGTAGCTTCAATAAGCTCCATACATCTATGAGAGTGATAACAGAACAAACTATTGGCATCCGGAGCTGGAAAATTCAAATTGGAGTTGGGTTAAGTCACATTAGCTTGGATTTAATGATCTTGTCTTCACAATTTATTGACGTAAGTTGGGTGGCCCAATCAAAGAATTGGGCAGAATTCCATTGCATCAGATTTCCATCCATGTTTTTCACTCACCTCAGTATCCAATATCATTTCTAGCATTTGCCCATTTTTGGGTTTTCATGTGCATGAAGTGCAAAATTATATCATGTCATACATATCATTATGCAGAATTTCTGGCTCATTTATGCTGGTTCCTCTTCTCACCCATATAAAACAGGCATCTATGGTTGCTAGGTGCTAGGGGCAAGACCTTGTAATACTTTAAAGTTTACTTCTAATTCTTGGAGGTTTTTTTTGGGAGGGATGTTTTGCTCTTACCAACTACTTTCCCATCTGCCTTTATACAATTTACTGTGGGTCTGCCTTTTTCCCCCTATCATTTCAGACAGGGTATAATGGGTTTTCCATTGGGAACTCCCCTGTACCTTTGCTTTTTGGAAGAAGAGGAGGAGCAATAGAGGGATGCCAGGCTGGTCAGGCAGTACCTGAGATGCATGACACCCACCCACCAGCACCCCCATATCAGAATACACAGGCAGAGGGTCACTAACCTGCATTTATCAGAGTAACATTCCCTGCAGAGGCTTTCCTTTACAAAGGAAGCCATCACTCAGTTACACCACATACTGCAAGTAGACCTATAACCCACCTCCACCACAGGCACTGCACTGCCAGTTACTGTTAAGAAGACAATTGTCTTTAACTTTTATGCTACAGTATCACTCCAGGATACCACTGGGAAATCACTAACATTTGCCAATCAGCTATGCACAAATATATAAAGAAAGTCACAGATGTACTGTTTGTTAATTTGATCTCCTTCCTCGTGTATAATCAGCAACAACATGACAGGGCATTCTTGAAAGGCTTGGCTGGTTCCTTTTAGCTTGCCCACCCTGGTGAGGTCTTTGAACCTTTTCTTGAATAGGCTAGTTGAGTTCACATTTACTGCCATGGCCGCCTCCTTCCATTGTCCTGGAGCAGTTCTTCTTGAAGGCCTGAATCACTTACTGCCAAACAGGCCTCCCTCCTCTGCCTGACTTCCTCCAGCAGAATTTCCATATCTCTGTAATCTCCTCCAGCCCCACAACCCTCCAAGACTTCTCTAATTCTGGCATCTTGAGCATCCCCAATTTTAATCGCTCCACCATTGGTGGTCATGCCTTTAGCTGCCAAGGCCCTAAGCTCTGGAATTCCCTCCCTAAACCTCTCTGCCTCTCTACCTCTCTTTCCTCCTTTAAGACGCTCCGTAAAATCTACCTCTTTGACCAAGCTTTTGGTCATCTGCCCTAATAGCTCCTTATGTGGCTCGGTGTCAAATTTTGTTTTATAACACTCCTGTGAAGCACCTTGGGATGTTTTACTACATTAAAGACTCTATATAAATACAAGTTGTTGATGTTGAGTGATCTTTTAGCTTCCAACTCTAGGTCAAGATCTATGCCTCACATTACTTTGTGTCAGTCGTGGCTCAGTTGGTAGCACCTTCACCTCTGAGTCAGAAGGTTGTGGGTTCATAGTCCCACTCCAGAGACTTGAGCACAAAAATCTATGCTGACACGCCACTGCAGTACTGGGGGAGTGCTGCACTGTTGGAGGTGCTGTCTTTCAGATGAGATGTTAAACCGAGGCCCCATCTGTCCTCTCATGTGGACGTAAAAGATCTCATGGCACTATTTTCGAAGAAGAGCAGGGGAGTTATCCCTGGTGTCCTAGTCAATATTTATCCCTCAATCAACATCACTAAAACAGATTGGCCCAGATTTTGCGGTCGCCGGCATAACTAAGGATTACGCCGCTGGCATCCGAACGGAATGCACTCCTACCTGCTGGGAACCCTCCTTCCAGAATTTGCTGTCAGACGCTGTGGAGTTGAGCACAGCCTAGCGGTCTGCAGATCCCAGGGCGCACTGTGGGCATACGCGTACCTGGGATCACGTGGGCCAGTGCTCCAACAGCAAACAGAAGGTCTCTCGTCCACCTACAGTTTCTCACTCCTGAGCCAAGAGGGTATAATTTTTATCATGGGAAATTATTGAGATTTTTCTCCAGAATCGTCTTCTGTACATTTCCGGGAGAGTGAACGATCAATACTTTTAGAGAATATCTTTGTGCACTGTGCAGAAACATGGTATTTTTTATCTCCAATTTCCACTTTTTCTCTTGTAATAAAGAAGTGCAGATCCGATATGTAGTTCATGATGCTGATTTATTGGTACAGTATTCCTTCCAAAGTGATAGGAATGTATGGAGCTAGGCAGTGAAATAATTTAACTGCGCTTTTGGTGCTGCAGTCTCTAACGTTGTCAAAATAAAAGTATGAAAAGCCAGAAACGTGGAGGTACTTGGTTTTAGGTTAAGCCCAGGCATGGAAATTCTGTCGAGTAAATTGCCAGTCCAACACATTTACTTAGATTTGTCAGGAGTAATCGTGGTGAGCAATATACCAAAATCTATCCCCTTATGCTGTGCAAACAGGCTCCTGCGCCTGTTTGCACCAACCATAAAATTATCATGCATAATTGCTGGGCATTTGGTGGGCAATTAGCCCAACTCTGCACCAGCAATTAGGATTTCAATGTCGGAGCAGATAATCTGTCAAGTTGGAACTTGACAGATCGCAAGTTCGGGATTTTTAAATCTCGAACTTGCTGTCCATTTCAAGGCGGTATGATGGCGTACTCTCGGAGTACGCCATCATAACCACTATAAATTCTGCCCTATTATCTGGTCATTATCACATTGCTGTTTGTGGGAGCTTGCTGTGTAGTTTCCTACATTACAACAGTGACTACACTTCAAAAAGTACTTAATTGGCTGTAAAGCGCTTTGGGATGTCCGGTGGTCGTGAAAGGCGCTATATAAATGCAAATCTTTCTTTCTTCTTTCTAAAACCTGACTGCTCCCGACTATCCAATTTTAACTTCTTTTCTATTATTTCTGACCCCAGGAAGCAGTGGGATGGTGCCTCTGACACCTTCTCATGTTAGGATTCACCAGCAGGCCTGTCAACCAAACCGACTACTTTTCCCAGGAGTATATTCACCACAGACACCTCCTACTGTGCCCATATGATTAGAATCATCCTCACCCGCAATGGTTGTAAATATTTGTTGGCCATCTGAAATGAGCTGACAAATTGCATAACCCCCCCAGTTATCCTGGCTAATGGGCCTGGGATGAAACAATAAATTCTCATTGTATTAGATTGAAATAGAATACAAATTGTGTAATTCTCCAAAATGGCTTGTCTGGATTTAATGCACATTTTTTAATGCGTACAACCTACAGCCTTTCTTTTTAAACCTGTGCAAAGTCACTTGGCTTTAAAACACAATCCAAAAGCATAACTCAATCCCTAAATACCTTTCCGTTAAGGAGAAAAGGATCAAAAATCCCAAAACAGAATTATGGGCCCAGAAATTAAAGACGGAGCCTTCCTGCGGGGGTAAGGCTTCCCCGCGATATCTCACTGCGCGCCTGCCTTTTCCTTCCGAGCTCGCACGAACTTGAGTTTCTAGACAGCAGCTGTGCAGTGTGTGCGTATCCCACAGACGCAGTTAATAAGTGCGAGCTGTGGGATCACGTGATTCAGTTAGAGCCAATGGCAGCACACCATCTTTCATTCATAGTTTTCACAGCAAGGGCTGTGAAAGCTATGAATACTATACCCCCCCAAAAGAACAGCTAAACCTCAATTAAATTTAAAAAAAAACATTACATTAGTAAAATAAGTATAGTTAAATAAATTAACCACTTTAAACAAAAAATTAAATTTTTGAAAAAATTTAAAATCTTTTTAAAAGTTATAAAAATAAACTTACCTTTCTTTAAAGTCTCTAAAAAAGATATACCTGTTGAAAAAAATTCAAAATAATACTTAATTAACTACTTACCTTGTTAAAAGAGGGTCTTACGCCTCCTTTCTTTATGTGCAAAATCTTCCATGCTTACCTGCGCGTTCAAAGCACTAAGTGCACTGCGTTCGCGCAGCCTGTAGCGCGCACGCGGTTCACCTAGGAACCGCCCCCTTTTGAAATCACCAAGTGCCGGTTTTCAGCGCATGCGCAGTGCATGCAGAAAACCGGCAATTGGAGACAGAATACGCGAGAGTACACAGTGCGTACTCTCGCGTAGTGAGACTAATTTTTGGGCCATGATATTTTCAAGGTATTGTCAATCTTGTTAGATGTCATGAATTGAGATTTTGAGATTGAAGAATAACCAATTTAAAACGTCTGACTCACTGTTACATTTTTTTTGTAAATTTCTTTCTCACCACTGGGCAAGCATCAAGGGACCTAAGCGGCGGCAGCACCAAGGAGGCAGCAGATAAAAACAGCGGGAGACCAAGGCAGCATGGACCTAAGCGGCGGCAGCACTGAGGAGGCGGCACCTCCGACGATTTCAAAACAACAAAAAACAAGGAGTGACTTCACAGGACAGCATGTAGGTGATTGGTTGGTGAGGTTTAACGTTTTTTCTCTCTAAGCTAGGACAGTGGTTTAAACTAGGAGGGAAAACTATAAGGTACTCTATTGAATTTATAACTTAACTAGTTAAACTAATTAATATAACTATAAATAGTCATTGAATAAAGACTTTGGGGTAAAAATTCACTTGGTTGCGCCTCCCGTTAGCGCCTTAAGAGGGCGCTAATGGGGCGCAAAGCCGCTAACGCCCGGGCGCAGCGATGTTTGCGCCGCTCGAGAACTTAACTTGAGATTGTGCGGCAGCGCTAAAACTTACCGCTGCGACCACCTGCGCGCGCAGATTGTGACGTCATTCCATGGTGCAACGCCCTTGGGGCGCCCCGTAGCGGAAATTGAGTGGCGCCCCCTGCCTTACCGCCTGGCGCTTCCAACGACCAGAAGACTGGAACGCTATCAATCGCTGTGGGGCTGGGGGGGGCGCTATTTAAAGGGGGCCTCTTCCTGTCTTTTATTGTTGGTGGCATTTTTGAACTACGCATTCTGAGAGAGAGAGGGAGAGACTTCTGGAGAGATTCAACGTTGTGTGAAGGAGTTTTGGGTACTGAGCAGCACTTTGCAGGTTCATTTTGATTTGCCATTCCTTGTATCGATTTAGCAGAGACTGTGGGAGCTGCACTCTGAGCTCTTTGCCTGGTACTTTCCATTGTTCTTTCCAGCACATTTGATGTGCAAGTCTCTCCAGGCCGAGATTCAAGGCAGCAATGAACAGGATGTGGATGGAAAGCAAGATTAACCATCCCCTTTAAGAACTGCCCCGTGCCATTGTGTGTGTGTTCCATTGCTGACTGACATTACATGAGCTTCGCCAGCGCTCCGAGTTAGCGCCTCACTGCTCGGCCTTTGCGCCTTAAGAGAGGTGTGCAGCGCCTGCTTTAGCGCTCCACTCACCTCCCGGGGCGGTAAAAGTGAAGTTTCCTGTCAGTGCCGATAATTAGCGCCAGGCGCTAATATTTGCGTCCGGACGATATTTGCGCCCCAAATGGGGCGCGACCTAATTTTTACCCCTTTAACTAATAAATAAATAATATAAGGTTAGACCAAGACATGGCAGAGCAGGTTGTGTGTCTGGACTGCAGTATGTGGGAGTTTGTGGACAGCAAGACTGTCCCGAGCGAACACATCTGCAGTAGCTGTCTCCATCTCGAATCTTTCCGGCTCAGAATTATTGAGCTGGAGTGCGAGTTGGAGACACTCCGACACATAAGGTAGGAGGAGGAGTATCTGGACAGTTTGCTCCAGAATTCGGTCACACCTCGTAGAGAGGTGCAGGATCAGAATGGTGTTGGTGTGACCGATAGTGTACAGAGTAAGGAGAACCCATATAAGAAAGGGAAGGAGGATCCACAGAAACTGATCCTCTCCAACAGGTACAATGTACGTGCTACCTGTGAGGATAAGGATAAAGACTGTCGGAAGGACAGCCAGAGTGCAGACCATGGCACTTTGGAGCAGGAGGCTGTCCTAAGGGGAGAGGAGGAGGAGGGGGAGAGGAAGTGTAATGTGGTAGTTGTAGGGGATTCTATAATTACGGGGACAGATAGCATCCTTTGTAAGCAAGAGCGAGAGTCCCACATGGTATGTTGCCTACCTGGTGCAAGGGTAAGGGACATCTCGAACCGGCTTGAAAGGATATTGGAGAGGGAGGGGGAAGATCCAGTCGTTGTGGTCCATGTTGGAACCAACAACGCAGGGAAGAGTAGGCAAGAGTTTCTGTTTGGGGAGTACCGGGAACTAGGAGCTAAATTAAAGAACAGGACCTCAAGGGTTATAATATCTGGATTATTACCTGAGCCACGTGGAAATTGGCGTAGAGATAAGCTGATTAGGAAAGTAATCGTGGCTAAAGGAGTGGTGTGGGAAAGAGGGGTTCCATTTCATGGGGCACTGGCACCAGTATTGGGACAGGAAGGAACTGTACCATTGGGACGGGCTCCATCTGAACCGGTCTGGGTCCAGGGTCCTCGTGGAAAGGATAAATAGGGCGGTCACAAGGACTTTAAACTAGTAAATGGGGGGGAGGGCTCAGGAGGAAATTACAGTACAAATAGTACAAACAGTAGTTCAAAAACAAATGAAAGGGAAGAGAGTAGAGTAGCAGTCAGAAATTATGCTTTAGGCACTACAAGTAAGGGGAAAACTAAAAGATGTAAAGCGATTAAACCAGGAGAGAGAAATAAGAAACATGTGAGTAAAACATCAGAGCTGAAGGACAGGCTACGGTGTGTGGCCCAAATAAGCGTTCTTTATACAAATGCATGGAGTATAGGGAATAAGTTGAATGAACTGCAGGCACAAATTCAAATTGGAGGGTATGACATGGTAGCCATTATTGAGACATGGCTGCAAGACAGTCAGGACTGGGAACTAAATATACCAGGTTATAAGGTCTACAGGACAGATGGGGAAAATGGCAGAGTGGGAGGAGTAGCCTTAGTGTTT
This sequence comes from Squalus acanthias, assembly GCA_030390025.1. Classification (NCBI taxonomy): domain Eukaryota; kingdom Metazoa; phylum Chordata; class Chondrichthyes; order Squaliformes; family Squalidae; genus Squalus; species Squalus acanthias. Next base: position 21,776,085 of record CM059438.1, on the reverse strand, counting down.
AAGGATTAAATCACTTCAATGATAAGAGAGGATTTAAAGAGAGGTAAGCAGCCAGTGGAGACCTTATGGGTTGAATTAAGAAATAGAAAAGGATCTGAGACTGTCGTGGGAGTTGTGTATAGGCCCCCGGTAGCAGCTCTGAAGTGCTAGATTGTATAAATGCAGAGATTAGACAAGCATGTAGTAAAGGCAGAGTGGTTTTAATGGGGGATTTTAACTTGCATATGGATTGGGAAAAGCAGACCTGTCAGAAAGGTAGTGAATTTCTTGAGTGTGTCCGTGATAGTTTTCTACAACAATATGTCCTCGAGGCAACAAGGGGGCAAACCATATTAGATTTAGTAATGAGTTATGAGCCATATTTAGTTAACAGCCTAACTGTGCGTGAACATTTATCCAATAGCAATCATAACATGATTGAGTTCAACGTAGCGTTTGAAAGGGCGAAACGCAAAACAGCTACTAAGATTCTAGACTTAGGTAAGGCCGACTTCAGCGGGATGAGGCAGAGACTTTCCACAGTAAACTGGGCAAATATGTTAATGGGTAAAATGACAGAAAATCAGTGGGAGATGTTTAAAAAATAATTTAATGTGATACAGAACCAGTTTATACCCCTGGAGGGCAAGAGCTCTACTTGCCAAAAAAAACAGCCATGGACAACTAAAGAGGTAAGGGACAGCATAAAACTTACAGAAATGCAAAAAATAGCACAGATCCTGGTGAATGGGAATGATGCAAAGAACAGCAAAGGATCACAAAACAGATAGTAAGAGCTAAAAAAAGGGAGTATGAAAAGAAACTTGCAAGGGATATCAAAATCAATACGAAGAATTTTTACAATTACATCAGGAAAAAAAGGGTGGTCAGGAGCAATGTTGGCCCCTTAAAAACTGAAAGTGGTGATATTGTCAATGACAATGGGGAAATGGCAGACATGTTGAATAAATATTTTGCATCAGTATTTACAGTAGAAGAAGAGGATAGCGTGCTGGGAATCCCAAAGAAACTAATATTGAATCGGGGACAGGGACTCAATAAAATTAATGTAAGTAAAATAACAGTAATGAAGAAAATAATGGCACTATAGAGTGACAAACCCAAGGACCAGATGGTTTCCATCCCAGGGTTTTAAAGGAATTAGATGAGCACATTGCAGATGCCCCAACTATAATCTTCCAAAATTCTCTAGATTCAGGAACCGTCCCTTAAGGTTGGAAAATTGCGCATGTCACTCCGCTTTTTAAGAATGGCGAGAGAGGGAAACCAAGGAATTATAGACCAGTTAGCCTAGCACCTGTTGTCGGGAAATTGCTAGAGTCTATAATTAAGGATAGGGTGACTGAACACCTCGAAAATTTTCAGCTGATCAGAGAGAGCCAGCATGGATTTGTGAAAGGTAGGACATGCCTGACAAACCTGAGGAGGTGACTAAAGTAGTGGATAGGGGAATGTCTATGGATGTTATTTATATGGACTTCCAGAAGGCATTTGATAAAGTCCCACATAAGAGACTGTTAAGTAAGGTAGAAGCCGATGGAATTGAAGGCAAATTATTGACCTGGTTCAGAAATTGGCTGAGTAGCAGGAGACAGGCAGTAGGGATAATGGGTAGGAACTCAAATTTGCAGGAGATGACTAGTGGTGTCCCGCAGGGATCTGTGTTGGGGCCTCAACTATTCACAGTATTTATTAACGACTTAGATGATGGCATAGAAAGTCATATATCCAAATTTGCTGATGACACAAAGATAGGTGGCATTGTAGGCAGTGTAGATAGAAGCAGCATGGATTTGTGAAAGGTAGGTCATGCCTGACAAACCTGATTGAATTTTTTGAAGAGGTGACTAAAGTAATTGACAGGGGAATGTCTATGGATGTTGCTTATATGGACTTCCAGAAGGCATTTGATAAAGTCCCACATAGGAAACTGTTATCTAAGGAATTGAGGGCAAATTATTGACCTGGTTAGGAAATTGGCTGAGCGACAGGAGACAGGCAGTAGGGATAATGGGAAGGTACTCAAATTGGCAGGATGTGACTAGTGGTGTTGGGGCCTCAACTATTCACAATATTTATTAACGACTTAGATGATGGCATAGAAAGTCATATATCCAAATTTTCCGATGTCACAAAGATAGACGGCATTGTAGGCAGTGTAGATGAAAGCATAAAATTACAAAGGGATATTGATAGATTAAGTGAATGGGCAAAACTGTGGCAAATGGATTTCAATGTAAGCAAATATGAGGTCATCCACTTTGGACCTAAAAAGGATAGAACAGGGTACTTTCTAAATGGTAAAAAGCTAAAAACAGTGGATGTCCAAAGAGACTTGAGGGTTCAGGTACATAGATCATTAAAATGTCATGAACAGGTACAGAAAATAATCAAAAAGGCTAATGGAATGCTGGCCTTTATATCTAGAGGACGAGAATACAAGGGGGTGGAAGTTATGCTGCAGCTGTACAAAGCCTTGGTTAGACCACACCTGGAGTACTGTGAGCAGTTCTGGGCACCACACCTTAGGAAGGATTTCTTGGCCTTGGAGGGAACGCAGCGTAGGTTTACCAGAATGATACCTGGACTTCTAGGGTTAAGTTACGAGGAGAGATTACACAAATTAGGGTTGTATTCCCTAGGATTTAGAAGGTTAAGGGATGATCTGATCAAAGTTTTCAAGATATTAAGGGGAACAAATAGGATAGATAGAGAGAAAATATTTCCGCTGCTTCGGAATTCTAGGACTAGGGGGCATAGTCTAAAAATTAGAGGCAGACCTTTCAGGAGTGAAATTAGGAAACACTTCTACACACAAAGGGTGGTAGAAGTTTGGAACTCTCTTCCGCAAACGGCAATTGATGCTAGATCAATTGTTAATTTCAAATCAGAGATTGATAATTTTTTGTTAGCCAAAGGTATTAAGGGATATGGGTCAAAGGCGGGTATATGGAGTTAGATCGCAGATCAGCCATGATCTCATTGAAAGACAGAACAGGCTCGAGGGGCTGAATGGCCTACTCTTATTCCTATGTTCCTATATTCTTCTGATAAACCAACAATATGGAAATAATATAGGCAATAACAGGTTATATTTATCAAAGATTGGCCTAGAAATTCCGTGGACCGTAAAAGGCCAGGACTTCTACCCATCACTTTGGCCTCACTATGACCCTGTCCTAGACCACAGTGACATAGTCATTAGAATAGTCAGATTGGGCATCCGCCCTACTGTACCATCGGAATCTCAAAGCGGCACCCAGCCATTCCAAGAGGGGGAACCATAGGCCCTCATCAGCCTGAGGACTGATCTAGGTTTTGTTTTCATTCTTCACATGAAACATTTGCCAGTCATCAGAAAGTAATTGATCCCTCTGCCTGCTCTCACCAATCGTGGGAACCACTGGACAGAAGAAGGGTGTAAAGGGAAGAATTCCTAGGGGATCCTGCAAATGCTCCAGACAAATCCCCAAACTGCTGTCAGATGTAGGTGAGGTGGGCAGAAGATGTGCCTGTCACCCCAGGTTGGAACTTAAAGCAAGTTAGATGGTGCAGAACCTGGCAGATCCAGGTTCCACCCCAAATTACAATAGCCCTGTCATATTTCCAGCAGGATTCAGCCCACCCTCTGTAGGGGTGGAATTTCTAGGCTATTAGCACCCATGACAGAGAATAGCAGTAAAAATACTAAATTAAATTAGCATTTTGCTCAAATCTGCAGTCCTTAAGATGCATCTAAACCAACAATGGCAGCACAGCTCAGAGGCGGTGATTGGCATTAACAGGCCTGGAACATCATGTGCAAATAACCTTTTGCAAATGCTGTTCCTAATTCAGTTAGACTTAGACTTAAGAGGCCTGAGTTACCAATAGAGAAACCTTTCTGGAGGCCAGATGGAGTTAATCAGATGTTGGAATTTGACGAGTATTGGAAAGACAATAACCGTAATTAATTCGATAGCAAAATACTGCGGATGCTGGAAATCCGAAATAACAACAGAAAACGCTGGAAAAACTCAGCAGGCCAGGCAGCATCCGTGGAGAGAGAAAGAGAGTTAACGTTTCAGGTCGATGACCTTTCATCAGAACTGGGAAGAGCCGGAAATCAAATAGATTTAAGGCCAGGGTAAAGCTGGGAAAAGGGGGAGGGGATAAAGGAACAAAGGGGGAGATGAAGAGACATTAAGAGACACTTCGTTTGGGCACTTTGCAGCCCTCTGGACTCAATGTCGAGTTCAGCGGTTTTGGATCGTGGCCTCAGCTCCAATCACATTTATATTTTATTTTTATTTGTCCCCCCCCCCACCTTTTTTTTTCCTCCTAGAAGCTGGCAGCTGTCCTTCATTCTGCCAGTGGATTTCACACTTCATTCAGCCTTAATCTGTCACATTAACACCACCTCTATCCTTGCATATCTCTTAATGTCTCTTAATGTCTCTTCATCTTCCCCTTTGTTCCTTTATCCCCTCCCCCTTTTCCCAGCTTTACCCTGGCCTTAAATCTATTTGATTTCCGGCTCTTCCCAGTTCTGATGAAAGGTCATCGACCTGAAACGTTAACTCTCTTTCTCTCTCCACGGATGCTGCCTGGCCTGCTGAGTTTTTCCAGCGTTTTCTGTTGTTAACCGTAATTAATTGTTGTCCAGAATATTTTTCAAAAAAATGTTTTTTGGTGTTTGCCATTTTTGTGCGTATCAATTAGTTGTCTGTAATTTTGAACATCATTTTCTGCTGTGTCCTGTGCTATGTTAATGATATTATTTATTATTGACAGATTAAAGAGGACAGTATTACTAAAATTCCTTGTTATTTTAGACTCAATCCATTCTATAATTCTGTCAGAGAAAATTATGATGAACACTTGCTTTTCACAATTCTATATTTTACCCTTTCAGACTGCATTTTCCTAGCTTTTTCTGAATGTCTGCAATAAAACTTACATTAAACCTATTTTAATAAAATGCCAGGTCTTCGATATAATATGGACAATTAAGTGCAAACTCCTTAATAGAAACACAAAAATCTCTTCCTATGAAATATTGAATTCAGTTTTTATAGTTCATTTAGTAGAACCTTCTTCAATGGGTTTTTACAGATACGGAAAACTAATTTCATATTGAAGTTTGACTTAATTAGTTTGTATGATGTATGCTACCACTAATTCCAAGTTCCTGTTTATGAGCCTTCCTCCTTTTGCCAGCAAACAATCTGTCAGCCTCATTTTTAACAGTATTGAAAAATTCAAGCTTTATTATTGCCCACTCACTCTTTCTCTCCCATCAGGAGGAAAGTAATGAGCTTTTCTTCTTATGAGTGCAAGCAGAGAGTGCAGTGGCCTATATGCTGCAGGCATTACGCAGTATTAACAGTCTGATTCATGAGTTAAGTTTCTCACCGCCCGCAGCTATTAGCACTCAGTCCTCTAGCTGTCATTTGGTTAAAAAGACTCCATGGTTAATTCACTCTTTTAATGAGACCGTGCTGTTCAACTAATGTATTTTACTGTATGAAAGGTCACTCCAGGAAGCAAAACAGATTGGAGGGAATGTAGTGGGAAGCTGGGCTGTCAAGAAATGGTTCCAGCCTTGCAGGCATAGAGCAGTCATGGCAGCAGTAATAGGCTGTGGAACTGATGGGCTTGTGTTCACCTCAACAGTTGAGTACCATAAATCAAGGCTAAATAGAAAGGAGATTAATCAGCTGCACAGACAAAAAGGCACGTGTTTCATTACCCATATAATCACTAACATGATTGCCATACAAGCAATGGAACTGTACACAATGCTGACAAAATACAGTTCAATAGAGCGTTGGAACTCGATTCAGTAGCTGCCAGCACTAAATCTATTAAATCTATCTCTGCTGTCGAGATTTTTTGTTAAAAAAGTATATAGCACAGAGACCCAATTTATTTAAAATTGTAGTTTTCATATAGTATAAATACTGATCTTTAGTGCAAATGAGAACATCACACAGAGTGAGATTTGCCTCTACCATCACTCCCAAGACTTTCTTGGGAGAAAAATATTGGAAATATTTAATCTGTATTGATTTTTTTCACTCTGATGCTTCAGCATAAAAGTGATGCAGAAATACAACAAATAAATCTTTTGATCATTTGTCATCAAATCAGTTACGGAATGCAATAGAGTATTGGTGGGAAATACCACAATTATAGGTAGTGTATTCGTTATTACTTCATTTGAGAAATTTCTGGATTGTCTGACGTTGACATTAAACTGTGATTAACAATAATTTTCAGTCTGATATAAGGACTACAAAGATTATTTAATGCCAAGGATTTTGACAAAGTTAAATATTACCTGGTATACAGTTTGGAAAAGGCACACCTGCCCCATTCCAGTTTTGCTACCTGCCAACTATACCAGCTTCCATACATGTGCAAACTGTACCAGGTATGCTAGTAACACCCAGAGCCACATGTATTAGGCATAATGCTGAGATTTTTATGCTGTTGTGATTATACTCATTTGATTCGTCTATTCTTATGTATCTCTAGCAGCTGCCTTGAGAAAGTTTTCAGTGATTTATAAGTACCAGCTTTTCAGCAAGGAAATACTAGGCACTCTGTCATCAAGAGAATGGGTTGATTAAAATGCTGAGGATCCTTTGGTCTTTCAGCCTGTCAAGCCTTGTTGCACTTGGAGAACCATTTTTCATGGCTGTAATACGGATTTTCAACATCTACCATAACAGGGAGAAAAGGTAGCTAGAGAAAAAAGCCAGACAATATCAAATAGACTTTTCCAGTGATGAAAGCACAAACTACTTAGTCCCAGTCCCTTGCCCTTTCCCCATCCCCATCTAAATTTTTCTTTTACAAATATTTAACTATTTCCTCTTTAAAAGCTATTATGAATTCTGCTTCCACAAATATTTATGGTAGGGCATTCATTCCATGTCCTAACAATCCTTTTAAGTAAAAATGACCTGAAATTTATGCCCTCTAGTTACTGACACACCAACAAGTGGAAACAGTTATTCCCAATTTACTTTATCAAAACCCTTCATAACTCGAAACACCTCTCTCCGATTTACTCTTAACCTTCTCTGCTTTAATAAAAAAGAGCCCTAGTTTCTCTCGTCTCTCCTCATAACTAAAGACTCTCATTGCTAATATCATCCAGTAAATGTCTTATCTACCATCTACATGACCATAATATCTTTCCTTAAGTAGGCCGTCCAAAACTAGACACAATGGAGTAAAAGTTCCAAAGCATCGATCTTTGGTACATGCCAGGAGTACATATCACAAAACTGTACACTTACAGCCTGTCATTTTCCATCCATTAACTTCAATTGGACAGAAAATCGCAGGCTTGGAGCACACAATTTTGTACTACACCTGCTGCGATACACCTAGGAGCAGCTCTTATCCCAATTATCTAACTGCAAAGGGAGCTGAAAAGCATTTATCCCTATACAGATGGAAAACAAAAATAATTATTAAATTAAATATTCTAGATTTTTTCCCACTTTAAGCTAAGGTTAAAATGCAGCTATTTTGACTAGGCCGATAAAACTTACTAAGCCTGTACAAGTCCTCGAGACCGATTCTCCTCTACTTTGTGCCCTGAGAATACCTATTTCCTGGGCGCAAAGAGTCGGAGAAAGATTCGGAGACCTATTACTTTTGAACTTCACACAGCGTCGGGGGGAGGGGAAGGGAGTGCTTTAGCCTGGAACAGGCGGAAATGTTCAAGTAGAATGCTAATGAGATGGAAGTGACATCAATGAGCCTCCCACCTATGTCTCCACCTGGCAGTTGTCCTGATGATAGAATGTCCACTTAAAGTTGCACCAAGCCCCCTCAGATTGGAGGATCTTCGAATAGGATTGCCAACCCTCCAAGATTGTCCTGGAGTCTCCAGGAATTAAAGATTAATCTCTTGGATACTACTACGAGCAACCCGGGAGAAAAATTATTGAGACATTAAAAAATTGTATGTTTTTTAATTTTCTTTGAACACTTTCGTTTATGAGTTATAAAAGTACTGAAGATGGGGAAAAGGGCTGTTTAGCTGGGCAAGGCGGAATTTATGGTGGAATTTACATCAAGCTGGTAATCCTAATCCAGCAGGGTGGGTGCCTCTTCTGCCCATCTCATACATTGTAGCAAAAATAATAATTCTACTTTTCACATTGGATTAAGTAGTGTGTGGATTAGTGAAAAATGGCACTGTTTGTTCCTAGATAAATTGTGATGTGAAAAGAAGAAAGACTTGCATTTGTATCGTGCCTTTCACAACCTCAGCACGTCCCAAAATGTTTTACGGCAATTAAGTACTGAAGTCACTGTTGTAATGTAGGAAACATGGCAGCCAATTTGCGCACAGCAAAGTTCCACAAATAGCAATGTAATAATGACCAGATAATCTGTTTTAAGAGTGATAAATATTAGCCAATACACTGGCAAGAACTCCCCTGCTCTTCTTCAAAATAGTGCTATGGGATTTTTACGTCCACCTGAGAGGGCAGACAGGGCCTCGGTTTAACATCTTATCTGAAAGAAGTTAAACCATTAAAAGTGCTGCAGCGTGGAGTGGCAGGATGTGGCTTTCAACTCGTTCTTATAATTGCCTGATGCAGACGGCTCAGCATCTCAGTGAGGGTAGTCTGAGGAAGTGTGGCCTAGAAATTGGTTTTGGCTCGTTTTCAGACGCAGAATAGTTGGCATGCTCCCAGTGTACGACAGAAGCTGGAGGCCCTAGGCTCTCCTGAAATTGGGCCTCGAGCCTCATCTTAATAATTGCAGTGAGCTGCGGGCGCATGTTGGGCTGGCTACCTCGCTGGCAGTGGCCTTCAGGTAAGTCCTGGAAGCGGGGGAGGAGGAGAACAGGAGGGGGCCTAACTCAGCCCAGCAGCAGCTCGCAGTAGTGCTGTGGAGCAAGGAGGAACATTCCTGCTCCTCCTGGCTCCACGTGAAGGTACCTTTTAGTTGGCAGCCTCCAGTGGTCCCTTTATGTGGGTCCTGAAACAGGTGTAGGCCCCTCATTAACATATGCAAGCGGCCTAACACCTGTTTCTGGCAGCTGCCAGCGATGCCTCAATATCGTCTGACCCAGAACTGTAAAATTAGTGCTTTTTGCCCATTTTTTTGCTCAAAAAACAGGCGCAGCAGGGTCCAATTTCAAGGCCCGTATCTCTTGAAGGACGGGAGAGAAATTCAAAGCATTGAGTACTAATTTTGCTTTGGCATAACTCTTAGAAGCCAAATCATGATAGCATTGATTGAGGACTCAGAACAGGTTCCCATCTGAAAATAAACTTACATAATTTAAGTTAAAAACTTAATGTAAGAACTTAAAAAAAAGTGATAGTATACATTTCTTTAACTCTGCCTTCTTACATTCAGCACTAGGAATGAACAGAAAATCCTCAGTGTTATTGAATGTCGTAAGATGGTGTTTGAAAACTGTGCAAAGACTTTGCATATGGTTTGTGAACACTGATATTGCCAATGCACCAGATTTTAAAGTGTGTGCATATGTTAGATAAGTACAGATGATACGTATTAAATTGATGTTCTTAGGTAATAGAAAACTAGATCAATCAAGTATATTTTCTCCCCAAAATTCTACTGTAGAGCTGCTATTTTGGGCATGGTGTCATGTTCATGCTGCAGTAAACTCATCCTGCACCTGAGAGTAGTGTATCACCTGGGCACAGTGCACAGATGAACATCATCGAGGAAGATTGCAGACCTTTAGGGGAGACCGCCTGATTTTCTATCTATCGATTTAAATGGATGAAAAATCAGGCAGGTTCCCTCATGGGTGTACAATCTTTCATGTCCTATTTCCCTCTATGTGCTTTGCCCATGGCTATCTAATATGTCCAGATGTAGAAGCAGGAAGATCAGCTCCTTTCCAAGCGTGATCTTCTACAGTGTCTGCATGGTTCATCTTAGCAGAGTCTCAAGTAGAGTCAACATGGTTTTATGAAAGGGCAATCGTGTTTGACAAATTTACTAGAGTTCTTTGAGGATGTAACAAACAAGATGGATAAAGGGGAACCAGTGGATGTGGTGTATTTGGATTTCCAGAAGGCATTCGATAAGGTGCCACATAAAAGGTTACTGCACAAGATAAGAGTGCACGGGGTTGGGGGTAATATTTTGGCATGGATAGGGGATTGGGTAACTAACAGAAAACAGAGAGTCGGGATAAATGGGTCATTTTCCGGTTGGCAACCAGTAACTAGTGGGGTGCCACAGGGATCAGTGCTGGGGCCTCAACTATTTACAATCTATATTAATGACTTGGATGAAGGGACCGAGTGTACTGCAACCAAATTTGCTGATGATACAAAGATAGGTGGGTTAGCAAGTTGTGAGGAGGACACAAAGAGTCTGCAAAGGGATATAGATAGGTTAAGAGAGTGGGCAAAAATTTGGCAGATGGAGTACAATGTGGGAAAATGTGAGGTTATCCACTTTGGAAGGAAGAATGAAAAAGCAAATTATTATTTAAATGGAGTGAGACTACAAAATGCTACGGTACAAAGGGATCTGGGGGTCCTAGTACATGAAACACAAAAAGTTAGCGTGCAGGTACAGCAAGTAATTAGGAAGGCTAATGGAATGTTGGCCTTTATTGCAAGGGGTATAGAGTATAAAAGTAGGGAGGTTTTGATGCAACTTTACAGAGCGCTGGTGAGACCGCACCAGGAGTACTGTGTATAGTTTCCATATTTAAGGAAGGATATACTTGCATTGGAGGCAGTACAGAGAAGGTTCACTAGGTTGATTCCTGGGATGAAGGGGTTGACGTATGATGAAAGGTTGAGCAGGTTGGGCCTATACTCATTGGAGTTTAGAAGAATGAGAGGTGATCTTATTGAAACATATAAGATTCTGAGGGGGATTGACAGGGTGGATGCTGAGGATGTTTCCCCTAGTGGGGGTATCTAGAACTAGGGGGCATAGTTTCAGAATAAGGGGTCGCCCATTTAAGACGGAGATGAGAAGGAATTTCTTCTCTCAGAAGGTCGTGAATCTTTGGAATTCTCTACCCCGGAGAACTGTGGAGGCGGAGTCACTGAATATATTCAAGGCGGAGATTGACAGACATTTGAACTACAAGGGAGTCAAGGGGTATGGGGAGAGACCAGGAAAGTGGTGTTGAGGACAAGATTGGATCAGCCATGATCTTATTGAATGGCAGAGCAGGCTCGAGGGGCCGATTGGCCTACTCCTGCTCCTGTTTCTCATGTTCTTATGTTAATGAAAATACAATAAACCACTTACAGGACAATATGAGATCAGCGAGATGATACCATCTTCACATTGTTGATCACATCATGTATAACCTTACAAACAGATCACTATCCTTCTCCATCTACAACTAGACTAACCCATCACTGTATCCTCGTCCATTTATAACCAGACTAACACATCACTGTATCGTCGTCCATTTATAACTAGACCAACAGATCACTGCACCTTCCTTCATTAATAACCATACTTACATGTTATTGTACCCTCTCCTTGTATAACCATACACACACATATTACTTTTCTCTGCTTCATTTATAACCATGTTAACCCTTCACTGCGCCACCCTCCATGTAAAAGCACCTGAATACATCAGCCCTTTTTTCTGCGTATAATAATGCTAACTTATCTTAAATGGTATTTTAAAACAGCAAAGGCATGCTGTTAAAAAAATAAACAAAATGCACAATTTCTTCTCTGTGGTCCTGCCTGAAACTGGGCGGGATAGCAGCGAATAATGAACCACAATGTGAGTAGTGAGGCCTATTGTCACCTCATGTATTTTCCTCTCCCTTACCTTGGCCAGGAGCACAGCTGGCCTCATCTTCTCTGCCCGCCATGTGTAAATGGTGGCGTGGGGCGCGGTCCGGGTCCCCAACAGATTTGTCTTCTGTCCACCTGTGTTACCGTTGCTCACCGGAACTGCCATGAAGAAATTGGTATTAGACCATGAGAAATAACAATAATGGCCATGAGTGGCCTTCTCTCCCTCTATTCCATCCCCATAATCCAGCTGCTAAAGGCCTTGGTCTCTACCAAAGCCTTCAGTGGGACTTAGCTGCCAATCTTCAGGACACAACTGCCTTTTTAAACTCCCTTGCTGGCTCACTTGGTGCTGCAGCTGTGTCCTTGCTACAGCATCCTCCTCTTGATATTGGCAGGCTCCCTCTTGGTAGCAGGATTCTGCCAGGAGCCCAATGTGCTTCACTGTATAATCCAGCACTGTAAATAATTGAATGAACAGTATTAGGAACAGGCTGCAGGGGCTGAATGGCCTACTTCTGTTCCTATGTTCTTATTCTTTTCTTTACTTTGTTATGTTTTGTCAAACCAAGAAAGTATAGCGGTACTACTACATTCCTAGCAGTGTACAGTACCATTGTGCAATGCTCGTACAAGGGTACATCATCCAGCAGAGGAATTCTTCCATTTGCATGGGTGCAGCTACCTGGAAAATATTCAAATGTTTGCTCGTACAGTAAGCTGATGTTTCACATTACTATGGACATGGAATGATGGGCTAATATTTTTGGCTAAGTATTTGCCATATGGATCAAATTCTTCTAAATGGGAGCAGAGTTTGAATGTTTCACAGGGAAGGTGATTATGGTTACTTTACCAATTAAATTTACTGTGCACCTCTAGTATATTGGTTTCTTCATTCAAATACAGTGCACTGTAGTCTATATTGAAGGATGTCACAAGGGGGATTATGAAAGCTCTGGGAGCAAGGCTATGCTCACTTTAACCCCTGAACTGGATAAGCTATCAGTAATCCATTCAAAACTAATCAAACATTTACACACTGTGCCAAATGGTGGCACGCAGAGCAGAAAACAATTCATCATCTTCATACACTCATTACACTTATACCATCTCAATATAACTATGCAAATTAGACAGGGGACTTGACATCAGGTCCGTGTACACAAATTATAAACAAATATTCATCCATTACACTGCAAAAATTAAACAGCTGAAGCACTAACACTAGCTGAACTCCAAGCCCTGTTTGTCAATTATTTATGAACCCAAACTGACAGGACTGTCTACATGAATTAGCAGCATATGCCAAGGTTTGTTATAAATCCCAGCCTACTGTAAAACTCATTTTCATAAAATGTATGTACATGGCTGACAATATATCAACAGTTCTGGATTAATAATTTATTAGAATGATGCCATGAGAGAGCACAGATACTTTGCATTAGAGTAGATGTGCCAAGTGGTGATTAAACAAAAACTATTTTTTCCTTAATTTTCCAACTTCCTTCACAGTTAGATCTTAAATCAGTACCAAAATGCTCAATAAGGACTGAGATATGGTTATTGCAAGAAACATTATAGCATATAAAATGAGCTTAACTTTTGCAGGATGTCTAGAATTTAACTGAGCTTTGAAATATGTCCTCTACATAATGTACTAATTAACAATTATGTGTCTAATAAATGGCTGCAAATAAAAATCATAGATTAAATATGACCAAGATTTTTAAGACAATGTAAGAAAGTGCTGTAGAATTTTATGATTATATATACATCTGTATAAACTACCTAGTGTAAGATACATTGTACATTACTTCTGTTCACAAAATCATGAAGTACTTTTCTTTCTGGTGTTTTGTATAAATAATGTAACTTGGTCCATATGTACCATTCCTTGATTATTGAGCAATATAAAACAAAAACATGTAGACTTATCTGTAGTAGACAATGCATATTACAACATTGCATATTAGATTGTGATTTTCCTGTCCGACGGTGGGCACAGATGAGCATTTGAGATTTGGCCTTAATGAAATTTAACAAGTCAGAAATACGGATTTCCTCAGTTGCCTTTAAAGAGCTGAGCCAAAGTTTGCAACACCAGAAACCTAAAAAGATTCACTCTGACTATTTGACAATATCCATTCCTACTAGTGAAGTGATCTGGAAATTTAATCTGGTACTCATGGTAGTTTTGGAGGGAGGCTCTCTTTAGAATGGATGAATTGAGGGCCTCAAGGAGAGCCACTCGGGAGGTTAATAGAAGGAGATGGCCAGGGCAGTTAGTGCCAACATAAGCAGCCCAAGCACATGAATGCAGTACCATGAAAAATTGAAAGACTTTACCATGTTAGGCAAGATAAAAGGAGTCAGCCACATCTTACAAGATGCATTGTACTAAGCCTGTCTGTCACTTACAATGGTCTCCCCTCACTCTGTGTTAAAGTGCTTCAGTTGCTTACCATCACTGCCCATGCAGTAGCTTGGTGCCTTCAGCTGGAAGTGCTCCTTCATTCAGATCCTTACATTCACCCCACAAAAGCCTTACATTCTTATGTCATTACACCAATTATGTCTGCTTGCTGACACCTGGGTTTTACTGCGTATCAAAGGAAGAAAGGGTAATTCTCAATTGTTGCATTATTTTTCAATGAGAAAACAACACATAACAGTCAAGAGAGATTGGTGACAAATAGTGGCCTCCCAAATCTGAGACTTCTCAGCCCCTATGAGACAGAAGCCTTTCAGATCCTGGGAAGGGAGAGCAACGAGAGTGTTGGTGATGTAGGATGGCATGTGCCAAGTGAAGGTCCATCAAGGCGTTCTGCTTTTCCTCCTATTGTACTCTGGATTAAATGTCAGTGAATCAAATCATAATACTCCCATGTCACACCTTCTACTGAAAGTGATGAGAGCTCTGCTCTTCAGGATCCCTCTTCCTGTTTTCCTCCTCTAGATATGGTATAGCAAAAAGTAGCCCCCTCAGAATTTGGTAATGCTAGCAACCTCACTCACTCTATCCTTCGCAACCACCAGCTTAGAGATCACGCTGGATAGCATTAGAGAGTGAGGCAGAGGGGAGTGCACTGAGTGACACACAGAGTATGAGTAACATGAGCAGCTGCTGGTAGCACATAATGAGAAAGACATTGTTGGCTGGAGGGTCAAATGGCGTCATCTCTCGGCTGAATAACCTGGTGATCAGCAGCTCTCATGGCCTCCATTTAAAAAAACAATGTTGACAGAGCATCACGCATTGGTCCAGGGGTGTATCAGAAATTGTGCTGTAGATGGCAGAGCGGGTGGATTAGTCCACTAGTAAAATGCACAGCACATTGAAAAACAGTTTAATAGCACTGCAGTAGATATTGGACCGTGCAACAGCTCTAGGGACACCAGTACGGAGGCTTCCATGACAGATGCTCTGAGGTTGACTTATGCTTCCTCTATGGCTGCTCAGACTCCTGATATAGAGGCCTGCAGTGCCAGATTGGAAAGGGCCATCTCTTCTAGCTTTAACAGGCATGGAGACCAATTGCAGACAACCATAAGGTAGGACTTCACTGATCTAATTACAGCCATTGAATAAATTTCCCACAAACCAGTGCTGCCTCTCAGGATAGCAGCACATGCAAGTCCTTGCCTAACCCCCTCTGATGATGCACATCTGGCAGAAAGAAGGCAGGTCCCGGTTGCCCATGCAGTGGCACAAGAAGTTCAACTTGCAGCAGGTCTGTCTCTGGACTTAGCCATGAGGCAAGGCCTCCTCAGTGCCAGGGCACACATATTGAACTGCAGTAGCCAGCCATTTCACACTCTTATGCCACTCAGGTAGCATCTTGATGAAACACAAGATTGGGTTAACAATTCAGACTTCACAGATTGGCACCAAGAGGAAGCACAGTGGTGAGAAGCACTAGGCATATATACACAGTATGGGTTAACAATAAACTTATTATGTATGTGTACAGACATAGTTGTATGTACAGACTTAGTTTTTGAATAATTTGGTTACATTAGGTACCATCAACAGGGAGGATAATGAGTTGTTGAGAACAGAGAAGGAGCTGCAGATGATGACATCTTTGTGGAGGGGAGAGTTAATGCAGTGGCCAAATGGCAAAGTTAAGAGAAGATCTCCTGTAGGAGAGTGGCACAAATGTCTCTTGGAGTTGACAATGGATTCTTCTCCACATCCACTTTAGGCTGCCGCTGCTCCTCTGGCTGATCCTCCTGCTGTCCTTGGGGCTTCCATGATGAGGCCTCTTCATAAAGCAAAATATGTAGCATTATTTTTATTCATTCATGGGATGTGGGCATCGCTGGCAAGACCAGCATTTATTGCCCATCCCTAATTGCCCTGGAGAAGGTTGTGGTGAGCCGCCTTCTTGAACTGCTGCAGTCTGTGAGGTGAAGGTACTCCCACAGTGCTATTAGGGAGGGAGTTCCAGGATTTTGACCCAGCGACGATGAAGGAACAACGATATATTTCCCAGTCAAGATGGTGTGTGACTTGGAGGGGAACTTGCAGGTGATGGTGTTCCCATGCACCTGCTGCCCTTGTCCTTCTAGGTGGTAGAGGTAGCGAGTTTGGGAGGTGCTGTCAAAGAAGCCTTGGCGGGTTGCTGCAATGCATCTAGTAGATGGTACACACTGCAGCCACGATGTGCCGGTGGTTTAGGGAGTGTATGTTTAAGGTGGTGGATGGGGTGCCAATCAAGCGGGCTGCTTTGTCCTGGATGGTGTCGAGCTTCTTGAGTGTTGTTGGAGTTGCACTCATCCAGGCAAGTGGAGAGTATTCCATCATGCTCCTGACTTGTGTCTTGTAGATGGTGGAAAGGCTTTGGGGAGTCAGGAGGTGAGACACTTGCCGCAGAATACCTAGCCTCTGACCTGCTCTTGTGGCCACAGTATTTATGTGGTTGGTCCATTTAAGTTTCTGGTCAATGGTGACCCCCAGGATGTTGATGGTGGGGGAGTCAGCAATAGTAATGCCGTTGAATGTCAAGGGGTGGTGGTTTGACTCTTGTAGAATTCGCAAAATTATCGCGATTTTATAAAATAAGAAGGAGACATAAAGTTTCGTACAAACAGCTTTATTTCAGCAGAATGCTGTCAGGTTTCAAAGCGGACACAAACAGCCTGTAAAATGGCCGCCACGCCTCGTGGTAGAACGTTCTAGACTTTCAATGAGCAGACAAGATGGCGTTCCAATAAACATTTGTGCAAGATCGTACAGGACTCAGCACATTTGAGATAATTGACAAGACATAATGGGTTTGCATTTTATACATAAATACTGGAATCGGTCTCCCAGGTGCGAATAAGGGCTATTGTACCGAGCGATCAAGAACCCATCCAAAGACATTAATATGCAAAATCCCCACGACTCTACGATGAGAGAGCCGTTCGCGGGTACTCACAGCAAGCATTTGGAAGCCCCAAAACCCCTCCAGGGAGACTACTAGCCGGTTCCACAATGGGAGAAGTATTAACGGGTACTCAGACAGTTACAAGTATCACCGAAACCCATTAAAACGGAGATCACCCTATACAAGAAGTTTGAGCGCCAAAACCCTGACAAAAGATAGACATTAAGATTGGGCGGGAAAAGAGGAATTACAGCACTATAACTGTAAGGTACAACCGTCCATCTGTCTCTTGCCTCTTCGCTTGCTACTCTTGCTGCTGACTGCTGTCTCTTGCTTCTTGCACTTGCTGCTTTGACTCGCTGGAAGACTGTTGAACTTTTATTCTCTTGCCTGACGGCTCTGGACTCTGATCCGCTAGGATCAACCTCGTGGCTTGCCGCGAAGATCTGTGTAGAACTGGGCTGTGAGGCCTTGAAACGGGCACACCATCCCGAGAAGTCGGTAAACGGTGTTGGAACCGAAGCCCCGAGAGGAGATGAGATGAGATGAGATGAGATGAGAAGAGAAGAAGATGACAATACGTATCGCCACGGTCAGTAAGCCCCGACCGCGCCTGTAAATCGAATAAACACTTCCTTGCCCAGGAAGACCATTCTTTGAGTTTTACAAACTGGTGAGGGCACAGGAAGACTCTTTTTCGAGTAGTATCGGAACTCCGAGGACAACACAGATCTTCATGACAGCAAACGGTCCAGCCTGCTAGCCGGAGCAGAGACGAGTAAACAAGTGGGGTACAGAGACCCCTGATCAACACGTGGATAGTCAGGTGCTGCGGGAAAAACATCCGAGCAGAGTTTCGGAATTCTCCGAGTTATCACGAGTGGTGAGCATGAGTCTCGATCCTACAAATCTAAATTAGGACAGGTATTGATAGGGGAGGGTTTAAGTTTTAAGGATAAGTATAATGTGTGTCCCTTTTTACGATGTGTCATGCGCTCCTCGTTTCCCTAAAATTAGTTACATAACTGTGTGTAAGATTGTACTGTCA
Source organism: Squalus acanthias (assembly GCA_030390025.1). Taxonomy (NCBI): domain Eukaryota; kingdom Metazoa; phylum Chordata; class Chondrichthyes; order Squaliformes; family Squalidae; genus Squalus; species Squalus acanthias. The sequence continues at coordinate 21,757,884 of CM059438.1, read as the reverse complement.
TTAATCTGTGCTTATGACATGTATCTCGTAATCTTGAATAATATGCAATAAAGATTTTCCATTTCGCACTATTCAACCGGGTCTACCTGAGTTTTTCTCTGCATTATTGCTCTCGCACCTAAGTCCAGTGTCAGAACCGTAAGGGCGAGTGGGTCGAACCACTCACAGGTGTCTAGTGTTATCAGGCTGGCTGGAGACCAGAACAGGCAACAAGGCCTAACCCCGCACTAGCACCCAGGCTAAGCACAGAGCCGCAGGTCACCCCTTACACTCTTGCTTGTTGGAGATAGTCATTGCCTGGCACTTGTGTGGCGCGAATGTTACTTGCCACTTATCAGCCCAAGCCTGAATGTCGTCCAAGTCTTGCTGCATTTGGGCATGGACTGCTTCATTATCTGAGGAGTTGCGAATGTAACTGAACACTGTTTATTGCTCTTGGGTGTAAAGGATTGGCTGGATGTAGCACATAGAAAAAAATCCAGTGGGGAGAATCTCATGCCTGTAATGGAGCCCGCCCTAATTGTTATCCATTAATTTAATTGGATGGAAAATTGAGTGGGCCCATTCCCAATCCAATTTTCTTCTATGTGCTGATCTTAGGCAATCCTTTGCATCCAAGAGCAATAAGAGGAAAATGTGCGCTCACAAATAGAGTGAAGCTATTCTATAAATTCATAGGACTGCATCCATTTCAAAATCGTGAGCAAAAAAGAACCGATTCAGATGCATATACTGAACAAGGGACTCATTCACATACATTGGCACCTTTACAATATTTGTCAAGAAATTTCATTCACAGTCTTCAAATCTGATATAATCTGGATCCTGGAAAAAAAGTCTTTGCGAGGATTGTAAGAAATAGCGGAATTTATGGTTGTGTTTTATATGTGTTTTTTTTAAATACCTAAGGTAAAAATGGAGACAGCTCTTTGTTATATTTCAAAATGGAGGACAGGAGACAGGCTGTGTGGTTGGGAAGAGGCCCAAACCGTATCAACTAAAGTGGGTTCAATATTACTTGTAGACTATACAGGCAGTTTAAAGTTTAAATTGAAGTAAATTATCAGAAACAAACTGCAGATACTCTGAGCACTAGATCTCCGGAAGAAGTGGATACAGTGCTTGAACTGGATGAGGTGATGATACAGTGAAGTGAACATCAACATTATCCCAAAATGTGTAGCGTTACAATAGAAAAGGGAGCCGCACAAGCATAAGGTTAAAGAAAAGGACAGACAGTAATGGTACAAGGAGGAGCAAACGCACTTATCTGCCCTAGAATTGGCTGAGCTGGACTTTTTTTTCATTAATTCTGGGGATATGAGCATCACTGGCAAGGCCAGCATTTATTGCCCATCCATAGTTGCCCTTGAGAAGGTGGTGGTGGGCCTTCTTCTTGAACCGCTGCAGTCCATGTGGTGAAGGTACCCCCACAGTGTTGTCAGGTAGGGAGTTCCAGGATTTTGACCCAATGACCAGCGACTTAATGCTACTAACCAGGGAAGAGAAGAGACTGCATATCCAGTCCATGTTCTGGTAGTTGATACATTAGTAAATCCAACTTTATTCCAGATTAAATGAAGGGGATTCATAAAAGCATTTGAATTGCAGAAAAGTAAAGCCAGGTCAAGGTGCCTTCAATGCAGCCGACAACAGCAGATACTAACTGCATCATGATGAAGCAAGGGTTTTTACAACCATAATCTGGATGGGCAGCAAGATTGGAGTGGGAGAAGGTTCCTGCTGCAGTGGTCTAGAATCTTATGCGGCTATGTGAAGAAGCAATGGGTTTTCAGCACAAAACCTTCCAAAGTACAACTGAAAAGTGAAGTCTACACACGTTAAACAGAACAGAACTAGAGGCCACGTGAGCTCAGGCAACACGTTATCAGTGGGTTACAGCCTGAGCCAGCAGACTAGTATAGTTAGATGGAATGGCTTTTGTTTTAACAAAGTAGATTGAAATGAGCTGAGGGACAGGAACTGGAAGTGTTCAAGCAGATAGTGGATCATCGGGAGTACCACTGAGATTTATTAAAAGTGCCCATGACATTCCACTTGCTGATCACCAGAGGATAAAGAGGATAATATCTCTTTTAAAGGAAATTGTACTTCGATGGAAACTTTTCAAGCAGTCTAGGTTCAAAAGTCTGCCTTAACACAGCCAACTTGACTTTTGGGAGAAGTGCAAGTGTTTCAAAATCTGTTGCCACCTACACTTTTGCAATGTGCTTATTATGTGTAACATTTAATTAATGCATATTTAGAGGGTGTTTTCCATTAAGTTGAAGGACATCTGACAGATTCTGTAAGGGGTGTGGGATCCACCCTGCCAGATTTTCGTTTCTGTGCTTCGCCTAGGCAATATCTAATGCCCAGGTGTTAAAGACAAAGATCTACCCTGTACTTTCTTAATTTTTTATGGCAAACACCTCACCAATTAGGTCATTGCACCCTCCTCCCTTTATTAATCTGGTAAAATATTGGAAAACAATTTCAGGAAAATTGCCTATTAAATCAACTCTCACGGATTTTCCTTTAGATTTCCTATCAATGATAATAAGGAAATGGCGGACATGTTGAATAATTACTTTGCATCAGTATTTACAGTAGAGGAAGAGTATAGCATGCCAGAAATTCCAAGGAAACTAAATCAGGGACAGGGACTCAATAAAATTCATGTAAGTAAAATAACAGTAATGAAGAAAATAATGGCACTAAAGAGTGACAAAGCCCCAGGACCAGATGGTTTCCATCCCAGGGTTTTAAAGGAAGTAGGTGAGTACACTGCAGATGCCCTAACTATAATTTTCCAAAGTTCTCTCGATTCAGGCACCGTTCCTTTAGATTGGAAAATTGAGCATGTCACTCCGCTATTTAAAAATGGTGACAGAGGGAAACCAGGGAATTATAGACCAGTTAGCCTAACATCTGTTGTGGGGAAATTGCTAGAGACTATAATTAAGGATAGGGTGACTGAACACCTCAAAAATTTTCATTTGATCAGAGAGAGCCAGCATGGATTTGTGAAAGGTAGGTCATGCCTGACAAACCTGATTGAATTTTTTGAAGAGGTGACTAAAGTAGTGGACAGGGGAATGTCTATGGATGTTATTTATATGGACTTCCAGAAGGTATTTGATAAATTCCCACATAAGAGACTGTTAACTAAGGTAGAAGCCTACGGAATTGAGGGCAAATTATTGACCTGGTTAGGAAATTGGTTGAGCAGCAGGAGACAGGCAGTAGGGATTATGGGTAGGTACTCAAATTGGCAGGAGGTGACTAGTCTTGTCCCACAGGGATCTGTGTTGGGGCCTCAAACTATTCACAGTATTTATTAACAACTTAGATGATGGCATAGAAAGTCATATATCCAAATTTGCCGATGACACAGATACGTGGAATTGTAGGCAGTGTAGATGGAAGCATAAAATTACAAAGGGATATCGACAGATTAGTGAATGGGCAAAATTGTGGCAAATGGATTTCAATGTAGGCAAATGTGAGGTCATCTACTTTGGACCTAAAAAGGATAGAACAGGGTTCTTTCTAAATGGTGAAAGGCCCAGATAAGGCGGTTTGGTTGCAAGCCATGACAGCCGGAATACTGCGCATGCGCGAACCGTGTAAATAAGGTACATTTCTCCCAAGTCGCCAGCAGCAGCACTCGGGAGAGCAATCGCCCATTCCGGTAGAATCCCGCCCAAAGCATGAGGGTTGGGAATTCACTGAGGCCAGAGCAAATGGTGGGGTCAGTCCTATTTGCTTCCGGCACTGTCAGGTAACAGGATCTACTTTGGGTTTGTAACATCACCTGCACACTAGTCATTTACTTCCTGTAAAATTCCATTGCTGATGTAAAATTGTACTTTAAATCGGTTAAAAGATTTCAGTTAGCTTTTTGGCTCCATTTTACAGCATTGACCATTTACAATTGATTTCAAAGTAAATGGCATTGGTGCAACTCCAAGGAATCAAGTCCAGCAGAATACAACAAGGAAGAAATCTGCACAGGTAATCCCAGCAGGTGCATCTGCAGATGTTTGACAGTGCAATGCTGCATTGTACCTAGCAAAACCATTGGGCCCCCAAATGAAATGGCTCCACATTCACAGTCACAGCCCTAGAGTTAAAAATATTTTAAAGGTCACTGAGTGATTATTTCTTGTCCAGATGTCTTCCTTGTTAAATTCTGCGGACCCCTGACAAGATTTACAGAGGCTATCTCACTGATTTCAATACTTACAGGTTGGCATCACTGTAAATCTATACTGTCTAGATTAAATGTTAGCATGTGTAGTTACAGCACCAGACCATTCGCAATCACAAACACGGATGCTGGCAATCTGAAATAAAAACAGAAAATGCTGGAAATAATCATCAGGTCTGGCAGCACCTGTGGAGAGAGAAACAGAGTTAGCGTTTCAGGTCGATGACATTCCATCAGAACTGGAAAAAGTTAGAGATGTGACAAGTTTTAAGCAAGTACAGAGGCAGGGAAAGTGGGGGAGGGGAGGAAAGAACAAAAGGGAATATCTGTGATAGGGTGGAATGCAGGGGTGATTAAATGACAAAAGGGATGACGGTGCAAGGCAAAAGGGGGTGGTAATGGGACAAGTAAAGAAACAAAAGATGGGTCTAATGGAGCTGTAAATAAAAGAAAGACTTGCACTTATATAGCGCCTTTCACAGCCACCGGACGTCCCAACGCGCTTTACAGCCAATGAAGTACTTTAGAAGTGCAGTCATTGTTGTAATGTAGGAAACGCAGCAGCCAATCTGCGCACAGCAAGCTCCCACCAACAGCGATGTGATAATGACCAGGTAACCTGTTTCAGTGATGTATACGGGATGGTTTCCTGGACTAATATGTCGAGGAACCAACTAGAGATCAGGCCATCTTAGACTGGGTATTATGTAATGAGAAAGGATTCATTAGCAATCTTGTTGTGCGAGGCCCCTTGGGGAGGAGTGATTATAATGTGATAGAATTCTTCATTAAGATGGAGAGTGAAGTAGTTGACTCAGAGACTAGGGTCCTGAATTTAAATAAAGGAAGCGACGATGGTATGAGGCGCGAATTGGCTAGGATAGATTGGGGAACATTACTTAAAGGGTTGACGGTGGATAGGCAATGGCAAACATTTAAAGATCGTATGGATGAACTACAGAATTTGTTCATCCCTGTTTGGCATAAAAATAAAACAAAAAAGGTGACTCAACCGTGGCTAACAAGGGAAATTAGGGATAGCATAAGATCCAAGGAGAGGACATATAAATTGGCCAGAAAAAGCAGCAAACCTGAGGATTGGGAGCAGTTTAGGATTCAGCAAAGGAGGACAAAGGGATTAATTAAGAGGGGGGAAATAGAGTATGAGAGTAAGCTTGCAGGGAACATAAAAACTGACTGTAAAAGCTTCTATAGATATGTGAAGAGAAAAAGATTGGTGAAGTCAAGCGTAGGTCCCTTGCAGTCAGAATCAGGGGAATTTATAATGGGGAACAAAGAAATGGCAGACCAATTAAATACATACTTTGGTTCTGTCTTCACAAAGGAGGACACAAATAACCACCCAGAGATGTCGGGGAACACAGGATCTAATGAGAGGGAGGAACTGAATGAATCAGTATTTGTAGGGAAATGGTGTTAGGGAAATTGATGGGATTGAAGGCTGATAAATCCCCAGGCGCTGATAATCTACATCCTAGGGTACTGAAGGAAGTGGCCCTAGAAATAGTAGATGCATTGCTGGTCATCTTCCAAAATTCTATAGACTCTGGAACAGTTCCCATGGATTGGAGGGTAGCTAATGTAACCCCACTATTTAAAAAAGGTGGGAGAGAGAAAACGGGGAATTATAGACCGGTAAGTCTGACATCGGTAGTGGGGAAAATGCTAGAGTCCATTATAAAAGATGTAATAGCAGAGCACTTGGAAAACAGTGACAGGATCGGACAAAGTCAACATGGATTTACAAAAGGTAAATCATGCTTGACTAATCTACTGGAATTTTTTGAGGATGTAACTGGTAGAATAGATAAGGGAGAACCAGTGGATGTGGTGTATTTGGACTTTCAGAAGGCTTTCGATAAGGTCCCACATAAGAGATTAGCGTGCAAAGTTAAAGCACATGGGATTGGGGGTAAGGTACTGACTTGGATAGAGAACTGGTTGGCACACAGGAAGCAAAGAGTTGGAATAAACGGGTCTTTTTCTGAGTGGCAGGCAGTGACTAGTGGGGTACCGCAGGGATCAGTGCAAGGACCCCAGTTATTCACAATATATATTAATGATCTAGACGAGGGAACTAGATGTAATATCTCCAAGTTTGCAGACGACACAAAGCTGGGTGGGCGTGTGTGCTGTGAGGAGGATGCAGAGAAACTACAGTATGATTTGGACAGGTTGGGTGATTGGGCAAATGCAGTATAATGTGGATAAATGCGAGGTTATCCACTTCGGTGGCAAAAACAGGAAGACAGATTATTATCTGAACGGCAATAGATTGGGAAAAGGGGAAGTGCAACGAGACCTGGGTGTCATTGTGCACCAGTCGCTGAAGGTAAGCATGCAGGTGCAGCAGGCGGTTAAGAAGGCAAATGGTATGTTGGCCTTCATAGCGAGAGGATTCGAGTACAGGAGCAAGGATGTCTTGCTGCAGTTGTACAGGGCCTTGGTGAGACCACACCTTGAGTATTGTGTGCAGTTTTGGTCGCCTTATCTGAGGAAGGATGTTCCTGCCATGGAGGGAGTGCAGCGAAGATTCACCAGACTGATACCTGGGATGGCAGGAATGACGTATGAAGAGAGATTGGGTCGATTGGGCTTGTATTCGCTAGAGTTTAGAAGAATGAGAAGGGATCTCATTGAAACTTATAAAATTCTAACAGGACTAGACAGACTAGAGGCAGGAAGGATGTTCCCGATGGCGGGAGTCCAGAACCAGGGGTCACAGTCTAAGGATAAGGGGTAAGCCATTTAGGACTGAGATGAGGAGGAATTTCTTCACCCAGAGAGTGGTGAACCTGTGGAATTCTCTACCACAGAAGGCAGTTGAGGCCAATTCATTAAATATATTCAAGAAGGAGTTAGATATATTTCTTAAGGCTAAAGGGATCAAGGGATATGGGGAGAAAGCAGGGACAGGGTACTGAATTTGGATGATCAGCCATGATCTCATTAAATGGCGGAACAGGCTCAAGGGGCCGAATGGCCTACTCCTGCTCCTATCTTCTATGTTTCTATGTTGGCTGAGGGATGAAATATTGACCAGGACATATAAACGACGCCAGCAGAATCATTACCGGATCAAACAAAAGAAAAGTTGAATTTGGCAGGGTGCTCCGAAACACAAGAGGCGCGCAGGTTAACTCCCCCACCTTTGTAGCACTCTGGTGGCCCCGGGGGGGGGCGCGGCGCGCGGCACAGTGACTGACGCGCGCGCCGGCCCTTTGTTGGCCAACTGTCAGAGTGCAGCACGTGGCGCCTTGTTTACATTGCGGCGCACGTGGCGGATGGAAGCTGACAGCTGGCCCGGCCCGGCCTGGCCAGGCACTGCCGCCACTGCGAGGCAAGGCAGCGCTACCCGGGGGCAGCTTCATCCGCGGCAATGATGTGCTGAGAGCGCGGGGTCTGCTGTCACTCAGCGAGTCGCTGCTCAGGTACTGAAGGGCGCCGAGTTGTAAGTAAGTCTGTCTCTCTCCCTCTCTCTGCTGATCTGCTTTATTTCCCCGTTTTACTTGTTTATTCCATTATAGCCGCGGTTTAACGTTGTGTGTGTGTGTGTGTGTTTTAACATGTTATTCGAAACAATTCCGAGTGCTGTAAGATTAACGGCAGCAACAGCAGGAAATGTTATAGAGTTTAGTACTCGAGGGGACCGGTGCCACTCATGCCCGCTCTGGATTCTTGTCCTAAATCATTACAAGGATCCCACGCTATTTGCACCAGTCATTTTCCACAAGGCACAAGCTGCGTCTGTGTGCTGATGAACTGTGTATGGGAGAGCACGGGTCATCAGAATATTAATATTCATAAATATATATATATATATAATGTATTAAAACATCAGAGTTTATTGCTATTTGATGACTCTGCTTGAACTGATAAATAGGGATGGGCATATAACTAATAATCCCAAATGATGCGAGTTGGGCCATTTCAGGCTCATTTGCCGTTGTTAACTCGACGCTGTTAACTTTGAGTTTGGAATAAATACGCCTTCCTTTTTGGAAACAGCTGTCATACTTGCATGTGCGGATAAAGTGACCTTTTGAATTATGCAACACTATTTTCGGCGTGTTTGTTTCATGTTTCCTTAGCTGTTGTGAATGGAACCTTGTGCAATATCTGCCATATGGAGTAATGGCAACAAAAATGTTTCTTAAAACAACTGAATAACTTTATTTTAAAAATTCCTGTCATGGGAGGAACATCCAGTGACTGGCAGTCTAGTAAGGGTCATAGGATTCGTAACTTTTTAAAAAGAAAGACTTAAATTTATCATGTCTTTCAAAAACATCCCATACAGTGACTTTTATGTAGAGATACACATCAGCAATTCTGTACACAGCAAGTCTGCACAAACACCAATTAATCTGTTTTGGTGGAGTTGATTGAAGCAGCAATGTTAGCCAGGAAAACTCAAGTTACTCTTCAAATAGTGGCATGGCATTTTAACATCCACCAGGAACAGGCAGACAGGGCCGCACTTAGATATCTCATCCAAACGACAGCACCTCTGACCATGCAGCACTGTAGTGAAGTGTGCTCAAATTCTTGAGTTTGACCTGAACCCACAACTTTCTGATATACAGATGAGGTTGCTCCCAACTGAACCAAACTGGCATTCAGTAGGTGGTCAGTCTCTTTTTAGCCCATATAAAAAAGAATTACAGTATTGTTTTCAAAATTATCTACTGATGGGATAAGAACTTGCACATTAAATGATGAGCAAAAATTAACATTTTAAAATAAAATTAAGTAAAGATAACGTTTAGATGCCTGTTGTCTTAGAATCATAACAACAACAAGTTGCATTTATATAGCACCTTTAACATAGTAAAACGTCCCAAGGTGCTTCACAGGAGCGTTATCAGACAAAGTTTAACACTGAGTCATAAAAGGAAATATTACGACAGTTGACCTAAAGCTTGGTCAAAGAGGTAGGTTTTAAGGAGTGTCTTAAAGGAGGAGAGAGAGGCAGAGAGGTTTAGGGAGGGCATTTCACAGCTTAGAGCCTAGGCAGCTGAAAGCACCGCCGCCAATGGTGGAGCGATTAAAATAGGGGATGCACAAAAGGCCAGAATTGGAGGAGCGCTGAGAATTCAGAGGGTAGTAGGGCTGGAGGAGGTTACAGAGATAAGGAGGGGTGAGGCAATGGAGGGATTTGAAAACAAGGGTGAGAATTTTTAAATTGAGGCATTGCTGGACCGGGAGCCAATGTAGGTCAGTGAGCACGGGGTGATGGGTGAACAAGGCTCGGTGCGAGTTAGGATATGGGTAGCAGAGTTTTGGATGAGCGCAAGTTTATGGAGGGTGGAAGATGGGAGGCTGGCCTGGAGAGCATTGGAATAGTCAAGTCTAGGCATGGATGAGGGTTTCAGCAGCAGATAATTTAAGGGAAAAACGGTAATTGATCCCTTCTGAAATTGTTTATCTTAGCTGTCGAACCTTTTTAGGACCTTAACAAGGAGCGTATGAGACCGGCATTAGTTTTCAGCTGACCTGTTGGGCCAATGGTGGCAAATTGGGCGGAATTGGCAGGGTAGCCCAGGAATAGCCCAGGAATAGCCCAGACACACCTCCAAAGCAGCCTTTTGACATGTGGTGGCACGCGTGGAAGAGCCGTCTGCTCCCTCCCTCCGGAATTTGACATGTTGGTTACACGGGATGGAATCCCAGATCTGCCTCAAATTGTACCTACCACGCGAGCAATTCGCTTGACTTCCACCCTCAGGCCTGTGGCAATTTTGGGGCTAAGTTTTGGTGATCTATCTAAAGTTGGAGCAGGAATGCTCCTCCAGGCCCTACAAGGAATGCTTAGGCTTCCCCTGCCCCGGGCTGCCTCTCCCCCTTCCTGAATGCGAGATCCCCACAAGACGCCCCTGGAACCTGATCCTGCCATCTATCTGTGTCAGTAGGCGGCATCTAGAATGCGCCATTTTCCACTGCTTCCTGCCGACTTCAGCTGTTGGGATTTAAGTGAAGACCGGGAGTTAAAATAGCCTGGGCCTTGTTTCTGCAGTAGCAGGTGAGATTTGCCTGCTGCTTTCCTTAAGAAAGTGAACCTTTAATTGAGAAAAATATTGACTAGAGTGACAGAGTAGTGATTAAGATGGAGACACAATTATGCGATCACTTCTCCAAGGAGAAGAGACAGAGAGCCAGACCCAGAACTAAGTTCATGTATGCAAATTCTGAGCCACTTACCAAGTTGCCCATTTACTGGGGCACTAATACAGAGCAGGAGGACAACACAACAGAACGGAATGGAATGACACATAACACAACACAACACATCAAATGTCACCCAGTCACATGAGATAAATTCACGAGGTGTGGAAAGATAGGATTACTAGGGAGTTGATGAGGTTCCAACTTAACAGAAATAGGAAGTTGGGAAGATTAAATAATGCAGTAGTGAATGCCCAATCCAAAAATATAGTGGGGAATTATTACTGCCCCACGATAGACTGGTGAGGGTTAGGCAGAGGTGTGGTTAAAAATGTTAAAACACGTAACGCGACCCCAACCCACCGCGTACGCACTTGCCGCCAACTTTACGGTGGCAGTTGCGTGCCGTGTCTGTGTCCCGCTCTCATGAGGCGGGACAGTTCATTATAATATTTAAATCAGGCTCTCACAGTGAAATTGGGAGACTGATTTAAATTGAACGCTGGCTGGCTGGGTTTCCCAGGGCCGAGGAAACATGCCAGCTAAATGGAGACAGGAACACCTGGATCAAGCAGTTAAGTGCATTTCCAGCACTGCTGGTGAGCCAAGAGGAGCAGGAATTCTCCCCCCGGCCCCTCAAGCAAATCTTCTGCAGCGATCGGCTGCCCAACCAACCCCCCAAACCTGTAATCCCAAGCCTTTTGCCTGCGATCGTTCCCTCTCTCTGATTGCTGGTCCGACGCCCGCCCCCTTATGCCTCACGATCTTTGCCGAACCACCCCACCCCAGCGCCCCCACCACATGGCCAGCAATCTTTGCCGATTGCCAGGGACCGCCCCCAGCGGTCCCCGGTTGCAGCCTTCTACCGCAGGCTTTCCCGCCTGCCAGCCTGTCAATCTGGCCGGCAGCCAGGCGGGAAACGGAATAAAAAATGATAATGAGGTCCTGTCATTAAATTTGGCAGGTCCTCCGCCTTTCTGGGTTCCCCCGCTCCCTCCCTGTTAAAATATCGGGGCTATATATTCTAAACTTGGTGAGCTACACTCAGGTTGATGTAACCTACAGATTATCTGTGTACCTTTGAACCTGTAAATATTAAAAATTTGAACCCTGCCAGAGCTAGTAATAATGGTACTTTATAGGTCATAAGCTTTATAAAATAAAGTGGGAGAAATGACAGATGTGTCTCACAGTAATGGAATATGGAGAACATCCTTTAAAGTCCACGGAGGTGGTTATGAGGGAGCTATAATAGTCCGAGGATGCAACTTGGAAAGAATGTAACTCAGATGCAATAAAAAAACAACTCTTCACTTCTCATAATAACTTGAAGGATAAGTCACAGTAGCAATGGGTAATCTTCGAAGAGCAAGATAATCTGTTGAATGGTGAGGGTTGAAAGAGGCATGTAGCAGAAGTGTGTGTGTGTAGTCAGAGCCCTGTTACAGTAACATTGCAGTTTCAGAAAGTTTAGGATAAATTTTGCAATTAGAACAGTGGAAAATGGAGAGTGCTGTGAATTGGCTGCACTGAATTCTGCATGTGATTCTCTGAACTGCTGTCTAGCGAGGCTGTGCCTCGCATAATTTACCTTTATATTCCAGTTCCTCTGATTCAGCCTGAGATTTCCAATACAAATATTACCAAGTATCTGCAACCTTTGAAAATTGAGGCAAATACTATCTTTTCCCCCAAATTTATGGAGCCGGAAATTGCTGGATTTCCACTCTGCCGCTGGAATTGTGGCAAGGTGGGACTTATGTCCCCTGACTGTTCAGGCAGTTAACCCTGTCCCAAATTGTAGGGATGGAGGCATTTCAATATATAAAGGCAAGGGAGTTTGGGAATTCCCCAAACATACCCCCAAACTGCTGCTGGGAATTGGGGGGGTGGGGGGTAGTCGGGCGGGCGGACAGAAGACGTGCTGCTCCCGATCAGGACTTCTGATGTTGGATCCAAGTTCTGCCCCAAATCCCAGCTATGGACAAAACTCCCAATTTTCAACCTTCCCTAACCCGGGATTGGAGTCCATTGTTTCCCCTCTTTCGTACTTCTCCATGTACCATTCACTATGTCAGTTACAGTACAGAACCAGTTGCTGGGATGCATATGAGTAGCTTAGTTTGACATACTCACAAAATTTTTCTCCTTGCCCTGATGGCTAACTAAGTTGTGGGAGTTGGAGTCACAGGCAATGTTCCCTATAAGCTGCGCGGCCATGCAGTGCTCCAGGGGTCTCGCGCACCCAGTGAACTGGCTTTTAAATTGAAAAAAACGCGCATGCTGTTGAAAAAATTGAAAAAAATACGGGGAACATTGGTCACAGGGACAAACCTGTATCCTTGCAATCTGAGGGATTGTGCATTAGTGCACCAATGCCACTGGGTCAGAATTTCTGGTTTGTTTAATTACAGATTAACAGTCCAAATTATAAACCATTTAGTGATACTTTCTCTTGCGTGAGCAGCCAACAAGTATATAACAGGGAGGAATGAGGATAAAATAGGAAAGAAGAGGGTTAATCAAAGTTGATGACGACACATTGAATTGTATTAGGGTGTATTCACAATAACTGGAGCAGTTCTGCAAAGCAGTTTCACTCCTCGCCAGCACTCCAGTTGTAGGTTGAAATTTTCAGAGCCCCTGCATCACTGGCGGGGCCTTGAACGCATTAGGCAACTCATTGGAAAATCGCGGGTGCTCATTCCGGTTTGGGTGGAAAATCGCAAGAGTGCACATGTGATTTTCCAATAAGCTGCCCACTGGGTATGAGCTGGTGGTGCAGTCTTGGAAAATTTCATCTTTAAGGTAAGCGCAGGCTGAGAATCCAGAGTCACGGAGGCAGTCGCCTCACTCACTTTACTTTGGAATCATTTCAGGTCTTAATATCCAATCTACCCATCACAAGTTTAACATTGGTGTGAAGCCGAAAAGGCTTCTCACTACTGCTGAACTTTTACTGTGAATGCACCATTAGCGAAAGACTCTTGTGCAAGGAGGGGTGAGGTAAGTTATAGTTGCTGGGACAGTCATTTCATGGTCTGGAAGTAATTGACTGCATCAGGCAATTTTCAAGTTTAAGGAGCATTTGTTAGTTTGAGTCAGCCACTAAATATTAAACCCGACTGAGGAAATCTGGGTTATGAAGAAAGGATAGAAATTATCCTCAGAATATAAATGTGCCAAAATAAAAGAGAAGCGAAAAATGGTGACATGCTTTAAAAGTATTTCTTCTTGTTAAGAAGTGACGTATCCAGTGGCCTGGCCTTGTAAGGGAGAGTACCGAAGAATAATGATCACTACAAATTTTCCAAGCTATTGTATTGTAGGAGAAACAAAACCTCAATCTTAATAGCCCAAGAATTAGAACTGATATCAGTTAACAGTATATTTTTCATGAATCACTACATATGATTGGGCATCCTCAGTCTTATTCTTTTTGTCTATTAGGCCCTGTATCTCTGTTTATATAAACTATAGAAGCTGTAATATATTGTGTTATATCAAATGTTTACCTCATGGTAACTATTAGTAGCTGTTTTAGTAAAAGTTATTTAATTACTTAATTTAACTATAATGTTTTACAACAATGTTAGAACACTAGAAGCTTCCGGAAGAAATTGGAGAATGTTGTGGAAATATAAATAAAATTAAGAAGACTTCATTATAACATTGAGTTCTATGACATCATGTGATGTGATGTAATGCTGTACCATGTGAGTGTAATCTTTCCTTAAATATCAGTGACTCAGATGAATGGACTGTATGATCAAGTGTATTAGATGTACTTTAATAGAGATTTTTATGTCCAGGAAGAATAGAAGTAGAGATTTACAGTGTGGCAGTCGATTCATGCTATTTTATGGACATTGTTATTTTGATGCACGTAGTTTAGCAAGTGGCTTATGCAATTGTGAGTGTAACGAAAGACAGTACATCTACATTTGTAAATCATTCAACAATATTGGGTTGGAAATTGTGCAGCATGTTGTCAAATTATTTTCAAGGAAAGGGATATGCCAGGCAGAGTTGAGAGTGATTATATTACTATACTCATAAATAAAATGCTGAATGGGAAGTTATACAATCGTTCCACTGAGATTTATTTGCTCGTTTTCCGTTAGTTGTATAACAGAACATGTTACGCATTTTCACTTGCCGTATTCTGTGTGCATATAAAGTCACTTTTATATTGATCTTCAGCAATTGGCTTCTGAAAATCTCATCTCCTGCAACTGGTGGCCAGTTAAAGGTCAAAATGACGGAACTCGCAAGATTGCTGGCTGGGAAGACCTGTTTTTCCCTTATATTACTGCCTATCAGAGGTCTAACTGGCTACTAATAGCGCTGTGCACGGCAGCAGTGCCATCTTCAAGGATTTTTACAACAGCTGCTGACGTCATGATGTGACATTATGATATGATTTATTGATGGCAATATGATGCAATTACATTGCACATGCACAGTGACCCATTTGCCACAGCCGCTCTTTGCACGTGCAATTCCTGGAACACGCTTTGCTGCAGATTCAGAGGAAGATCGGCGTCACTTTTAGGGCACTCTCCCAAGACCCAGCGTATAATATAAAAGAGCTTTCAGTTTTGACATTCCAAAAATGGTCTCACTACAATCAGTGTCTTGTTTAAAAGCCCTCAATAGCAATATTGTGCTCAGTGATTTCAAAATAATTTATATTCGTTGCTTTTCAGAACAATAAAACAACCAAATTGTTAAAAAGCTCTAGGCCAAGGATATTTGGTTTGATGAGAAGTGGCTTTAAATTTCTCATTGATACTCTTTTTTTACTGGAGTATCTCAGTGAACAACTAATTGTTTCTAATAAATTGTTAACTAAATTATGTGGAAGATGCGTCATAGCCAACTATGAAATGTCGTTTGGCTATAATTCGCAAGAGACAAAGTTGTGTATGAGTTCTGATCAGTCTTATGAGTGGAATACAAATTACATTTTACAGTTGGCATTTTTTCTATATACCATATAGTTACCACTATCTTTAATGTAATTAAACACAAATTTAATGTGGTAGTCACTATTGTTATAACAACATTTTAAGAGCACCTTTAACAAAAAAAAATTCCAAAGTGCTTCACAGGCATATGGAAATGGATGCCAAGCCAGGAAAGAAGCAATTTGAAGAGGAGATCAAAAACTTGGTTAAAGAATTGAGTTTTGGAGGCGGCTTCGAAAGGAGGAGAGGTGGAGATGTAAGAGGGTTTAGGAAGGGAATTCTGGATAGTGGGACATAGGTGGCTGGAGGCTGTGCCACCAATGGTGGGGCAAACGAAGACTGGAGTCAGATAAGGACTTTTTTAATAGCTATATTCTTTCTTGGGATGTTGGCATCGCTGACAAGGCCGTCGTTTGTTACTCGTCCCTAGTTGCCCTGAGAATGTGGTGGTGGATCTTTTTCTATGAAATACATGGAGCAGTGGAGGGACTGGTATAGGAATGGAGGCTGGCAGTGTTGTGGGCCTGGAAGTACGTGGTCTTCATGACGGGGATTTTGGGATCTGAAACTCAGCTCAGAGTCAAACAGGACGTTGAGGTTGTGAATAGTCTGGTTCATCCTGAGAGTCTGGCCAGGGAGGGGCATGGAATCTGTGGCAAGTACTTGTGAAAGTACTTAGTTGGTTGTGACGCACTTTGAGATGCCCTGAGGTTGTGAAAGGCGCTATATAAATGCAAGTCTTTCTTTCTTTGATCTACTTTAATCCCATTTCTCTGCTTTTTTCTGCCATTACAGTCTTTCTTTTTCAATATTTATCCAATTCAGTTTTAAATATGTCACAAACTCAATAGCCACTTGTGATAAAGCATTTTATGTTCCAATTTTCATTTGTTAATAAAAGTTCTAACTTTCCCCTTTGTTCTTCTTGTGATAATCATGAGTCTATGCCTCCTTGTTATTGGTTTGCCAACTAGTCTTTATTTACTCCCTCAAAACCTTTCATAATTTTAAAAGCCTTTACCAAATCTTCCCTAAATCTCTGGTCTGGTGAAAAGCCCCACTTTTTCAAGTGTTTCTTCATAACCATAACCTTTTCCACAGCTCTAATATGTTCCCTATAATGGAATGTCCAGGACTGCACACAATACTCACCTGAGGCCTCATTGATGTTCTTTACAAAAACCCGGAAAAAATGTTTTTTTAATTGGCAATAAAAACTGACTTTAAAGATCCTTATTATTAATTGTCTGGTTCCCACTACTCCATTAATTTATTGATTTTTTTGGAGTGCCCACAGTTCCATTAATTGATTAATTCACAGATACCCTGCAGTTGCATTAATTTATTTGCTGATGTGCCTGCTGCTTGATGAAATTATGACTAATGGGTACTGTAGCCTAGTGTTTGCAGTACTGGATTAGCTAGAAAGCTCATGGCCTCACACATCCCTCAGTTCTCCATTTCCATCAAGCCAGGAGATCAACTCTGGTTCAATGTGAAGTGTGGAAGGATGTGCCAGGAGTAGTACCAGACATACCAGCTGACTGAAGCTACAACACAGGGCTACCTGTATGCTAAACATCAAAAGCATCAGGTATAGGCAGAGCAGAGCAGTCCCATAACTGAAGTTCTTTGGCTCTAACACATCCAGTTGAGAATGGTGGTGGATAGCCAGGCAACCGATAGGAGGAGCAGCTTCCATAAATGTCATCATCCTCAATCATGGTGTTTTTAAAAAATTCATTCTCAGGGTATGGGCGTCGCCAGCAAGGCCTGCATTTATTGTCCATCCCTAGTTGCTCTTGAGAAGGTGGTGGTGAGCCTTCTTCTTGAACCACTGCCGTCCGTGTGGTGAAGGCACTCGCACAGTGCTGTTAGGGAGGGAGTTCCAGGATTTTGACTCGGCAGCAATGAAGGAACGGCGATATATGTCCAAGTCATGATGGTGTGTTACTTGGAGGGAAACTTGAAGATGTTGGTGTTCCCATGCACCTGCTGCTCTTGTCCTTCTAGTTGGTGGAGGTCGTGGGTTGGGAGGTGCTGTCAAATAAACCTTGGCAAGTTGCTGCAATGCATCCTGTGGATAGTACACACTGCAGCCATGGTGCATCGGTGGTGGAGGGATTCGATGTTTAGGTTGGTGGATGGGCTGCTGATCAAGTGGACTGCAGGACCCAGCAACAGTGAATTAATACATTCATAGAGTAGCGAGAAAACCAAGACATAAAATAAATAGAGCAGCAGGCACAGCAACAAATCAGTAAACTACTGGTACAGTGGGAACCAGTGAATTAATTAATGAAGGTAGCAGTAGGCATGACAAAAAGTGAAAGCAGCAAATCGATAAATTAATGGAGCAGTATCACATTAATTTTTCAACAATTAAGAAATTCACGAAGCAGCAGACACACCAACAAAATAATTGAGCAGCACCAAATTAATAAATTAATGGTGCACTGGGAACCAGTGAATTAAAGAATTAATGTCAGTGGAGAATAAAATCGTGAGGGGTGTAAAATGGGCGGCCAACCCGATCCCGCTGGGTGCGTTAAGTTAAAATTACCCATGAATGTCAGTAAGTTACCATGCATTATGTAGCTAATGTTACAATGACTTGATGTGTGAAGCCTTTCGAATATGTCAGTGTATTAATTTTACTTCCAATATGTGTTCTACTGAAGTATGGGTATGGATGAAATGCCATAAAAGAACTGTAAGGCTGTGTGAAGGCTTGGCATGGGTGAAGATTAAATGTAGAACAGGTTGGAAGGCAAACGAGGCATGCAATCTTCAGACATCTACCAGGTATATGGTACTGTTGGGTGATCTTACCTTGCCAGGTTCGTTAAAACGTGCTCTCTTTCCCCACATCTAAGCTCAGATCCTGTACATACTGTACACAGTGTTAAACCTGGCTACCACCTCCTGCCAGACATGGTGCACTACCATCTTGGGTGTAGGTTACTCTGGGGTAAATGGGCCAACTCTCCTCGCACTCACTTTATGTAGCATCACCTCCACTTGCTGTGCCACTCGCAAGAGACTCTTGCCTCCACGTTGCACGTGCTGCCCCTTGCTATTCACCTGCCACCTATTTCCCCTATGCAACCTTCAGAAAGGTTGACAAATATTTAAGCACTATTTTGAGCTCTTTTAAAGGCTCTAAGAATTTTTGACTCTGTGCGGCCACCAACCTTTCCATGGCTAATCCTTTAAAAAAATGCATTTGATATCCTGCCCATACATCAGTTGCGATCCCTGTGCTTGTACCAATGTATGCAGAGAGCGTGTTCAATTAATGAGCTGTCCTTTCAAACTCAGGCAAGGTCAGAACTCCTTACTCAGTGCAGTGTGGTCCCGTTGCAATGCGGTCCTGTCACAATCCTGGCTGGAGCACATAATTGGCCCCATAGTCACCATTTTTAGTGCAGGGTTGTCAAAACCATAAAATTTGAGAAAGTATTGCAATTAAATTACATTCTACCTTGTGATATAATAATAGCTTATTGACCAAGATGAGATTGAAGGTAGATTGCAGACAAAATGACAGAGTCCACATCTTTGCAGGGTGTGTAAAACTACGTTGTGATCAATAATGTTTTTCTAACACATCTCGGTCAATGTTTTATTCCAGTAAGTGACCTTTGATTGGGTTTTAATTTTCAGTTTTGTTGTTCAAAATGCTTTTATTTAGGAGCTTTTACTTTAGTCTTGGTTTTTTGGGAGAATGTCATCAAACCAATCCTTGTGTTGCTGTTGCACATTTATATGCTGTGCTGTGCCTCTGGGTATCCTGTAGTCTATTGGAGGCCAGTTCAGAAAACAGAGAGCCCTGATTTAAACTGGGCTCTAGTTTTCGGCAGGTGAGTTTCCATGTCAGTTCTAACACACCCGCTGCAGCAAAAGTGAGGCCTGAGGTATTTTAAACCCCAGGCCTCATCCAAATGCTGTTGTCCAAATTCCCATCCGTTCGAGGGGGAAAGCCATCAGGAAGCGGCGCAAATTCACGCAGCCAGGAGCAGGAAAGTCTGGGGGATCAGTTGCCGAGCATTCCTGCGAGGGTCCCCGAAATCAGGAGGGGGCGCTGTCACGGCTGGGGAGATCTCCGATTTTCCTGTGGGGCTTGGAGGAGCACTTCTGCTCTCCTGGCCCGACGAAAATTAAAAAAATTATTAAACTTACCTTTTGGGGCCTCTTCTGGCCCCGATATGGTTCCTCGCTGAGTAGGTCTGGCGAGAAACTCGCTGCCGCTTGCCGCTCATGTCTACTAGTAAAAATTGCAGTCGGGTCCCGATAACGTCATTAGGACCCAACGTACATATGCTAAAGAGGATTCCGCTGGCTTTGGGCGGGTGTCCTTGCCTCTTGCAGTGAAAATCCGGCAGGGCAGCTTCCGGTGGCTCCAGGGTGGGTAACTGACCTGGGAGATTTTAACTGTCCACCCGCATGTTTTCCATCGGGTGGGTAGGGTTAAAATCGCCTCACTGGTCTTACGTACATTTCCATTTTTCAAACTGGCCTCCGTTGTGTTACTAGGAGGTCAATGGCACAGCACAATATAGAATTTTTCAGCTTTAAAAACAATGAACTTTGTTTTTTTTTAATAAATCAGGTCATAGACCTCTCTTCTCTTCTCTTAGGCAGTCCCTCGGAACCGAGGATGACTTGCTTCCACACTAAAAATGAGTTCTCAGGTGACTGATAAGTCCAATGCGGGACCAACAGTCTCTGTCACAGGTGGGGCAGACGGTGGTTGAAGGGGCGGGCGGGTGGGGTGCTTGGGTTGACGTGCGCTCCTTCCGCTGTTTGCGCTTGGCTTCCGCTTGCTCCCGGCGAAGAGACTCGAGGTGTTCGGCGCCTTCCCGGATGCTTCTCCTCCACTTTTTGCGGTCTTGGGCCAGGGATTCCCAGGTGTCGGTGTGGATGTTGCACTTTTTCAAGGAGGCTTTGAGGGTGTCCTTGAAGCGCTTCCTCTGCCCACCTGGGGCTCTCTTGCCGTGTCGGAGCTCCGAGTAGAGCGCTTGTTTTGGGAGTCTCGTATCGGGCATGCGGACGATGTGGCCCGTCCATCGGAGCTGATCAAGCGTGGCCAGAGCTTCGATGCTGGGGATGTTGGCCTGAGCAAGAACACTGACGTTGGTGTGCCTATCCTGCCAGTGGATTTGCAGGATCTTGCGGAGGCAGCGTTGGTGGTACCTCTCCAGTGCTTTGAGGTGCCTGCTGTACATGGTCCATTTCTCTGAAGCATACAGGAGGGCGGGTATCACTACTGCTCTGTAGACCATGAGCTTAGTGCTGGGTTTGAGGTCCTGGTCTTCAAACACTCTCTTCCTCAGGTGACCGAAGGCTGCACTGGCACACTGAAGGCGGTGTTGGACTTCGTCATCGACATCTGCCCTTGTTGACAGTAGGCTCCCGAGGTATGGAAAGTGGTCCACGTTGTCCAAGGCCTCGTCGTGGATTTTGATAATCGGGGGGCAGTACTGTGTGGCGGGGGCAGGTTGGTAGAGGACCTTTGTCTTACGGATGTTTAGTGTAAGGCTCATGCTCTCGTACGCTTCGGTGAAGGTGTTGACGATGGTTTGGAGTTCGACCTCCGAGTGTGCGCAGACGCAAGCGTCGTCTGCATACTGTAATTCGATGACAGAGGATGGGGCAACCTTGGATCTGGACTGGAGGCGACGGAGGTTGAACAGTTTCCCGTTTGTTCTGTAGATTAGCTCCACTCCAGCGGGGAGCTTACTGAGGGTGAGATGGAGCATTGCAGCAAGGAAGATCAAGAAGAGCGTTGGTGCGATGACACAGCCTTGCTTGACCCCGGTCCGTACGTGAATTGGGTCTGTGGTGGATCCGTTGGTCAGGATCACGGCTTGCATGTCGTCGTGAAGCAGGCGGAGGATGGTGACAAACTTTTGAGGGCAGCCTTTAACATAGTAAAACGTCCCAAGGCGCTTCACTGGAGTTTTATAAGACAAAGAATTTGACAGCGAGCAACATAAGGAGAAATTAGGGCAGACGACCAAAAGCTTGGTCAAAGATGTAAGTTTTAAGGAGCGTCTTAAAGGAGGAAAGAGAGGTAGAGAGGCGGAGAGGTTTAGGCAGGGAATTCCAGAGCTTAGGGCCTAAGCAACAGCAGACACAGCCACCAATGGTTGAGCGATTATAATCAGGGATGCTCAAGAGGCAGAATTAGAGGAGCGCAGATATCTTGGGGGCTTGTGGAGCTGGAGGAGATTACAGAAATAGGGAGGGGTGAGGCCATGGAGGGATTTGAAAACAAGGATGAGATGTTTGAAATCGAGGCATTGCTTAACCGGGAGCCAATGTAGATCAGCGAGCACAGGGGTGATGGATGAATGGGACTTGGTGCAAGTTAGGACATGGGCAGCCGAGTTTTGGATGACCTCAAGTTTACGAAGGGTAGAACGTGGGATGCCGGCCAGGATTGCGTTGGAATAGTCAAGTCTAGAGGTAACATAGGCATGGATGAGGGTTTCAGCAGCGGATCAGCTGAGGCAAGGGCAGAGAAGGGTGATGTTATGGAGGTGGAAATAGGCGGTCTTAGTTATGCCGCGGATATGTGGTCGGAAGCTCATTTCAGGGTCAACTATGACACCAAGGTTGCGAACAGTGTGGTTCAGCCTCAGCCAGATGTTAGGGAGAGAGATGGAGTCAGTGGCTAGGGAACGGAGTTTGTGGCGGGGACTGAAAACAATGGCTTCGGTCTACTCAATATTTAATTGGAGAAAATTTTTGCTCATCCAGAACTGGATGTCGGACAAGCAGTCTGACAATTTAGAGACCGTGGAGGGGTCGAGAGAAGTGGTGGTGAAGTAGAGCTGGGTGTCGTCAGCGTACATGTGGAAACTAACGCTGTCTTTTCAGATGATGTCGTCAAGGGGCAGCATGTAGATGAGAAATAGGAGGGGGCCAAGGATTCATCCTTGAGGGACACCAGAGGTAACAATGTGGGAGCGGGAAGAGAAGCCATTGCAGGTGATTCTCTGGCTACGATTAGATAGATAAGAATGGAACCAGGCGAGTGCAGCCCCACCCAGCTGGATGACGGTGGAGAGGCGTTGGAGAAGGATGGAGTGGTCAACCGTGTCAAAGGCTGCAGACAAGTCAAAAAGGACGAGGAGGGATAGTTTACCTTTGTCACAGTCACAAAGGATGTCATTTGTGACTTTGATGAGAGGCGTTTCGGTACTGTGGCAGGGGCGAAAACCTGATTTGAGGGATTCAAACATGGAGTTGCAGGAAAGATGGGCACGGATTTGGGAGGCAACAACACGTTCAAGGACTTTGGAGAAGAAAGGGAGGTTGGTGGTAGTTTGTTAGGATGGAGGGGTCAAGGGTTGTTTTTTTGAGGAGAGGGGTGATGACGGCAGATTTGGGGGACAGTACCTGAGGAGAGAGAACTGTTAACAATGTCAGCTAACATGGAAGCAAGAAAAGGAAGTTGGGTGGCCAGCAGTTTGGTGGGAATAGGATCGAGGGAGCAGGAAATAGGTCTCATGGACAAGATGTGCGCGGAGTGGTCATGAGGGGAGATCGGAGAGAAACTGGAGAAAGATGTGAGTTCAGGGCTAGGGCAGGGGGGAACCTTAGAGGAAGTTTGGCCAGGTGGGCTAGGGGAAGGAAGGGAAGTGGCAGAGGCAGCTGAACCAATGATCGCGATCTTAGAGACGAAGAAGTCCATGAGCTCCTCACACTTGTTATCGGAGGTGAGTGTGGAGGAGACAGGGGAGAGGGCTTTAAGAAGACGGTTAGCAGTGGAGAATAGAAGCCGGGGTTTATCTTTGCATTCCAGAATGATTCTGGAATAGTGAGCAATTTTGGCAGACGAGAGCAGGACCCGATAATGCTTTATGTGGTCCAGCCAGATCTGGCGGTGAATGGCTAAACCAGTTGTCTGCCATATCCATTCAAGTCTGCGTCCCTTAGACTTAAGGGATCGAAGATGAGGGCCGTACCAGGGGGAACGGCCAGGGTGAGCGGGAGTAATTGTTTTAATAGGGATTAGGGCATCAAAGGTGGTGGTGAGGGTGTGGTTGAGCGGATCAGTAGCTGCAGAAATGTCGTAGTGAATGGAGGACCAAAGGCTGGACAGTTGGGATTTCGTAAGTGCAGTTGTAAGAGAGTTGGGAGAGAGATTTTTTCCAGGGATGGACACAGAAGGAAGTAAGGTTGGGAGAGGGGTGGAAGGGGGATGTGAGTGGAGAGCGATATGAGGTAGTGGTCAGAGATGGCCTTATCTGCGATTGGTATGATGGGAGTAGCGAGGCCACGAGAGATGGCAAGGTTGAGGGGGTGGCTGTGAATATGGGTTGGGGAGTTTACATGGAGGGAGAGATTAAGGGAGGATAGGAGGCTAGTGAACTCAGAGGAGAGAGAGCATGATGAATTGAGATGAAGGTTGAAATCACCGAGGATGAGAAGTCGCTCGGTGCAGAGGCTGAGGGAGGAAAGCAGTGAAGATATTTCAGTAATAACATTTTTATGGTACTTGGGTGGGCGGTAGAGAACGAGAATTTTAAATGAGAGGTGAGAGGGTGGAATAAGGTGAGATGCTCAAAGGAGGAGAAAGTGCCGGAGTAGTAGGGGGACAGACCAAGGTGTGATTTGGTGATGAGAGCCACACCGGCGCAAGTGGTGGAAGGTATAGCCAGGCGGGGAGGCTTCATTTAAGGGTAAGGTGTCATCACCCCTCAGCCAAGTTTCTGTCAGGGCCATGATGTCGATGCAATCATCCACGATTAGCTCATGGATGGCAAGGGCCTTGTTCACAAGTGAACGGACATTCTGGAGGGATTCACGAAGAGGGTCAGTGATGTCTGACCCACTGCCAGCGTCCACAGGGTCAGCGCTGGGAGGGGTGAGTTGGACAGGGAGGAGATTGGCAAGGTTTGCCCCCAGTGGCCGCGCTGGGCGGGAAGGTCAGCGAGAGAGTAGGATGGGACAGTTGGGGTTGCTACTCGTAAGGAGGCAGCGACGAGTGCCTCGATGGGCCCTTCGTGGGATGCCAAGAGAGGCACAGGGGGAAGCTGTGGGCTTATCTAAGAGGGAGTCAAGCCTGGGATGGCGGCAGGAGAGTAGGAAGGTCGAAGAGTAATGAAGGATTGGGGTAGGAATTTGGGAGGGCAGAGTATCAGAGAGGAGAGATGAAAGGAGGCATGACGACAGGAGAGAGTGGTCAGGGAGTGATAGAGAGAAAAGGAAAAGGGGGAGAAAAAGTGGATAAAGAAATGAACGCCTCGGGTCCGGAGCTGCAGCCAAAGTGCACACACGAATGGACACAGGGAAAAGCTCAGGTTACATCGGCCTGGTTATGTAGTAATTAATGGGATACATATTTCCTGGTAGCAGCGAATAGGTTGGAGACAATAGTAGGGCGACCAGGGTCAAAGTCAGAGGTCCCATGGAGGGACAAAGCTGACATAAGTAGGATGGAGCCGGCACGGAGCATCAATGAACCGTTGTCCAAAGCAGGCGAGTGAAGTCCAGAAGCTATTTGAAGGGGTAGAGAGTTCGAGGATGGTGGTTGTTGCCGTAGGAATGAGAGTCAGTAGCGGTGAAGAAAGATGATGGCGAAATTGACGCAAGTTGGAGGTCACCGTAGATCAAAGCGGCGGAGAAAAAGTAAAACCACAAGCCAGCGACCAGCAAAGCTGAAAACCAGTAGAACAAGTCACCGGACAGCAAGTGAAACAGCAGCTGCTAGCCAGAAGCCAACAAAGCTGAAAAAATCAGTAGAACCAGTTCAGCAGAGACACAGCCACAGTTTAAAAGTTATTTAAAAAAAAATTTTTAGCAGCAGAGATAGAGACACAGCAGGTAGGTCTTACAGTATAATCCAGTGTAGTCCAGTGCAAAAGCGTAGTGGTATAATCCAGTGTAGTTCAAAGTAGCTTTAAACTTGTAGTTTGGGCTAAAATGCCTTCACTATCAGAGCCAGGGTATCTTAAGCAATGGAAGAAAGGAGATTGGGGGAAGAAAGGGCAAAGGATGGTAATGGATGACCAAGGTTACAGTTGAAGAGAAGAGCTGCTCAGTAAGGTGCTGCCTGACCAGGAGCCATTTTGGAAATTTATATCAATTTGATTGACTCCTCAGAGGAGCTCAATCCCTCTGAGGGTGCACCGTCACAGGACTTATGCAGACCATGCATCAGCTCAGATACTCACACTTTGGTGGGACCAGTTACAGAGATAGTTGGGTTTTCACCTGGTGACTCGCACTTCACAAGTGAGCAAGAACAGATGGTGGAGTCAGGGACAGCAGTGGAGAGTCCAGGTCGGAGGGCGCAGCCCTCTCCAGGCTCTGCTCAGCTGGACGCAGATGCTGTATCCCGGGGGCCGTCGATGAAGAGGATAATCATTGAGCAGCAGCAGAGATTGTGCAGTGTACTGACAGGCGTTCTACGCACACTGTCCACGATTGCAGGGAGATTGGAGGAGTCCGTCTCAAGCATGAGTGGGATGCTGTTGCAGGTAATTGCAATGATGTCTTCTTCCATGGACAGAATGGCTAACTGCATGGAGCATCAAACGCGGCAATTGAACGAGTGCATGCAGGCCTTCAACAAGGGCTTGTAGACTCTGGATGACAGCTTAAATAGGATGAACGATAACCTAGCCTTGGCCTTGCAGCGCCCCATTGATCTGCAGCAAAGTGCTCTCCAGCACAGTGGTAATCGGGAAGTGTGGCTGGGCCATGAGAGGGATGATGGCGAAAGGGGTCGTGGAAGTGAGGACTCTGCTCAAAGCGCTTCCATTTCTCATCTGTCGCCTCACCCGCCCCCCACCCCTCCAGTCAGTACCCGTGTCGCAATGGCTGAGTCTGGCCCTGCACAGGTGCAGGTGGAGCAGTCTTTGGCGGGGCCCTCACGGGCTCCAAAACCTCCAAAATCACAGGACCTTGGCCAAGAGAAGCCTGCCTCTACGTCTACTCAAGCCACAGGGGTTGCACCACATAGAAGCACTAGGAAAAGGAAGAGTAAAGATTTGTAGTTGTACAAGGGTATGCACATGGGTGTCTTACACATTTTGTATTGTTAAGTGTCGTTTCTTCTTCCTTCTTGCCTCCTGAGCCACTGGTTTTCAGACATGTCGAGGAAGCTTATCCTCTGCCTGTAGATCCTGTGTGCCAGGTATGGGCTCCTGCGAGCTACACCTCTCTACTGCTCCCCTCTCTCCTGTGGAGCTACAGGTCTGTGACCAGGAGGCTGCTGCTGCCGCTGTTGCTGGTGCTGTTGCTGGTCATCTTGGTCCTCATCTGAGGTCCAATCTGAGGCAGCATAAGCAGCACCCATCCTGATCTGATAGATCAGAGCTCCAAAGTGCAGATCAGACCTCCAAAGCTCCAAAGTGTAGATGACACCTCCAAAGTGTGTAAAGTAACCTCTCAGCACAAGTACTGTGAGCAAACCCTTTCCCACAAGCAGGTAAGAAAGCAGCTGTGAGTACTGAGTATTTATTGGCATTTTTCCCTGAGATTGCTTCAGCCCCCTCAATTGCCACTGTGTACTCACCTTGCTTTCACTGGTCAGTTCCAGGAAGCCTGGGAAACCCGTGGACCAAAAGTTAAACTGAAAAATTGATGTCAATATCGCTATAATTGAGCGATTAACATATGCTACGTGGCAACTTGCCTCTGCCAAGGGTGTTGCTTGCACGCAGCCTAACGTGCTGCAGTGAAACCCGGAAGTTGGCGGGTTGGAGCCGGCTTCCCGACGCGCTGTCAATTTCTCCGGTTTTAACCACCCACCCGCTCCCAAACCCACACGCTCCTGCACATTAAAGTTAAGCCCAATATCTTTGCATTTATCTCCACATTTCTGCACAGCCTTGCACCTACCTACCTTTGCAACCCCCTCAAGCCCTGTGTCTCTGCCTGCTACTGCTAGTCTTTTAACCCTGGTCCACTACGCATTCTAGCCTCCCTCCGCTCTACCATCAGTGACAGAGATGTCAGCCATCCGACTCCCACTCTCTGAAACTCCCTTTCCACATCACTCCCCACCTTTAAAAACCTCCTTACAACTTATGTCTTCAACAGTGCCTTCAGCCACCTTCCCTAGTCCCCCTCCTGCTCCTGCACAGGTAGGACCTGCCCTCCAACTGTGAAATGCCTTTTATACCTTTTCCTATGTTCAATATGCCATATTGCTGAGAGAATATAGGATATGTTATACTAAATTCTTGCCGCTAACGAACAGTAAAAAGAATAAAGTTAATGGAACTGTTGTTTATATTGTTATGTTTTATGCAGTGTATTTATAGGTTTTTCTGTTACCAGGTTCACATAGAAAGATGTTGAAGTTTGAAAGTCGATTGGTCCAGGTTCAACAAGCATGTGGCCCTTCCGAATTTTCTGAAAATGAAGAAGAAATTTTTGAACTGCAAGCTTTTCAGAAATTTCTTTTAAAGCTAAGGTAAAGTGCATTGTTAGTAACATTAATAATTAGTTACATTCTTTTTTAATCTCCAATATTAGCCCAATATTGGTCCAGAATAATGAAGTGTGATTACTTTGTGAATAGGTTTAAAGCAGCTGTTCGACCAAGTTTTAATTGTTAATAGTACAGTTGTTTACAGAAAGTGCACTGTTTTTCAGCTTAAATATCAAAGTAACAAAAAAAAAGAACCAAGTCATTGTGGGGTGGAGGCAAGAGAGGGGCGGTTAAACTGTGCTGTCCTTCTTTCCCCACCTTCCTTGTCAACAGTAGTAAGATATTGGGCCAGAATTTTCTGGCAAAATAACGGTGAGTTTAATGCGTTTGCAATTATTAATGTGTAAATTGTCCTTATTTCTATGAAAGATGTTGTCCAGAGTCATAAAAAAACTTAATAGCACATTTGCCCCTAACCTTGATGTCAGAAGAATACAGATAATTGGACTGACTATTCTATATGGTATAAGGGAAAGGAGAGATCTAAGACAAAGAACAACTGCAGACACAAAATATAATTGCAACAAGACTAAGAGCATTTCCTGAGCACCCCTAAGATATGCTAACTTTCTTGAAATTGAAGGTGACCATGTGGTGGTTTCTACACTAAATGATTACTTCCACTAAATATTCATTAGTGAAGATGTGAACAGCATGCCTTCCTTAATTAGTGATAATCCAAGTAGAATTAATGACAGAAATTAGATTGAAGCTATAGGCTGGCAAAAAAAAAATAGAAATGGATAGTATTTATCCCAAAGTACTAAGGGAGATAAGGGGTGAGTTTTGTGAGCCAATGACATTAATTATGAGGAAGTTGCTGAATAATAGGCTAATGTGGTAACTGTTTATCAGACCTAAGCAATTTCAGAAATTAGTGCCTTCAGTACTAGTTTAAAGAATAGACTTAGAATCATAGAATTGGTGCAGCAAAGAAGGAGGCCATTCGGCCCGTCGAGCCCGTGCTGGCTCTCTGCAAGAGCACTTCAGCTAGTCCCACTCCCCCGCCCTTTCCCCGTAGCCCTGCAAATTTTTTCCTTCACGTACTTTTCCAATTCCCTTTATAAAGCCACGATTGAATCTGCCTCCACCACCCTTTCAGGCAGTGCACTCCAGATCATAACCACTCGCTGCGTAAAAAAGTTTTTCCTCATGTTGCCTTTGATTAGCAGAAGTAAACATAACTACCTGTATGATAATAATTTAGTAAACAGCAGCTGATACAGGTTCAGAAGGGGGAAGATTCCACCTGGCCAACCTCCTTCATTTTTTTGAGTAAGGACCGTGGAAGCCCTCAGGTGATTTGAGAAAAGGCGTTTGATAAACTTCTGCATGAAAGGCTATTAGTTGAGCTTAAATTGGTGGGAATTTAGGGTAAAGCTCAGGAATGGATCAGAAGGATGAGAAGCAGTAGGTATTTGTATTATTATGTCGAAGTGTGGAAGGGATTGATATTGGGAGCCCTGCTGTTTCTAATTTATGTTAATGATATAGATTCAGAAGCTTAATGCAAACGTCATATTTACAGATGATAAAACTAATAGGAGCAGTTGAATCTGAGTAGGCATCTTGTAAACTACAAAATAAATTATACAAAATGTGTAAGTGGTCAGAACATGGCAGATGAAATTTAATATGGAGAAGTGCAAAATACTTCATATAGGAAAAATTGGACAATATAAGTGCTTCATGAATGGTGTCAAAATAGATAAGAATGATATTGAAAAAGATCTAGGCGTTTTAGTGGACTCAACATATCCTATCACTGAAGAGTATCTAGCAACAAAGCAAATGGAACGCTGAACTATATAGCCAAAATGTAAGAGTTTACACTTCTCTGTATTAAATTTCATCTGCCATTTTACTTTTGTTTTGTACACGCTAAAGCTGTGTAGAAATAATGCAAGCTCATTACAAGTGCTCAATGCTGCTTAGACAGTTAACTGAACAACTCCTACTAGTTTTAGTTGGAGTTACTACATCCAGTTATTCCAATTGCAAGCCGGGATAACATACAAAATTCAAAATCAGAATGAATTTCCATTTTAGATTTTTAAATGATATTCTAATACTTGAACAAAAAAAGTATTCTAACTTTTAAAATCAGTATTATTTCTGGCATTGAATAATGTTCAGTTGTTATTTCCCTTGCCTGTTTTCCTTTGGAGTTATCCCCGGTGTCCTGGCCAATATTTATTCCTCAATCAACATCGCTAAAACAGATTACCTGATCATTATCACATTGCTGTTTGTGGGAGTTTGCTGTGTGCAAATTGGCTGCCGCGTTTCCTACATTACAACAGTGACAACACTTCAAAATACTTAATTGGCTGTAAAGCACTTTGGGACATCCGGTGGTCGTGAAAGGCGCTATATAAATGCAAGTCTTTCTTTTTTCTTGCTTTGGATCTCCCCATATTATGCACCATTGAATTTGCCTCCACCACCCTTTTGTCAATTGAGCAGATGCAGTATCTACTCCTGGGTCTCTGAGGGGTGTGTGAAGGAATAATTAGTTGCCTCCTTATCTGTAAAGAAATGTATGGCATCCACTCAGGGCTTTCCATGTGGCATGTCCAGGATCGAAAATGTATTCTGCGGTGATACCCAGTACAACCCTGTGTCCTACTGCTCCATGCAGTTACTATTCAATGTGATGTGCTCTACACTGCCTGTATTGTGATTATTAATAATAGTTAAGAACATAAGAAAATAGAAAGCACCCCATTCGGCTCACTCTTGTCACCTAGGTCCTGTTTCATGACTCAATCCAACCAATTGTTTTATCCCTTGTGCATTTGCTAAATCAGGAATTGATCGAGATCCCTTCTGAATACTTCAATTGAGCCAGCATCTACTGCATTCTATTCCACAAGTCAATAACTCCAACAGTGAAGACGTAATTCCTTAAGTTAAGCTTAGAGAAATGAATGGAAATACATTTTCACCAAACTGTTACTTTATATATTTTCTTAAAGATTGCTGGGTGGATTGGCAAAAGAAGCAATTTTCTGTAATCTGCGAGTCCCAGACCAGTTTCAGAAATCGAAAGAGGAGATCAATGTTGTTGTTCTCACAGGTACATATCTTGTTTTCAAACTGTAAGACAAATATTTTTGTTGATGCCTCTAAAGGACTCACTACTATAATGTTTAGCTTGTGTGTGCATGCAAGCAGTAAGAGATGCTATCAGTTGTAACAGCTCACCGATGTAAATTGAAATTAAGTCATATGACGACTGGAAAAATAACTATTAAATGTTAGATTATTTTAACATCAGGAACATCATTATTATTGAATTAGACAGTTCTCATGCTGTGAGTGAAGTTTAAGCATGCATATAGTGCTTCGGGACAGTGCAAGAATAAATTGTAGGTATTGGCTCCACTTAAAGTTTATAAAGTTACAGAAGTATCAGAGACCTCAGGCATGCTTATTGTTTATTTTTCTTCTAATACAATGTTACTGCCATTGTGTTCAGAACACACTTTTTAGCCGGATGCTTTAAAAACTGCTGGTGTGTTACAAGTATTTTGGAAAAGGTGTTTAAGCACTTCTACTTCCCTTTAAAGATATCGGGGTAGAATTTCCACGGTGGTTCTTTCGATTGTCCTCAGTAGCTTTGGAAACCCCGGAGAAATGGCATAAATGCCATATTGTGGATGATCAGGAGAACCTCTGTGGAAATGATTGGTGATTGTCAATAACAGAGGAGAGGGGTGATATCCAATGGCAACTAATAAATTTGAAATTAACTAATTGAAAGGAAACATGAAAGATCTCTGAGTGGTACACTGTGTTGAAGACTTTACTTTCACCTGTGGGACCAAGGTTTGAATAAGTTAGGCAGTCGTAATCCAGTTACTAGTGATTGTCAGCTCTTATGGTCTGTTTGGGTAAAATTGTTGATTTAGTGCTAATTTCTCACAAATTAGAAGCACAAAGAAGATGATCAAAGGGAATAGTAATAAATGGAAATGGGGAGAGAGTAAAAGAAAGTAATTATAAATGTAACATTTTAACCTTAGGTCAACATGTTTCCACTGCACAAAAGACCAATAAACCTTATATATTTTAAATGCAAGAGATCAAATTCATGTACATAAATGTAAATACACAGAAGAATTAACAATGAAGCTTGAAGCACATTCTCTTCAAACTATACTGAACTAAATCTTTACAATAGTCTTTGGATATATTTACCTCTAATTTGAGACAGTAGCTTCATGTACTACTGCCCTGTGAGGCATGACCGAAACCGTTTTACTGTAGATTTATCCTGCTGACCTTCAGTTCGATTTCCTGGTATATGCTTCCTTTGGGCAAATCTCCATGCTATGAGCGCCAGTGTTCTGTTATGTACTTGGGACGAGAAAAGGATATCAGGCTCATACATGCTTGCCTCACTCTTTGCTGGACTCATCCCCAAGTACTGACCCATCCTCACTACACCTCTTGGGCGAAGAAAATAACAAAGATTTTTAGCCAATTCATAGGCAATTGGGCAAGGCCGAGGAGGCCCCCAACCCGTTAGTTATTACCCGTAATCTTACCTTCCTTCTGCCTTGAATGTTTAGTTTTTCAGAAATGTATCTATTGCCTTTTTGAGGGATTGCAAGGTATCAGTCCTCACTACCACCTCCACAATCCCGTTCCATAGGTCGATCACCCTTTTGAGAAAATTAAAGCTTCCACACATCCAACTTCACTCTCTGCTTCCTTACTTTAAATGTGTGGCCGCTAGTTCAAACTGGTCCCATCACCTCAAACAATCTATTCATCTATCATATACCTTAATAATTTCAAATATCTGAATCAGACCCTCCTTTATCTCTGTGCCTCTCCAGCGAATCTAAACCCAAGGCATGAAGTCTAACTTCATAGCTCAAGGCCGAATCTATATTCAGCTTATTTACCACATCATTCTATCACTGATATTATGAAAAGTATTGTCTGGCTGCTGATTCGTCTCAACTCCCCTTGTTCTGTGTTTTATATTTTTGAATTATCTGTTAGAAGCAGACTTAAACAGATGTTTTCAGGGTGAGATTGGTCTTTGCCAGTAGTGCAAAACAGGGGATAGTGAATCGACAGCCTGTTTAGAACCCGACCCAATTTTCTTCTCTATTGATATCAAGAGAAAAGAAAATCGAGTGCAGTGTGAAACAGGCTGCCGATTTGCAATCGCCCATTTCGCGCTACTGGTGAAAACCAATTTCACCCCTTTGTGTGGTATCGCCTGCTACGTGATATCATTGGAACAGATCTTCATGATGTCATTGATATGGATAGAGGGATAGATGTAAGAATCGTAGCGGCTGATAATATAATGGCAGTGTTTCCGGCCTACAGCGTACCCAAGATGTTCACCATGCCCCAAATGCAAGGGGCCAGCACAGAGGGGGCCGGAAGCCAATGCATAACTTGTACACTAGGCTCATTAGTTACCCGACTTTAATTTAAAATGGGAATGGGCGTTGAAGGAGAGGCTGCCTTTAAACATTATGGGGGGAATTTTGCGGGGGGGTCAGCGGGCGCGATCGGTGGCAGGTCGGGTGGGAAAAAAAATTTTGACAGCGGGTCGGGACCTCGCTGTTAACCCGCCACCACATGCCTTTCCCAAATGTCTGGTCTGTCATCACTGAGCAGACCCGACATGCAGCGGCGGGGGAGGCAATTCAGGTCATTATGACCTTGTTAAGAGAGGATTAAGAACTATTTTCAGCTCACCTTCAGAGTTTACCAGGTCATCCACGGGGTCTATGCTGCTCGGGGATCATGTCAGGTAAGCAGGGCGGGAGTTGAATGGCCATGGAATCAGCTCATTACTTGACAGCTGCATATGTGCTATAAAAGCTCCCAACTCACAGCTGTTTACTTTCCAAGGTTAGAAGCTGTTGCTTACTGCATTTGGAAGACAGATTGAGCTTTATGCAGGTTGCAAGTGTTTGGAGCAAACTCTATATCCAGTGTCACCTCATTGGAACAACCACTCTCACCATTGACAGATCACTTCTGTCATCTCAAGTTCACCTGCCATCTATTACATCAGAATGGGTACGGTTTATACTGTCTCGCCTTGATCCTCAGAATCCCACCATGATCAGCCCCAACAACAGCAGCACCAGGCACACCAGCAGCACCAACAACAACACCAACCTTCTCCGCAATCAACTGATGCTGCATAGGGCATTAGCACCCGACCACATTGCTGCCCGGGAGGCCAGGGATGGCCTCACCATGGCCAGATTTACTTCACTTGACGTTGTACACCCTAGCTGCCACATGATGCGCCAGGTTGGCACCACCCCACACCAACACCATAAAGCATCCCTACAATGCCCAAGCCATTCCTTTCACACTCGTCACCATTGCGGGGGGTACCGTTATGTCTCACCATTCACTGCAAGTCACTAAGCCACTTCCAAAGGTTCACACAAATCTGTCCAAGAACGCAACGTGTTGAAAATAAAGATTTCAATGTTTGACAGCACATTAACAGAAACTTCACATGAACATTAGCTAAAACACACAAGTGCCTACCCTTGTGTGTTGTTAGTTGGTATGATTGGACTAAGATGAGGGTGAGTGTGAGGGGTAGCTAGTGAGATGGGGAAGTGATAATGTAGATAGAGAGGGATGGGTGGAGGTGCAAGGTAAGTTGGTGTGAGTAAGGATGTGCAGGAGTAGGGTAGGGAAGGCAGAGTGATGTGGATGTGATGAGTGACACAGCAGGATGAGGTTGAGTGTGGCTTTGCAGTAACTTTTCGTGATCTACTGTGATCATTGAAAGGGTTGGCCAACCTGCAGCCTGGTCCTCCTGATGACATCCCTGCTTGTGCGTTGATCTCCTGGGCAGGTCTCCTCCGCCCATTGGAAGGGAAGAGAACCTCCCTGCGTGCTGTGACTCCCTCCATAAGCATATGGAAGGAGTCATGGGAGAGCCTGGGTGCAGCCCTGCACCTTTGTGCAGTGCTTGTCAGTGTTTGCAGCACCTCAATGTTGTAGAACACTGACAGCACAATGTCAAAATTAATTTGCGCTTGGTCTCTTTAAGGAAACCGGCTGATGACGCATCATTGAATGATTTCATCAGACCAGCTTCCTTCAATGGCCGGCAAATGCGCTGGGCGGACTTAACAAGCCCAATCAGGGGGAAATAATTTTGGACAGCGGGCTGGAGCCAGCAGTGAGGCCGGAACCCGCCACCGACGTCGCCCTCCATCGACGCACCGAGGTTGGTAAAATCCAGCCCTATGTATCTCTGCTCCATGCCTGGTGTACCTATGCCTCTGCCCTGTGCCCAATGCCCCTCTCCACCCCATGATGGGAAACTGCTAGGTGCATAACAGGCAGAGTTCTTCATTGGTTGCTGACTTCCAATAATGTGGCCCTGGCACACCCGGTGCATCATGACAGATGCGCCCAGAGTGTTAGTAAATGATGTAATGAGACGGCCTTGAGTTATTGCGTGAGGTCAACTCTTTCATGCGCAGGCGCTTGGAACTCCTTAACAACGCTGGCATCGGCGGCACTGCATGGCAGCCAAATTATTGGCCCCTTGCTGTCACTGCATTGAACTTCATAATATCACTGAAGGAAAGATTCTGCGCAAAATATGTACCTTTGAGCTACCCTGCCTGGAAGAATTAATAGCAACAAAGAATGATTGGCTGTGTACCAGTAACTGTGCAGGCACTTTACTGAGGAACATCAGAATTATAGGTAGAAATTTAGATGAGTGTACTGTCCTTTTAATTATGTTCTTGCATTATAATTATTTAAGTGGTTTTGGGGGAGGGTGAACTAGAGAAATAATTTCACTTCTTCACCAGGATTGAACCTGACCTTGTTCCATGGAATGGAACTGGTGCAACTCTGGATTTGATTGGTTGCCTTGATACATTTGATAATGAATCTAACATTGGTTGATCTCATAGTTATTTTGAGGGGTTAGACTGAGACAAATAAAAAAAAGTATCTCGATTCATCAGAGTTTGAGTAAAATGAATTATATTTTTCTATTGATTGAACTATTTGTCTCTGATTTGGTTCATCTCTTTGCTACACTTGATGTTTATTGCTGTAAAGCATTACAGTTCAGTGTATGCCCCAATATTCAGTCTGCTTGTAACCAAATTTGTTGACATGGCTGATTATATTTTAGGACAAGGAGTATTCTGTTTGGATCTGAGGAATTGGAAGGGCAGAGTATCCTCCCAGGACAACTGCTGGCTGCTTCAGGTACCAGACACTACAGAATTGATCAAAAACACCTCAATCAAACAATTTGCTGATCCAGTTCAGAAAATTAAGGTAAGGTTTAAGTAGTATCAGCACATAAAAGCTGCCATATGTGTATAATGTCATATTTTGTTTTGCCCTTACATCAAACACTATTAAGCCATTTTTATACTGTCCCTGATGCCAGTGCCTGTTGTGCATCACCAAAGGTAAACCTACCAGATTTGTTAAGGCCAGCTGCAATGATGACCTGGGTACTGAAATTCTGTGGTCAGAGCGGATGGATCGCTTAGCAGAGGAGCCCGAAATTGGGTTAGAACCCAGATCCTCCAGGTTTCTGCCTGCGCAAAAAGCACTGTAAATTCCAGTGTGTGGTGGGAGAAGGGTATGGGGGGGGGGGGGGGGGGTTGGGCTGGCGGGGCAATGGAAGAGAAAGGTGGGAGGCGGAGAGGTTTAGGGAGGGCGATCCAGAGAATAGGGTTGAAGTGACTGAAGTCTCTACATGCGGTGGTGGGACAAAAGAAGGGAGGATGATCAAAAGGCTGGATTCAGAAGAATAGAGTGCTCAAGAGGAATTATAAGGCTAGAGGAGCTTTCAGAGATAGAATGGGGCAAGGCCGTGGAGAGATTTATAGACGGGGACAAAGATTTTACTTTTAGTACCTTGGAGGATGATGGTGATAGACATGTGGGACATGAGTGGTAGAGTTACCAGAATCATCCACATGGATAAGTTTTCTAAAAGGTCACATTAAAATTACAATGTTTGAAAAAACTTGACCCATGATGAAAACATAATAGACAACATTGTCTACAATTCCATTTTTGCACCTTTGTGCCTATTTGCGAGCTGTAGTTCTTCTTTCTAACTCTTTCTAGGTTTTCTGGATTACAGTGTCAGGTTGGCTCAGTGGTAGCCCTTTTGCCTCTGAGTCAGAAAATTGTGGGGTCAAAGCCCCTCTCCAAGACTTGAGCACATTCAGTGCAGTATTAGGGAGTGCTATCCTTCAGATAAGACATTAAACTGAGGTCATGTCTGCCTGTTCAGGGAGTTCTGCTGTCTTAGGTAACATTCATCCCTCAGCCAACACCACCAAACTAATTCAAAAGCAAAATATTGCGGATGCTGGAAATCTGAAATAAAAACAGAAAACGCTGGAAATACTCAGCAGGTCAGGCAGCATCTGTAGAGAGAGAAACAGAGTTAACGTTTCAGGTCGATGACCCTTCGTCAGCACCTGACGAAGGGTCATCGACCTGAAACGTTAACTCTGTTTCCACGAAACTAATTAACTGGCCATTCATCTCATTGCTGTGTACGGGATCTTGGTGTGCGCAAATTGGATGTCACATTTGCAGTGATTACACTTCAAAAAACAGTAACTGTACTTCAAAAGTAATCCATTGATGCCCTGAGGATGTGAAAAGTGCTATATAAATGCAATTTTTTTTCTTTCTTATCAATCATTGACAAGCTCAGCAATCCACACCATAGCACCAACCTTGAATTATGGGCTGCCCTCGGATCCTGAAAAGATCATCCTACTTTTCATGGAGTCCATCAAGAAAAGCATTCGGGCCATTGGTCAGAAAATGGTTTAAAAGCAGTGTGAGGAGCCTTTGCTTGAGCATTCTAATTTCCTCACTGTAAAATTATATTTAATGGCCATTTAGAAGTACTGAGGGGAGATTCTCTGCTTCTGCATTCCCTAACCCCTGCTTTTCTACCCTTTATGATGAATGGGGGAAAATCACAGGCTGAAGAGCGCAGAAGAAAATCCAGCTATGACGATTAAGCCAGGTTGTAACCTATTTGTGAAGTGTGAAAATGACCATCGGTATAAGTACATTCTGATTGGCTGCTTTACGCCTGCTGAGACTGCAGGGTATCGGACCAGAGGATTCCCTGCCCATTAAGGATAGGTGCTGCTCATGATGGAGGAAAATATCCTCCCTGATAAAGGAATGCATAAATTGACATTGTGTATGTTAGTGTAATGGTAATCGTACTGGATGAGCAATCCAGAGCTGTGAAACTGAATTCAATGAACCAACTGATTCATTAACTTCTTTCAGGGATGGGAACCTTCCACCTCTGCCCAATCTGGCCTATACATGACTCCAGTCCCACACTACTGCCAGAATTTTCTTTACCTGGGCGGGTCCAGTGAAGGCAGTCGCCATGGCGGGTCGTGACCCCGTTCTTGCTTCCATCCCACTGCAGAAATCGATTTTGCACTAATGGAGCCTATTAAGCCCGCACTGCACTATTAAATGGTGCAGGTCTGATGACGTCATCGATGACGCGTTTTCAGCCAGGATATTTAAAGAGCCATGGCACATTGCATTTGAAGGTTCATCTAGGAGTGTGCAGTCACTGCACTGGAGCTTTTGATTCTCCCAAACACTTGGAAACATGACTGCACAGAGGCAGAGGGCTGCACCCAGGTTCTCCAATGACTCCCTCCATATGCTTGTGGAGGGAGTCAGAGCACGCAGGGAGGTCCTCTTCCCTTCAACTGGGCGGAAGAGACCTCCCCGGGAGACAAAAAGAACCTGGCTCCAAATTGCAGAGGAGGTGAACAGCAGGACCTGGCAGTGCTGGAAATGTTTCAATTATCTCATTAGATCAGGAAAGGTGAGTATAAAGCCACACTCAACTTCATCCTGCTGTGTCTCTCATTACACCCCCATCACTCTGCCTTCCCAACCCTTGTCCTGCACATCCTTACTCGCACCAACATACCTTGCACGTCCACTCATCCCACTCTCTCTTCTTCTTAGGCAGTCCCTCGGAACCGAGGATGACTTGCTTCCACACTAAAAATGAGTTCTCAGATGACTGATGAGTCCAATGCGGGACCTACAGTCTCTGTCACAGGTGGGGCAGACGGTGGTTGAAGGGGCGGGCGGGGTGGGGTGCTTGGGTTGACGTGCGCTCCTTGCACTGTTTGCGCTTGGCTTCCGCTTGCTCCCGGCGAAGAGACTTGAGGGGTAAAAATTGAGTCGCGCCCCATTTGGGGCGCTAACCTCGCCGGGGCGCGACTTTTAGCGCCCCGAAAAAATTAGCGGCCCCGCGCCGGAACTTCAGTGGTTGCGCCCCAAGAGGGAAGCGGGGCGCAACTGGAAGCAGCCCGCATCCCTCTTGGGGCGCTGCGAGTGAATATCCTGGCGCTACGTGCCGCAGCGCCACGCGCTGCGGCACGTCGCGCCGTGGTATTGCAGGCCTTCCTCCCCTTCTTAAAGGGGAGGGACCCTGCGCAGCGCGAACCGGGGCCCAGCTGGGCCCCCAGGGATCGGGAGTGCCGGCAAAAGAGCCCGGCACTCAAGAGAAGTGCCGGGCTCATGGAGCGCAGCCGGCACTTCACGGTGGGGGGGCTTCACGGGGGCCGGGGGCAGGTGCTGGCAGGCGGCCAGCAACAAAAATGGCCGCCTGCCACCTCCGCTTTAAATATCGCCGCCCCGGCCGCACGTACGCCTCCCTGAACCCGTCGGACATAGCGTCTGGCGGTAAATCAGGGGGCGCGACTGAAGATCACGGCCGGGGCGCGAGCGGGGTGCTGCGCACGGCGATGACGTCATTGCCGGCGGCGCAGCGCCACAGGGCGCTACCGGCTGCCGCCGCCGCTAACCTCCCACTAAATTTTTCGGGAGGCGTGGGCGGCGCTGCGCCCGGGCGTTAGCTGCTTTACGCCCCATTAGCGCCCTCTTAAGGCGCTAACGGGAGGCGCAAGCAGCTGAATTTTTCCCCCTTGAGGTGTTCAGCGCCTTCCCGGATGCTTCTCTTCCACTTTGTGCGGTCTTGGGCCAGGGATTCCCAGGTGTCGGTGGGGATGTTGCACTTTTTCAAGGAGGCTTTGAGGGTGTCCTAGAAGCGTTTCCTCTGCCCACCTGGGGCTCTCTTGCCGTGTCGGAGCTCCGAGTAGAGCGCTTGTTTTGGGAGTCTCGTATCGGGCATGCAGACGATGTGGCCCGTCCATCGGAGCTGATCAAGCGTGGTCAAAGCTTCGATGCTGGGGATGTTGGCCTAAGCGAGAACACTGACGTTGGTTCACCTATCTTGCCAATGGATTTGCAGGATCTTGCGGAGGCAGCGTTGGTGGTACCTCTCCAGTGCTTTGAGGTGCCTGCTGTGCATGGTCCATGTCTCTGAAGCATACAGGAGGGCGGGTATCACCACTGCTCTGTAGACTATGAGCTTGGTGCTGGGTTGGAGGTCCTGGTCTTCAAACACTCTCTTCCTCAGGCAACCGAAGGCTGCACTGGCACACTGAAGGCGGTGTTGGACTTCAGCATCGACGTCTGCCCTTGTTGACAGTAGGCTCCCGAGGTATGGAAAGTGGTCCACGTTGTCCAAGGCCTCGTCGTGGATTTTGATAATCGGGGGGCAGTACTGTGTGGCGGGGGCAGGTTGGTAGAGGACCTTTGTCTTACGGATGTTTAGTGTAAGGTCCATGCTCTCGTATGCTTCGGTGAAGGTGTTGACGATGGTTTGGAGTTCGGCCTCAGAGTGTGCACAGACGCAAGCGTCGTCTGCATACTGTAATTCGATGACAGAGGATGGGACGACCTTGAATCTGGACTGGAGGCGACGGAGGTTGAACAGTTTCCCGTTTGTTCTGTAGATTAGCTCCACTCCAGCAGGGAGCTTACTGAGGGTGAGATGGAGCATTGCAGCAAGGAAGATCAAGAAGAGCGTTGGTGCGATGACACAGCCTTGCTTGACCCCGGTCCGTACGTGAATTGGGTCTGTGGTGGATCTGTTGGTCAGGATCATGGCTTGCATGTCGTCGTGAAGCAGGCGGAGGATGGTGACAAACTTTTGAGGGCAGCCAAATTTGAGGAGGACACTCCATAATCCCTCATGGTTGACGGTGTCGAAGGCCTTTGTGAGGTCAAAGAAGGCCATGTACAGCGGTTGGTGCTGTTCCCTGCATTTCTCTTGTAGTTGATGTACGGTGAAGATAATGTCCATTGTGCCCCTTAGTGGGCAGAATCCGCATTGCGACTCTGGGAGGAGCTCCTCAGCCACTGGGAGAAGGTGATTGAGGAGGATTCTTGCGATGACTTTCCCTGTGGCAGACAGCAGGGAGACTCCTCTGTAATTACCGCAATCGGAATTGTCACCTTTCTTGAAGATGGTCACGATTACGGCGTCTCTGAGATCCCCTGACATGCTCTCCTCCTTCCAAATAAGAGAAATTAGTTCATGTATTCGCGCCAATAGTGCTTCTCCGCCATGTTTTAGTGCCTCGGCGGGGATTCCGTCTGCTCCTGAGGCCTTGTTGTTCTTCAGTTGTCGGATGGCCTTTCCAAACTCATGCCGGGCTGGGGTTATGCTGAGGTGGTGGCGGGTAATATACTGCGGGATGGAGTTGAGGACACTCGCGTCGAAGACAGAGTCTCGGTTAAGGTGATCTTCGAAGTGCTCCTTCCAGCGGGCACTGACTGCCTCTCTGTCCTTGATGAGTACCTCGGCGTTCTTGGCCTGCAGTGGGGTAGGACCTTGGGTGCTTGGGCCGTAGGTGGTCTTGGCTCCACGCACGTCATGGTTGTCAGTTAGCTGCTGGATCTCCTGCGCTTTCTCCACCCACCATCTGTTCTTTAGGTCGCGAGTTTTTTGTTGGACCTCGGCCTTCAGGTGTCTGTAGAGCTGCTTTCTTGCTCTCGAGTTCTGTTGCTGTTTCCAGATTAGGAATGCCTTGCGCTTGCGGCTTATTAGCTCCTGGATCTCCAGGTCGTTCTCGTCGAACCAGTCTTGGTGTTTCCTGGTCGAGTGACCGAGCATCTCTTCGCAGGTGCTGATTATGGAGGCCTTGAGTGCAGACCAGGCGCTGTGGACACTCTGTGTCTCTGAATCACTGGGAGTCGTCAGATTGGTTGTGAGGCGCAGGCTGAATAGGGCTTTCTTAGCAGGGTCTTAGAGTGCTCCAACGTTGATTTTCCTGCAGCATTGCTTCTGATACCGCCGCTGTTTTGGGGCTACGTTGATGGAGAGGACAGAGCGGATTAGGCGGTGGTCTGTCCAGCAGTCGTCAGCTCCTGTCATGGCACGGGTGATGCGGACGTCCTTGCGGTCCCTCACTTGGATGATGACGTAGTCCAGCAGATGCCAGTGCTTGGAGCGAGGGTGTTGCCATGAAGCCTTGTACTTGTCTCTCTGAAGGAACAAGGTGTTGGTTATGACAAGGCTATGTTCTAAGCATTTCGTCAGGAGGAGGGTAGCGTTGGAGTTGGCTTTCCCTACCCCCTCTCTGCCGATCACACCTCCCCAGAGGTCTGTGTCCTTTCCAACTCTGGCGTTGAAGTCACCAAGGAGGATCGGCTTGTCGCCCGTTGGGACTCGGGACAGGGATTGTTCGAGGCTGGAGTAGAATTCCTCTTTGGTCTCGTCTGTGGCTTCCAGTGTTGGGGCGTACGCACTGATGACCGTAGCGCACTGGTTCTGGGCTAGGGTGAGCCGTAGAGTCATGAGGCGTTCGTTTATTCCACAAGGGGAGTCTCTAAGATGTTCAACTAGCTCATTTTTTATGGCGAAGCCTAACCCATGGAGGCGGCGTTCTTCTTCAGGTTTGCCTTTCCAGAAGAAAGTGTAACAACCAACTTGCTCCTTGAGCTGGCCTTCTCCTGCCTGCCGGGTCTCGCTTAGGGTGGCGATGTCTATGTCGAAACGTCTGAGCTCCTGGGCAACGATAGCAGTACGGCGTTCCGGTCTGTCGCTGTTGGGGTTGTCCATGAGGATCCTGATGTTCCAGGTCCCAAACTTCATTTTAAACGGTGGAAGATGCCTGTGCGTGAATTCTTTTAACGTGGGGTGGCCATTGCACTCTCTCTATCTACATTATCACATCCCCATCTTACTAGCCACCCCTCACACTCACCCTCATCCTAACGCAATCATACCAACTAACAACACACAAGGAGGCCATTTGGCATTGTCACCTCACTCCATCATAGTCTCCCACTAAAGATGTAACCCACCCATTCCTTGCACTCATTCCATCACTCTCACTCAACCTTCTCTTCTTTCCCTCCTTGCAGGAAAAGAGAGCCCAAAATAAGAGGGAGAAGGAGAGAATTGGAGGTGGCCCTCCATCATTTGCCATCCTCACAACAGCAGAGGAGGCTGTGTCAGAAGAATCGGGAGTCACCGAGCAGCTGGAGGTGGGAGATGGAGAGAGGGGAACATCTCAGCAACCTGGTGACAGAATTACTTATCATACAGCTACATGGCGTACAACCGTCACTCATATGGGACTGATGTCATCGGCCACTGAATGTTCATCATGTGCAGAATGATATCTGTACCCATTCTTCATATGGCATATCTAACTCATCTCTTTACTCTCCCATAGGT
The DNA here is from genome assembly GCA_030390025.1 of Squalus acanthias. Taxonomy (NCBI): domain Eukaryota; kingdom Metazoa; phylum Chordata; class Chondrichthyes; order Squaliformes; family Squalidae; genus Squalus; species Squalus acanthias. Next base: position 21,714,460 of record CM059438.1, on the reverse strand, counting down.
CCCCCCACTGTCCAGGAGGAAGAGGAAGACGACTCCTCAGAGGAGCCTCCAGCCTCTGAGGGCGCACCGTCACCAAACATAAGCGCATCCAGCACCAGCGTAGAAACGCACACTTCGGTGGGTCCCATGCGAAATAGAGTAATGTTGCCACCTGGTGTGTCACATCTCACAAGTGAGCAAGAGCAGATGGTGGAGACAGGGACAGCAGTGGAGAATCCTCGCCAGAGGGCGCAGGATTCTCCCAGCTCTGCTCAGCTGCATGCAGACGCTGAGCCGTAGAGGCCATCCAGAAAGAGGGCGATCCTGGAGGTGCAGGAAGAAGTGCAGGGGCTCTGACAGGTTTTGCGACTGCGATGTCATAGAATGGAAGAGTCCATCTTCAACATGAGCACCACTGTGTCGCAGGCGATGGCGACTAGGCTCTTCCATGAACAGGATGGCCACCTGCATGGCGCAGCTAATGTGTCACTCACATGAGCACATGCTATCTATGGAGAATAGATGGCAGAGCCTCATAGACCTGCTCTCTTGGAGGGATGTCAGCGTAGACGTGGGTCCTCATGGCCCCACTTCCCTGCAGCAAGGTGCTCTCCAGCTCCTTGCTAGCAGGGAAGTGCGGGTGGCCCATGAGAGGGATGATGGTGAGAGGGGACATGGAAGTGTGGGCTCCTCTCAAAGCGCTTACACTTCTCCCCCATTGCCACCCCCTCAGTCAGACCTGATGGCCGAGTCTGCCCCTGCACAGTTGCAGGAGGAGCAGACTTTGGCGGGGCCATCAGTGGCTCCAAAACCCAGAGGATGGCCACCAAGAGTGTCTGAGCAGTCGCAGCAGGGAAGTGAGCAGGCTGCCTCTACCTCTGCTGAAGCCACAGGGCTAGCACCTCGTAGAAGCACGCATAAGAGAAAGGTGACACACAAGTAGATTCACAAGGGTAGCCACTTGGGTGTTTTATTCAATGTTAATGTCAGGTTTCCGTCAATGTGATCTCAACCATAAAAATATTTATTTTCACCACTTTACGGTCTTGGACAAATTTGTGTGCACCTTTGGAAGTGGCTTAGTGAGTTGCAGTGAATGGTGAGACATAACGGTACCTCCAGCAATGGTGGTCAGTGTGAAAGGCATGGCTTGGTCATTGTAGGGATCCCTAATGGTGTTGCTGTGGGGTGGTGCCAACCTGGCGCAGAATGTGGCAGCCATATGGGTGTACTGTGTAAAGTTAAGTAAATCTGGCCATGATGTGGCTGTCCCTGGCCTCCCGGGCAGCAATGTGCTCAGGTGCTGGTGGGATGTGGGCCGCAGTTTCCTCCAGCTCCTGCTGCTCCTCCGTCTTCCAGCTGATGCTCCTCCTCCTCTGAAGAGCCTGTGCACTCAGTGCCTTGCTCCTCATGCAGCGCTAATCCTCGCTGCTGCGCTACGTTGTGCAGGGCGCAGCAGACCACGACGATTCTGGAGACCCTGGCTGGTGCGTACTGAAGGGCTCCTCCAGATCTGTCAAGGCATCTGAAGCGCATTTTGAGCATGCCTATTGTCTGCTCTATGATACATCTGGTGGAAATGTGGCTTTCATTATGGGCCGGATTTCCCGATCGGAGGCTTCCAATGGGCGGATGCCTCCGATCGGAAAAAATCTACCTGCTGGCTCTGTAGGTCCCAAGACTTCCGATCCTGGGCCTCTCCACTACGAAATGCGCAGAGGCCCAGGTATCACAGGGCGCATGCGGTTTGCCTGTATACCCTGTGTTAGGAGTATCGCCTCCGGTGTGGTGCAGCCCTGCGCTGATGCCCTCTGTCCTGTGTTGTTGAGGAGAAGGTTGGTGGTGTTGTTGGTGCTGCTGGTGTGCCTGGCGCTGCTGGTGTTGGGGCTCATCTTGATCCGATTCTGAGGATCAAGGTGAGACAGTATAAACGGCACCTATGCTGATGGAGTCGATGGCAGGTCAAGTAGAGATGAGAAGCAATCTGTCAGTGGTGTGATAGGTTCTACCAATGAGGTGAGACTGGATGGCGACTTTGCTGGAAACACTTGCAGCCTCTAGAAAGCTAAATCTGTGCTGGGAATGCAGTCAGCAACAGCTTCTGCCTGAGGAGCGTGATCAGCTGTGAGGTGGGAGCTTTTATAGTACATTTCATGTGTCAACTAATCAGCTGGATCAGTGGCCACTCAACTCCTGCCTCAGGTTGACAGACATGGTTCCCGAGCTGCGTGAATCCCGTGGTCATGCAGGGAAATTTGAAAAGTAGGCTGAAAAAGGAGCTTAAAGGTCTGAGAACAAGCTGATAATCTTTTAAATTAGGTCGCCCGCCTCTGCCATTCGGGTGGCTGCCGCCCCGGCAAACATGGGTTCCCGACCCGCTCCAACTTATTTCAAATTTCCCACCCGACTCGCCTCCAATCGCACCTGCATGGACCCCAGAAAATTCCATTTGACTCTTAATACCTTCTAACGTGGTCTAGTAAGCTGCTCAGTTGTAAAAACAATTTCTATAGAAGAAGGCCCACTACATTCTTAGGGCAACTAGGGATGGACAATAAATGTGGCCTTGCCAGCATCAACTGCATCCTGGGAACAAATAAAAATCCTCAGTCATGACTTAACTATAAAATTCATCACAATAAAGATAAAGTAAAAACAGTACATTAATTTACCAACACACTACTGAGTTAGAAGAGGACTTGTATTTATACAACAGCTTTCACATTCTCAAGATGTCCGAAAGCTCTTTACAGCCAATAAAGTATTTTTTAAGAAGTACTTTTGAAGTGTAGTCACTGTTGTAATGTAGGGAAGTGTGGCAGCCAGTTTACACCCAGCAAGGTCCTACAAACCAGATAATAACGAGCTGATCTGTTTTGGTGGTGCTGGTTGAGATATAAATATTGGTCAGGACACCGGGAGAACTCCTCAGCTCTTTAAATAGTGGCATGGGATCTTTTACGTCCATTTGAGAGGGCAGATGGAGCGTCGGTTAATATCTTATTTGAAAGACGGCATTTTCTCTGTTGTATTGATAAAAGGGCAAGGCTTAACATTTATTCAGTGCATAGAAACTTTATTTATTGCCTTGCAAATACAGAAGTGCTTACATTTATCATTCAGTTACAAACACGCTGTAAACTACAAATCATACAGGTACATCATTAGGAATCTTGTTTAATATTGATACATTTATACTTAAATTATTATATTTTTGCTGACAGGATAGACAAGCAACTGTAAGTAAGGTTGAGGCAATGTTTAGAAATTTAGTAGTTGTATGACGTAAGAAATGAGCCCAAATCAATCAAAACTACTTAAAAAAAAATAACTGGATGAATGGTTTCCCTTTAGATTCGAGGAATTAAGGATGCTGATATTTAATATGGCTACAGTTGTTTAGAGACAGTATAACAGAAGTTACCATATTTACATGTAAAGAGCCTTGATCGCAATAACATCATCTCACATACATGCATGCCACGATTCCAGGAATTGATTCCAGGAATGCATAAAATCTCATCAATACAGCGACATCACCCTTTTCATGTTACTATTAAATTTGCTAAAGTTTAAGATTTAGATGAGGAAAAAACTAACTTCTGAACCCAAAGTCTCTGTGATTGAGCATTAGGGCCATTGGAACTATTTGTACCTTTTTAAGCGAGCAAAGCTCTTCATCTCATGTGCTAATGATGCGCATTGAATAATCTCAACGCAGCTACCAGCCTCAGGACTTATCCACTGGTTTGGTATAATTATTCTGTAGAATGAAGCAAATGCTTGCTAATTTAGATCTCTGAATATCTCATACATTCACCTATACAGTCCTTTTCTTTAAACATTACAGTTGCTTTTTATAATGCGTGCTGCTCATTTTCTGCAATATAGACAGTAATTATACCAGATGTACTATCAAACAAACATTGATTCTGTTAAAATTAGACTTAATTTGAGCCTCATATCTAAAGATCATTAGTTTCAATAAAACTTTTAATAAAATGTTTATAATAATGACGTCTTCATATAACATTTTATCTGAAATACAACTCTACCTCATCACCACCTCTCTCAACCCCTCCACTACCTCTGATTTGTCACACTGCTTGTCCAGCATCCAGTATTGGATGAGCAGAAATTTCCTCCAATTAAATATTGGGAAGACCGAAGCCATTGTCTTCGGGCCCCGCCACAAACACTGTTCCCTAGCCATCGACTCCATCCCCCTCCCTGGCAACTGTCTGAGGTTGAACCAGACTGTTCGCAACCTCGGAGTCCCATTTGACCCGAGCTGAGGTTATGACCCCATATCCTCTCCATCACCAAGACCGCCTACCAATGTTCCCTGTAAGCTGCGTGGCACTTCAGGGAACCTGCGCAGCCAGCTTGCTGGCTTTTCAGTGTAAAAACTGCGCATGCCGCCTACTTCCACCTCCATAATATCGCCCGTCTCCGCCCCTGCCTCAGCCCATCTGCTGCTGAAACCTTCTTCCATGCTTTTGTTACTTCCAGACTCGACTATTCCAATGTTCTCCTGGCTGGTCACCTACCATCCACCCTCCGTAAACTTCAGCTCATTCAAAACTCTGCTGCCCGTATCCTAACTCGCACCAAGCCCCGCTCACCCATCACCCCTGTACTCGCTAACCTACATTGGTTCCCAGTCTGGCAACGTCTCAAATTTAAAATTCTCATTCCAGTGTTCAATTCCCTCCATGGTCTCGCTGAATACTGAATTGTGTTGAGAAGCATTAATTGGACTTGAGTATTCCATTCCCATGGAAAAAAATCTAACTGTGGTGCAATTGTACACATTCATAACAATTCACTTCTACTGCGTCCATGTGTTTGGAAGCTATGTAATGTTTGATCAAATTTCGAAGACTTCAGCTGCAATTTAATTGCTGATGCTACTTGCAAATCTATTTCAGTGATGCATTGCCTTGAGGAGCGCAATAAAGCTGCTCCTTGATATAATGTTATTGGGTGCCTACTTCCCATTCTCTCTCTATATTAAGACATTGATAGCATATTACTGGTGGCATGATAGTCCAACAGCCAGCAACGCACTATAATACAGAGGCACGGTGCATGCTTCTATTGGCCTAGAAATTCGACCGTGCAGTGCCAGTTTTTCAGGTGGTAAATGGCCTCCTAAGCCTCCAGGATGGCAGACAGGAAGTGGTGCTCATTACAAGCCGCCTGCCATATTGGTGTAGGCAAAAAACTCAGGGCTGGATTTTGCCGGCGCTCAGAGGGCGTGTTTGGAGGCGGGTCAAAGGTTAAAATCGTTTTGATTGACGGCGGGTTGCGATCCCACCGTCAGCCCGCCTCCAAACAATTTTCCCAAGTGTTGGGTCTCCGATTTACGAATGGACCCGACACCTAGCGGCGGGAAGAGGATTAAAGGCAATTACCTGCCTATTAACAGGTAGTTTCCAGTAGTTGACAGCCTATTTTTGAATTTTGCCGCTTCTGGCTCAGGACGTCCGGACACCACGCCAGGTAAGTGTGGCGTGTTGTGAGTCTGCTGTAATGTTTCTGGATTGATGACAGCTGCAGAAGTGGTGTGAAGGATTCAATGTTGCACTGGTGAGTCTCAGAGGAAAGAAAATGTTGGGAACTGCATTTTTAATACATTTACACTTTTCTTTAGGTTACAAGTTTTTAAATCCATGTCCAGTGCCACCTCATTGGGAAAACCTCTCTCATCAGTGACAGATCGCTTCTGCCACCTCACCTACAGCTGCCATCTATTCCAGCCTATGGAGGGAGTCATTGGAGAGCCTGGGTGTAAGAGGTCACCTTTGTGCAGTGATTGTCAGTGTTTTCAGCACCTCAATGCTGTCAAACACTGAGAAATCAACTGTCAAAATAAAATTGTGCATGGTCCCTTTAAGGAAACCGGCAGATGACGCGTCATCAAATGACGTCATTTGACCCGCTTCCTCTTAATTGGCCGGCAAGCCCGCAGGGCGGGCTTAATAAGGTCAATCAAGAGAAAATCACGCCTGTGGGTCGGATGCAGCTGGGGACGGGACTGGAAGCCAGAAACCACCTGACCCGCACCCAACCCGCCTCCATTAATAAAATCGCGGCCTCAGTGTCCAGGCCTGAAATTACATATTCAAATATGGGGCCTCAGCCATTTGAGGCCCCATCTGTAATACTGGGTTACCCTAAACGCAGCCTGTGTTGTGCTGGCTGTGTTCAGGAAAACCAGGTCTACATGCAGCCTAACAGGTGGTTCTCAAAGGGACTGCAGCAGGCCACAACCAACAGCATAAGTTTTTAAAATATATGTAACTGAATTTGGAGCTGGGAGGAGCAGAAGTGCTCCAGCTGGCTCCACATTCAAACCGCGAAAGGTTCAAGCTGCCGCTACCCTCCCGATCCCAGCTGCTACCCTCCCCGATCCCAGCCAATCTCTACCCACCTTTCCAGTCACGCTACCCTCTCTCCCGATCAGAGAAAGAGCTGGTGGGAGCGCCAGGATAAAATTTTCCTCAGCTGCAGAGCCCTGAAATCTGAACCTCAGGTGCCTGTGTTTAAAAGAAGGATGTATTTGGAAAGCAGGCCAAGCAACCTGCAAATGTAGAGGAATCAACTAACTGCATCTGTGCAATTGTGAATGGCCAATTATCAGACGTACAGCACGTTGTGGAGTGTGTGGCAGCTCCAGGGCTATCTGAAGCCAAGGCCCAGTGATATAGGTCCTAGATCGAGCTGCAGTAGCTCTGGTGAATGCTCACACTACTTCTATAGAAATGAGAAGTCGCACAACACCAAGTTATAGTCCAACAGATTTATTTAATTTTACAAGCTTTCGGAGCAGTTCGCTCCTTCGTCAGGTAAGTTAGCAGTGAGAGAATCTCCCAGAATTCACAATTTAAACACAGACAAAATCTATTCACATCTTTCCCTACATCAAAGAGCACAGCCAAGACAATGAGATGTGTCCCAGGGGGTCCAACGTGTCAAACCACCTGCTGGCTGCATATCCTGTCAATTTGTGTTCTTGTATTAGTCTTTTTAAAAAAAAACACCTGGGAAGACCGGCCATGATGTCAAGTCACGTTCTGTATCGTGACATGAACCCGATATCGCGATTGAGGCCATCCTCATGAGTGCGGAACTTGGCTATCAGTTTCTGCTCTATGATTTTGCGCTGTCGTGTATCACCCCATACTTCTATAGAGACTGTGGAATCTAGGCTGTCTTGTCCAACTTCAACATGCTAGATGATTTGATGAACACAGCTACTATACAGTGTTTCACTGCCATCAGTGCTGCCCAAAGGTCTGCTCCCAAACAGGTCGATGGGCATGGCAAGGCATGCATTAGTGGACAGAGCACTTAAATGAAGTTCATCCCAATTAGAGCCTGCTGCATGGCTGTTGCTGCTGTAAAAGTTGGTTCAGTAGGAGCCTCTTGTTTCTTGTTTTCATCTTGCTCTGCCCTTGTTCTGGGTGGGTTTCCTCTGCTACCATCTTTTTTATGCGTATGCCGTTTTTGTACGGCAGAATTGTGGAACATTCCGCAGATTATGATGATCTTGGAGACCCTGTCAGGGCTATACTGTAAGATGCTCTCTAATCTGCCAAGTTGTCTGAAGTGCCTTTTCAAGATGCCTATAGTGTGTTCGATAAAGCCTTGCTGTACCTACTCTCTGCTCCTGTCTGAGAGGTATTAGGAGCCAGACTGAAGAGGAAAACCTAGTTCTCTTAGGAGCTATCCTTGCATTCTTCTTTCCCCCTTCCCGTTATCCTCCGAGGACTAACCTCAGGGCTGCCTGTGCCCAAATTGGTTCTGCAGCTTCTGGTGCGTCCGCTGACCATTCTTCCCCTGAAAATGGACCTAAACCAATTGCTAGTCCATTGGGTCCACCTTTAAATGCAGTCTAGAATAGGCCTGTCCCCATCTTTCGTTTTGTATGGGCGAACTCAGCTCTCAGTGAATTTCCTGACCCCCGAGTATCTGTTCTACTCTGACACCACCAATGATGGCAGCTGGAAAATATACCCTTATATAGGTTTAATGTGGCCTCACTAAATAATTTTAACTGAATAAATAACGGAACTGCTTAATGCTCCACACATTCCTCATTAATAATCTTCAACAGGATCTTAAAAATCATCTTTTTCTCACACTCTTCATAAATGTCTGTTAATCCGTGGTGCAAAAATCTAAAAGCAGCACTAAAGACAGACAAATGGTCCATTAACACTTTCTACTGGCATTACATTGTTTTTTTATTCATCTACTTTTTCAATAAAATCCTCAAACAGGAATATATGACCCTGGAAGTTTTAATTATGGCATGTAAAAAAAGACAGTTCTGGATTATGAAGGGTTAATTAATTTCATAATATAGCTGTCAGTGCTTTACCATGTCTTGTATCTTGATTCTTTTGCATGTTGTTATTGATACTTTGGTTCCAACGAATGTAAAGTGCTTTCCAAGTAATGTTGTTTAGATACTAAAATTAGACTGAAATCCAATATATGCAGTAGTGCTCAGGACTCTGTGTTGCAGCTTCAAAACAAACATAAAGAAAACTGTCTCTTGAAAGAATCTTAGAAATGTTACTTGTACAGATGCCTCTCTCCATGTGTCAGTCATGTGCTATGACCTGATCCCTGATCTTGTCACATGAAAGTTATTTTTATGGTTGCTTATTCCCTTTCAACATCACCAAGACAATTGAAATCTTCTGCCATAATCACTGACTTAGGGGGAGCAGGGGAAGAAAGTACTTTCCCAGTGTTGGTACTGGGGGTGCACAAATGTCTTCCTTTGCCTCACTGCAGGCAGGTTCAGACTGATTTGTTGCCAGCTGTCAGGCTTATGGGTAGAGAAAGTTCTGAGGGTCACAAGAGTCAGAGTGGGACGCCAGTTGAGTCTATCTCACTCTGTTCGTTGACCAATTGTGATACTTTTTTAGTTTATGCGATGGCTATCTTGAATTAAGAAATCATGATTTAAAGCATACTTCTATTTTTCTCATGTAATAATTATGAATTTACAGAGAATGAACATTTAGAAAGTGTATTTTATTATTTTACAAAAATGATTAAGGATCAAGCCAGTTATCTCCTCATGATATAGTCAGCCTGAGTTCTAGTAAGGCTCTAATCATAAAGTCACATTCTGATAAATAGCACTTGTAGGGGTAAGAATGCCACTGGTCCCATATATAGCGACATCACCAATGTGTTTATGAAGATTTTCTCTGGGTGTAAACGAGTGTATACGTGAATATTGGGCATATTCCCACTTTATAATTCTTGCTGGTAAATATATACTCACTTTTTAGCTGCTATAAATGCTATCATGTGTTTGCCTCGATCACCTAGCTGACGGAATGTATCCCTTGCTGCAGTAGCAGGACGGCAGTGCAGCTAAAGAGCCAGCAGCAGCAGGATGGCAGTGCAGGTAAAGAGGCAGCGGCAGAATGACAGTGCAGGTAAAGAGGCAGCGGCAGTGGGAGACACACAAGAATTTGGAGCACGAAAGATGCACGAGTCACATTCAGCTTTTATAATCAAGTTCCTGCTTAATACAGAAGTTCTGCGAGACTTAACCAGGAATTTTTCAGTAAAAACCTAATGTGCCTCGCACACTTCTTATGCTCTCTCCCGCTGCTGCTAGCCCGCTAGCTGCACTGTTATCCTAAACCCTTCTCTCTTGTTGGTGCGGCATCTGTAGCTCTTGTCTGCTGGCTTTCACTCACTCCTGGCCTGCTGGCTCTCCTTAGCTCCTGATCTGCTGGCTCTCCCGCTCCTGCTGGTTATCCTGCTTTTGCCGATTCTGTCATTAGCTCTCCAACTCCTGCCAGCTCTTCTGCTAACGATTCCTCTTATGCTCCTGTTTGCTGTGCTGCATCAGCCGCCTCCCCTGCTTCTGCTGTTTATGGTGCCAATTCTTCTCCTGCTCCTGGTGGTTCTTCTGCTTGCACATCATTTAATGTTACATTTCCTATAACTGCTCCTGGTGGCTCTTGTGCTGCCAATTCCATTCCAGTTCCTGGTGACTCTTGTGTTGCCAATCCTGCTCCTATTCTTGGTGGCTCTTGTGCTGCCAATTCCTCTCTTCCTGGTTGCTCTCCAATTACAAATTCCTTTTCTGCACTTGATTCTGGCACTGCCTATCCTGCTCCTCTCCTGCTCATAATTCCTCTCCTGTTCTTGTAGGCATTCCTGTATATTCCACTGCACCAGCTCCCATAATCTGGGGAACCTGAGCCCCAACCCCCACTTATAATGGTGCTGCATGGCTGGCTGGGGATGAATGTAGGCTAGTGGTTTAGCTGCTCTGTAATGCTCAGCTATTCATCAGATAAACTCACTAAGCCATCAGGAAGTATGTTTTGTGTCCTTTAATTGAATGGTGTGTTCTTGCACATCATGAAGTAGTATACACAGAATAACACATTTATGTAAATAACCTTGTGCTGCTGCTGCGTGCAAAATGAAAACTTCCATTCCTCATAACATTTCTCACCAAAAAATAGATAACCACATGTAATTAATATTTATGATATTGTTCTGCAAAAATAAAAAAGATATTTATAGCCTTCAGCATCCTATCCCAAACATCTAGGTTCATTATTTATTCAGGAATTCCGATGCCAGAACTGATTCTGTGGACTTCAGTGATTCATATAGTCATGACATGTATTTACTGTTCTGATGTGAGCCAGTTAGGCTTTTGGCAGTTCTGCTCCCATTTAGTGTTGCCTTTAATACATTACGTAGTCTATTTTGAACTAGATCTCTTAAAGCTCAAGTTCATGCTTTGCTGACTATCCACTAATGCTGAATGAGATATCCTTTTATAAAGCATAAATGGTTCCATTTTTTTAAAATCAGTAACATCTCTATTGCTGTCTTCTTATTGCTGGTCAAAATGAGAGATATTAATTCTAGAAATTGAACACCTTCCCCATTTCACGTGGCCAGTGCCACCATCAAGCAGTTCCAGATCAGGTATGGCATAGGTTAAATGCAAAATTAAACTCCCTCTATTATACCCCAAGACTGTGCCTTAACACCAATTTCAGGAGCAACAACATGACATTTCCATTTGCCATATATGCTAATATTTCTGAATTAAATTGCTATTTTAGTGCCAAACAGGGACAATTTTGTGCTCTGGACTGACATGCATTAGGAACTGGACTGAGAGTGCCCAAACTCATTTCTCGTGTAGGAATCTTGAAGCCAACAGTAAGATTTCCTTGCCATTAATCTGGGTTGGAATCAAACTCGGTTCTGAGAGTGCACTAACCCATTGTGCTACCTAGTCTTGTTTCTACTTCGTATCTTAGTGTAATTATTCTTAACTTTGCCTGTAATTCTGTATTGCATGTATGGATAATTTCTCCCCTTTTTTGATAGCCTACTGCCCTATCTTTTTGTGTTCCTTTACATTCAATATCCGCCACCCCCCCCCCCCCCCAATTACTCACTTACCTCCTCTTACTATCTTCTATAGACCAAAACGTTAAATTTGTGGAATCACTTGATGAAAAATGGTGTGTGTCTTCGCCAGAGTGCCTTCTTCCCACGAGTAGTCTTTCTGAATCCAATCTGTGAACTGGACCCAGAAGTGCCACAGATAAATGAGGTCATAGCTCCATGCAACGTTGAATCCTTTATTTGTTCTTTGAAGGAAGGGTATACGTCATGGATCACCAGTATTCTTACTCCACATTGGCTGTCTGGTGAGTACTGAAGCAGATTTAAGTATGATATTTCGACAGAATAAGTTAGAGACCTACTGTTGTATACAGAATGAAACAGAGAATAGTGTGGTTGATACTTTATAAAGGCTAGAAATTGCTTTTTGCGTCTCATAAATTTGGATTCCACCATCATCATTTTCCACATAGCCTAAAACAGCTGTAAATTTATATTGGAAATAATTAGAAATCAAAGCCAAATCCAGTATCCTCACCTAACATTCATGGATGCGCGTGTTACAGTAGGGACTTACTGTATAGCGATCAGGAGTAGGAACCCTGGATGATTTTTCCCCATATGGCAACTAATGCCAATTGTGCCAATCCTACAGTTGCCTGGCTGAGATCAGTGAGCTCACCCCAGGGAGGGATCAAACCCGAGACTTCAATATTCCGTATAGGTCTGTAGCACACCACTGAAACATCACATTAGGTTTTTAATTAAGTTTGGGAATCGAACCTGTGCTGGGTACATGGAATAAGTTGAAGTTATTTGCAGAATAAGTAAACGCAGCTAGCTGTGATGAGCAGGTTATACTGAAAGTGATAAACATCTACTTTTTGAAATCCAATAGGACAAGTACTTTGAGCAAATTGATCTGTAAACGTCAGGTTGGTATTCCACCATTTTTGTATTTCCTGCTGACCAGTACAACAATCTTACACATATTTGCAGGTCAATCTCTATAGCAACTTCACTGTCAGAAAACTGCAGCAGTGAAGGAGATTTCCAACATACGCTGCATAAAATGTTTCCTTTCTGAATTTTTGTTCAGCTACTCTGCACACTCAGCCAGTTCCAGCTTTTCCTGGCTCGGGCACCAGGTTGATTCAAAGCACCAATTACAGTGCTGCTGAATTGAGCCACTCAGAGCCATTTCAACAAGATACATCATTGACCAGATCCAAGTACAAGTGGAAGCCTCAAGTGACTAACAAAACTGAAACTGTCTTCTTGCTATGTGATTTCTTTTTTCTTTTTTATTAAAAAGAGTGGAGAGTACTTTAAGCTGGAAGTTTATTCTGTCTAGGCTTTTCTTTAAAATTTGCCTCTTTACTGCTTTTTTATACAAGGAATGTGTTGACGGTGGAATGAAGGAGCTGAAAAAGTATTGCCAGTGATAAATTTCTGACATTACAGCATTACATTTCATGCAGTGTACTTTTTCCAGCCACTGTCCAAAATAGCTGTTCACATTTATTTTTGATAAATGAGGCAAATACTCTTGCTCTAAATTCCAATGTCTGTTGTCTAATGGAGAAGTCAGATGAATATCCACCATACGTACAGTAGATCAACTGGTCTGACTTGGTCTCTTCTGGTTTTTTTCAAGCAGGAAGTAGTTCCCTTTCCCCTCCCTCAAGTTTCTTTGCCCCTCTGCTGAAGATGGTGGACTCGTACTGGGGCATGATTCCATAGGTGCTAGCAACCCTCTGCCACCTTGGTTCTAATAACTGGTTCTTTTAGCAGAAATTTAGAAGATTTGCTTTAAAATAATGGCGTATGTACTGTTAGAAAATAAGTCAAATGCACCCTATTAATGGTTTACTATATAGGAAATACAGGCATGGCAGCGTTATATCAACTTTCTTAACATGAGTTGGTAGTGTATATAAATCTATAAGACATAATACTTTATTCAATTCACCACATAGTCATTCAAAAAACAGACGATGTGCTAGATTTCATTACACAAAACACCACAATCTGAGTAGAAATGCTTGGAGACAGCTGCTACATTAAAGTAAATGAACTCTTAGTTACAGCACGACCCTCGTTAGAATATGTATTTTCTTGGCTCCTAAACAGCAAGGGTGTACTGTATCAGATAATGTGGGAAGACTGCTACATGTTAAAGGAAATTATGCACGTTTAAAATTGTCTAGAAAAACAGCAATTGGGTTCCAATTGGGGATTATGTGATTTTGTTTTTAATAAAGAAACTTCAGGTGATGTATTATTTCAGTTTCTTTTTCATAATATTAAAGAACAAAATAAAGACTACTAATTTTTTTTCAAATACATGTTCAGGTCACTTATCATTCCGCCACATTAGTGATTTAACAAGAGCGCTTGGTAAAATTGGCACGTGGGACATTTTGGACCTGCATGGTGGGCAACGGTTGATAGGCGACTACCACGGCTGTTTACACATAGCACTGAATCGAGAAGAGGCGGATGAACTCGAATTTTCACATCGCAGGAATTTGACTGCTGGATACCTCTGGGCTCTTATAGGTTTCTCACCACAGGTAGGCCTACAAATTGCTTATTTGGTGTATGTTTTAAATGTTTCTGTTCTGAACATGAACTCTAGGTAAAAGCAGAAAACAAATAAACAACAGATGGTGTTAAATTTATCATACTGGAGGTGATTCAGGTGCTTGTCCAGAAGGAGGAAAAGAGGAGGCTGAGTCAAATACTGACAAAGTTTGCACGCATCCTTGCTTACAGCTCAGAACTGGCATTTATAACTGTCTGAGAGCAGGCCACGATCATAATCTCAATTGGGGATTGGTATATGGGTCCCAAAAGGAGCAGAAATAAATAACTGAGGCATGAGGTTAAACAATACAATATCATGGATAATTTTTTGAAATCATGCTCCTGATGTGCAGTCTCACCCACTGGGAGTGCATATCAGGAAATTGAGCATCCTAATCCCATGATTTTCCGTGCACTGGTATGGAAAATCATGGGGAGCGCAAACAGAAATTTCCAATATGCATTCCCAGTGGGCGAGCTTCTAAGCCAGTCTTGCAATTTCAGAAAATAACGCCTATTATTTAATCACATTCATGATCTCATATTAAACATCTGTTAAGCTTGTTTTCACCTTTCTTTCACAGATTGGGGTACACTGGATGGCAAGCCAACAGTTCAATCATTCCAGTATAAAAGTTAGTCTCAGGGACTGCAGCCATAATAGCGTGTGTTTTGTCAGTCATGAATTATTATTAACAAATGTTGTGTTTTTTAGAAATAAGGATATCAGTAAAGTAACAGACTCATAATAGACTTGTTACATGGTCTTTCTCTATTATCAATTCATGTGGAACTGAATAAATCTTTGAACTAATTTCATGTACACTCTGTCCTTGTTATTAGCCCAGTTTAGATCTGAATAACATGTATTTGTGTACTTTCTTTATTTCATTGATATGGCTTCCTTGGACATGCCACTGGTAACTTCTTAAAAGTATACTGCCAAAATGTGAAGCTTAGGAGGTTGTGCTATAAATCCCTTATAGCACTGTATAGGGATTTACGAGCAGGATGCATCGCTTGAGAACTGTCGTTCCAGTGCAGTTGTAAATCTCCATACAACATAATGACCTATATTAAACCCAGCTTTTACCAAGAGTGTGCTCTTGATAAAACAAAATGATATCTCATATGCAGAATACATTGTTGTAATGGGTTTAGTAACAGGATGACTTGTAATTTCTCATAATGCACCATTGAAGTGTGACAGTGTAATGTCATTCTGACATTTAATTCATTTATATGTGCAAGATATGTTGAGGTTGACATATCTTTCTGTGCAGCAAACTGGTTTACAAAATAATCCACTTTAGACTGCCATTAATAGTTCAGTTTTGTTGACTTCATGTTATAAGCTGGAAATGTTCCAGTCTTGTTTCATGTGTACCAAAAGCAGAATTCATATTTTGAGCTAGTTATGTTAGGGTGAAATATGGGAATCACTGGAGAAGCATCATGCAACAACATGATGACATCATATATTGTACCAGTGCACACTTAATTGGAAAATAACATTTGTTCTAAAAGATGTGAAAATCATTGGGAAATCCCACTTATCCTACCTTACATTCCACTAAAAATAGTATAATAAACATAGGAACATAGTGAAGTACAGGACTGAAAAAGACCCTGCCGTACATCTGGCCAGTTCCAAAAGCAAATGTCTGTTAATCATTCGCTCCTCAAATATCTATCCAATTCCCCTCTTATATTTTTCCACACTATCAGCCCCTATTGTCTCCCTGGGCAATTCACTCCACACAATCAACACCCTCTGCATAAAGTAGTTAGATTTAAATTATCTGCACATTCCCTCTTCTAAGGTTGACCCTGTGTCGCCTAATTATAGAGTTTGTGGCAATCTCAAAAGTATTATCAAAGTTAAATTCATATTTTTTCTTTAAACGTCTTTAAGAAACACATAAATAATACAATTCTGAAAAAAATCTCAAAACTTGCCCCCATCTCATCTTTCTTTCAATGCTTTCAACAACTTTACCCCACACCATTGCCTGAGAGACACAGGGGTAGAAACTTGTCTTGGGCAGCAGCACAAAACGGGTGGTATTGCATCTGCCATCTGCTATACAGTTCCTTCAATTCCCTTTTGAAGGCTACTATTGAATTTGTATCCAGCACCCTATGAGGCAGTGCATTCCAAATCCTAACTACTCGTTGCGTGAAAAAGTTTTTCCTCATGTTGCCTCTGATTCTTTTGCCAGTCACCTTAAATCTGTGCCCTCTCTTTATCGACACTTCTGCCATTGGAAACAGTTTCTCTTTATTTACTCTATCTAAGTCCTTCATGATCAAATCCCCTCTTAGCCTTCTCTGCTCCAAGGAGAACAACCTTATTAAGATTAACAGTACCCTTCTAAGAAACTATTCAAGTAAAGTTAGCTGACACTTGCAAGTTCCTTTGTTAGTTATTTCTATCAATATAAAATAGTTGGCACTTATATCTACTTATAGCAGTGCAAAACAATTTATAGCTGAAGCCATACACAGCAGTGTAAAATAATTGAAAGTTGTCACTGCTTACCGTAACACTTTTTTTCAAATCAGACACATTCCATGCATCATTCTAAGTATGGCAGGCTGTTGACACTGGGTTGACCTCTCCCTCCATGCGATTGCTTCTTGCACCTACTGGACCCTCCACCTTGTTATGGGTTGTCCTTTCAACACAGTGAAGCCATTTTTCCATTCCTTCATAAGCCTGTTTTTTCTGATTTGGAGCTTGCTTGTTAGAGGGTGGGATATACGAAGCTGCTGCAGGATTTAAAAACCTTAAACAGCTTAAAGGGGCAGGCATCGTCCAGCACTTTAAGCTACCAAAGGCTTTTAAATTGTGTTTACTCAAGAAAAGAAAGTTCATAGAATAATGTGTGCAGGTGGGCCCTGGGGTTCTCGGAGCTCCCAAGTCCTCTGATGGAACAATGGAAGTGCTGTTGGAGGAAAGCATACTCTCTACGGCAGGACCCAAGGAGGTCTCCTAGGCAGTGGGTGCCAATTCTACTAGCCACGCATGGCTAGGCATGGGTTAAGAGAACATGGGGGAATAATTCGGTTGATTTGTGTCTCCCATTAGTGCCCTAAGAGAGCACTAACGGGGCGCAAAGCAACTAGCGCTGCTAACGCCTCCCGCGAAATTCAGCGGGAGGTTAGCGGCGGTGGTAACGGTTAGCGCCCCTTGGCGCTGCGCCTCCGGCGATGACGTCATCACCATGCGCAGCGCCCCGGCTGCAATCTTCGGTAGCGCCCCCTGACGTACTGCCGGACGCTATGTCCGACAGGGTGAAGGGGACCTACCTGCGGCCGGGGCGGCGCAAATTAAAGGGGAGGTGCCGGGCAGCCATTTTTGTTGCTGGCCACCTGCCAGCACCTGCCCCCGTTGCTGTCTCTGGCCTTCTGCGCAGCCCCCCCCCCCCCCACGGGGTGCTGGCTGCCTTCTGTGAGCCCGGCACTTCTCTTGAGTGCCGGGCACTTTTGCCGGCACTCCGATCCCTGGTGGCCCAGCTGGGCCCCGGGTCGCGCTGCGCTAGGCCCCTCCCCTTTAATAAGGGGAGGAAAGCCTGCAGTACCACGGCATGACGTGCCGCAGCGTGTGGCGATATTCACTCGCAGCGCCCCAAGAGGGAGGCGGGGCGCTCCAGTAGTGCCCCGCCTTCCTTTTGTTGGGCTACCAGTGAATTTCGGGCGCGGGGGTGCTAACTTTTTCGGGGTGCTAAAAGTAGCCGAAGTTAACGCCCCAAAGGGGGCGCGACCCAATTTTGCCCCCCATATGTCACACCTTGACAACAACAGGAAGCACCATGGTAATAAGCACTAGGCACTAGAAATCTACACAGGGAGCAAAATAGACAAAGGGAGAGAGACAGAGAGATGGAGCAAGATAGTATGGGTTCTAATTAAAATGATGATCACACTAAAGTTGTTATCCATCCATACATTGTAATTAGAAAGGTTTGGAAGTTGCTTTCACATTGTGTGAATGGGTGGATTTTTTGTTTTGCATAGGAAAGATGTTTCTGGAGAGAAGCAGGGGAGATATGACAGGATTCTTAATGCAGTGACCAGGTGTCAAGGTTAAGTGATGTTTCCCTGCAGGAGAGTGGCACAAGTGCCTCTTCCATCTGGCAACAACTTGTCCTCTGCAAGCTCTTCAGGTTACTGCTGCTCCTCTTGCTGCCAGTGGGGACCTTCTTCCTCTGGGGTTTCTATGATGAGGCCTCTCTGCAAGGCAAGGTTTTGCTGCATGCAATCACAATCTATAAGACTCCAGCCAGACTGTATTGCAGGACTCCCCGGATTGATCCAGGAATCTGAAGCACTGCTCCACACAGCTTGTTGATGTGCTTCGTCATTACTCTGGTTGATGAATGCACCTTATTACATGTCCAGATTGTGTGTTGAAATATGACAAGGTGTCATCAGCCATGGCTGCAGAAATTAACCTTCATCTCCCAGAAGCCATCCCAAGACTTGGCTTTTTAAGTCACAGTGGCGGTAGAGTGGACTGCCTTGAAATGAAGGCATCATGACAGCTGCCAGGGAACAGCACACTGACTTGCATAATATGTTGCTACTAGTTGAGGGACTGAAATCCTTTGCTGTTAGTGTTGGTATTCGGCAAGAAACCATACACAATCATGTGGGTGTAGTCTATGGAGCAGTATTTTCTGCTCCTGTGCCCAGGGCTATTGGATTGCTTGGGCTCAGTGAATATAGGCAGGGAGGAGTACACGCCCCTAAAGGAGCCCACTCGTATTTTCCGTCTGTTAATTTAAATAGATGAAAAATCGACACGGGGCAAACTACACATCCCTAATGGAGCCCGCTCGATTTTCCGTCCATTAATTTAATTTAAATAGATTGAAAGTCGGACAGGCTCCCTTACGGTATGTGCTCCTCTTTGCCTGATTTTCCTGTATTTTCTGTGCGCAGGCGATCCAATAGCCCCAGATGCAGGAACAGGAAAATCTTCCCCATGTCTCCCTGTGCTCACAAATCAGGTGATCCCAACTGGAAAATTTAGGCTGTGGTGCTCATAGTGATTTATATTGCCTCATCTGCGATGAGAGACTTTCTACACCTTATTGCCTCCATAAGCTCCACAGCTGGATTGACGCACTAAGTATTATTTATAGTGTTTACGTGTCTATTAAGGGAGTTAATAGGTGATTCTGCATGGTTATTACAGTTTTTTCCCTGATTGGCTGCTCAGTTGTTCATTAATTGCAACGTGCCAGCTCTGAGAATGCACAATAAGTAAACCTGTGCATTCCTGCAAGTGCACAAAACAATGGTGAAAAAAATTAACTCTTGATTTAATGCAGTTAGTATGTTTAAAGTAAACTAAACCACTAACTTGTCACCTCAGTAAGTAAAACATGCCTCATGTCATTTCGCAATAATTCCTTCCAGTCTTTCCCATGATTATGCCATTGGCTCTCACTGTTTAAAATAAATCCCAAAATTTCACAAAGATATTAAAAGGGATTCTTATGATAAAATTACTTTTTAAGTTTATTTATTATGTAGCCTCAGACAAAATGCCAGATTTGATTGGATGAACTGTGGCTTGCAAGTTGACAGTGTGGTCGTCGTTACAAAGTGTCAAAGGTGAATTGAATTGTAGAGGTAGATTTGATGAATTACCACTCCCGATGCAGAGCTAATGATTGGAAAATCATGAGGTGCACATTGACTTTGGCCCCCAAATTCCCAGTACTTTCCCACCACACAAAGTTCTGCCCTGAAAGTGCTAATTTGTAAAATCTACCCCTGTTGTCTCTTCCCCCGGCAACATCCCAACCACTGACTGTTGACTACTTGAACACTTCTCAAGTTAGGTAAAACAGTTAACCCTGTAAGTAACTAAATTTAGCTCAACAATACAGTAAAACTGAAAGTGACTTCAACTTCTGAGTGAGAACTGATAAACTATTGCCCCAGGGTTCAGAAGTAATTGCAGCCATCAGCTTTGGGACTTTTATCAAACAATTAGACATTTGTAAATCTTTTTAGTCACTTGTTTATTGCTAACTGCAATTAAAATTCTTTATCCCTGTCAAATGTACAAGGAATCTAAATTTGACATGTTACCGATAAAACTGCAAAACATACACTAAATGAGTTTTGTTTATCAGTGTATTGAAAAGTTTAATCATAGTAGAGAAAGAAAGAACTAACTTGTATTTATACAGTGCCTTCTTATGTAGTCAGAATGTCCCAAAACACTTTAAAATTAATTGATTACTTTTGAAGCGTAGTTACTTAGTTACGCAGGCAAACATGGCAGCTAATTTGTGCAGAGCAAGGTCTCTTAAACAACTGTGAATGAATGGCCAGATAATCAGTTTTGGTGTTGTTGGCTGAAGGAGAAATGTTAGCCATGACAATTGCTCTTCTTCGAATTATGCCATGAGATGTCTTGAGCACCCAAACAGGATTTCAACTTGACTTCTTATCCAAAAGACAGCACTTCTGACAATGCAGCATTCCCTCAGTACTGCACTGGAGTGTCAGCTTAGGTGTGCTCAAATAATTAGTGAGGCTTGAACCCATGACCCCCTGTCAGACACAAGAGTGCTACCAACCGAGTGAAGCTAACTGGAAGGAGGCAATATGTGCCCAGCAAATTTGAAATTTAAATTGTACTGTTAAATATCATTGTATTATTTTTAATTTGTTCATGTCATTTGAAAACAATGAGACTATGGAATGAAAGGACTTCATTGTATTTTTACACACAGCCCCTGTCCAGTTACAGCACACCCACTTTGCTTGTTTCCATAACATACCTAATTTGCATTTACTGGTTGAAAATAGTGGAGCTATAAATCTGCCAAGTTGATATGTTGCCTAGGAGATTTCT
Source organism: Squalus acanthias (assembly GCA_030390025.1). Taxonomy (NCBI): domain Eukaryota; kingdom Metazoa; phylum Chordata; class Chondrichthyes; order Squaliformes; family Squalidae; genus Squalus; species Squalus acanthias. Next base: position 21,693,591 of record CM059438.1, on the reverse strand, counting down.
TTTCACAACTTTTATCACCTTAAAAGCAAACAATACCAATCAAAAATGTACATGACATTGTTTAGTAGTTACTGATATTACGCATAGTTGTTTGCAGCTAACAAGTAAAGGGTTCACCACCGAGGGAAACACCTTCTCTCACGCTGGCCTTTAAACCTCCTCAACTCCCCTCCCCCATCCTGGTCACACTGAATCCTGGACCTCTTTCTCAGTTTCAAGCCATATAAGTTTGTTGTTAGGGTTGAAGCCTTTGCCCAGGCTTGTAGCCTTCACACTCAGCTCCAGCCCAAAGGCCACATCGCCAACCTGATCCTGTATGTAGCAACATAAAAAGCTCTGTGCTTCTCTCATTGACATACACCATGATTCTAGGAGACAAAGTAATTTCATACAAACATGTTAAGGATTCATACGCTAATATTTGCAGTGTGATTTCAAGGCCTATTTGTATATGTCAAGTATATTCTTTTGTGATCTTATTATTCGTTTTTAATTGATACAGTGCGGAAATTCAAATGTTGGACAGTAAGTGACAATAACAGAATTAAATTGTTAATTGTAATTTATGTTTTACACAGTAATAATTTAGATTGGTGCTTAACAAAAGCAAAGTGTTGCCTGTGACTGCACCAGAACAAAGCTGATGCTTTACACTGTGCACTGAGAGCCGGCATTGGTTGCAGCAGTAATAAATTACATACAAGTACTGCAGAACAATAACAAAAAACTGCTAGCCATCCATTTAGTACATTTACAAGAAATCAATATCAATACTTAATGCAGCGCTGATGAAAAATGAGGAAAGACACAGAAAGCATAATAAACGTGAAATGAAGGACCTTACAGTCCTCCACTTTTAAGGAAAAAACTAGCTGTCTATATTTTCATGTTCATAGATATTTCACAGATGGTAGGCTTTGAAAGAAGGTTTTCTGATCATAAAATTTTTATAGGATACAGTTTATCTGTTACATTTTATTCTACATTCATACCTACTACATTTATAGAGGTTTTAAAAATTCTTCTTGAAGAATATGAATTATAGATAATCTGTATGCATATATTTGTACATCTTTATAATAAACTTTGAGTCCCATTCCACTCCTCCAATATATCTGGTGCTTTTATTTTTCTGTGTTAATGATCTGATTTATAACATGTTTATGAGTTATGTAGTAACTTTCTTAATGTATAGAACACCAAGGTGTCAGCTGAGTCACATAATAAACATATAAAACAAACTCCCCCAAAAATCACAAGTTTACACATCAAATTGCTCTCCTCCTTCCACAAACAGCAAAATGCCCCTACCTCCAGACCTCTGAATATCCTGAACTCTGGTTACACCTGTTCCCCAACACCAATAATTTATGGTTAACACCCAGCCAGCTAACTGATTTGGAAGTCTGATGTAAGGGTCCTGAAATAAATGAACAAAATTCACAGGAGTTGCATATTCACAGGAAAGAGAAAATAAGGGAGCACAGGGAGGAAAAGAGAATTGAGGGAGAGAGAAAAAAAAACAAAAGTGAAGCAGGAGTGAAAGTAAAGCTGAAGTAAAGAAAGAGCAAAAGAGAAATGGAAGTGAATGAGGAGCCGGTGTGCAAGAAAGAAACAGAAGTCAAGGGGAAGAGAGAGAGATTTTTTGGAAAACTGGTAGCGTGTCTTTAGCTGGAGGGGCAGGAGAGGCTGTGAAAACTTTTTGGTGCCACCTGACTGAAAAATGTTTGAGAACCACTAATATAACCAGTGGCCTTGACATGTGCAAGAATCCATTTTCTAATGAACAAATGCCTGACTTTATTTATTTTGGACAGAGACTGGGAGGAGGCTTAGAGAAAAGGGTGGTTGACTGAAAATGTCTGCATTTGGCGGATGAGGAAAATGACAAGTGGGTGCTAGACCCACCAGGAGATCATTGGGAGAGATGCTGAAAGGGATGGTTAGCACAGTGAAGAAAGCTTAATGTCAATAATGAAAGATAGGAACTCCATTGACAAAACCTGTTTGGAAAAGAAAGACTTGCATTTGAATAGTGTATTATTATATCACCCAGAAACTCCTCAAAAGCCAAACACAATTAACTAGTTTGGAGTACAATGATTGTTGTTATGTAGGCAAATGCAGCAGGCATTTTTCCCATAGAGAGCTCTGACAAATGGCAATAAGATGTTTTTGGTGGTGCTTTTTGAGAGACCATTGTAACTCTTATTATTGCTTATTATTGTGGAACCTTTGATGTCCACTCAAATCACTGGAACAGTCATACAGCATGCCCTCAGAATTGGATTGTCAGTTCAGATTCTATGCTCAAGTCCTGCATTGGGGCTTTAACCCATAACCTTCTGATTTGGAGGAGCCAAGTTGATACTGTTTGCTTGGAAACAGTAAAAGAATTCCTGTGCATGTATACATGCTATAAACATTAAAATATGTCTTTGAGTGTTTTAAAACCACAAAACACACTAGGGAGAAGGTTTTGTGCCAGTTTCGCGTCACGTGCCTGAAGCCGGAGGCCCGAGGCTCATACCAAATTGGGCCTTGGCACTCATTTCCATAATACCAGCGAGTTGTGGACGCCAATCGGTCGTCCCGATGCAGCTCGCCGGTGTGGAGCCTTCCCAAAATTGGCCAGTTTGGACACTGAGCTTGCCCATAGGTAAGTCCTGGAAGGGGGAGGCGAACAGGAAAGGGTCAGTGCAGGCCTACAGCAATCTGCAGTATTGCTATGGAGACTGGAGGAACACTCCTGCTTGTTTTAGGTGGACGCCCTGGACACTCAGAAGTCGTTGACTGCCAATTTGAAAAAAAAAAGAAAGACTTGCATTTATATGCATTTCACCACCACCGGACGTCCCAAAGAGCTTTACAGCCAATGAAGTACTTTTTGAAGTGTAGTCACTGTTGTAATGTAGGAAACGTGGCAGCCAGTTTGCGCACAGCAAGCTCCCAGAAACAGCAATGTGATAATGACCAGATAATCTGTTTTAGATGTTGATTGAGGGATATATATTGGCTAGGACACCAGGGATAACTCCCCTGCTCTTCTTCGAAATAGTGCCATAGGATCTTTTACGTCCACCTGACAGAGCAGACGGGGCCTCGGTTTAATGGCCCAGAAATTGGACTTCGATGGTTGCCGCGGGGGTAAGGATCCCCCGCGATATCGCACTCCGCGCCTGCCTTTATGGTTTTGGCCCACACGAACTTCAGTTCCTGGGCCTCTCCCTGGTGCCGGCGCGCAGTGCTTGCGTGTCCCAGAGGCGCAGTTAGTTCGATGCGACCTCTGGGATCACGTGAGCCAGTTAGAGCCAATGGCAGCACACCATCTTTCATTCATAGTTTTGACAGGAAGAGCTGTCAAAGCTATGAATACAAATTGCCCCCAAAAGAACAGCTAAACCTCAATAAAATTTTTAAAAAACACATCACATTAATAAAATAACTATAGTTAAATAAATTAACCACATTAAACAAAAATTAAAATTTTTGAAAACATTTAAATTCTTTTTAAAAGTTATAAAAATAAACTTACCTTTCTTTAAAGTCTCTAAAAAAGATAAACCTGTTGAAAAAAATTTAAAATAATACTTAATTAACTACTTACCTTGTTAAAAGGGGGTCTTACGCCTGCTTTTTTCATGTGTAAAATCTTACACTTACCTTCGCGTTCAAACCTGAAAAAAAAACGAAGTGTGCTGCGTGCGCACAGCCTGTAGTGCGCACGCGGTTCACTTAGGAACCGCCCCCTTCGCAATATCGGAAGTGCCGGTTTCCCGCGCATGCGCAGTGCATGCAGGAAACCGGCACTTCGGGACCGAATATGGGTGAGTACACAGTGCGTACTCTCCCGTATTCGGACGAATTTCTGGGCCAATGTCTCAGCTGAAAGACGGCACCTCCGACAGTGCAGCCCTCCCTCAGTACTGCACTGGAGTGTCAGCCTAGATTTTTGAGTCTCTGACGTGGGACTTGAATCCGCAACCTTCTGACACAGAGGCAAGAGTGCTACCAACTGAGCTACATTTTGGCAGCGGCCGCATTTCCGGGGAAGAAGATTCAGCCTAGAAATTGGTCCACCCAATGTGAATTTTACACCAAAAAAAAGGCGTGGCAGGGACCAGTCTCCCAGGGTTCATGATGTCATCCATTCTACTCATTATTGTCATCATTGAAACACATTCCTAGCCACCTATTAATCTCTACACAATAACGTACAACATCTCCTTCACTAGAAGGCTCTTTGTCTGACTCTGTCTCTGTAGGAATAGTGAAGTCTTGGTTCTCTTTTTCATATTCTGCCATATCCTGTGTTACCATAACACACACCCATTACAACATGCCAAATGCTTGGTTTCCAAGGACCTTGTTTACAGTGAAGATGAAGTGTACATAATGGCTTCTTGAAGTAAATTACAGACATTTATGTGGTTTCAAATTAGTTTTAGGCAGTTACCAAAACCATTAAGGGTCCCCTTACATAAATACCAGGTGACCTATGATCTGTGGGTTACGTCTGCATTTTGTATATCAAGCCTACTCACAGGCAAGATAAATTTAAAGCCCACAAGGGCTGTTCCCCAGTGAAGGATTAACTACGGAATAGACGAAAGGTCGAATTGTGTGGTAATATCTTCCAACTGCAATAGTTGAACATTTTTTCTTGCAATAATCCAATTGAAGAGGAGGGGGGCGGGGGAGTGCAGAAAGTATGGTCTGCAAGCCCCTTTTTACAGTGTTGTACGTTTATCTATTTGATATGCTGTAGTTGAGTCTATCAGCTCTTTCTGGAAGCAATTGTTGAGAACAGTGTGCATGATTTGTTAGGACTGATATAGAACAATGAGAATCTAACATGGGAAATACAGAATGATGATAAAGTAATGTATGCTTACAGGCATAAAAACATGCATCGAGTGATGAACATATTGCAAATGAATTTCTTTGTACAACGGTGATTTCAAAGAGTTCTGCCGCAAGTGTTGTTGAAGAGTGACTGTAGTGGGTAATAGTTGCTGTTTTAAACCTTAATTAGCTTTTGGACAATACCAAATTGTTAGTAACTTTTATGCATCTTATTTAATAATTGCATTCCTGAGCATTGTGAATGAATACCTCTAGTGATAAGCTGAAAAGCTGGTCTATTGGTGTTTTTTATTGTCATATACATGATACAGTTAATGACTGCAAAAATAGGGGAGCTTTTCCTATGTCGAACAGGCTAAAATTTATACTTTGTAGTGTCACAGGATCACCTCTCTTTGCTGTCCCCATCTTCAATCTTTGAACACTATTGCCTGTTGATAAGGAGATAGTGAAAATTTTTCTCAACTTGATAACTATTCATCCAGTCTGTGTTTTAGTCTCTCTATCTCTATTTCTGTCTACCACCTTGGCTGCTCTATCAGCAACACTATCCTGAAGGCTGCAGAGGTGCAAGCAGAGGTGCTGGGCACATACACTTTCAGTGAGAGTGTGTTCTGTTTCTATAGCAACTCTCACTAAAATGTTCAGCTTTGGACTCTAGTGCACATATCAGAAATTCCGACGTTATGCATGATTTTCTAACCATCTGAAGTCGGAAAATTATGCCTTATTTTTGCAAACGTCAAAAATATGCTGCAAAACACTTAATTGACGATTTTGCAATCCCAGCAGGGAGGTATTCCAAAAGAGAGTGTGAGTGAGAGAAAGTGCTACAAAATTGTAACCCTGATTCTCTGACTTCTACGTTCTGTGGCTGTCCTCTGGAAACATGGGATTGTTGAATCACCCTTCTTATTTAACAAAAGTAACTTTTTTTAATGAATTACTACCTGATTTCAGATTACCTCAGTAGATAGAATTCATTGCCTAGAATTTAAACGTTGTTTCCAGCGTAATTTCAGTATATGATTAGAGCAAGTAACTTTTTTTGGCAGCATAATGGGGCAGAAGCCATTTATGCCAGTTTTCCACTTCAGAATCGACCACTCCCCAAATCCCCTCAAGTTTTTCTGCCTTACCCACGATCTGCCTGCCGAGTCTTGAGTGGCCTCTTTTGAATAAGTTATAATGAGGTCCAGTGGTGCTGCACTTGCAATGCAATTGGGATAAGTGAGACTGAGAATTATAAGGCACAACTGTTGCCACGATGTGGAAGTGAGAAGTTTGTGAGGCTGAAGAGTGTGGAGTTTGACGAGCGATTTCTGCAGCTGGGAACGACTTTTTGCAGCAATTATTTTAGCATTCTGCCTACAGAGACGGGGAGTAACTTCCCACTGTTTCTGACAGTGTGAGAACACCAGGAGACTTTCTCCACCTCAGCACATACCCACCCATCCACAGTGTGGGCTTCTCAGGAGCAGGTATGGCATTTCCTATTAGAACACCCTTGTATGCCAATATCATGGAGGAGGAGCAGCGCAGGATGGAGCAAAGGAGAGTCAGGCACATTTAAGGAGGTTAGGCCCCACCATATATTCCTCCCCCTCCCCCAATGAATATAAGGTCAGATGACAACTTTACTCTGTCACCTACTGCATGATGACCTACAGCTACAGTCATTTGCCTACACTGATCTCTCCAGGGCTATGAAGGTAATCACCATACTCAACTTTTATGGCACAGGCTCATTTCAGGCATACAAGGGTATGCCCACAGAGAATGTCATACCTGTTTCTGTGAAGCCCTCACTGCGGGGGTTCAAGTCTAGCAGTGGTCTGACACCATCAGAAGCAGTGAGAAACAAGTCCAGAATAGGAAAAGAAAATCACTGCAAAAAGTGTTTCCCAGCTGCAGAAGTTGCTAGACAAACTTCCAAGCTAGTAAAATGGAATGGTAATATGATTCCTATTAATTTTCTTAATCCTTGACACTCTTCTTCTTATAACTCCTCTGCTCATAAACTATACTGATGCAAGTCATACTGTCATATCATTACATGGGCTCATTCTACCTGGAGCATGCTGGTCAGACAAGTAACATGTTTCTGTATTTAATATATGCACAAAAATATGTTTGTAATTATTTTTAAACATCTTCAATTGCAAATAAATCTGCCTACCAAAACAAATCTTACAGAGGCTATCATTCCCCATAATACCAACTGAACACTGGAAATGTATTTGTTTTGAAAATGCAAGTATGAATGGGCAGATATCCATCGCAACTGATATCTGTTGCATAATCCAGAATGATCAGTTTATATGGAATCATAGCCTTGAAGCCATTGTGAAACTGATATTGTAATGTGTAAAGCACCAGTTGGTTAATTTATGTGCACAGGATTAGATAATCTTGTTTTATGTATCCTGTTGCCCAGTTATAGCCCAGATTTTCAATATATTTATATTGTTTTGACTGATTTCGAGGAATTATTATAATGCAGGCTCTGCTACTGCATCAAAAAATTCTACTAGTCGTGGAAAATTAGGCCTGACAGGTTCATAGCTAGTTAGTGATCTCAGAATCATTCAAGTAAATAAGTACAGTATTATCAAAATGTGACTGATTATTAATTATAGGTCAGTCAGATATCAGACTGCTTTATATTTGAAGTATGAGACTTTAAAAAAAAAATGATCAAATAACAATACTTATAAATAAAAAGCAAGGTATTCATTATTGATTCATAAGTCAATATTAATAAAGCAGAGTAAAAAAAACTGCGGTATCACACTGGATTTGTGTAAACAATTTTTTAGATACATTTAATGTTATTCAATTTTTGATTTGAAATGACTTTCTCCTCCTTATTTTCTGCTCTAGGTAGATGATTTTATCTGGCCCTGGGATTTGCGTAAAAATAGCACGATGTCTCTCCATCTGTCTTTCATTTTGTTTTGTTTCTCCTTTCTTCGCCATCAGTTTGGGTTAGTTGATAGCATTCTCACCTCTAAATCAGAAGTTTGTGAATTAATGTCCTAATCCAGGATTTGACAGATAATTTAGGCTGATACTTCACTGCAGTGCTGAGGAAGTGCTGTATTGTCAGAGGTGTTGTATTCTGGACGTGACGTTAAACTGAGGCCTCGTCTGCCTGTTCAGTTGGGCACCAGTAATCCCATGGCACTTATTCAAAGAAGTGCAAGGAGCTTTCCTGATGTCCTGGCCAGTATTCCTCCCTCAACCAACATCAGCAAAACAGCTGTGAGGAATTTCTCTCTTCTTCAGTTGAAGCTTTCCATAACAACATAACTGAAATCAAGAACTCACGTTGTGGGAAATCACAAATGTATACACTAAATACACTACTGTTTACATGTTTTTGGCCAGATTGATGCAGACACTCATCAAAGATACTCTTATTTAGTGAAGTGGCTGCACCAAAGTCTTAAAATAAATTATCGCATGCCATATATAGCCTGGGGAGCTGTAGAATGTTATCAATACTATCAATTAAATCCATAAGAACAATATTTCACAGTTAACAACCATTCTCTTGTGAACAAGACTCTCCCTATTCATGACCTCCTAATGCATAAGTGGGCTGACACCTTGGGTCTGACTGAAATGTAGTACTTCCTCTGTCAGTGACACCTCCCCATCAAGCTTCATGATCTATGAATTCTTCACTGAAATCTCCTCCCTTCTGTCGTTAGTCAGTCTCTACAGTGAGCATTTACACATTCTTGTTGACTTGAACGTGTAATTAAACTCATATAAACTCTGATTTCCCAGCCCTCTCATAAATTACAATGTTCAAGGCCATTCATTTGATCTTGATATCACTTGAGGCCTCACTACTATGGAAGTTTTTATGACCAACAGGATTATCTCCAACTACTTCCTTGTCTCTTTTCTCCTACACATTAACCTGACTGCCCCAAACCCCTCCAACTGCTCCTTCGACCTTAAAAGAAATACTACCCCAGTATTCATAGGACTCTTGTACCCAAAGTTGCATCTGCAAAGCCATCTCGGTTCTTTCACCTGCACTTATCCCCTTCCCCAGCCCTCTCCCAAACTTCCATTTCTATTACACTCTGCTTTATCTCCTCCATGAAGATGACTACCTACTCCCTTGATCCCCTCCTGACCCAACTTCTGAATGCCCAATTTCCCCTTCAATATCATCTGACATTGTCCTCAGTAATTTCAAAAATACTGTTATCAACTCTTCCTTAAAAAGCCCATGCTTGACACCTCTATTCCTCACTATACCATCCTATCTCCAGCCTATCCTTTCTCTCCAAAATTCTTGAATGTCTCAACGCCATCCACTCGCTTTTGACTCTTCATTCTGGGTTCCGCCCTATCCACAACACTGAGACCATCTTAATTAAAGTCACAAATGACATCCTGCACCACTATGACCATAGCTCGTTGTTCTTCCTTATCCTCCTCAACTTCGTTGCCACCTTGGATACTTGACAACCCTATTCTCCCACACTGCCTCTATCTGCACATTCTTATGGTTCCACATATATATATCCCAATGCAGTCACTATATCACCTCCTGTGCCCACATAGTCATCTCTGATGTGTCCCAGGGCTCCATTTTCCCTTCCCTCCCTTTTATTGATTACATTCTACCCCTTGGCATCATCATTTACAAGCGTGGGGTAAGCTTTCACACATATGCCAATGACACCTAACTCTTAATTTTCTGCTTTCACACAATTCCATTCTCCAGATTCTTGCCCGACATCAACTCAATATCAGCAGAAAAAAAGATGCTCCTACTACACCTACATACCTCAACTCCATAAACCTCCCCTGGTTGCCCCTCTGGCTTAATCCGGAGGCAAACACCTTCAATGTTCTGTTCAACCCTGACCTGACCACTCAACATCACATACAGTTTGTTACCAAGACCACTTTCTTTCATCTCTGGACCATTGCCTGTTTACACTCCCATCTCTCCCCCATTGCTGTTGAAACCCTAAGCCATTCTTTTATCACCTCAAACTTCAATTTTCCCAAAGTTCTCCGGGGCCTCTCACCTCCACCCTTCATAAACTCCATCCCTCTCCCTGGCAAGCTGAACCAGACTGTTCGCAACCTTGGTGTCATATTTGACCCGAGATAAGCTTCTGACCACATAATCGCGCCATCAATAAGACCGCCTGTTTCCACCTCCGTAACATTATCTGACTCCGCCCCTGCCTCAGCTCATCTGCAGCTGAACCCTTCATTCATGTCTTTGTTACCTCTAGACTTGACTATTCCAACGCACTCTGGCCAGCCTCCCATCTTCCACCCTCCATCCTCCATACACTTAAGGTCATTCAAAACTGTGCTGCCCGTATCCTAACACGCACCAAGTCCCGTTCACCCATCACCCCTGTGCTCGCTGACCTACATTGGCTCCCGGTTAAGCATTGCCTCGATTTTAAAAATCTCATCCTGGTTTTCAAATCCCTCCATGGCCTTGGCCCTCCCTATCTTTGTAACCTCTTCCAGCCGTACAACCCCTAAGATCTCTGCGCTCCTCCAATTCTGACCTCTTCCTAATCGCTCCACCATTGGCAGCCGTGCCTTCAGCTGCCCAGGCCCTAAGCCCTGGAATTCCCTCCCTAAACCTCTCTGCTTCTCTAACTCACTTCTCCTTTAAGAAGCTCCTTAAAACCTACCTCTTTGACCTTTTGGTCATCTGCCCTATTATGTCCTTATGTGGCTCAATGTCAAATTTTGTTTGACAATGCTCCTGTGAAGCGCCTTGGGACGTTTTACTATGTTAAAGGCGCTATAGAAATGCAAGTTGTTGTTGTAAACTCCCAACCTATTACGAACCTTACAGACTGTATCAGCTCCTGCATATAGTTCCACACAATTATCACCTCTGTCCTTCCCAAGCTTCATAGGCTCCTTGTGTTCCAGCAAATTGACTTCAAGATCCAAATTGCCCTCAAGTCCCTCCCTTGCCTCCCTCAACCTTGTCTTTTGCCATAAGTTGTTGCACACATCTCGGCTCTTCTATCGTTGGGCTTTTTCTCTGTTCTACTATCAGGCCATTCCTTCAGTCATTATGGGGGGAATTTTTCAGTGGGGTCAGCGGGTGCTTTCGGTGGTGGGTTGGGTCAGAAAAGAATTTATTTTGACAGCGGGTTGGGAACCCGCTGTCAACCCGCCACCACGCGACTTTCCCAGATGTTGGGTCTGTCAGGACTGAACAGACATAGAAACATAGAAACATAGAAACTAGGAGCAGGAGTAGGCCATTCGGCCCGTCGAGCCTGCTCCGCCATTCAATACGATCATGGCTGATCATCCAAATCCAGTACCCTGTCCCTGCTTTCTCACACAGAATCCCCATCGAGCCTGCACCGACACATATCCCACCCTATCCCCGTAACCCCACGTATTTAATTCCCCCTAACATATCCCATCCTATCCCCGTAACCCCACATATTTAATCCCCCCCTAACACTAAGGGTCAATTTATCATAGCCAAATCAACCTAACCCGCACATTTTTGGACCCGACACGCAGCGGCGGGGGAGGCAATTCAGGTCATTATGACCTTGTTAACAGTCCATTAAGAAGTATTTTGAGCGCACCTTACCATTTTACGAGGTCGCCCATGGGGTCCACGTTGCTCGGGGATCACGTCAGGTAAGGAGGTCGGGAGTTGTATGACCATGGGATCATCTCATTATTTGACAGCTGCAAATGTGCTATAAAAACTCCCATCTCAGAGCTGTTCACTTTCCAAGCTCAGAAGCTGTTGCTTACTGCATTTGGAAGACAGATTGAGCTTTATGCAGGTTACAAATGTTTGGAGCAAACTCCCTATCCGGTGTCACCTCATTGGAACAACCTCTCTCACCATTGACAGATCACTTCTGTCATCTCAAGTTCACCTGCCATCTATTACATCAGCATCGGTGCCCTTGAAACAATCTCACCTTGGTCCTCAGAATTCCACCACTATCAGCCCCAACACCAGCAGCAACAGGCACACCAGCAGCACCAACAACACCAACCTTCTCCGCAATCAACTGATGCTGCACAGGACAGAGGGCCTCAGCACCCGACCACATTGGTGCTTGGGAGGCCAGGGATGACCTCGCCATGGCCAGATTTACTTCACTTGACACTGTACACCCTGGCTGCCACATAATGCGCCAAATTGGCACCACCCCACGCCAACACCATAAAGCATCCCTACAATGCCCAAGCCATTCCTTTCACACTCATGACCATTGCGGGGGATACCGTTATGTCTCACCATTCACTGCAACTCACTAAGCCACTTTCAAAGGTGCACAGAAATGCAAAGTGTTAAAAATAAAGGTTTCACTGTTTGACACCACATTAACAGAAACTTACATGAACATTGCATAAAACACACAAGTGCATACCCTTGTGTGTTGTTCATTGGTATGATTGGACTAAGATGAGGGTGAGTGTGAGGGGTGGCTAGTGAGATGGGGAAATGATAATGTAGATAGAGAGGGATGGGTGGAGATGCAAGGTAAGTTGGTGTGAGTAAGGATGTGCAGGAGTAGGGTAGGGAAGGCAGAGTGATGGGGATGTGATGAGTGGCACAGCAGGATGAGGTTGAGTGTGACTTTGCAGTACGTTTTGTGATCTACTGAGATCATTGAAAGATTTGTGCCACTGCAGCCTGGTCCTGCTGACAACATCCCTGCTTGTGTCCTCCTCTGAAATATGCAACCAGGCTACGTTAGTCTCCTGGAAGGGAAGAGAACCACCCTGTGTGCTGTGACTCCCTCCATAGCATATGGAGGGAGTCATGGGAGAGCCTGGGTGTAGCCATGCACCTCTGTGCAGTGCTTGTCAGTGTTTGCAGCACCTCAATGCTATAGAACACTGACAGCACAAATGTCAAAATCAATTTGCGCATGGTCCCTTTAAGGAAACTGGCTGATGACGCATCATCAAATGACTTCATCAGACCCGCTTCCTTCAATTGGTGGACTTAACAAGCCCAATCAACGTAAAATCATTCTACAGAGCGGGCTGGAGCCAGTAGCGGGGTCGGGTCCCGCCACCAACGTCACCCGCCGAGGTAGGGGAAGTCACTCTCTGAAATTGTCTCCCTAAACCACTTGGTCTTGCTACCTCTCAACCTACTTTCAGAAACCTCTTCAAAGCCCCTTTCTTTCATTTTCTGTCTATATTTTTACCTCTTGTGTCTAGCTTTTCCACATTGTTATACATTCTGAGATGTTTTATTTTAAATAATAAGTGTAAATTGTAATGCAGTGCTTTAATCCATAACTCTGCAGACCTCACTGGATGACTGTTGTCCAACTCTCACTAAAGGCTAAAACTGCTGCCCTACAGCAACATCTTGATCTCATTCCATTACTTGACCTGACCATGCTCTATTAAAGACTTGACCTTGCTCTGTCATACACACTAACTATACTCATTGACAGGCCTTGTGGCATTTTGTTAAAACTTGATCCTCTTCCCACCATACAGTCTTATCAGTGATGTCCTCCAACACTTTTACACACCTAGATCAGACTGTAATATGATGTGCATCCAACAATGCACACTGTCTGATTGACAACCTTTTCAAAGTTTTCCTATTTACTACATGCCACATCACGACTCAAATCTTTCAGTCTTGAAAAATAATCCCTTTGAAAAACAAAACAAAAATATTTTAGCACAATATATTTACTCTTGAAAAAGATAATATGTGGTTGTAAAATAATGGATCCAGCCCAATTTTGCCTCCAGTTGTAAGAGTTGAATGTATTCATGGGAAAAATTCAGTGTTGTGAAGCACAACTAAAGTGGGTTTACTGTTTAGATAAAGAGTAGTAGACCTCAGTTGAAGTGCGCTTTTTTAGAACAAGCCGAACAACACAAGGCTGCGTAATTCCTTTTATGAATCCTTTTATGAATGTACTAGAAAACTCTAGTTCTTGATGTCTTGTCAGTTTATATTTGTTTCTATAACTTTGCTCTGTTCGTGGCCTGGCACTGCAGCAGTTTAATGTATGCCAGTGTGTTGCAGATTGTGTGTAAGGATATGTATTAATGGTGGTGAAAGAAAGCATCTGAAATTAAGCTTCACTTTATACCTGCAGAGGAGGGAGAAGAAATTGACTAATTTTATTGGAATAAGATGGGCCGGCAATAAATCTTTCAACTGGTGGAATGGAATGTGGTACAGGCAGAAGCTGAAAAGGAAGATCTTTTTTAAAAGCTGCTGCATCACATAATTTAAACTTTAACAATATTAAGTTTGAAATTCAGAAAAAATGGAGAGTTGAATGGACCACAATGAATCAAAGAAGAGACAAGTTCAGAGTAGAGACAGGAATCACAGAGAGTGCATGTAGCTCAGAGCAGAGCTAGGCAACAGAAGGCTTAGCACTGAAGGAATTGTGGATCTGAAAACTGTAAATGTTGCGATACATAGAGTCCCAGAAATATAGGTAGAGTGGAGTATAGCCCAAGGGCAGCCATGGAGAGATCAGAGTTCCAATTACAGGTAGGAGAAAGCATATAGTAAAATACTCACAGTAACAGCATCTAGATTTAGAAGTTATCATAGCACTGTATTATATGCAAGATTTCAGTGTATGCAACAGAGTCATAGGGGTAAAAATTGAGTCGCGCCCCATTTGGGGCGCTAACCTCGCCGGGGCGCGACTTTTAGCGCCCCGAAAAAATTAGCGGCCCCGCGCCGGAACTTCAGTGGTTGCGCCCCAAGAGGGAAGCGGGGCGCAACTGGAAGCACCCCGCATCCCTCTTGGGGCGCTGCGAGTGAATATCCTGGCGCTACGTGCCGCGGTATTGCAGGCCTTCCTCCCCTTCTTAAAGGGGAGGGGCCTTGCGCAGCGCGAACCGGGGCCCAGCTGGGCCCCCGGGGATCGGGAGTGCCGGCAAAAGAGCCCGGCACTCAAGAGAAGTGCCGGGCTCTTGGAGCGCAGCCGGCACTTCACGGTGGGGGGGCTTCACGGGGGCCGGGGACAGCAACGGGGGCAGGTGCTGGCAGGCGGCCAGCAACAAAAATGGCCGCCTGCCACCTCCCCTTTAAATATCGCCGCCCCGGCCGCACGTACGCCCCCCTGAACCCGTCGGACATAGCGTCTGGCGGTAAATCAGGGGGCGCGACTGAAGATCACGGCCGGGGCGCGAGCGGGGCGCTGCGCACGACGATGACGTCATCGCCAGCGGCGCAGCGCCACAGGGCGCTACCGGCTGCCGCCGCCGCTAACCTCCCACTAAATTTTTCGAGAGGCGTGGGCGGCGCTGCGCCCGGGCGTTAGCTGCTTTACGCCCCATTAGCGCCCTCTTAAGGCGCTAACGGGAGGCGCAAGCAGCTGAATTTTTCCCCCATAGAGTCATAACGGCACAGAATGAGGCCATTTGGCCCATCGAGTCCATGCCAGCTCTCTGTAGAGTAATCCAGTCAGTCCCATTCCCCCGCTCTATCCCCGTATCCCTGAAAGTTTATTTCTCTCAAGTGTCTATCCAGCCTCCCCTTGAAAACATTGAGGGGGAAAAATTCAGCTGCTTGCGCCTCCCGTTAGCGCCTTAAGAGGGCGCTAATGGGGCGTAAAGCAGCTAACGCCCGGGCGCAGCGCCGCCCACGCCTCCCGAAAAATTTAGTGGGAGGTTAGCGGCGGCGGCAGCCGGTAGCGCCCTGTGGCGCTGCGCCGCCGGCGATGACGTCATCGCCGTGCGCAGCGCCCCGGCCGTGATCTTCAGTCGCGCCCCCTGATTTACCGCCAGACGCTATGTCCGACGGGTTCAGGGGGGCGTACGTGCGGCCGGGGCGGCGATATTTAAAGGGGAGGTGGCAGGCGGCCATTTTTGTTGCTGGCCGCCTGCCAGCACCTGCCCCCGTTGCTGTCCCCGGCCCCCGTGAAGCCCCCCCACCGTGAAGTGCCGGCTGCGCTCCAAGAGCCCGGCACTTCTCTTGAGTGCCGGGCTCTTTTGCCGGCACTCCCGATCCCCGGGGGCCCAGCTGGGCCCCGGTTCGCGCTGCGCAAGGCCCCTCCCCTTTAAGAAGGGGAGGAAGGCCTGCAATACCGCGGCACGTAGCGCCAGGATATTCACTCGCAGCGCCCCAAGAGGGATGCGGGGTGCTTCCAGTTGCGCCCCGCTTCCCTCATGGGGCGCAACCACTGAAGTTCCGGCGCGGGGCCACTAATTTTTTCGGGGCGCTAAAAGTCGCGCCCCGGCGAGGTTAGCGCCCCAAATGGGGCGCGACTCAATTTTTACCCCTGAGTGTCTCCGCTTCCACCACTTCCGTCGGCAGTGAATTCCAGGTCATCACCACTCGCTGCGTAAAGAAGTATTTCTCACATCCCCCTGTATCTCTTGCCCAAAACCTTAAATCTGTGTCCCCTAGTCCTTTTACCATCAACTAATGGGAACAGCCTTTCCCCGTCTAGCCTATCCAAACCCGTCATAATCTTGTACACCTCTATCAAATCTCCCCTCAACCTCCTTTGCTCTAATGAAAACAAATCCAGCTTCTCCAACCTGTCCTTGTAGCTAAGATTCCCCATCCCTGGAACCATTCTGGTAAATTTCCTCTGCACCCTCTCAAGGGCCTTCACATCCTTCCTAAAGAGTGGTGACCAGAACTGGACGCAATACTCCAGTTGTGGCCTAACCAGCGCTTTATAAAGGTTCAGCATAACTTCTCTACTTTTGTACTCAGTACCTCTATTTATGAAGCCCAAGATCCCATATGCTTTGTTAACCACTCTCTCAATATGTCCTGCCACCTTCAGGGACCTATGCACATTAACTCCCAGGTCCCTCTGTCCCTGCACACTCTTTAAAACTGTGCCATTAAGTGTATATTGCCTCTCCCTGTTCCTTCTGCCAAAATGCATCACCTCACACTTCTCTGTATTAAATTCCATCTGTCACTTGTCTGCCCATTCTGCTAGCCTTTCTATGTCCTGTTGCAGTTGATTGGTATCATCATCACTGTTTGCCACACCCCCAAGTTTGGTGTCATCGGCAAATTTAGAAATTCTACTCTGTATTCCAATATCCAGGTCATTTATATATATCAAAAAAAGCAGTGGCCCCAGCACTGACCCTTGGGGAACACCACTGTCTACCATCCTCCAGTCTAAAAAACAGCCATTTACCACAACTCACTGTTTTCTGTCCTTAAACCAATTCCTTATCCAAGCTGCCACTGACCCACCTATTCCATGAGCCTCAGTTTTGTTAACCAGCCTTCTATGTGGTACTTTGTCAAACGCCTTTTGAAAATCCATGTAGACAACATCCATTGCATTCCCTTCATCAATCCTCTCCATTACTTCATCAAAAAATTCAATTAGATTAGTCAAACACGATCTGCCTTTTACAAATCCGTATTGGCTCTCCTTAATTAGCTTAAACCTCTCCAAGTGCCCGTTTAATTTTTTCCTTGATTATTGTTTCTAAAACTTTACCCACCACTGATGTTAAACTGACTGGCCTGTAGTTACTAGGATTGTCCTTACACCCTTTCTTGAACAATGGTGTCACATTTGCCACTTTCCAATCCTCAGGCACCTCCCCCGCATCTAGGGAAGATTGGAAAATTATGGCAAGCCCTTCCGCTATCTCCTTCCCCCAATTCCCTTAGCAACCTGGGATGCAAGCCATCTGGACTAGGCAACTTGTCCACTCTAAGCATACCCAGCCTTTCTAGTACATCCTGTCTATCAATTTTCACCCCTTCCATTGCTTTTACCTTTTCCGCTTCTACCGATATTTTGTCAGCATCCACCTCCTTCGTGAACACCGATACAAAGTACTCATTGAGTATTCTAGCCTTGCCCTGCGCCTCTAAGCATGTATCACCTTCTTTGTCTCCAATAGGCCCCACCCCGCTTCTTACTACCCGCTTACTGTTTACATGCCGGTAGAAGATTTTTGGGTTCCCTTTTATGTTAACCGCCATTCTACTCTCATTCTCTCTTTGCCAATTGTATTTTCATCTTCACATCCCCTCTCAACTTATTGTATTTGGTCTGGTTCTCCCTTGAAGAATTCACCTGACATACATCATACACCCTCTTTTTTTGTTTCATCATCTTCTCTATCTCCCTCGTCATCCAGCGAGCCCTTGCTTTGGTTCCCTTACCCTTCCCTCTTGTTGGAATGTACCTGGCCTGTACTTGGAACATCTCCTCCTTAAAGATCACCCATTGTTCCATTACAGTTTTTCCTGTCAGTCTTTGGTTCCATTTTACCCTGGCTAGATCCTTTCGCATCCCATTGAAGTTAGCCCTATTCCAGTTTAGAAGTTCCACTCTAGATTGTTCCTTGCTCCTCTCCATTGCTAATCTAAATCTTATGATACGACGATCACTCGTACCCAAGTGTTCTCCCACAGACACTTGGTCGACCTGGCCCACCTCATTCCCCAGCACCAGATCCAGCAATGCCTCCTTCCTAGTTGGGCCAAGAACATATTGGTCAAGGAAATTCTCCTGAACACATTTCAGAAATTCCTCCCCCTCCTTTCCCTTTACCCTAGCATTATCCCATTCGATATTTGGGTAATTAAAGTCCCCCAATATCACCACTCTATAGTTCTTGCATATCTCTGCGATTTCCCTGCAGATTTGCTCCTCTACCTCCCTCTCACTATTTGGAGGCCTATTGAATACCCCCAATAGCGTGATCATACCCTTTTTGCTCCTCAACTCTAACCAAATGGATTCTGTCCTTGTCCCCTCAAGAACATCCTCCCTTTCCAACACTACAATGTCTTCCTTAATCAGCACTGCCACCCCACCTCCCTTTTTTCCTTCCCTATCTTTTCTGAACACCTTGTACCCTTGAATATTAAGTGCCCAGTCCTCACCGTTTTTAAGCCACGTTTTCGTTATTGCCACATTATATTGCCACACGGCTAATTGTGCTTGTAGCTCACCAACCTTATTCACCACACTTTGTGCGTTTACGTACATACATTCTAAACCCATTTTTGAATTTTTCGTAGTCTTTATGAGTCTGCTCCTATCTAATATGGTACTACTGCCTCTAGTACTATCCTCTCTAGTACTATCCAACACACTCACTCTTTTATGCACCTTATTCTTCTTCTCCTCCTATAAGCTGGTGCCCATCCCCCTGCCAAGCGAGGTTAAACCCTCTCCAACAGCACTAGCAAACTTCCCCAAAGAATATTGGTCCCGGCTCTGTTGAGGTGTAACTCGTCTGGCTTGTACAGGTCCCACCTTCCCCAGAAACCGTCCCAATGCCTCAGGAATCTAAAGCCCTCCCTCCTGCACCATCTCTCCAGCCACGCATTCATCTGTTCTATCCTCCTATTCCTGTACTCACGAGCATGTGGCACAGGGAGTAATCCGGAGATTACAACCTTTGAGGTCCTGCTTTTTAATCTCTCTCCTAGCTCCCTAAACTCTGCCTGCAGGACCTCATCCCTCTTTCTGCCTATGTCGTTGGTACCGATATGGACAACGACCTCTGGCTGTTCACCCTCCCCCCTCAGAATGCCCTGCCGCTCGGGACTGCTCCGCTCTTGCTGTGCTCCCTCCAGGTCCGCTCCTTCTGGTCTCAGGGAGTGGGGGAAGATTGTTTATAAATGGCTATAAATGTTTGGGGGGAAAAATTTGGTTGCTTTGCGCCTCCCGTTAGTGCCCTAAGAGGGCGCTAACGGGGCGCAAAGCAACTAGCACCCGGGTGCGGCGCCGCTAATGCCTCCCGCGAAATTCAGCAGGAGGTTAGCGGCGGCGGTAACCGTTAGCGCCCCGCGGCGCTGTGCCGCCGGTGATGACGTTATCGCCGTGCGCAGCGCCTCGCTCGCGCCCCGGCCACGATCTTTGGTAGCGGACACTATAGCCGATGTGGTCAGGGGGCCTACCTGCGGTCGGGGCGGTGCTAATTAAAGGCGAGGTGCCAGGCGGCCATTTTTGTTGCTGGCGACCTGCCAGCACCTGCCCCCGTTGCAGTCTCCGGCCTTCTGAGAAGCCCCCCCGCGGAGTGCCGGCTGCGCTCCATGAGCCAGGCACTCCTCCTGAGTGCCAAGCTCTTTTGCCGGCACTCCGATCCTTGGTGGCACAGCTGGGCCCCGGGTTGCGCTGCGCAAGGCCCCTCCCCTTTAAGAAGGGGACGAAGGCCTGCAGTACTGCGGCGCATCGTGCCGCAATATTCCCTCGCAGCACCCCAAGAGGGAGGCGGGGCACTTCTAGTAGCACCCCGCTTCCCTCTTGGGGCGCTACCAGAGAATTTCGGCCGCGGGGGCGCTAATTTTTTTGAGGCGCTAAAAGTAGCACCCCGGCAAAGTTAGCGCCCCAAAGGGGGCGTGACTCAATTTTTCCCCTATAGCTTTTAATTGTTCAAACAAGAAGTTTCTTAACTGTATATCATTATTAATACTCTAAATTTTGGAATTCTAGTTGCTTATTCATTTTGAGTTTCAAGAGATTTTTCAGCAAATCCCATTGACCAATGAAAGACTCTTTTCAGCCATTAAGAATGATGCTGGTAGTGGTAGGCTAGTGCGCAATGCTTCATTCACATTTTTGAGTATGCAGGTGTGGAACTTTTCCTTCTGTAACTTCAGAGAGACGTAAGCAAGCAGTAAAGGGGATAACATTGGGTGGAAATAATCCATGTTGTGCCCCTCTTTGCAGTGTGAAAGAGGAATTAATGTAGGCTTTTCCGCTCCTCCCTCTCATTTTTCTGCCTTGTCCCTACTTTTGTTTTTTTCTCCTTGTTTTTGCTTCTCTTCAAAGAACATTTAACTGTGGGATTTATTAGTGTTGCTATTCAATGATGTTCTTTTCCTTTCTCTTACTCTCTACTGCAAGAGAAAACAAGATAACCATTTAGTTTCAATAGAGTATGTTCTGTGATATTCCTGTCTCCATAGCTTTTTCTGTCTAGAAAGTGAAAGAAACTGTGAAGTTCAAAGTTACCACCAGAGTCCATGCAAGAGTGATAATCAGCAATGAGGTTGTCCCAGGCAATCAGTGACACTGAACAGGTGTGCCTCATTTTAGTGGAATAGGGTGGGTAGGCAATAAATCTGACTTTCAATGGGTGCAATAGAATGTGGTGCAGGTAGAACCTGAAAAAGAACATTTAAAAAAATACTGCTGCATCACATAATTTAAACTTTAACTCTGCCCCAGTTCCTTTTTAAATACTACATTAAAGTTAAGAACCTACGATCGGATGTGAGTTTGTGTTACCTAACAGTTCTCATTATACACAAAGTCTTGATAAATGGTGGAGTTCACTTTTAGTGATCACTGCTCATAGTGATTAAATGCATATAATGCTAAAATCACATTTGCCAAACCCTATTTTTAGTAACTCTGGATTTTCCCATTGGCTGTACTGATCAATACAAGTCAATGGCACTGATCAGTTTGATACTGGAAATTCCACTCCATTATCACCTTTAATGTTAAGGTATAGTTTCTGGTGCCAGTTCTGAACTACTGGGACTGGATGGTAGCCACCTTTGCACTCACTGAAACCATGCAGAGCCTACCCCACCAGACCATCCAGCGTCGACTGTCATTTCATATTAAAGATGAGCTCCCAGCCTGCATTGGGCCTATGACTGGGGGCGTGCCCAAGTGGGATGGGGAAATCCAAATGTCATCAGGCATAATGACACTGCATTCCAAAAACTGAAGGGATGTGGTTACTAATATGTAAGCTAAACAGTAAGGGCTTTTTCATTCTTGTTACATAAGAACATAAGAACATAAGAAATAGGAGCAGGAGTAGGCCAATCGGCCCCTCGAGCCTGCTCCGCCATTCAATAAGATCATGGCTGATCTGATCCTAACCGCCAATCTACTATCTACTATCACAGAACCATCTCCTGCATCTAACAGAATTGCACACACGAAATAGGAGCAGAATCAGGCTACACGGTCCCTGGGCCCGCTCCACTACCCACAGGGCCATGACCGATCCGAACCTAGACTCATGTCCAAATTCCTGCCTGCTCCCCGTAACCCTTAATGCCCTTTACTTCTAGGAAACTGTCTATTTCTGTTTTAAATTTATTTAATGATGTAGCTTCTACAGCTTTTTGTGGCAGCATATTCCATGGACCTACCACCCTCTGAGTGAAGTAGTTCCTCCTCATCTCAGTTTTGAAAGAGCAGCCCCTTATTCTAAGACTATGTCCCCTAGTTCTAGTCTCACCCGTCATCGGGAACATCCTCCCCGCATCCACCCGATCCAACCCCTTCACAATCTTATATGTTTCAATAAGATCTCCTCTCATTCTTCTGAACTCCAATGAGTAGAGTCCCAATCTACACAACCTCTCCTCATATGACCACCCCCTCATCCCCGGGATTAACCGAGTGAACCTTTTTTGCACTGCCTCGAGAGCAAGGATGTCTTTCCTTAAGTAAGGACACCAAAACTGTATGCAGTATTCCAGGTGCGGTCTCACCAATACCTTGTACAACTGAAGCAATACCTCCCTATTTTTATATTCTATCCCCCTAGCAATGAAAGCCAACATTCCATTTGCCTTCTTAATCACTTGCTGCACCTGCATACTAACCTTTTGAGTTTCGTGCACCAGGACCCCCAGATCCCTTTGCACTTCAGTACTCTCCAGTTTCTTGCCATTAAGATAATAAATTGCTCTAGGATTTTTCCTGCCAAAGTGCATCACCTCACACTTTCCAGTGTTGTATTCCATCTGCCAAATCTCTGCCCACTTACTTAGCCTGTCTATGTCCCCTTGCAGATTTTTTATGTCCTCCTCACTCACTACTTTCCCTCCCATCTTAGTATCATCTGCAAATTTTGATATGTTACACTTGGTCCCTTCCTCCAAATCGTTAATATAGATTGTGAAGAGTTGGGGACCCAGCACTGACCCCTGTGGAACACCACTAGTTACTGATTGCCAGTCTGAGAATGAACCATTTATCCCAACTCTTTGCTTTCTGTTAGATAGCCAATCCTCTATCCATGCCAGAATATTACCCCCAATCCCGTGATTTTTTACCTTAAGCAATAATCTTTTGTGTGGCACCTTGTCAAATGCCTTTTGGAAGTCTAAATACACTACGTCCACTGGTTCCCCTTTATCCACTCTATATGTTACTTCCTCAAAGAACTCCAGCAAATTTGTCAAACATGACTTCCCCTTCGTAAAACCATGCTGACTTTGTCCTATTAAATTATGATTATCCAAATGTCCTGTTACTGTTTCCTTAATAATGGACTCCAAAATTTTACCTACCACAGATGTTAGGCTAACCGGTCTATAGTTACCAGCCTTCTGTCTACTGCCCTTTTTAAATAAGGGTGTTACATTAGCAGTTTTCCAGTCTGCCGGGACCTTAGCGGAATCCAGGGAGTTTTGAAAAATTATTACCAATGCATCTACAATCCCTACCGCCACTTCCTTCAAGACTCTAGGATGTAAGCCATCAGGTCCAGGTGATTTATCCGCCTTGAGTCCCATTATTTTACCGAGTACCACTTCCTTAGTGATTTTGATCGTGTTTAGCTCCTCTCCCCCTATAGCCCCCTGTTTGTCCAGTGTTGGGATATTCTTAGTGTCCTCTACTGTAAAGACTGATACAAAATATTCATTCAGTGTTTTTGCCATCTCCATATTTCCCACCATTAATTTCCCGGTCTCATCCTCTAAGGGACCAACATTTACTTTAGCCACCCTTTTTCTTTTTATATAACTATAAAAACTCTTACTATCTGTTTTTATATTTTTTGCTAATTTACTTTCATAATCTATCTTCCCTTTCTTAATCAATCTTTTTGTTATTTTTTGCTGCCTTTTAAAGTTTTCCCAATCCTCTGTCCTCCCACTAGATTTCGCTACCTTATATGCCCTTGTTTTTAGTCGAATACTATCCTTAATTTCTTTACTTAGCCACGGATGACTGTCCTTTCTTTTACACCCTTTTCTTTTCAGTGGAATATATTTTTTTTGGAAGTTGTAAAATAACTCCTTGAATGTACACCACTGATCATGTGTCGTCTTACCCTTTAATCTATTTTCCCAATCCACTCTACTCAATTCCGCTCGCATACCTTCATAGTCTCCTTTATTCAAGCTTAGCACGC
Organism: Squalus acanthias; assembly: GCA_030390025.1. NCBI lineage: Eukaryota > Metazoa > Chordata > Chondrichthyes > Squaliformes > Squalidae > Squalus > Squalus acanthias. The sequence continues at coordinate 21,669,612 of CM059438.1, read as the reverse complement.
TTGTTTGAGATCCAACCTTCTCACGCTCTAATTGAATATGGAATTCAACCATGTTATGGTCACTCATTCCAAGGGAATCCTTTACTAGGACATTTTTAATTAATCCTGTCTCGTTACACAGGACCAGATCTAAGGTTGCTTGCCCCCTGGTCGGTTCAGTTACATACTGCTCAAGAAACCCATCCCTAATACACTCAATGAACTCATCCTCAAGGCAGCCCTGCCCCATTTGATTTGTCCAATTAATATGATAGTTAAAATCCCCCATAATTATAGATGTTCCCTTATTACATGCCTCAACTATTTCCTGATTGATACTCCGTCCAACAGAGTTGCAACTGTTCGGAGGCCTATAGACTACGCCCACTAGTGTTTTTTTCCCCTTATTATTCCTTATCTCCACCCAAACTGTTTCATTATCATGATTTTTTGACCCAATATCATTACTCTGTATTACAGTGATTCCTTCCTTTATTAACATAGCCACCCACCTCCCCTTCCTTCCTGCCTGTCCTTCCTGATCGTTAAATAACCTGGTATGTTTAATTCCCAGGCATTGTCACCCTGCAGCCATGTTTCTGTAATGGCCACAATATCATAACCATATGTAGTTATTTGTGCCATTAACTCGTCTATTTTGTTACGAATGCTACGTGCATTCAGATAGAGAACTTTCAAATATGCTTTGTGGCACTTAGTTCCTGCTTTTTCACTTTTTACCACTTTACCTTTTACTCCACACACTCTGTCCCTTCCTGCCACGCTCTGATTTGTGATTCCCCTACTGCTACCTATGTCTATGACCCTCTCTGTTGTCATTTTTATTTTTTGCTCTCTTGAAACCTCCCCCCCACTAATTAGTTTAAAGCCCTCTCCACAGCCCTAGTTATTCGATTCGCCAGGACACTAGTCCCAGCACTGGCCAAGTGAAGTCCGTCCCAACGGAACAGCTCTCTCCTGCCCCAGTACTGGTTACGCCTTTGTATGGAGTACTAGATGTCACTAGCTAAAACTAGTAGATGACAAAACATAGGAAACGGAGTCTGTGGGTAAGTGATGCAGCATCTGGACCCTTTATTTAATGGTTGGTGAGTGGCCTCTTGCACATCCCCGATTTTAATTGCTCCACCATTGGCAGCCGTGGGTTCAGCTGCCTAGGCCCAAAGCTCTGGAATTCCCTAAACCTCTCCGCCTCTCGACCTCTCTTTCCTCCTTTAAGACGCTCCTTAAAACCTAACTCTTTGACCAAGCTTTTAGTCATCTGTCCTAATATCTCCTTATGTGGTTCGGTGTCAAATTTTGTTTGATAACGCTCCTGGTGAAGCACCTTGGGACATTTTACTACGTTAAAGGCGCTATATAAATACAAGTTGTTGTTTAGTCATCTGTTTGATACATCACATTGGCTGATACAGCAAATGATCCCAATTCACGCCTGGAAGGAGACAAAGGTAGAAAAGTTGAGGGTGGTAGTGAACTTCTCTGCCAATCATAGTACATCCTTATGAGGTAGGTTGGCTATATCTCACCTTGTCTGCAGAGCCATTTCCTCTGTTATTACCAAGTAGGCGTGCCTTGTGGTGACCAGAGTCCCTATAAAAGTTTGTATTGTAGGGGAACCTTGATATGCCCCCTCTTTTTTAAAGCTCTTCCTGTTCTGCTGAAGTCTTGCAAATGTTTGAATTACAGTCGCCTTTCATTTGGCTGTTATTTCAACATTAACATTCTCTGGAATGAATGAATGAATAAGTACATATATAATAGCAAAAAGAAAATCTGAGAAAATAATTTTTTTTTAAAAGAGTAGAAACCAGCACTGAAAATGTACTGGAAAATTTAATTCAAAAAGCTAGTGCCCCTTATAGAGCATCATCTCAAATAGAGCTTCTTTTTCTGGCCACTCTAGATGGGATAATTTCTTGTAAGAGCACTTTAAGCCAATGGAAAATGCTGCACTGCACAAACAGGCAAAAAGGATCTCCGCCTATTATCCCAGTGCCACCAACAATCTGAAACAGAAAATTTGACATTGTTTCTTAGTGCTGGTAAGCAGCATTAATGGATAGCCAGCTGTGAATTGCTGCTCTGACTCTTATCTTCAAGGTGCTGCCTCAGAATATGCTTTTTTGTTCCATTAGTTTTCAGCCCAAGTCTAGCACAGAGTGCTAATAGTCACCAATTCCTCAGCCCTCATCATATGGCTCTGCTGTTTAGAATGCCAGTTTTGGGCCTAAAATATATGGAGAAAAATAGCATTAACGATAAAAGCACTAACATATTGGGCAGGCCATTGGGCAGGACACTATAAGCTGCCTATCGAGAAGGCAAATCTGAATAAAGCATCCGGGAGGGATTAGCTTCGCAGCTGATTAATCAGCTGTTAATTGTTCAGCTTTTAAGTGCTGTTAAGCATTATAGTGCACATTTAGGATCGCCTATTGGTTAGTTGGTTGTAATGATCATTTAAACTACTGCCACATCAATTACGATAAACAGATTCCCCACTGTAACTGAAATTTTTATCATCGTCATGATCCTGGTCCCAAACTACTGAATTTTACCTCGATACATCGAAATAAATTTTTGGCTGTACTCAACTACTCCTGGCCCAGTCTTCTGCCCTGGATTCTTCACCCCGTATTCCACTCTTGTAAACTGATACATTTACCTTTACTTTGCTTGTAACTGTGGCTCAACTCACACGGTACAAGGTCGCCCACACGTTGCTTTCAAGCACTGGTCTGCTACTCTCCTGCCTTCCAACTCTTGTTCCATGCACATGACATGAGCCTGGGAGTTGGAATGGTTAGCATATTCCTATCTATGCTGCCATATCATCTGTATGAATTTGACCTGGCAACATAGGAAACAGTGCATTTCCCCCATTGAGGATAGGCTTATCCTAAACAAATTGCTATGCAAGCAGCCTTAATTTCAAAGATGTAGCTGTTTGAAATGTGCAAGTTTTTAGCAGTTGTGAACCAACTTCTTTCAGAGGAAGTTTTGTTCAGTTCCATATGTAAAGAATAACATTTAATTCCCTTGGCAAATATTGCATCTCCAGTAGGTGGCGCTGTGATCAAATTTAAAGCTGTTCAGTCCTTTGCTCTGTGCTTTGTCTCACCAAATTCAGGATTAACATTTAATGGATCAGATTTGGAGTTTTCCCCACATGATTAAACTAATAGTATTTAATAAAACAAAAAAGGCAATGTAATTAAATGCTAACATAATTTCAAAATAGCTGATGCGAGACAACCATTATCAATCTAATTTAACCTGAAGTTAATGCTTTATGCTGTGTCTTTACAGATCCTGAAACCATCCTTCGAAATAAAAGACTCCTCATTCAAACTGAGCTACAGCAATGTGAAACCTGGCATAGCTGTCTATGGAGACAAGAATACAGATTAAGGAATATCTGTCAGGGTGTACGAAATCAGAACTAAACCATATCATCGGTTTATATGCAACCCTTCCATGTCTTATGCTGAGCTCAGTTTGAATGAAGAGTCTTTTTATCCCTCAGTATGTGTAAACGCAGTGCATGCAGAATTATTTTCAGAATCTGTGACGTGGATGATGGTAGAAATCATGGCTTAGAGATTCGGGTGTGCCCATTTTTGAGCACGTGGGGAGGGGGGCGCATGACCTGTGCCTGAATGGCGAGGCCCGAGGTGCACCTGATAGTGGGTCTCCGGACTCAATACCATCAAGCCGGCAAGCTGCGGACAGTAACAGGCAGCTCGCCGGTGAAGCAGGATGGAAGATCGGGCCTCTGCAATGCCATCAGCGTCCCTCATGTAAGTGATTAAAGGGGACCGGGAAGGGGGGTGATCGCACAATAATTCTTGGCAGTAAAGACCGGAATCGACAATTAAGGGCCTGATTTAAAGGGGAAAGAACCTGCAGACAAAATTTGTGAGTACTTTTGCTGAAATCCTTAGTTGAGTGGCGAACCTTCTGCAACTGCAGTACTGAGCATAACAGAGAGATTGGTTGAAACTTCTTGCCAAAATTTATTCTTTGCCTTCAGGGAGGGTGAGTGAGTAAAGGAGGCATCAGAGTGATTCTTGCAACCAAACTATGGGCACAGGAGGAAGAGGAGCAAGAGGGGCAGCAGTGCCAGAAGCAGCAGTAGGGAGAGCATGCTGGAGCTGCAGCAGATGCTATCAGAACACCACATAGGTGGAGGAGCAGGAGGAGGAGGAGGGGGGGGGGTTGCTGCAAGCGACCCTACTCTCCAAATAGGGTTTATAGACCCAGAATCAGTTACCAGGAACTCCCCGATGAGCAATATGCAAGGTGGCTCAGGCTCTCCTGGCAAACAATAGCAGACCTGTGCAGCCTCCTGCAGGAGAACCTGCACCCTTTAGTGCCATCTGATCACTCTCTGCCAGTGGCAGTCAAAGTGGTGGTTGCCGCTACTTTTTTTCCTCTGGTAACTTATTCCACAAAGCTATTACCCGTTGTCCTAATTTTTAACTATTTTGACCCCAGTTATTTGAAGAACAATTTGCTCAGCTCATATGAAGGAAGAAACACTTTATGCGATACCTTTTAGTAATTCACTAATCCTCTTAATTTAACTTCTTTTGAATAGAAAATTGACTGGCTGATTTATTAAATTACCTCAAGAATATATCATTTTTATATATAGAAAGAGAGAGAGGGGTTACCTAAAATGGAAAATACAGTATTTCTTATTTTATTAACCCCAAAAATTCACTAAAAATTTAAATTTAAGAAATATAGGGAACCTAGCCGCAGTGCTAATAGGTTGGAAAATCAAATTGTTGCAGACAACAGCCCTGCACTCAGTTGGCCCAGAGAGGAAAATCACACCCATTGTACCTAAATCACACTTCAGAAGGACGCCCATAACTCTACCTGTGTTACTTTTTTATTCCTTGTCCTTAGGGTCTGAATAAATGAGATTGAAACAAGTGTGGAATTTCATGCTTTTGTCCATTGTGAACTAGATTGGGACTGTCAAACCTGTTTCACTCAAGAGCCATCGCTGCCAGAGAGGAGACTTTCTTCCCTTGGTTAGATTTGAACTCAGATCCCCAAAGGTGAAAAGACACCCAATACCCACCCCCTTGAGATACGCTTTTAATTCAAAAGGTATTGTGAACTGACTTAAGCTTCCATTTCCTGCCTGTTCTTTTATAGTAAAGAAATAATTTGTAATCAAAGTACTTTGCCATTATTAGCACATTAATACACTTAGCAGATCATTTATTAAAAAGTACTTAATTTTTCAAAAGGAATGACAGTTTGGGTATATTTTAAAAAAATATTTTCTAATTTGCTTTAAATGTGCATCTGCCCTTTGAGTCACCTTTCACGTTTTTCTATGTACTTTCCACATATCATCAACAACAACAATAACTTGCACTTTAAAGTAGAAAAACATACAAAGAAACCTAATTTATTATTCTTGAAAAATGTTCAACTCTCCAAGTGCATATTATTTTTCTATTAGTGCTTATACATCATGACAGGGACGGTGTGAGCCTCATGGAAAAAAGATACTAAATTATTTTCTGTGCTTTCATTATAGACTTCAAGATTTCTTGTTGAGTATAGAAACCCATGCATCTATAGCATGTCATTTGGTATTGTACCTCCTGAAGATCTAGAGTGTTTTCTTATTAGTGCTCTATAAATAGTAAAGAAAAGTAACCGGAAGCTCATTGACAAAATGTTACTATAAAAGTTTGTTTGAATTAATTCATCTTGATCAGTATACGATAAGAATAGATGAGTCAGGACAGCTATTGTAACTGTTCAGATGTTGTAGTTACTCAAATATGTGTGTAGTCTCCATAGCAACAATCTGCATAATGAAAAAAACCTCCTGACTTTATGACAAAGAATGCATTTCAAAAGCATCAGAAAAAAATAAAACCACATGACATATTCCCTTTTTTCTATTTCAGCCTTAGTTTTTGAATAGAGTTGTCAGTTAATTTTTTAATTTAAGAAAGCTATTCAGTTGTACTATCTTCAAAAGCTGCAGAATTATTTTATAAACAGAAATTACTTCGAAAAAAGCCCTCTATTAAGCATTGCCTGTGGTAAATTACTGGATAAATAATGATTTTGTATTTGATTTTTAAATAACCTTTTATCAAAGTAACATATGTTTAAGGGATAAATTGACTTCATTCATTTTATTTGATCTAAACATGCAACTGCGCAGCAGTGTTTCCAAACACTCTTATTGTTTCCCCTCTCAATACTCATGATTTTAGATCACTGCCATTAATGCACTATACCGAATGGTAATTATTCACTCAGTGTTCTGAGCAATTGAGCATTAATTTATAAAGCAAGGCTGTCATTTGCAAGATGCTTATTAACTGAGTGCAGTTAATTATATAAGAAGATAATTACATGTAAATGTTGGATCTAAAAGCAGCTATGCAGCCTGCTCCCTGTTTAACAGCTGTGCAGTTGGAATTTCTGCTTTGTTTGTGCTAAAGTGAAGCAATTAATTGATTCATTGAATTAAGTGAAAATGCAGTGTAATTCTTTCTAAGCAATATGGCATCTATCAGAATAGCTTCCCAATCAACTGAAGCGTGACAGGCTATGGGTGAACATACTGCACGCCATCACTTGTTCTAACTGTTGAATGTAATTCTAGTATTGCAAATAGCATTGTAATTTATATTTACAAATTTAAAAAACACAAAAACACATGAATTTTCAAAAACTTCAAAGTGCTCTTAGCTTTTTTTGTGAATTATGTGTTTATTACAGTGAGGGTTGTACAGTGCTGGAGGTTAGAAGACTTTCCATTCTGGCACCCAGTTCAGCACCAAGCACTCCCTGACCAGGTATATCAAAGATAGCGGCAGAGTAAATTCTGCCCCAACCACATAACCCAGCCCAAACTTAAGAGGAACATCAATACAGTGACTACACTTCAAGGAAATGTCAGTGTGACATTTTTTCATTTTCTACAAATGAGATGGTCAATTTAGTCCGAATTAGTGCTGAATTAGAGGCAGTTTTGTGCGGTGGATCCATATTCTTAAGGAAGTGCTTACACTCCCCAAACACATAGGCCTAGAAATTAGTCTAAAACGGGCCCAGAGCCAGAGCTGCGCAACTGCCACAATTATAGTCTCCGTTAAATAACCCCCTTGCATATACGTTGTCCATGCTTCTCATCATTTTAAAGTTCAGAATCAAGTGTACTCTTTTATGTGGGCACAAAACCAAATCACTGTAAATCAATAAAACTTCAAAGGAAACTTAACAAATTAAATTAAAATTTGGTACAGAATCAAGTGTAACAGCAGCAACAATGGTATTATGGTCTCGGACATAAAATTTGGATGAGAAAGTAGTTAACCCAGTTTATGATGAAAGATTCTTTTCTTGATTCATTGATTTGAGCTCAAAATGTTCACTGAAATTTAAAAATTTCATTCAACGATCATTCACACCTGGTTCTTAATTGGAATTGAACACAGTATGATGTAGGTTCAGTTTTGTTCTAGGAGAGCTAATGCTAAATAGTGTTTGCAGCAGGAGCCTGTGTACTGATCAGAAAGGCACTAACCAAGAATGTTAGAATAATTCTTCCTACTCCTTTCCTGTTGGTGGCAGCAGAGGGTTTTTACATCATGCCACTGAGGAGGGTGTAGGGTAACAAATTTTTTGAATGTTTTAACCAGCTGGTAGATCTGTACCAGCACTACTGATAATAGAGTATCAGAAGCAACACAGTGCCAGTACTATAGGAGAATTTTCTGGTACGAGCACTAAAGCAGAAGGAAAGAATAACTTCCATTTATATAGCGCCCCAAAGCGCTTTACAACCAATGAAGTACTTTTTGAAGGGTAGTCACTATTGTAATGTCAGAAACGCGGCAGCGAATTTGAACACACCAAGCAATGAGATAATGACCAGAATATTTTTTAGTGATGTTGGTTGAGGGATAAATATTGGCCAGGAAACAGAGGTGAACTTGCCTGCTCTTCTTTGAAATACTGCCATGGGATCTTTTACATCTAATGAGAGGGCAGACGAGGCCTCGGTTTAACGTCTCATCCAAAAGTCGGCACCTCCAACAGTGCAGTACTCCCTCAGTGGAAAATTACCCATGTATGTCCTGTCCACAAAAAGCAGGCAAGTCCAATCCAGCCAATTACCGCCCCATCAGTCTACTTTCAATCATCAGCAAAGTTATGGAAGGTGTCGTCGACAGTTTTATCAAGCAGCACTTACTCACCAATAACCTGCTCACCGATGCTCAGTTTGGGTTCCGCCTGTACCACTCGGCTCCAGACTTCATTACAGCCTTGGTCCAAACATGGACAAAAAAGCAGAATTCCAGAGGTGAGGTGAGATTGACTGCCCTTAACATCAAGGCAGCATTTGACCGAGTGTGGCATCAAGGAGCCCTAGTAAAATTGAAGTCATTGGAAATCAGGGGGGAAACTCTCCACTGGCTAGAGTCATACCTAGCACAAAGGAAGATGGTTGTGGTTGTTGGAGGCCAATCATCTCAGCCCCAGTACATTGTTGCAGGAGTTCCTCAGGGCAGTGTCCTAGGCCCAACCATCTACAGCTGCTTCATCAATGACCTTCCCTCCATCATAAGGTCAGAAGTGGGGATGTTCGCTGATGATTACACAGTGTTCAGTTCATTCGCAACTCCTCAGATAATGAAGCAGTCCATGCCGCCATGCAGCAAGACCTGGACAACATTCAGGCTTGGGCTGATAAGTGGCAAGTAAAGTTCCCTCTAAGCTACGGGGCTGCGCAGCCCGACTGGCTTTTCCAATGTGAAATTTTGCGCAAGCAGGAAACTTTGAATGGGGCCGCGCAGCCCATTAAAGGGACCGCGCACCCAAAAAAAAATTAGGAGAACATTGGTGGCAAGTAACATTCGTGTCATACAAGTGTCAGGCAATGACCATCTACAACAAGAGAAACTCTAACCACCTCCCCTTGGCATTCAATGGCATTACCATTGTCACATCCCCCACCATCAGCATCACCATTGACCAGAACCTTAACTAGACCAGCCACATAAATACTGTGGCTACAAGAGCAGGTCAGAGGCTGGGTATTCTGCGGCGAGTGTCTCGCCTCCTAACGTCCCAAAGCCTTTCCACTATCTACAAGGCACAAGTCAGGAGTATGATGGAATACTCTCCACTTGCCTGGATGAGTGCAGCATCCAGGACAAAGCAGCCCACTTTATTGGCACCCCATCCACCACCTTAAACATTCACTCCCTCCACCACCAGCGCATCATGGCTGCAGGGTGTACCATCTACAAGATGCACTGCAACAACTCGCTAAGGCTTCTTTAACAGCACCTCCCAAACCCGCGACCTCCACCACCGAGAAGGACAAGGGCAGCAGGCACATGGGAACGCCACCACCTCCAAGTTCCCCTCCAAGTCACACACCATCCTGATTTTGAAATATATCACCATTCCTTCATCGTCGCTGGGTCAAAATCCTGGAACTCCCTCCCTAACAGCACTGTGGGAGTATCTTCACCTCACGGACTGCAGTAGTTCAAGAAGGAGGCTCACCACCACCTTCTCAAGGGCAATTAAGGATGGGCAATAAAATGCTGGCCTTGCCAGCGACGCCCACATCTCGTGAATGAATAAAAAAAACATATTGCACTAAAGTGTCAGCCTAAATATGTGCTGAAGTCTGGAGTGGGACGTGAACCCACAACCTTCTGACTCAGAGGCGAGAGTGCTACCAACTGAGCCACAGCTGGCACCACTACACAGGACCTCAACACTGACAACTGCAACAACAACAACATATTTATATAGCGCCTTTAACGTAGTAAAATGCCCCAAAGCGCTTCACAGGAGTATTCTAAGCAGGAGCTCACTAACATCGAGGGATAGGAAATAGCATGCAGCGGCAGCTCTTAAAGGCTGTAGATGCTATTTAAAGAGGCTAATTAACTTTTACTGGCCATAGAAGAAATGGCTACAGCAAGGAGCAGTCAGCTCCATTTTCTAATGGAAATTGGAGGTTCTTTTACACGAATTGCGGCAATGGAGGGTTTCCCTCTTCCTGTTCCAGGGACATCTTCTGCGAAGAAATTTGCATGCTACGTGGCAGGAGCTGGCTGGTAGAATAAATATTATCCCTGAAATTGCAGTCGGCGGCGTAGCTAAGGAGTACGCCACCGACCTCCGAAAGAATTTGCACTTACCTGGTACGAGGCCCCCTTCGAAGACTTGCGTTGTTTCGCTGCGGAATTGTGCGCAGCGTAATAGCCCACGGATCCCAGGGGCGCACCTTGTGCGTAAGCATACATGGGATCACGTGGGGCTGTGGGCCAATCAGGAAACACAAATCTCTGATCCCCATTCATGATTTTTTAATGCTTAATTTTAGCGGAGGTGATGTAAATCTCCTGCTTGTGGGTCAAGATTTTTTGTGTGCAAAAGTTTCACTGCAGGGAAATTGCATTTCACTAATAGTTTGTTAAATTGGTTCAAATCATGAAAGCCTCAGGGAATAGTCGGCTATGTCATCGACATTTCAAACAGTTAACCGAAAATGTTAGACACTTATTGTCTTTTTTTCTGTGAGTGAACCAGTTTTGTGAAATACATCACAGCTACTGCACAAGGGGCATCTTTTTTTAATGAAAACATCCTTGTAATCTTGCTCTGAAATGAATAGGACGTCGGTGCTTTGGTAGTTTGTTTTCACCCTTTGCCTATTTGTCTCCGCGAGTTGTGTTGGGATCAGTTGTAATAATTAGAAAGAGGAGATATTTATTTTGAAGATAATTTTGAATTACATTTTTATCATTGTGAAAATAACTGGTGTATGTTTCAAGCTGCTGCATATCCCCGCCTCCCCTTACGCTGTTCAAACAGGCTCCTGTGCCTTTTTGCACCAGCCGTAAAATTTTCCTGCGTAATTGCTGGGCAGTTGGTGGGCAATTGACGGTGAGGATTTGACAGTAGTAGCGGATGATCTGTCAAGTCGGAACTTGACAGATCGCAAGTTCAGGATTTAGCGTATGTGCTTGGAAATCCCGAATTTGCGCCAATTTCAAAGGCGGTATGACCGCATACTCTAAGAGTATGCCGGCATACTGACCACAAATTCTGCCCCACTGTCTCCAACTTTCAGAGGATCCGTAGGAAAATTAGGAAAAAGCTTAATAGCCTCAGGAAATTTGCCAAAGTAAAGCCAGCCAGTATTACATTTTGTCTATTAGATGAGAAAAGTATACAGCACACTGTTTACAGACACTGACAGTTTCTACTCACCAAGATACCCACTGACTGAGGCTGCAGGCTACGCTCTTAGAAAACAGCTTTCCAGAGTTCACTTGTATGCCCGTACTGCAGCAGGACAAATGTTATTACTGTCACTTAAAACTGGAACTGTTGTTGTATGACTATTTGGAAAAGGTGGCCCACAATTCAAGTTTAGCATACAGCTAATCTGCATGCTATTTGGCCATTTACTCACACGCTAGCTGTACTGCAGGGTATTCATTTAACTCTCGCTTATCTATGTGCTGTTTAAACCTCCAGTATATCAGCACCACTTCTCTCTTTGCTGGGCAAAGCTGTACATAACAGGAAGGAACAGATCTGAGCTGGAACAAAGCTCTCTCCGCATGAATAACCCATGCTTGTGCCAAAGAATATAGAGGGAGCGGGCGAGGATAAAGTTGAAGGTCTCACCAAAAAACAGAGCTAGCACCATTGTTTTCATTTTATTTTCTCCTTCACTTACTCATTCACTTATATGGAGGGTAATTTAAAATTACCCCTACATTATAGGAAATCACAGTGACACATAATATTAGCTAAATGAGCTCTGTTTCAGGGGATGCTTTTCAGTCACCCTTGTAATGAGTTTTGTATCCTCAAAGAAGAAGTCACAGGCCTAAGTGGCAGTCCCAAAACAGCTACCTCAAAGCACTCCGTGTCATCCACTCCGTCTGTAGCAAGTACCAGCGCAGATACTACCTGCGCAGATACATCCACCCAGGGGATTTAGGTATTCAGTTTGAGCTGGGATCACCGGGTGAAGCAGAGAGCACATGAGCAGGTGGTGGAGGAAGAGCAGGAATCTGCTGGATGGAGGAGCAGCTGTCTCCCAATATCAGCTGCAGAACACTGAGATCAGGACTTCATGGAGGTTGCATTTAAAAGAGGAATGCTATCTGATCACCATCATTTTTAGTCATTGAAGAATGTGGGTTGCATCCTGCAAAGTCTAATGGCGAGTGTGGATGAGTCCACTAGCCTCAACTATGCAGTCATGCACTAAGGCTTCTCAACACTGCAGTCCACCATGGAGTGTGTGGCGAATCATTGGCTATGTGCAGCAAATTCCCTACTGATATAGGCCGTAAGTCCAAATGAAGTATTATAAATGTTCAGGCTACAGCTACAGCCTTGGGCTCCAGGCTCCAAGTTTGGTTTCAACATACTGGGGGATCAGATGGACAGAGCCCTTTGTGCAAATGTTACAAGTTAGCATTCCCAGTGTGGAGCTTTGTTCTACAGGAGTGCAGGTCAGATATGAAAGTCAGTGCACCTGATTGTGGTGCTCCCAATTTTTAGTGACTGGAAAATTGGGAGGCCACAAATCAGGCGCACTGACATCTGTTACCATTTTTAAGAACTGCCCTCTTAGCGAGCGAGCTAATGCGTTGCCTTGCCTGCCCTAGTCAAGTCATCGAACTTGCAGCACATGAGCCATCCAGTGGAGCTACCTGACAGTGAATTGAGTGTCTACTTTGCATCTTATCTGTTGCTCCCCTAGTTTGCTGCTCAATTTTTAGGCAGAATTGGCTTTTTAAAGGCATGCACTTTAATCTCTAAGCACCCCAGTACAGTACTCCTGTTTCACACAGGATGTGCATTAATGGATCCTCCAATGGACATGCAAAGGAACTTACCCATGAAATTCTGCCAGATTCAGCTGTGCAGGCCATTGGCTGGCACAACTCCTGACACATCGGCATAGGTGCTATTTAGCTTATACTCTCATTTCAATATCTTCTGACAGATTTCTTTTATAGCTACATTTATTTCATCTTCTTTAACCTTATTTTTTAATGTATTCCTCACAGGCTGATTAAGGAATGCATTGCTTTATGTAGCGTACAATGGATTACAATGTTAATTAAGTAACTGAGTTTATATAACAAAAATAAATTCAAATCTCAATTAACTTTGGTCTGTTCCCTTTCCCTTAAAATTCGGACCGTCATAAATGAGTATTCAAACTTTTAACGTTTTAATTGTACAAGATAAACATTAATAGCAACTCAAAATGAGGGGGGATGAAATTTGAAGGGTTAACACATGTTGCTGTGCAAAGAATTAGTGGGATGAAATTGCATTGTCTGATATTAGCATGTGAATGTGTTAACACTGCTGTGAAACTCATCTGTCCACTATTTTTATGGTGTTAACAGGTTTGTTTCAAATGAGTTAAAGCCTCCATTAAAATCGCAGACGAAGAATATTTCACACCGTTCAGACACTAGTATCACACAGTGCGATTTCACCTAACGTCATTACAAAAAAGGGCCATTTTCCAAATGCATGCTCACCCATCAGGTGTGCTTATTAGGAAATTGCAGGCACATTCCCCACAATTTTCCATCTATTCGGATTAAAGCACCTGGAGCGTACATTCAGAAAATCAGTCCTACAATTTTTAACCACTTTTCTTTTTAAAGTATACTTCACAAAGGTTAAATGAACATAATTTGATCAGTCTGTTTGTCCAGGACACATGAAGAGAGGCAAGACAAGTGATTATACCAAGGAAAATCAAACAGGTGTGATGGGTGAGAGGGAGCAGTGATATATCCCTATTTCAAAAGATGTTTAATGTGCTAGGTGATTCAGACGTCAGGGACCCAGATGCGGGGAAACACAAGTCTTGTCCATAAGTATGTTAAAATAAAACCATAAATTGTTTTGTTGTGTGTTTGCATGTGTGAGTGAGTGAACAAAAGAAAAGTTGTTTTCGAAAGCTTGTCTATTGGTCTACAAAGGAGTTAGATGGCTATTGGGGTAGAAAGAGATGGATCATCGGGTCATATATTGAAAGATCTTCAGTGCTCGTCTGATAAGCATCAAACTAAAAATACTCTGGTGGAATCCCTTAACAGGCACCAGAAAGAGACTAGGTCCAGATGCGCCGATGTCACTGAAACATGTGCTCCTAAGTCTCCTGTGAATATATTAGTCCCAGTGGGTTTTTGCTTAGTTTACATTTGATGTACTCACAAATACTATTTGTAAATTATCTCTTTATATTTTTGATAGTATTTTATTATCAAAATTAAGATTTTTTTTTTTAATTAACAAGGTTAAGTGAGACATTTACAGACCTGTCAGAATAATCAGCATGTCTTCATAGAATTCTCTATCATTCTGCTTCTAAAAATGTGTACAAGGTTTTGAAGACTTGACAGAAAGTAAATTGCTTTTTAATTTAAGAATATTAAAGTGTGCATTCATTTGATAAGCTGTTCCTTTTCATTAGGAAAATGTCTTTAATTGTATAGGGGGAAATCAATAGCATTGTGACATTAAGTGGAACTGCAAATGCATTTTGCCCACCTGACCTGCAAGTTTGTAAGAAAACAGAGTGTGGATTGTTAATGAGGTAATGAAGTAAACTCGTGAATAAAATTTAATGCTGATGATGCAATGCACCCATTGCATTTTTTGTATTGGAATACCCAGGAATACATTATTACAGATCATGTTATCCCAGCTGGGTCTGTCAGAGGAGACTTTACTTTGTTGCCTTCACACCACTGCAGAGGAAGTGACTGAGCTGTGCCAACTGTTACGGGCTGACTTATGACAACTTCAAGGACTGGGGCTACTCTTCCTAAAACTATGAAGATCACAGTGGCATTACCTTCTATACAGCAGATCACCACAGGGGACATCTGTCAAATAGGCCTTCTGCAATTCATTCCTGTATAAAGTAAGTGACAGACAGGGGAAACACTTTTATCACTTTCCCAGTAGAAACGAGACACCACTGGAGAGGGCACAGAACTTGTATCGCCTGGCAGACTTCCCAAGAGTCCAGGGCATTATGGATGGAACCCATATGGCCCACACGTCAGCCCAAATGCATACATAAACAGGAAGAAATGCCAATCCATAAATGTGCAGGTGGCTTCAGACCGCAGAAATGTGATCCTGAACGTTAATGCCTGTTATCCGGGGAGCACCCATGATGCTTTTATTATGCAGTACTCCACAATGCCTGCATTACTTGTATTTCCTGAGAGAATGAATGGATGGCTGTTAGGGGACCAGAGCTACCCTTTGCAGCCATGCTTGATGACCCCAATTAATAACCCCACACAGCAGCAAAGTGCAGATACATAGAGACCCGTGCTACTGCCTGAGTTATTGTGCAGCACACCATGGGGATGCTGGGGCAACAATTCTGTTATTTGGGCCACTCAGGCAAGTTGCTGCTCTACAAAATCTTTAAAATCATCACTGGCTGCTGCAGTGCCACAATTCTGCTATCCAAAGAGGCGTGAGCATGCAGCAAGATGAGAGGAGGCCCCTGGGGTTGTAGGCACAAAGGAAGAAAACGAGGAAGAGGAGGCGGCTGACATGGAGGGTGTTGATACACAGGCAGGGAGATTAGAGCAGAACTCTGTGATTGGGAAATACTTCAATTAATTGACATATCCTGCCACTAAACAATTTTGTTTGACCTTTAAAAACCCACACATTGTCGTCCCCAGGAACATGCTGTACATTCACTCGACTGAACCTGAAGTGCCATTTGTATGCCTCCTCTTAGTACCTAATACCTTACTATAACCTAACCAACTAACACTATCCGCACTAATGAAAAATAAAATTTATTGCTGTGTACATGAGAGATGTAGTCTAAGCCCTCCATACCCATGCTTCCCCATGGTAATCTTCTATGGTGTGCTTGTCCTGCTCCTTAACCTAAGATTGTATCTAAATGCTCCCTGAATGTGAAGAGCAACTGCGCTGGCAGGTTGCAATGTGCTGTGCCAAGATCCATGGTACCACTTCCTCTTGTTTCAACTTTGCTGATGCTGACGTAGAAGGGGAAGAGGTGCTAGGGATACGTAATGTGGACAAGTGATGGGAGTGGTACAGCGCCCAACTTCCTTTTTTGATGGGTGGCAAAATGTACATGCATTTTAGCGCGCCCTTCTCAGAGCACAGCAATGCACCATTCCTGAAAGCAGGTAACTATGCTTTGTATGCTATCTGTAGCACTTGGGAAAAGATGCATAAGAAGATGGAAGAGTTTAAGAAATTTGTCATGGTAAGCCTACATGATAGGCCAAAGATTTCATGCCACAAAGCGTTGTCTGTCAACATTTACTGCTTCCCTATGTCAAGCCTTCACACAAACATACAGCTCTTCTATTACATTTCATATGCACCTATACTCAGTTTTGCACATCTCCAAAATGTGGTGTACAGTTGAAGCCTTGGCACACTCGCATCTTCTAGGACATGACACTACAAGTCATTATAAATGAACCCAGCTGCATGTTGTGTCGTCACACCAGGTTTGCATGCAGGTTGTGCAAATGTTTGCCACTAGTCATGTGCTCCTTCAACTTCGAGCATCGCAATACTACTTTTCTGCCTCTCTAACAAGATGGAACATAGAGGTCCCAATCCCAATCTGGTGAAGTGTAGGTGATGAATGCACATCTCTTCTGACATGCCTAAGTAGCTCTGACAGGGCCCATCTGGAATAGTAGGGCTGATTCCATGACCATGAAGCACTGGTTGAGAATTTGTATGTCTGGACCTTGTGATTTTATATCCCTTAATTTAAATAGAGGGAAAATCGGGCTCCACACCCATATTTCCCAACCACCGTTTCCTGCGTAGCTGAGTCCAGTTTCTCCCACCTAATGATGGCTTTTGAGAATTGTTAATGTACCTGAGGTCAGAGTGTGTTATAGGCTCAATGGAGACAGAGGCCAGAATTTTCCCGTTGCTGAGCGTGCGGGTTTGGGGGCAGGTAGGCAGTAAAAATCCCGGAAATTGCCAGCATCGTCATCCCACCGCCTCACGCATTTAACTCGGGTGGCTTTGAAGGTGTGACATGGACCCGATCGGCAGAGGCGGATGACCTCATTCAAGTAATTAACTGCTTGTTGAGAGACCCTTAAGAGGCTTCTTAACACCAGCTTTTGACTTTTACTGCAGGAGCACGGGATTCACACAGCTCGGGAACCTTGCCTGTAGAGGTGGAACCTCAGTGGCCATTGGTGAGTCCATTTATTGAGAGCTGGGAAAAGCACAAATACTCCCACATTACACCTCATTACTTGCCTCATGGAAAGGCTCTTGCTGACTCCATTTTGTCCACAGATTTAGGTGTCAGCAGTTTGCAGGTCATTTCTGCAACCTCAGAAGCTACTCTCACCACATTGCTACTCAGTATCAGAATATTGAGGGATTGGCTCTCTGATCTCCACTTTACCTGCCATCTACTACATCAGCATGGGTGCCGCTTATACTGTCTCACCTTGGTCCTCAGAATTGGACCAAGATGAGCCCAGCACCAACAACACCAGCCACACCTGCAGCAGCAGCAACCATAACAGCAGCCTTCTCCTCACTGACCTGATGCTCCACAGGAGAGAGGGGGGCACCACAGGGCTGCAGCGCGCCAGAGGCGATACCCCCAACACAGGGTATACAGGCAGAAGATGAGCTTCCTCAGCATGACTGAGCAGCAGTGCTTCAGGAGGTTCAGGCTATTGTGTCAGGTCATCACAGACATTTGTAGCTTGCTGGAACAAGACCTGCTGCCCAGAGGTCCTGGTGGACACTCCTTACCAGTGGCTGTCAAAGTCACCACTGCCCTCAACTTCTTCGCCTCAGGCTCCTTCCAGGGATCTGCAGCAGACATTTGCGGGATCTCGCAGTCGGCCACCCACAGGTGACCGATGCCATGTTTGACAAGTCAGCCAATTATATCAACTTTGCCACTGATGAAGACAGTGTTACTGAGCGGGCACTTGGCTTTGCGGCTCTGACTGACTTCCCACAGGTGCAGGGCATCTTCGACTGCACACATGTGGCCATCACCCAGGAGTGCTTGTGAACCACAAGGCTCCACTCCCTCAATGTCCAGCTCGTCTGCAAACATAAAAAGGTCATAATGCATGTGTGCTCCAGATTCCCTGGCAGCTGTCATGACTCGTGCTGTGCCAGTCCACCCTCCCTCAGCTCTTCGCACCGTCAAACAGATTTACCAGCTTGCTGCTTGGAGACAAGGGCTATCCACTGAAGGCATGGCTCATGACACCCTTGAGGACGCCAAGTACTGAGGACGAGGAGCATTATAATGAGAGCCACATGTCCACCAGATGTTTTATAGAGCAAGGAATAGGCATGCTGAAGATGCGCTTCAGATGCCTTGACAGATCTGCGCTCTTCAATACGCAACAGCCAGGGTCTCCAGAATCATCGTCGTTTGCTGCGCGCTGCATAACGTAGCGCAGCAGCGGGGATTGGAGCGGCAGGAGGAGCGAGATGCAGAGTGCACAGCCTCTTCAGAGGAGGAGGAGCAGGTGGAAGACAAGGAGGAGGAATCTGAGGTGGAGATGGCACCAGCAGTGGCGCACATTGCTGCCTGGGAGGCCCAGGATGGGCTCATCATGACCAGATTTACTTAACTTGCTCCAATGCAGCCATATGGCTGCCACATGCTGTACTAAGATTCCCCCCACCCGCCTCACCACCAACAATCCCATAAAGCATCCCTACAATGACCAAGCCATTCCTCTCACCCAAACCCCCAGTGCTCGAGGTTAAGTAACGTCTCACCATTCACTCCCAGTGACAAAACCACTTCCAAGCAAAAATGGACAAGACCGGAAAGTGGTGCAAAGAAATACATTTTATCTGTGTCGTTAAAATAACTGAAACTTAACACTAAAATTTTTTCACACACCCATGTGCATACCCTTGCGCATCTACTTTTGTGTCTTTTTTTCTTTTCCGAGTGCTTCTATGAGGTGCAACCCCTGTGGCTTCAGCAGAGATAGAGGCAGGCAGACATCGCGGCTGCAAAAGCTGCCAGAGCCTCATGCAATTGTTGCTGCCCCTCCAGGATCACCCTCTTTCTTGATCGCCCCCAAGGTTCAGCATCTGCATCCAGCTCAGCAGAGCTTGGAGCGTCCTGCGCCCTCCGGCGAGGGCTCTCTACTGCTCATCCTTATCATTCCTCACACCAACATACTTTCCAGATCCACCCATCCCTCTCTCTCTCTATGTACATACTCATATCCCCATCAGACTAACCACCCCTGACACTCACCCTCATCCTAATGCAATCATAGCAAGTAACACCACAGAAGGAGGCCATTTGGCAATGTCACCACACTCACTCATAGTCACCCTCTACAGATGTAACCCATCCATTCCTTACACTCATTCCATCACTCTCACTCAAAGTTCTCTCCTTTCCCTCCTTGCAGGAGAAAAGAGCCCTGTCAACACCATCTGCTCTTGCTCACTTGTGAAGTGTGAGACACCAGGTGACAACACAACTCTATCTCGCTCAGGACCCACTGAGGTGTGCGTATCTGCGCTGGTGCTGGCTCAGTTTCCTCTGAGGAGTCATCTTCCTCCTCCGGCTGGACAGTGGGGGTGGGGGGCACTTGATGGACCTGTGGGAGAGTAAAGAGATGAATTAGAAATGTTATATTAAGAATGGGTAACGTTACCATTATGCACATGATGAACATTCACTGGCTGCTGACATCAGTCACCATATGAGTAACTGCTGTATGCCATGTGGCTGTATGAGATGTAATTCTGTCACCAAGTTGCTGGGATGTCCCCCTCCCTCCGTCTCCCACAGCCAGCAGCTCTGCAACTCCCGATATCTACAGGGCCCCCTACTCTGCTGGTGTCAGTTGCATGAATACTGGAGGGCCACCTCCAGTTCTCTGCCTCTCCCACGTGTTCTGGGCTCTTTTCTCCTGCAAGGAGGGAAAGAAGAGAGCTTTGAGTGGGAGCGATGGAATGAGTGTAAGGAATGGATGGGTTACATCTGTAGAGGGTGACTATGAGGGAGTAGGGTGACGTTGCCAAATGGCCTCCTTCTGTGGTGTTACTTGCAATGATTGCATTAGGATGAGGGTGAGTGTCAGGGGTGGTTAGTCTGATGGGGATATGAGTATGTACATAGAGAGAGAGGGATGGGTGGATCTGGAATGTATGTTGGTGTGAGGAATGATGTGCAGGAGTAGGCTTGGGAAGGCAGAGGGATGGAGATGTGGTGACCGGCACATCAGGATGAAGGTGAGTGGCATTGCACTCACCTTTCCTGACCTCATGAGATCATTTAATTGTTTCCTGCACTGGATCCAGGTCCTCCTGACCACATCCCTGCTGCTGACCTCCTCTACTATCTCCAACCAGGCCTTTTTGGCGTCTTTGGGAGGTCTTTTGCACCTATCTGCAGGGAACAGAACCTCCCTGCGTGCTCTCACTGCCTCCACCAGAATATGCAGGGTGCAGCCCTCTGCCTTTGAGTATCCATCATTTAAAGTTTAGCACAATACTGAAACGTTTTATTTCACCTTCCACACTCTTCTAGCAACCTTCAACTGAGTTGTGTGCAAGGCTGCTTTAAATATCGACGCTGGAAATGAGTCATCAATGACGTCCTCAGACCCGCTCCATTTAATTGGGCCGGGAAACGCGCATGACTGCTTTAAGTGAGGCCATTAAGTTAAAGTCGCCCTGAAGAACGCGCTGAGCAGAACATCGCGTTCCCAACCCGCTACGCGGCCCGCACGCACCCGACCCAACTCCACGGTAAAAATTACGGCCAGAGAGTGTGACTTGGCAGATGACAGTGTGACATAGATAATATTCTGTGATGGCTCAGTTGCATAACTGATTACTGATGAAGTTACAAATGATCATGTTGTGTCAGACCAACAAGAAATATACTCAGCATCCCATGGTTGTCTGCCATATATTTTAATTTAATAAAGGCATTGTAGAACCAAATCACTTTTTAGCATTTTAAAACCATTCTTATTTTTTGGGGTTGTACTTGTTTCTTCACAGTGAGAATGATACTTGACAGTGCTGGATGATCAATCAGAAATACATTGTTGATATTGTGGAGCGCTGTGGCCCAAATAACCCTTAATCATAGTTAATAAATTGTTTAGTTATCTCTAAAGTAACATTATGGTAGACATTTTTCAGTCAATTCTCTCCCATATATATTTAAACAACATTTTTGAACATTATTTATCATTATTATTGGCAAATTAGATTTGTCATATACATTTGAATATCTTAAAATGTGAAATAACATCTGCAAAATGAAAATAATTATTTCTAAAGAGGATTATTTTTTACAATTAAAAAAAGTTTAGCTTGCTAATTTTAGTCCATTCTTAATACACCAGTGGAAATATGTTTGAAGTTAAAAATGGTGTTCCACACACAATTTAGTAGTTTAAGTTGTATTTGTAAATGACTTGTGTACAAATGCAGAGTTTCCAATGGTTTTACTCGGAGTCCGAAGGCCATTTAATTATGCAGCATGTTTATGGTGTTCATTTTGTGATTACATGGCTAAGAGGCTGTAAGCAGCAGCTGCTCTGGGAGTCTTGAATGTACCAAGGTTATCCGATAGCTCCCCAGACTCACTTTTCAACCCCAGAAATAAGATGCATCTTTGATTTGCTCCTTGTAAACAGACAGAGCCAAACCCCCCAAGGACTGCTGTACAGCCGACCTGAATCATCATACACAGTGACATTCAAAACATAGTAACCCATGAGTGTATAATAGAACATGCATAGTGAAAAGCCATATAAAAACACATGTATTGTGACACATGACAACATCAGACACACAAAAGTAGCCC
The DNA here is from genome assembly GCA_030390025.1 of Squalus acanthias. Taxonomy (NCBI): domain Eukaryota; kingdom Metazoa; phylum Chordata; class Chondrichthyes; order Squaliformes; family Squalidae; genus Squalus; species Squalus acanthias. Next base: position 21,647,663 of record CM059438.1, on the reverse strand, counting down.
AGACAGACTTTGAAGCATATTCCAAAATAACCCATGTAATAAAATGGTGAAAAGTAATAACATAATGATATGTCTCTAATGTAAAGGCTTTGAACAATTTGAAGAATGTTCATAAAAAATCAATTTAAATGATTCAAGTTTGTCGGTCACATGATGAAACTAGTATATTTATAACAAACCCATATGGATGACAGTGAACATTTGAAAGGGTTTGGTTTAGATTGTAATTTAGCAAAAATGTACATGTCCTCATGCATAACTCCACCTTTTTATTACAGTCAGGGTCTTATTCATTCATATGTTAAAATTGTGAAAATGTTTGTTTCCTTTAGCCAGGTAATTTCTTTTTGCCAATTTCTCATGTTTCAGATGGAGGTCCCAGCTATCTGCTTATAAATTAAGCACATAAAACCCAATTCTAAAAGAGAAAAGGCCCATTGAGCAGGCCCTATCTAATCAACTTTGTAAATGTTATTGTTATAACTTTGTCTAATTTATTAAATCTCCTGAGAGAAGTAAATACATTTAGGTAATCGTTCAATGAAGAGAAAGCTCAAAAATTCTACTTAAATGATTCGGCATCAGGAAGGAACATTCCATGATACCAGTCTAACTTTGACTCCCACCCATTGGATTCCTCAGATTACTTCCCTCTGTCAGATTCGGACTAGAGCCATAGGTTATTAGATGCTTATAAATATTCCTCTAATCAATCTCTTTCTTAACAGGATATTCATCCAGCTTCTTTCTAAAAGAGTTAATTACTATAACATTAATTAACTTTGATGGGAGTCATTCATTCCAGGTATATTTGGAAGAAAAATAAGTTTTTTATATACATTATTATTTAGGACTTGCAATTTTGTATTTTTGCACTTGCACCAAACTTATGGGTTAAATTATATAACCTGTTGCGTGTGCATTGTCCATACCTTTTAACATTTTAAAGACTGGATGATGTTCCTTTCTTGGCTCAGAGATGGCATGCTCACCTCTTGTATCAGAAGGTTGTGGATTCAAACCCCACTCCAGAGACTTGAGCATGTAATCAAGACTGAAACTTCAGTGCAGTACTGAGGGAGTGTTGCACTGTTGGAGGTGTAATCTTTTGGATGAGACGTTAAACCAAGACCCCATCTGCCCTCTCAGGTGGACGTCAAGGATCCCATGGCACTATTCGAAGAAAAGCTGGGGAGTTCTTCCCAGTGTCCTGGCCAATATTTATCCCTCAACAAACATCACTAAAAACCAGATTATCTGATCATGTATCTCATTGCTGTTTGTGGGACTTTGCTGTGCGCAAATTGGCTACCGGGTGTCCCTACATTACAACAGTGACTACACTTCAAGAAGTACTTAATTGGCTGTAAAGCGCTTTGGGATGTCCTGAGGTCGTGAAAGGAACTATATAAATGCAAGTCTTTTCCTTTTCCTTTCCTTTCTCATCTGTTCTCCATAAAAGCTAGCCCTGGTTTTATCATTCTAGCCTCATAACTTTTCTTCACAATGAAGTGCAGAATTATTATCCAGACCTTAACATACCAGAAATTTCAACAGAGCTGTTGTCAGTGCACTCTATGATTAGCTAACGGGAAGGACACTTCTGAGCTGGTCCTGTAAGCATTTCCTTCCCTAAAACTGCCCACTAAGTAACAGATATGTTGGTCCAGATTTTGCTGGAGTGGGGCATTTTGCGGCATTCTCCGTTAGTTAGACTTGTTCGTACAACTTTAGGTTTTAAAAAAAATTTTGCCCACAAAGTTTCTGAAAGTGCGAGCTGAGAATGGTGCAGCGAGGGCAACAGGGCAGCTGGGACCTTGGTGAACATCAGGACAGTGTATCTCCTTAACCAATGAGATATAAAGGATTGAGAAATAAACAGCGGAAGGACTGAGAAGGAGTGTGAATTAGAGTGGGTGAAATCAATGTCAAATCAGGTACAAAAGAGAGGGAATGAAAGAAAAGAAAGAAAGACTTGGGGGGAGAAATTCAGTATCGCCCCATTTGGGGCGCGATTATCGGCCGGGCGCAATGTTTAATGCCTGGCGCTAATTATCGCCTCTGACTACAAACTTGGCTTCTATCGCCCCTGGAGGTGATTGGAGCGCTAAATCAGGCGCTACACACCTCTCTTAAGGCGCTAACGCCGAGGAGCGAGGCGCTACCTCAGAGCGCTGGCGAAGCTCATGTGCTGTCAGTCAGCAATTGAACACAGACACACTGGCGCCGGCCAGTTCTTAAAGGGGAGGGTCAATCTTGCTCTCCATCCACACCCTGCTCATTGCAGCCTTGAATCTCGGCCTGGAGAGACCTGTACATCAAATCTGTCGGAAAGAACAATGGAGAGGCCCAGGGAAAGAGCTCAGAGTGCAGCCCCCATAGTCTCTTCTAAATCGACGCAAGGAAGATCAAATCAAAAAGAACCTGCAAAGTGCTGCTCAGTACCCAAAACTCCTCAACACAGCTTTGAATATCTCCTGCAGTCTCTCTCTCTCTCTCTCACTCAGAATGCGTGGTGCAAAAATTTTGCCGACAAAAAAAGGCAGGAAGCGGTCGCCTTTAAATAGCGCTTCCCCAGTCCCTTCCCGACTGCAAAACGCTCCCCTCAACCCGTCGTTGCTAGCGGCAGGCGGTAAGACAGAGGGCACCACTCAATATCCGGTCCGGGGCGCTACCGGGGCATTGCACGCTTGACTGACATCACGATCTGCGGGCGCAGGAGATCGTGGCGGTAGTGTTTAGCGCCGCCGCAAAATATCTCGTCAATTTCGTGAGCGGCGCAAACATCACCGCGCACGGGCGCTAGTTGCTTTGCGCCCAAGTAGCGCCCTCTTAAGGCGCTAAAGGGAGGCGCAATCCAACCAAATTTTTCCCCCTTGCATTTATATAGTGCCTCTCATGACCACCGGACGTCTCAAAGCGCTTTACAGCCAATTAAGTACTTTTGGATTGGATTATGATTGGATTAAGAGAGAGAGAAAAGAGACAGAAAGGAAAAGTAAAAAAAAAGTAAAAATTTAAAATTTGACATTTTAAAAATCTAAAACAATTCACAACCTGAAGGAATGAGACTCCACACTTATAATTGTTCACTTTCTGGGCAAGAGAGGATGATTAGTAGTAATTAACAATTATCATGTTGTTAAATGGGAACTGAAGCTGATAATTACTGGACTTAATTTCCTGTGGCGAGTGTAATGGGCAGTTAATGTGGAAATGCAGCAACGTCATGAAAATCACTGGGAGGTTAAGCGCGAGATGCCTTTTTTGTACAGCTAACAGCGGAGCTGTGCAATTCAGCCAGCAACCTGTGGCAATTCGCAATTCATGGGGTATCTCTGCCTCGCTACAAGTTGCTGGTCGCTTTGTGCATTAATAACAGCGTGTGTCGTTCAGACGCTGTTACTTTTTCAGCAAATTCTGGCCTGTTATATCTAGCAGCCTGGTTGAGAATGAAACTTACTGGTTGAAGAGAAACTAGTTTAATGCATGAGATTGAGGTTCAAATTTAAAACCTACCAAATGGGAGTTTAGGTCAGGAGTATTAAGAGCTGTCAGTATTCATGGGGAAATAGACCTTGAGTAGTCAACAGCACAGGCTTGGTTATTTGAGGAGGGAAGGAAAAACATATGAACAGTGTTTTATGTCAAGTTGATTTTCATTGAGAGAGGCTGGGTTAGTATTAGCACAAGTGCACAGATCTGAAAATGGAACATATATCACATTTTCCCTTAGTTCCTTGATAGTCCAGTCGTTTGCTGAAAATATGAAGGCATCCAATATATTTCACATGTTCATATTGTATAAGGGACTCTGGCTACTTGGAAAAGGGAACTCGTCACAGCCATAAATGTATAGCTAAACCCCATTTGTACATAAGAATCATGTTATAGGTGAGATGGATAATGAGACTATTTAATTTTATTCAAGGTTCAAAATAAACAGAGACATTTCCTGTGCTTGATGTAGTTCTGCCAATATGTTTAGAGTCTTTGAGAGTCCATTCTGCACAACTTCCATCTCTCAAAGAAGCAAGTACTGGATCCTTATGACACTCCTGATAGCTAAATGGTCATTGCAAATTGCAGAGCAAGTGCTATTTAGTGGGGTGGTTAATATGGAAAGTGTGATATATAGTCCAACACCGCCTTCAGTGTGCCAGTGCAGCCTTCGGTCACCTGAGGAAGAGAGCGTTTGAAGACCAGGACCTCAAACCTGGCACCAAGCTCATGGTCTACAGAGCAGTAGTGGACCATGTACAGCAGGCACTTCAAAGCACTGGAGAGGTACCACCAACGCTGCCTCTGCAAGATCCTGCAAATCCATTGGCAGGATAGGCGCACCAACGTCAGTGTTCTCGCTCAGGCCAACATCCCCAGCATCAAAGCTTTGACCACGCTCGATCAGCTCCAATGGATGGGTCACATCGTCCGCATGCCCGATACGAGACTCCCAAAACAAGCACTCTACTCGGAGCTCCAACATGGCAAGAGAGCCCCAGGTGGGCAGAGGAAACGCTTCTAGGACACCCTCCAAGCCTCCTTTTAAAAGTGCAACATCCCCACTGACACCTGGGAATCCCTGGCCCAAGACCGCACAAAGTGGAGGAGAAGCATCCGGGAAGGCGCTGAACACCTCAAGTCTCTTCGCCGGGAGCAAGTGGAAGGAGCGCACGTCAACCCAAGCACCCCATCCACCCGCCCCTTCAACCACCATCTGCCCCACCTGTGACAGAGACTGTAGGTCCCGCATTGGACTCATCAGTCACCTGAGAACTAATTTTTAATGTGGAAGCAAGTCATCCTCTGTTCCGAGGGACTGCCTAAGAAGAAGAAGAAGAAGATATATAGTGGGCTAGAAAAGGTTGAGAGCTATCTATGAATCTGTATGGAATCTCAGTTGGGGCTATTGCATAAATGTCTCCAGGACTTGTGGTAACAAAAATGATGTCTTTAAATACAAGTTCATTTATATTTTTAATGAAGGTTTTCAAAAGGGAATCAGATATATACTGAAGGAAAAATTTGCAGGGCTATGGGGAAAGAGCATGGGAATGGGACTAATTGGGTAGCTCTTTCAAAGATCCGGCACAGGCACGATGGGCCTAATGGCCTTCTGTACTGTATGATACCATGACTTTGCTTATAAACCATTAAATATGAGCATTATTATTGCCAGACAGAATGTATTTTGCACTTCTGATTCCACACAAGTTAAAGCTATAACATAATGCTGACAGAAAAATAAACTGCACTTGATATTCATTCAAGCTGGAGGACTAACTATATGGCAAAAACTGAATAATAAACAGCCATCCTGGATTTAGAAGAGGAAGGTGTTGCCTGACAAATCCTCTTTACTTCTTTGAGGATGTCACAGATAAAATAGATAGTGGACCTTCTATTGTCAGTTTATTTGAGCTTTCAGGAAACTTTTGACAAAGTTCCACATGAATGGCTTCTAATTAAATTAAAGTCACTGAATCCAGGGTAGAACATAGGACTGGATAAGAAGTTGGTTACAAAAAATGAAACAGAATGTATTTTGAGAAGTGTAGTGCCAGACTGGAGAGAGTTGCTGAGTGGAGTCACATAGACCATTTTACTTGTTAAATGAAAGTAAATGATCTCTCCCATTTTTGGTGCATTCCCAGACATGAGCAATGTTCCCTCTAATTTTTTTTGGGCCGCATGGCCCCTTTAACGGACTGCGCGGCCCATTCAAAATTCCGCACATGCGCGGTTTTTCCTTTTAAAAGCCGGTGAGCCGGCTGCGCGGGACCTCCAGAGGGCCCGTGGCCACGCAGCTTAAAGGGAACATTGGACATGAGTGCCTTCACTTCCATGCATATTCTGACACAATTGCCATTATGCTTTTATTTTGTTGTACTTAAGTAGATTTCAAAATATTGAGAATTTATTTTATATTTCAACCTAGATAAACTATCTTTGAATGTTTAAGACTAATGCATAACTGAGGGGCCAATCAGAATGTAGCTGAAATAATGCTGCTGGGTTATTTTTAAGCTGTTGCCCATGCACTGAATAAGTTCAAGTCAGCTAATTCTTTGTGTAATGCACATGCCTGTAGTGCATTTTATCCTGATTGGTTCTGGTAAAAGTATGGGAAGCCTGATCTGCTCTAAGGGCCCCACGTTAGCTCATAGTCTTCAAAGGCAATAATTGGGCTTTTCTCCTTAATAAAAGAGGTTTCTGTTAGAATAATAATTTGCTACTTGCTTCCTTTTTATATGGGTATCACCAGCTAAAAATACATAATAAGTCATGATTTTCATCCCTGGCATACATTGAGTGGATGGTGGGCAGATCATTCGCAACGCTCGCCTAATGTCGCAAGTGAGAGGCCCAAATCATTTTGATGGTTGAGCCTTATTTGCACTCAACAGGCGAGCTGCCAGCCCATTCCAATGGCCTGCCACAAGGGATTAAAGGGAAGAGCTGGACCGATTGAGGGGGGCAACGGAAAGTCTTTTTGAAGGGGGGAGGATTGGCGCCAATTGTGCTCATCCTGCTGCCAAAAAGATGCCAAATTATTCTTTTTTTTAATTGTTCCCAGTCCTACTTCCAGCGATCCAGGGATGCTGGTTCGGGCCATTTCCCGCTCTGTGTAGTGGGCAGTTCCATCACTCAGTGGGCACCATGCATAACTGCACCAAAATGGCATTGGGGTGCTAATGACATCATAGGATCCAGATTTGCGCTCAATAATGTGGCTCCTTCCTGTTTCCAGCGAAAGCTCTGGCTAAATACAGGACCGCTTAAAATTGGCAGCTGGTGGGAAGTCAGCGGTAAATTTATTTTTGCCATTTTGGTCTCACTTCTGCAAAGTACCTAGCGCCCGGGCGCGGCGCCGCTAACACCTCCTGCGAAATTCAGCAGGAGATTAGCGGTAGCCGGTAGCACCTCATGGCGCTATGCCTCCGGCGATGACGTCATCGCCGTGCGCAGCGCCCCACTCGCGCCCCCTGACCTACCGCCGGACGCTATGTCTGACAGGGTCAGGGTGGCGTTTTTGTGGCCGGGGCGGCGCAAATTAAAGGGCAGGTGCCGGGCGGCCATTTTTTTTTGAGCCGCCTGCCACCACCTGCCCCCTCTCCTCTTGAGTGCCGGGCTCTTTTGCCGACTCCCCAGTGGTCTAGCAGGGCCCCGGCCCCTCCCCTTTAATCAGGGGAGGGAGGCCAGCAGTACCGCAGCGCTACGTGCCAACGCGCGTGGCGCTGCTGCACGTAGCGCTGTGATATTCAATGGGAGCGTCCCAAGAGGGAGGGGGAGCGCTTCCAGTAGCGCCCTGCCTCCTGCTTGGGGAGCTACCATTTAATTTCGGGCGTGGGGGTGCTAACTTTTTCGGGATGCTAAAAGTAGCGCCACGGCGAAGTTAGCGCCCCAAAGGGGGCACGAGCCAATTTTTCCCCTTAAACACTTAACCAATGAGGGAAAAGAAAATTGACAAACGGCCATGATGTAAATGATGGTAACAACAAAACCAGGAAACTTTATTATAAAGACATGTATCGTTGCATAAATATGTTAGGGTAATTATATTTATATTTATAATTTAGCAACTCTTGGCAGAGTTTCACCTAATGGGACGCATATCAGGAATTCCCGACTTTTCCACATTTGTGTGACCACGGAGCAGGTGTGCTGAGCTCAGTCTCCAAATTCTCAGTGTGTGCTCCCATCATATGATGCTCTGCGCTGGGAGTGCTAAATCGTAAAATTTACCCAACAGTTTCATTTGAAGTTCTTAGCAGTAAACTTGATTGCTTTATTATCGATTCCAATGCCAACAAGTAATGACTTGGCAGGATAGTAACATTGACTGAAATTGACAAAACCTGGATGTCTCAAACCAGTTCACAGATCTCTGGTTGTACCATTTACTGATGTACAGTATTCAGAAATGCCACTGGAGCCCTTAAGGGGGTTAATCTACTGCATCATTCTGTTAGGACAGCTGTGTGTATTTTTAAATAGAACATGTTATGTGGTCAGATGAATCATGCTTTAATTAGCTTTAATGAATTCAATTGTTTGCAATAATCTCCTTGTCATGGTAGAATATTGTCATATTTGATATATGGAGCACTTCTTAATTTTTAAATGGAAGTTTACTATAGCCAATCATGCGAAGCAAATAATATAGTACAAAAATTAAAGCCCTGTACAATTTCTGCTTGACCTTTTATTTGCCTTTCACTGGGAAAACAAGGACACTGATGAGTCAGTAAAGCAAGCAGTGCTGTTTTGAGAGAATCACTAGCTGTTAATGCAGGCAGTGGTGGTAGACAGTCTGCCTCCAGTCTGTAATTTCAAATCAGTGCGGTGGACTAATGTGCCAGGATAGTCAGCATTGTGGGGAGCAACAAGAGAGGTAAGATGACATGTCAGTCTGTTAGCTAACAATTAAATGTGGCACCTCAAGCAGATCAATTTGAGTTAAGGATTTTTATGTACAGCACCATGGAGCTGTGCATTCCCCACTAATACAAAACCCATAGTTAATTTTCTCAGGGCCTGTGCTGCTGCCTCCCCTACTCCCTTTTGCCAAGATACTCAGAAGAAACGAAACACTATAATAAAACAGTACTTGAAATATCAACATCCCAGCCTAATTAGAGTCAGCCTAATGGTTTATAATTGCATATCTGAAATGCACCAGTTGAGTTCCTTCTTGTGTAACTTGACTACATGTCTCTTTGTGGTGATTAATGGAGCCTGCAAACTAAAATACAGTTAATTTATTGTATGTTCTAGTAACCGTGTAAAAAGGGGAGACCACGAATTATTACCCTCTCGTTGCTGGAGATACATTTCATCTATGATTCACAGCAGATTCCTCACAGATTAAGCTTGTTAATTTTACTTACTGCCAACATTCTTCACCGCATTGCTAAAGCAGGAGGCATACACTCCTTGCTGAAATGTACAAAATGAAAAGAGTGAGGTCCTGGACAACAGTTACATTAACTACTTTGTCCTTTTAATTCATCTAATTACTAGGGCAAAAGAAAAAGACCATTTGTAGACTGCATGTAGCTGCTTTTGCAGCAGTGATGCCAGGGCCAATGCTTTGTGGGTTTTGTTCTTCAATTCAGTGCTTTTGTTCAGAGAAAAGGTTAAAGCCATTTTCAGCAGCTAGCAAGATGAAACATTTTCAATAAGGACACAGCGTACTTGTTTAAATTACCTTTCACAAAGAGGAAGGCATTAATGGAGAAAAGTAGAGCTGCTTTTTATAAAAGTTGGTACTTGGAAGATGTTTTGCCTTAATAACAGGCTTCTATCAATTTTTATTACAAAGCCATTAGCAGTGGGTTAGATAGCAATTTGGTTAAAATTTGATAGTTTTGCATTTCAGATATTGGATTGTTACATATATTTAAGTAATTTCCTTCCAACTCCTAAAATATAAGTTTAAAATATATCTGAAATACACATTTTGTCAATGTACAAAATATTCAGCATCAATGTCCCAATGGCACTTGTTTTTGTTATCGGACTAAAATGGATGTTAAAGAGCCACATTGGCTTCATACATACTCTTGCCTTGTATTACTGCCAGTGTCATGAAAATGATTCATCACCATTGAATGTAGCCTGGATGTTCCAATAGTAATGCTTCCTTTCCTCAATCAGCTGACACAAAGCCTTTAATTCATCAGGATTTGTTTAGACTGGGTAATGAACAAGTGATTGGAGTACGTTTTTTGCATGCAACATCAGTAGCTGAATTCACAAATGAGTTCACCTATTTGGGAACTGACACCAATATTAGGACTTTCTGTTCTTACCCACCCCCATCAGTTTTTTCCTCTATTTGGCATCTTATATGTTGATGTCCACCTCATGTCTTGATTCAGGTCAGTAGAATTTTCTACCGCTTTCCATCTTTTCTGTTCCAATCTGCTGCTGTGTGGATTGGCTTACATAGAATTTACAGCACAGAAATATGCCATTTGACCCAACTGCTCTGTGCCGGTGTTTATGCTCTACATGAGCCTCCTCCCACCGTACTTCATCTAACCCTATCTGCATATCCTTCTATTCCTTTCTCCTTCATGTACTTATCTAGCTTCCCCTTAAAGGCATCTATGCTATTCACCTCAACTACTCCATTTGGTAGCGAGTTCCACATTCTAACCACTCTCTGGGTAAAGAAGTTTCTCCTGAATTATTTATTGGATTTGTTAGTGACTATTTTATATTTGTGGCTCCGAGTTTTGGACTCTGCACAAGTGGAAACATCTTCTCTACGCCTACTCTATCAACCCCCTTCATAATTTTAAAGACCACTATCAAATCATCACTCAGCCTTCTCTTTTCCAGATGAAAGAACCCCAGCCTGTAGTTATAATCTCAGTTCTGGTAATATCCTTGTCAATCTTTTTTGCACCTTCTCCAGTGCCTCTGTATTCTTTTTGTAATATGGAGACCTGAACTGTACACAGTACTCAGTGTAGTTTAACCAAGGTTCTATACAAGTTTAACATACCTTCCCTGCTTTGCAATTCTATTCCTCTAGAAATGAACCCCAGTACTTTGTTTAAATTTTTTATGGCCTTGTTAACTTAAGTTGCTACTTTTAATGATTTGTGAATGTGTATCCCTTGATCCCTTTGCGCCTCTACCCCACTTAGACTCTCATTTTCTGTGGCCTCTTTATTCTTCCTGCCAAAATGCACCACCTCACACTTATCTATATTGAAATTAATTTGCCATTTACACGGCTTAGATGTGGATACATTCATGGGGAGAGGTAGAAAGCCTACATTACACATACGCACTGAGTCTATGGGAAGGGGAGATGGACTTATATTTTGGAAGTTCTGATAGAAAAATGTTCATGTAATTTTCTTTAATTCTTTTATATTTAAGTATTGCTTTCATTGGCATCAACAATTCATCTATTGAATTTTTACGACAAACTGTCCATGCAGTCCTTTTTCTTGAAGTACTGCAATAGTTTTTCCAAAAAATCTGAACATAGATCACTTGGTCCTAAAAGATAGCCTAATGCCATTTTGAAAGGACTGATGAATGCTTCAGTTTCCATCAGCTGATCAAAAGTGAGTTGGGTTGACACCTGCAAATCCTGAGTGGCAGAGATGGGTACCGCATGGCATCCAGTCGCACAAATGATCCCAGAGAGGGTAGCAGAAGCTCCAAGAAAATTCTCTTTACTTATAAAGGGAAGGGCACCCTGAGAAACAGACTTGAACAATATTGCAGTTCCAGCATTGTTTGTTAAATTCTCCCTGGTCCTTAAAAATCTGGAGCAGATGTTATAAATTTTGCCATCCTCATATCTGCAGCACATTTCCAAGATCCAAGAAGAATAATAGGTGTAGTATGCTCTAGAGGTATGATAATAACTGGGATTTATTCAACAACTGAAGAATAGGAAATAACTCACGAACATTGCTAGAGCAAGTGAGTTCTGTAGGTCCTTATTATAAATAGGATCAGTACTATCTTAAATGGCTTACCATTGAGTATTTTATGTGATGTAAATGTATATGAGAAAAAAAATCTAATTTATTTTATTATCGTATCAATTACATTTTAGTTGTGAACTATTAAAAATGTAGAGATTAGTTTAATATAGCCCATGTTTTTTGTAAGTGCCTTTCACCTTTCTCTAAGAATTTTATCCATGATTTTGAAAATCCCATTAGTGCTGATGAAGTTTAGAAACTTTGGGGGTGAAATTGGGTATCGCCCCATTTGGGGCGCTAACTTTTGAAATTTTGAAAATTTAGCACCGGGCACTAAGGATTCTGAACTTCTACTAAATTGGGTGTTAGCGCCCCAGGAAGGGAGTGGGGCACTAAATCAAGCACGAATGACCTCAGTGGAGCGATAATGAATTTGAGGTGCAATGCATTCAGCAATGATCCTTCACACTGGTTCCTTCCAGCTCTTAAAGGGGAGGTTGTATCATTGTGCAGATGCTCATTTTCAGCGTTCCTGGCTGTGAGGCGGCCTGCAAGCAAGTGAATCAATGGCTATGGCTGTTCCCACTCCCAGGGAGAGAGCTCGTCGGTTCACAGACGTGGTATTGGTGGCTGGAATGGAGTGAAGGAGGGCAGTGCTGTTCCCGGCCACTGGAAGGAGGCCATTGCCTCAGGTATTCAGGGCAATGTGGAGGGAAGTGGTCCAGGAGGTCTCGGCCAGTAGTGTGGTGGAACGCAGCCTGACACAGTGCCGCAAGAAATTCAATGACCTCAGTCGGGTGGTCAAGGTGAGTACATGCTTCAACCAGTACTACATACCAGCATCTGAATCTCAGTCTGTGCACACTGCACAAACAACCACACCCCCACCACTCACCCACCAAACATCTTCACCTACTCAAACCCACATCCACATCTCACGCCTTGCCTACAATCACAGCTATTCAACGACAGCAGGCATATCTCCCAAACACATAGCTGGACTCTGACTCAAATATATTTGTTTCTCTTGCAGGCCAAGATGGCCCACAATAGGAGGGAGCAGCAGAGATCAGGCAGGGGTGCTGCGCAGCTCCAGCAGCTCTCAGACCTGGAGGAGCGAGTGCTGCGACTCATTGGACAGCAGGTGGTGGGCGCATGGCCGTCGGCAACATCGACCCCGTGGGGGAAAAAACGGTATCTTCAGCCCCTCTCCTCTCATCTCAGTTCCCCCTCACACCATAAACCTTTCTCACTTTCCACACTGCAAGAATGTCTGAATTCCTTGCTCCATTCCTGTCCTCCTGCCGTCACCTTAACGCGAGTGTTGTGCCTTTATGCTTTCAAATAATCAGCAACCAGACGACCAGCCTATCCCTGAGCCCCCCACTGAGAGTGAGGAAGGAGAAGAGGAGGAGGGAGCAAAGCACCGCATCACTGCATCTCTCACCCACAGGCACCACCTCAGATACTGGCACTGCGCGATCTTTAGAGGCAAGTTTAGTAGCGGGGTCTGCACTGGGTGGTGCACTGGTGATAAGCGGGCTACAACAAGGCCAGGGGGAAAGGGTAGCTCGGGAGCCAGCTCCTCGGAGGGCGGGTTCGCGCGCGAGTTCTGCTGCACAGGACTCGGATGCGGACCTCGATGGGGAGGCATTCACAAGAAGGGTGATGGGTGCAATGGCAAGGGTACCCGAGAGACTCTCAGCAAAGGTAAGAAGTGTGGAGGAGTCCGCCTCCAACATTGCACAGAGCTCTCCACACACCATGGTGCCCATCATTTCCACTGTGCAGAGGATAGTGAACTTCCAGAGAGACCATATCGATCCAGACCTCATGATGCGTGTCATGGGCGATGTGGCAGCTTCCATTGCAGCACAGGCGGAAGTGACGCAACGTCTTGGTGCTGTAATGCAGTCAATGGTTGCTGCCATCGAGTCTCAGACTGCTCTCATGCAGTTTCAGTTTGATGCCACAAAAGCTCTGACTGCTGCCATCGTCGCTGGGTTCACCGCAGTCCACCGGGGACCTCATGGTGTCACAGCAGGCCAGCAATGTGTGCTTCAGCAGATTGGTAGGGATGCTGAGGTGCTGCCACGGGGTGTGGGTCAGTGGAGCAGGAACCTGCTGTCCTCTCTCAGGATGACAGCATTCCTGATCCCACCACTGCCACTCTGCCATTGCACTTGTTGCTGCCTGTCATCCAGCCAGCCCAGACTGTCGCCGCCCAGCCTAAGGTGGTACAGTGTACAGCCGGGCCTTCAATGCTCAGAGCTGGTCGAGGGCGTCCTACAAGGCCATCTGTAGTCTCTGGCACCGACACTCAGCAGCCTTCCACCAGCCCTGCTGCAGCCACTGGGGAGACACCACGTAGGAGCACTAGATTCGGAAATGGGACTATAAAGAGGGGAGGCAAGGGTTTGCACAAGGGTGATTAGTCAATATTGTTGTTGTATATATGTGGTTAATGGTTTTTGATAAATTTATTACTGGAATGTTGCAGATTTGGTGCTGTGTCTCATTTCAGTTCTGGGGTGTGGTACGGAATCACAAAGTGATGAAATGATGGCGACGTGCTCAGCAACCGGAACGAGGACTCAAAGTCACTGGAAATGAAGTCTGATGAGGCGGTCACGGACTGACCTTGCAGAACGCCGATTGAGTGGCTGCCTCCTCCGTCGCTACTGTTAGTCCTCCTCCTCTCCTGAGGTGGTGTGGCTATGTCTGGTGGCAATGGTTGTGCCCTCATAATGGCCAAGTTGTGCAGCATGCAGCAGACGACGACAAAAAGTGACACCCGCTCAGCCGAGTACTGGAGGGCTCCTCCTGAGCGGTCAAGGCAGCGGAACCGTTGCTTGAGCACTCCGATGGTCTGCTCAATGATGTTCCTGGTGGCAGCGTAGCTCTCATTATATGTGTGCTGGGCACGAGTGTTGGGGTTGCGGAGGGGAGTCATGAGCCAAGTGGAGAGCGGATAGCCCTTGTCTCCCAGCAGCCAGCCGCAAGCTTCACAGATCTGGCACACCGGTCTGGCGCAGGATGAAGGCTTTGTGGCTGCTGCCAGGATAGCGGGCATTGATGGTCAGGATTCGCCGTGTGTGGTCGCACACCAACTGCAAATTAAGTGAGTGGTAGCCTTTGTGGTTACGAAATACCTCAAGATTGTTATGAGGTGCCCGCAAAGCAACATGGGTGCAGTCAATGGCGCCCTGCACCATGGGGAAGCCCACTATCCTGGCAAAGCCACATGCACGCTCGTGCTGCTTCTCTCTGGTCATGGGGAAGGAAATGTAGTCCCTTCTCTTTTTGTAGAGAGCATCTGTGACCTGGCGGATTGAGCAATGGATGGAAAACTGGGAGATGTTCAAGATGTTGCCTGTCGCACACTGGAATGATCCGTTGGCGTAGAAATTGAGGGCGACGGTGACCTTGACTGCCACTGAGGGAGTCGTGGTGGTCCTGATCTCAGGCTCGAGGTCTGGCTGCAGGAGGTGGCAGAGCTCTGTGACCACGTCCTTGCTGAAGCAGAGCCTTCTGACACACTGGTCCTCAGTGAAATTCATGTAGGAGAACTGCTGCCGGAATACCCTGGGTGGGTAAAGCCTCCTGTTGAAAGCCCTGTAGGCCCTCCTACCTCTGGCCACATTTTACACTCATTCTCTGTGCCTCAGTTGCCTTTGACGTTGACGCTGGAGGGCGAGGTCCAGTGCCAGTACAGCCCCCATGAAATATTGCACTTTCAAATCTCCCCTCAATGAAACTCAATAATGTTTATGTGCCAGAACACTCGTTGAAATGCAAAATGCTGAAATTGGTTAAGAAGCCGCTGCCTATGTGAAATTAACAACGCAGCATTGTTGGCCGACAAAAACTACACCAGAAGTGGACGCCTTTAAATAGCGCTCCTCCAGGGAACATCCGACTGAAAGCTGCTTCCTCTACCTGTCGTTAACGGCAGGCGCACAAGCAGCGGGAGAGAGGGAATTTTTCATCCGGGGCGCAACCGGAGCGCTGCGCACGGCAATGACGTCACGATCTCCGGGCACAGGAGATCGGGATGCAATGTATTACCGCCGCCACAAAACTCCCGCCGAAGTTAGCGGGAAGCATTGATATCGCCACGCCCAGTCGCAAACCCATTTGCGCCCTCCGGAGGCGCAAAGGAGCCCAATTTCTAGCCCTTTGGGCATAGACAGCTGCAAATTATATATTTTTTGCGGAATAGTCATTATGAAATGGAATACTGTCCCATTTTGGGAACTGGGTGTGAACATTAGCAATGACCAGGTGTAAAGTTCTTTCCACTCTGACCCAACGATGTTCCCTAAATCTCAGAAGAGCATTAACTAATTCATTCAGGTGAATTTTTCAATTTCCCACACCAACCATCCTTGCAGGCTCACTGAGATTGCCAATTTGGTTATTTTACCACTCAAGCCCTAACCAAATCCATCACTACTCCTCTGTCTTTGAACTCTCCTGTCGTTCCAGGCTTGAGTCTTCCTTGAATAAGTCCACAGCTTCCCTCTGTGTAACTCTAGGCATTCTGCAAAGGGCCCATCAAGTCACCCTCCTTCTGAGCGGCAACCCAAATTGCCTCATTCTCCTCTTTCCCCGATCTTTCCACCAAGCCGTCCCGCTAACCCCAACCGCCAGTGCCACCTTGGACTCTTGACAGCAGATTGATAATCACTGCCCGACTCCACACTTCCCTCCAGACTGTCCTTTCACTCACGCACAGGGCCCTTGTCACGCATGACCTTAGTGTGCAGGATTGCAGTGACACCTTGACCTTAACTTGGCTCATGGGTGGCAGTACCTTGCCCCTTACTGACGCCTCCCTGTCTGGTTATATATTTTACCATCTGCCCCTCCCAAACCACCGTGGTGGCAATGTTGCCTTTATCACCAAATCACACCTTAATTTCTCCCCTTACTCTTTTTGGTACCTTCTCATCCATCGAGCACCTCACCTTCTTCCAACGCTCTCAGCTCTCCTTTAAAATCCTTATTTACTGCCCCCCAAAACCCACCCTGAGTTGTTTGTGAGACCCACCTCCTGCTTTTTTGACCACATTCCCAAGGCCCCCAAAAATAATCTGGGCCGCTTCTGCCCCGGGATCCTCACCCTTCGTGGTCGCAACCACCCCAGCAACTTGCCCTAGTCCGATTTTTGAAGTATTAATCCAGCAAGCTGTTGTTTGACATCCTGCAGCTCTCCTGCCAGATTTAAATGAGGCTGGGGTCTGAAAATCACGAGGGTCTCTTCGTCATTGGAATGGGCGGCCGGCCATCACGCTCCGCTGATTGGTTGCCCAAAAGTCAAAATAGACTCCAGTAGAAAAAGTGTGTAATCTACTGGAGTGCATGGAAATTAGAATGCAGCCTTTTAAACAGACAGTTCTGGCTGAACACTGTAGCAACAGACTGGGGAACAAGCAGGTATGTAAGGGGCGGTGCTTGGCTCACTCACTTGACTCAGCTAATTTTATTGCATGTCTCATCAATCTTTTTCTGATGTTTTGCATTTTCTGATCCTTTGCAAGAATGTCTACTACAGGAGCAGCTGACACACACAACCAAACAAGGCATCGTTTATCAGAACAGAAATTTTTGTCAGGTTGACTCTCTCAGGCAATATTGAAGTCTCATTGCAGAGGCCACCTTCTCCTAAATTGCATTACTTTGGTATTGTCCTGAAATGTGTGGAGTATGCCGAATGAAGAAGAAAAATAGAGGCCTAAAAATTGTCCGTCTTAGCGCCTCCCTTTTCGCCTCTGGGGGGCGATAACGGGGCGCTAAGCACTTACCGATCGGGCATGGCAAGAAGTTCGACTCCCGCGATATTCAGCGGGAGGTTTGCGGCGGCAGTGTGGCATTGCGCCCCAATCTCATTCGCCCGGAGATCGTGACAGCATCGCCCCGGACCCGAACTTCGGTTCTGCCCCCTGCAGCATCGCCTGGCGAAAACACCGGCAGCTGCAGGAGGCGTTCATCGGGAGGCCGGGAGCTTCGGGGGCGATACTTAAAGGCGAGGTGGGTAAAAAAAATTCTGAAATGCTCTTTCTCTTTTTTTTTCCATTTGTCTTCACCAGCGATCGATCAGCCCGGCAGTCTGCTGCAGTGCATCGGGCTGATCGGGCCGGATCGTGGCTGCCGTCGGGGACCAGGTATGTTTTCCCCTTGCAGAGCCTGCAGCGATGGCCCTTCCCTTTAAGGGAAGGAGCCTTCAAACGTGGCAGCGCTGTACGGCCCATTGTGCAGCGCTGCACACCTACCGCCCTGCCTGCTGCCTGTTGCGCTCCAGGATGGAAGTGGGGTGTTTGATTTAGTGCTCCACTTCCTTCCTGGAGCACAAACCACAAATTTTTTAAAAGTTCAAAAACATTAGTGCCTGGCGCTAATTTTTTTAAAGTTAGCGCCCCAAACAGGGCGATACCGAATTTCCCCCCCCCCTCCCACCCCAGTCTTTAGCTTGGTAGGGTGTTCCTTCTTTGAGTGAATGCTTTTTCTGCACACCATGCTCCCTCCCATCTGATAGGGGTTTCTGTACACGAGTCAGATGTGCCACCTTTTTTTTTATTCATTCGTGGGATGTGGGCGTCGCTGGCAAGCCCAGCATTTATTGCCCATCCCTAATTGACCTTGAGAAGGTGGTGGTGAGCCGCCTTCTTGAATCGCTGCAGCCCATGTGGTGATACTTCTTTGTAACCGTTTGGTACAACTGAGTGGCTTGCTAGCAAGATACTGTAGCTAGAGGTCTAACTGAACTCACGCTTACGCTGCCTTCTATCAGAGAGGGTGACAACAAGACAATCACATGTCAATAATGAGGTATATGACATCACTTTCTGCAGTGTCAAGCAGATGGTATCCCAAAACCAATAGGGCGAAGGACATACTCCTTTAGTGTTTGAGAAGTGTATCCATTCGAAGAATGAAGAAGACCCTACTGAAGTAGGTCATTTATCTTTACATCATAAGCAGATTTAGAAGTATTTTTCTATAACTGAGGGACTTACTTCACATATTTATTACCAAGCACAAATCCTGGTATTTCTTGAAATGAAAGCGGTACTTCTTTATATTTCAGAAGGTCAGCATATTAATCATAGTAAATGATTTTTCCTACTCATGCACCTCCCCTCGACTCAATAATATTACTGAAATTGTTGAAAAATTTTAGCTTTTTCGAGAAATATGAAGTGATATATTTTCCATACTTGACCTTTATTCTTTTTTGTGCTTGACACCCAAAACAATGTTGTGGTAGAAAGCTTTTGATTGTTAAACTCATATAGTTCAATAATCGAATGGCTAACATTTGTTTTTATTTTGCTTCACTGAAAGGCATTTTAACTGAATTTATTTTAAATGAGAATTTGAGACGATGCAGCAGTTAATACTGACCTTCATTTCATAAACAAAATTTACAGATTTCTTAGTTTCCAAACTGCTTTTTGTTTGGAAATGGATTCTAATTTTCATAGGTAATCTGTTAAAACTTAATTCATAACGCGAGCAAATCATTTCTAAATCCACCTATGTTTGTAAATATATTGACCCAGATTTTGTGGTCAGCGGCAAAAGCTTGCCGTTCACCTCGCTGACAGTTGCCCACAGGGTTTTCGCGGACTTTTGAGCAGAGACTTGCTGTCATCGGGTGTCTGATCCAGCGCGGCACCCTCTGCAGAGGATCTGTGGCGTGTGTGAGCAGGACAAGCAACAGCGAGGCTCTTCAACCAATCAGATTGACGAATCCTCAATGAGACTCGCAGAATTTAAACCAGGAAGTATAAACCAGGAATTATAAATTAGATTTAAATCATGCCCAGTGAGTGAAATAAAGATTGGGAAAGAAAGATGGGATTAAGAGACAGAGAGATAAAAGAGACAGACAGAAAAAGTTCTAAAAAAAATTAATTAAATTTTTTTTCAAATCTCCAACATTAATTAAATTCAGAAGGAATGAGACTTCACGCTTGTAAAATTAAATTTTCAGGGCCAGAGAGGTTGTTTGGCAGTAATTATGACTGATCACCAATGTTCCCGCTAAGGTGCGCGTGCGCAGCTGCGCAGTGATCTGCAAGGCCCCACGCAGGCCGCTCACTGGCTTTTACATTGTAAATACTGTGCGTGCGCAGAAATTTAAAGAGACCGCGCATTAAAAGAAACAGGCCGCGCAGAACAAAGTGCAGCTTACAGGTAACATTGCTGATCACGCCCTTACATGGATTTCAATGCCGAGTCTGTCAGCGAGGTACTATTATAGTGCAGCCTGTGGAGGAGCAGGGTAACTCGGACTGCAACTTCCGGATTTCCACGTTTAACTGTGTATGGGCGTACTCTGGAAGTTGCTGTCCAATTTACTCAATAATAACGCTGAACACTGTTAGCCTCACCATTATTCTCAAGGCAAAATCCAGGCCAATGTTGCTCATACAGCCATTTCTGTGTTTTTTATAGTGCTGAGCAAGTGGGGATCCTACACATATAATGGATATAATTGATATTCTATAGTAAAAGTTTTTGTTTTCTTTTTTGGATAGGCAAATTCAGCACAAGTTGTTCCCAACTAAAGATTCCGATCCTGCATGTGTGATTGTGGTAGAGAGTTTCATTGTGTAATCTGCAGCACCCGTCATGTTGTCATATTGGAGTAGTAGCCACTATTTTGTATAGTATTACTTTACTGAATCATATGAGCATTAAATAGAAAGCAATATGTTACTAAACATCTTGAATTGCAAACTGTATCTCTCCCCACCCCCACAAAAGAAAGGCTTGCATTTATATAGCGCCTTTCACAACCACCGGACGTCCCAAAGCGCTTTACAGTCAATAAAGTACTTTTTGAAGTGTAGTCACTGTTGTAATGTACGAAACGCAGCAGCCAATTTGCGCACAGCAAGCTCCCACAAACAGCAATGTGATAATGACCAGATAATCTGTTTTAGTGATGTTGAGGGATAAATATTGGCTAGGACACTGGGGATAACTCCCCTGCTCTTCTTCGAAATAATGCCATAGGATCGTTTGCGTCCACGTGAGAGAGCAGAAGGGGCCTCGGTTTAATGGCCCTGAAATTCCGTTCCCTACGGGTGAGTACGCGCTGTGTGCTCACCCGCAGGGCCAACGGAAGTGCCGGTTTTGCGCATGCACTGGAAACCGGAACTTCCGTTCTCTTGAAGGAAGGGGTTCTCAGGTCAACCGCGTGCGCGGGAGAGGCAGTGCGTAGACCTGGAACTTCCGCTTTTTTTACAGGTTTCTCCGTGTGGGTAAGTCCCTGGCAGCTGCGTGTGGAAAAAGCAGGCGCAAGGCCTGCTTTTAACAAGGTAAGTGGTGAATTAAATAAAATTGAAACATTTTTTCCACAGGTTTATCATTTTTAAATACTTTACTTATTAAGGTAAGTTTATTTTTAGCCCCGTTAAAAACTTTAATTAATTTTTTCAAAAATTTAAATTTTTGTTTAAAATAGTTAATTTATGTAATTTATAGTTATTTTTAAAATATGATTTTTAAAAAATTTATTTGAAGTTTTACTTAGGTTTTGGGGCCGATCTCTATTCATAGATTTGACAGGTCTTCCTGTCAAATCTATGAATGGAGATTCCCTGCTCCAATTGGCTCCCCATGGCCCACGTGATCCCAGGGGACGCTGCGAACTACCTGCGCCCCTGGGATACGCGAGCACTGCACACCGGCAGCTGGAGGAGGCCCAGGATCGGAATCCCACGCGGGCCCGCAGCACAACGGCAGGCGCGCTAGGTAAGTGCAGGTCGGGGGCTTGCGCCCGCGGGAAGCCTCCGACCCGAATTTCTGGGCCAATGTCTCGTGCAAAGGACGGCCCCTCCAACAGTGTAGCACTCCCTCAGTACTGCACTGGAGTGTCAGCCTAGATTTTTGTGTTCAAGTCTCTGGAGTGGAACTTGAACCCACAACCTTCTGATTCAGAGGCAAGAATGCTACCAGCTGAGCCACAGCTGACACAAAAAGACCATGAATAGTATGAATAAAGATCCAACAGCTAGGACAATGTGAGAAGTCAGTGTAGTTAAGTTTATTACAAATAAACAACAGCAAAAATGATGACAGTCAATATTCCCTCACTGAACAATAAAGATAATTTGATTTTGGAATGTGCAACAAGGCCCATATTTTCCTAATTTTTTACATCTGTGTTAGGGTAGTTTTTGGGTGGATGGGACCAAGAACCATGGCAGGGATCAGCAGGATTTTCTGCTGGATGTAATATTGAATGAAGAATACAGTAGGCTAATGATGGAAAAGTATCATCCAACTTATTTTGCATTGCTAACACCTTTAGGAATGCCATTGTGTTCCTGGTATCCAGGGTTGCTATGGAAACAGGAGGGGTGATCCAAAATAAAAAGGCTGCCTTGCCTAGTGAAAACATTTGGGTGAATGGGCTATGTAGCACAAGTTATTTTCTTCAGCTGGCACTTCACTGCGACCGGAGCCAAGCTAGGTGACTAGTGACCCTGGAAATATCACAACAAGCCCACCATCGTCATTCAGTGCGGAGACACCAGCAGACAGAAGTTCTACTTAACGCACTCCACCAGAAACCCCGCCACAGAGGATATTCTAAATCCAAAAGTCAAATGTGACCTATTCAGCTCTTAAAAAGTATTTCATCCAAATCTTTGTCTCATCCAAAACCTACTGTCCACTTCCCATTGTTCCCAAACTCTGAACAAACCATTTCCAGTGTTCACAGACATTGCACCCAGTATTCCTACCCTCAGGATCTCTTCCCACTACTCCATATCCATGTTGATCCCACACCCCACAACTGCCATCCAAGTGCTACCAAATTCCAAGACCACCCTCCCATCACTGCCAAATACCACACCTCCCATCACTTCTACACTCCCAACACATCACTCCCAGACCCTGAAATCCTTCTCCCCATTAGTTTCCACACCCTGCCACATCTCTCCTAAAGTCCCGGACCATTCTCCCAGTACTATCAACCTGCATCACCACCACCACCTCCCATACTTCTACATGCCTACTACTTACTGGGGCCTTGGAACATATTCCTTACCATCTTCCGGTGGATCATGGGCTTTTAAGAAAAAATAAAACATAAAATTGAGTACATAACTAAACAAGCATATAATAGCCCATAATTCATTGTCAAAATAACGGTGAAGCTAATGGCGCTCAGCGATATTTATGCGTAAATGGTACAGTAACTTCAGGCAAGGAGCTGATGCGCAGTTAAATGCGAATATCCAAAAGTTGCCATCTGAGTTACGGGAATGGTAGCATAGTGGTAATGTTACTAGACTAGTAATCCAGAGGCCTGAGCTAATAATCCGGAGACAAGAGTTCACGAGCTGGGGAATTTAAATTCAGTTAAATAAATCTGGAATAAAAAGTAGTATCAGTAATGGTGATGAACTACCGGATTGTCGTAAAAACCCATCTGGTTCACTAATGTCCTTTAAGGAAGGAAATCTGCCGGTCTGGCCTATATGTGACTCCAGACCCACAGCAATGTGGTTGACTCTTAACTGCCCTCTGAAATGGCCTAGCGAGCCACTCAGTTGTCAAGAAGGTGGCTCAAGGGCAATAAATGCTGGGTTTCCCAGCAGCGACCACAATGAATAAAATAAACCTCTGCATTAGCTTTGAAAAAGCGGCATTTTGCTGTCAGCCTTACCATTGGCCTGCATTGAATGTCATGAAGTTGCTGTATTTGCGCGGTAGATACGAACTAAACTAAACAGATATTTAAGGCTAGTAGTAGCATAAGTACCCTTTTAACGATGTGATAATTGTTAATTACTGCCAATCAATCTCTCTGAAAACTAACGAGCCCTGAAAAAAAATTTCTTACATTTCCTTTCTGTCTCTTTTTTTCTTTCTCTTAAACGAATCTTTCTTTCTGTGCCTGATTTGGCATTGAATTCACCTCCTTTAATCACCCTTCTCAGTCCTTCCTGTGTTCATTTTCCAATCTTTAAATCACATTGGTTATGGAGGTACCCTGTTGGTTGCCCTGTTCACTCAAGCCCCAGAGGCCCTGTTTCCCTTGCTGCTCCGTTATCAGTTCAGCAACTTTGTGGACAAAATTGTTTTGAGCTGAAAGGTTTCAGGGGCAAGTCTAACTAACAGCAGACGCCGTTAGGTGCCCTGCTGCAGCAAATTCTGGCCCAATAATAAAGGTCATTGATTACAATTTGAATGTAAATGTGGACATTATCACTTAATTTGAACCAGAAAATACCACGAATACTCCCATAATACTTTGTAATAAAAATGCAATTTCACATCGCAAATCAGTGCATCTGATAACATAAAACAGCACGTCCTGTGACTCATCATGAGCAATACCACAGGAGATCCGCTCGTACCTTGCTATTTATGTATAAAACATACACATCACTTCGTGCAGATATCACACTTTGGGGGCGATTTTGCCAGCCCTGGGGAGGCCGGTATGGAGGCGGGACTGCCGGGAAAATGGCAGAAACTGGGAGCAGATACCGAACTTGCCCCCAATCCGCCTCTGTGCCATCTTCCCAGGAGGCGGGTCCCCGACTCACGCTGGGACCAGTCTCCTCGAGGTGGGAAGGGGATTACAGCCACTTAACTGCCTGTTCACAGGTAGTTAACAAGCAGCGAAGAGGATTATCCCCATTTTTCCAACACAAGTGCGGGCTTCCCGACGTCGGGAAACCCCGCCAGGGTCAGCGAGGCGAGCAGTGGGTCTGCGGGGGTCAGAGGGGTCCAAACGTGCGCAGTGGAGTGAGTGATGGGTGCAAGTGTGGAGAGGTAAGTATGTGAGGTGAGTGAAATTTCCTTCCCTTTGTTTCTTCCTGCAGGCTTCAATCGTTGGGGATGCGGAGGCATCTGATTTCTGCTCAGGAAATAGGTTTGGTGAGTCTTGAATACAAGGACTCACCAAACAACAGAGAATGTCAGTGTTTGACAGCTTCTCAAAGCTGTCAAACGATGACAATTCATCTGTCAAAAATTTTTGACAGATGAAACGTCATACGCTGACGTTCTCTGTCACCGTCTTTCCCTTAATTGGCCTGCTAAGCCCGCTGGGCGAGCTTAACAAGGTCAATCAAGGGAAAATAGCGTGGGTTGGGCGGACGTCGATGGAGGCGGGACTGAAACCCGACAAGCAGCAGTCCCGCCTCCATCACGTCCCCATTGGCAAAATCACCCCCTTTGTTACAGATACAAAACAATCTTAAAATAAACAGTTACTAAATGTTGGCCGCTCTTGACCTGGAGCCAAAACTGACAATCATTTAAGAATTTGCAACGTTTCCTCACCATACAAAACTGTGACCTGATCATGTTTAACTTAACAGCCTACTCTTTATGGCCTTAGGTTTAAGAGACGCAGAGGTGGACTTTAAGTCGCAGTTTGTTTCCGTTAAAAAACCACGCTGGTGAGTTAATTTCCTGCCCACAAAATGAGGCCAGGGCAATGTTAACCACCAGCCTCATTAACATGATGCCGACCGACTTTCTGCCGCAATGGGCAGGAAGCGGCTGCCAGCCTGTGGAAACTCAAGTAAGCGTTCGGACAGGGGTTCCTGCAGCATTTTGCGGTGGGGAAGCAGTTGAAGAAGACGACCCACCACCACCTTCTCAGGGCAACTAGAGATGGCCAATAAATGCAGCCTTGTCAGTGTCACCCATGTCCATTTTATTTAATTAATGTATTTGGGGAGTGCATGGCGGCCCTCAAGCTGCAGTGCCCATCCTCATCTCCCTCTGACCAGCCTGTTTACAGCTCTCTGTTCAAGCCTTGCGCTTCTGGTCACCGGCTCCACTTGATGCCATCCCTGACCTCTCATCCCTGTCTTCTTTCTTCACCAGTTTAGAGTTTAAAAAGCAAATTCCCGATTTCTCATGCATCAGGCTAGTGGGGCATACGGGAGTGGGGTTACGTTAGGTTGATGGAGGTGGGTGATAGGGGAGTGCGGATTTGGCAGCAGGTTGGCATAAGTGGGGCATTGGGTCAGGTTAGATAAGGCATGAGGAGTAGGGGATTGGCATTAGACTGGTGGGAGGATAGGGGAGTACACACAAATTCCATGACTCCCCCCCCCCCCCCCCCCCCCGCCCCCCCAACCATCCCCCACCGTTCAAAATACCATTAGACGCTGAAACTGTATCTCAACACTACCAAGTCCTTGCCAGGCCAATTTCAATGGTGATGAGTCAGTGTGAATTGACATAGCATCTCTGTTCTTATAAAATCTCTGAATCACTGTGAACAATTCTATAGGCCATCAGCTAGTGTACATACATAAAAACTCTGGGGAAATTCACCATACATATCAATATCAAATTATCTGGACAAATAGAAAATGGATAAAGACTGCATTTTTTTAATAGCTACAAATTAGTATTAATGCTGATGACTAACATTGTTAGAATATTAAAACTCTAGAAACAACTGCCAGTAATTTCTACAGGAGTTCTCCCGATCGTCAGCTGTAACTTTGGCGGAAACCCCTTACAAACGACATAGACAGGAAACCCCTTAGAAACGGCGGAGACAGGAAACCGCTTAGAAACGGCGGTGACAGGAAACCGCTTAGAAACGGTATAGACAGGAAACCCCTTAGAAACGGTATAGACAGGAAACCCCTTAGAAACGGCGGTGACAGGAAACCGCTTAGAAACGGCGGTGACAGGAAACCGCTTAGAAACGACGGTGACAGGAAACCGCTTAGAAACGGCGGTGACAGGAAACCGCTTAGAAACGGTGTAGACAGCTGTTTATGCCATCTCTCTGGGGTTTCCAATGATCTTCCACTAAATTTACAGTAGGAAATCGGGGAACCCCACAATATTACACAGAGTGCATGATTTAGTAGTATTACCTCAATTCTACACGTGATTTAAATTCTATGGGCCGAAAATTGATCCCGGGACGCGAGAGTACGCACTGCGTACTCTCGCGTATTCCCACTCCAATTGCCGGTTTTCTGCATGCCCTGCGCATGCGCTGAAAACCGGCAATTGCTCTTCTGAAAAGGGGGCGGGGCCTGGGTGCATCGCGTGCGCGCTACAGGCTGCGCGCACGCTGTGCACTTCATGCTTTGGACGCGCAGGTAAGTACTGAAGATTTTGGAAATGTAAAAAGGAGGAGTAAGACCCGCTTTTAAGAAGGTAAGTAGTGAATTAAGTATTTTTTTGAATTTTTTTTTACAGGTATATCTTTTTTAGAGACTTTAAAGACAGGTAAGTTTATTTTTATAACTTTTTAAAAGATTTTAAATTTTTTCAAAAATTTAATTTTTTATTTAAAATGGTTAATTTAATTAACTATACTTATTTTATTAATGTGATGGTTTTTTTTTAAAATTTAATTGAGGTTTAGCTGTTATTTTGGGGGGGTGTAAGATTCATAGATTTCACAGCCATGCTGTGAGACTTATGAATGGAAGATGGTGTGCTGCCATTGGCTCTAACTGAGTCACGTGATCCCACAGTTCGCACGAATTCACTACGCCGCTGGGATACGCAAGCCCAGCACAGCTGATGTCTGGAACATCAAGTTCGTGCGAGCTGGATCTGAAAAAGCACAAGCGAGGTGAGACATCGCGGGGAAGGCTTACCCCCGCGGGAACAGAGCGAGATCAATTTCTGGGCCAATGTCTCTTTGAAATTGAGAAGAAAATATTTCACACAGTTTTATAAGAAAATAAGTACTCATTAAAGTTATGTAGTGGCTAAAATATGATCTACAGTATTACAATTTTTCAATTCTCATTTTATTTTTTGTTTCTCTGTCAATTTTCATTTTTTCACTGTTTTCTGCTGTTTTTCTTTGTTCTATTTATGTTTCCTGCAGTAGTATTAGATCATATTCTATAGTACTATGTTGTTTACCAGATTATCTGTAAATGACAGAAGTGCAGTGAAGCTGGAAGAGCAATACATATAAAAATGGCAAAAATAAGTGTAACACTAAAAACCTCCCATACTGCAGACAGGAGATTGATTCCATTTGCTTGTTAAATGAGAATGAGCCATAAAATGTCATCCTACACATTTTGGTGAAATATATGGTCCATATCAGTCACTTTTTCCATTGCACTGTAGAACCATTCAAACATCCAGTGGATCAGTTAATATTATTAACCTTTATCACACTGTGGTTGATCTTACAATGTTGTCTACCTAAAATATTGCCATATGACAGATTTATATTTTAATATAAATTTAATTTATGCTTTTTTCAGTAGCTTAATATTTTAATGGCAAATTGGATACCGCTTATGGAGAATTCAAGGTATATTATTTAAGTTTGCAAGGCTGAATTTTGCTTTTATTCTGGCTCTGGTTGATGAACTACAGCTTTGTATTCTGAATTCAAGGGATTGGTTAGGTTAGCGTATTATTTCAGTTTCTAAATGCAGTTCAGCCCAGTATAGTATATCATCAATTTGTTTTGTCCACAGAATATTGTGCACAGCAGATAAAAATAAAAGAAAAATCAATGAGGCTTCATTAGGGCAGCAGGCAGTCAGGGCCAGAGCACTGGCTTAATTACAGTTTCAGTAGCATTTGCTTTAATTGGAAAGAATAAAGAGACTGAAGTGGAGTGAATGAAGAAATTAGCATATCTATCACTGTTGTCACTCCTTACCATGGCTTTAATACAGTGTTTCTACTGAGAAACCAAAAGGCAGTTTTAGAGCCTCTGAAAAAGACTGAACTACTCTGAGGAAATTTGCAGTAATCAGATTAGGATCCATTTTAAACCAAATGAAAAAAGGTCTAATATTCTATCCACGTTTTTCTTTTTGTCAGTTTCTACTGGATTTTTCTAAGGATAGCATTTGATTAATGATAGTATAATATTATAGAGCTGTATTTGAAAGAACATTTTGGGCGTCTTGTTATTGCTGCAATATCCCTTTTGGATTATGCTAATTACTGTTTAAACCCTTAATTTGTCTTTTCTTCAGCTTGCAAGCAAGAAAATATATGATAATATCGGAGAATCGCATTAATTGTTATTCATTTTCATCACATCTTTTTCCACACATGTCCAGTAGTGAACTTAGTAACATCTAAAAATAATGTCTAAAATGTGATGGTAAAATCTATTGCTGTTAGTTTTAATAGCTAACATCGTAACACTGCTACTTAGTCCTCCCACTACCGCTGGCATGATCGTCCAGGTCTGCCTGCTATTTTGTTTTTCACCCCAGTTTGATACTTAAGTTTTCTTTTCATTTTATCTCTTCATTTATTTAAAGTTTTATGTTCATTCGTTAGAATCTCCACCCACCCTCTCCTGTATCCTCCAGTGCTCCACTGGTCTCTGCAGCCTCTCTCAACCCTTACCAGGTACTCCTTGCTCTTGGTGTCTTTCCCAGCATTATCCTGCTGCTTCCAGTCCTACTTTCTTGCCCCACTAGAGTTCAGTATATCTCCCAGCTTTTCTTGCTAAACTCCCAGTACGTCCTTCTCGACTGCATTTTCAATACTTCCCCAGTGGCCTTTTCCGAAAACTGCTGGCAACTTTTTCCCTCACCGCAGGTTTCCAGTCTTGACTCCAAAAATGTTCTGCCTCCCCAGCCCGCAGGTTCACAGCACCAACGCCCGTTCTAAATATCTTAACCTTCCCCCCCCCCCTCAGATTCCCAGTCTTTATGCTACTCTTTAAAACTTTAACTCCCTGTGCTTTTTCCTTTTCACCACTTCAAAATTGCTGCCTGCTTCTCTGGATTATTAATCCAGGCCTCTATTTTACAATTGGGGGTAAAATTGCCTACACCTTCTTTCCCAATATTCCTACCCCTCAGGATCCCTTCTCACTACATATCCTCAGTGCTCCCACACCCATGCAACTGCCATGCAAGTGGTTCCATGTCCCATAATCAACCTCGCCCCACTGCCAGCACCTCCCATCACTCCCACACTCTCAGTACATTACTCCCAATACCTCCAGACCTTGGAATCTCTAGCCCTACTAGTTTCAGAGCCATGGATCCTCTTTTGCAATACTCACATATCCCTCGACTTCTTCACACTCTGCCACACCCCTCCCAGTACCATCAAACCACATCACCAAGACCACCACCAGCACCCTCTCCCATTCCTGTACATGCTTCCTATTTACTTGCACATTGGAACATCTTCCTAACTATCTTCCGGTGAACTTTTAAGAAATGGTAAGTCATAAAATCGAGTACATAATTAAACAAACATATAATAATAAATGGCATTGATTACAATTTGAATGTAAATGTGGTCATAATCACTTAATTTGAACCAGAAAATACCACTAACACTCCCATAATACTTTGTAATAAAAAATGCAATTTCACTTACTTCATCACCACAAATTAGTGGATCTGATAACATAAAACAGCACATCCTGAGACTCCCAATGAGCAATACGCAGGAGATCTGCTGGTATATTTATGTATAAAACACATACAGATGTGCAGATGTCACACTTCGTTACAGATGCAAAACAATCTTTAAAAAAACACTTATTAAATGCTGGCTGTTCCTGACTTAGAGCCCAAACTGACAAACATTTAAGAATTTGCAAAGTTTCCTCACCACAAAACGGTGACCTGATCATATTTTATTTAACAGCAATTACTCTTTGTGGCCTTAGGTTTAAAGAGGCACAGTGATTAGAGTTGTGCTTAAATGTATACCGATCCACCTTAGCAAAAGAATACCTTGTACATTGCATGGTATAAAACTCTGGTGATTAAAATACAGCATGTCATCTGGCTTACTGTGAGCAGTGCCACAGGAGATCTGCTAGTCATACGTTTAGAAACCGTACATCTGCATGCTCAGAAGTTACACTCCAGAATTCTGACTTTGTTACAGATGCAAATTTATCTTAAAATAATGGCAACCTCTTAGCTGCAACCTGAAACCTACAAGCACTCTCCAATCTGCAAACTTCCCTCGCCGACAACAACCAGCCGTTCCCTCAGAATTTTTACATAGAATTTGCAGTACAAGAACAAGCCATTCGGCCCAACTGGTCTATGCCGTGTTTATGCACCACACAAGCCTCCTCCCACCCTACTTCATCTAATCCTATCAGGATATCCTTCTATTCCTTTCTCCCTCGTGTACTTATCTAACTTCCCATTACAACAGCGACTCCACTTCAAAGTACTTCATTGACTGTAAAGCGCTTTGAAACGTCCGGTGGTCGTGAAAGGCGCTATATAAATGCAAATCTTTCTTTAAATGCATCTATGCTAGTTGCCTCAACTACTCCATTTGGTAGCAAGTTCCACATTCTAACCACTCTCTGCGGTAGGCTGTAAAAATGGCTTTGGGGTCCTATCTATGTAATAGGACCCCAATTAGCATAAATTAATGGGGCTCCTGCTTGAGTCATGCAGGCGTCTCAGCTGCGTGGCTTTAAGATAGCCACAGGGTGGAAGAAGAGAGGCAAGTTGACCACTTTTATTTTAACTCCCGTAGCGACCGGTTTCCACCAGGCAGAGGAAGTTAAAATTCACCCTAATGTGTGTTGCATTGTATAGCGTTCCTGTTGTTATAAAGCGCCATATCATTCAACTTACCATGAGCAATGTCACAGGAGGTGTGATAGTATTATTACATTTGCAAGGCTGAATTTTGCTATTATTCTTGTCCTGGTTGATGAGACCACAGTATTTGAGATAGAAACATAGAAACATAGAAAATAGGTGCAGGAGTAGACCATTCGGTCCTTCGAGCCTGCACCGCCATTCAATGCGTTCATGGCTGAACATGCTACCTCAGTACCCCATTCCTGCTTTCTCGCCATACCCCTTGATCCCCCTAGTTGTGAGTATTATATCTAACTCCCTTTTGAATATATTTAGCGAACTGGCCTCAACAACCTTCTGTGGTAGAGAATTCCACAGATTCACCACTCTCTGGGTGAAGAAGTTCCTCCTCATCTCAGTCTTAAATGGCTTCCCCTTTATCCTTAGACTGTGACCCCTGGTTTTAGTTTTCCCTAACATTGGAAACATTCTGCCCGCATGTAATTTGTCTAAACCAGTCAGGATTTTAAACGTCTCTATAAGATCCCCCCTCATTCTTCTGAACTCCAGAGGATACAAGTTCAGTTGATCCAGTCTTTCTTGATATGTCAGTCTGGCCATCCCAGGAATCAATCTAGTGAACCTTCGTTGCACTCCCTCAGTAGCAAGAATGTCCTTCCTCAAGTTAGGAGACCAAAACTGCACACAATACTCCAGGTGTGGCCTCACCAAGGCCCTGTACAACTGTAGCATCACCTCCCTACTCCTGTACTCAAATCCCCTTGCTATGAAGGCCATCATGCCATTTGCTTTCTTGACTGCCTGCTGCACTTGCCTTCCCACCTTCAGTGACTGATGTACCATGACGCCCAGGTCTCGTTGCACCTCCCCTTTCCCTAATCTGCCACCATTCAGGTAATAGTCTGCCTCCCTATTTTTACCACCAAAGTGGATAACCTCACATTTATCCACATTGTACTTCATCTGCCATACATTTGCCCATTCACCCAACCCGTCCAAGTCACTCTGTAGCCTCCTAGCATCCTCCTCATTGTTCACACTGCCTCCCAATTTAGTGTCATCCGCAAATTTGGAGATATTACAATTAATCCCTTCGTCCAAATCATTAATATATAATGTAAACAGCTGGGGCCCCAGCACCGAACCCTGCGGTACCCCGCTGGTCACTGCCTGCCATTCTGAAAAGTACCCATTTACTCCTACTCTTTGTTTCCTGTGTGCCAACCAGTTCTCAATCCACGTCAACACATTACCCCCAATCCCATGTGCTTTAACTTTGCACACCAATCTCTTGTGTGGGACCTTGTCGAAGGCCTTCTGAAAGTCCAAATACACCACATCTACTGGTTCCCCCCCGTCCACCCTATTGGAAACATCCTCAAAAAATTCCAGAAGATTTGTCAAGCATGATTTCCCTATCACAAATCCATGCTGACTTGGACCGATCATGTCGCCACTTTCCAAATGGTCTGTTATGACATCTTTAATAATTGATTCCATCATTTTACCCACCACCGATGTCAGGCTGACCGGTCTATAATTCCCTGCTTTCTCCCTCCCTCCTTTTTTAAAAAGAGGGGTTACATTGGCCACCCTCCACTCCTTCGGAACTGATCCAGAGTCTAAGGAACGTTGGAAAATGATCGTCAATGCATCCACTATTTCCAAGGCCACCTCCTTAAGTACTCTGGGATGCAGACCATCAGGCCCTGGGGATTTATCAGCCTTCAGTCCCATCAATTTCCCCAACACCTTTTCCCGACTGATAAGGATTTCCCTCAGCTCCTCCCTCTTACCAGATCCTTTGATCTCTTTTATTTCCGGAAGGTTGTTTGTGTCCTCCACATAGGTACATTAGAATATTATTTCAGTTATAAATGTAGTTCAGCCTGTTCTAGTATATCGTCAATGAGTTTTGACCGCTGAATATTGAGCGTGTAGATGAAAATGTCAGAAAAATACGTGACAACTGCCAGTGTATGTATAATTTCACTCGTATTATGTTTGTACCTATAGATGTATAGTAGACCAGCAAGTACGTAAAATTATTGAAAGCAACAATAGCTACATTGCTATGTTGAAGCCTGCAGATACTGTAGAATCATAGAATCATAGAATGGTTACAGCACGGAAGAAGGCCATTTGGCCCGTCGAGCCTGTGCCGACTCTCAGCTAGTCCCACTCCCCTGCCCTTTCCCCATAGCCCTGCAAATTTTTTTCTTTCAGATATTTATCCTACTCCCTTTTGAAAGATAAGATTGAATCTGCCTACACCACCCTTTCAGGCAGTGCATCCCAGATCTTAACCACTCGCTGTGTAAACAAGTTTTTTTTTACGTCGCCTTTTGGTTCTTTTGCCAATCACCTTAAATCTGTGTCCTCTGGTTCTCGACCCTTCTGCCAATGGGAACAGTTTCTCTCTATCTACTCTGTCCAGACCCCTCATGATTTTGAACACCTCTATCAAATCTCCTCTCAATCTTCTCTGCTCCAAGGAGAACAACCCCAGCTTCTCCAGTCTATCAACTATGAAGTCCCTCATTCCTGGAATCATTCTCGTAAATCTTTTCTGCACCTTCTCTAAGACCTTCACATCCTTCCTAAAGTGTGGTACCCAGAATTGGACACAGTACTCCAGTTGGGGCCGAACCAGTGTTTTATACAGGTTCATCATAATTTCCACACTTTTGTACTCGATTCCTCTGTTTATGAAGGCCAGGATCCTGTAAGCTTTTTTAACTGCTTTCTCAACCTGCCCTGCCACCTTCAACGATTTGTGCACATATACCCCCAGGTCTCTCTGTTCGTGCACCCCCTTTAGGATTGTACCATTTAGTTTATATGTCCTCTCCTCATTCTTTCTACCAAAATGTATCACTTCACACTTTTCTGCGTTAAATTTCATCTGCCACGTGTCCACCCATTTCACCAGCCTGTTTATGTCTTCCTGAAGTCTATCACTCTCCTCCTCACTGTTCACTATACTTCCAAGTTTTGTGTCATCTGCAAATTTTGAAATTGTGCCCTGTACACCCAAGTCCAAGTTATTAATATATATCAAGAAAAGCAGTGGTCCTAGAACCAACTCCTGGGGGACACCACTGTATACGTTCCTCCAGTCCGAAAAACAACCGTTCACCACTACTTTCTGTTTCCTGTCACTTTGCCAATTCCGTATCCATGCTACCACTGTCCCTTTTATTCCATGGGCTTCAACTTTGCTGGCGAGCCTATTATGTGGCACTTTGTCGAACGCCTTTTGGAAATCCATGTACATTATGTCAACCGGATTAGCCTCATCAACCCTCTCATTTACCTCATCGATAAACTCGATCAAGTTGGTTAAACACAATTTGTCTTTAACAAATCCGTGCTGGCTCTCCTTAATTAATCCACACCTATCCAAGTGACTGTTAATTTTGTCCCTGATTACTGTTTCTAAAAGCTTCCCCACGACCGAGGTTAAACTGACTGGCCTATAGTTGCTGGGTTTATCTTTACACCCTTTCTTGAACAATGGTGTAACATTTGCAATTCTCCAGTCCTCTGGCACCACCCCCGTATCTGTGGAGAATTGGAATATTATTGCCAGTACCGCCGCGATTTCTGCCCTCAATTCCCTCAGCAACCTGGGATGCATCCCATCCGCTCCTGGTGACTTATCTACTTTAAGTACAGCCAGCCTATCTAATACCTCTATCAATTTTTATACTATCATGTGTCTCCACTACCTCCTCCTTTACTATGTCTATGGCAGCATCCTCTTCCTTGGTGAAGACAGATGCAAAGTACTCATTTAGTAGCTCAGCCATACCCTCTGCCTCCATGCATAGGTCTCCTTTTTGGTCCCTAGTTGGCCCCACCCCTCCTCTTACTACCCTTTTACTATTTATATACCTGTAGAAGACTTTTGGATTACCTTTTATGTTGGCTGCCATTCTGTTCTCATACCCTCTCTTTGCCCCTCTTATTTTCTTTTTCACTTCTCCTCTGACCTTTCTGTATATAGCCTGATCCTCAGATGTATTTGCAACCTGACATCTGTCATACGCACTCTTTTTCTGCTTCATCATATTGGCTATCTGTTTCATCATCCAGGGAGCTCTGACTTTAGTTGCCCTACCTTTCCCCCTCATGGGAATGTACCTTGACTGTACCCGAACTAGTTCCTCTTTAAAGGCAGCCCATTGTTCCACTACAGTTTTGCCTGCCGATCTTTGATTCCAGTTTACCCGGGCCAGATCCATTCTCATCCCACTGAAATTGGCCTTCTCCCAGTTAAACATTTTTACTCTAGATTGCTCCCTGTCCTTTTCCATAGCTAATCTAAACCTTATGATACTGTGATTACTGTTCCCTAAATGTTCACCTACTGACACTTGCTCCACTTGACCTACCTCATTCCCTAGAACCAGATCCAGCAATGCCTCCTCCCTCGTCGGGCCGGAAACATACCGATCCAGAAAGTTCTCCTGAACACACTTCAGAAATTCTTCCCCTTCTCTGCCCTTTACACTGGTACTGAAATGGTTGATTTATAATTTGTACCATTACCATCTGTTGTAGTTATGTGAAATTGCAGTTAAACCAGTTAGTAAACACTTTGCTCTGTTGTCTGTTGTTTTGATAATCACTGATAATAACATCCAGCATCAATAAGGTCTTTAAATCTGATTTGGGAGTTAATGGAATAAGAGGAGGCAGTCAGTATATGCACCAGGGTAATGTCATTAGGAATGTTTGTGAGGAACAAATTAAATCAGTCATAAATTGTGCTCTCAAGTCAGGCAAAAAAACAGCCTCATTTAGGAGAGGGGCTTAATATTTTTAACCTCTTGCAGAAAATGCACTTAAACAAATTAAAATAAGGACCATGTCGACGGATATAAATGGTAATTACTGGAGCCCCGCTGATTTCCTGTTCACGTCACGCAGTGACTTCACTCCCACCTGTGATTAAGGTCGCTGCACTGACAAATTATTGTTCACTGAGGGATTAAATTGAACTTTCTATCAAAATCAGTCAAACAGTTTTTGTTTAGAAAACATCATCATAGCAGCCTTGTGGCTCAGCATATTGGAATGTCAAACTGTTCGCAACCTCGGTGTCCTATTTGAGCCGGAGCTGAGCTCTCGACCCCATATCCTCTCCATCACAAATATCACCGCCTTCTACCTCTGTAATATTGGGCCGAAACTTGATCCCGGGACGCGAGAGTACGCACTGCGTACTCTCGCGTATTCCCACTCCAATTGCCGGTTTTCTGCATGCCCTGCGCATGCGCTGAAAACCGGCAATTGCTCTTCTGAAAAGGGGGCGGGGCCTGGGTGCATCGCGTGCGCGCTATAGGCTGCGCGCACGCTGTGCACTTCATGCTTTGGACGCGCAGGTAAGTAGGGAAGATTTTGGAAATGTAAAAAGGAGGAGTAAGACCCGCTTTTAAGAAGGTAAGTAGTGAATTAAGTATTTTTTTGAATTTTTTTTTACAGGTATATCTTTTTTATAGACTTTAAAGACAGGTAAGTTTATTTTTATAACTTTTTAAAAGATTTTAAATTTTTTCAAAAATTTAATTTTTTATTTAAAATGGTTAATTTAATTAACTATACTTATTTTATTAATGTGATGCGTTTTTTTTTAAATTTAATTGAGGTTTAGCTGTTATTTTGGGGGGGTGTAAGATTCATAGATTTCACAGCCATGCTGTGAGACTTATGAATGGAAGATGGTGTGCTGCCATTGGCTCTAACTG
Source organism: Squalus acanthias (assembly GCA_030390025.1). Lineage (NCBI taxonomy): Eukaryota > Metazoa > Chordata > Chondrichthyes > Squaliformes > Squalidae > Squalus > Squalus acanthias. The sequence continues at coordinate 21,610,898 of CM059438.1, read as the reverse complement.
AGTCACGTGATCCCACAGCTCGCACGAATTCACTACGCCGCTGGGATACGCAAGCCCAGCACAGCTGATGTCTGGAACATCAAGTTCGTGCGAGCTGGATCAGAAAAAGCATAAGCGAGGTGAGACATCGCGGGGAAGGCTTACCCCCGCGGGAACAGAGCGAGATCAATTTCTGGGCCATTGTCTGTCTCCACCCCTGCCTCAGCCCATCTGCTGATGAAACCCTCATTCATCATCAATTTTTTTGTTACCTCAAGACTCCACTATTCCAATGCTCTCCAGGCTGGCCTCCCATCTTCCACCCTCCACAAACGTAATCTCATCCAAGACTCTGCTGCTCGTATCCTAACTCACACCAAGTCCCGTTCACCCATCACCACTCTGCTCGCTGACCTACATTGGCTCCCAGTCCACCAGTGCCTCAAATTTAAAATTCTCATCTTCGTGTTCAAATTCCTCTATGGCCTCGCCACTCCCTATTTCTGTAACATCCTCCAGCCTTACAACCCTCCAAGAATGCTGTGTTCCTCCAACTCTGGCCTCTTGTGGATCCCCCACTTTGTCCCACCATTGCTGGCCGTGCCTTCAGCCAGCTAGGCTCTAAGCTCTGACATTCTCTCCCCAAACCTCTTTGCCTCTCCACCTCTCCTCCTTTAAGATGCTGCTTAAAACATACCTCTTTGACCAAGCATTTGGTCACCTGTCCTAATGTCTCCTTCTTTGATGCCTTAGGAGGTTTTACTATGTTAAAGGCACTATATAAATGCAATTTGTTGTTGTTAGTGCACTGTGACATGGATTTGGAACTGCAGTTTCCTATGTGGCAAGTATCCAATCTCAACCAGGTCTCTGGGTGCGACACAAAGCAGAGATTACTTTTAACAGGAAAGGAAAAATAAAGGGCATGACATTAGGGCATACTTGCATATATCCTAAAGATCAGTATCGTCACGTGTCTGCCCTCAATGTATGAAATGGGCGATGGGCCAATTTTGAATGAGGAGAACATTTAATAGAAAATTGAGGAGAGAAGTAAAATCAGATTTTTAAAAACTGCAAGGAAAACTATTAGATTATGATTATTGAGGGCAAAATTCATTCTGATTTGTGTCTGAAACTTTTGATTCCGTTTTCAAATTACATTTTCTGAAAGGCCATAATATGTACCTTAGAAAGTAACAAAATAAATACAAATTAGATTAGAAGGGCATTTGCTAAAACTGTTCGAGAGTAAGGATGCATTTCCACTGCAAGTGTAGCGTCATAAACTTGTATGGAGTGAAGTCTCCCCTGAAGCAGTAGTCTCGCACCACTTAAGTCTGACACTTCATAAAGTGTAAATTCAGTGCAGTGTCAAGCCTGGTTTAAATTGAGAAGTCGCACAACACCAGGTTATAGTCCAACAGTTTAATTTGAAATCACAAGCTTTCGGAGTTACTGCTCCTTCGTCGGGTGAAGTCCTGGTTTGCAGATTGCTCAGAACGTCCCATCAGACTGCCTCGGCACTTTCGAGAATGGGATTCTCCCCACCATACTTTCCAAAACTGTAACTTTTGAACTATGTATATGTGTGTATCCAGACAGGTACAGTTGGAGCTCCAGCCAGGGGCAGAAGACTAGGGGGTCAATTTTCACTTCTATCGCCTGGTGTTAACTGACCCCATTTTGAGGCCTTTACCGTCCCGTTAACTCCAATGAAGATGCAGGTGTCAAAATCAAACGCAAGAAATGTAAACACTGAAAATGGTCAAATATTTTGTGCTACACTGGCAAAATGTTGTCAAAACTTGGCAAGTTTTCCATGTGCTGTTTTCTTAAAGCAACAGGTACAACCGAATCTATTTGGAGAAACAATGTACTGCATGCATTGCTTCACAAGAGCCATCTGCAACCATTAGAAACACAGGAAAGTTCAGGGTTGACAGAGTCTACATCCAACTGGCTCACCCTCGATTGCCCACTCCCTCAAATATCTATCCAATTCTCCCTTAACATTTTCCGCACTATCTGCCTCCCTGGGCAGTCTGTTCCACACAATCACCACCCTCTGCTTAAAGTAGCTAATCCAAATTGTGTGTGCATATTACCTGCTCTAAGGTTGAGCAAAGTCCCCTGCTTCATCATCCACTGATCTCCCTCTACAAAATCATTTGAATTTTTTTGAATTTACATCATTAATGTCAGCAGAACAAATATAATGCTGCCCTAGTTTTGATGCATTACTGGGTTTATTTTACTTATGAGAAAGACCTCATAATTCAGCCCTCACCAGTGCAGTTTTTAACCTTGATATTTTTCCCTCCATCACAATTTACCCTTGCTTATTTTACACTGCTAGCTGAAACTTCAAGATAGTTCTGAGCATGAAGCAATTCGTGTCAAAACAGCTTGTCGTTGTGCAGATGATTTTTCACTAAGCAAATTCATTTTCTGCAACTAGCTCTCAAAAGTAAAAGTACTATGATGCCACAAAATATTTCATAATTTTCCCCTAATCCTCCTTACTCTTTTAATTCCTTTCTGTAACAAACATTTAAGTTGACAAATGATCTAGAAATTGCCATCAATACAATATCGATATTCAGAAGGTTTGATTGAAGTAATATGATTTATACTCCCATTTAATCAGTATGTTTTATTTATTCATTACAACTAGGTTAGAGATTGTATGCACTGAATTGCAGGTGCAAATTCTATAATCACTGTTAATTCTAATGCCAACAGTGTATCAAAGCAAAAAGATGGTATTGTGTGAGAAAGTGAGACATGCTACTGAGAGCCATGGTGTGCACATGTAAATATTAATTTACCCAGGGCCTTGCAGAGGGAAAAGCACTGAACACTTGTGTCTGGTACCACTCATCACCCCCCCAACCCCACCCACCCCTTAGCTGTGCATTCATCCATAGTACTTAAAGTAATATGTAATAATTGATTATGATGTTGTTCATGAGATGTTGCTGTAAACTTTAGTAGCACATATTGTGGCTCAGTAAAATGTAAAAGTTCATTCTGTTGCAGAAGGTATGGAATTAATTTTATACAACTGCAATGCTCAACTGAAAGAAGAAAAAATAAAGATAGGCGGTCATAAGCTGCCCCAATAATTTATTAGTGAGGAGAGTCACAGGGCTGCCTGATAGAAGGCTTTGCTGGGTAAAGTTTTGATGAGTTTCATCAGTTTGCAGTCAAGCCAGAAAATGGATTGACCTCAATGCCGCAGGCTATGGAGGGCATAAATCAGCCATGTTTCCCACTCCTTGTCACTATCCAGTAACACCTGCTGGGGAGAGTTTATACACGTGAATAACTATCCAACACCATTGTCTGGGTTCAGATGTGAAGATAGCCACTTGGGTGAAATACTGGTAAGTTGATATCACCTGTATAATCATATCCCAGCATGAGCTGGCGCCTTCAGAAGGAGAGAAAATATGGTGGGACGCAGGGATTAGACAAAGAAAAGTGGAGCACCCTTGAGACACAAAAACTTTGGAGGGCGGGGACAACTGAATGGTGCATATCTACCCGTCAGCTGTGCTATCGGCATGCAACGATATTGGTGTGAAGGTTTAGGAGCAGTCTGTGATTTGTTATCCAGTGCTCCCAACTGATGGATACTATATAGTAACACAATTTTGTTTTTATAAACTTGTGTTCACAGCATAAATTCACAATAATATTTTGAGTTGTATAATGTGTGCAGGAAGAAGGAAAATTAAATTACTATTCATTTGATGCGTTCTTAGAAATAGTGGATTAGATCTTTATGTTAGAACATAAGAACATAAGAAATAGGAGCAGGAGTAGGCCATTTGGCCCCTCGAGCCTGCTCCGCCATTCAACAAGATCATGGCTGATCTTCTACCTGAACTCCACTTTCCTGCACTATCCCCATATCCCTTGATTCCCTTAGTATCCAAAAATCTATCGATCTCTGTCTTGAATATACTCAACGACTGAGCCGCCACAGTCCTCTGGGGTAGAGAACTCCAAAGATTTACCACCCTCTGAGTGAAGAAATTTCTCTTCATCTCTGTCCTAAATGGCCGACCCTTTATTCTGAGACGGTGACCCCTGGTTCTAAACTCCCCAGCCAGGGGAATCATCCTCCCTGCATCTACCCTGTCAAGCCCTGTAAGAATTTTGTATGTTTCAATAAGATCACCTCTCATTCTTCTAAACTCTAGAGAATATAGGCCTAGTCTACTCAAACTCTCCTCATAGGACGATCCCCCCATCCCAGGAATCAGTCTGGTGAACCTTCGTTGCACTCCCTCTATGGCAAGTATATCCTTCCTTAGGTAAGGAGACCAAAACTCTACACAATACTCCAGGTGTGGTCTCACCAGGGCCCTATATAATTGCAGTAAGACATCTTTACTCTTATACTCAAATCCTCTTGTAATAAAGGCCAACATACCATTTGCTTTCCTAATCGCTTGCTGTACCTGCATGTTAACTTTCAGTGAGTCGTGTACAAGGACACCCAGGTCCCTCTGAACACCAACATTTCCCAATCTCTCACCATTTAAAAAATACTCTGCTTTTCTATTTTTCCTACCAAAGTGGATAACTTCACATTTCTCCATATTATGTTCCATTTGCCATGTTCTTGCCCACTCATTTAGCTTGTCTATATCCCCTTGAAGCCTCTTTGCATCCTCCTCACAACTTACATTCCCGCCCAGCTTTGTATCATCAGCAAATTGGATATATTACATTTGGTCCCCTTATCCAAATCATTGATATAGATTGTGAATAGCTGAGGCCCAAGCACTGATCCTTGCGGTACCCCACTAGTTACAGCCTGCCAACCTGAAAATGACCCATTTATTCCTACTCTCTGTTTTCTGTCTGTTAACCAATCCTCAATCCATGCTAGTATATTACCCCCAATCCCATGAGCCCTACTTTTGTTTAATAACCCCTTGTGTGGCACCTTATCGAATGCCTTCTGAAAATCCAAATACACCACATCCACTGGTTCCCCCTTATCTATTCTGCTAGTTACAACCTCAAAAAACTCACAGATTCATCAAACACAATTACCCTTTCATAAATCCGTGTTGATTCTGCCCAATCCTATTATATATTTTTCTTTCATCCGTGTAGAACACGGATGAAAGAAAAATATATATTGTACCGACTTAAGGATATCAGTGTTTAAATGTGCTGACACCTTACGCCTTTACCCTCCATTTGTCTTACTGTATCTCCCAACAGGTACAACTAAGTTATCTGCCTGGGTGTAACCATCAGTCAATGAGCTGTGAGTTAGACTGATCTCAGTGGGACCTTTTAATTGCTAAAGCCATTTGTATGGTTAAGTAAAAGAGCTTTCAGATCGAGACTGCTTGCAGCTAAATTTCTGAGACAGATTGCAAAGCAGTGGAAACACCTGGAGCTTATGTGAGCACAGGAAGAAGGGGAAAGATCTAAAATAGATCCTGGTTTCTACCTACTTCTTTCTTCTTGGGTGTGACCACTTTATAAAATGGCAGTAGGACAATAGAGGTGAATTGTTAGTGTCAGAAGTGCAGGGAATTGACACTAGTTTGCTTAGTTCTCTCTCCGTCAACCGATCCAGTCCACAGCATAAAAACAGGCCAGAGCCTGTGCTTACAAAGTGCACCATGCAGTTTGGGGTGGAGCAGTCATCAAACTGACACCAGTGGTCACAGAAGCCATAAAAAGTTTGACATACTGAGCTTAAGGCTATTGAGTGCAGTAAAGCCTACACAATGTGACTTTTGTTAATGTAGCAATTAGTGGTAATTATAGAACAGGAGGGCGTAATTGAGAGGAGATTTCTACTGAGCCAGAGTCGGACTCTTCTCAGACCAGTAGAACTACTAAAAGAGGGGTCATGCGTTTGCACCATTTTCATGTCATAAATTTGTCAGCTTCTGGCACCTTTGTTACATTGCTACCTCATCTCTGGTGCTGACTGACAACCTGTCGCACTGAAAAATCATTGGGCTGCTTTTAGATGTTCCACTGACAGGCCCTATTGTTGTTAGAGTCTACTAGTAGAGAGGCAGTCTAGAGAAATAAAGCTTCCCTCTGAGGCTGATAGAATGCCTGCTGTCAAAGCAAAAACAGGGAAGCTTTTGACCCAACTTTAATCAGTACATCAGGAAAATGAAAAGAGCTCCGTATAATATTGACAGAACCTATTATATTACAGACCAAGGTGTAAGATCAGAATTCTGAATCAATTGAAAGAAAATTGGCACTATACTACCACAGAAGACAGTAAGATTCCACAAGTTATGGCATATTATCTTCAAACCTGGCCGGAATGTTCCAGGGTGATAGCGGGCGAGATCGGTGGCAGGTTGGGTGGGAAAGTTATTTTTGACAGCTGGTCGGGAACCTGCTGTCATCCCGCCCTCACGAGCCTTCCCCCCGGCGCGTCTGTCATCGCGGAGCCGACCCAACCGGCAGCGGCGGGCAACCCAATTTAAATAATTATCAGATAGTTTACAGGCACTTAAGAGCCTTTTTTCACTTACTTTTTAAACTTCCCTGCATAGCCACAAGATTCACTCAGCTCGGGAACCACGTCTGTCAACCTGAGGCGGGAGTTCCATGGCCATTGCTCCAGCTGATTACTTGACAGCATCAAATGTACAGTAAAAGCTCCAACCTGACAGATGATCACTTTCCTCAGGCAGAAGCTGTTGCTCAGTCCATTTCCAGCTCAGATTCTGCCGGCGGCAAGTCTTTCCAGCAAGTCTCCATCCAGTGTCACCTCATTGGAAGAACTCTCTCACCATTGACAGAATGCTTCTGTCATCTGTACTTCACCTGCCAGCTATTCCATCAGCATGGGTGCCGTTTATACTCTCTCACCTTGGTCCTCAGAATTGGACCACGATCAGCACCAACACCAGCAGCACCAGGCACACCTGCAGCACTAACAACAACACCAACCTTCTCCGCAATCAACTGATGCTGCACAGGACAGAGGGCATCAGCACCCAAGCACATTGCTGCCCGGGAGGCCAGTGATGGCCTCATCATGGCCAGTTTTAGTTAACTTTACGCTGTACACCCTGGCTGTCACATGATGCGCCAGGTTGGCACCACCCCACACCAACACCATAAAGCATCCCTACAATGTCCAAGCCATTCCTTTCACACTCATCACCATTGCGGGGGTACTGTTATGCCTCACCATTCACTGCAACTCACCAAGCCACTTCCAAAGGTGCACACAAATCTGTCCAAGACTGGAAAGGGTTGAAAATAAAGATTTTTATGTTTGACACCACATTAACAGAAACCTTTCATAAACATTGGATAGAACACCCAAGTGGCTACCCTTGTGTGTTGTTAGTTGGTATGATTGCACTAGGATGAGGGTGAGTGTGAGGGATGGCTAGTGAGATGGGGATGTGATAATGTAGATAGAGAGAGAGAGGGATAGGTGGAGGTGCAAGGTAAGTTGGTGTGAGTAAGAATGAGCAGGAGTAGGGTAGGGAAGGCAGGGTGATGGGGGATGTGATGAGAGGCACAGCAGGATGAGGTTGAGTGTGGATTTGTACTAATGTTTCCTGATCTAATGAGATCATTGAAATGTTTGCGGCATTGCACCCAGGTCCTCTTGACCACATCCCTGCTTGTATCTCCTGTGCAATGTGCAACCAGGCTGTCTTGGTCTCCTGGGGAGGTCTCTTCCGCCCATCGGAAGGGAAGAATACCTCCCTGCGTGCTCTTGCTCCCTCCATAAGCATATGGAGGGAGTCATCAAAGAACCTGGGTGCAGCCCTTTGCCTCTGTGCAGTCATTGTCAGTGTTTGCAGCACTCCAGTGCTGTAGTGCACTGACAGCACTGTGTTAGATTAAACTTCAAATGTAATGTAGCCATGGTCCCTTTAAAGTTCCCGGTTGAAAACGCGTCATGAATGACGTCACCAGACCCGCTCCATCTCATTGGGTCAGGTAACGCACTGGGCGGGCTTTATAGGCCCCATTAAGGTAAGTTCATTTTCAACAGCGGGATGGAGCCAGCAGTGGGGTCGCGACCCCCCACAGACACCACCCGCACCGGACCCGCCCAGGTAGGCAAAATTCCGGCCACTGCTTTTTTCTTTAATGTTGAGTCTTTGTAATATTTTTGTATGAACACATGGTTAATTGATTATAAAATGCCCATGCAAGTCCACATGCTGTTCTGGTCATGGTACAAAGTGATACAATATCCTTAATAATTTGCAACAATCTTTAGTTTTGTGTGATTAATTATTTACTTGGTATTTATACTGTTTGTATCTTATGGGTCAAAACCTCCAATATAATTTGCTTTCACTAATACATATTCCATTTCCTCAAGTAAGCAATTTTGCAAAATGAAAATTGACTGTTTACCAGTGTGTCTTGTTACACTTTGAGCATCTTCAGTAGTCCAGAAAACAAATGGAAGGGACTAGCTCTGCATCATGAGAAACTGATACATGAAGGGTGGAGGTTTTAGGAAATGTGAATGGTTTTATCATCCCTTAAAATCTGGCTGCTCCAATTAAAGAGTTCCTAAAAATGAAAAGCACTGATTGTAAACTACTGACTTAACAAGAAAGCCCACCTATTCCCTAATCAAATCACTTTAGTTTTCTCAACTAATTTTTATGGGGTATTCTTATTTCTGTCTATTTCGACCTGAAACATTAACTCTGTTTCTCTCTCCACAGATGCTGCCTGACCTGCTGAGTATTTCCAGCATTTTCTGTTTTTATTTCAGATTTCCAGCATCCGCAGTATTTTGCTTTTGTATTTGAGAAAATTAATATAGTTACCTCCAACATTACTTACTTTGCAAGTACTTTTCAAAATTTTGTGCCTTACATATTTATTCCTATTTGCATCTCTCTGTATATCATCAAATAAGGTGGTTATTCAACAATGGCACCAAATATTCAATCAGTTGCCAATTGTCACTAAAGCATTTTCTGAATAAATTGTTACCTTGAAGCTGTAGTACACTGGATTTAAATACAGATGTATAATTTGTTTAGTTATCAGAAAATCTTACAGTACAGAAAAAGGCCATTCGGCCCATCGTGCTCTTTGAAAGAGCTATTCAATTAATCCCACTCCCCTGCTCTTTCACCATAGCTCTGCAAATTTCTCCCCTTCAAGTATTTATCCAATTCCCTTTTGAAAGTTACTATTGAATCTGCTTCCTTGCTTCCACTACCCTTTTAGGCAGTGCATTCCAGATTATAATAACTTGCTGTGCAAAAGAAAATTCTCCTCATCTCACCGCTGACTCTTTTCCAGAGGATGGCCATTAATCAGTATATTGGCGTCAGGCACTTTGGAAAATGTAAGTGGTTACTTAGCAGCATTCTGTGTTATAATAATAACGTCACCTATAATGGAACAGGTATTCCACCATTTTAAAACAAAATAGCGTGTGCTAAAACTAAGGAAAATTCACAATATAGAAACTGTTATAAAAAGTAAAATAAAGTGAATTCCTCACAATGCATGATGCATCAAATCAAGTAATGCTAGATACATTGGAGAAGGAGGAATAGCAATAGCAGGAAACTATAACCAAGAAGTTGAAGGACATTGGAGACGGACTTTCTGGACATAATCCAGTGTAGCTTGAGTACCACCAACACATTACCTAGCTGACTCAGTGAGGAACAGCGTGTAAGGTGGGTACACCTTTAAAGGATTCGATCACAAACCTGCAGCCATGAAGCAATATCTGAACAGGAAGTGAAAGTGACCACCACACTTAAGTTCTGTGCTACTGGGTGCTTCCAAGCACCAATAGGAAACATCACTCATGGATGCAGTTCATGGCTGCATCACTGAGGTAAACAGATACCCACTTCCAATGGCTGAAGGGTAGATAACGAGAGGGCACAGATTGGCAAAAGAACCAGAGGCGACATGAGGAAAAACTATTTTATACAACGAGTGGTTAGGATTTGGTATGCACTGCCTGATGGGGTCGTGGATACAGATTGAATAGTAGCCTTCAAAAGGGAATTGGATATATATTGAAGGAGAAAGAATTGCAGGGATATGGAGAAGGAGTGGGAGTAACTGGATTGCTCTTCGAAAAGCCGGTGCAGAGTCGATGTGCTGAATGGCCTCCTTCTGTGCTGTACTATTCTATGATTCTGCCATATGTTTGCATACATCGAGTTCAACTACAACATGCACAACAGCAAAAGAGGCAGTCAAATAGAATTCAAGTACCAGCAGGCATTGCCCTACTTTTTAATAACAGAGAGGATTATTGCTATCTTAAATTTTAGATAGTATTGCAACTACCAGTAAAATAATCTACAAGCTAATGCTTGTTTTCTGAGAAGTGTTCATGACACAAATTTAAAGGTACAGCACCTGCTGCAGCATCACACCTGGATTTTCCTGGGGTGTGGTTAACTGCCGGGATCCTACTTGCTGGTGGGAATTTTTCTGGGAGCCCACCATACATTGATAATAATCCCCAACCCAAGAAACTTGGCAGGGTCAGGGCAGTGGGTGAAAGTACCGCCCAACCCTTTAGGGCAGATTAAGGAAAATCCAGTCCGACATATTGCTGCTCTAGTAAATGAAATGAAAAATAACTAGCTAGCTGAATATGACAAAAGTAAAGTACATACATTTGTGCAGTCGGTTCTGTTTATGTGTAAGAATAGTTGGTGAAGAATCTTTCTCAGCTAGATGTCAATAGTTCTGCTTTTCTAGTTTATTGTAGTAATTCAGAAATATCTTGGATTCACTTTTAACCAATCAAATTCAAAGGTTTGTCCCCTTTTTCTAGATTCTCCTTCTAAAGATAAGTAATTTCCTATCTGTACTGTCAATTCCCATCATTAGTTTAAACACCTCAATCAGATCACTGCTTAATCTTTTATTTCCATGGAATATAATTCAAATTTGCCCAGTCTCTCATAACTCAATCTCTACATCCCAGGTATCACGATGATGAATTGTCACTGGACTTTCTCCTAAGCCGTATAGCCTACCTAAGATGGAGCACAGCAACATTGGCCCTGAATTCCCGCAAACCGCTGGTCCCAGCTGAAGTGTTGAGATTTGCCTACCAGGAATGTCCACCACTGAACCTGCCAGCAAATGCGGAGTCAGCGAGGGATTCCATAATCCATAATCTTGTTGGGCACTGGCCCCACTAGCAACACATCTCAGGCACCTGCCATAGAGGGGGAGGAGAAGCAGCAGAGGCTTGGGAGGCCCCTCCCAGGCTCACCCTCCCTTCAGCGGGTGACCTTGTTTAGGTCAGGCGGAGGTTGCGTCCCGAATGAGGCTCTGTAGAAACTGACAGTGTGTCCACATCGCAGACTAATTCCTGGGTCTTCCACTGTACTCCCACCTGACATAGAATACTGGCCCCAAATTTCTAAGTAAGATATGACCTGCACTTTGTGTACTGTAGTATTTCCTTGTTTCTATATTCTAAACCTTTTGTGATGAATCACAGTTTTAAGCCTTTTAATTGCATTTTGTATTCTGAGCTAGCTTTTAATGACCTATGCACATGAACCTTTAATTCCTTTTGTTCATCTAACCGCCCCCCATTTAGTGTTTCCCCATTAGATTAGATTCCCATCTGCCATTCTTGCATCTAAATAGTACCATCTTACACTTCGTTCAAGTGCCAGTTTGGCTCAGTGGTAGCAATCTTGCCTCTAAATCAGAAATTGTGGGTTCAGACCCCATAGTTGAGCAAATATTCTAGGCTGACACTCCATGAGGCTGTATTCTCTGCATTGTCAGAGGTGCCATCTTTCAGATGAGATGTTAAACCAAGGCCCTATTTGCCTGTTCAGGTGGACAAAAATATTCCATGACCCTATTCAAAGATGAGCAAGGAGTTCTTCTAGTATCCTGGCCAACCTTCATTCCTTAACTAACACTACCAAAAAAGATTAACTTATTGTTTTTATAATTTACTGTTTGTGGGACGTTGCTGTATATAAATTAACTGTCACATTTCCCAGAAAACAAACGTGATTACATTTCAAAAATTAGTAATTGGCTGTGAACTGTTCAGGGACTGAGGATGTGAAAGGTGCTAAATAAATGCAAGTTCTTCCTTTGTTGCAGTAAACTGCATCTGCTGTCATTCTGTCAAAATGCCCATTTGTCATTTTCTGCTCTCTTCACAATTCACTCTGCTTTCTAGCTTAGTATCTGCTAAGGTTGGATATACTCCCTTCTATTCCCAAATCCAGGGCATTTATATGATCGTGATAAGGTCAGGCCCCAGCACTGATCCATGAGAGAATATCACTTCTTGTTGCTTGCCAGTATATAGAAAAGAATACAAAGCATGAACGACAAGCAAAAAGACAGAAAGAGGAAAACAGAAAGAATTAGCGAGTGAGCAACAAGTAGAAAGACAGTTACAGGAGCAACAGGACATTCTTTTTATGCATTAGCAATGACACAGTAGACAAACCAGTTATGTTTCATTTTTTTAAATTCGTTCCTGGGATGTGGGCGTCGCTGGCAAGGCCAGCATTTATTGCCCATCCCTAATTGCCCTTGAGAAGGTGGTGGTGAGCCGCCTTCTTGAACTGCTGCAGTCAGTGTGGTGAAGGTACTCCAACAGTGCTGTTAGGGAGGGAGTTCCAGGATTTTGACCCAGTAACGATGAAGGAACGGCGATATATTTCCAAGTCAGGATGGTGTGTAACTTGGAGGGGAACTTGCAGGTGATGGTGTTCCCATGCGCCTGCTGCCCTTGTCCTTCTAGGTGGTAGAAGTCGTGGGTTTGGGAGGTGCTGTCAAAGAGGCCTTGGCGATTTGCTGCAGTGCATCTTGTAGATGGTCCACACTGCAGCCACGGTACGCCGGTGGTGGAGGGAGTGAATGTTTAAGGTGGTAGATGGGGTGCCAATCAAGCGGGCTGCTTTGTCCTGGATGGTGTCGAGCTTCTTGAGTGTTGTTGGAGCTGCACTCATCCAAGCAAGTGGAGAGTATTCTATCACACTCCTGCCTTGTGCCTTGTAGATGGTGGAAAGGCTTTGGGGAGTCAGGAGGTGAGACACTCTCGGCAGAATACCTAGCCTCTGACCTGCTCTTGTAGCCACAGTATTTATGTGGCTGGTCCAGTTAAGATACTGGTCAATGGTGACCCCCAGGATGTTGATGTTGGGGGTTTCGGCGATGGTAATGTTGTTGACTGTCAAGAGGCAGTGGTTAGACTCTCGCTTGTTGGAGATAGTCATTGCCTGGCACTTGTGTGGCTCGAATGTTACTTGCCACTTATCAGCCCAAGCCTGAATGTCATCCAGGTCTTGTTGCATTCGGGCATGGACTGAGGAGTTGCGAATGGAACTGAACACTGTGTAATCATCAGCGAACATCGCCACTTCTGACCTTATGATGGAGGGAAGGTCATTGATGAAGCAGCTGAAGATGGTTGGGCCTAGGACACTCCCCTGAGGAACTCCTGCAGCGACGTCCTGGGGCTGAGATGATTGACCTCCAACCACCACAACCATCTTCCTTTGTGCTAGGTATGACTCAAGCCAGTGGAGCTTTTTCCCCCTGAATCCCATTGACTCCAGTTTTACTAGGGCTCCTTGATGCCACACTCGGTCAAATGCTGCCTTGATGTCAAGGGCAGTCACTCTCACCTCACTTCTGGAATTCAGTGCTTTTGTCCATGTTTGGACCAAGGCTGTAATGAGGTCGGGAGTCGAGTGGTCCTGGCGGAACCCAAACTGAGCATTGGTGAGCAGGTTATTGGTGAGTAAGTGCCGCTTGATAGCACTGTCGACGACACCTTCCATCACTTTGCTGCTGATTGAGAGTAGACTGATGGGGCAGTAATTGGCCGGATTGGATTTATCCTGTTTTTTGTGGACAGGACATACCTTGGCAGTTTTCCACATTGTTGGGTAGATGCCAGTGTTGTCGCTGTACTGGAACAGTTTGGCTAGAGGCGCGGCTAGTTCTGGAACACAAGTCTTCAGCACGACAGCCGGGATGTTATCAGGGCCCATAGCCTTTGCTGTATCCAGTGCGCTCAGCCGCTTCTTGATATTACGTGGAGTGAATTAAATTGGCTGAAGACTGGCTTCAGGGTGGTGGGGACCCCAGGAGGAGGCCGATATGGATCATCCACTCAGCACTTCTGGCTGAAGATGGTTGCAAACGCTTCAGCCTTGTCTTTTGTACTTGCGTGCTGCGCTCCATCATTCATGGAGCCTCCTCCTCCCGTTAGTTGTTTAATTGTCCACCACCATTCACGACTGGATGTGGCAGGACTGCAGAGCTTTGATCTGATCTGTTGATTATGGGATCGCTTAGCTCTGTCTATATGCTGCTTCCACTGTTTAGCATGCATGTAATCCTGTGTTGCAGCTTCCCCAGGTTGGCACCTCATTTTTAGGTACACCTGGTGCTGCTCCTGGCATGCTCTTCTGCACTCCTCATTGAACCAGGGTTGGTCCCCTGGCTTGATAGTAATAGTAGAGTAAGGGATATGCCAGGTCATGAGATTACAAATTGTGGTGGAATACAATTCTGCTGCTGCTGATGGCCAACAGCGCCTCATGCTGCTAGATCTGTTCTGAATCTATCCAATTTATCACTTTGGTAGTGCCACACAACACGATGGAAGATATCCTTAATATGAAGACAGGATTTCGTCTCCACAAGGACTGTGCAGAGGTCACAGCTACCAATGCTGTCATGGACAGATGCATCTGCGACAGGTAGCTTGGTGAGGACAAGGTCAAGTAGGTTTTTCCCTCATGTTGGTTTTCTCACCACCTGCCGCAGGCCCAGTCTAGCAGTTATGTCCTACAGGTGCTACCGAGCCACTCTTGGCGATGGACATTGAAGTCCCCCACCCAGAGTACATTCTGTGCCCTTGCTACACTCAGTGCTTCTTCCAAGTGGTGTTCAACTTGGAGGCGTACTGATTCATCAGCTGAGGGAGGGCGGTAGGTGGTAATCAGCAGAAGGTTTCCTTGCCTGTGCTTGACCTGAAGCCATGAGACTTCATGGAGTCCAGAGTCAATGTTGAGGACTCCCATGGCCACTCCCTCCCGACTGTAAACCACTGTGCTGCCACCTCTGGTGGGTCAGGACATACCCAGGGATGGTGATGGAGGAATATGGGACATTGGCTGAAAGGTATGATTCTGTGAGTATAACTATGTCAGGCTATTGCTTGACTAGTCTGTGGAACAGCTCTTCCAATTTTGGCACAAGTCCCCAGATGTTAGTGAGGAGGACTTTGCAGGGTCAACTGGGCTGTGTGTGCCCCATTGTCGTGTCTGAAGCCAGTGCCGAGTAGTCCGTCCGGTTTTATTCTTATTATTGTTTATTATAGTAGTTGTGTACAACTGGGTGGCTTGCTAGGCCACTATAAGGCAGTTAAGAGTCAACCACATTGCTGTGGGCCTGGAGTCACATATAGGCCAGACCAGGCAGATTTCCTTCCCTAAAGGACATTAGTGAACCAGATGGGTTTTTTACAACAATCCGATAGTATCATGGTCACCATTACTGATATTAGTATTTTTTATTTCAGATTTATTTAATTAACTTTAATTAATTTAAATTCCCCAGCTGCCGTGGTGGGATTTGAACTCACGTCTCTGGATCATTAGACCAGGCCTCTGGATTACTAGTCCAGTAACATAACTACTATGCTACCAGTTTGGAGCCAAGATATCTGGGTAGTCACCTGCTTCCACTATTTCTTCATTTCTGTATTTAAATGCTGTTATCCCTACTGCTATCAATTCCCTTACAAACTTTCCTTTGTCCCTTTATTCCTAATTTAAGACTGAACCAGTGTTTTTCTTCCCTTCTTGCACATGAACCATTGACATTGGGGAATGTTTTCCGCAGTTGTTCAACAGCAGCAAAGCCTGGTGTTAAAATTGGCAGAAAGTAGAAGATGAGCTGAAACCACCACTGTTTTTCTGCATTAATCCCTGCTTTTGTATTTTAAAAGTGAGTGAAATTTGTAATCAAAAATTTGCTTCATTGGGCCTTGATGAGTTTTCAGAGAAAGATGTGGCAGTTTTCCACTGGGGGTAATTGAAATGAACAGGTACGGATTTGTTCTGCTGCTGAGTTGGAGTTAATACAACAATGGGATAGCTAAGCTATTTGGAAGAGTATCTGTTCAACATGGGTTTTGATGCATTAATGTTATAAAATCGCTCAATGTTACTGCTGGTGGGAGAAGGCTTCCGGAAGTACAGACTTTATTGGAGACTAAGCACTCACCCCGACAACAACCTTTGGACTTTTAAACAGTCCACTCTGCTACACTCACCAGTACTTTAATCAACTGATACTGCTGCACTCAGAGGCACATTATACAGATGATCAGTAAACTCATTCAAATACCAATGCACTGCTCAGCTATATATTTCATTCTCCCTCATGGGGAATCAAACATCTGAATTTCAATACAAACTACACAAGCAGATGATGCATTTAATTTAAAAAACTTAAAGTGTACTTTATTCTTTGTTTCTGATTGCAAAACTCAGGTTTATTACACACATAAAAGCAAATGCTTTGGTCCTAATCTTTCTATATCTATAAGTCAGTCTTTCAAAGTAGCTGTTAAGCTACATCAGAGGCACGCACTGGTTATTGCAGGTGATTTCTGTTAGTAAGGCTGAGGAAATCCAATAGAACAAATGGAAGATGGAGGTAAATAGCATTTCTGTTCATTGCTGTTAAAGTAAACAAAAAGTTACAGAGATTGACATGCTAGTTTCTATAAGTGAAAACATCGTTCGTTGTCACTTAGGTAGAACCAGTTATACTGAACTGCATTCTGTTGGCAAACTTCTTGCCCAAGAAATTTCTAGTCCATTGACATAAAATAGGCTGCAAGTCTTTCTTTTCCATCTGTAGCAGTAGTTGGATGTAAGCTAAATAGCCTTCCATTTATAACCCCACTTCTTGTCAGGAGGTGCAGTTTAATTATTACACTGGTTCTCCTAAAGTCAAGAAGGAAACGTGTTAATCTAATAAGCTAGTAAGATGTTAAATAGTGGCAAAGTCTCATGAAGCCTAGAACCAGAGAACCTCTACTTTAGCACCCTAGCCAACTTCCATATTCTAAATTATGATTACAATTTCTTGGAGTATGAGAGGAAAGTAATTCCCTCCAGTGTAGCTGATAGATATTGTCACCTATCAAGTAGAACTGGAAGAAATAAATGCCTTGGGATGTTTTACTACGTTAAAGGGACCATATAAATGAAGCTGTTGTTGTTGAAATATGATGGGAAATCTTCTGGTGACCATCATTGGCGGTGTGGTGCAAAACAGGTGATGAAAGCGTCAGTAGATTAAGTGGACATCTGTTCTACACTGTACGCGAACTTCCAGCCAGCCTGAAGGCAGGCTTTACGAGCTCACACTGAAAACAGGACAGAGCTTTATTTTAATGTTATGTATTGTAATGATAGGCTTATGGCCACATCCAAAATTCCTCTGTGTTTCTTGCCTTGGGAGCAGGCACATTCAGGGCCGACAGGAAGGCAGCATTTAAAGCAGAATCTGCAGTTCTTCCACTTTTTTTAATGATTTTTTTATGATTATGATTTTTCTATACGTCAACTAAGCCATTAAACAGCCTTCTTTTAATAACACTTTTTTTCAACTTTTCTCCCTTCTTCTTCTGAAGCTGGAGTACAATTCCACAAGCTCCAACTCTCTCAAATAGCACTTGACCATTTTTCATATCAAAAGACGGAGGGGGGGTGAATTTCCTCCAGGCTTTGCCCGCTCATCCACCATAAGTTCGGCAGAAACTCCGTTTACACGCGTCAATTCACCCCTGAGTGTTCACAGGCTACTTGACTATGGGAGGTACTGGAGCCAACCCTGACCCTCTATTCACCCAATGTCCAAGCACACTTTCCAGCAGGAGCCATTGGATGCCAATCAAGAGTGAGAACTGATGTTTCCCCTCCCACTGTCTGTGTTCAGCTAAATCACCACTGACCAGGAGTCAAACCTGGGACCCACCTGATCTGTATGACTCAATGGCACACCACGTGATGCATTTACCCACTGAGAATAAGTATATGCACTACTACATGCATCATTAATATTTTTACTTCAACCATTTTCTATCTGCATGTAAAATTAATAAATTTACATTGTCTTTCTATGGGCACCTTATTACATTGAAACCGAAGTATGAAACATGTTGGCGAAAAGGGTGAACATTTGGATGAGTACAAGTGTACCTATGTATTAACCTGTATCCAGAGGAAAAGTTGACCCCATAACTAGAATTTTTTCTTTAGTTCAAAACTTCTGCCATCATTTGAGTGTGAGAAATCATAATTACATCGGTTAATTGATTTTTCTATCAAGACACTGAAGGAGGAATATATTATGTGGTAGGTGGAAGGTTTATTTTCACTATGTGCTGTCCTCCACATCAGTAACAAATTATGGACATACTTTCATGCTATTGACTTATTTATCTCCAGTGGGAGCTAGATTAATCAGTTTTAAATAAATTAGCTGTAATTGTCTCCAGCCCCTAACAGACCCACTGAATATCGAGATTTAAGCAAATTTAACAAAAATGAGGAGGTTGTACCCTTACCTTAAAGTGGCAAATTATGCTTACTCCACAACATTTGTCCTGTGTCTGCTCCAGCCACTCATTAAAAATTATATTTTTATTAGGCAGAAATACAAAAATGAAGGAAAAACTCTTTTTACTAGGTGGTATCGAGCGCTATGGGCCTTACCTCTTCACTTTGGTTTCTCAATAAAAAAATTGCTTTGTTTTGTGTTTGGCTTCGGAATTGACATTTGCACTAAGGGAGGAGAAATTGCATTCTACCCACCACTTCAGCCAGTCCTGTGAGTGCCATAAGTACCACTTTGAGTTAAACTACTCCGATATACATAATTTGAATATTAAAGTTAAATTTGAGGTTATATTTTTGGCTGAAAGGAAATGGTTGTGATGCATTAAATTTGAATTTGTATAATTATGAAGACTTTGAATAGATCATTTTGCAGATCTTTATTGAGATTTGCGTGAGTATTTTTGCCTGTGTCACTATACTTTGTATCAAAAAATGAGTTTGGATCCAGGAAAAAGCAGCATTGGTTATGAATTATTTCCATATATACCACGTAAGAATATGGTTTTGCAGATAGTGATGTTCCTGACTTATCAGAGCTTTTGGTTTGAAGATTTCACTTTCATGCTGCACTAAAATGGCAACCAATACCATGAAATGATTCTCTGGGGGTTATTTTGGTGAAAGGGTGAAAACAGGTGCTAAGTGGGTGCTGTGCTAATAAGACAGGCCTGTTTGAAAGACTGGTTTTAGCCTGCAATTTTGGGACTAATTGATGATTAACATGATTTAAACTTGCCTGGAGATGCGAAAACAAGACACCTGCAGGTTTAGCACTCAAGCATTGATTAGAAGCAATTTTCCTGGAGCAGTATATGTTGCCTCCATGCACCCACTTCCACTGAAGGAGTGCTGTGCACTGGCTGAGACACAACAGAACGTTTCAGGATGGCTCAGGGACTGAGGAAGAGGGCGCACAGGTTCTCGGACGCGGCACTGGAGGTCCTGGTGGAGGAGGGATGTCCTGTACCCACAGGGGGTGGGGAAGGAGCCCACCTCGCCCTCCTGTCCCTCTCTGCTGCAGCAGCTGGTGCTGCTCTGCCTGGCCTCATCTCCTCCAGACCAAGGGGGAACACCTAGAAAGATGCCCATGACCAAGCACTCCCTTTCTCCTGGTGACGCCTTTACCAAGATGGTTTCTTGCGCTAAAGGCGGGCTGAACCAGCGTTACAGCTCAAGACCCAATCTTGGCCACAAAAGTATCATTGGGGTAGAAATTGGACCCTGTGTCCGGGCGCACCGGGGGACAATTCTGGTGAAGTCTTGACGAAGTGTCCCAGAAAGTCTTTCAATGTGTCTCAAAGGTCCTCTTCAAACCTCCAGCAGCAAGTGAACAGTGAAAGCTGAGTGTGGCTTTAAGTAGTGCTCAAAATCCTCAGCAACGACTTCTTTACTCCTGTTCAGCTGGTCGCTGTTAGGAGAGGTCGTTAATTGACGCACTAGCCACCAAAATGCCGTGCAGCCTCTTTAATAAGCGCTAGCAGGCATTTTAATTGTCAATCAGACCCTTAACGATCTTCGGGGCAGCCGTTCCTAGCGCACGCTTCAACTCCTTTACCAAGATGATGTCTTGCGCTAAAGGCAGGCTAAACCAGCGTTGCAGCTCAAGATCCAATCTTGGCCACGTCAGAGGCTCTTTACCAACTAAAGTATCATAGGGGTAGACATTGGACCCCATGTCCGGGTGCACCGGGGGACAATTTTGGGGACCACGGTCCCACACCTGAAAGACATCCGACCCGATATTGAGTCAGGCCATCTTTTAGGCGTTCCGGGCAGCTGCCTGAAACTGGTGTTAGGCCCCTTACATACGTAAATGAGGGGGTTAACCCTTGTTATAAACAACTCCTCTGTTATAATCGATATCGCTGAGCGGAGCAGGATTCTTAAGCGGTTGCTGGGCGACTGCCACCAATAAGTAAGTTTTTTTAAATGTCATTGCATTGGAGCCAGGAGGAGCAGAAAGTGCACCCCAGCTCCACAGTATCCCGATCGCTGTGAAGAAATGATTGCTGAGACAGGAAGGGAGAGATTGGGCGTCATGACTGAAAGCTTGGTCAAAGAGATGAGTTTTGAAAGGTGGAGAGATGGATGGAGAGGTTTAGGGAGGGAGATACAGAGAGTAAGACTGCAGATTGCTCAGCTGCCTGAATCAGTAATGGGGTAAAAGAAATTTGTGGAAACTGGAACATGGAAGACCAACAAAGAGAACATCAGAATAGTTGAAGTGACAAAGACACATATGAGGGTTGCAGCGATGGAGGGACTAAGAAAGTAATGGAACTGGGCAGTGTAACAGAGGTGGAAGTAAGTTGTCTTGGTACTGGATGTAATAATTAATGCTCATTTCTAGACACCGTGGTCGGAATTTTAATCTGAAGGCGGGTCAGGAGTGGGGGCACTAGAAAGCGGTCGGGAAACGAATTTAACGGCAGGGCCTGATAATGCATTTCAAAGCTCTGTTTCCCGCCCGCAGGCAGCGGATTGGAGAGGCTGGCTGGCTGCGGACGGGTAGGCCTACGGCACTAGGCCGCAGAGGGGAGGGTAGAGGGATCAGGGGGGGTAGTGGTCAGGAGCCGGAGGAGCATCGTAGGGGAGTGGTCATAACTCGGGGCTGGAGGGGGGAGGCCGGGGTGGAGAGGGCGGGAGGTCGGGGAGGGTGATCGCTCAACTCGTGGTGGGGATCGGATGCCTGGGGAGGGGGATCAGAGGCCTTGTGCAGGGGATTTGAGGCCTGGGGGGGTGGCGGGGGATCGGATGCCTGGGGGGAGGAGGGAATTGGAGGCCTCGGGGGGGGGGGGGGGGGGGGTTGGGGGGTGGTGAAGCAGGAACGCTGGACCCAGGAGGAAAGTGGAAAGAATTGGCTGGAATTTTCCGGAAGGTCAGCAGGCGGGATTGGTGGGTGGGAAAGTTTTTTTTTCACAGCTGGTCAGGTCCCCACTGTGAACTCGCCGCCATATGCCTTTCCCAATGTCTGGTCTGTCAGCACTGCGGCGGGGGACCCAAATAAGCTCATTATGACCTAGTTTAGATATCATTAAGAATACATTTTAGCTTACCTTTTGACTATACATGCTCGCCCTCAGAATCCTCGCTGCTTGGGGATCACGTCTGTTAAGCTGAGGCGGGAGATGAATGGCCATTGAATCAGCTGATTGTTCGACAGCTTGAAATGTGCTATAAAAGCTCCCACCTCACAGCTGTTCACTTTCCAAGCTCAGGAGCTGTTCCTTACTGCATTTGGAACATAGATTGAGCTTTATGCAGGTTGCAAGTGTTTGGAGCAAACTCTATATCCAGTGTCACCTCATTGGAACAACCTCTCTCACCATTGACAGATCGCATCTGTCATCTCTACTTCACCTGCCATCTATTGCATCAACATGGGTGCCCTTTATACTCTCTCATCTTGGTCCTCAGAATCCCACCATGATCAGCCCCAACACCAGCAGCACCAGGCACACCAGCAACAACACCAACCTGCTCCGCAATCAACTAATACTGCACAAGACAAAGGGCATCAGCACCCAACCACATTGCTGCCTGGGAGGCCAGGGATGGCCTCACCATGGCCAGATTTACTTCACTTGATGTTGTACATCCTGGCTGCCACATGATGCGCCAGGTTGGCACCACTCCACACAAACACCATAAAGCATCCCTACAATGCCCAAGCCATTCCTTTCACATTCATGACCATTGCGGGGGGTACCGTTATGTCTCGCCATTCACTGCAACTCACTAAGCCACTTCCCTTGTGTGTTGTTAGTTGGTATGATGACACTAGGATAAGGGTGAGTGTGAGGGGTGGCTAGTGAGATGGAGATGTGATAATATAGATAGAGAGGGATGGGTGGAGGTGCAAGGTAAGTTGGTGTGAGTAAGGATGTGCAGGAGTAGGGTAGGGAAGGCAGAGTGATGGGGATGTGATGAGAGGCACAGCAGGATAAGGTTGAGTGTGGCTTTGTACTAACGTTTTGTGATCTACTGAGATCATTGAAACGTTTGCGGCACTGCACCCAGGTCCTCCTGACCACATCCCTGCTTGTGCCCTCCTCTGCAATGTGCAACCAGGCTGTGTTGGTCTCCTGGGTAGATCTCCTCTGCCCATGGGAATAAAAGATGACCTCCCTGCATGCTGTGACTCCCTCCATAAGCATATGGAGGTAGTCATGGGAGAACCTGGGTGCAGCCCTGCACCGCTTTGTAGTGATTGTCAGTGTTTGCAGCAACACTGACAGCACAAATGTCAAGATAAATGTGGCCATGGTCCCTTAAAGGAAACCGGCTGATGATGCGTAATGAAATTACATCACCAGACCCGCTTACTCTAATTGGCCCGGGAAACACGCTGGGTGGGCTTAACAAGCACAATCAACGGAGAGTCATTTTACACAGCGTGCTGGAGCCAGCAGCGGGGTCAGGACCCGCCATCAACATCGCCCGCACCGGGCCCGCCGAGGTAAGTAAAATCGCGGCCTTAGCTCCTGGATCCAGCAGTCCTCGCCTTCCATTAGCTGCTGAGTTCCCCAAGGCCCTGGAAACCCAACCAGCCAGAGTTAAATTTGGAATGGTGGATCACCATGAGGCACGCCAGCCTCTTTATAATATCTAAATGACCAACCTGCCTCTTGGGAGTGCGTTGGCTGCCCGACCCGTCCTGCCTCTATTAAAACCGGAAGTGGGCAGGTTGGAGGCGGATTGGGGTCGGGATTCAGTTTTTTAACTCTTTAACCTCTCACCCGACCTCAACCCACCCGTCTTTGGTGCCAAAATTCCCCCCCAAGGTTCAACCGAGACAGTGGGCGGGAAGGGGGATGGTGTCAGTGGCGAGAGCAAAGTATTTGGCTGGGGCCAAAGGTGATTACTTAGGTCTTCCTGATTTTGAGCTGGAGGAAGTTTGACTCATCTAAGACTTGAGTCGATGGATAGAAAGAGGTGATTGAGACACAACCTACAATACCATTTTTGTACTTTTTTTATTATCTTAAAAGTAATTGAATTCTCTTATTTTTTAGCAGTATTTTTATTTATTTACTACCCAGCACTGGATTCAAACATATGATAAATGAACATCCCATGTGTTTCACTTTAGCTTTAGGGCAGAAAATAATTCTAATGTGGATGTAAAACTTGTGATGGAATCAGGAAATGAAACTGAACGCCCCAAAGGTCTTTTCATATAAGAAATGTCTCCATCCTCAGAAAGAAATTCATCATCATCTGTTGAAATGTTTGCGTAATTTTGTTGATGGAGGTTTTTTTCTGATTTCTTTGTTTCTGATTCAATACAGATGTTTGTAAAAGAGGAAGAAATATACAGTATCACTTTATTCTTCTGCCATGTATGAACTGCTGGGAAAAGATCATTAATTGCATATCGGGTATATGTAGACTCCTTTGTGGCACTTGCTACTCTGGTAGCTTTTTGTGTTTTTTGATGCTTAAATTACCTCAGATAGTCTGCAAACCACATTACTGCTTGTTCCTATCATTTCAAAAGTGCCTCCACAAATGAGACATATTTGCTGCTGTTCTGTTGGTTGCTGACTTCACTAATTATATTATTTATCTTGACTTTAAAACATGCTCCTTACTAAATATTGGTGCTCAGATGAAAAAAATTGTTCTGTATTTCCACAGTGGACTTTTCTCCAGGAGAAACTGCAGGTGACCTATAATGCCAGTTCTTAGCTTGTACAGGGATTGATGACTGAGGTTAAACTAAGCAGAAGCACTTAGTCCCTCCTGTGTTGTAACTTGGGTCCCAAATCCTCGGAAAGGATAATGACCTTTTAACATCCTATAACCTTTCTTAAAGAAGGGTGAGCATTGATAGAATTTAAACTTCTCTCTTTTTTTCCCCCACACAAACATTTTCATCATGTTTGGCTTTGCACTCCATCCAACTCCAGCCATCCCTCCTTTCGATCAGCTTCAATGCAATAGACAGCGACTAAGCAGGAGCAGCTCCAAGGAAATTCTGGGTCCTCGAACTGGTCCTACCAGTTTTTCTTTTTCTCTAGATAGCATTCCATATGGCGCCCAACCTAGGTACAAGTAAATATTTAACATTTTTGTACAACCTTTAAAAAAGAGCTGGATGAAGAGGGATTGAGGATAAATGTGGTTCAGTTAGAGGTAACTGAATGGAATGTGATGCTTTCTGAGCTGCTAAGACCGTAGAGATGGAAGGCAGCTGGTCTAGAATGTATAAGTGTTCTGGAGTTTCACTGGATATACCTTGTGAAAAGCAGGGGGAAATTTTGCAGAATATTTTAGCAGGTGATTAAGCATGCTCTGTAGAAGAACCAGGCTAGAACATAAGAGTTTTACGAACAGGTAATGGTCATTAGGCTCAAACATGCCCATCACTTTTTCCATTGATCAACCCTTCTCATCATGCCCATCAATCCATTTCTCTCCAGAAACACATCCAATTATATCGAAGCCTATTTATGCTGTCCACTTCAATGGTTGTTCCTTGTAATTTATTCAGCAACTCTATTATTACCTTACGGATAAAAAGTATCACCTAAATTAATATTTTTACTTTTTCGCCCTGGTATTTGAATCTTTCACCATAGTTAACAATTTGCCTGGATCAGTTTTCTCAATTGCCTTTATAATCTTGAAAACTTCCATGAGAGCACCTCAAAGTCTTCCTTTTCAATGATACAAGCCCCAGTTCCTTAACCTTTCTTCATAACTTAGGAAATGCCGAATACCAGAATAATTTTTGTTGTTCAGTTCTACCTCCCTAGGACAATGATAGGAGTATGATATGACTATAATAGGTTCATTGCACTTATGATCCATACAGCTGGTAGAGTGAGAAATGGTCATCTCCTCGGTCTAGGGTGGACTTGAACTCAGGTTCCACCGGAGAAAGGAACGTGTATTAAGCACAATGGCCTGTTGCTTTTGGTTCCTTATGAACCGGAAAATCAGTCTTTGTGCTTTTCTTTAATTATTTAAAGTTTTGTTGCATTCATAACCTACTATTTATTTATATTTCTCTTGCTGACAATCAAGAATTTTTTTTTTTTTTAAATCAATGCTGATAAGGTCTGGAGTTTTTCTCAGTCATAAATCAAAAATGTTATATATTTATGACACCAAAAGCAGAGAACTAAAAAATACATATATATCTATCAAACAGTTTTATATTTTAGGCTGCAGTGACAGGTCCCTAAGGCTGGTCTGCTTTTTACTAATAAATGTTTACTTTTTTTGTAGACTCCTAAAGGGAATTAAAAGCTCTTGGAATATGGTACTTGGGGCTACAGAGAAAAAAATATTAGGTTTCTAAGTGAGTGTTATAGGATTCCAAAATGAATCCAAGTTTAAACTTTGAAAGATCACCAAGCTTCACTTGGTGTACTTGCTTCAGTAAAAAGCATTTGCATTGGGACTGTAAGAAAACCTGGACATTTTTAAGCTCACACCTTTGTCTGTTTTGATCAACATGGTGGCTACAGTCAGTGAAAGTGAGGCTGTTGTGGCTGTAGGAAGTGAATGCATAATTCACATGAATGTGATTGTGGTAGGGGAAGTAAAGACAGGGCAGAGGGGAAGTGGAAGTAAACTGAAGCACAGATATATACAAAAAACAAGTAGGAGGCTTTTTTTAACTGGCCCATATTGACTTCTTCTTCATCAAAAAGTATTTGAATTACAATTAAAGTAATCCTAAGAAGTATAAAATACACATATTGGTATAAATGAAGAGCTTATGAGAGAGAGGTTGACAAGAGATGCTAAAGGCCACAAGTGATCTCATGACAAATGAGATTGATCGAGTATTAAATTAATATATTCCTATGAAAAGGAGAGACCTTAATATAATGTTTTATAAATAAACAGAGACTAATATGAGGACTAACTGCACTAAAGAAGATTATAAGGAATGTAAAAAGGGAGATTAGAAGGGCCAAAAAGGTATATGAAACCAGGGTAGCAGATAATATAAAAGGAAATAAATATATCAAAAGTAAAAGGATAGTTAAAAAGAGGCTAGGACCACTCAGAGATGAAGAGGCAAATCTTGCTGTGGAAATATATAAATATTTTGCATCAGGTTTTACGAATGATGGTGAAATGAGAGTGTAGGTATACTAGAGGAGGACATAGAACATTTGTTAGAGATAACTGTAGAGAAGGAATTGCTTCAAAGCAGCACTCAAAGTAGATAAGTCACCAGTCCCTGATGGCATGCACCATAGGCTGTTGTTGAAATTCAAAAAAGATAGCAGAGATCCTGACCACAATTTTTCAACCTTCCTTAATAACAGTAAACCAGTTAGTCTAATGTCAGTTGTGGGCAAAGTCTTAGAATTCATAATTCAAGATCAAATTAGTGAGCATTTAGAGATGCATGGGTTTTCAAGAACAACTAGCACAAGTGTGTTAAAGGCAAGTCATGTTTGACAAATTAAATTTTTTAAGAAGTGACTGATTGTATAGGTAAAGGGATGCAGTAGATGTGTGCATAGATTTTCAGAAGGTGTTTGATAAGGTGTTCTCACAGGAGGTTTGTTACATATGGCAGAGGAGATGTAGCAGCATAGATAGAAAGTTGATTGATGGACAGGAAAGAAAGAGAAGTTCAGCAAAGCTAAAAGCAGTTAGATAGATAAGTTAATAAAATGTATACAGCGACAAATGCCTTCACAGCATATTAGGACAGCAGCACCTGTTGACTAAAGAACAACTAATTAAATTTTGATTACTTCAAACAACTGATCAGGTATGGCCAATCTATAGAAGAAATTAATTGCAACAAGAATTGCATTTGGATGCAAAAGGTGACTTGCAACAGGAACTTCCTTTTCATAATTACGTTTCAAGTAGTCAGCATGGTTGAACCTTGGCTTTGAGGATTTTCAGTATTATTGATATTACAGAGCAGTACATAATCAAAAATGGACCTTAATGATAAAAAAGCTTTACTGCTTGGATTTGCAATTTAAATTGAAGAACTATTAACCATCAATATTGTGGCTTGTTTTAATGGAAAGGGAGCCATCCATTGTACCTATGGTTTAGTCACGATGTAATTGCTTCATTCGTGAACCAAAACTGAGGTAACTCAGTTTCCCATTCAGCTTATCTAGTAGTCTGGTAATTTGTGGGCTAGCTGCAGAAAACCCAACTGGTTCACTAATGACCTCGCATCCTCATCATTTTGGAGTGGTTGCGGGTGAAATTTGACTTTGGCTGTAACGCAAAATGGGCAATAGTGAATCGTCAGCCCATTTAACACCAACCCAATTCTCTTTTCCACTTCTGCTTCTTCTGGCTTCATATTCAGGTAAGTAAACAGATCTTTACTCACAGTTATACTGGCAGCCTTCAGCAGTCCCTTTAAAGACCGCTAGTTTGGCTGTCCGGCTGAGAAAATGGCGCAATACAATATCGGAAAAGGATTTGCATAGGCAATGGTCCTAACGCCTGTTTCAGGTGGGCACCCTGGACTCGTATCAATATGGCATGCAGTGCATGCCTGGCACAGAATGAGCGCGCGCACCCCGCACGCTACTGCACTCTTCAACGCCTGAAAAACATGAGTTGCGCGATCCAAGTTCTAGGCCATAGCCTGCACCTTTTCTTGTATACCATATATGTTTAATGTGTGACATCACAAAAGGTATGACTGGCGGCATAATGTCCTTCCTGTAATATGGTGAGTTAAGAGCTGCACACTTCTCCAGATAGGGACAAATTAGTGCCCTGCATAGGCTCAGTCAGTATCTTATCCTGAAATTTCTGCTCTATTTCGTGCACTGTATAGCCTGAGATCCTATTTGCCATATTTACCACTGCTTCTATGCAGATGATTTTAACAATCTGATCACCAATACTTTCAACTCCTTTTCCTGTGCTGTATCCTGTAGATGGACACCATTTTGTTTATACTTTCAATGTTTATATTTCTTCCCTAGTTTCATCATTTTGCACTTATTGACATTGAATATTATTTGGCATTCTCAGCCAAACTTCGCAATCTATCAAGATAACCCTTACACCTGATCAGCCTGCTCTTGAATGTTTGCAATGCGCCCTCCCCCCCACGCACCCTTCCCCTCCATCCCCCCCCCCCCCCCCAACCTTGGTGGCATCAGCATATTTTGATAGTTTTGTTTCTACCCTCCAGATCATTAATGCACAAAGTGAATAGCAAAAGTCCGGCATAGATTCTTGGGTCACCCCCCTAGTCATTTCCTGCCAATCCACCAGCGCTCCATGCACAACCACATGTCTCCTTTGATGCAGGAAATTGCTAATCCACTTCAATAACTGCCCAACTACTTCATGCTTTTCTGCCTTATGGACCAACTGTATTAAAAGCCTCGCTTAAGTTTAGATAAACAATATCTATGGCTTTCATGATTTTCACAGCTCTGAATATCTTTCTCAAAATATTTTTTTTAACAGTTTTGTCAAACATGATCTTTCTGCTCTAGAGCGATGCAGACTTGCACTAATAACTTCATGCTTCTCTAAATGTTTCACAATACTATTCTTAACAACAATAACAACTTACATTTATATAGCGCCTTTAACGTAGTAAAACATCCCAAGGTGCTTCACAGGGGTGTTATCAAACAAAATTTGACACGAGTCACACAAGGCGATATTAGGGCAGATGACCAAAAGCTTTGTCAAAAAGGTAGGTTTTAAGGAGCGTCTTAAAGGAGGAAAGAGAGGCGGAGAGGTTTAGGGAGGGAATGCCAGAGCTTAGGGCCTAGGCAGCTGAAGGCACAGCCACCAATGGTGGAGCGATTAAAATCGGAGATGCGCAAGAGGCCAGAATTGGAGGAGCGCAGATATCTTGGAGGGCTGGAGGTGGTTACAGAGCTAGGGAGGGGCAAGGCCATGGAGAGATTTGAAAACAATGATTAAAATTTTTAAATCGAGGCGGGAGCCAATGTAGGTCAGCGAGCACAGGGGAGATGGATGAACGGGACTTGGTGCGAGTTAGGACACTTGCAGCAGAATTTTAGATGAGTTTAAGTTTATGGAGGGTGGAAGATGGGAGACCAGCCAGGAGTGTGTTGGAATAGTCAAGTCTGGAGGTAACAAAGGGATGGATGAGGGTTTCAGCAGCAGATGAGCTGAGGTAGGGGCGGAGTCAGGCGATGTTACAGAGTAGGCAGTCTTAGTGATGGCGCGGATATGTGGTCGGAAACTCATCTCGGGGTCAGATACGACACTAAGGTTGCAAACAGCCTGGTTCAGCCTCAGACAGTTGCCAGGGAGAGGGATGGAGTCGGCTAGGGAATGGAGTTTGTGGCGGGGACCGAAGACAATGGTTTCGGTCTTCCCAATATTTAGTTAGTGGAAATTCCTGCTCATCCACTACTGGATGTAGTTTCACAAATTAGAGACAGTGGAGGGTGCAAGGTGGTGAGGTGGATCTGGGTGTCGTCAGCGTACATGTGGAACCTGACATGTGTTTTTGGATGATGTAGCCAAGGGGCAGCATGTAGATGAGAAATAGCCTTAAAGATAGCCTCTAATACTTTATCCACAACAGATGTCAGGCTCATCGGCCTGTAGTTTCCAGGACACTCCTTTTGCCCTTTTTGAAATATAGGTGTTCCATTTCCTTCTTTACAATACTTAGATGCAACTCCCAATTGTAATGATTCCCTACATATCCTTGTCAGACCATGCCAAATTTTTTTGGCCATTTTCTAAAGTGCTATCGTTTGCAGATCACCTGGCCCCAGGATCTTATTATGTTTCAGTGGCTTCAGCATTTTCCATCACTTCCTTATCAGTAATTACTATTTTCCTCATTTCCCTGAAAATCAGCCTTCACTTTCAAGATGCTACTACAAAAAAATTGTTCAGGATACCCACCATTTACCAGTTGCCTAGTACCGCATCCTTATCTGCACCTTTCAAGCACCCTACTTCTTTCTTGACTCTGTTTAATCAGATGTACTTATAGAAGTCTTTAATTGTTTTTGTAAGTTTCCTGTAATCCTAAATAATATTACAAATGTATTGAGTCACATGAGACTGAATGAACATATTACCTATGAGAATAGGGGAGGGCTTTTAGGACTCTAGTGAATGAAACTGATTGGCAGTGAAGGAACTGTAAAATTTGGAAGTTGTTAGTCTGCGTCATTACATTATTTGAAGTCATTGTCAATTACTTTTGAATTTTAAATATCCAATGGCTCAAATGTGACTAACACCAGAATAGTCTAGGTAATATCATGTCTGAAAATACCAATTGACTACTTTGTGCAGAGAGCCACATTCGCCATGTATCTGCCATTAAAATGATCACTGGTGATTACCAAGGGGGGAAAAAAGTCTACTCTGAGTAATTCGTTCCCACCTCTCACATGCTTATTTGCTCTTTTGATGTTTTGTCTTGAACAACACCATTTCTTCTGACTGAAAGAGGCCGAAACAATGCATTAGAGTAACAATATAGAGCTCAATCTGTAAAAACTATCAATAGAAAGCACTAGACAATTTATTGAAGATGAGATGAAAGCAGAAAAATATAATACAAAAATTGACCAGCTCTAAAATGAAGAAAATAGAGCAATAAAGGCTATTGTAATATGCTCGAATCTTATCAAATGCAGAAAAATATCAAATGCAGAAAAATATCAAATGCCATTACGTCTTCCTTTGAAATTGATGTAGTCACATTACTAAACACCAAAATAAGGTTAATTAATCTATGTTTAGGAAAATAAACAAAAAAGGAACCAAAGAAAGAAAAATGCATATGTAGTCTCTTTCAGGAGATGAAAGAAGGTAGGGGAAAAAGTTAAGTTCACATAAAAGATAGATTCAAATTGATAAAACTGGAAGCAGAGAGATGAATGTAATCTGCTTTACATGGGCAACAGGTTAACAACTCTTTACTGACCATGCACAAAGTCAGGAAGGAACAAAGAGAGGAACATCTTTAATGAGGTTCTGCATGCAATTAATATTAAGGGAAAATCAAATTGCAACAGTTGTCCAATGGGAATCAAGTATAATTAAGGTTTCTTTTATTCATATAATTATTGTCATTTGTTGGGATGGAGCATGAACCCTCTAATGATCTTTTTAAAAATATTTTAACAATGCAGCATCTTTACATTGAATGCTTTATTTTTCTCACCATTCTGGTAGCCTATGTGCTTCAGTCCTCTGGAGGTAAAGGTTGTGTTTCCATCATCCACCTTAGGAACATAGGAACAGGAGTAGGCCATTCAACCCCTCGAGCCTGCTCCGCCATTCAATGAAATCATGGCTGATCTGCGACCTAACTCCATATAACCGCCTTTGGCCCATATCCCTTAATACCTTTGGCTAACAGAAAGCTATCAATCTCCGATTTAAAATTAACAATTGATCTAGCATCAATTGCCGTTTGCGGAAGAGAGTTCCAAACTTCTACCACCCTTTGTGTATAGAAGTGTTTCCAAATTTCACTCCTGAAAGGTCTGGCTCTAACTTTTAGATTATGCCCCCTCTGTCCTAGAATCCTCAACCAGTGGAAATAGTTTCTCTCTATCTACCCTATCTGTTCCCCTTAATATCTTGAAAACTTCGATCAGATCACCCCTTAACATTCTAAATTCTAGGGAATACCACCCTAATTTGTGTAATCTCTCCTCGTAACTTAACCCTTGAAGTCCAGGTATCATTCTGGTAAACCTACGCTGCACTCCCTCCAAGGCCAAGAAATCCTTCCTAAGGTGTGGTGCCCAGAGCTGCTCACAGTACTCCAAGTGTGGTCTCACCAGGGTTTTGTACAGCTGCAGCATAACTTCTACCCCCTTGTATTCTAGTCCTCTAGATAGAAAGGCCAGCATCCCATTAGCCATTCTGATTAGTTTCTGTACCTGTTCATGACATTTTAATGATCTATGTACCTGGATCCTCAAGTCTCTTTGGACCTCCACTGTTTTTAGCTTTTTACCATTTAGAAAGTACCCTGTTCTATCCTTTTTAGGTCCAAAGTGGATGACCTCACGTTTTCCTACATTGAAATCCATTTGCCACAGTTTTGCCCATTCACTTAATCTATCAATATCCCTTTGTAATTTTATGCTTCTATCTACACTGCCTACAATGCCACCTATCTTTGTGTCATCAGCAAATTTGGATATATGACTTTCTATGCCATCATCTAAGTCGTTAATAAATACTGTGAATAGTTGAGGCCCCAACACAGATCCCTGCGGGACACCACTAGTCATCTCCTGCAAATTTGAGTTCCTACCCATTATCCCTACTGCCTGTCTGCTGCCGCTCAACCGATTTCCTAACCAGGTCAGTAATTTGCCCTCAATTCCGTAGGCTTCTACCTTAGTTAACAGTCTCTTATGTGGGACTTTATCAAATGCCTTCTGGAAGTCCATATAAATAACATCCATAGACATTCCCCTATCCACTACTTTAGTCACCTCCTCAGGTTTGTCAGGCATGACCTACCTTTCACAAATCCATGCTGGCTCTCTCTGATCAGCTGAAAATTTTCAAGGTGTTCAGTCACCCTCTCCGTAATTATAGACTCTAACAGTTTCTCGACAACAGTTGTTAGGCTAACTGGTCTATAATTCCCTGGTTTCTCTCTCTCACCATTTTTAAATAGCGGAGTGGCGCAATTTTCCAATCTAAAGGAACGGTTCCTGAATCGAGAGAAGTTTGGAAGATTATAGTTAGGGCATCTGCAATGTGCTCACCTACTTCCTTTAAAACCCTGGGATGGAAACCATCTGGTCCTGGGGATTTGTCACTCTTTAGTGCCATTATTTTCTTCATTACTGTTATTTTACTTACATTAATTTTATTGAGTCCCTGTCCCTGATTCAGTATTAGTTTCCTTGGGATTTCTGGCATGCTATCCTCTACTGCAAATACTGACGCAAAGTAATTATTCAACCTGTCCGTCAGATCCTTATTATCATTGATAATGTCACCGCTTTCAGTTTTTAAGGGGCCAGCATTGCTCCTGACTACCCTCTTTTTCCTAATATAATTGTAAAAAAAATTTGTGTTGATTTTGATATCCCTTGCAAGTTTCTTTTTATACTCCCTATTTTTAGCTCTTACTATCTGTTTTTTGACTCTTTGTTGTTCTTTGTATCTTCCCATTTGCCAGGATCTGTGCTATTTTTCACATTTTTGTATGCTTTTTCTTTTAGTTTTATGCTGTCCCTTACCTCTTTAGTCATCTATGGTTTTTTTTTGCAAGTAGAGCTCTTGCCCCTCAGGGGTATAAACTGATTCTGTATCACATTAAATTCTTTTTTGAACATCTCCCACTGATCTTCTGTCGTTTTACCCTTTGACAGATTTGCTCAGTTTACTGTGAATGGTCTCTGTCTCGTCCCTTTGAAGTCGGCCTTACCCAAATCTAGAATCTTAGTAGTTGTTTCACGTTTCTCCCTTTCAAACGCTACGTTGAACTCGATCATGTTGTGATCGCTATTGGATAAATATTCATGTACAGTTAGGCTGTTAACTAAATCTGGCTCATTACTAATTCTAATATGGCTTGCCCCCTTGTTGCCTCTAGGACATATTGTTGTAGAAAACTATCCCGGACACACTCAAGAAATTCACTACCTTTCTGACAGTCCAAAAATGTGCGGGTTAGGTTGATTTGGCTATGATAAATTGACCCTTAGTGTTAGGGGGGGATTAAATATGTGGGGTTATGGGGATAGGATGGGATATGTTAGGGGGAATTAAATACGTGGGGTTACGGGGGAAGGGTGGGATATGTGTACTGTGGGGATTAAAAAAGCAGGGACAGGGTACTGGATTTGGATGATCAGCCATGATCGTATTGAATGGTGGAGCAGGCTCGACGGGCCGAATGGCCTACTCCTGCTCCTAGATTCTATGTTTCTATGTTTCTATGACAGGTGCTAGTCTGCTTATCCCAATCTATATGAAAGTTAAAATCCCCCATTAAAACCACTCTGCCTTTACTACACGCTTGTCTAATCTCTGCATTTATACAATCTAGCATTTCAGAGCTGCTACTGGGGGCCTATACATAACTCCCACGACAGTCTTGGATCCTTTCCTATTTCATAATTCTACCCATAAAGTCTCCACTGCCTGCTTACCTATCATTATATCCTTTCTTATCATTGAAGTGATTTCATCCTTATTCACTAAGGCTACTCCTCTGCCATTTTCCCTATCTTTCCTGTAGACCTTATAACTGGTATATTTAGTTCCCAGCCCTGACCGTCTTGCAGCCATGTCTCAGTAATGGCTACCATGTCATACCCTCCAATTTGAATTTGCGCCTGCACTTCATTCAATTTATTCCTTATACTCCGTGCGTTTGTATAAAGAACGCTTATTTGGGCCACACACCCTAGCCTATCCTTCCGCTCTAATGTTTTTCTCACTTGTTTCTTATTTCTCTCACCTGCTTCAATCACTTTACATCGTTTAGTTTTCCCTCTACATGTAGTGCCTAAAGCACAATTTCTGACTGTTACTCTACGCTCTTCCCTTTTGTTTGTTTTTGAACTACTATTTTTACTACAATTTCCACCTGAGCCCTCCATTCTCTTCCCCCCCCCCCCGCCCTTTACTAGTTTAAAATCCTTGTGACCGCCCTATTTATCCTTTCCGCTAGGACCCTGGTCCCAGACCGGTTCAGGTGGAGCCCGTCCCAATGGTACAGTTCCCTCCTGTTCCAATACTGGTGCCAGTGCCCCATGAAATGGAACGCCTCTTTCCCACACCACTCCTTTAGCCAAGTGTTCACTTCCCTAATCAGCTTATCCCTACGCCAATTTGCACATGTCTCAGGTAATAATCCAGAGATTATAACCCTTGAGGTCCTGTTCTTTAATTTAGCTCCTAGTTCCTGGTACTCCCCCAACAGGACCTCTTGCCTACTCTTCCCTATGTTGTTGGTCCCAATGACTGGCTCCTCCCCCTCCCTCTCCAGTATCCTTTCAAGCTGGATCGAAATGTCCCTTACCCTGGCACCAGGTAGACAACATATTATATTTATATGGTGTGTTAGGTGTGTGATTGTGTCTTGTGTTGCTGATTTGTCATCGAGCCAGCAGACTCCACTAATAGTAATGAAGCATTTTGAAGTAATGAAATATTGATTTTTCTTCTTCTTCTAGAAATTGAAAAGAACACAACGATAACATTTAAAGGGCGGGCAGCCTGGTGGTTTCAGTGGTTAAGCACTTGACTCTCAATCCTTCTTAAGTTTCAGGAAAGCCCTCTTAAAAATGGTCACTAAAGATTTCTGGCTTTTTTTTTTAACTATGCACATCTTAAAATATGTCTCCAGAAACTGAAGTGTAACTTTGGTGATCTTATTTGCTGTATATTAAAAACTATCAGGCAACCAATTATATTAATATTTATATTTGTTCCAGCATTAGGTGTTGGCAGATTGTGCAACCATTGGAGGGGCCACCATAACTGAGTCCAATCCTGCCCTTACCTGGTATCTACCATACACACTTTGCAGGAGGAGGCTTTGGATAACAATCAAGAGCAGCACATAGCCTTAGCTCAGGAACACTGAAGACAGTTGCAGCTCTATTAAAGCCCCAGTTAAGAGTGGTTTGCGCAACACAAACCTGGGGCCTGGTCTCAATGCCTCAGTGCCATGCCATGCCTTTACTTGTTGAGCTGCTGGGTGAGGGGAACCGAGCTAACCAACAAATTTTTTCTCATGTTTTAAATGTTTATTTTCCTCCATATGCCTCCAGGCTTCCCCAGCTAGGAAAGCAGGTGGGCAACCTGCTCCGAAGCGCCTGCCACTGTTTGTTTAAAACAGTTGTTGAGGGAGGTGTGCAAAAGTAGAGCAGGAGGACTTGCCCACTACCTTATTTTTTTAATTAATCTCAGCACATCCCCTGATTGCATAGCTGACATTGTTGAAGTAAGGGTGTGAATCTATGTTCTTCTTGACAACCATGTCACCCTGCCAAGTAACCTAACTTCAAGATGAAAATTGCCTCATGAGAGCTAAAAGTTCACTAACAGTTTTTAGAATAAGGCCTCAATAGAAAAGAATGTTGTTAACAATAACTTTTTAATTGTTCTTCTTCATTGTCGTAGGTGCAGGTAAAACTTCTAATGTAGCACCAGTTACCAGGACTGCTGGAACATGTTGCTAAGGAAACTGGGAGATTTAGAAACAGTGATCCAAAGTTAAAAACTAAAAAAGTATGCCAGGTATCAAATGCAGAAATGAAAAACTGGTGTCAATGAAAAAAGCTACAATTAAACGCACTGCACCAATAACAGCCTTGCTTTGAATTTTTCACTAAAGCAGGCTGGGCTTATTCAGGTGTCAAGCATACAGTTTATATGGGCGAGCTACGTGCTGTGGGGCCTTATTACCACAAGTGGTTCACTTAAATGTGGTTTGCAAATGGTTGTTGCATGGCCTCTACCTACCTCCATAAATCTTGTCTTGCAAGACGTGGCACTCTGTGAA
This sequence comes from Squalus acanthias, assembly GCA_030390025.1. NCBI lineage: Eukaryota > Metazoa > Chordata > Chondrichthyes > Squaliformes > Squalidae > Squalus > Squalus acanthias. The sequence goes on along the minus strand of CM059438.1, from coordinate 21,573,770 downwards.
TCAGGCATGTGAGGTCACATGCTCAACGTTACCACCTGCACACCCCACATGTGAGGTCACGTGCTTAACGTTCCCACCTGCACACGCCACATGTGAGGTCGCGTGCTTAACGTTCCCACCTGCACACGCCACGTGAGGTCGCGTGCTTAACGTTCCCACCTGCACACGCCACATGTGAGGTCACGTGCTTAACGTTACTACCTGCACACGCCACATGTGAGGTCACGTGCTTAACGTTACCACTTGCACACCCCACATGTGAGGTCACATGCTCAACGTTACCACCTGCACATGCCACCTGTGAGGCCCTGCACTACCAGGTAGTGCCTTGTAAAATCAAAGCTTGTAAGTATAACAGACTTCTAATATCCTATTTTGTGAGAGTGAATTGCTAGTTGTTCACTGAGCTATGCTATCCTACTGGCGCCTAGAAGTACTGTTGGCAATTTTAGCAGATAAATGTTGTACAACATTTCTCTATTCACTATTTTAACACTGGCAGTAACCTGTTTATTTTAAATGGATTAATGTCTCCGCTGAAATAGTGGGCAAAGGAATGTCACATGGTGATATTAGTGGACAAATTCTTAATACGTCCAACAGTCATTTCTCGGCTTATATGATTTACGACTCTTATTTGGAATCTTAATAAGTGGAGAAAATCCTTTGAAGATCCCGTTCATACTATATTTTTAAAAACAGTCCATAGGATTTGAATTTTTGAATTGGAAGATTGTTGTGTTTTAATATATTAAAATTAGTTTGGTTAAAAATCTTGAAGGCCTATTTACATCCATTGATTTCAATGCATGGAAAATCACTGGTGAAGTTCCTCCCCTTCAGCACTAACTTTGGAAATACTCCATGGATGCTATTGTGGCAACACATTGAAGCTGTAACAATATCATGTTAGCCTGTTCAATTTTTTGCATGGTTGACCATGGAATATGTTGTAGTTTTGTTCTGTTCACTTATGCATTATTTTATTTATTCAGCTTCAAAGTACCAGGACTGCTATAATATGTATTCAAACCAAAAACAAAAAGCCCTCTGCAGAGTTTACTAACATCAATATGTGTGCTTGCCAACATATGTTGTTCCTTTGTCTCTAGAGAGGCCTTTCTTGTGTAAGTTACATCTACTTTGCAATTAGCATGGGCCAAAGTTATCAATATTGACCTAGTGCTGCAGATGGATTCATACATTGCGTGCAATTTTATATCTGTGTATCCCCAAAAGTAATGTGTCACTCAAATACCATCAGCTGGACGCGTATGTTGCCAAAATATAAAACCCTTTCAAGATAAACTTTGTGATAGAAACATATTTCTTCTTTATTAGGGTATATCTTGACAGGGTGAAGCTTATGATTTAAATTCCACACTGAAATTCTTTCAATTTCAAAACAATATCAATTTAAGGTTGAGTGAAGAGAGAGTGGGGGTTGCTCAGTTACTGATTCATGGATCTCTCGTGGACCACATGGACATTTGTTGGCATATGAATTAGTTAAAAACTAAGTCCAACTTAAAAGTTTGCAGTCAGTTCAAACTATTTGTAGAAACCAAAAGGAATGCAGCTCAAAAAAATCACTTAACCAGCAACAACATCTTGCATTTATATAGGACCTTTAATGTAGAAAAACACCCAAAGCCGCTTCACAGTGGTGCAATCAGACAAAAATGGTTGCTGAGCTGAAGAAGGAGATATTAGAAGGGGTGACTAAAAGCTTGGTCAAAGAGGTAGATTTTATGGAGGGTCTTAAAGGAGGACAGAGAGGATGAGGTTTAGGAAGGGTATTCCAGAGCGTTGGGCCTAGACAGCAGAAGTCATCTCTGCCAATGATGGGGCGAAGGGAGGGGAGATGCACAGAAAGCCAGAATCAGAGGAATGGAAAGTTTGGGTGGGTTTGTAGGGATGGTCCAGGCCATTAAGCAATTTAAACATGAGGATGAGAATTTTAAATTGGAGTCGTTGAGGGACCACCAATCAATGTAGGTCAGTGAGCACAGTGGTGATGGATAAGTGGGACTTGGTGTGGGGTAGGATACGGGCAGCAAAGTATTGGATGATCTAAAGTTTACAGAGGGTGGAGGACGGAAGGCCATCCCGGAGAGCATTGAGTTTGTTGAGTCTGGAGATGACAAAGGCATGAATGAGGGTTTCAGCAGCAGATAGGAGCAGATGTAGAAGTTGTTAGAGAGATGGAAGTAGGTGGTCTTTGTGATGGAGAGTTTATAGGGTCAGAAGCTTAGCTTAGGATTTAATAGCACATTGAGATTGCAAACAATTTGGTTGATAATGGAGAAACCAAGCTAGGGGTTATCTTTGCTCTCCAGGGTGATCATGGCATATTGGGTGGTTTTGGCAGATGAGAATGAGGTCTGAATGCACTCTATATGGACCAGCCACAACTGGTGCTGGCTGGCTAAACCAGTTGTGTGCCAGATATGCTCAAGTCTGTACCCCTTGGTCTTGAAGCAGCAAAAATGAGGACCATACAATGGAGATTGACCGGGATGGGAGAAAGTAAAGGTTTTGTTAGGGACAAGGGCATCAAAGATGGAGGTGAGGGAGTGATTAGGCAGATCAATGGCTACAGACGTATTGCGGTGAAAGGAGGGCCAAAGTCTTGGCAGTTGTGATTTAGAAAGTGCAGTTGTAATTTCGCAGAGTTTTTTTTCCAGGGATGGCCACAGAAGAAAGTGGGTTTAGAAGGAGGTTGGGGGATGTGGATGGTGAGGGATACAAGGAAGTAATTGGAGTTGACCTTGTCTGTGATAGAGATCATGGGAGTAGAGAGGCCACGAGAGATAGCAAGGTTGATGGAGTAACTGAGTGTGGGTAGCAAAGTTTGAAGATTGATAATATTTGGTTGTTAAGTTTGTTTACAGAATATTGTGAACATAAAATGTCTGGTTGAATCCATTTGATTCATGATATACACTTTCAAGTTTTACAGATTATCTAATTTCTAGATAATGTATAATAGACATTAGAGAGATGTTTTGAAAATTTCTCAAGGAACTCTACTGAAACTTACAAATTTAGGCTGCAGCCAATCTTTAATCAGAACATTCGACATTAGCTTGGCGTCCTATTTGACCCTAAGCTGAGCTTCCGACTCCAGACCGTCTCTAGCACCAAGACCGCCTATTTCCACCTGCGTAACATCTCCCGTCTCCACCCCTGCCTCACCTCATCTGCTGCTGAAAACCTTATCCATGCCTTTGTTATCTCTAGACTCGACTATTCCAATGCTCTCCTGGCCAGCCTCCCACCTTCCACCCTCCATAAACTTAAGCTCATCCAAAACTCTGGTGTCCATATCCTAACTCGCACCAAGTCCTATTCACCCATCACCCCTGTACTCACTGACCTACATTGGCTCCCGGTCCGGGAACGCCTCAATTTTAAAATTCTCATCCTTGTTTTCAAATCCCTCCATGCCTCGCCCCTCCCTATCTCTGTAACCTCCTCCAGCCCTACAACCATCCGAGATACCTGCGCTTCTCCAATTCTGGCCCCTTACTCATCCCCGATTTTCATCGCTCCACCATTGGCAGCCGTGCCTTCAGCTGCCTGGGCCCTAAGCTCTGGAATTCCATCCTGAAATTCTCCTACTCTCTCCTCCTTTAAGATGCTTACCTCTTTGACCAAGCTTTTGGTCACCTATCCTAATATCTCCTCATGTGACTCGGTGTCAAATTTTGTTTGATAACACTCCTGTGAAGCACCTTGGGACATTTTACTATGTTAAAGGTGCTATGTAAATGCAAGTTGTTGTTGTTCACAGCAAAAATTTTCCAAGCTGGCAAAATCAGCTAATTTACCAATTTTACAGGGGACTGTTCTCCCAACTCGAGCATTCCACCCTTTCAACTCACTGCAGGCTGAGAAGCATGGTGGAGGATGGGATTTGGATGAAACCACCAAGATTATTCTATTAATGTTAAGATGTACACTGAAAGTTTTTTTTATTGGGTCTCATTTTTAACGAGGGTAAAGGTTATATGCCAACAGACAACTCCACGTAACCCACCAGGGGTGAGTGAATAAATAACTGAGCCTGTTCGCCTTTCATATTAATGTTTAAATATTTTTGCAGCATTGTAGCTAGATTTTGTACAACTGATAAGTAGTGCGAGAGTCGGGCCAGAAATTCGGGTCTCCACGGGTGAGTACGCGCTGTGTACTCACCCGTAGACCCAACGAAAGTGCCGGGTTTCGCGCATGCGCTGGAAACCGGAACTTCCGTTCCCTTGAAGGAAGGGGTTCGGAGGTCAAACGCGTGCGCAAGGCCTGCTTTTAACAAGGTAAGTGGTGAATTAACTAAAATTAAAACATTTTTTCTACAGGTTTATTATTTTTAAATACTTTAAAGAAAGGTAAGTTTATTTTTAGCCCCGTTTAAAAACTGTAATTTTTTTCAAAAATTTACATTTTTGTTTAAAGTAGTTAATTTGTGTAATTTATAATTATTTTAAAAATGTGATTTTTTTTAAAAAAAAAATTATTTGAAGCTTTAGTGAGGTTTTGGGGCTGATCTCTATTCATAGATTTGACAGGTGTTCCTGTCAAATCTATGAATGGAGATTCCCTGCTCCGATTGGCTCTCCATGGCCCACGTGATCCCAGGGGACGCTTCGAACTAACTGCGCCTTTGGGAAACGCAAGCACTGCACACCGGCAGCTGGAGCAGGCCCAGGATCGGAATCCCACTCGGGCCCAGAGCATAATGGCAGGCGCACTAGGTAAGTGCAGGTTGGGGGCTTGCACCCGCGGGAAGCTTCCGACCCGAATTTCTGGCCCAATGTCATTGATATGCTGGGCCACAGATACTCAGAGGCGTTAATGCCATTTTTCAGCTTTTTCTATTGAAAGAAAATTCCACCTTGTGACAGGAGAGGAAGTGACACCTTTAAACTTCCTGTCGTAAATAAGGCAGTTCTTTCACAGTAGACACATTAGCTTAAATTTCTCAGTACGCACCAGTGGCGAGAAACCTTGCTACGCCTTTCAGATGAGATGTTAAACCGAGCCCCCATCTGCCCTCTCAGGTGGACTGTAAAGATCCCACGGCACTATTTCTAAGAAGAGCTGGGGAGTTCTCCCTGGTGTCCTGGCCAATACTGTATTTATCCCTCAACCAATAACACTAAAAAACAGATTATCTGGTCATTATCACATTGCTGTTTGTGGCAGCTTGCTGTGTGCAAATTGGCTGCAGCGTTTCCTACATTATAACAGTGACTACGGGCTGGATTTTGCCAATGGGGAGCTTTTGGAGGCGGGACTCCCACTTGTCGGGTTTCAGTCCCGCCTCCATCAACTACCGGCCAACCCACGCTATTTTCCCTAGATTGATCTTGTTAAGCCCGCCCAGCGGGCTTAGCAGGCCAATTAAGGGAAAGCTGGTTACAGAGAACGTCAACGTATGATGTTTCATCTGTCAAAAATTTTTGACAGGTGAATTGTCATCGTTTGACAGCTCTGTGAAGCTGTCAAACATTGACATTCTCTGTAGTTTGATGAGTTCTTGAATTCTTTAGCAGAAATTAGATGGTTGTTGCATTGGAGAATGCAACGGCCATCTGTCATCTCTGCCGCGGAGGTGCGAGACTCTCCGCATACCCACCGATTGAAGCCTGCAGGAAGAAACAAAGGTAAGTAAACTTTTTCTAACACTTTCCACTCACCTCACATACTCACCTCTCCACACTGGCACCCATCACTCACCTCCACAGCACACTTTTGGACTCCTCCGACCCCCGCAGACCCACTATTCACCTCGGTGACCCTGGCGGGTTTCAGAGCCTTCGGGTGATAATCCTCTTATCTGCCTGTTAACAGGCAGTTAAGTGGCTGTAATCCCTTCCCGCCTCCAAGGAGACGGAACCTGACGCGGGACGGCTACCCGCCTCCTGGCAAGATGGCATGGGGGTGGGTTGGGCACCCGCCCCCAAATTCTGCCATTTTCCCGGCAGACCCGCCTCCCCAGGGAGTACACTTCAAAAGTACTTCATTGGCTGTAAAGTGCTTTGGGACGTCCTGAGGTCATGAAAGGCGCTATAGAAATGCAAGTTCGTTCTTTTCCATGCCGATGATTTTCTGAAGTGCACTGGAGTACTGAGAAAATTTCCACATAATTCCAGCATTGCTACATGACTGTGCAAAAAGTACAACAAAACAGCGAATGGATTTCAAGACTACAAAACTGAACACTGTTCCCCTTAGAAGAATGTTTTTTGTTTTGTTTTCTTTTATTGCACCTTGGCACACAAGTCTTCATTACGTTAATGTTGGTTTCAGTGCAAAGCATACTAGTAAAATTATCCCAACATGTCTAAGTATTGTACCGGCAAAGTAGAGAACTTAAACATGGAAGTAATGTAGGATGTTCAGCATTGCCAGTATTCACAATATTAATGATAAACCGATTTTACGCTATTGTTTCAATGCAAGCAATTCATTGGGGCAGTAGGCGAGAGAAAGCCAATTTTTTCTCTCTCTCTCTCTCCCTATGAATTATCGCATTAAAATAGTAGTGCAAAATCAATAAATTATTGACAAAATTGCTAGAGTTGGTAATAGTGGATGATTTTTCTTGCACGTACCTTTTTACAGGACAGTTTAGATTTCTACACTTTTCACGTGTATAATTCAGAACAAAAATGTTACAATAGAATATATGCCACTACAGTTATGGTGTAAATTAGTTTAGATTATATTCTTTTCAAAATATATAAAATACAGTCAAAAGAATTTCCAAGAAAAATTATTTGACGAGAGATCGAATTCAGTCGGCTGGATGACACAATGGGTGAGAGGACTTTTGTAGAATCTGGGTTTGAATCTAGCCCAGACGGATGGGGTGACAGTCTCCTTTATCGTAAGGCTCGTAAGTCAATTGTGTTTGAGCAGACTCAACACCGCTCCAACAAGATATAGGCCCACAGCACAAAACTATCTATAATTAAATTTGCAAGTATGGATAGTGTGGGAACTGGAAATGCGACTGTCACAGTAGTTCTACTTTGAACAGGGTTGCCATCTGTCTATTTTTTTGGCTGGAGGGTCCTTTTAATGGGCTGTCTTTTTTTATTTAAACAGAGAGCAAAAGTTTGCTTTTTGAGTACATTTCCTGTTGTTTGTCTGGTTTTCTAAAGCACATGCAATTTCTGATACTTTGAAATCTCCCCCCCCACCCCCCCCCCCCCCCATAATCACAGGAGTTAATCTGCAACAGTCGACTTCCTGACAGATCCTGCGATCAATCTGTTCAGTTCTGCCCAGCTCTCGAGTTAGCCCCTGCTGCCACCTGGCTCTGTAGCTATCAACCTCCACTGTTACCCAACTCTGTAGAAGGCTCCGCTCTAGTTATCCCAACTACAGCCTTTTAAGATGACATGTCAAAGGAAAAATCTGAAAATTAAACTACATTATATTTTACTGTTAATTCAAGCTACATTTTAATGGGTGGAGGAGGACAGGGATCCTCTCAGAAGAGAAATATTTGTATAAATCTTAAAGAAGCAACGGGAGCCAATTAATTGGAGAGACAGCTGTAACTTTAATTAACATCATCACATAATGCTCTGTATCTGTTTAATCTATTGCACCTGATTATGGCATTACTGATGATAACCTAAGATGCTTTTAGAAATCTCTTATTAATAAGTTGTCAGGCTGTCAGGTAATGGTGTTACTTTTCTTCTATCTACCAAGAACAGACTTAGGGACCTGAAAATATACACGGGCCCCGGGGTCAAGACAGCACAGAACTAAAAGCTTGCTTTATCTCTGGAGTAACTCTCCTATCAACTAGGTCCCAGCAATGCATAAAATATGAACTTCGAAGTGTTGTGATAACAGAAACACATTCAGTAGTTGAATTGTAAATCGTTACAGTAAAAGCAAATATTAAAAAAGTGAAGATAACCCTGTTACTCCAATTTGCGCATGTGGAGGGAATGCAGTGCGCTCCAGAAAAATGGCTGATCCTTCGGTTGCCTGTCAGAAGTGCAATTTCATAAAACCTCTTGTATCTGATTTCCTTAGGCACACCCCTTACCACAGACTGCATTATTTTTAAAGCACAGGCTGGGAACAGTGGTCTTTATTAGGGTCAGTGGAGGATCAGGAATTGCTTGCAGATCATGAGGGAGCTATAGAAATCTTTGCATTTATATAGTGCCTTATCATGTCATCGAGATCTCACAAAGTACTTTGCAGAGTGAATTCCTTTTGCTCTACATTAACTGTTATGTGGGCAAACACAGCAGCCATTCTGCACTGGCAATGTCCCACAAACAACAATGAGATGATTCACTAGTTAGTCTGTTTCTTGCTGGTATCTATTTAGGGAGAAATGTTGGCCATGAACTCCCTGCTCTTCTTTGAGTAGTACCAAGGGACTTTTAATGCCCAGATGGGAGTTGAATTTAAAGATGGCACTTTCAACAATGCAGGCCTTCTCTGTAGTACAGCAGAATGGCAGCCTGGTTTACACCCTCAAGTCATGGAGGATACAAATGGTCTGCTTCGGTCCCGCCATCAGGTTTATGGCGTCCAGCCTACTTATGCCTACAGCAGTGTGTAAGTACTATTGTTACTACAGTCATTACCATACTGGCAGTATCTATCTGTCTGCAATGTGTGTTAAGCACTTACATTGTTGGCATCAATTGGGTTCCCCTGAAACCACATTCCCAACTCTGATCTACTGCCTCACCACTGCCTAGTTTAAGGGTTATACTGTTGTACAAGCAGCTTACCCTTATATTTAGGTCCCAAAAAGGGAAACTTTCTATCTCCTAACAGTGATTTTACAGAAATAACAAGACTTGAGCCTGCTAATTTTTCTTCTTTCTACATCTCTTGCTAACCCAGTTGAATTTTGCCACTGCTTGAATTGTTAATGTTCTCTTCCTATACTGCACAGATCAAAATTAATATTAAATGGGCATGCTAATGACCATTTGGTGAATTTTGACAACTCTAGCCATTTTCTACTGCTGCATATGGTTGGAGCCAGTGGAGAAGGTAAGTCTTAAAATGTAGTATACATTTTGTTATATTTTGTTCTGCTTGTGTAGGTAAGTACTTCTTGCAACATTGGCCTGGATTTTGTGGTCAGCGGCAAAGGACGGTGCTCGCCATTGACCTTGAAAAAAGCTGCCGACAAAGTTTTTTAACAGGCTCTAGAGCATAGACTTCCTCTATTCCAACGTCACTTTGAATTTGGCACGTTCTGCAGGGGATCTGTGGCGTCCAGCAACAGGGCAGGCAGTAGGCAGGCTGATCAGCCAATCAGATTGAAGAAATCTCACAGACAGCAAAGCAGGAAGTTAAAAGCAGAGAATATAAAATCACATTTAACTCATTGTACAGAAAGCAAAATAAAGATTGGGACATACACATAGGATTAAGGGAGAACCTTAAACACCAGAACACAAACTTTAAAAAAAAATTATAAATCTGCAATTTTTAAATGTTCTTCTGAGGGAATGAGACTCCACACTTGTAAAATTAGGGGGGGAAATTCGGGTGCTTTGCGCCTCCCGTTAGCGGCCCGAGGGGGTGCTAACGGGGCGCAAAGCAACTAGCGCCCGGGCGCGGCGCCGCTAACTCCTTCCGCGAAATTCATCACCGTGCGCAGCGCTTCGCTCGCGCCCGGCCGCAAACTTGGCTCGTGCCCCCTGACCTACCACCGGACGCTATGTCCGACAGTGTCAGGGTGGCGTTTTTGCGGCCGGGGCGGCGATAATTAAAGGGCAGGTGCCGGGTGGCCATTTTTTTTGGGCTGCCTGCCAGCACCTGCCCCCTCTCGCCTCCTGCTGCCGGGTGCCAGCTGCAATCGGGCAGCCCAGCACTCCTCTTGAGTGCCGGGCTCTTTTGCCAGGACCCCACTCCCCGATGGTCCAGTACTGCAAATTCCAGGCCGATATTTTACACTTTTTCTCCCCAGGGCTTCTATAGGTATCTGATTTTTTTGATATTTTATAATATACCTATAAATTGGCTATAATTCCCAATGGAGCGAAGATGAGTACAGCGCTTGTGGTATCTACATTGTGTTCTCACCAATACAGAAAAAATTGGATGCTCATTTTGTCAACTTGTCCTAAAGTACACTGGCACACCTCTGCCACAGAGCCAGGTGGCCGCTTCCTACTTTCTACAGCAGGTAAATTCCATATTTAACCCAGCCAGAAATATTTTATGTTTGTCAACACCAGACATCAGAACAGATAGGAGCCAAGAATCAGGTTGCTATAGCGTGCCCGAGCTGTCCAGTGTTCTACAGTGTGCGTGCCCAGCGCAAAGGTTGCTAGGAACCTGTGTGAAAAGCTCATTGGTACCCCAACTTCTCTTCAAAGTAGGGTGCTGCCCCATAATCCACCTAGAGTGGCTGAGTAGCAGCCAGCTGCACAGCGCCCATTTGGAATGAGCACTGAAGGGGAGGCCAGACTTTATAAAACCCCATCTGTGCGCAATTCGCATATGTTAGAAAACCTCAAGGGCAATGAACAGGTAGCCATTCACTGCCTATTGCGACAGTGTCAGCTGTGGCTCAATTGGTAGCACACTCGACTCTGAGTCAGAAGGTTGTGGGTTCAAGTCCCACTCCAGGGACTTGAGCACATAAAGTTAGGCTGACACTCTAGTGCAGCACTGAGGGAGTGCGGCACTGTCGGAGGTGCCGTCTTTCGGATGAGACGTTAAACTGAGGCCCCATCTGCTCTCAGGTGGACGTGAAAGATCCCATGGCACTATTTTGAAGAAGAGCAGGGGAGTTATCCCCGGTGTCCTGGCCAATATTTATCCCTCAACCGACATAACAAAAACAGATTATCTGGTCATTATCACATTGCTGTTTGTGGGTCCTTGCTGCGCGCAAATTGGCTGCCGGATTTCCCACATTACAACAGTGGCTACACTTCAAAAGTACTTAATTGGCTGTAAAGCGCTTTGAGACGTCCGGTGGTCGTGAAAGGCACTATATAAATGCAAGTCTTTCTTTTCTGACATTCCAGTATTGGCACTCATGAGTGAAGCACCATAAAAGTATGTAAATGAGCTGACTTTTATTCGCTCTTCCATGCACAGTCCTGCAAGCACCTAAACTGGGCATATTGTCACAATCTTGTGTTGGCACGATGGCCTAGAAATTCGATGACGCTACGCCCGTTTTACAGGCGTAAAATGGCCATAGATGCCCCCAGTATGGCGGGCAGCGTGGCCGTAAATCCTGAGCCGGAAATGCACTGCCTGCCATATTGGTATAGGCATTGAAAGAGGTGTCCAGGGCGCGCGCCTGAGACAGTAGTTAGGCTCCTTGCATATGCAAATAAGAGCCCGAACACCTGTTTGATGTCTAGTTTACCAACTTGGTTTTCTTGAACGCAGCCGGCCTGAATCCAACTATTGTTATAAAATATCTAGGCTTGTTACCAAGTCAATAGGGTACTGAATTTGGATGATCAGCCATGATCGCATTGAATGGCGGAGCAGGCTAGAGGGGCCGAATGGCCTACTCCTGCTCCTATCTTCTATGATTCTATGAATTGGAGTTCTTTCCATGCTTCCGTGCTAAAAAGTAAGTCATATAGAACCAACAAAGAAGTGACTGCTTATTTATGCTTCAACATCAACACCATCTTACTCTACCTAATTTACTAAATCTATATTTACTTGGTATTTTCATAAAGTAGGACAGGCAGTAAATTGGTGCTAGGTTTATCGCAGTTTTGCTCTGTAACCAAGCAATAGGAGCTGTGCAAGAGTGACTGTGGATAACTTGCCTTCTTATTTTTTCCTCTCTGTAAAGGACAAGCAGCCTCCACCAAATCTCCTCCACTATCATAGTACAATCAAAATTAGGAAGTTACCATTTGAAAGCATAGGTGCAAAGCCCTGTGCCACAATTCTGTGGTACAGAACATTGCTATAACCTGTCTGCTATACCACCAGATCTGCTTACATATCTTTAAATATTGACCAGTATGAGGCTAATTTATTTTTAAAGTTAAGTTTTCTTTGTTTCCTGAGGAAACTAAATGAAGGGCAACTAAAAAATTATCAATGTTCCAAATTTTTTAATTTAATAAATAGCAAAAAAAGACACAATTCTGTTGCAGCTCTGTTTTGTTCCCTGGTGACAGTTTGAATAGTTTCAATAACATTTTGAGCAGCCAGTCTACTGTACTATTCATTTCCTCATCATCATACCACAAATAAATGATTAAAATTTATTATAATTGCACTCCCTTAAAAGAACCCTCAAAGCTATGAGATGAGGTTTTGCTGTAATTTGAATTTTAGTGTTCCATTTACTCTGTCTTTTAATGTTCCTTGTAATGAAGTCATTAGTAAAAAACACATCTGGAAGTTCTTTGGGGAACATTTAATTTTCTGCTGGTTTGTCAATAACATAACTCATGACACAAAGGGCCCAGCTGCCGACAGAGCCATGCTGTAGAAACGTCTATTTCTTCTGTGTGCAGTACTGACTGTACCTACAGCTGCAAAAAATTCAGCCGCACAAAGATAAAGTTTCCCTAGAAAACGCGGCCTGAGAGCTCTTTGACCCAGGGACATTGATATTTGCTAAGTTTTCACATAGAAAACAAGCATCACTTTCACAGCTTGCCGACCTCTGCTTTGGCCCGTTGCCCTTTCAGGTGAAAGGGGAGGCTAAAGAAAAGTCTAATGATGTCCATGGTCAATCCCTAGCTGCCCCCTGCCCCCAAGCTGTTGCCTAAACTAAGTAACCATGAGTCTTTTGCTCTCTTCTAAAGGTGACTGTCAAGATGTACAAGCGAGGGGGTCGCGGCTGGTTATGGAGGCCCGTCTCTAGCACAGTGGTTATTCCTTACAACTCCCACATCGCATTCAGGGTCTGTGGAGAGGACACAGATGCAAAGATCCCAGCCAACAACATCAACAGAATCATCCTGAGCATATGAAATTGATTTCAGTATTAAACCGGCTATGGCAGCTGTGCCACATTATTACAATAATCTGTAGCCATTTTTCATTGATCAGTTAATTTGTGTTCTTCAAATAATCGAAACGCAAATCTCATTAGCCATAGGTCAGTGGGCATGAAAAAAGGGAAAATTCATTTTGATAGCCTAGTTGGCTGAAAAAATGCAAAACCTTAAGGTATGTGAGTTAGAGTGCACTGTGTGCTCCAGTTTAAGAGTGTGCAGACACCCTGATAATTAATAACTAGAGGACAACTTTTCATTGTTAGTACAAGTGAGGTCATGCAGAAGAGATGTGAGTTGATGCTCTGAATTATAAATAGATCTGCATGTCAGGTACTTAAATTAAGAAAGCTTTAATTAACACTACAGTTAGTTAAGGTGTTGAAAGAGATCATTTCTGTTCTGTTTATTTGCCTCTTTGCTCTTGAGACAACATACTATTGATCCTTATTAAACATGAGAAGTGTGTTATGTGCTGAAAGTAATGTTTTTTTTAAAGAGTAAATGAATCGTATCCTTTTAAAATGTAAAATGTGACTAAACTTTTTCTATTAACGTATTTAAAATCGAATTGTTTCATTTTGGAACTTTAAATGAAAATTAAGCTTTATGAATTTTAAAAGTTAATAGGACTGATTTTCTTCAATGTTACACAACTTCATTCCCAGGTGTAGTGAAGAGGAAAGGGGACAGAGACCGCTATGTCAGGTCTCTGTCCCCACTATATTGCCCCAGGATTTCCAGGGGTTTTCTGAATGGGTCGTAATGGACCTGCATCTGCAATAGGCTGTTGGTATTGAAATACAGTGGGGGGGGCGCACCTGACCCTCCCGCCTCACTTTCCTGTATGACCGGCCATGGGCTGCCCAAACGCTGGGACACCCCAAAGAGCTAGCAGTGGGGCTTAACGCCACAACCCTTCTAAGGCCATAGGTTCTGAGGGGGGCCCAGAAACACCCGAAAGAGGAAATCAGCAACAAGTAAGGTTAATCTTGTTCTTCCAACAAATCTTTGGGCTTCAGGACCTTCTGATTGCTGCTGGAGAACAGCAGCCCAGGGGCTCGTGGCCACAAGCATAGCTGCAGGCCTCTCAGCCCTAATGCTGCACTGCTGGTTTCTGCATCCGTTGCTAGCACAAAGCCCTGCCAGAGGTCAAGTCTGCACTGGGGTAAGAAACCCAAGCAACTTCTGGCCTTCGCAGACAGCACATTTCAGGGATGCTGCGCCTATCTGGTGCCCAGGTGAGGTTGGAGAAAAATTGTCCCTAATAAGGTTTTACAGGTATATGGAAAAATGCATGTGTTTCGCCCAGGACAGATGGTAGAGGATTTACCATAAGCTGTCCAGCAGAAATACTGCTCCCACCCAAAAATTAAAACGCTTCCATATTGGTGGAATTTGAAAGCTTTCTCCCTTGAGCAAACATTATGTGCATTGGTGACTATTTTCTTCTTATTAGCAGCAAAACACTGAGAAAACGTTTGTGGTGATTCTACCCAGGCAGTAAGTCTGTATTTTATAACATTTATTTCTGAAATTCTGTCTAATTAAAGATAATTTATGCTGTGCACACTTGGAGTCCTATCTTTCCACAGATAATATTTGGCCCTCCAATCATCGCAACACATCAGTAGCCCTTGATCTACTGAAATCCCTCACCTCCACCTTTTATGCCCTTATCACCAATAAATCATTTACTCTGTCCCATCCCAGTTGATCCCTCTGGTATGGCCCTCATTTGCTCTCCCTCAAGTCCAAGGGGCACAGACATGTATCTGGTGCACAACTGGTTTAGCCATCCAGTTCTGGCATGACCACACAAAACGCTATTGGGCCTTACTCTCCTGCAACAAAACAGCCAACTACTCCAGGATCATCTTGGAGAGCAAAGATATCCCTGGCTTCTTTTCTCCACTATCAACTAGTTGCCAATCTCGCCATCCTATTCAACCTTGAGCTGAGCTTCCGATTCCATATACTCTCCATCACAAAGACCACCTCCCTAACATCACCGGCCTCTACCCCGACTCAGCCCAACTGCTGCGGAAACCCTCATCCATGCCTTTTTCACCTCAAGACTCAACTATTCCAATGCTGTCCTGGCCGGCCTCCCATTCTCCACCCTCCATAAAGTCCAGCTAATCCAAAACTCTGCTGCCTGTATCCTATCCTGCACCAGGTTCTGTTTATCTAGCACCCCTCTCCTTGCTGACCTACATTGGCTCTTCCTAACACATCCAATCAAAAATTCTCATCCTTGTGTTTAAATCGTTCTTCGTCTCACCCTTCCCTATTTCTGTAGTCTCCTCCAGCCCTATAAACCCCCCCCCCAATCTCTCCAATCCTCTGAATCTGGCCTTTTTGTGCATCACTCCTTCCTCTGCTCCACCATTGACAGCCATGCCTTCAGCCGTCTAAGCCACACACTCTGGTATTCCTTTCCTTAATCCCTCCATCTCCCTCTCCTCCTTTAACACCCTCCTTAAAACCCACCTCTTTGACCAAGCTTCTGGTCATTTCTTCTAATATCTTCTTCTTTGGATCCATTTTTGTCGTCTTATATTCTTGTGAAGCATCCTGGGATGTTTTAATACATTAAAGACACTATATAAAAGCAAGTTACCATTGCCTTTGCCTACAAAAACAGTGGCTACATTTCAAAAATAAATTCTTCGGCTGTGAACCACTTTGGGACATCTTGATGGAATGAAAGATGCTGAATAAATCAAAGTCTTTCTTTCTTACTCCTTGTATCAACAGAAAAGGAAATGTGGCAGCATTGGGGATTTACTACCACCATCAGATAGAAAATTCAAATACTGCTGTCAGGCAATGACCATCCCAAACAAGAGAATCTCCATAAGAACATAAGAATTAGGAGCAGGAGTTGGCCATACGGCCCCTCGAGCCTGCTCCGACATTCAATAAGATCATGGCTGATTTTTTGACCTCAACTCCACTTTCCCGCCCGATCCCCATATCTCTTGATTCCCCTAGAGTCCAAAAATCTATCGATCTCAGCCTTGAATATACTCAATGACTCCGCTTCCACAGCCCTTTGGGGTAGAGAATTTCAAAGATTCACCACCCTCTGAGTGAAGAAATTTCTCCTCAGCTCAGTCTTAAATGGCCGACCCTTATCCTGAGACTGTGACCCCCCTAGTTCTAGACTCTCCAGCTATGGGAATCAACCTCTCAGCATCTAGCCTATCAATCCCCCTCAGAATCTTATATGTTTCAATGGGATCACCTCTCATTCTTCTAAACTCCAGAGAGTATAGGCCCATTCTACACAATCTCTCCTCATCGGACAACCCTCTCATGCCAGGGATCAATCTAGTGAACCTTGGTTGTACCGCCTCGAAGGCATATCTGTCCTTTCTCAGATGAAGAGACCAAAACTGTGTACAGTACTCCTGGTGTGGTCTTACCAAAGCCCTGTACAATTGTAGTAAGACTTACTTACTCTTGTACTCCAAGCCCATTGCAATAAAGGCCAACATGCCATTTGCCTTCCTAATTGCTTGCTGTACATGCATGCTAACTTTCTGTGTTTCCTGTACGAGGACACCTAAATCTCTCTGAACGCCAACATTTAAAAGTTTCTCACCATTTAAAAAATATTGGGCTAGAAATTCATTATAGCTCAGGAATGGGCGGTAACATTAGAAAAGTTGGAGAATTAACGCCAGACGCTAATGCTTTAGACTACACGCAAAATTTGTGCTCACTGCTCAAAGAAATGATTGGAGAGCTAATTCAATTCTTTGGCGGCAAAATTGGGTGCCTTTGCGCCTCCCGTTAGCATCCCCGGGGGGCTAACGGGGCGCAAATGACATTGACTCCCGCCATATTCAGCTGGAATTTTGCTACGGCATTGCGCCCCGATCCCTCGCCTGGAGATCGTGACGTCATCGCCCCGGTAACGCCCCGGTCCCGAAATTGACTTCTGCCCCCTGCAGCAGCGCCGGGCAAAAACACCGAAAGCTGCAGGAGACGCGTATCGGTCGGCCGGCCATTTCGGGGCGATAATTAAAGGCGAGGTGGCCAAGGTAAGTTTAAAAAAAAACTTACCTTTTTTGTTGCAGTTTTTTCCGCGGGTTCCTGCCCGCGATCGATCAGCTTGAGTGCTGGGCTGATCGCGTTGGATCGTGGCTGCCTTGGTGGTCCAGGTAGGTAATTTTTCTATTGCAGAGCCTGCAGCGATGGCCCTTCCCTTTAAGGGAGGGAAGGAGCCTTTGAACGCGGCAGCGCTGCACGGCCCAGTGTGCAGCGCTGCTGAAGTCTCCACCCCGCCTGCTGCCGATTGCGCTCCAAGAAGGAAGTGGAGCGCTTCATTTAGCGCTCCACTTCCTTCTTGGAGCGCAAAACCGAATTTTTGAGAAGTTTAGAATCATTAGCGCCTGGCGTGGACCAATATCAGGTGCAGTCTAATCGCAAGTCATGATTGCCACAGGCTTTTTTCAGTTCTTAAAGGGGAGGTTCATTGATGCTGCGGAACTTCATTCTTAGCATTGCTGGCTGTGCAGCTGCCTCAGCAAGCAGCAACAGGTCAAGGAGAAGGAGCTGGAGGACAGAAGCAGCTGTACTCATGGCAGATCCACACCCCAGGGAGAGAGCCCGCAGTTCTGCGGTCAAGCATTGGAGGCATTAGTGTTCGCTGTGGAGAGACGGATGGTGGTGCTCTACCCAGCAAGTGGCAGGAGACCCTCGCCACAAGTCTTCCGCACCATGTGGAGGGAGGTAGCACAGCATGTCTCGGGCAGCACTGTGATCCCCAGGACCCACACACAGTACAGGAAGAAATTTAATGACCTCACTTGGGTGGTCAGGGTGAGTGAATGCTTCAACAAATGATACATACCACCATCTGAACCAGGTCTTCACACACAGCCCAAAGCACCACACCTCCAGCACTCACCCACCAACAATCTCTACCTACCAACACTCACACCCACATCTCACACCTTGCACACAATGAGAGCTATTCAACTATGGCAGGCTCATCACCCAAACGCATTGCTCCACACTCACACACTTTCCTTTCTCTTGCAGGCCAAGGTGGCTCACAACAGGAGGGAGCAGCAGCGCACAGGCGGGGGAAAAGCCAACACCCAACCACTGTCTGAGCTAGAGACTCGAGTGCTGCAGATTATTGGGCGCCAGGTGGTGGGAGCCGTGGCCACCGGCGACATTGACCCCCTTGGGGACAACAACGGTATGTTCATCCCTACTCCTTCTTCTCACATCCCACTTCCCCCTCACCCCACAAGCGTTTCGCACGTTCCAGCTAATCATGCTGTATGAATGCATTTCTCCCTTCCTGCCCCCCTCCCCTCACCTTAACCCGACTCTTGTGCCTTTATGCTTTCAGATAATGAGCAAGCACCTGAGCAGCCGGTCCCTGAGGGCACTAGAGAGCGAGGCAGGAGAAGAGGAGGAGGAAGAACACACCGCGTCACTGCATGTCTCACCCGCAGGCACCGGCTCAGATACTGGCACTACTCGTTCTTTAGAGGCTAGTATAGTAGCAGGATCTGCACAGGGTTAGGCACTGGGGACGAGTAGGCTGCAGCAAGGCCAGGGGGAAAGGGTAGTTCAGGGGCCAGCTCCCCAGAGGGCGAGTTCTGCTGCACAGGACTCAGATGAGGACCTCGATGGGGAGGCGTTTAGAAGAAGGGTGATGGGCATCCACACAGAGATGATAGGTGCAATGGAAAGGGTGCCCGAGAGCCTCTCGGAAATGATAAGTAACGTGGAGGAGTCCACCTCCAACATTCCACAAGGCTCTGCGCGCGCCATGGAGCCCATCATTTCCAGTCTGTAAAGGATGTTAGGTTCCTAGGGAGACCGTGGCGACCCAGACCTGAAGGCGCGTCTGATGGGCAATCTGGCAGCTTCCATTGCAGCACGGGTGGAAGCGACGCAACGTCTTAGTGCTGTAATGCAGTCTATGCTTGGTGGCATCCAATCTCAGATTGCTCTCATGCAGTCTCAGCTTGATGCCACACAAGTGCCCAGTTATGTCCAGTCCACAAAAAGCAGGACCAATCCAATCCGGCCAATTACCGCCCCATCAGTCTACTTTCAATCATCAGCAAAGTGATGGAAGGTGTCATCAACAGTGCTATCAAGCGGCACTTACCCAATAACCTGCTCACTGATGCTTAGTTTGGGTTCCGCCAAACCACTCGGCTCCCGACCTCATTACAGCCTTGGTCCAAACATGGACAAAGGAGCTGAATTCCGAGGTGAGGTGAGAGTAACTGCCCTTGACATCAAGGCAGCATTTGACCGAGTGTGGCATTAAGGAGCCCTAGTAAAACTGAAGTCAATGGGAATCGGGGGGGAAAACTCTCCACTGGCTGGGGTCATACCTAGCACAAAGGAAGATGGTTGTGGTGGTCGGAGGTCAATCATCACAGCCCCAGGACATCACTGCAGAGTTCCTCAGGGTAGTGTCCTGGCCCAACCATCTTCAGCTGCTTCATCAATGACCTTCGCTCCAACATAAGGTCAGAAATGGGGATGTTCGCTGATGACTGCACAGTGTTTAGTGCCATTCACAACTCCTCAGATAATGAAGCAGTGCATGCCCGCATGCAACAAGTCCTGGACGACGTTCAGGCTTGAGCTGATAAGTGGCAGGTGACATTTGCGCCACACAAGTGCCAGGCAATGATTATCTCCAACAAGCGAGAGTCTAACCACCGGCCCTTGATATTCAATGGCATTACCATCGTCGAATCCCCCACCTTCAATATCCTGGGGGTCACCATTGACCAGAAACTTAACTGGACCAGCCACATAAATACTTTGGAACAAGAGCAGGTCAGAGGCTAGGTATTCTGCAGCGAGTATCTCACCTCCTGACTCCCCAAAGCCGTTCCACCATCCACAAGTAAGGAGTGTGATGGAGTACTCTCCACGTGCCTGGATGAGTGCAGCTCCAACAACACTCAAGAAGCTCGACACCATCCAGGACAAAGCAGCCCGCTTGATTGGCACCCCATCCACCTCCTGAAACATTCACTCCCTCCACCTCCGGCGCACCGTGGCTGCAGTGTGTACCATCTACAAGATGCACTGCAGCAACTCACCAAGGCTTCTTCGGCAGCACCTCCCAAACCCGCGACCTCTACCACCTAGAAGGACAAGGGCAGCAGGTGCATGGGAACACCACCACCTCCAAGTTCCCCTCCAAGACATACACCATCCTGACTTGGAAGTATATTGCCGTTCCTTCATCGTTGCTGGGCCAAAATCCTCCCTAACAATACTGTGGGAGTACCTTCACCACACGGACTGCAGCGGTTGAAGGCGACGGCTCACCACCACCTTCTCAAGGGCAATTAGGGATGGGCAATAAATGCTGGCCATGCCCGCGACACCCACATCCCATGAACGAATATTTAAAAAAAGCTCTGTCTGCTGCCATCATGGCTGGGTCTACCACTGTCGACTGGGGCTTTCATGGTGTCGCAGCAGGCCAGCAATCTGTGTTCCAAAAGATTACTAGGAATGCTGAGGTGCTGCCCCAGGGGAGTGGCAGTGGGTCAGTGGAGCAGGAACCTGTTGTCTTCTCTCAGGATAACAGCATTCCTGCTCCCACCACTGCCACTCCGCCATTGCCCTTGTTGCCGCCTATCATCCAGCCAGCCCAGACTGCTGCCGCCCATGCTGAGGTGGTGCAGTCTAAAGCCAGGCATTCCAGGCCCAGACCTGGTCGAGGGCGTCCTGCAAGGCCATCTGAAGTCTCCCGCACGGACACTCAGCAGCCTTCCACCAGCCCCTGGGCCAACACTTCACAGGAGCACTAGAGTAGGCAAAGGCACAGTAACGACGGGCACTAAGGAATTGCACAAGGGTGAATAGGTAATGTTTTTGTTGTAAATATGTGTTCACCGATTGAGTGGCTGCCCCCTCCCTCGCTCCTGTTCCTCCTTCTCCTTGTCCTCCTCCTCCTCTTCCTCCTCCTGAGGTGCTCCTGCAATCCACGGTGGCAAGGGCTGGGCCCTCATGATGGCCAAGTTGTGGAGCATGCAGCAGACCACCACGAAATGGGACACCCGCTTAGCTGAGTACTGGAGGGCTCTTCCTGAGCGGTCAAGGCAATGGAACCGTTGCATCAGCAGGCCGATGGTCTGCTCGATGATGTTCCTGGTGGCAGCATAGCTCTCATTATGTGAGTGCTGGGCAGGAGTGTTGGGGTTATGGAGGGGAGTCATGAGCCAGGTGGAGAGCGGATAGCCCTTGTCTCCAACCAGCCAGCTGCGAGCTTGACATGGTGGAGCATGAAGGCATCATGGCTGCTGCCAGGATAGCGGGCATTGACATTGAGGATCAGCTGTCTGTGGTCGCACACCAACTGCATATTAAGCGAGTGGTAGCCTTTGTGGTTACAGAAGATCTCAGGATTGTTATGCGGTGCCCGCAAAGCCACGTGGGTGCAGTCATTGGCACCCTGCCCCATGGGGAATCCCACTATCCTGGCAAAGCCACATGCACTCTCGTGCTGCTTCTCTCTGGTGATGGGGAAGGAAATGTAGTCCCTTCTCCTACAGTAGAGAGCCTCTGTGACCTCCTGGATGCAGCGATGGACGTTGAACTGCGAGATGTTAGCTATGTCTCCTGTTGCAGACTGGATGTATCAGCTGGCAAAGAAATTGAGTGCGACGGTGACCTTGACTGCCATTGAGAGAGCCGTGGTAGCCCTGATCTGAGGCTGGAGATCTGGTTGCAGGAGGTGGCAGAGTTCTGTGACTACCTCGTTGCTGAAGCGGAGCCTTCTAGTACACTGCTCCTCAATTAATTGGAGGTAGGAGAAGTGCTCTCGGAATACCCTCGGAGGGTAAGGCCTCCTGTTGAGAGCCCTGATGGCCCTCCTCCTCCCTCTGGCCACATGTTTCAATCTTTCTCGCTGCCTCTAATCCCTCTGCCATAGATCCTGGAGGGCAAAGTTCACTGCCAGTACCGCGCGCATTAATGTAACCAAGTGTAGCAGTTTGATTTTTTAAAGAATAAATGTAGCTACTTTTTAGTTGCCACAACATTCCTGATACTAAATAATGTTGAAATTATGGAATTAGACTGTTACACTATGTGAAACTGACAAGAAAGCATTGAAACTCCACTAACCTACAGTTGCGACTCATTACTGATGATCTCTTCAAATAACGTCCCTGGAGCCAGCTCCCTGTTGCTTCACACCAGCTCTCCTTGTCGCTGTTTCCTCCAGGCGCTAAGGTAGGTGGCGAAAATCAATTTTGCAGATCGGGCAGTCAGTGAGCGTTGCACACTCACTGACGTCACGATCCACCTGGCATTGAGGCTCCCGGCGATAACTGTTGAGAGCGGCGGCGGACCTGCGGAGAGCGGCGGCGGACCTGCGGGAAACGAGGCGGCGGCGGCGAGATTTAAAAGAGGCGGCAGAGACCAGGTAGGCCTCAGAGCGGCGGCGGACCTGCGGGAAACGAGGCGGCGGCGGCGAGATTTAAAAGAGGCGGCAGAGACCAGGTAGGCTTACCAATCTCCGAGCTCAGAGGGAGGGAGAGAAGTAAAAAGTAATCGAAGTGTGACGTCACCACAAAGCAGGTAAGTGATTGGTTGGTGAGTATTTCTTTTTAAACTTAAACTCAGTGGTTTATAGTTTCTAAGCTCTCTGTGGTGTAGCGGGGACTGTTGGTAAACCAGGGCCCTTAAGTATATCATTTAACTGTAGTGTAATTGGTGGGATTGATTTGATTTAATTTAATTTGAATTAATTAAAGAGTAAGTCATGGCAGGAGAGCTCGGCCCCGTGGTATGCTCCTCCTGCGCTATGTGGGAACTCAGGGACACTTCCTGTGCCCCTGACAACCATGTGTGCAGGAAGTGTATCCAGCTGCAGCTACTGGCAGACCGCATTGCGGCGCTGGAGCTACGATTGGATACATACTGGACCATTCGCGATGCTGAGGATGTCGTGGATATCACGTTTGAGCAGTTGGTCACACCGCAGGCAAAGGCAGAAAGGGAATGGGTGACCAACAGACAGAATAGTAGGCGCAGGCAGGTAGTGCAGGAGTCCCCTGTGGACATCCCCCTCTCAAACAGATATACCACTTTGAATACTGTTGGGGGGGGATGCCTTATCAGAGAAAGGCAGCAGCAGCCAACTTCCTGGCACCAGGGGTGGCTCTGCTGCACAGGACGGGAGGAAAACGAGGGGTAGAGCTATAGTGATAGGGGATTCTATTGTAAGGGGAATAGATAGGCGTTTCTGCGGCCGCAAACGAGACTCCAGGATGGTGTGTTGCCTCCCTGGTGCAAGGGTTAAGGATGTCTCAGAGCGGCTGCAGAACATTTTGGAAGGGGAGGGTGAACAGCTAGTTGTCGTGGTGCATATAGGTACCAACGATATAGGTAAAAAAGGGGATGAGGTCTGTGGTAACACAATACAGCTTCCTGTGACTTGAACTTTATTACATCACTTCCTGTGATTAGTCCAGGATAAATACTGGGCTGAGCAGTTGGATCCTGGAGAGGCATAGAGTAAGACCTCTTTTGTATGTAGCACCTTTTTAGTTGATTAAAGCTTACTTTAAGTTCACCACGCGTAAGGCTCATTCTTACGACAATTTAATCAACTTTGAAAAACTTCGCACTCAAACTTTTTGGACGAACTCGGAACTAAGGATCCAGGGAATCACCCATCATGGAAAACATCCTTAAACCATCGCGTCTTGACTTGGACCCAAACACCCCAGCAGCCGGTAAAGTGTGGAAACACTGGTATCGCACGTTTGACAATTTTCTCGAATATTGCAAGGCTGATGATGACTCAAAATTGCGGATACTCATCAACTGTGTCACCCCGAATGTATTTCAGTATGTCGAGGAATGGGGCAGTTACGAGGAGGCAATTCGGACGCTTAAAAGACTATATACTAAGACACCGAATGAGGTCTATGCCAGACATCTACTAGCTACAGCCCAACAAGGGCCGGAGGAATCCATTGATAAATTCCTCCAAGAGCTTCGCAGACTTAGTATGGACTGTAACTTTCAGGCGGCCTCAGCTGAGCTGTACCGTGAAGAAATGATCCGTGATGCTTTCATCTGCGGGCTTGCCTCCCCATTTATACGCCAGCGTCTACTGGAAAGTAAGACACTTGAGCTTCAGAGAGCTTATGACATGGCTTGCTCTCTAGATCTGGCAAAAAGAAATGCAGACCTTTATACAGTGCCCAGACCTCGGTCTGCTGCCTTAACTACAGTCAGGCAATTTAAGAGGCCACAGGTGAACTCTATTAGGGAGGACTTTATCCCTGACGATCAATCTGATGACTTCACTGATGAAGAGGATGATGACCCCACTGTGGCAGCCTCTTGGCAATCTAAGAAATGCTTCTTTTGTGGTGATGAGTTTCACCCTCGGAAATTCTGCCCTGCTCGCAATGCGTTTTGCAGTCATTGCAACAAAAAGGGTCATTTTGCAAAGGTTTGCCTATCAAGAGCCTCTACGAGGGCTTATCAAGCTAAGTCCTACCGAACTGCCCCGGTAAGGGCCTATCAAGATGTTCCGGCTAAAATCTATCGTGCTTCCTCTCGGGTTTTCTCTCGAAGAAACACACCTAGAGTTTCAGCCACTCTTTGTGCAACGACACCAATTACAGCTGCTTGTCCTCAGAACCTATTCCATGCAGCTACAAAAGCATCAATTAATGGACATACTTTAGATGCCTTAATTGACTCAGGTAGCACTGATAGTTTCATTAGGGAACAGATTGTTGCAGAGTTAAAGCTACATGTTTTCCCATCGGACCAGGCAATTGCGATGGCTCAGTCATCACTTAATACCAGAATTTCTGGCTTTTGTATGGTTGAAATAACACTTAATGGTCACAGGTATCCCTCCACCCGGCTTTCGGTGCTCAAGGACTTATGTAGTGATCTTATCTTAGGGCTAGATTTTCAAAAGCAGCATAAGAAGCTCACCATTGAGTTCGGCGGATCCAAACCTGAACTCACTATTTCTAATATACGACCTCGATTACCGTTCTGTGCATTGTCAGCAGCTTCACTGAATGAACCCTCACTGTTTACCAGTATCCCTCCTCGATGCAAACCGATTATAACAAAGTCACGACGTTTCAGTCAGGAAGACCAGTCTTTTATTGCGGCTGAGATTTCTCGGCTTTTAGCAGAGGATATCATCGAGCCTTGTTCGTCGCCATGGCGCGCCCAGGTCGTTATTGTTAAGAACCCTCTACAACCTCACAAGAAACGGCTGTGCATTGACTATTCACAGACCATCAATCAATATACGGACTTGGACGCATACCCATTGCCGCGCATCGATGATATGGTTAATAAACTGGCTGAGTACACTGTGTTCTCAACATATGATCTGAAAAGTGCCTATCATCAGGTACCCTTGAAGGTCTCAGACAAGCAGTATACGGCCTTTGAAGCCAATGGACGGCTGTATCAATTTCGTCGCCTCCCCTTTGGGGTCACTAATGGAGTGGCTGTCTTCCAGCGAGCAATGGATGACCTGGTCAAACAGGAAGACTTAAAGGATACGTTTCCTTATCTGGACAATATTACTGTCGCAGGTCGCAATCAGCGGGAACATGACGCCAATCTCCAACGATTTTGGGATGCACTCCAGCACCGTAATTTGACATTAAATGCGGCTAAATCCATTGAGTCACAACCAACCATCAACATCCTTGGCTATTGTGTGGGTAATGGCATCATTAAACCTGACCCTGAAAGGCTTCGCCCACTCCAAGAACTCCCGCCACCTAAGAATCCGGCCTCCTTGCGCCGGGCCCTCGGCCTGTTTGCATACTATGCTAAATGGATTCCTAACTTCTCGGACCGAATCCAACCTCTACTGAAGGCCAGCACATTCCCACTAGACACAGCGGCTGTTGCAGCCTTTAACCTCCTGAAAAAACAGTTGGAGAAAGCGGCTCTTCACTCCATCGATGAGAGTCTTCCTTTTGTTGTTGAGTGTGATGCCTCGGAGGTGGCGATCTCGGCCACTCTGAATCAGGAAGGTCGTCCGGTGGCATTTTTGTCCAGGACTTTTCAAGGGGCTGAGCTACATTATCCTCCAGTCGAGAAAGAAGCTACAGCCATCATAGAGGCAGTACGGAAGTGGACTCATCTCCTAGCTCGCCAGCACTTTACCTTAATCACGGACCAGCGATCGGTCACCTTCATGCTCGATAATCGAAAACGGACCAAAATTAAAAATAATAAAATCCAGCTTTGGCGGCTGGAATTGGCCTCTTTTGGTTACACCATCCACTATCGACCTGGCAAGGAGAATGTGGCTCCGGATACCCTCACACGAGCATTCTGCTCCGCCATGGCACCCTCTACGCTCGTAGACATCCATGATGGGTTGTGTCATCCGGGCGTTACTCGCATGCTACACTTCGTGCGGTCCCGAAATCTCCCATTCTCTACCGGGGATGTAAAGAAGATGTGCTCGGACTGCAGAGTCTGTGCGGAATTGAAACCTCAGTTTTTCCGCCCCTCGGGTGGTATACTCATACATGCGACCCAGCCAATGCAACGGCTTAGCATCGATTTTAAGGGGCCGTTGCCCTCTATAACTCGCAACACTTATCTATTGACCATGGTCGATGAGTATTCCCGTTTTCCGTTTGCCTTTCCCTGCCCCAATATGCTGACGACCACGGTTATCAGCTGCCTTGAGCAGGTATTTGCTTTCTGTGGCATGGCATCCTATGTTCATTCGGATCGGGGCCCTTCTTTTATGTCAGGAGAACTCAAGGCCTATCTCTCGGAACGGGGTATTGCTGCCAGCAGAACGACGCCTTATCATCCGGTCGGGAATGGGCAAGTCGAGCGTTTTAACGCTATCATCTGGAATGCGGTACGTCTGGCTTTGAGATCTCGGGGCCTACCCAACCAGCAATGGGAAGCAGTACTTCCAGACGCATTACACTCCACACGGTCCCTCCTTTCGACCGCCACAAATACGACGCCTCATGAACGGTTCTTCCGATTTCAGCGTCGCTCATCCTATGGGATATCTCTCCCGTCGTGGCTGACTGCACCGGGACCAGTGCTACTCCGAAGATATGTTCGGGCGTCTAAGAATGACCCCCTGGTAGATGAGGTTGAGCTCACTGACGTCAACCCTACCTACGCCTATATTCGGTATCCTGACGGTCGGGAATCTACCGTGTCATTGCGGGATCTGGCTCCCTGCCCGCCGAAACATAGAGGGACACCAGGGGATGATATTGTACCAGGCACATCTCTGGGCTCGCCAGGTGCCTCTCATCACGATCTGGATCTGACGCCGGCTGGTACCTCACTCCAGCGTGCCGACCTGGGGCAGACTGACTATGAGCCCGTCGGGGCTCGCACGCGCAGCCACGATCCACCCCGTACCATACGCTCGGAAACGGATCTGCCACAGCCCTGCCCGACACCCGTTCGGGCACCAGTACACAGTCAGGATCGTCCTGACCCCTCACAGAGCGGGCTGGATCACTCGGACTCTGGTCCACGGCCCGCGGCGGGTAAACGGGCTAGGGGCCCTCTACCGCTACGAGAACCCAAACGGGTGCGGCTCTCCCTCGTCCAGCGGCTACGAAATGGAGGGAGAATGTGGTAACACAATACAGCTTCCTGTGACTCGAACTTCATCCCGGCCTCCTAATCTTTTGGGGGGGGAGAATGTGGTAACACAATACAGCTTCCTGTGACTTGAACTTTATTACATCACTTCCTGTGATTAGTCCAGGATAAATACTGGGCTGAGCAGTTGGATCCTGGAGAGGCATAGAGTAAGACCTCTTTTGTATGTAGCACCTTTTTAGTTGATTAAAGCTTACTTTAAGTTCACCACGTGTAAGGCTCATTCTTACGACAAGGTCCTAAAAGCTGAATATAGGGAGTTAGGAGGTAAATTAAAAAATAGGACCTCAAAGGTAGTAATCTCAGGATTGCTACCAGTGCCACGTGCTAGTCAGAGTAGAAATAGAAGGATATTTCAGATGAATACGTGGCTATAGGAATGGTGCAAGGGGGAGGGATTCAAATTCCTGGGACATTGGAACCGGTTCTGGGGGAGGTGGGACCAGTACAAACCGGACGGTTTGCACCTGGGCAGGGCCGGGACCGATGGAGTGTTTGCTAGTGCTCTGGGGGAGGGTTTAAACTAAAATGGCAGGGGGTTGGGAACCTGAGCAGGGAGCAGGGAGACAGAGGAAAGGGAAACCAGGATAAAAGCAAAAGATAGGAAGGAGAAAAACAAAAGTGGCAGTCAGAGAAATTAACGGTTTAAATCAAACATGGCCACAGTAAATAATAATTCTAATAGGTCTAAGAGCATTAAAAAATCAAGCCTGAAGGCTTGTGTCTTAATGCGAGGAGCATTCGGAATAAGGTGGATAAATTAGCTGCGCAAATAGAGGTAAACGAATATGATTTGATTGGGATTACGGAAACATGGCTCCAGGGTGGCCAAGGCTGGGAACTCAACATCCAGGGGTATTCAATATTCAGGAAAGATAGGCAAAAAGGAAAGGGAGGTGGCGTAGCATTGCTGGTTAAAGAGGGGATTAACACAATTGTAAGGAAGGATATTAGCTCTGATAATGTGGAATCTGTATGGGTAGAACTGAGAAATACCAAGAGGCAGAAAACGTTAGTGGGAGTGGTATATAGACCTCCAAACAGTAATGCAGAGGTTGGGGATGGCATTAAAAGGGAAATTAGAGAAGCGTGCAATAAGGGCACAGCAGTCATCATGGGTGACTTTAATCTACATATAGATTGGGCTAACCAAATTAGTAACAAAACTGTGGAGGAGGAATTCCTGGAGTGTTTACGGGATGGTTTCCTAGACCAATATGTCGAGGAACCAACCAGAGATCACGCCATCTTAGACTGGGTATTATGTAATGAGAAAGGATTAATTAGCAATCTTGTTGTACGAGGCCCCTTGGGTCGGAGCGATCATAATATGATAGAATTCTTCATTAAGTTGGAGAGTGAAGTAGTTGACTCAGAGACTAGACTCCTGAATTTAAATAAAGGAAACTACGATGGTATGAGGCGCGAGTTGGGTAGGATTGATTGGGGAATGTCACTCAAAGAGTTGACGGTGGATAGGCAATGGCAAACATTCAAAGACCGCATGGATGAACTACAGAATTTGTTCATCCCAGTTTGGCATAAGAATAAAACAAAAAAGGTGACTCAACCGTGGCTAACCAGGGAAATTAGGGATAGCATAAGATCCAAGGAGAGGACATATAAATTGGCCAGAAAAAGCAGTAAACCTGAGGATTGGGAGCAGTTTAGGATTCAACAAAGGAGGACAAAGGGATTAATTAAGAAGGGGAAAATAGAATATGAGAGGAAGCTTGCAGGGAACATAAAAACTGACTGTAAAAGCTTTTATAGATATGTGAAGAGAAAAAGATTGGTGAAGTCAAGCATAGGTCCCTTGCAGTCAGAATCAGGGGAACTTATAATGGGGAACAAAGAAATGGCAGACCAATTAAATACATATTTTGGTTCTGTCTTCACAAAGGAGGACACAAATAACCTCCCAGAGATGTCGGGGAACATAGGGTCTGATGAAAGGGAGGAACTGAAAGAAATCAGTATTTGTAGGGAAATGGTGTTAGGGAAATTGGCGGGATTGAAGGCCGATAAATCCCCAGGGCCTGATAATCTACATCCTAGGGTACTTAAGGAAGTGGCCCTAGAAATAGTAGATGCATTGCTGATCATCTTCCAACATTCGATGGAATCTGGAACAATACCCATGGATTGGAGGGTAGCTAATGTTACCCCACTATTCAAAAAAGGTGGTAGAGAGAAAACGGGGAATTACAGACCGGTAAGCCTGACATCGGTAGTGGGGAAAATGCTAGAGTCCATTATAAAAGATGTAATAGCAGAGCACTTGGAAAACAGTGACAGGATCGGACAAAGTCAACATGGATTTACAAAAGGTAAATCGTGCTTGACTAATCTACTAGAATTTTTTGAGGATGTAACTGGTAAAATAGATAAGGGAGAACCAGTGGATGTGGTGTATTTGGACTTTCAAAAGGCTTTCGATAAGGTCCCGCATAAGAGATTAGCGTGTAAAGTTAAGGCACATGGGATTGGGGGCAAGGTATTGACTTGGATAGAGAACTGGTTGGCAGACAGGAAGCAAAGAGTTGGAATAAACAGGTCTTTTTCTGAGTGGCAGGCAGTGACTAGTGGGGTACCGCAGGGATCGGTCCTTGGACCCCAGCTATTCACAATATATATTAATGATCTAGACAAGGGAACTAGATGTAATATCTCCAAGTTTGCAGACGACACAAAGCTGGGTGGGCATGTCTGCTGTGAGGAGGATGCCGAGAAACTCCAGGATGATTTGGACAGGTTGGGTGATTGGGCAGAAGCATGGCAGATGCAATATAACGTGGATAAATGCGAGGTTATCCACTCTGGTGTCAAAAACAGGAAGGCAGATTATTATCTGAATGGCAATAGATTGGGAGAAGGGGAAGTGCAACGAGACCTGGGTGTCCTTGTGCACCAGTCGCTGAAGGTAAGCATGCAGGTGCAGCAGGCGGTTAAGAAGGCAAATGGTATGTTGGCCTTCGTAGCGAGAGGGTTTGAGTACAGGAACAAGGATGTCTTGCTGCAGTTGTACAGGGCCTTGGTGAGACCACATCTTGAGTATTGTGTGCAGTTTTGGTCGCCTTATCTGAGGAAGGAGGTTCTTGCCATGGAAGGAGTTCAGCGAAGATTCACCAGGCTGATACCTGGGATGGCAGGAATGACATATGAGGAGAGATTGGGTCAATTGGGCTTATACTCGCTGGAGTTTAGAAGAATGAGAGGGGATCTCATTGAAACTTATAAAATTCTGACAGGACTGGACAGACTAGATGCAGGAAGGATGTTCCCGATGGTCGGGGAGTCCAGAACCAGAGGTCACAGTCTAAGGATAAGGGGTAAGCCATTTAGGACAGAAATTAGGAGGAATTTCTTCACCCAGAGAGTGGTGAACCTGTGGAATTCTCTACCACAGAAGGCAGTAGAGGCCAATTCATTAAATATATTCAAGAAGGAGTTGGATATATTTCTTAAGGCTAAAGGGATCAAGGGATATGGGGAGAAAGCAGGGACAGGGTTCTGAATTTGGATGATCAGCCATGATCGCATTGAATGGCGGAGCAGGCTAGAGGGGCCGAATGGCCTACTCCTGCTCCTATCTTCTATGTTTCTATGTTAGCGGCGGCGCTGCAGGGGGGCGGGATTTGGCGTGCGCCGTTGGATTCACCTCGCCCCAGCGATAATGCTCTAGTGCCCCGCTATCGCCATCTGCTGGTGCTAACGGGAGGTGCTAAGGTACAGAATTTTTCCCCCATTCTGTTTTTCTATTCTTCCTACCAAAGTGAATAACCTCACATTTCCTCACATTATACTCCATCTGCCACCTTATTGCCCACTCACTTAACCTGTCTATATCCCTTTGCAGGCTCTTTGTGTCCTCCGCACAGCTTACTTTTCCACCTAGCTTTGTATCGTTAGCAAACTTAGATACCTTCATCTAAGTTATTAATAGATTGTAAATAGCTGAGGCCCAAGCACTTATCCATGGGGCACCCCACTAGTTACAGCCTGCCAACCTGAAAATGACCCGTTTATCCCTACTGTCTGTTTTCTGTCCGTTTACCAATCCTCTATCCATGCTACTATATTACCCCCAACCCCATGAGCCCTTATCTTGCGTAGCAACCTTTTATGTGGCATCTTATCGAATGGCTTTTGGTAATCCAAATATACTATATCCACTGGTTCCCCTTTATCTACCCTATGGCTTCCCTTTCATAAACCAACCACCTCCTCCTGACCTTCAATGTTACCACTGTTAACGAGTCCCCCACCATCAGTATTTTGGGGATCTCCATTACCAGAAGCTTAACTGGGCCAGCCATATGAACAACATAGCTTATGTTATAAGAGCACATCTATCTTGCTAGATATCTGTCATGCCAGCTGTGGCTCAGTTGGTAGCACTCTTGCCTCTGTGTCAGAAGGTTGTGGGTTCAAGTCCCACTCCAGAGACTTGTGCACAAAAATCTAGGCTGATACTGCAGTGCAATAATGAGGGAGTGCTGCACTGTCAGGTGTGCTGTCTTGGATGGGACGTTAAACCGAGGCCCTGTCTGCTCTCTCAGGTGGACATAAAAGATCCCTTGGCACTATTTTGAAAAAGAGTAGCAAAGTTATCCCCGATGTCCTGGCCAATATTTATCCCTCAGTCAACATCACTAAAAAATACAGATTATGTGGTCATTATCACATTGCTGTTTGTGTGAACTTGCTGTGCGCAAATTGGCTGCCGCATTTGCTACATTGACTACACGCCAAAAGTACTTAATTGGCTGTAAAGTGCTTTGGGGTGTCCTGGGGGCGTGAAAGGCGCTGTATAAATGTAAGTAATTTTTCTCAGAATTAGGCACAGGAGTGCGTCAGATGTGATTATAACAATTCAGCCACAAAGGTGATTTTATCAATGTCTAAATAACCATTTGTCATTGTAGGGATGTAGCCTTTCAGGGAGTATTTTAATAACAAGCGATCTTTCACAATTAGCATATGGTTCCAATTACTGGCCAGAGCTATATACATTCAGGCTTGTCCAGGTTGAATGGAGAGTTATATTCTTGTTTGATCACGATGACAGTACCTGGGTATTTGAGAGGAAAAGCATCCCAAATCTTGTCATGTTCCCCTGTTGTTATTTAAAGCCAGAGGAAGTGAAAGGAGTTTCCTGAATTAATGGCTTGAAGTCAATAGAAAGGAGAATCAGGTGGAGAGTATAATAGACAGCCGAACCACTACCGTCCATTTTGTGCTCCGCCAAAGTTTAATTTTACCCCTTATGAGTTCTTCCTATGTCTGTCTAATGGAGTAACACTAAAAGAGGGATCATTACAATAAAGTGACCCACCTGATCGGTCAGTGGAAGAAAGAAAGACTTGCATTTATATAGCGCCTGTCACGACCACCGGACGTCCCAAAGCGCTTTAAAGCCAATGAAGTACTTTTGAAGTGTAGTCGCTGTTGTAATGTAGGAAATGTAGTTATTTGATTAGTGTAAAGAAGAGGTTTACCTTGTGGAGTTCAGTGTATAAAAGATGGTGTTTTGACACAAAAAATTCAGTTGGGCAGAAGGTTTATAGAGCGAGGGGCTAAAGGTGTTCAGAGGGGCTTGGATAAATCTGAAAATGAGTTCAGAAGGTTAAAGTAAGGAATAGCTAATGAAGCAAGACTTCTAAGCTGAAAATGTGTTAAGAGGAAGACTTTCAAGTTTTAAATCTAGTCACAGAAAGGAAGATATATCACTTGTATGTAAGAGTTGGTTTTCTGAGAACAGAGGGGAAGGTTGCTTCTACCCAGAAGAAACCAGATATCGGAAGAAGAAAGAACTGCTGTGGCTAAAAACAGAGATTCCTCTCACTGATCTTCCCAGGAAGAACCTGAGTAAAGAGAGGGAGGTGAGACAACCAACTCTACTACACTGGCTCAAAAGGACAAGGTTGTCGAAGTTCAAGGAATTATTGCTAAAGCTACGAGATGATCAACAATAAGTTGAATTAGCTAAACATTAAACATATGTTAGACTTGGTATTCTAA
This sequence comes from Squalus acanthias, assembly GCA_030390025.1. Classification (NCBI taxonomy): domain Eukaryota; kingdom Metazoa; phylum Chordata; class Chondrichthyes; order Squaliformes; family Squalidae; genus Squalus; species Squalus acanthias. The sequence continues at coordinate 21,540,081 of CM059438.1, read as the reverse complement.
GCTGTTAACTTGTCAGCTGTACAAAGAGTTTAATCGGAAATTAACCTTGCTGACATTATGTCAATCTTGGATGTCAAGCTTAGTGTCAGCTTCTAATAAGTTGACCCCAGCTACTAATTGTGTTGTCGTAAATTTTGAAGATTTTCAGGGTCCTTATTTCCTCGGAAGAAAATCGAGAGAGTGACAAAAGGATTTTCAAAAAAAATTTGGAGCAATCTCAATGACACCCCCTTTCCTTTCTTTTATTGATAGATTTTTCTGACTGCATATGCTTGATTCATTGGTTTAATGACTTCTTAGTAGACCCTCATTAATAATTTTTCAGCTCTGTTCCTCGCTTTTAATTTGTGTGTTCCCTACCTCTTCAGTTGTGATTTGTTCTTTTATGGATATACAGTTTCAGCCAGTCAAGTGTGACAGGAATTTACACACTGAATTTTGATATCAGGATATGGTCGCACTGCAGAGGGTGCCGGGGTCAGAAGCACCAAAGGGGGGCCTTAAGGTCTCTCAGGACTGAGAAGGTCTTGCGATCTGGCTACATAAGGGAGGGTCCGAGGGTATGCTGGCAATGGGGCGGATGGCTTTGGGGCCTGGCTGCACTAGGGAGGAGGTCTTGAGTTCTGGCAACACAGTGGTGGGGGTGGGGTCCTTGGGTCTGGGAACATTTATTGGGTCCTATCATCTGGGAGCAGGAGGGAGAGGGGCACAGACTGGGAGCACTAGGGAGGGAGACCCAAAAAATGGGAGCATTGGAGAGGAGAATACCAGTATCTGGAATTACAAAGAGGAGGATCTTGGGTACAGGTGCAGTATTAGGTCAGAGTACTGGGGTCTGCTTAAGTATATCAAAACTTGGAGGGGTTTTTAAGATGTGTAACACTCCATGCCCTGAACATCTATAAGTTCGGACAAAGACGACTGTGAATCAAATTTTTCTGATATACAGCTGAAAATGTGCACACTCTGCAGCTGGGTTAACATGCTATCACACTGTACGACACACAATAGCTACTATATTATAGTGAGAGTATTGCACAAGCTGGCCACTAGGTTTCCACAAATCACTCAAAGTGCTTTCTGAATTATTTTTTCATCCGGCTTTTCCACAGTAACTCAAATTTCTGATATCCAATATAAGGGTTTAACCAAAATAGAACATTCAAAAAATTACATATTTCACAATAGTATGATTATATTTAAGATGGCCTAATGATTCGGGAGTGAAAGTGCTACATCTGAGTCAGAAGGTCATGGGCTCAAGCCCCACTCCAGAAACTTGAGGACATAATCTAGGCTGACACTTCAGTGCAGTACTGAGGGAGTGCTGCACTGTCGAAGGTGCTGTCTTTCGGATGGAGCCACCAGAGAGGAAAGGCCCTCTTCCCCTCACCTTCCCTTTTTCCTCTTCCCCCTGTCTCACTTTCCCCCCTGCCCTTTTTCCCCTTCTCCCCTCCATCACCTCTCCTCTGCACCTTTCCTTCCCCGTCCCCTGCCTTCCTTCCTTTCCCTGCCCCTTTTTCCCAGTCCTTTTCCACTTCCCTATCCCCTCAATTTTCTCTTCTCCTCCCCTCTTCCTATCCCCTTCTTCCTCTAACCTCCTCCTCCCTCTTCTCCCATTTCCCCATCTTGCCTCCCCTGTTCCCGTGACATTTCCTCCTTCAGCCTTTATCCACTCCTCCCCATGCCCTCTTCCCTACCCTCCCTTCCTTTCCTATCCTCCTGATTCATCTGCTGCCTCTCCACCTCCCCTCTTCTCTTTCCCTCTTCTCTTTCCTCTCCCTCCCCTTCTTTTGTCCTCCATATTTTTCTCCTCCCCTTCCCCTTCATTATCCTCCTCCTCTCCTTCCCCCCTCCCTCCATACACTAACTCTACTTCATCTGAAAACTGCTTAATCTTGATTCCCATGTGCAACACTGAAGGAGATTGACTAATAATATATTTCCTGTTTACAATACCTTACTTCCTGATATCACACTTTTGTATCAACTCGTCCTATTATAAATTCTTATATCCAAATTTAATAGAAACTGCGTATGTAAACTTGTCACACTGTAATTACAAACCCCCTCCCCCCACTGCCCACCCACAGTGGTGGCACTGTAGCACTTCAGTTTTCTATCTCCCATCTCCTTAATCTGTATTACAGAGAAACTGCTGGGCTCCAACCAGCTCTACATCTCTGCTTTGAAAATTGCCCTAAGTTTTGCTATTTAACTATAAATAATACCAAATCAAAGTATTATATAAAAATCAGACAGAAAGTACAACTTCAAAATGGCAACTGAATTAATGTTTGTGAACCCTAGTCCAATTATCCCCTGCACTACCTCAGTTCATACTGCTGCTGAAACCCTCATCCATGCCTTTGTTACCTCTGGACTTGACTATTCCAATGCTCTCCTGGCATGCCTCCTATCTTCCAACCTACATAAACTTGAGCTCATCCAAAACTTTGCTGCTTATATCCTAACTCGCACCAAGTCCCGTACACCCATAACTCCTGTGCTCACTGACCTACATTGGATCCCGGTTTGGCAACACCTCGATTTTAAAATTCTCATCCTTGTTTTCAAATCACTCCATGGCCTCGTCCCTCCCTATGTCTGTAACCTCCTACAACCCTCCAAGATCTCTGCGCTCTTCCAACTCTGGCCTCTTGTACAACCCCGATTTTAATCACCCCACCCTTGTTGACCATGCCTTCAGCTGCCTAGGCCCTAAGCACTGGAATTCCCTCCCTAAACCTCTCCGCCTCTCTACCTCTCTCTCTCCTCCTTTAAGATGCTCCTTAAAACCTACCTCTTTGAACAAGTCTGTCCTAATATCTCTTATGTGGCCCGGTGTCAATTTTGTTTGATAACGCTCCTGTGAAGAGCCCTGGGACGTTTAACTACATTATAGGCGCTATATAAAGGAAAGTTGTTGCTGTTGTCCTCCAACCCCGACTCACTTGAAGACTATGCTTGGTCTTAACTCCCATTAGCAATGCCACAAGACATGGATTAGTTAACATTAAATCCAAACTGCTGGAAAATTTCTCCCAGCGCACAACATGGCTGATTTTAAATTGAATGTGTTGGCGTTAATAAACCCCCAAAAAATAAGCTCCTAGAACCAAAACCAGGAAACATCCCTTTTGTCTCCCCTCTTATGTCTGGCATGCCATAACAGTGGCTGGATAATGCCAGAACTGCAACATCATATCCAATTCAGAGCATGCAAATCGATGGGGAAACCTGCATTGTTATTTTGGAATATTGGGGAAAGATTTCTTCTGTGTACTATGTGTAGTAAAATCTGAAATGTATTCTTTGCAAATGCATTTGTGATTTTTGCTCCACCTAGCACTCGAGGGAAGGCTTCTTCCATAGTTAGGACATCATTGGTAGGAACTTCAGGATGACTGAAATAGTATCTGCATTATAGTGTGATTACTTGTAGTAAAGATGTTCTGCTATTCAAATCTCTGCAAAATCCTGATATTGCTATGGATTGTTGCTCTTCCAGTCTGATAAATCTAAACTACAATAATCATAACGATAGTGAACCACAGTAGTCATGATGAATGGAAATTGGTTTAAAAGCACCATAATTAAATACCCTTTAGTCTGACAAAGGAGGCTCAATTTCCAGAAAAAATGAAGGTATTTTTTTTTAGTATCATAAAAATCAATGTATAATATATACCTAATATAAAATTACCAGAAAACAGTGTATTATTTCCCATTAAATTCCTCCCTACTTGTCACGTGACATTGATGTTTGGAGCAATTTCATCACAACCACTATAGCATTTGGTCTGTTATGGAGTCTACCCAAACAAATTGAACTGACTCCGCACAGATTAATTGAATTTGGAACCTTGCTGGTCTGTGTAGCTACTGCTACATTACATTGTGCATTTGTCCACTGAGCCATTGGGGAACTTCTCACATTTTTTAAATTATACTATGCAAATATAATTGTGGGCCAGCTATAATAAAGGAACTGGGTCACATAGTGGCGGCGATTTTGCCGACGCTCAGCAGACGGGATGGGTGGCGGGTCAGGTGTGAAATTTAAAATGATTTGACAGCGGGCCGGGAACCCACTGTCAAAACACGCACACCTGCATTTCCCGATGTCGGGTCTGCCAGCACTGAGCAGACCCGACAGGCAGCAGCGGGGGGGTGCAATTCAAATCATTAGTGGCTTGTTTACAGCCACTTAACAATGCTTTTTTTTTCCCCAGCTTTTTGAATTTGACAGGTCACCCACCGGTTTCCCGCTGTGACCTTGTCTGTGAAGCTGAGGCGGGAGGTTTTGGCCATTGAATAAGCTGATGAGTTGGCAGCTTCACATGTCAAGTCAAAACTCCCAGCTGATAGAGAAATGTTCCCTTAACCATTAGCTTCTCTAAGCTGCAATTCCACTATAGATTCAGAATGCTGCAAGTCTTTACACAAGTCTCCATGCAGTCTGACCTCATTACTACTCCCACCATTGACAGATTGCTTCTGTCATCTCTACTTCACCTGCCATCTATTCCATCAGCATGGGCGCACTTTATATTCTCTCACCTTGGTCCTCAGAATCTGACCACGATCAGCCCCAACACCAGCATCACCAGGCACACCAGCAGTACCAACAACCACACCAACCTTCTCCACAATGAACTGATGCTGCACAGGACATAGGACATCAGCACTCGACCACATTGCTGCCCGGCACGCCAGGGATTGCCTCACCATGGCCACATTTACTTCACTTGACACTGCACACCCTGGCTGCCACATGATGTGCCAGGTTGGCACCACCCCACACCAACAACATAAAGCATCCCTACAATTCCCAAGCCATTCCTTTCACACTCATCACCATTGCGGGTGTACCATTATGTCTCACCATTCACTGCAACTCACTAAGCCACTTCCAAAGATGCACACAAATCTGTCTAGGAACGCAGTGTTGAGAATAAAGATTTCAATGTTTGACAGCACGTTAACAGAAACTTCACATGAACATTGGCTAAAACACACAAGTGCCTACCCTTGTGTGTTGTTAGTTAGTATGATTGGACTAGGATGAGGGGTGAGTGTGAGGGGTGGCTAGTGAGATGGGGAAGTGATAATGTAGATAGAGAGGGATGGGTGGAGGTGCAAGGTAAGTTAGTGTGAGTAAGGATGTGCAGGTGTAGGGTAGGGAAGGCAGAGTGATGGGGATGTGATGAGTGGCATAGCAGGATGAGGTTCAGTGTGGCTTTGCAGTAACGTTTCGTGATCTGAGATCATTGAAAGGTTTGCGCCTCTGCAGCCTGGTCCTCCTGACCACATCCCTGCTTGTGCCCTCCTGTGCAAAGTGCAACCAGGCTGTGTAGGTCTCTTCCGCCTATTGGAAGGGAAGAGAACCTCCCTGCATGCTGTGACTCCCTCCATAAGCAAATGGAGGGAGTCATGGGAGAGCCTGGGTGCAGCTGTGCACCTCTGTGCAGTGTTTGCAGCACCTCAATGCTGTAGAACACTGACAGCACGAATGTCAAAGTAAATTTGCGTATGGTCCCTTTAAGGAAACCGGCTGATGACACGTCATCAAATGACATCATCAGACCCGCTTCCTTCAACTGGCCAGGAAACTTGCTGGGCGGGCTTAACAAGCCCAATCAGGGGAAAGTAATGTCGAAGGCCAGTATGGAGACAGGAGCGGAGCCGGGACCCGCCGAGCTAGGGAACATCGCGGCCAGTGATTCTGCACACGTGCCACACATGTACTCCAGAGTGATTGGAAATACCCAGCAAGATATTCACTCAGAAATAAAATTAATGATGTGGCGTGCTCAGTCAAAAATATCCATGACTGTCATCAGCCTTTTAAAAATGTGAATATTTTATTTTAGCACGCTAATCTGTCATTATAAATATAATCACTTAGGAACAGTGGAATAATTAAACCCTGCTGCAAATGAAAGAAGGCGGCAGTGTCACAAAAGATTGCAAGTTTTGCAATTAGATTTTAAGCTTTCCCACTTATTGGTTGACATTTAGAACCTGTCCAGTAGATGTATCTGTTGAAATGATGGACTGTATTGTTTTGGGCTAGCTATATTTATAGAGCATTCTATAATAAATCACTGTTTAGATGTGTCTGGGGAGTTTGTAGGCGATGCTGGGGAACAGATTTTAGGTTGAGCTCCACAGAAAACACAGAAAGCTGGCTAAATAAAATTAGTCAAAACTGCACAGTGGCAGAAGGATTTTTGTATTCTGTTGAAGGTTAGTTTGTTAAATTATACAGCATCATTGAATTCTCTTATATCTTGCTGCTCTCAATTTAATCAATCTATTTCACACAGCCAATAGAGTCCTCGGAAGCAAGATAATGCTAGGAGCTTCTGTTCTCTGGTTATTGATCAGGTGGCTTGTAGAATATATGGGCCAGAGTTTCCTAGATCCGATTTTTGGCAAAATTTCCTGAGAATCTAATCCGCGTATATAAAAACCAGCATAAAACATATGCCATCTATCTTCTTGAAGTCTCTCTTTATTTTATTGATGTTTTGAAAATTAAAGTTTGAAGACACCATTTATGCACATTAAGCACAACAGGTTGAAGAAATTTTAATTGTGGAAGCTTTTCTCTTTTTAATGTAACAGATTCTAATGCTATAAGTAAGCATTCAAAGACATAGAAAATGCAGTGCTGGTCTCAGGAAGGAGATTCTTTTTTAAATAGACCATCCCACATGTGTCTATCACAGAGGAGCATGCAGGTAAGGTTGTGAAGGAAGATCCATTTACAGGTGGAGAATGTGAGTTTAACGGTGACTGTAGACACAGGTACACACTATGGCCGCGATTTTGCCAGCCGTGGCGAGTCCGGCACAGCCGGAGTAGGCAGCAGCCGCAAACCCATCTCCCGTCTTCATCCCGCCTCCTCCAAGTGATTTTGCCCTAATTGAGCTTGTTAAGCCCGCCCTGTGAGGTTCCCGGCCAATTAAAAGGAAGCGGGTCTGATGACGTCATTTGATGACACGCCATCAGCCGGTTTCCTTAAAGGGGCCACGTCCACATTCATATTGACATTTGTGATGTCAGTGTTCTGCAACATTGAGGTGCTGCAAACACTGATAATGACTGCACAGAGGGGCTGAGCTACACACAGGCTCTCCCATGACTCCCTCCATAAGCATATGGAGGGAGTTACAGCACGCAGGGAGGTTGTCTTCCATTCCAATGGGCGGAAGAGACCTCCCCAGGACACCAACGCAGCCTGGTTACACATTGCACAGGAGGACACAAGCAGGGATGTCGTCAGGAGGATCAGGCTGCAGTGGCACAAACCTTTCAATGATCACAGTAGATCACAAAATGTCACTGCAAAGCCACACTCAACCTCATCCTGCTGTGCCTCTCATCATATCCCCATCACTCTGTCTTCCCTACCCTACTCCTGCACATCCTTACTCACACCAACTTACCTTGCACCTACACCCAACCCTCTCTATCTACGTTATCACTTCTCCATCTCACTAGCCACCCCTCACACTCACCCTCATCCTAGTGCAATCATACCAACTAATAACACACAAACATAGGCACTTGTGTGCTTTAGCCAATGTTCGTGTAAAGTTTCTGTTAATGTGTTGTCAAGCATTGAAATCCTTATTTTCACCACTTTGCCTTTTTGGACAGATTTGTGTCTTAGTTCCAGTGAATGGTGAGTCATAATGTTACCCCCCCAAATGGTGATGAGTGCGAAAGGAATGGCTTGGGCATTGTAGGGATGCTTTACAGTGCTGGTGTGGGGTGGTGCCTACCTCGTGCATCATGTGGCAGCCAGGGTGTACAGTGTTAAGTGAAGCAAATCTGGACATGGTGAGGCCATCGCTGGCGTCCTGGGCAGCAATGTGCACGGGTGATGATGCCCTGTGTCCAGTGCAGCATCAGTTGATTTGGATGGTGGTGTGGATATTGGTGATGCTGGTGTTGGGGCTGATCATGTTGGGATTCTGAGGACCAACTTGAGATTTTTTCAAGGGCACCGATGCTGATGGAATAGATGGCAGGTGAGGTTGAGATGACAAGCGATCTGTCAGTTGTGAGAAAGGTTGTTCTAATGAGGTGACACTGGATAGAGAGTTTGCTCCAAACACTTGCAACCTGCATAAAGCTCAGACTGTCTTCTAAATGCAGTAAGCAACAGCTTCTAACCTTGGAAAGTGAAGACCTATGAAATGGGAGCTTTCACAGACCATTTGCAGCTGTCAGGTTAGTAAATCATTCCATGCTGACACAACACCCAACCTACTTACCTGACATGATCCCTGCGCTCCGGGAAACTTGTGGAAAAGCTGGTAAAATGGTGCTTAACTACCTTTTAACAAGCTTCAAGTATCTAAATTGGCTGACCCGCCACTTGGTGTTGGGTCTGTTCAGGGATGACAGACCCGACACTTTGGAAACTGACAAGGAGGCGTGCTTACATCGGGATACCAACCCGCTGTCAATCTTTTTGATTTTGACAGTGGACCCACCTCCAAACCCGCATTCTGAGCGCCGGCAAAATTCCGGCCTACAGTTCTCTGTTGAAATTCTAGAACACAGTGGGAGTAAGTGGTGAAGAAATGACACACCTGGTACATTCTGGGGGTGACTTATCTTACCTTGTCTACCCTTGCAAAACCATTAAACAATTTTATGCATGGCAGAGCTGTCTGTGGAGGTGGTGGAGATGGCATTGAACACCAATGCCACATCCCTCCACTGGGCTGCAGCCACTGCTCTGGACACCCTCCTGCCCCTCCATGCCAAACAGACCTCATCTCTGGCAGGAGTACCTCCAATTCACTGTTGATAAAATTAGCTTCCTCTTTCCTTGTGCTGTCTGGCCCTTTAAACTGTTGCATGACTTTAAATGACTGCAACAACACAAGGTTTTCCATGCTAGCACAAACTGCCAATTGCTGTCGGCACTCTTGCTGGAGAACAGAACCCAGAAAAATGGGCAATGCCACCAGTGTTCACATGGGGTTGACGGGAGTCCCACCCTGCATTGGAGCTGAATGGAAAGTCCCATTCATAAATCAATAGTTGATAGTTGGGGTCTAGCTAGAGCCCAAGTTTAGTGCCACACAGCAGTGGCAGTGGTATAGCAACACAAAAAGACTTTGTTTACAAGCAACCCAGTCTACTTCGCCACAGGTGCGGTTAAAAACTAGACGTGTGCAGTAAAAATGATTCTTCAGTACACTTCAACAATAATGTCATAAGGGACAGCACTATGAAGGTAGATGAACTATTTTGTGCAGTTGATGGGGTTATTTTCATAAATTTGTGATAAAGATGTTACCAGTATGAAGTGCAGCCAGAAGCCAAATCCTCTGTGCTATTATAATTGCTTTAAAGCTTTTTGGTTGACAAACTCAGGGGTCTTTTCAAAATCAATAAAGCCTGCATAAAATGAACTCCTGAACTCTCTCTTTCTGCCAGTAGGCCTGGAGATTACAAAAATTAGGTTGATAGTGGAACGGCCCAACACAAGCTGAACTGATGTTGGAAGTGAGAACTCTACATTTCTGCTAATCAAGACTTTGCCACTGGTGAGGTCCCACAAAGCATGGAACAATCAAAGTGGTCTCCTTTTTGCTTCCATATTTCTTGTGGCCTAGCAGACAAATTTTGCTGTAATCAATCCACCATTTGCTGATCACCATACTTGATCATACACAGGGTGATATTGCAACAGCCTGGGGTTCTTCTATCCTGGGGAAATCGCTTGCATAGTTTTGATCTGAGTGATGTTTGGCACTTGGTTGACCTTTGACAAAATTGTTAGTCTGTGTCCCTGCCTTTAATAAATGGTCAGAGTGTTCCACCCATCACCAACTGCAGTTTGCCTAACTGGTAGAAAATATCTTATTATCTTTGATCAACAGTACTGCTTGGCATTGCTTGCGCCACATTTTTCTTATCTTTTGGAAGCTTGTTCTGGGATAGGCATACAGAGCTACTTTCAGTCATTAGACACTCACTGACTCATGCCACTGTTTCCCAGAAGTTGGAAATTCTGGGAAGCCATCCCCATAAATTTTATCTCCTACAACACAAAAGACAGGAAATGGCAACCTACCTAAAAAAAAAACGATATTCCCTATTGGCTATTCCAAAGTTTTATAAACCTAGTCAGATGTTCTTAGGTTTGTACTGATCTGTCATCTCAAAACTCCGGCGCTGTGGAAATGTGAAGTGTTAGCATTGATATTCATAGGCCACGATTTTGCCAGCGCACAGAGGGCGGGTTTGGAAGCGGGCACACAGGTGGTAAAATCGCAAATATTGACGGCGGCCTCCCAGACTCCCGATCGGTCCCGCCACCAAGCGGAGGGATAGGCCCTTAAGGCAGTTAACTGCTTGGATAATGCTATTTTGACAGCGGTTTTAGATTTTGCCACTTTTTCTACGTGTTCCACGCCGTTCCCAAACCATGCCAGCTGATTGTGGCAGGTTCACAAGTGGCTGCCTTCTTCACAGCTGCAGCTCCAGCATAAAAACGGAGCTCTCAACAAGGCTCAGTTGCAGGTGGCAGAACTTTGTTTTTTCAGGTCTTAGAAAACTTTTTGCAGGTCTATTGATCTTGGAAGTGGTGAAGCTGAGATCCATCTCCACTGTGACCTCTTGGGAAAACCCTCTCCCCACATTGACTGAGCGCTTCCTCAACTGAGATATATATCAGCAGCATGGGAACCATTTATTTCCTTTCATCCTGGTCCTCAGATTCGGAGGAAGAGCAGCCGCGGCAGAAGCAGAACCAGGCACAACAGCAGCACCAACAGCAGGAGCGCCAACCTCCTGCTCAGCCACCTGATGCTGCACAGGGCAGAAGGTGTCAGCGCAGGGCTGCACGTTGCCACAGGAGATACCCCCAACACAGGATTTACAGGCCGAGGATGACCTTCCTCAACATGACTGAGCAGCAGTGCCAAAGGAGGCTGAGACTTTCGCGACAGGTAGTCGCTGACATCTGCACAATGCTGCAGCAACACCTGGAGCCCAGAAGAGCGGGTGGACACCCCTTACCAGTGGCTGTCAAAGTCACCACCGCCCTCAATTTTTTTGTTTCAGGGTCCTTCCAGGGCTCATCAGCGGCATCTCCCAGTCGGACGCACACACTTGCATCACGCAGGTTACCAATGCCTTCTTTGCAAAGGCGTACAATTACATCCACTTCTCGATGGATCAAGCAAGTGTAACCGCGCATGCGGTTGGCTTTGCAAATATGGTAGGCTTGCCAAGGGTCATAGGCTGAGTTTTTCCAGCGTTTTCTGTTGTTATTTCGGATTTCCAGCATCCGCAGTATTTTGCTATCGTCATAGACTGCACATGTGGCCCTTAGGGCACCCCATCACAACCCAGCTGTTTTTGTCAACCGCAAGGGCTTCCACTCCCTTAACGTGCAGCTAACCACAGGAAGGACATTTTGCATGTTTGTGCAAAGTACCCTGGCAGTTGCCATGACTCGTTCATCCTGCAGCAGGCTAGTGTGCCTCTGCTCTTCAATCCACCAACACAACTTTCCGAATGGCTACTTGGAGACAAGGGCTATCCCCTGAAGACGTGGCTGATGATGCTGTTGAGAAGGCCATCGAACGAAGCTGAGGACCGCTACAATGCCAGCCACATTTCGACCAGATCCATCATCAAGCAAACCATCGGCTTGCTGAAGATGCGATTCAGATGCCTTGACAGATCAGGTAGAGCCCTACAGTACTCAGCAGCCAGGGTCTCCCGAATCATTGTGGTCTGCTGTGCACTGCACAACATCGCACAGCATCGTGGCTTGCAGCTGCCTGAAGAACAAGTGGCTCAGCGCACAGCCTCCTCAGATGAGGAGGAGGTAGAAGACCTTGCGGAGGTGGATGAGCCAGCTGCAGCAGCACGCGAGCACACTGCTGCCTGGGATGCAAGGGATGCACTAATCTTTGCCAGATTCGCTTAGGTAGACGAATCAAACACTTGTGGCTGGCACCTTCTTATCACACCATAGACAATGAACAAGAACCTGTGGGTTCCTATCACTCTGACCAACATCATTAAAAATGCAGGTCACCCTGAGCCTTCAATGTGCAACTTCCATTTCCCAGATCACATAGACCAGAACTTCAACTGTTTGCCATCACTTCTGTTTAATCAATGCACAAAAGGATGAAAATGGCAAAAAATTAAAGACAACAGAACAGAACACCCAAGTGACTACCCTTGTGACTACTTGTGCTTTATCTTCCTCTTACGCATGCTTCTACGTGGTGCTTCCCCTGTGGCTTCAGCAGATGTAGAGGCACCTTACTCACTTTCATGCTGCTCCTGATTCAGCACCTTTGGCGAGCGTCCTCTGGGTTTGCGAGCCTGTGAGGGCTCGGCAACAGTCTGCTCCTCCTGCGTCTGTGCAGGGGCTGAGACGCCCATCTCAGTTGGGTGAGGACTCTGCTGGGGCTCTGACCGAGGGCTACTCAGTGGCTTGGGAGTGTGAGCACTTGGAGAGGAGCCTCCACTTCCTTGTTGCCTGCCACCAACATCCCTCTCATGAGTCAGCCCCACTTCAGTGCTAGCAAGTGACTTGACAGCACCTTGCTGCACTTCAGGGGGGCCATGAGGACCTGTTTCTGCACTGGCAGTCCTACTCCAGAGACTTCCATGAAGCTCTGGTTTCTCTGCTCAATAGCTGCCCATCGCTCCTCCAGAGATGTCAGTCTATTCTGAGCATTCAACATGTTTTCCAGACTCTGGCGACTTATTTCCTCCATGGCCATAGCCATCCTTTCCAGAGAGGTAGCCATCCTTTCCACGGAGGTTGCCATCCTTTCCGTGGTGGTGCGTTTATGCGCCATTGCCTCCACAAAGGCTCTGCTCATGTTAGCGATGGACTCCTCCATTCGCTCCACACTCACAGCGACCCTGGAGACAAAACCTGCCAGAGATTCCTGCACCTGTTCCTGAAGTTCCAGCACCGCTCTCCTTCTGGATAGACCCGGAGGCATAGGGTCCACATGCAGCTGAGCCGAGCTGGGAGCGCCCTGTGGCCTCCGACGAGGACTCTCCACTGCTGTCCCTGTCTCCACCACCTGCTGACGCTCACTTGTGAGCTGTGATACACCAGGTGACAACACTACTCTATGTCGCGAAGGTCCCACCAAGGTATGCGTCTCTGCGCTGGTGCTGGGTGCGCTTAATTCTGTTGACGCTGCGCCCTCAGAGGTTGCAGGTTCCTCTGAGGAGTCTTCCGGCTCCGGCTCTTCCTCTTGGACAGTGGGGAGGGGGGCTGTTGATGGTCCTGTGGGGGAGTAAAGGAATGAGTTAGAGATGTGATATTAATGTTGCATGCACATGGAATTGTGCAGATCATCAATAGTCAATCTGTATGAGCATCAGGTGCCATATCAGTCACTCATGCAATGTAAATGAGAGAGATGCAAATCTATTCTGTCACCAGCTTGCTCTGCTGCGCCCGTCTGACCGTCCCCCACTTCCAGATCCTCATCACCTCCAATGATATCCAGGGCCGCCTCCTCAGCGTTGGTGAGATGGGCTATGGAAGGTGGCCCTCCTCCTGTCTTAACCCTCTCCCTCTTATTGTGGGCTCTCTTTTCCTGCAATGAGGGGCACAAGTGGAGTTTGAGTGAGAATGATGGACTGAGTGTAGAGAATTCATAGCATAGATGCTTAGAAGGAGACAAAGATGGAGTGAGGTGCCAATACCAAGGGCCCTCCCTGTGCGTTGTTAGTTGTTGGCATTGCATCACAGTGATAGGGAGTGTGAGGGCAGCATAGTCGAATAGTGAAGTGATTGTGTACATAGAGAGAGAGGGAATGGTTAAGGGATGTAAGGGTAAAGTGGGATGTGTAGGAGTAGGTTGACAATGCAGAGTGCTGGTGATGAGAGGAGATGGGGAGCAGATTGAGGCCAAGTGTGATGTTATACTCACTTTTCCTAAGCAGACCAGGTCATTGAACCTTTTTCGGCACTGCACCCAGGTTCGAGTGCACATGGATCTGGAGCTCACCTCCTGAGCAATTTGCAGCCAGGCTGCTTTGCTTTGCTGTGGTGGCTTCTTCCGGACAGAGGATGTGAAGAGTACCTCTCTGCGCCATCTGACTCCCTCCACAAGAGCATGGAGGGAGTCATCATCAAATCGGGGAGAGGCCTTGGCCCTTGAGGTAGTCATGGCAGCAGTTGTCAGAAGGAAATCCAGCAGCAAATAATAAGAGAATGAACCAAGGCTGCATGGGCCCCTTAAATGCAGCTGGCTCACAGACGTCAGCAGAGGCGAGTTCCAGACCCAAAACACTAATTGGCCAGGGAGCGCACACGCAGGGACTCAATAGCCCAATTAGGGCAAAATCGCTAATTTTTACCGGCTGAAAACGGCGGCGGGACCGGAACCTGACGACCACCTGACCCGCACCCAGCCCGCCACCAATGGGAAAATTGCGGTCATAATGTTTTGATATGCTGGCAAATAATTAGTGTTGACTATTACCAAATCACAATGCACAAATTGTATATCACTTCATGATCGGCAAACGTCAAACTTTTAACATTTTGAATTTGCCCTACCTTTCAAATATGACATTAAATATTTAATTGCTGCAATGTAATATAATAATGGTAACCTTTTAGCCGGGAGTGTCTTTGCAATAAACCACTCCTGCACTTTCATTAAATGCTTTAGTGTTCAATCAGCACAGAAACAATTTATTGCCTCATACATTCATGGGAAACAAAAGTTAGCATTTTTAGGAGCCAGTGCAATACGTACGTATACTGTTAGACAAAAACTGGCATTTATTTGACCAAAAATAAAGTCAAATAATGTTTTAAATATGGCTTGCTATCTCTGTACATATTTTTCAGGTGTTTTATAAGAAAATAAGAAAGTATAGAATGAGAAAAAGCCATTTGATTCATCAGCTCTTCCCTCTCCCACACACCATGTACAATATTCCATATCATGCACTTCACCCAGACAACTCTTGAAGGAAGTAGCTAAACAAAGGTAAAACTTATAAGAAGATAAAAATCAGTGAATTGTCTTTGTGACCACTGGAGCAAAACATCAGGGCATTAACACAACCTAGATACCCACACTATTTAATTCTAACCACTTGGAAGTCACAATATAGTCAATTACAGCCACAATGTATGCTTCAGTGAATATGATCACCATGAGGGTAATATTCCTCCAGCCAATAACTTTAGCAAAGAAGTTAGTATGAGTACATACCATGATTTGTTCTAGGTATACAGGGTTGAGATAACCTGTTTCAATTTATAATAAAATGCACTTCAAATACATCCTAGTATTGATTTGTCTTCTTGATAATAGCTGAACATTGACTGGATACTTTCAATGAATGGTTAATAAACATAGCCTCATCCTTTTCCATCTTTGCCAATGGCCATCTGTTTATGGTGTACCATGTTTCACGCTTATTTATCCACATTCAAATCCATTTGGTATTGTTTTTAAAGGAGTTAATTTACATGTCATTGTGATGGGGGTGGGTGGGCATAGCACGCAAAAGACAAGGGAATGCGGACTCAATATGGAGACTCAAAATGGAGTCTATTAGCAAGGGGGTGCAGCAGCACAGCATCGAATCCTGTTTGTTGACTGTCAAGGTGAATGTGCTGCGGCATGAGATGGGTGCAAGGAGGGTTGCCCTGTTTAGCACTCCAGGGAACCTTTCCCACAAAAAAGTAGCCCACCTTATCTTTCTGGCAGGAGGTGTCAGCTAGGCTCAATGCTGTGTACATAATCTGCAGAACCCGGGAACAAATGCAGAAGAAAACTACATTCATTAAAAAACCAGTCAACACTCAACAGTTTCATATGCAAGGTAGATGGCCCAAGATTGTATGCCACAAAGTGCTGTCCATCAACCGGTTTCACATTTAATGCTTGGTCACCTAAGGCATCACAACCTCATAGCTCTTTCATAGCATTTCATGCATACCTACACTTAAATAGGACATGCATTCAAGCTGCAGCTTACAATTGAAAGCCTTGAAACACTAATATCTACCAAGGTCTTTACATATCAAATCATTGTAACACAACCTAGTTGTATAATGCATGGGGGGAAAAATTAGTATCGACCATTTTGGGGCGCTAACATCTCCTGTGCGCTAACTTTAGCGCCCAGCACTAATTAGCGCCAGCAAACACGAAATTGAGTTTTAGCACCCCAAGAGGGAAGTGAAGCGCTAAATCAAGCGCTACACACTTCTCTTAGGGTGCTAACATCGGAGAGCGGGGCGCTACCTTCAGAGCACTAATCAAGTTCCGGCGCTATCAATTAGAGTCCTCAGACAGACTGGCGCCTTCCAGTTCTTAAAGGGGAGGTTTAATCATGCTGCACAGCTTCACTCTGATCATTGCTGCTTGTGAACTGGGCCTGCAAGGAGCAGCAAGCCTTCATTCAAGCAACTGATGGCTGATCAGACGCCCAGAGAGAGAGCTCACCGGTTCAGCGACCACGCCTTGGAGGTTCTGGTCGCGACCATGGAACGCCGATGGGCGGTGCTCTTCCTGGACGCTGGCAGGAGGCCATTGCCACAGGCCTTTAGGAGGATGTGGAGGGAGGTTGCCCAGCACGTGCCGGCCAGAAGTGTGGTCCCCAGAACTCTCACCCAGTGCCGGAAGAAATCCAATGAGCTCTCTCGGGTGGTCAGGGTGAGTAGATGCTTCAAAAACCTCTCCATGCCACCATCTCAACCTCACTCTGTGCACACACTGGATAAACCGCCACATCTCCAACACTCACCCACCAACTATGCCCACCTACTAAAAGTGACATGCACATCTCACGCCTTGCATACATTAACAACCATTCAACTATGGTAGGCACATATGCCAAACACACAGCTGCACACTCACTCACACACTTTCCTTTTTCTTGCAGGCCAAGCTTGCTCACAACAGGAGGGAGCAGGTACGATTGAGAGGAGGCGAGGCGGACCTGCTCCCACTTACAGACCTGGAGGAGTGAGTGGTCCGCATCATTGCCGCCCAGGTCATGGGCACTGTGGCCGTTGGAGACGTCGACCCCCTAGGGGACAACAACGGTATGTTCATTACCTCTCCCTCTTCTCTCATACCACTTCCCCCTCGCACCACAAGCCTTTCCCACTTTCCATCTAAGTATACTGTCTCCATTCCTTACTCCCTTCCTGCCCCCTTCCCCTGACCTTAACCCCACTCTTGTGCCTTAATGCTTTCAGATAATCAGCCACCAGCTGACCAGCATGTCCCTCAGCCTCCCAGTGGCAGCGACGCGGGAGAGGAGGAGGAAGAACAAGCCAGAGCCTCACTGCCTGTGTCTCCTGAAGGCGCTTGGTCCGATAATGGGGCAACACGGTCGCTGGAGGGGAGCCTAGTACATGGGTCTGATGTGGGTGAAGCTCTGGGACCCAGCGGGCTGCAGCAACGCCACGGGGAAAGGGAAGCTCGGGAGCCATCTCCCCAGAGGGTGAGTTCACGCGCGAGTTCTGCTGCACAGGACTCAGATGAGGACCTCGAT
This sequence comes from Squalus acanthias, assembly GCA_030390025.1. Classification (NCBI taxonomy): domain Eukaryota; kingdom Metazoa; phylum Chordata; class Chondrichthyes; order Squaliformes; family Squalidae; genus Squalus; species Squalus acanthias. Next base: position 21,522,525 of record CM059438.1, on the reverse strand, counting down.
GTGGAGGCAATGACCAGATGGGTGATGGCCATGCACACCAAGCTCATGGGTGCAATGGCAAAGGTGCCCGAGAGCATGGATGCACTGGCTAGGAGCGTGGAGGCATCCACCTCCAACATTGCTCTCAGCTCTGCTCACACCATCGAGCCCATCCTTGGCAGTTTGCAGAGGATGGTCGACTCGTAGAGAGACCGTGGGGACCCAGACCCCATGCCACGTGTCATGGGTGAGGTGGCAGTAGCTATTGCAGCACAGGCCGAAGCAACGCAACGGCTTAGTACTGTAATGGAATCAGTGGTTACTGGCATGTAATCTCAGACTGCTCTCATGCAGTCTCAGATTGATGCCACGCAAGCGCTGACTGCTGCCATCCTCGCTGGGTCGCCCACAGTCCACCGGGGATCTCACGGTTCCGTAGCAGGCCAGCAATCTGTGCTCGAGCAGATTGCTCCAGATGATGAGGTTCTGCCCCGGGGGAGTGGCAGTGTGTCGGTCGAGCAGGAAGGTGCTGTCCTCTATCAAGATGACAGCATTCCTGCTCCCACCACTGCCACTCCGCCATTGCACTTGTCGCAGCCTGTAACCCAGCCATCCCAGACTGCTGCCGCCCATGCTGAGGTGGTGCAGTCTGCAGCCAGGCCTTCCAGGCCCAAAGCTAATCGAGGGCGTCCTGCAAGGCCATCTGCAGTCTCTGGCTCCTAGACTCAGCAGCTTTCCACCAGCCTTGCTGCAGCCACTGTGGCCACATTACAAAGAAGCAGTAGGATTGGATGGGGAAACTCCAAAGGGGAGGGAAATCATTGAAGAAGGGGGAGTAAAGAATACTTTATTAGCAAATGGGGGTAGTGTGTGTTAATAAATTGATGTGTTTATAAATATATTGTTGTGTTTCTTTATGAATAGTTGTGTTTCATAAGAGAGAGTGGGGCTCGATAATAAATTGTTCATTTGACGTTGCACATTTTGTGATATTTCTCATTTGACCTTTGCCCGGTGATAGGAGCTGCGAGCTGGATGTAATGATGTGGTTGTGCTGCGCAAACGCCATGTGATATATTATTTATTGGAAGCGGTGTGTAATGAGACGCTCACGCACGGCCCTTGCAGAAGCAAGATTGAGTGCCTCCCTTCTCCGTTGCTGCTGCTCCTCCTCCACTTCATCCTCCTCCTCCACCTTGTCCTCCTCCTCTCCCTCTTCATCCTCCTGAGGTGGACCTCCAATCCCTGGTGGCAGTGGCTGGGCCCTCAGAATGGCCAGGTTGTGCAGCATGCAGCACACAACGATAAAAATGGAGACTCGATCAAGGAAATACTGCAGGGCTCCTCCAGAGCGGCCAAGGCAGCAGAACCGTTGCTTTAGCACCCCGATAGTCTGTTCGATCAGATTCCTGGTGGCACTATGGCTGTCATTGTATGCGTGCTGAGCAGGAGTGTTGGGGTTGTGGAGGGGTGTCATAAGCCAGGCGGCGAGTGGATAATCCTTGTCTCCGAGCAGCCAGCCGTGAGCTTCCTGTGGTGGGTGGAACAGTGCTGGGACACCGGTCTGTCGCAGGTTGAATGCATCGTGGCTGCTGCCAGGATAGCGGGCATTGATGGCGAGGATGCACTGTCTGTGGTCACACACCAACTGAATGTTCAGAGAGTGGTAGCCTTTGTGGTTACGGAACACCTCTGCATTGTGATGAGGTGCCCGCAATGCCACGTGGGTGCAGTCAATGACGCCCTGAACCATGGAGAAGCCCGCTATCCTTGCAAAGCCACATGAGCATTTGTCCTGCTTCTCTCTGGTGATGGGGAATGAGATGTACTCCCTTCTACTTCTGTAGATAGCGTCTGTTACCTCCCGGATACAGCAATGGATGGCGAACTGCGAAATGTTTGCAATAACCCCTGTTGAAGCCTAGAAGGAGCCGCTGGCGTAGAAATTGAGAGCGACTGTGACCTTCACGGCCACTGAGAGAGACGTCCTGGTCCTGAGCTGAGGCTGGAGGTCTGGATGCAGGAGGTGGCAAAGCTCTGTCACCACCTCCTTGCTGAAGCGGAACCTTCTGAGGCACTGCTCCTCTGATAGATGAATGTAGGAGAAGTGCTCCCGGAATACCCTGGGCGAGTAAGGCCTTCTGTTGATAGCCCTGTTGGCCCTCCTCCCTCTGACCACGTTTTGCAATCTTCTCTGTCTCCGCTGCCTCCGACGGTGACGGTGGAGGGCGAGGTCCAGTGCCAGTACAGCCCCCATTAAATGATGGAAATGTTGCACTAACCCAAATGAAAGTGATTAATTTTTCTCAGCCAGAATACTCCTTCAAGTTGAAAACGGTCAAATGGGTCAAAACGCCTGTCTGCTTGTATCAAACTGACAAGGCAGCATTGTTTGCCGACAAAAGAAAACCTGGAAGTTGACCCCTTTATATTGCGCTCCTCCAGCGCTCATCCGACTGCAAACCGCCTCCCTGTACCTGTCGTTGCTAATGGCAGGCGCTCAGGCAGGGGGCGAGAGTAAAGTTCTGAGCCGGGGCACTGCGCACCCAGATGGCGTCATGATCTCCGGGCGCAGGAGATCGTGGCGCTAGTGGTTACCACCGCTGCAAACCTCCAGCTCAATCTCACGGCCATCGGTACTAGCGCCGCGCCCGGTCGCAAAGCCGATAGCGCCCCGTAGGCGCCCCCCGGAGGCACTATCAGGAGGCGCAAAGGCACCCAATTTCTCCCCCCCTTGGTTACTTACTGACACCGAGGATGGGCACATGCCTGTAACTGTGTGTGCTTCTCAACTTACAAGATCTCAAGAATACTTCTCTGCTTGATCTACAGATGGCACATAATACAAGGGAAGAGACCTGAATTAGAGAAGTGGTTACAGATGACAAGATTTTTATTCCCTTGGAAGAGGCCATCTTGGATATCCTTGCATCTAAGAGCACAAAGGAAATGGGGGAAGGGGAAGCCACTGGCCTTCCCCAAGCTCAGGGCTAGTACTATTCCACTCATGTCTTGTTTCTTTTCACGCTCACTGCCACACAGATATACATACCATCACTTCCTGCTCCATTCCCGCCAATCTGCGATTTTAGCATCACTGGGTTGATATTCCTCCTCCCGGCAAGCTCAAAGCCTTCTGACAACTAAATGGAAACAGGAAAGAAAAAAGATACAAGAAAAAGATTCAGAAACAGCATCAAAATGTGTGATTTAAGTGTACTGCATATTCACAAAAGTGAATATATTGCACTATTAAGATGGAATCTGGAATGTGAATCCTAAAATATAGTCACATGGTGTTAAATAACAACTTGGCTGTCTATACAGGAACCTTTGATAATGTGCAAGTATATCTCAGTAGTGTGTGTGTGTGGGTAATGTAGTTCTGCTGGAAGGGTATTCATTTTAGGGTTTTTTTTAATTCAAAACTTCAAGAAAACATTTGTTTGGAATAGTTACCAAACTTTTCACAGATTACATTTCTTCAAATAATTTATCGAAATATATTTCTTATTTAATTTTATAATTTTATCTGAGATTATAAAGAATTATCAACTGATTCCAATAGCGTTGAATAACTTCTCTCTAGATAATTTCTAAAGCCATAGGATTCAGCATCAAGTCGATAAACCCCACTAAACAAATGGGTTTGGCATTCCACGAAAACAGGTTCTTGAATGCGAGGTGAGGCTTGGGAAGTTCTTGCTTCTATCAGTTAAAATGGATCCTTACTGCAGAGCTGTGTAAAGCTTCATTATATTTTTGTACCATTGTTGGCATCAGGAGATCACCACTCATGAAAGAAAATGTAGTAATGGGTAATTCCTGGTGATCGCTTTCACTTTCTTTATATTTCTGTTCAGGGAGCTGCCCTGAGTTGAGAGTTTAGAGAATATATCGCGGCCACCAGTGTGACGTGACAAACACCTCCTCAAAATCAGCCTGACCAGATTTGTGTGTGGGTTAAGGTCAGGCTCACGAGTGGAGATACTGTTAGTATCACACTCCTTGTCATCACCTGTATTATTAACAGATATAACATTTGTATGTTTTCAACTGGAAACAATTTGTTTAAATGAGTATTTCTTTTGCCTTTGTGCCCCAAATATTTGTGTTACAAAGTTACTTTCTCATTGCGGTGTTCTACGAATAGAAGTGTGATTTTATTAATGTTGACATTTTTTCACAAACGGTAAAATAGGTGAATGTTATGGGCAGCAGTTTAATCTGATACGCATGTCCACAGATGTGTTATAAAATAAAATATAAATTGACTGTGTCTTGCTGGCAACACTGCTAAAATAGTTGTCAATTGATTATTGTAAACATATGAATCTTTGCTGCACTTTCTGAAACCCAAAAGGTACATAAAAAGTAACAAGACATTAAGAATACAGAAAATCAAAACAAAAAGTGCTAGAAATGCACGGCAGGCTGATCATTTCTGGGTAACCCTTTATTTGAGCTTTGCTGTATCCAAAATGTTAATATATCTTTCTTTTCTCAGAACCCAATTGGCCTGCTGTGCACTTGCAGCATTGTCGGGTTTTTTTCAGTACATTTACAATAATATTGGCTCAACAGTCATCACATGCATATTTTAAAAAATTGTCAATATCTTTTAATTAAACATCAGAAGTAGATTTAATTTTAAATCACCATTAAAAATATAATTAGAAACACATACGTTATGTAGACTCAGAGTTAATTAAAACTGGAATACGTTCATTGGTCAGTAAGTTATAAATTATATATAATATGCTAAGCTTTTAATACCACTATAATTTTGCTTTAGGATTGGAAAATAATTCCGCCATAATAATATGTCGAACAGTACTATTTCTCAGTAAACCACCGCAGAAGAATTTATAGTAATCTTAAATTAATTGCATCACAAAGTTTATCTTTCAGTAAAGGCAATGTTATCCATCAACTGAAGAGAACTTCCTGGATGTCAGTGTGCAGGACCATAGCATCTGTTGCCACCAAAAAAAAGGACAGGGGTGGAAAATCCCACTTCTGGCAGAGGAACCAAAGGCGACATGAGGAAAAACCTTTTTACTCAGCGGGTGGTTAGGATCTGGAACGCACTGCCTGAAAGGGTGGTGGAGGCAGACTCAGTCACGGCTTTCAAAAGGGAATTGGATAAGTACCTGAAGGAAAAAAATTGGCTGGGCTGCAGAGAATGGGTGGGGGAATGGGACTAGCTGAAGTGCTCTTGGAGAGAGCCGGCACGGGCTCGACGGGCCGAATGGCCTCCTTCCGTGCTGTAACCATTCTATCATTCTGGCGCAGTGTATAACTGGCAGCCGATCCTCTACCGCCTGTTTTGCTCCCCTGCCGAAGTTGAGTGTTATGCCCCAAAGTTTTCCACGTGGCAACAGCGGTTACGGTTTTCTTGGGCTTAGTACAGCAGCAAGACAAAGTCAGAAATAACCATAACAACAACTGTAAAAAGGATATATATCTTACAATTTTCACGATGATAGTGCTGAGACCACAGAAAGACTTGGAGAAATTGAACTGGGGGTATCGCTAGGAAATCCATTTCCCACTGATTATGCAAACTCCAGCAACCTTGTTGTCATGGAAACAGAGCTGCATCATGCCTCAAATAGTATCATTTATACATTCTGTTTTATAACGATCATAGAGTTATAGAGCAACTGTGTACTTTATAGCTAACTAAAATCAAGAGAAAGCTGGTGACAAAAGGGTAGATTTTAACCACCGTGTGACCAACGGGCGCAGTGCACTGGCCGATTGCCTGATAATGCAGGCGGGAGGCCCGGTCCATTTCGAGGGCTGGGCCTCATTAATATATATATGTGGCAAGCTGTACACCCTCAACAAGCTTCCCAATGCAGATCAGCGGATCCAGGCTGGAAGAAGATAGACCCAGTGGGGCGTGGGGGGGGGGGGAGGGGCGGTGTCGGGGTGGGGGGGGCAGGGCAATTGCAATGTGGGGGAAGGCCCAGGGTGGCAGTAGCCCACATTATTCTTATGGAGTCTGGAGATGCATCCTGCTCCTCCTGGCCCCACAAAAATAACTTTAGCTCTTAGCTTTTCCGACCTCTTCTGCTGTACCACCAGGTTTTACTGAGTGGATCAACAACAGCGGATTGCTCTGCCCAGTAGGCAGTTATAATGACAATGGGATCCTATGTATGTCATAGGACCCCAATTTGCATTGTTGAATGAGGCTCCTGCCTGATTCAGGTGTGCGCTCAACCGCCCAGTGGAAGGCCCTGGGGAGAATGGCCACTATCGCCCTGTTTCTGCCAGGCGAAGGGCGTTAAGAGCTCCCCCAAGGTGTCCACAAGATGTAGACAAAGGCCTTTGATCTCCACTTAAGCCACAATGCTGGAGCTTTGCAATTGTACTAAACGTGACCAAATCATCAGCTAGCTATATGAGGACTGCACAGATGTGAATGGCAATTTGTCAGGTTACTCGATGCACTAAATATACTATTGTATCTTTGATTTGGTTTGATTGACAGTTCTCCATACAGAGACCTATTAGTGGGGAAGATATATGGCAGCATTTCTTATTCATTTCTGTTCAGCGGTGTCTAAAGTGATAGCTGGACTCCATGCAGGCCAGTGGGAAGGAATGTCCCCCCTGCAGTTTTGGTCCCCTCGCATGGTGGCAGATATACAAGCCCTGGAAGAGGTTTAGAAGTGGTTCACTATGTTGATACCTAGTTTAAGGCCCTGGATTACCAGGATGAGCTAAGAGAGCGTTTTACTTTAGAACAGGGTGGATTCAAGGAGACATCAAGGAGGTCCTTAAAATAATGCAGTGATTAGACTTGGTTCAAGGAGATAGGCTGTGTGAACTGGATAGGTTTGGAAGGACCGGGGCAGGGGGGGGTTGGGGTGTGATGGTGTAGAGAAATCACACCTCGCCGGGTTGGGACGCGCTTGATGACAGTTTGCGCCACTTCTCCAGGGTTTCGGCCGATCTTTCCACCAACATTACAGCAAGAGAACCCTGTTGAAATTCTCCCCTAACTTCTGACAAAATACTACAATTAATATTAAGAGATCTCTTTCTGGAAGTTATTTTGAGATAATTTAAAGGTATCATTCCTGACCAGGAGCAGAGGACCCTGAGTCAAATGGCCGAGTGAGCTGATCATTTTGCAGTGTCTCGAACACTGAGATGTCCCCGAGTGGTTGGGGAGGCAGAAATCCCACACCGATTGACTGCCAAGCGATTCACCAAACTTATTGATCAGCCAGCAACCAATCAGCCTGTGATGCTGAAGCCCAGCAAATCAAATATGGGTGATTCAAAATGTTGGCCCTTCTGGGTTTGGAGGACTGCTTTGACAACCTAGTTCAAAAAAGGATAAACCTGGCAATTACAGGCCAGTCAGTTGAACGTCGCTGGTGGGGAACCTGTTAGAAACAATTAACAGCCACTTGGACAAACATAGACTAATAAAGGAGAGTCAGCACGGATTTATTAAGCACAAATCAAGTTTGACTAAGTTGATTGAGTTTTTTGATGAGGTAACAGAGAGGGTGGATGAGGGCAGTGCAGTTGATGTTGTGTATATGGACTTTAAAAAGGCATTTGATAAGGTGCCACATAATAGGCTAGTTAGCAAAATTGAAGCCTATGGGATAAAAGGGGCCATAGCAGCATGGATACAAAATTAGCTCAGGGATAGAAAACAGGGAGTTGTGGTGAATGGCTTTTTTTCAGACTGGAGTGAGGTATACAGTGGAGTTCACAAAGTTCAGTACTAGGACCACTGCTGCTTTTCATATACATTAATGACTTGGAGTCGGGGCACAATTTTGAAATTTGCAGATGACACGAAACTTGGAAGTGTAGTAAACACTGAGGAAAATAGTAATAGACTACAAGAGGACATAGAAAGGCTGGTGGAATGGACAGACACATGGCAGATGAAATTCAACGCAGGAAAATGTGAGGTGATACATTTTGGTAGGAAGAATGAGGAGACACAATACAAGTTAAATGGTACAATTTTAAAAGAAATGCAAGAACAGAGGGACCTGGGGTTGCTTATGCACAAATCTTTGAAGGTGGCAGGACAGGTTAACAAAGCAGTTAATAAAGCATATGGGATCCTGGGCTTTATAAATAGAGGCATAGAGTACAAAATCCAGGAAGTTATGCTAAACCTATATAAAACACTAGTCCGGCCCCAGCTGGATTATTGTGTCCAATTCTGGGCACCACACGTTAGGAAGGACATGAAGGCTTTGGAGAGGGTACAGAAGAGATTTACTAGAATGGTTCCAGGGATGAGGAATGACAGTTACGTGGGCAGACTGGAGAGATTGGGGTTGTTCTCCTTAAAGCGGAGAAGGCTAAGAGGAGATTTGATAGAGGTATTTCAAATTTAGATAGAGTAAATAAAGAGAAACTGTTTCCAGTGGCTGAAGGATCGATAACCAGAGGCCACAGATTTAAGGTGAGTGGCAAAAGAAGCAGAGGCCACATGAGGAACAACTTTTTTACACACGAGTGGTTAGGATTTGGAATGCACTGCCTGACAGGGTGGTGGATACAGATTCAATAGTAGCCTTCAAAAGGGAATTCGATAAATAATTGAAGGAGAAAAAATTTGCAGGGCTATGGGGAAAGAGCGGGGGAGTGGGACTAACTGGATTGCTCTTCGAAAGAGCCGCGCAGACTCGATGGACCGAATGGCCTCCTTCTGTGCTGTACTATTCTACGATATGTTGAATATTAATCCTATTTTCTGTCATGTGCATGTTAATTCATATCGATCTGTTCATACATATAGATAAGGGCAAATTTTGTGAGGCAAGGTTCCTACTGCAGGCCTGATTAATCACCAAAACATTGGCAGCTCCACAAATCAATTGCACTAACTTAATACCTGATTGTCCAATCAAAGCTTCCATCCAGCAAGGCTGCATGCCGGTAGTGGAGCCTCACAAAATTTATCCCTATCCTGTCTAACCACATAGTAGAACAGTTAAGTCATATCTGCTCTCTTTACGATAAAGGAGAGCCACACAGGTTCCGCGAAGGCCACCACTAAGCACAGCAGCATCCATCATCACCATCGCTGGCACAGAGACTGGCAGTGTGTCAACGGCTGTTTCAGCCACGTTTCTGGCAGAAAACTCCACTATACTATTCACTTTTTTGATACTTCTAAACCTCTAGTACTAGGCCTGAAATATTCATGTTTCAGCTGCGGAATGCTGTTTGCTGCATCGCCCCGGCCTCAGCTCATCTGCTGCTGAAACCTTCATCCATGCCTTTGTTACCTCTAGACTTCAGCTACCAAGACCCGAAGCACTGGAATTCCCTCCCTAAACCTCTCCGCCTCTCAACCTCTCTTTCCTCCTTTAAGACGCTCCTTAAAACCTACCTCTTTGACCAATCTTTTGGTCATCTGCCCTAATATCTCCTTATGTGACTCGGTGTCACATTTTGTTTGATAACGCTCCTGTGAAGCGCTTTGGGATGTTTTACTACATTAAAGGTGCTATATACATACAAGTTGTTTTTGTTGTTGGTTTGTCATTCATGGCCTAACCAAAAAAAAACCTTTACTCATTTATGTTTGTTAATGAGAGCTAAGAAATCCTCAAAACATTGCTAAAGATAGACTATAGATTGCTAGAGCTTTCCAGCGATATTACACCACTTTTTAAACTTTTCTGGTATTAGAGAAGACAAAAACGCAGCCTCTCAACCCCCTCTCAGTTTATTATTTGTGGTTTGCATGACAAGCTACATTTGGAATAAAATATTTTAGCTAATCATTACAGTTGTGACCTCATTCGTACAATCTCAGTAATAAAACATTTGTGTACACAGTCATTTTTGGAACTGGCATTTTACAACCTAATTGGAGAGATCGGCTTAAACACAGCTTTTCACACCTTCATGTTATAAGTATCCTGCAACACATGTTCCATATTCTGTTTCTCATCACTCTGACACAGTCTACTGCTCAAATTAAACTCTTCACTCAACATAGGTTCCACTAGTAACAAACTCGACAGGGTGAATTTTAACCCCCAGGACAGGCGGGAGAGAGGCAGGGTGGAGGGGTTAAATTCTGAAAAACTTGAAACCTGACCCCCAACCCGTCGTAAACACACCTACTTCCGGTTTAACCGGGTGGATTGGGGGCTGGACGGGTAACCAGCTCTCGAGAGGCGGGTCAGTAATTTAAATATGATAATTGTGGTAGCATAGTGGTTATGTTACTGGGCTAGTAATCCAGAGGCCTGGACTAATGATCCAGAGACATGAGTTCAAATCCCCACCACGGCAGCTGGGGAATTTAAATTCAGTTAATTAAATAAATCTGGAATAAAAAGCCAGTATCAGTAATGGTGACCATGAAACTGCCGGATTGTCGTAAAAATCCATCTGGTTCACAAACGTCCTATAGGAAAGGAAACCTGCCATACTTACCCGGTCTGGTCTTTATATGACTCCAGGCCCACAGCAATGTGGTTGACGCTTAAATACCCTCTGAAATGGCCTAACAAGCCACTCAGTTGTAACAAACCGCTAAAAGAAACAATAACAATAATAAGAATAAAACCAGACCCGGCATCGACCTCGGCACCGACCACCGCACAGTCCTTGTGGAGACAAAGTCCCGTCTTCACACTGACGACACCCTCCATCGTGTTGTATGACACTACTACGATGCTTAATGTGATAGATTCAGAACAGATCTAGCAACTCAAAACTGGGCATCCATGAGGCGCTGTGGGCCATCAGCAGCAGCAGAATTGTATTCCACCACAATCTGTAACCTCATGGCCCGGCATATCCCCCACTCTACCATTACCATCAAGCCAGACGACCAACCCTGGTTCAATAAGGAATGTAGAAGAGCATGCCAGGAGCAGCACCAGGCGTACCTAAAAATGAGGTGCCAACCTGGGGAAGCTGCAACACAGGACTACATGCATGCTAAACAACGGAAGCAGCATGCTATAGACAGAACAAAGCGATCCCACAATCAACGGATCAGATCGATGCTCTGCAGTCCTGCCACATCCAGTCATGAATGGTGGTGGGCAATTAAACAACTGACGAGTGGAGGAGGCTCCATGAATATCCCCATCCTCAATGATGGCAGAGCCCAGCACGCGAGTGCAAAAGACAAGGCTGAAGCGTTTGCAACCATCTTCAGCCAAAAGTGCTGAGTGGATGATCCATCTCGGCCTCCTCCTGAGGTCCCCACTATCACAGAAGCCAGTCTTCAGCCAATTCGATTCACTCCACGTGATATCAAGAAACGGCTGAGCGCACTGGATACAGCAAGGGCTGTTGGCCCCGACAACATACCAGCTGTCGGGCTGAAATCCAATCCGGCCAATTACCGCCCCATCAGTCTACCCTCAATCATCAGCAAAGTGATGGAAGGTGTTGTGGACAGTGCTATCAAGCGGCACTTACTCATCAATAATCTGCTCACCGATGCTCAGTTTGGGTTCCGCCAGGACCACTCGGCTCCAGCCCTCCTTAAAGCCTTGATCCAAACATAGACAAAAGAACTGAATTCCAGAGGTGAGGTGAGAGTGACTGCGCTTGACATCAAGGCAGCATTTGACCGAGTGTGGCATCAAGGAGCCCTAGTAAAATTGAAGTCAATGAGAATCAGGGGGAAACTCTCCACTGGCTGGAGTTAAACGTAGCACAAAGGAAGATAGTTGTGGTTGTTGGAGGCCAAACATCTCAGCCCCAGGACATCACTGCAGGAGTTCCTCAGGGCAGTGTCCTGGGCCCAACCATCTTCAGCTACTTCATCAATGACCTTCCCTCCATCATAAGGTCAGAAGTGGGGATGTTCACTAATGAGTGCACAGTGTTCAGTTCCATTCGCAATTCTTCAGATAATGAAGCAGTCCATGCCCACATGCAGCAAGACCTGGACGACATTCAGGCTTGGGCTGATAAGTGGCAAGTAACATTTGCGCCACACAAGTGCCAGGCAATGACTATCTCCAACAAGAGAGCATCTAACCACCTCCCCTTGACATTCAACGGCATTACCATTGCCGAATCCCCCAACATCAATATCCTGGGGGTCACCATTGACCAGAAACTTAACTGGACCAACCACCTAAATATTGTGGCTACAGGAGCAGGTCAGAGGCTGGGTGTTCTGCGGCGAGTGTCTCACCTCCAGGCCCCCCAAAGCCTTTCCACCATCTACAAGGCACAAGTCAGGAGTATGATGGAATACTCTCCACTTGCTTGGATGAGTGCAGCTCCAACAACACTCAAGAAGCTCGACACCATCCAGGACATAGCAGCCTGCTTGATTGGCACCCCATCCACCACCTTAAACATTCACTCCCTCCACCACCAGCGTACCGTGGCTGCAGTGTGTCCCATCTACAAGATGCACTGCATTAACTTGCCAAGGCTTCTTCAGCAGCACCTCACAAACCCGCGACCTCTACCACCTAGAAGGACAAAGGCAGCAGGCACATGGGAACACCACCACCTCCAAGTTACACACCATCCTGACTTGGAAGTATATCACCGTTCCTTTATAGTCACTGGGTCAAAATCCTGGAACACCCTCCCTAACAGCACTATGGGAGTACCTTCATCACAGGGACTGCAGCGGTTTAAGAAGGCAGCTCACCACCACCTTCTCAAGGGCAACTAGGGATGGGCAATAAATGCTGGCCTTGCCAGTGACGCCCACATTCCAGGAACGAATAAAAAAAAATGAGGCTGCAGGCTGGGTTTCCCAGGGCTCGAGAAACCCAGCAGTTGAAGGGAGGCGAGAGCAGCCGATTCCAGCGGGAAGTGCCTTTCCAGCACTGCTTGTGGGCCAGGAAGAGCCGGAGTGCTTCCAGGCTAACCTACTACGGCAAACCCCCAACCTGGTGAACTGCCAACTCCCCTCCCCCAATCCAAAGCCTCCCCCCATTTCCTCAACCTGCGATCTCCCCCGATCCGAAACTCCCCTCCGCTATCTCCCCTCATTCTTAAGCCTCCCTCCGCTATCTCCTCCCCTCCGCAATGTCTTCCCCCCCACCCTGATCGCTCCATGGCTGTGGGCTTCCCGCCCAACAGTTGGCCAGCCTCTCAAAAAGGCTGGCTGCCGGCCGGGAAATGGCGAAAAAGAAGTCAAATGATGTCCTGCCGTTCCAGGTCCCCCCGCCCCCCACACCCCTCTCCCTCCCCGCAAATATTGGTGCCTACATTTCAGTTTATAATAAAATATTAATACTACTCCCAGTAATGTAAGCCCATTATTTAATTACTTTTACACAGTTTTAATGTGCACACATCACCAAGCCATCCTTTGTCACATATCTGCTGGTTTTCATCAATAATGCAGGTTGGACACTCCTCTGATCTAGTCAGAATAATTGTGCAATATTGATAACAGTTAGAACATTATGAAAATATATTTGTCTCTTTATCCATGGGTTACAAAAACGCTACACTAATACTGATCTGAGATGGCTAAACAATAGTTAGTTCTAGGCTTGGTATGCTGACTCCTAGGGAGCGATTTTAACCTGCCGAAATCGACGTTAGCAGGGCAGTAACGGCCTCAAAATGGGGTTGGCAGAATTACCGCTCCGTTAATGGCAACGCTGTGGCCACCGCCATCTTTACAGAGGCCTATCACTGAGCGGCCGAAGCACTCGCCTGTTTCAGGCTCTAGACCCCTTTCAACCGGGTCCCGATTGCCATTTTAGGACAGAACTGATGGGAGCGTGCGTCGTGTGCTCTATGACCAGTTTTACTTGCGACACAGCTGAAGAGGCCCCGGACCGATAAGTTTGCAATGATTTTTGTAGGACAAGGAGGGGCAGGAGTGCTTACCATGCTGCCGGCTGGGCGTCCCTCAGGCTGCATCGAGATGCTTGTTTGGGGCGCGTAGCTCGTCAGCTCTTAAGGATGCTTAGGCTTCAAAATGAGTGCGGCCTCTTCGTGGCTGGAACGGTTGGGCGACTGGTGCACTCCGCTGGTCAGCAGCCCAATGGTTAAAATCTACCCCCTCGACTTTTGGAATGACATTTCCCATATATCTTCATAACTGCCTTCCCCTTCCAAATGTCTCTACTGAACTGAATCTCCTCCCCCCTAAATCCATTCTTTGTGATCTATTTTAGGATATCAGCATCTTTTACAACCTATCATGGATTTTTATTAATTTGTTTCTAAGGGAGCTTATCAGTGAATCTCGTCTGACCTCTAAGCCCCAGTCATAAGCCTCTTAGCAAATATTCATTCTTAATCTACACAGCTTCCTTTATTAATTTTCTGACTGCTTTGAAATATCTTGCAAGCTGTTAGCTTCTTCTTTGCAAAGTAAAAATGACTTTCTTTGAATTCAGCAGGTAAAATCTGATGCTACAAGATTTATTAAATCATTATACATTTATATTATTTTACATTGATTCCCAATTCAGTTTAAATTTCTGTAATGCATCTAGTATTTTAGCTTACAATTTTCAATTGCATTAAAATACCTTGGGCACATTCACAGTCTGCTCATGTGCATCCAGATGTTTGTCTAATTTGTGTCTCATATTTTGCATAGATGTATGCCACAATTTTTATTGATTTTCCTCAAAAGAAGAAAAACTTGTCTTTACATTGCACCTCATCACATCTCTCAGAAACATCCCAAAGCACTTACAATACAATAAATTACTTTGAAGTGAAGTGATGTCATTGTGTTGGCAAGCACTGCAGCCCTTTGCACAGCAAGATCCCACAAACACCTGATTTTGAAGTTGGTTAAAGGATGAATGTTGGCAGGACATCTCACTGGTCTTCAAATAGTGCCATGAAATATTTAATTTCTACCTGAACCATAGGGATAGGCAAATGAGGCAACAGTTTAATATCTCATCCAAAGCACCTCCTACAATGCAGCACTCCCTCGATTCCTCACTGGAGTGTCAATGTCATTTATGTCCTGAACCTGTGACCTTCTGACTCAGAGAGGAGAGTGCTCCTAAATGAGCCAAGCTGACACCGCACAATGTCCGGTGCTCCTGAATGAGCCAAGCTGACACCGCACAATGTCCGGTGCTCCTGAATGAGCCAAGCTGACACCGCACAATGTCCGGTGCTCCTAAATGAGCCAAGCTGACACCGCACAATGTCCGGTGCCCCTGAATGAGCCAAGCTGACACCGCACAATGTCCATGTCAACTGATAAACCAAATGCACATTTGTGTGTGTAAAATGAGGTGGTTTACCCCAGGTTACTAAGTTTTCTTAAATTATATAAATCATATATGTAATATTATTCTTCCCTCTTTCAGAATTAGCCATGGGACTTTTGTGTGTAGACCTTGTAGGAGTCCTGGGTCTATGTTGGAATTTTTCACCTGTGTTTTCTTACAAACCAGCCAATCAGAGCTTACTTGCACTGATAGTTTCACATTTGTCAAGCAGTTAACAAGCTGATTAATCACCAGCACTTGTGAAGAGGCTGTAAATACAGCTGTGCAATGAGGAAATCACAATGCACAGGGAATTGGTGCTGGCATGTTTACATATCTGACTAAAATCTCACCAGCCTTCTTGACAGTAAGCATGACAATCAAGATAACCTTTTGGGCCTAGAGATCAACTCACAGACTAAGTTTGGGCCCAGGCTGCCACGATGTGAATTAGTGAGCAACGCTGGCTCAGAACGCAAAGGACATGGTATAATGTGAAGTAGAAGGACCACAACTTAAGGATAGCCACCAAGGCAATGAAGAAATTGAACTGCACAAGCTGTAGCCTTAACTATGTACAAATCTGATTGTGCAATCTAATAGGTTAAGGTATTGCAAACAATGGCCCTGAATTTGCAGTCGGAGGTGTACTAGAAGAATACGCCTCCGAACCGAAAAAAAAATCCTAGCGTACCTGGTGTCTCCGGAACTTCGGAGTCGTTGGTATCTGGGCCTGCAGGCGTACGCCTGCGTAAAGGCCCATGGATCCTAGGAACGCAGGCGGTTCACAAGCGTCCCTGGGATCACGTGGGCCTGGTCAACCAATCAAAAAGAGGGATCCCTATGATGCTTATGGAGAGCCATTTACATACGGAATCCCCAAATAAGAATTCACACTACTATAAAAATAAATGTTCCCATGTTCAAAATTAATTAAAAGACCCTTTAATTAAGCATTTCAAATAAAAATTTATTTTTTGAAAAATAAATTTAAACATTTTAAAAAAGGCCAAAATTTACCTAAGTAATTTTGAATGTATATGTTTTAATCATTTAAAATGTTTTATTTTAACATTTATTTCAACCCTTACGCTGGTAAAAGAAGGCCTTATGCCTGATTTTACCAAACATAAGGGTTTCGTGGACATTCGCTGGGCAAATAGCCCAACTCTGCGCCAGCGAAGAGTTTTTGCAGCAGATGTGAAGGATCTGTCGATGTGAAACTTGACAGATCGCAATTTCCGGGTTTTTGCACGTGTGCAGCTCATGCGGCAACCTGGAACTTGCAGGGCCTTTCTGAGGACTTAGGACGAAGTTCGCGATCTGCCCCGCAAAAATCAGGGCCTTTGTGAATTAAACCATACTTGGCCTTGTACTGACACAGGTGTAATTCAGTGAAGATGTCACAATGAAGGTGATGGTGTTTTAAAAGGTGTCTCATAATATTTGCAACGTGTGTGTTATGACAGTACTTCATCATGGTATTAGTGGTATAATCTTAGAAATCTGATTATGAACATCCGTGCACTTATTATATGCAAACCTATCGTTACTTTATCATGATTGATTGACAACCTTCTATCGAAAGAAATGAAGGGTATAAATCATGAGCATTTTTCATTGTTTTGCTTGGATTTCTAGGGTCTGCTTAAATGCAAGAACTGTATAAGCATTTGGCTTACATAAGTGAATTAAGCACTCTGAAAACTATTCTCATGAGCATGCTCATTCTGGGCGGCACATCATATATGTTGGCACTGATTGAGAATAAGGGTTCACCAGAGAGGTCATCGGCATGTCTCTTGTCTTCCAGGAGCCAACCTTCCATGTGACTTTTGCCTTCAAACAATTCAGTCAAATTGGACCACCTCACAAATTCTGGGGAGGGGCTTTGCCCAAAACCTCTCTCTACAGATGACCTGTTGTGTATTTCCACAATTTCTCATTTTTGTTTTTGAATGAATGATGCGCACTTCCTGAGCAGTGAATTGACATACCCGATTCTGAGCTGCTAGTTGCAAACTCTCTGCACATCGAGCAGAAACCCACAGCCCTGGATTCTGAAGAGCTGCACGAATGGCAGAATGGGGACAGTCAAAAATGGCCTGCACTTTGGGGAAGTGGATTAGCTGGCCAAACTACCTTTCTTCCTGTTTCTTGTGGTCCATACTGAACTCAGTAAACTGGAGGGAGCTTCAGTCATATAATAAGTGCAGCAATGTGCTGTATAGTGGTTGACTGTTGACGAATCTCCTTTCAGTGCAGTGTTTACCTCGACTTCCACCATCAGTGCTGCTGCTCTTGTGGACCTCAGCTGCAAGTCTTCCCATACCAAGCGGTGCCACTCAGTTACAGCTTCTTTGCTCAGATGCTGCTTCTCAGTAATTTACTGGTAGCTATACCTCATGTAAAACACCTTAGCCTGGGTCAGCTGCAGTTATGAGCTTTCTTGTGTGTCAGCCATGGCTCAGTGGTAGCACTCTCGCCTCTGAGTCCGAAGGTTGTGGGTTCAAGTCCCACTCCAGGGACTTGAGCACAACAATCTAGGCTGACACTCCAGTGCAGTACTGAGGGAGTGCTGCACTGTTGGAGGTGCTGTCTTTCGGATGAGACGTTAAATCGATGGCCCTCTCTCAAGTGGGCGTAAAAGATCCCATGGCACTATTTTGAAGAAGAGTAGGGGAGTTCTCCCCAGTGTCCTAGCCAATATTTATCCCTCAATCAACAGCACGAAAACAGGTTATCTGGTCATTATCACATTGCTGTTTGTGGGAGCTTGCTGTGCGCAACTTGGCTGCCGCGTTTCCCACATTACAACAGTGACTACACTCCAAAAGTACTTCATTGGCTGTAAAGCACTTTGAGACGTCCGGTGGTCGTGAAAGGCGTTATATAAATGCAAGTCTTTCTTTTCTTTCTTTTTTTCTTTGCCTTTGAAACTCCCTTTTTGCTGCCTCTTCACATTCCCAACACTGATCCTGCATTATGCTAGCTAACTAAACATTTTCTCTGAAGCCTCAATGAGGGGATAGCACACCATGTGCACCTGCTCTCAGCTTATCTAATTGAATTCTACTGTCTGGCGACATAATGGCACCCTCAACACTTCCAATGGACAACAGGCTTGTGTGCCCAGTAACTCAAGCCCCGCTCACTGCTACTGGCACTATGCACCATCAGCCCAGAAGGACATGCTCCCACACAACTTCAAAGCCAATGTAACAGTGTTGACTGCTGGGGAAATCACGTGGCTGCTTGCACAAGTTGGCAAATAGCGACGCACGGTGAGTCAGCCAGAACAATTGCCAGTGTGGGGATCTCCTACAGGAGAAGTGGCAACACAGAAATGTCATCAGCAGCAATGTTTTTGGCCCCAGATGGGCAGTTCGTGTCTGGGAAATGTGCAGCAAAGCTTTCCTCCCTTGTTTGGCCTTAACAGTCGCTAGTATATTCATCAAGAAATAAATTCTCTCCAACAAGGGACACCATCATTGAGTACAAAGGACTATGGCTACACATGATTTTTATTGCCAAACCAGTGAAGAACTGTAATAGTAAATCAGAACAGGAAAACAACCACAACCCAACAAAGAGGAAAATAAACAGTGAACAATATCATTAAAAAAGTGGCATCTCCACATCATTAAAAAAGCAGGCAAAGTTAAAAATATCTGATAAAATTACATAGAAAAACCTGTCTGTGCAAAATGTTAGAAGATAGTGAATGTTTTTGAATGCATTTAAAGTAACTCATTTGCTTTGCAATGCCCAGGGACCACAATTCATTCAGACAGCTTAAAGAGTGTTGTGTGAATGATTGAAATGATGGACCTGGCTCTTATTATACGGGTGGTTAGTTAAAGATACATTTCTTGGTTGCATTACACTATCTATTCAGGCAGAGCGTGGAAAGGTCAAGATTGCAAATAATATACAATAGAGTTATAAATCAGAGAATTAATACATAAAAGGAATTGTCTGCTTTTATAAAATGATTGAAGAGCCATTTGTCTTTTCCCCCTGAAACTTAAATCTTGCCAACATTATAAAGCAGTTGGTTCCAGAGTATACTGTAAACATTGGATCTTTGTTTTTAAAATGAGCTTTTTAACTATTTTTATAACTTTTATGTCTTTGTGCTCTTTTGTAACCTGAAAAATGTCTGTTTTATGTTATATAACAAATCAAAATGCAGGCTGGGAATCTCTTCCCAGCAGCGGTGTTCCGCTGGGAGTCCCAAAGAAGTCTCTGGTGCACCATGGGTAGGCAGCAGCCCTTCAATGGCTGCTGGTACCTGCCAATATGACCCTAACAATCCCAGCGCAGCAGGAGAGATGCGCCTGTAACACCAACAAATGATGTAAAAGAGCCGATCTCGTATTATCGCACACGGCCAGCTCTTTGAAGGCAGCACCAGTGGTGCCGCGTGGGTCCTAGTGTGTAACATTAGAACTCTGAAACAGAAATAAAAGAGGGAGAGATTTTTATATTAGATAGTTGGCAATCATAATTCTATCGTAAAAATAAAACAGAAAATGCTCAGCAGGTCAGGCAGCATCTATGGATAAAGGAGGGTGGGGTTAACATATCAGGTCTATGCCCCTTCATAGATCCATATCAACGAA
The DNA here is from genome assembly GCA_030390025.1 of Squalus acanthias. Lineage (NCBI taxonomy): Eukaryota > Metazoa > Chordata > Chondrichthyes > Squaliformes > Squalidae > Squalus > Squalus acanthias. Next base: position 21,502,724 of record CM059438.1, on the reverse strand, counting down.
CCTGTGTCACGTTAACACCAAGTGCAATCTTCCAGCAGGCCTTTTACTGTAGCCTGAAGTGGTCTTGTGAAAATAAGTCATAGCTTAATTTATGATGCATTCACATTACAATCACTTTGTACAAATACCAAACTTGTTTATTGTAAATCATGTGTGGAGGCCTGAACTAGCTCCAAAGGGAAGCAAAGTAAAACTCCCTCTTCCAGGGAGTGTCCGTCCACTTTGCTTCAGTATTAGATCAAGTCCTAACACTGAATTCAGGCTGCATTTACACTATGCCATCAATTGCATATTCAACTCTTAGAAGACCTACCTAGTAACGGCCATGGGGAACTGGCTCTAGCTCAGTTGATAGCCATTTGAAGATCTGTGAGGTCAACTGCAAAGACCCTGCAGCCAATCTGCACCATAGGGATGGAACTACCTTTGGTACTCAAAGTCACCTCTTTCTTCAACTCTTTTGCCTCTGCCTCCTAGGCTAGCATAGGGAGTATCAGCATAGTAGGATCAGCCAATATGCTGCCTACTCATGTATCACACAGGTGACTGACGTATATATCAACAAAGCCAGAAATGTTATCTTTTACATTGAATAGCAACAGAAACATAACATGTCTGTCCAATATCACTGCACTGTTGCATTTCCAAAGCACAGGCCATTTATAGCAACCATGTGGCCATCCTGTGTGTCATTAAGTGGCAATGCATCTTGCAGGTAGGTTGTGTTACCATGATTTTATAGAAATAAAGAAAAAGGTGCATTTATATTGCACCTTCCATGACCTCAGGACATCCCAAAGCACTTTACAGCCAATGAAGTACTTTTTGAAGTGTAGTCGCTATTATAATATAAGGAAGGCAATTTGCGCACAGCAAGGTCCCACAAACAGCTATGAAATGCACGCCCAGATAACCTGTTTTTTAGTGATGTTGGTTGAGGGATGAATATTGGCCAGGACACCAGGAGAACTCCCTTGCTCTTCTTTGAATAGTGTCATGGAATCTTTTACATTCACTTGAGAGGAAAGACTGGACCTCAATTTAACATCTCATCCAAAAGATAGCACCTCCAACAGTGCAGTACTTTCTCAGTGTTGCACTGAAGTGTCAGCCTGGATTGTGCGCTCAAATCTCTGGTGTGAGCCTCAAACCCATGACCTTCTGACTCAGAGGTGAGAGTGATATTACTGAGCCAAGGCGGATACCTTATATGCGAAGATCTTTGAAAATGTGAGTGTGCAAAGGGTGTCAATCGTAGGTTGCAGCTTGAATGTGTGCCCTGCTAGAGCAAGGAAATGCGTGATTAGTGGTAAATTTGTGTAAAGGCTTGGCAAGTGCCAGCAGTAAATTTGGAATGGTTTGGCAGGTAACACATTGTCGCATGCATATTTGGGCCATGTACATGGTAAATGGGACAGGAGTAGTCTTATCTTGGCAGCTTCCTTAAGGTGTGTCATCTTTTTCCGCATCCATACTCACCATTGACCTTACATTACAAGATATTACTGCCAGGCATGCTGCCCTGCTGTCTTCTGGGAAGGGTGCCCTTGACTGCCCAACAAGGCTACCCTCCTTATGCAGCAGCACCTCCACTTTACCAAGCATCAGATGGGATTCAGGTTCTTTACCACTTGGATACAGCCTCCATTCCTTCCTCCACATTTACTGTGGTAGCCATTGGGTTTGCACATTAGAACTGCAATTTAAATCTTTGGGTCACTCACATCACACATGAAAACACTAACACAACTGAGCTGCATGTTGCCTGCTCACTCAGTGACACCCAAGATGGGGTGTGCAGCTTCGGCATATGTCTGTTGCCGTGCATGTACTCTTTCAACTTACAATATGTCAAGATTACTTCTCTGCTTTCACAATAATCTAATACAAGGGAACAGACTTGAACAGAAGGAGGGTTTAGAAATTACTATCCCTTGACTCCCTTGCAGGAAGCTATCCTGGACAACCTTGCCAATAAAAGCAAAGAGAGGGGTCTTCCCCAAGCTTTGGGCTAATACCATCCAGCTCTTATGTCTTTCCCCTTCACATACACACAGGCGTGAACACAAACACACAAACAATTGAGAGCTAGTATGTTATAATGCAACCTCTGTTTGAGGTTTCTATTGGATTCAGTATTGTAACATTATTCACTTTTCTGGAACAACAGCCTGCCAATGCTGCCAGTGGGCCAAAACAAGGCAGCATTGTGTCCCAATCACCATTTTCAAGCACCAGCACAGCTGCACACATCCTACTAGGTGCCTTGAGCTTGAGGTGGTAATCCCAGGTAACTCACAGAGAAGCAACAACAGAGAATGCTGGAAACACTCAGCAGGTCAGGCAGCATCTGTGGAGAGACAAACAGAGTTAACGTTTCAGGTCAATGACCTTTTGTCAGAACTGGAAAAAGCTGGAGAAGTAACAGATTTTTAAGCAAGTGTGGAGCAGGGACAGGGAGGAGGGGAGGAAAGAACAAAGGGAAGGTCTGTGATAGGCTGGAAGGCAGGAGGGATTAAAAGACAAAAGGGATGATTGTACAAAGCAAAAGGAGATGGTAATGGGACAAGCTAAGAAACAAAAGATGACTCTAGATGAGGTGTAAATGGCAATGACAGAATTATCAACAACTGCCATGAGAGAAAAAAGTAAAACATAGAGGCCGAGGCTATAGTCTGAAATTGTTGAACTCGATGTTGAGCCCAGAAGCCTGTAAAGTGCCTAATGGAAAGATGAGGTGCTATTCCTCGAGCTTACATTGAAACAGTGTAAGAGGCCAAGGACGGAGAGATCAAAGTGGGAATGGAGCGGAGAATTAAAGTGACAAGCGGTCGGAAGCTCGGGGTCAGGCTTAACTCACAGAGAAGCATTGACAAAGAGAAGCAAATGGTGATGTCTGAAGAGGAGGGAAACATAGAATCTAGGAGCAGGAGTAGGCCATTCGGCCCGTCGAGCCTGCTCCACCATTCAATACGATCATGGCTGATCATCCAAATTCAGTACCCTGTCCCTGCTTTAATCCCCACAGTACACATATCCCACCCTACCCCCGTAACCCCACGTATTTAATTCCCCCTAACATATCCCATCCTATCCCCATAACCCCACATATTTAATCCCCCCCTAACACTAAGGGTCAATTTATCATAGCCAAATCAACCTAACCCGCACATTTTTGGACTGTGAGAGGAAACCGGAGCACCCGGAGGAAACCCACGCAGACACGGGGAGAATGTGCAAACTCCACACAGACAGTCACCCGAGGTCAGATTCGAACCCGGGTCCCTGGCGCTGTGAGGCACCAGTGCTGACCACTATGCCACCGTGTTACCTGCTGGTTATCAAGGACCCACTATATTTTGGGAAATGCAATGATGTAGAGCAGCCATGTTGTGCTTTTGTTGCTAGCCTGTAGGAAAGGAGATGAAATAATTGGCTATGCTGACTGGCATATCAGTCAGTTGTTTTGTACATTTATGGGCAGCACATTCACTGATAGTACAGATGATGACTATCTTAGACTGCGCGGAGGCAGAGCCAAGATAAATTGTGTGCTGCTGGCGTCCTGGGAGTATCTAGCTCCCTGCTGACAAGGAGCTCGTTCGGCACGTTTCCCACAGTCACTGCCAGGCACATGTGCCAAGGCCTGGAGATATGTTTGGTGGCATCATTGTGGATCCAGCCAATCTGTTTGTGGTACTTTCTGATCTCCCTGTCATGCCTTATTTCTTCATCTACTACTTAAAGCATGAAATGCTGCACCCCACAGTAATAAGATAACAGAGGTACCAGCAGACACTGCACTTGGTGCAGCTTCCGGCAACACCACACCCTCAGGTGGTATGAACGTTGATATTGTGGAAGGTGCTTTACAGATCCCATCTACTTTAAGGATTTTCTTGTCCTGCAGAACCCATGGAAGGAGTTTCTGTATCATTTTCTCTGTGATATTGGTAACAATTATTTAGCTGCTTCTCTCATTGCATAACCATTTTCTCCCTAATTTGATCCTAAAAGCACATGAGAAATATATTAAACATTAGCTGAGAATTTAAAAAAAAATCAGATTGTATATCATAAATTTCCAAATTCTTCAAAAATATTTTTCTTTTGACCTTTTAAATTGGGACTTAAAGCAGTTTTCTCTTAACATAATTATAATAAAAACATCGAAAAGTGAACTGGGCATATTGCAGAAAAAGTTTACATTTATATAGCAACTCATCACTTCTTCAGGGTGTCCCAAAGTACTTCACATCTCTTGAAGTGTAATATGTTATGTTATGGAGGCAAATGTGGCAGCCAACTTTGTATGTAAGATCCCACAAACAGTAAATGAAATGAATGATTTTGGTAGTTCACTAAAACAGGTTATCTGTTGTGGGAGCTTGCTGTGCGCAAATTGGCTGCCGCATTTCCTACAACAGTGACTGCACTTCAGAAGTGCTTCATTGGCTTTAAAGTGCCTTGGGACGTCCTGAGGTCATGAAAGGTGCTATAGAAATGCAAATCTTTCTTCTTTCTTAGTGTTGGTTGAGGGAGGAATATTATCCAGGACTCCCTGCTCTTGTTCAAAAAGTGCCGTGGGATCTTTTACCTGAACAGGCAGGTGGGCCTCACTTTAAAGTCTCATCCAAAGGACTGCACCTCCAACAATTCAACGTTCCTTCAGTCCTGCATCTAACGTGTCAGCCAGATTATGTGCTCAAGGCCTGGAGTAGAGCTTGAACCCGAAACCCTCTGCCTCACAAGCAGATATGCTACCAACTGAGCTAAGCTGATGCTATGATGTTTTCAATGGACTGAAGTTCAGCGAGCCCCTGATTTTCCAATATCACTAGCAGCAGGCAAGGATCCTTGACACCAGTAAATACTCAGAAATGTTAGGCTTAAAGATCTTCATTAGTATGCTGCATGTATGCTTAATAAGCTCCTACTCAAAAGGACAAATGCATTCTGCCTCAGTGGAAATATGTGCAGGGAGAACTAGTAATCACACACTTTTTTTCGGTTCCCACAAGCTTGAATCCCACCTGTGGTAGTAATAATGGCTGGTGGAAAATTCATCCTTTTATTTGTAATACATGCTAATTAAATGTGATTTTTTTTTTTTCTTCCACAAATGTTGTTCTGGCAATTCTGACAGACTTTCAAATCGAGAGAATTAAACTTGCCGCTTTGTTCATTGGACTATTTTATTTATCATAATGTAATTATTAAGCAATCAGAGTATCATCACCCCCCTAGTTAACAAAACATAATTATCATGCTGAAGAGTTTGATATGGTTTTTATTCCACACAAGGCATATTTCAACTTTTCATTGCTCTTAAGCTATGCTGTCAGCTCTTCTCCTATTGAACAAAAAAACACACCAAATGTCCGACTGTGTTACCCTCTATTTATTTGACACTGCAGTATTACACTAGTATACTGGTTAAATCAAGTTTTCTTTGTTTCGCCCCTATGAATCGACAGAATTTGAATAAATGGGAAAGACATAAGTTTTTCATTAGATGCTGGTCATTGATTTTGAAATAGTAGATTTCATGGTCAGCAGTCATTAACAGGCCATTATCATTCGTTGTTCTTTTGTAATGTATTCTTCAAGTACTTGCACTTTATAGATTTTTAGAGTAGGATCCTATTTTTGTACATAGGATATCATGCAAATTACGTCATGTTGAGTGCACTTTCACTAATGTATTGTGTAAGGAAGTGTGCGCTACTTGTCTCTAATTTTGCAATTATTTTTGTATCACTTGGTAAATAATTAATGAGTACAATTTTTGTTTAACTGTGTCCTTTATTCTCATACAGTGCGGTTCATTATTAAACCACAAAGCTTATTTGTCTCCACTTTTCCTATTGATCATCCCTTGCAGAATTTATATCCCAAATAATTTAAGGTGTTGTGTGCAAACTGTTCAAACGCTAATAATAAAAAGACTTCAGGATTATCAATGTTTTAACAACACTTTAATAACAGACTTGTTTTGTTCTGTGTAAATAGCAACAACACCAGTAGTTAGTGTACTTTGGATATTTGTTTTGATGAGTTTTATTTTTACTTATTAACCTTTTTTTTATTTTTTATTATTTTAATGATCACAAAAATGTAAATAGATAGTTTGTGAAACTTTGGACTTTTTTTCAGAACCTCAGTTAATATTTTTTTTCTCACATACAGTTATGATAGTTCCTGCTACTGAAGCAATGATTAATATGCGGCACCAATATTGTTCGGAGCTTGAAAAGTTAGAAATAACAGAAACACCAATATGATATATGCAAAGTACTGGAAAATAAGGTGTGAGTACCCCAGTAACACCCTGTGGTTATCAAGTAATACTGTGCATCTTCTAGTTTGCTTTTGTCACATTGCTGTACCTTAAAAACTAGTTAATGAAAATTAATTTATTTAACCAGCGGCATAAAGGGCACAGCACAGAATTCACATTGCACACACACAGCAAAGATCCCAATTGTGTGTATTACAAAAGAAATATATTGAATAATATTTGTTTGGAGAATTGCAAGCATGAAAGTTATTTAAGGGACTCGGATGACACCATATAGCTCAGCAATGTAGCTTGATTGATTAATAAATATTATCTCAACCTGAGATAATGTTATAACAATTAAGTCACTAGCAGGTAGATGCCAAACTGTATTTTGGTTTGTTCTGCATTTTTGTAAAGTTTTTAAGCATTTTGTGGTATTTTTCAGGCAAGTTTCATAGATTTCTTGAAGAGCTGAATGTTGGTCACAGAATCTGGAAAATCTACGGAGAAGTTTCATATACTGCACATGATCTACATAAGGGAAATGGAGTGAATTATAGATGTATACTGGTCCACACGTACAAATCTGGAAACAACACAGAAGGACATTGCCGTTATCTGTAATTTATCGACTATTTCTATTCTACGGGCAAAGTGCTTTTCTCCTACACTTCTTTTAGTAAAAAATGACTGCGGGTGTGTCAGGGTGAGGAGACTGCACAGGAAAGGAGATTATTGGTAATTAAGAACAACAGGTGTGTGATATAGTAGGTGCAGGTGAACAATGGCTGCTGGAAGTCAGATGCAGAAAAAAGAGAAAACGAATCAGCAAGATCTAGCATCTGATAATGCACTTTACAGGGGGATCATTTTAGAGGAATAAGAGATACATTCACCATTTCATATAGTTTTTTTTCTTTTGCGGTCTTAAAATTGCAGATGAATTCATCCTTTCCACAATGATGTCGTTTTTTTCTTGAGCTATTAGCACTCAGCAGAAAATTGCCTTTTGGATGTAAAATGTACTTTAGCTGTTGTAATCGCAAATGCTAAATTGCATTTTGCACTATGAATTAATTGCAGGTGTTTGGCATTACCTTTTTCCACATCAATTAATGCATCATGCAGGCACTGTCACAGACAGGATCATTCTATTCGTAGTTTTAGTTCACTGTAAACCTTTCATTTTTATATTGTGTAAAGGGCAATTCCAAATGAAAACCAGTGCAGTATGTTTTCGGGAAGGATGAAGATAAGGCTGGACACTACAACGTGCATTATACGACATTTCTCAGTTTGTTTCAGCTCCCATTTATTGCTTCAGTCTTGGTGCGGCAATTATGTATCGGAAAAGACCCTAAACATTTATCAAAACTGCATCCGAGCAAGAAGTAAACTTTAGAGCCCACTATTTTCCTGAAGGAGATCACAACAAATGGAAGTCATAAGAAAGGATTTGTGGTAGAAGGACTAATATCTGCTGTGTATTGTTTGCATAATTATTATTTTTGACAATTGTACAAGCGTGCTAAGAAGCTTACAGTAAGGATAAAAAGTAATGGAAATATCTGTGACACGAATACTGAGTCAAACATGAATGAACACAGTGGCCCTGAAAATGCACAGCACATGGTCCCATTGGAGTTTGCAGGGTCGGTCGGAGGGCATCCCATTTACATGGGGCTGGCAAGTGCCTGTAGCACCACTGGCGCATATCAGGTGCCCACCTGACCCACACTGCTAGCAACCCTGGCGCCTGGCTCCATACAATCCCTCCCTTGGTCCCCTGCGTAAAGGGCCAATAGTCATTTCAAATAAATGTTTTACCCATCTTTGAGAGTCCAGGCTGTTTCCTTAGCCTGGACCCCCTCCCCTGGTTAGGCCCACACCCACCCTTCTAGAGACCAGTACACCTTATCTCACTTGGTATACCAGCCTCCAGTCTTACACCGGGTTCTTTATGGCCTGGAGAAGCGAGAACGCCCAGTGTAGGGAACCCCCACCTCTGACCCTGCCTCCTCTGACATGGCTGGCCTTGAAGTGGGAAGGCCAGAGGCTCTGTCCCTTACAAGACTGACCCCAATTAACAGTTTGGGATGCAGCATAACTGAGTTGTCTGGCCTGACTCCCACCCAAGCTATGGTGGGGGCTTGGTAGAATGACCGAGGGCATTTGGCTATGGTATCTTAGTTTGAATAGGCATCAAAAAGCATCAGCTGCTACACAACAATTACTATAGTGTGCCCCACCTCACACTCACCTCCATCTTCTTCAACCCCCTCAAACTCTGTCCCTGTCTGACCGATGGCCAGTCTCCCACCTCCTGATTAATATGTCCATGATGCGGAGATGCCGGTGTTGGACTGGGGTGGACAAAAATGAGAAGTCGCACAACACCAGTTTATAGTCCAACAGTCCAACATTGAAATAAAACTGTTGGACTATAACCTGGTGTTGTGCGACTTCTCATTTTTGATTAATATGTGTTTGAAACACCAGTCTGTTAGCTCTTTGCCTTGCTGTTACAGGTACACAAAGCGTTGTAGTGTCCAGGCTATTATAACATCCCAAGCACTGGTGAAGGGTGTAGACTGTTTTCATAGTAGTTGACTAAAGCCAACACCATAGCACTGACTGTTTCGTTATAAGAAGGCACTGCTCATACCAAGTCCACTTTTGCATTAGAAAGGTTACAGAAAAGTGGAACAGGACACAATATCAAAGCAATGAACTACGAGGAACGATTATTGTCTAGAAAGAAAGCTTTTAAGAGGGACCTAAAGTATAGAACGTATGAGCTGGTACAGGAAAATTAAACCCCAGATTATTTCTTCGGGAGGGTAGGATCAGAAGACATAAATAGAAAAGTAAATTTGGAGCAGTTGTCAGGAAAACCTCTTTTTAAAAAAAAAAATGTTTTTAAACCGGAAAGAGGTTAAATAGGCAATTTAACCTTGGTGTCCAATAAATATCATGGATAAAACAAACAAAAAAGTGGAAGTAAATGACCGGCTCCTTTTTCCTCTCCTACCATTAGAAATACTAGCTTTGTGTTATTCTGTTTCTTCAAACATCTCTGTATTAAAAGTCTTGTTTCGAGACTATGTCACACCTTAAATGTATAAATCACACCCAGGGTGTCGTACTTTGGTAGTATTGTTCTAATTTCCTTAAATAACCACTATCTATTCAGTTTGCGATACTGATTTGCTCAAATATTCAACTGTAGATGAAAATGCAGCACTAGAGGCTTTGGGCTGGATTTTGAATGACCCGTGGAGTCGGGTTTGGAGGCGTGTGGGGGGTTAAATTTGCGGGGTCGGGACCCCCGACCCCATCCCGCCTCCACGCAATTTTGAAAAAATCAGTCGCGGGGTTCCCGACTCTGTCCCGCCTCCAAGAGGCGGGAGAGGCCATTAAAGCCCTTAACAAGCCCTAAATTGGCTCTGTAATGCCATTTTGAAACGTTTTAGCTAGTTTAACCCTTTTCTGACGTGAAGTACGACTGGTGTGAAACACGCCAGTGAAACCTGGCGGGAGCACAAGTGGACAGCTGACTATCAGCTGCAGGTCCACTATTACAACGGAGATGTGATGAAGGTAGTAGTAGTAGTATTAGGTCTGAAAGTCGCCTCTGATGCTGCTGCATTGAATGTCTTCAGAGACTGCATGGCCTTTGCTGTGAGAGACTTGGATGCAAAAAAATTCTTTCTCTCTCTCTCTCTCTCTCGCTCTCTCTCATATATATATCAATTTTGCATCCAGGTCCACTCACATCAAAAGCCAGGCAGGTCCTCTCTCAGCAACAACCAGACAGTCTCTGAGACCAGGCAGACAGTCTCTCACCTGCAATGCAGCATGAATGATGACATCATCAGAGGCGACTTTCAGACTGAAACCACTAATTGGTTCATGGGTTCCCACATGCTGGAACTCAATTGCCCAATTAAGTGAAAATTGCATCATTCATCCACATTAATCTGGAGTCGGGGGGGGGGGAACACGAAATGCGGATGACACGACCCCAACCCGACCCCAAGACAAAATCCAGCCCAAAATATCCACTAGAATGGAGACGACGTGGCCCAGCTGAATTTTCTGGAGTCGAGCCTATTTACATATGTAGGTAAAGGAATTGTGTACAGGAGCCTGCTGGGCTACATGGGTGGTATCAGTGAAGCCCTGGACTTTGGGAAATCCTGCCATGCCAAGGAATGCAGCGTTTTTCATTCTGCTACAGGCTGCCCATGGGCAAAGTAACAAAACCGTTTGCCCTGGCAAAGAACACATCAGTCACCTGATTGATACATCTGTGAACTACAGATTGACCGTTGTTGCTAATGCTTCTGCAGCAGCTTGGAATGAACTAGAAGCATAAGTGTTAAGGGCTGTGATGACCTTGATGGCCATTGTCAGTTCCGTTACTTTGGTGGAGATTGGCTGGCTGTCAATTTCTAGCAGATGGCACACCCCTGTCACTGCCTCTCGAGTGAAGCATAGCCTGAAAAGGTTTCCTGTGACATGCCTAGGTAGATGGGCCTCGAGCTGTATGAGTCCGTGCTAACAGTGGGTTCAGGCAGTGCATCTGAAGTGTAATCTCAGCTGTCCGACATTTCTCCTTTCCTACTTTTCTTCTTCCTCCAAATAACAGAGAGACAATGGGATAGCCTATATTGTAAACTATAATTACAGCAACTAAATTATCACAGCCAAAGCTTTTGGCCCACAACTCAAAAATAACCTGCCACAAAAGGTACCCAATAACAAAAATCTTCACATCAATTGCAGATTCAATTTACAACAATCCAAAATCAGATTTGCCCCTTTAACTGTTGACTTTCTTTATCGCAAAGTGACTCACCTATTTTGGCTGCTTTATATAGGTAACAATAATCCACAACACGTTCCTGGTAAGAATCACAGGAAATTTCATGTGTGCACATTTGTATAATATTAAACTTCATCTTAATATAGTAATAAAGTTTGCCAGTTTCTAATGAGATTCCTCCACCAGTGTTATACCCGCACCAATGTCCCCCCCCCCCCACCACCCCCTTCCCCCAGAAGTGCCCGGGCAATTGGATTCTCCATCCAATTTCCAAACTGCCCAGCTCCTGTTCTGTGTCACTAGAAGTTAGAAACAGAAAATGTTTAATTCTGACAAAACAGTAAACAGTAAACTTATCTATAAAGTCACCAATTCTATACATATACCCTCTTTCTGCGGTCTGGCATTTGAGTTTTGCATTGTGTACACAGGCCTTTCATGAGTAAAGATGCTTAATCAAATAAAAGACTCGCAGAGGGCACAAGTGTTATTCTGTCTCGTGATATGATTGGACTAGATCTACCATAATGCAAGTTATGGCTGCCACACTTTACTGACATTTTGCTGCGACTGATTTAATGCAAGCTGATATTTTCGTGGGGAAAAACAGCCAGCGATGATGCACATTTCACACTTCTCAAGTAGCTAATGAGTAGACTTAATCAGCATAAATAATGGGCATTTATTAGTGGCTATGGTAGATGGTTGTGGTGATTGAAGATCAATCATCACAGCCCCAGGACATCGCTGCAGGAGTTCCTCAGGGCAGTGTCCTAGGCCCAACCATCTTCAGCTGCTTCATCAATGACCTTCCCTCCAACATAAGGTCAGAAATGGGGATGTTCGCTGATGACTGCACAGTGTTCAGTGCCATTCACAACTCCTCAGATAATGGGCCAAAAATTCGGCCCTTGCCGGGTGAGTACGCACCCATAAGGCATCCTGAAGTGCCGGTTTCCTGCATGCACTGCGCATGCGCGGGAAACCGGAACTTCCGGTCTGGTGAAGGGAGCGGTTCATAGGTGAACTGCGTGTGCGGTAGAGGCTGCGCACACGCAGCAAACTTAGTTTTTTTTTCAGGTTTCTCCGGGAGGGTAAGTATTGAAGAACCTGCGCTTTTAAAAAGGAGGCGCAGGACCCGTTTTCAACAAGGTAAGTGGTTAATTAATTATAATTTTAAAAAATTTCAACAGGTTTATCTTTTTTAGATACTTTAAAGAAAGGTAAGTTTATTTTTAGCACTCTTAAAAAGTATTTTAATTTTTTCAAAAATTTAAATTTTTGTTTAAAGTAGTTAATTTATTTAACTTATAGTTATTTTATAAATGTGATGGGTTTTTTAAAATTTATTTTAAGTTTAGCTGTTCTTTTGGGGCCGATTTCAGGTCTTCCTGTCAAATCTATGAATGAAAGATGGTCTGCTGCCATTGGCTCTCCATGGCCCACGTGATCCCAGGGGACGCTTCGCACTAACTACGCCCCTGGGAGACGCAAGCACTGCGCGCCGGCACTTGGAGCAGGCCCAGGAGCTGAAGTTCCCGTGGGCCCATAGGTCAAAGGCAGGCGCGGTAGGTAAGTGCGCGCGCAATCCTTACCCCCGCGGCAAGCCGGAGAGGCGAATTTCAGGGCCAATGAAGCAGTGCATGCCCGCATGCAACAAGACCTGGATGACGTTCAGGCTTGGGCTGATAAGTGGCAGGAAACATTCGCGCCACGGAAGTGCCAGGCAACGACTATCTCCAACAAGCGAGAGTCTAAACACCGCCCCTTGACATTCAATGGCATTACCATCAACGGATCCCCCACCATCAATGTCCTGAGGGTTACCATTGACCAGAAACTTAACTGGACCAGCCACATAAATACTGTGGCAACAAGAGCAGATCAGAGGCTAGGTATTCTGCAGCGAGTGTCTCACCTCCTGACTCCCCAAAGCCTTTCTACCATCTACAAGGCACAAGTAAGGAGTGTGATGGAGTACTTTCCACTTGCCTGGATGAGTGCAGCTCCAACAACACTCAAGAAGCTCGACACCATCCAGGACAAAGCAGCCCGCTTGATTGGCACCCCATCTACCACCTTAAACATTCACTCCCTCCACCACTGGCGTATCATGGCTGCAGTGTGTACCATCTACAAGATGCACTGCAGCAACTCGCCAAGACTTCTTCGGCAGCACCTCCCAAACCCGCGACCTCTTCCATCTAGAAGGACAAGGGCAGCAGGTGCATGGGAACACCACCACCTCCAAGTTCCCCTCCAAGCCACACATCATCCTGACTTAGAAATATATCGGCATTCCTTCATTGTCACTGGGTCAAATTCCTGGAACTCCCTCCCTAACAGCACTGTGGGAGTACCTTCACCACACGGACTGCAGCGGTTCAAGGTGGCGGCTCACCACCACCTTCTCAAGGTCAATTAGGGATGGGCAATAAATGCTGGCCTTGCCAGCGATGCCCACATCCCATAAAAAACGAATTTTAAAAAAAGTCGAGTGGTTATAGTACAGGCTAAAATCCAGAGGTTGTGAATTCCAATCCCACCATTTAAAATTTTTGTAATTTGTGGGCTGCCACCAGAAAATGTCCATGAAGCTACCAGATTGTTGTAAAAACCCAACTGGTTCACTAATGTTCTTTAGGGAAGGAAGGTAACCGACCACCCGATCTGGCCGATGTGTAACTCCAGTTCCACACTGTGTGGTTGACTCCTAATGCTCTCAGGGCAATTAGGGTAATAATTAGGCTGGCCACCCACATCCCAAGAACAAAATAAATCCAGCCATAGAGGTGGGAGCAGCTGAGGAGAGGACAGTGGACAGTCGCATAAAATGCCATTGACCAGTATAGTTTTAATCCTGTCGGTGACTCAGAAACATAATTGGTAGGCTTCAAACAGAGTGGTTAGAGAGATGGGAATGGTTAGAGAGGTGGGAACGGTTAGAGAGGTGGGAACGGTTAGAGAGGTGGGAACGGTTAGAGAGGTGGGAACGGTTAGAGAGGTGGGAGTGTAGCTGAGAAGCAACAAGAAGTTCTGAGATTTTAGAAAGAAACTGGAGATTGGAGATAAGAAGTAGTTGGAGACGACTGAGGGATTTAGAATAAGTATTTTTGAGGAGGGAGTGATGACAGTGATTTTGAAAGACATAGGAATCAAGTCAAAAGATAGAGATTGGCTGATATCAGTGATCATGGGACTGAGACTGGATGGTTAGGATTGAGATGGCAAGGGGTCAAGGAAGCAGATGGTGGGCCTCATTGTAAAAAAATGGGATTAATGATGGTGGGGGGGAGACTATGGAGTAAGAGGGGTAGGTGCCCGAGGGGAAAGTAAGCAAGGCTGGAAGTGAGAGCGACAGCAGTAGCAGATGCAGAAGCAACAGAACCAATGCCCTTGCTTTTGAACACAGTAAAAGTTCATGAGCCCCTCGTCTTTGGTGTCCAAGATAAGGCTGCAAGATGCAGTGGAAGTGGTTGGATGAGTTGGGTTGTTCCTGTTTCCCAAGATGATTCAACTTGGTAAAAGGACTAAGTCAAAAGGGAGCAACAGTAGACCTTGAAGAGATGGAGCCAAATTTGGTGATGAATAGCCAGGTGAGTTGCTCACTAGGTATCCACCACCTATTATACCGGAGTAGTGAGGATGGAAGACTATCTGGGATATGGTTGGCATTAGAACGTCAGAGGAAGCAGTTGTTGAGGAGATTGTCCCAACTGGAGCATCAAAGCCGGGAAAGGTTGGAGATGACACAGCTTGTGTGCGAGAGTCTGGGGAGTAGCTTTCTCCTGAGTTGATGCTGGAGGAGTTGTAGCAAGCAGAGGGATATGTAGGAGAAAGGAATTAAGGAAGTGAACGGGGCAAACTCTGACCTCGAAGGCCTCTATCACCAACAGCATTCTCTCTGATTGCTCCTTGTCTCCTTTCTGACTTACAGTTTTGTTCAACTTTACACAGAGCAAAATATCACTCTACGGGGTAGATATTGGCTTGGGCCAGTTTTTGGGCCCAGATTCGACACTGGGCAATCAGCATGCACCCAAACCGAGAAGCCCAAGGATCGATGGAAGTTGGCCCTTGGGCCTCATCAGCTGCCGGTGCTGGTCGCGCCTCCGCAGGCAGTTTGCCTGAGCGAAGACATCAATGTCGAGCCTCAGGTAAGTCCCTGAAGCCCTGAAGTGGGGTGTTGGAGCGAGCCATGAGGAGGGAGGGGCAGATGAGGGGCAATCGCGACTCCTGTTGAGTTGGAGGAGCACTCCAACTCCTGGCTGCACAGGAACCGTTTCTTTACGAGAATTCTTTTTTTAAACTTGCCTTTCATCGGAGGTCACGGGAGCCACTGAAAAATCCTGAACGGGGCAGGCCCAACGCCTTCCCGCTCAACGCCAACTCATTTCTCGATGGGGTCCTCCAACAGGCGTTGGGCCCCTAATTTACATATTTAAGGGGGCTGCTTTAGGTGTCAACCCGGGACGGCTAAAAAAAAGAGCTTACCAATTTAGCAGTGGGAAACCTGGGCTCAATTTGTGCAGGCGTTGCATTCATTTTACGCCAGAAAAACAGATGCCACACATACCAATATCTATCACTGCGTGTACTATTTTAGACAAGATGATTTAGTGAGCTGTTGTAGTGTGAGGCCATGTGATTAGAAAATGCTTGCAATTTTTTTTCATTGGTAATTCACCAATTTCATAATTTTATTTTGTGGCATTATTTTTTAACAGGGCAGTGGGGTTAAAGTAAAGAGCCCCTGAGACTTTTCACCTCATTTATAAACAAGAGTGTACAATGCCATAATTAGTGACAAAATTATGCCTCATTTATTAGAAATTAAGATTAAACAAGTATTGAAAAAAATCGCACTGTAGCAGATACACTACCGGCTTTGATATGAACTTGCGACTGCAGTTAACATTGTGGTTCAGCAGTAGAGGTTTTGGAGTGGGCATATTTTGCAATGTGAATGCAGTGTTATGCCCATTGCAACTGTGCATTTTCAGTAACTGCCTTCAATTCACACTAATGCTTATGATGCAAAACAATAGCCGCACCTCTCCAATATTTAAAATTTTCAAAAGGCCTTCGATAAGGTACCACATAATAGACTAATGAATAAGGTTAGAGAATGTGGAGTCAGGGGACAAGTAGCAGAATGGATCGCTGGCTGGCTTCAAGACTATTCAGAGTGGCAGAAGGTGGGAAGTGGGGTCCCACAAGGATCAGTGCTGGGACCACTGCTGTTTATATTAATGATTTAAACTTTGGAATCAAAAATACAATTTCTAAATTTGTGGATGACACCAAATTGGGGGGGATAAACAATACTGAGGGGGACTGCAACAAATTACAAGAAGACATTAATAAACTTGCAGAATGGGCATATAATTGGCAAATGAATTTCAACACAGATAAATGTGATGCATTACATTTTGGTAAGAAAAATAGAGAGGTTACATATTACTTGGAAAATACGAATCTAACTGGGGTAGAAGAGCAAAGGATCTCGGAGTATAAATATACAAATCATTAAAAGTAGCGACACAGGTTAACAAGGCCATAAAAAAAGCAAACCAAGCATAGAGTCATAGTCATAGAGTTATACAGCACAGAAAGAGGCCCTTCAGCCCATCGTGTCCGTGCCGGCCATCAAGCCCTGTCTATTCTAATCCCATTTTCCAGCACTTGGTCCATAGCCTTGTATGCTATGGCGTTTCAAGTGCTCATCTAAATGCTTCTTGAATGTTGTGAGGGTTCCTGCCTCTACCAGCCTTTCAGGCAGTGAGTTCCAGATTCCAACCATCCTCTGGGTGAAAAAGTTTTTCCTCAAATCCCCTCTAAACCTCCTGCCCCTTACCTTGAAACTATGCCCCCTGGTTATTGACCCCTCTACTAAGGGGAAAAGTTCCTTTCTATCTACCCTATCTATGCCCCTCATAATTTTGTACACCTCAATCAGGTCCCCCCTCAGCCTTCTCTGCTCTAAGGAAAACAACCCCAGCCTGTCCAGTCTCTCTTCATAGCTGAAGCGCTCCAGCCCAGGTAATATCCTGGTGAATCTCCTCTGCACCCTCTCCAATGCAATCACATCCCTCCTATAGTGTGGTGACCAGAACTGCACACAGTATTCCAGCTGTGGCCTAACTAGCGTTTTGTACAGCTCCATCATAACCTCCCTGCTCTTATATTCTATGCCTCGGCTAATGAAGGCAAGTATCCCATATGCCTTTTTAACCACCTTAACGACCTGTCCTGCTACCTTCAGGGATCTATGTACATGCACACCAAGGTCCCTCTGATTCTCTGTCCTTCCTAGGGTCCTACCATTCATTGTGTATTCCCTTGCCTTGTTAGACCTCCCAAAATGCATCACCTCACACTTTTCAGGGTTAAATTCCATTTGCCACTGTTCTGCCCATCTAACCAACCCGTCTATATCATCCTGTAGCCTGAGGCTTCCCTCCTAGGGTTTATTTCTAGCACTAGAGTTTATTTCTAGAGTTACAGAATTGAAAAGTAGGGAAGTTATGCTAAACCTGTATCGAACCTTGGTTAGACCACACTTAGAGTACTGTGCACAGTTCTGGTCGCCATATTATAAAAAGGATATAGAGGCACTGGAGAGAGTGCATGAAAGATTTACAAGGATGATACCAGAAATGCAAGGGTATACCTGTCAGAAATGGATGAACAGGCTGGGTTTCTTTTCTCTTGAAAAGAGGTTGAGGGGTGACCTCATAGAGTTCTTTAAAATTATGAAAAATGTTGATAGAGTAGACAGAGATAGAGGGCTGGATTTTGATACTGGGGCGGGTTGGGGTCGTGTCATCCACTTTTCGTGTTATCCACCCGACTGCAATTGGATGTGGGAGATTGATGCAATTTTCACCTAATTGGGCAATTGAGTTCCAGCATGTGGGAACCCATGAACCAATTAGTGTTTTCAGTCTGAAAGTCGCCTCTGATGATGTCATCATTGCTGCTGCATTGAAGGTCTTCAGTGACTGCCTGGCCTTTGCTGTGAGAGGACCTGGATGCAAAATGAGCAGCAGCAGCCCTAAGTCTGCTCCCAGATATTTTTACACCACCACTCCCAGATATGTCTCCTCTCCATCCATATATACATCCATCCACATAGCTATCCATATATGCATCCTCACAGCCAGCCAGCCAGCCAAATGTGCTCCCGCCAGGTTTCACATTCGTGGTTCAGAACAGGCGTGCTTCACGTAGAAAAAGGGTTAAAATCACAAAGGCCTTTCAAAATGGCATTATAGAGGCAATTTAGTGCTTGTTAAGGGCCTTAACAGCCTATCCCGCCTCTTAGAGGCGGGATGGAGTCGGGACCAGCAGACACGATTTAATTAAAATTGCATGGAGGCGGACTTGTGCCCACCCGCCAGTTTTCGTAATTTTAACCCCCCCACACGCCTCCAAACCCACCTCCACGGGTCAATGAAAATCCAGCCCAGAGTGTTTCTACTTGTGGGGAGGAGCAAAACTAGAGGCCATCAATATAGGATAATCACCAAGAGATCAAATAGGGAATTCAGAAGAAACTTCTTTACCCAGAGAGTGGTGAGAATGTGGAACTCGCTACCACAGGGAGTAGTTGAAGCGAATAGTATAGATGCATTTAAGGGGAGGCTAGATAAGCATATGAGGGAGAAGGGAATAGAGGGTAATGCTGACAGAGTTAGATGAGGAAAGACGGGAGGAGGCTCGAGTGGAGCATAAATGTCAGCATGGACTGGTTGGGCCAAATGGCCTGTTTCTGCGCTGTATATTCTATGTATTCCTATGTAATAAAACTTCATGCTTTTTAAAATATGACTATTTATTATGTTACTTTCCTAAACTTATAATATTGCTCAGTTCTGACCTCAATTTTAAGTATGTCTAAAGCTCTACAAGGTGCCTTTAATATAATTAGTCCACTGAGGGCATCAAACCTGTGTAAATGTGCAAGTTAACCTGTAGTATTACTAATAATTATGACTTAAACATAATAACAATACTTATTGCATGCCCCAAAATTTAATTTTAATTATACAATTACGCATTTGAAAAATGTAAGAAAACTCATATGCAATGCTAAAGCTAACTACTTCTTAAAATAGTGTTAAATTAATCATTCTGAAATCTATTTTATAGCTACATAACGGAAGCTGGTAGCATACAGTGTTAAGATGTTCATGACCAACCACTCAGCAAATTGCCAATGCTAACTTGGCCAGACTTTGCCCCAGAGGCCATCAACCCTGACCTCTGACCCTTTGAGTTTGTCTTTCACCTTCTGCCCCTCTGCTGCAATGTCACAAGGACTGGAATCACTCTGCAAGGACCTAGTACTTGAACTGCCCCACCTAATGACCGAGGGCACCACAGTCCGTCTGGACAAGGAGAGCCCTCTGCCATATGTGAAAGACTAAGGCTCTTTCAAAATGCTGCAGGCCAGCAACCTGTTTAGGCCACTGGTAGGACTGGCTGAATTTCCAAACAACGGAAAAGAATGAAGAATGTTCTTAAGACATCACACCACTTTTTAAATATTAAAATGCCATAATTATGAATACACTTAATAAAAATGTCATCGTACACCCTTTATGGAATTTAAATGGGTAGATACAGACGGTTTCATATTATGACATATTTTGATGGTAAAGATAACTAATTTATTTCTGTAAAGTATTTAAATTCTCCAATCTGGATGATATCCTTGAGTATATACATAAAAGTTGGATTATGGTATTTACTGAGAAGACTGTGTATACTAAGAGTGCTTTGGCAAGTACGGTGAATTAATATAATAGTATATTGTACTTAATATAACTCAGCAACAAATCAATCCAACTCCATTATGTGTGTACATAGAAGAAATAGTCAATCGTCCATGGTGCACAGATTTATGACACTGGACCCAGTACCCATGTAGTGACAGATGATAATAGAGGTTTATAAGTGGCACGTATTTGTGTAGCACCAGTCCATTATGTTCATTCTGATTATACCAGTTATCGGTAATTTAAAACCTTTTCAAAAAAATGGTGGAGCATTGGGTGGGATCATGGCTTGAGTTCTAATGTTGTTTTGCTGCTGATAAAAGTTCATTAAAAACCTTAGCAACATATAAAACAAATGTGTTTACATCATAGCACCTTTAACGTAGTAAAACGTCCCAAGGCGCTTCACAGGAGTGTTATCAAACAGATTTTGACAATGAGCCACATAAGGAGATATTAAGATAGGTGACCAAAAGCTTGGTCAAAGAGGTAGGTTTTAAGGATCAGCTTAAAGGAGGAGAGAGAGGTAGAGAGGCAGAGAGGTTTAGGGAGGGAATTCCAGAGTATGGAGCCTAAACAGCTGTAGGCACGGCCACCAATGGTGGAGCGATGAAAATTGGAGATGCACAGGAAGGCAGAGTCATAGAGCACAGAGTAAATCATACTTTTGGTATCTGGATTTAATTTTAGAAATCTCTGAACACAATGCTGAAAAAATGGACTGTTTGGTCCAAAACTAGTTGGGTAGCAGTCTTAAGCAGTAGGTGTAGACCTTGTAGTAGTCAGGAGGTGAGTTTCAAGATCTGTAGGCCTGGTGTAATCCTAGAATCATATAGTCACAGATATATATGTTTGTCCTACCCCCAATGTGTCAACGACTGACAATATGTGAGTGCAGGTGACTTTAGACAGAGGTAAAGACTTTACAGTTTATTCTTTTAAAAACGATACAGTTTAACATGAAGCATAAGCACAGCAGCATTACAGATTAATCAGCATTAAATGGCTCCTCTTTCAGTCCACTATTATGTTGGGAAACTCTTCCCAATATGCCTATGGAATATTCTGAACTCATAACACTTATGACAAAATTATATGTGGACTATTAATTCGACAGCACCTCCCAAACCCACGACCTCTACCACCTAGAAGGACATGGGAACAACACCACCTCCAAGTTCCCCTCCATGTCACACACCATCCTGACGTGGAAATATATCGCCGTTCCTTCATCGTCAATGGGTAAAATCTCAATCTCAAAGTGACCTCCTGTGGGAAGCAGCAAATGGATATTAGGTGCTTTCCCATAAGGACTGAAGAAAAAATATCAATTCTGATCACTCATAGACTACCTTACCACCATGTACAAAACAGCACTTGCAGAGAACTTGAGACAATGTACTTGGGAATGATGCACAATGTAGGGGGAAATATAAGAAATGGACAGAAAAATAACTCAAAAATGTAAAGGGAAAATAACAATAATTTCCTCCTACAAAATCTATTTATCTGACGATAAGAGTAAACTATATACACAGCCAATGTTCTTTCTCATCTAGTTGGTACAATACTTGTAACATCATATTACATACGTTAGCACAATCAGAATTGAATGTTAATGATAATTGGTAATGTATGTGGTAACATTTTTCTGTTAGTATAAAGTATGGACAAATATTTTTATCAAAACTTTGCAGTCTTAATTTATGAAGTATTCTTTGATCATATTACTGTTCAGTAAAAAAGGCATGATTTCAAATGTTTGCTCTCATATGATAATTGACAATTTCTCTGCAAAATTCCCTTTAAAGTATTAGATATTTATGTTTAACAAGCTACGGCAGCATCTGAATTATTTGATGTACAATGGATGTACAGTGAGTAATTGAAATACGGAAGTAAAGCCTGATCTGGGAAAGATTAAAGGTAAGAGTTCTGTAGACATTAGTGGCACAGAGAGAATATGGTTAGTGCTGGTTTAAAGCGAAACCTCAATAAGGCTGGTACTCAAACTGCTATTAAAAGCATCATGCTTGTTAAAAGCTCTAAAAAGGCAGGAAATCAGTGAGTGAAATACAGCTTCTTCGCCAATTACCAGAGAGAGTGCACACCTTAAAGCACTCTTTGTATTGTCATACCAGCCTCTCCTTTCTCTTGTACCAGGCCATTCAGTAGGTACATTAGCGATCAGAAATAAGGTTTACAACACTGCACGAAGTTCACTTCTCGCTTGTTGTTTGCGACCCATTTACAGTTTAATAACTGTGCACAGAGATGGCACTAAATGACTCTTTCCATCTTTTCATTCAGCCACTTGTTTTTGTAATTTTTTTTTTGATCCAGAAGATATCATTAATAAAATGTACTCAGATCTTTACAAAAGCTAATGCGTATCCACCTGGTTAAAACTCTTTTTCTTTCAAATAAACCCACTCACTTCTTTCTCTCTCGCTCTCACTCTCCATTTTCCCCTGCATTGTTTAAACAACACTTCATCAAGTATAGCCTGAGGCATGAGAAAAAATCACAGAAGAGTAAATAAAAAGTATAAAAATCACAAGCTGGAGGCTGAGTACCTTTGTCTACTTTCCCTGCCTGGGGAATTATTATTCTATTGGTAGTTTTCATAAGGGAGGGGGGGGGTGGATGGCAAAGCTTGTTGTTCACAAAATGGATTACTGCTCTCATTGCTTTTCACTCCTTTAGGCTCTCAAGGGTCCACTGATTGCAACAAAGTGTGGCCATCTATTCCGTCTTATTGACAAAGACCCTTAATTACCACAGCAGCAGTAATACCTGCTATTAAATTCTGCTAAATAGGGCTGCAAATTAGCTGTGGATCTTGGTAACCTTTGTGTGTGTAATTATAGAGAATGGGATTGACGGAGGGCCCAGATAACTGACCCGGGTCATAGCAGCAGAAAAACCCTTTGTTTTATCAACAGCAGCAGGGGCCAAAAATGTAAAAATTAAAGGTGCTCAGTCGGCTGGAGGCCTTCAGAGGGCTCCGTATGCAACAGGCAACACGAAACTTGCCATATTTGTGGCAGTTTATGTAGTTGCAACTAAAACTAACAGTCACTAAACCGAAAGCCTATGGTAGCATTTTCAACATGAGGTTGTTAAAAATGACCAGGCCAGCATTTTGCAGGTAATTCAGACAATTTCCGCAAGCCTGCTGTAACTCCAAAATGGTGTTGCACTCTGACAATGTGAATGAGAGCTCGGTGTGTGTTTATATTTGTACTGCAAATGCTGGAATAGTTGTAAGTTACGAGTGATGGTGTTCTTCACTTATTAAGGACATAAATGACCTGGAGTTCTTGAGGTAAAATGTCATAAAAATATATATTTTGGCATCTTTATCTGAATTCTTCTCTACATTTAGATAACACATAATCCAACTGTGGCTTCCTAATGGATGGACCTCGCCAGCTGAGAAACAGTCGGCCAGGACTCAGGACTCTGCCATAGCACTGACAACAGTGCTGCTCATGTACTGCCTAGCAGGATAAATCCTTTCACCTGAATGCAGAGGGTGTCTTCTACTGTCTTCACTATTTCTCCTTTGCAAGCATCACATGCCGCAGAATTCAGCTGAGAACCAGGTTAGTTAGTCCTTGGCTTCCACAGATTTTGGCTGGAGCAGCACCAGAGCCAAACTTTTATGTTTTTTTGTCAGAAACACAATTGCTGTACCTGCAACTCTGCACTGAATAGCAATCCAAAATGTCCCTATAAAATGCCAATGTTTAATCTTAACACCATGTGAACCTTTCTCCTAGAAAAATCCACCATCAATGACTCATTTGCAACTCTTGTAATTCAGTAACCCTCACTCCCAAGTCAGCAGGTTTCAAGAGGTTGGATTCCCATGATGGGATCACATTTGACTATTGGACCTAATGGGATGCAATGCATTTGCTTATGTTAAGCTCGCACAGGTAGTTTTGCAGAAAGTGGGGTCTACCCTATGGCTATTGCATCAGAATGCAGCATTCTTGGCGCCAGTGATGCTAAAGATATAATATAACTGTAGCTGTCAATTCTTCTCACAAATTATGTCTTTCAATCGCTTCTGTTCATCAGTCTGAAATTAGACACAATGCCATCTCTTTCCCTGGAGAGGATTCCCCCATCTTATTGAGCCATGATTCTGTCATCAACATGAAAAAAGCCAACAAACCAGTTGAAGCCACTAGTTCAATCATTCCTCATATTTAAAACGAATAGAATGAGAGGAGGAAGTACATACGCACAGGGAAAGGTGGGGGAGGAAAGAACAAAAGGGAAGATCTGTGAGAGAGTGGAAGGCAGGAGTGATTAAATGACAAAAGGGATGATGGTGCAAGGCAAAAGGGCATGGTAATGGGACGATGCCACCTTCCATACCAGTGCTTTCGATATGTCTTCCTGTTTCCTCAACCGAGGATTCCCCTCCACTGTGGTTGACATGGCCCTCGATTGTGTCCATCCCATTGCCCATATTTCTGCTCTCACCCCTTCCCCTCCCTCCCAGAACCACGATAGGGTTCCCCTTGTCCTCACCCTCCATCCCACCAGTCAACGGATCATCCTCCGCCATTTCCACCACCTCGAATGTGATGCCACCACCAAACACATCTTCCCCTCCCCTCCCCTTTCAGCATTCTGAAGGGACCATTCTCTCTGGTTCACTCTTCAATCACCCCTAACACCCCCTCCCCATCCCAACACCTGCCCTTTTACCTACTCCCTTCCCACCGTCCAGGGTCTTAAACTCCCCTTCCAGCTGAAACTGCAATTTACTTGTACTTCTTTCAATTTAGTATACTGTATTCGCTGCTCGCGATGCAGTCTCCTCTACATTGGGGAGACAAAATGCAGATTGGGTGATTGCTTTGAGGAACACCTCCGTTCAGTCCACATACATGACCCTGAGCTTTCTGTCACTTGTCACTTTAATTCTCCAAGTTCCCCTCCAAGTCACACACCATCCTGACTTAGAAGTATAACGCCGATCCTTCATCGTGGCTGGGTCAAAATCCTGGAACTCCCTCCCTAACAACACTGTGGGAGTACCTTCACCACACGGACTGCAGCGGTTCAAGAAGGCGGCTCACCACCACCTTCTCAAGAGCAATTAGGGATGGGCAATAAATGCTGGCCTTGTCAGTGACGCCCACATCCCATAAAAATGAATAAAAAAAACCTCCCACTCTGACCTCGGCCTCCTACACTGTTCTAATGAAGCTCAATGTAGCTTGAGGAACAGAACCTCATCTTTCGATTAGACATTTTACAGCCTTCTGGACTCAATATTGAGTTCAACAATTTCGGATCAGAATCAGTGCTCCCATTTTTTTCAGATAGCAGTGGCTTGTAATGATTCTGCTGTTGCCATTTACAGCTCCTCTAGACACAGCTTTTCTTTCTTTTCTTGTCCCATTACCACCCCCTTTTGCCTTGCGCCATCTCCCTTTTGTCATTTAATCACTCCTGCCTTCCACCCTATCATAGACCTTCCCTTTTGTTCTTTCCTCCCCTCCCCCCTTCCCTGATTTTCTACTTGCTTAAAAGTTGTTACATCTCTAACTTTTTTCCAGTTCTGATGAAAGGTCATTGACCTGAAACGTTAACTCAGTTTCTCTCTCCACAGATGCTGCCTGACCTGCTGAGTATTTCCAGCATTTTCTGTTTTTATTTCAGCTTTCCAGCATCTGCAGTATTTTGCTTTTGAGGAAGTACATACACCAACTTCTCCACACTGACATCTTTAAATTGACTGATATTTACTGTAATCATGTTATCTGAAGAAGAAGCTCTTTAGTTTTCCATTTTCCATGGTCACCAACAACAATGTGTATTTATATAGCACTTTTAAGGTAGAAAAACATCCCAAAGCACTTCACAGTGGAAGAAAGGAGCCTTTGTGAAAGCATTAAGAGATAGGGTTTGAGAAGTTCTTAAAGATGAAAGGAGAGGTAGAGAGGCGGGGTGGGGTGGGGGGGGTTAAAGAAGAAAATTCCATATAAATGACTGAAGGATGTGCCACAAATGGTGGAACAGCAAGAGAGAGGATGTACAGAAGGCCAGAGGGCATGGAAGAGGAGGAAATGCTGGAGGAGGTTGCATAGCAAGGTAGGGCGAGTTCATAGGGGATTTATAGAAGGTTACCAGGATATTAAATTCAATCTATTGGGAGACAGAACCAGGGTACATCTCCAAGGACCAGGATGGTGGACAAACAAGACTTAGTTGTGGACAGGATGTGGGTGGCAGAGTTTTGAATTAATTGGAGTTTATGGAGCATGGAGGTCAAGAGGCCAGCAATGAGATAGCTGGAGAAATCAAGGTCGGGAAATTGGTCTCAGGCCAAATACAGGCATGAAGTGGTGGCGAGCCTGCAATGAACGCCTAAAGATGAAGGCCAACGGCTCGCTGACAATTGGGTCTCAGGCCTCACTACATAATACCAGCGAGCTGCATGTGCCAATTGGGCATCCCAATGCAGTTCACCGGTCGTGGCCCTGGAAACTTTGGCTGGCTCTGACGTGAAGCCAGCCCGCTGGTTAAGTCCCGAGGTGGAGGGAGGTGAACTAGAGCTGGATCTGGTAGTGGCTGAGAAACACTTCTGCTCCTTCTAGTTCTACATTAAGGTAAGTAATATCTGTTCTTCAGTGGCTTCCAGTGGTCAAGGACTACTGATTAGGCCACTATAGACCTGGAAAAAATGAGAAGAGCATTCGCGTCGCATGACCACCCAGTTTTTGTTGAATTTGGCATCGGTAATCTAAAACAGGCATTAGGCCACTGATTATCATATTCACAGGGCCTAACACCCAGGTATACAGAAGTTACATGCTGCCAAATTGGCCGCCGCGCACTCCTGGGGAGGAGATTGCACCCGGAAATTGGTCCCCCAACTCTTCCTTTCCACACAGAAATTGGGCATGACGGAGACCAGAGTCTAGAGGTATCTAAGCCATGGATATAGGTTTCGGTAGTAGTGAGTGTGAGATAGGGCAGAGATGGCTAATCTTGTGAAGATGAAAGTAAGCAGCCTTTCTTGATAGTTAGGATATAGGGTCTGAAGGTCTACTCTGAGTGAAACAGAATACAAAGGTTGCACACAGCTAGTTCAGCCTGAGCAAGCAGCCAGGGGTGGGGATTGAACCTATGGCAAGGGGGAGACATTTTTGGTGGCGGCCAAGAGCCATGGCTTCAGTCTTCCCAGTCTTCAATTGGAAGAAATGTTACCTCATCCATGACTTAATATCAGACAATCTAATAGCGCAAAGGTGGTTATGAAGTGAAGGAAAGTAGTAGAGAGGAAGAGCTGAATGCTATCAGCATACATATGGAAGCTGATCCTGTGCCTAAGGAATTATATTATTGAGGAGCAGCATGTAGATGGGTCCTTGGGGAACTCCAGAGGAGGTCATGTAGGAGCGTGAGGAGAAGCCATTGCTGGAGGTGCTTTGGCTACGTTAGGACAGGTAGGAGTGGAACCACGCAAAGGCAATCCAATAGAGCTGTACAATGGAGCGAGGATGATGGCATGATTGACCATGGTGAATAATGTAGAGAAGTCAAAGAGGACAAGGAATGATAATGTACTGCAGATCCAGTCACTGAGGATATCGTTGGTAACTTTGACCAGGACAGTTGGTGCAATGAGCCGAGTGAACCGAAGAGATTCGATCAGGGGGTTTAAGGACCTTAGAAAAGAAAGGAAGGTTTGAGGTGGGGCAATAGTTGAAGAGGATGGAAGGGTCAAGAGTAGACTTTTTCAGGAGGACTGATAATGGCAGTTTTGAAAGGTAGCGGATCAGTGCCTGAGCAAAGAGAGGCTTTAACAATGTCACCAAGCATAGGGGCCAGGAAAGATAGTTGAGTGATCAGGAGTTGGGTGGAGTGAGGATTCTGGAAACAGGAGATGGCTTTCATGGAAGAGATAGGATTGGCAATGGCAAGGGGGCGAGATGGGGAAAAAACTGCAGTGACCAGAGCTACCAAAGAGCCGGCACAGGCATGATGGGCCGAATGGCCTCCTTCTGTGCTGTACCATTCTATGATTCTATGATTGGGGTAGCATATGTGGAGATGGAGAGTGGAGAAGGAAAGGTAATGGCTGAGACAGCTGCATGGATGGTCTCAGTCTTAGAGATGAAGAATCCATGAGCTCCTTGCATTTGGGGCTAGAATGGAGGGTGGAAGGTTGGATGAGTCACGTTGACATTGACCAAAACAGTTGTGGATTTCCTTACCTGCCAAGTTAATTCTGAAACAGTAGGAGGATTTAGCTGTGGAGAGGGAAATATCATAATGCTTGACATGGTAGAGCCAAATCTGATGGTGGATGATAGGACCATTCATGCGGCAGGGGCTAAGACTTTAGAGTCCTAGCTGGAGTTCATCTTAGAATGATATGCTCAAATCCTGGGGTAGGGCTTGAACTCACAGCCTCCTGACTTGAAGGCAGGAGTGCTACCTGCTGAACCAAGCTAACAGTTAGAGCCAATCGGATGGATTTCAGTATGACTGTTACCAGAGCCCAATTCTTAAGGAGAGAAGAGTCGCCACGCAGCAAGAACAGATTATACATTCATACTTTTCATCTTCTTCAACATGATACAGTTCATATGCTTTCCTCCATGATAGAAGCCTGACTAATTTAAGTGTCATTTGAATTATTCAGCATCCAAAATAGAATATTTGCAACTATTGTTGGGGCAAAAGCCCTTCTTGTCTGGCACACACCCATTGAATGAGGTGCTTTACAAATATTAAACACTGGTAAAATTATTTCTACCATAAACAAGAGCATAATGAGCGTCCAACTACGCTTGTCAACAGGAATCATGAACATTTAAAGAGCTGAATTTCACCAAACGTACATATTTTGTGGATAAGGCATGTCAATGTGCTTATCACAGGGGGGGGTGAATTTTCCTGTGGCTTCCCCTCCGCCACCACTGTAATTTCAGCTAAAGTTCGGCGGAAATACCGTTTACCTAATTAAATGAAGTTTCCACCGAAGGTACAGCAGCAGAGCAGAAGCCCCAAGGACACTTGCACCCTTAGGTGCTGTCTCTGTCCGAAAGTAGAATATAACTATGTGGGTAGGTACCATTTCAATGGATATTATTAACCAATGTGTATAGAGATATTGAAAAGTGAAGAGCATTTTTTAACTAATTTTAATTTTATGCACTTATTGCACTTCCTAGGTTTATATTCATCATTCATTCACTCCAAATAGGATGAGCTTCTTTAATTTTAGCTCGGAGTCTTGACTTACTTGAACAATGTGGTTCCAGAAAACCCTTTTGATGATTGAATCATTTGATACAGATCTTCACTCATTCAATTTAGAAAGTTCACACACTTTTTTAAAATGTTATTTATTCTCCCACACCCTGATTTTAATTTATTTTCTCCCCTCCTTTTTCAGGTTCCATAATTAATTCCCCATCTACCCCCAGAGTTCATCCAGTGCCAATTTTGATCAGTAATTATCAGGGAAGTGTAGAAAATGTGATCATTTTCCCTTCATCCCTGTGGTGGACTGCCTGAGGTCAGCTTGTAGCCGTCCCCTGATAGCACAACTGGGACTGAAAACTCACAGTGTGAGGAATCTCAGATATGTTAAAACACTAACATTATGAACACAATGCGCCATATATAGGGCCTGCCATCAAAGTAGAATCCTC
Source organism: Squalus acanthias (assembly GCA_030390025.1). NCBI lineage: Eukaryota > Metazoa > Chordata > Chondrichthyes > Squaliformes > Squalidae > Squalus > Squalus acanthias. The sequence continues at coordinate 21,473,135 of CM059438.1, read as the reverse complement.
AAATATTTAATTTGACGCTGATAATTGGTTCGGAAGATTCCTGAAAACCCTAGTCAAGTATTTCAATCTGCACTTTTTTTTCCCTAACAGGAACGTTGAGGAGGAGAGAGCATTTTGGCCCACAGAATTTCTCAGCGTAACTCTGATCAGGTAGCATGGGTATGATTTGGGAGGGTTAATTTCAAAACTATCGGTTTTGCTCCCCCAACATGAAAGAATCTACTTTCAAACATTGCTCCATCTAGTGGTCGGACCAAACAATGACAAAACTCACTCAACTGAGGCAGGTTGATTTGAGTGGCTTGGTGCCTTGAGACAGGAAACCACAACCTTTTTACTTGCAATAAGGCACTCTAGGGCATGTGTACCTGAGGTGCCGCAATGTAATATTTTTAAATTATTAAATAACAATAAGAGAGGAAGCCAAGCAGCAATCCCTCCACACCCTAATGCTTCAGCATTCAGCTGTTTCATATTCAACTTTACATCATCATTACCAAAACCTTTATATATTTAGGATGGCCAAAGCAATTTTGAAATTTCTTGTATTTTGCCACAAGCAATATATGCAGTTAATAAGATTTTGGTTTGGAATGATGCCATATAGACCACATTTTTATTGTAGATGAATCCTGAATTAAATGGCTTCAGGTTCTGTTTAATGTTAATGTCAACATTGACAGAGTTGGGGCAGCTCAAGCAGAATGCCCTTACTGAAGCATGTTACTGACAGCTATTTGCAAGGTTAATGCTGTACAAAACAACATCCATCTTTGTAGCAGTTTCATTAGCCCCTTATAGCTGACCTCTCCTCATAATGTTGTCAAATGTGACACACATCAGATTATTGGGGAATATGGCGATCAATAAATATGCAACACCAGCGGTTAGAGCGCTCCTGGCATTATTGCTGGAAAATGCCATAAAACATAGCAAAGGGTAGCCGTCATCTGTCACAATCTACTAATAAAGAGACAGGCTTAAGGGGAAAGCTATCAATAATAATATATTGTAAGAGTAATGATGAACTGAACAGAGAATATAGTGCCTAGATACCGATGCATTATTGCTCAGAATGGGCAGGCAGTAGACAAACATATTGAATGAACAATTGAGCTGTCCCTAATTAGATGTACAGACTGAACTCAATTTCCCTAACAGTACCCCTTATTTTTGATGAAGCCATGAGGCAACATTAAAAGTTCTCATTGAGAATAAATGCAACTTAAATCAAAACTGTAACTAAATGCTGGAGGTGCAGCCATTTCTAATGAATTAACTATGTAATCTTTGTTAACCTACACAGTAGGTTAGGACAAATTCACTTGCTCAAATGTGAATATCTCATCAAATCAAATCATTGCAAAACACAGCAACACAAGTTCTAGCCATGTGCGTGTTCTCAGCAGAGTGAATAGCTGAATATTTGCTTACTCTGCGGAAGAGTAGGTCTGGTGCAAGAGTAAAACAAACTATTTATGACATAGTTTGACCGTAATGTAAAAAATGTCAATTGAGGAAGTATTTTTCAAAGCTGTTCTAAATCTGTCTGTGTTTTCTCTTTCACGTATGATATTTGATGACAACTGCACCATAGGAAAATTCACCTCACTATTGTATTGCGCAATAAAAAAAAAGACTTTATCATGGGCTCATAGAATATTACAGCACAGAAACAGGCCATTTACCTCATCAAGTTTGTACCGGTGATTTTTTCCACATGACCTACCTTTAATTCCCACTCAATTTCCATGTCCTTTAATATTCATCTTTTTGAAGCAACTATTTAATCCCTCTTAAAATTAATTATGAAGTGTTTCAACAACAGTTTGTGGCAGAGAATTCCACATTTTGACTACCCACTGTGTAAAGGATTTTTTTCTAATCTCCCTTTAATTCTTTTGTGATTATCTCAAATTCATACCCTCTTATTACCCTCTTGCTCATCAATGGAGGCACTCTATCACTAATTATCAGCCCAATATTCCTCTCTAAAGAACCTGGGAAACACGCACAACAGGTGCAAGGCCAAAGAAGCCATGGAAATAAAGTGGGAGGGGAAGTTATAGCCCTCCTACCTCACTTTCCTCTCTGCGACAGAAGAGCACCCATTTTCAGGGGTGCCCAAAGAAAATGGTGTTAGCCTTTGTGCCTGGAAGCCCATCAAGTGGTAGGGTTTGAGGGATCCTGTCAGCAAGACGAGGAAGGCCAGAAAGGGGAAATTACTATCTTTCTCTTCCAACACCCCACTGATCTTCGGGCCTGTAGACCTTTGGTTGCTGTTGTCCAACAGCAGTCAGAAGGTTCTGAATCTAGCAACCAGCCCCACAGATGTAGGCTTCTCAGGCCTGTGTTCCTGCCCCCAGTTCTTAGGGTAGATCCTTGCCTGGGGCAGGCCTGAAACTGGGTGTGACTGGGCTATGTTTAATGTCCATGCCCACCAAATTTGAACACTTAGGCCTGGACAGGCACAGCATACTTGGGTGCACTACATCTGTCCAGCCCCTAGGCAAAGGGGAGGAAGGAATATTGATACCACCATAACCCTTCATAATTATGAAGACCTCTATCAGGTCACCTATTAACAGTCACAAGCTGTAGTGAAAAAAGCTTTAACTTAATCAAATTCTTCTTCATAACTGTGACCTATAATCCCTGGTAAGATGCTGGCGGAATCTACACTGAACCTTTTTCATTGCTTTCGGGTGAGACGTTAAACCGAGGCCCTGGCTGCCCTCTCAGGTGGACATAAAAGATTCCACGGCACTATTCGAAGAACAGCAGGGGAGGTCTGTCAATGTCCTGGCCAAAATTTATCCCTCATCCAACACCTAAAACAGATGATCTTGTCATATATTTCATTGGTGTTTGTGAGAGCTTGCTGTGCACAAATTGGCTGCTGTGTTTCCTACATTACAACAGTGACTACACTTCAAAAGTACTTCATTGGCTGTAAAGCGCTTTGGGACGTCCTGAGGTTGTGAAAGGCGCTATATAAAGGCAAATCTTTCTTTCTTTAATGTCTATCCTGTAATGATAAAATATTGTTGATGTTATCCTCTATTTTTTCGTAATATTTATTTACAGTATGCGCACACAGTTAGGTCATATACTAACAGCAGTACTATATCTCGGCACAATATCTGCATGTTGAACGATAAGACATGTTTGCCTTCCTTTCACATAAACTCAGCACAGAAGCTATTACCTGGACAGTATTAATGAGTGTAAGCTGCTTTTGGTTCAATTCTAATTGGAGCTGTTTCCGTTCTACCTGCTGGGAGTTGCTAGGCTCCTACAATATCACGGAGCAAGGGTGCACACCAAAATTCCCCCAATTAAATTTGGCCCCGGTGATCATTTGATTCAGTCTTTAGCCCATGATATACCTTTTCATTATTCAGAAGAGCCAGCCCACCAGTGCTGTAGGAAAATGATTAAAATATTAACTATTAAAATATTAAAGATATTAGAATATCTTCCTCTTTATCAATTATTTTGTTTTTTACATTGAGGTTCCTGCATTAAAAGTACTATTCATTAAAAAAAATTAATCATTTTCGATTATAATGTGATGTGATGTTATCCTTTAATAGAGTACCATTCGCACATTATCTTAATAAATGAATGTAAAATCAAACATGCTTTAGTCTTTGCTGAATCACACTTGAATAGACGATGTTATAAGTCTGGCTCTTATTCTGTACAGAGATTATATTCAGGCACCTGACACTCCACAAATGGTGCCCCAGCATCCTAAGGCAGTGACCACTAAAACATGCCAGGGGAACTATACGGCAGCAACTCAAAATTCTGGATAGAACCTGCAATTAAGGTTGAAGCTGAGAGTCCCATTGTGAACAAACTGCGGTTTGCTTAACAACGTGTTGAAAGCTCAGTTGTAATATGTTACCAATGATTTTAAGAGATATTAGATATCAAACTGTAAACTGTTTACCGGTGATAACTGTCTAATACAGAAATATATCATAATTTCACACATTTTATGTAGTCACCTGCAAAGACACTCACATACTGCAGTATTTCCTTAGTTGAAATGCAAGTTGTCATTTAAAAAAATCTGAAATAAAATACGAAGTATGGTACTTGTATAAATATCCGTCTTTTAGAGAAGTTAAATGACAGTATCAAAATTTAAACAAATAACTTAGTTATTCCTTAATCTTTTATAATTTACGTAAATTAAACACATAACTATAAAATCATGATGTTCCAATTTTGGGTAACGCATCTCCTGTGTTTATCAATTAAATCGAGATATTTCATTGTCTGGGTTAAAGTAACACCTAATGCAACCTCTAGCCACTCTTATATCCTTTACTGATACTATTTATTTCTCAAGGGAGAGTGCTACAGTACTTGTTTAAAAGGTCTCTTTGGACCTCGTGATCAATTTCAAGCCTTTAAGCACAGCAGATCTTTCAAAAAGAGTTGCACTAACTCAGACTTCAAAAGGCTGGGGCTGATAGCCCGAAAATTGAGCTGTATTGAGTGTCGTAGCAATCTGACCATAAAAGCAGTCTTGTTCTTCACACACCTTTCTGTATGGCCAGTTAGAATAATAGCTGGGGGAAAAGCCTAATTATGGATAATCAATGGCTGAAAAAGAGCTAGTGATTATTAAAGAGTGACAGACCACACTGTACCCAGCTGAAGATAATAATGTACTAGTATTAAACTCTGTCACTAGGCTTCAATAGAGAATAAAAAGAAATACAAAATTCACTCATTATTTGAACCAACTGGGCATGGATTTTTATGGTGTGTTAATTATGAAGAGAATTGTTAATGTTGGTGAACAGATTGTTTGTTGTTTCAATTTGGAAAAGGTAGGTGTTCCAGGGTCAGTTATAATGATTACCCAAACACAAAGCTTTAGTCCTAGCCTGGAAATGATTGTATTTCTTTTTCCCATATGTTCCAGCCATGTAATTTGGAGCTCAACCCGTTGTTAGGAGTAGTTAGTATTTTGCTAAATTGAAACTGTCAGCAACTAATATAGTTGTTTTCACAATGCAAGTAGCAATTCCCAACTGCCCAAGTGTGCCTTTGGTGTGCTGTTGAACACATACCAAAACTGACAAGACGTGGCTTTGCATCATTTCAAGAGGAAACACAACAATTGGGCTTTGATATTACACCATGGGACATGAGCTTAAGGCATTTGTCTGAAATTCCTTCCTCTGCTATTTTAATGTGGTGTTAACCTGTTTAAAATCCCAAGACACAATTTAAAGGCCGTGTATTTTTTAAAATTAGGACTCAACAAAGCAAACTAGCAAAAGCTTCCGAGCATGTTCTGCTTCCCAAGAAAAATATGGAAAGCAAGATTTTTTTCAGCATGAAGTTCTTATTATAATTGAACATTACCAGTAATCTAAAGAGATTTTAAGAATGTAGAATATGATATAACGGTAAGTTTTGTGAGTCTCTGGGCTGGATTTTACCAGCCCTGAGGAGGTGGGACTGCTTGGAAAATGGGAAAAATTGGGCTTGGGTCCCAACCCCGCTCCCAACCCGCCTCTGAACCATCTTCCCGGGAGGCGGGTCCCCGACTCGCGCAGGGACCCGTCTCCTAGCGGCGGGAAGGGGATTAGAGCCAATTAACTGCCTGTTAACAGGTAGTTAACAGGCAGTTAAGAGGCTTTCCCCCATTTTCAGCCTGCTGATGTGGCCTTCCCGACGAAGGAAACCCCGCCAGGGTCAACGAGGCGAGCTGTGGGTCTGCTGCAGTGTAAGTGTGCAAATGACAGCTGCAGAGGTAGTGTGATGGGTGCAATGGTGCACAGGTAAGTATGACAGGTGAGAGAATGTAGTGAGAAATATTTTTATTCTGTTTATATGTATCTGCAGGTGACAAGATTTGATGTTTCTGTGATGCCTCATCTGATCGGGAGAATTGACAGATGGCTTCTGCAATCTCACATGCAGCTGCCATCTGCTTTTTCCTAAGGAGAGAGTCATTGGTGTGCCTGGGTGCAAGGGCTCACCTTTGGACAGTGATTGTCAGTGTTTTACAGCACCTCAATGCTGTTACCTCTGGAGTCCACCCCTCTCACCTCTCATTTAAAATTCTCGTTCTCTACCGCCCACCCAAGTATCATAAAAATGTTATTACCGAGATATCTTCACTGCTTTCCTTCCTCAGCCTTTGCACCGAACGACTTCTTATCCTCGGTGATTTCAACCTCCATCTCAATTCATCATGCTCTCTCTCCTCTGAGTTCACTAGCCTCCTACCTTCCCTTAATCTCTCCTGCCATGTAAACTCCCCGACCCATATTCACGACAACCCCCTCGACCTTGCCATCTCTCGTGGCCTCGCTACTCCCATCATGTCAATCGCAGAAAAGGCCATTTCTGACCACTTCCTCATATCGCTCTCCACTCACATCCCCCTTCCACCCCTCCCCCAACCCTACTTCCTTCTGTGTCCACCCCTGGAAAAAACTTTCTCCCAACTCTCTTACAACTGCACTTATGAAATCCCAACTGTCCAGCCTTTGGTCCTCCATTCACTACGACATTTCTGCAGCTACTGATCCGCTCAACCACACCCTCACCACCACCTTTGATGTCCTAGTCCCCATTAAAACAATTACTCTCTCTCTCACCCTGGCCGTTCCCCCGGTACGGCCCTCATCTTCACTCCCTTAAGTCCAAGGGACGCAGACTTGAACGGATATGGCGGACAACTGGTTTAGCCATTCACCACCAGATCTGGCTCGACCACATAAAGCACCATCGGGCCCTGCTCTCGTCTGCCAAAATTGCTCACTATTCCAGAATCATTCTGGAATGCAAAGATAAACCCCGGCTTCTATTCTCCACTGCTAACCGTCTCTTAAAGCCCTCTCCCCTGTCTCCTCCACACTCACCTCCGATGACAAGTGTGAGGAGCTCATGGACTTCCTGGTCTCTAAGATTGAGACTATCCGTTCAGCTGCCTCTGCCACTTCCCTTCCTTCCCCTAGCCCACCAGACCAAACTTCCTCTAAGGTTCCCCCCTGCCCTAGCCCTGAATTCACATGTTTCTCCAGTTTCTCTCCGATCTCCCCTCATGACCTCTTCGTGCTCATCTTGTCCATGAGACCCACTTCTTGCTCCCTCTACCCTATTCCCACCAAAGAGCTGACCACCCAACTTCCTTTTCTTGCTTCCATGTTAGCTGACATTGTTAATGGTTCTCTCTCCTCAGGTACTGTCCCCCTCTCCCTCAGATCTGCCGTCATCACCCCTCGCCTAAAAAAACAACCCTTGACCCCTCCGTCCTTGCAAACTACCACCCCATCTCCAACCTCCCTTTCCTCTCCAAAGTTCTTGAACGTGTTGTCGCCTCCCAAATCCGTGCCAATCTTTCCCGCAATTCCATGTTTGAATCCCTCCAATCCAGTTTCCGCCCTTGCCACAGTAGCGAAATGGCTCTCATCAAAGTCACAAATGACATCCTTTGTGACTGTGACAAAGGTAAACTATCCCTCCTCGTCCTTCTTGACTTGTCTGCAGTCTTTGACATGGTTGACCACTCCATCCTCCTCCAACGCCTCTCCACCATCGCCCAGCTGGGTGGGACTGTACTCGCCTGGTTCCATTCTTATCTATCTAATCGTAGCCAGAGAATCACCTGCAATGGCTTCTCTTCCCACTCCCGCATCGTTACCTCTGGTGTCCCTCAAGGATGAATCCTTGGCCCCCTCCTATTTCTTATCTACATGCTGCCCCTTGGCGACATCATCCAAAAACACAGCATCAGTTTCCACATGTACGCTGACGACACCCAGCTCTACCTCACTACCTCTTCTCTCAACCCCTCCACGGTCTCTAAATTGTCAGACTGCTTGTCCGACATCCAGTTCTGGATGAGCAGAAATTTTCTCCAATTAAATATTGGGAAAGCCGAAGCCATTGTTTTCGGTCCCTGTCACAAACTCCGTTCCCTAGCCACTGACTCCATCCCTCTCCCTAACATCTGTCTGAGGCTGAACCACACTGTTCGCAAACTTGGTGTCATATTTAACCCTGAAATGAGCTTCCGACCACATATCCGCAGCATAACAAAGACCACCTACTTCCACCTCCGTAACATCGCCCGTCTCCGTCCTTGCCTCAGCTCATCTGCTGCTGAAACCCTCATCCATACCTTTGTTACCTCTAGACTTGACTATTCCAACGCACTCCTAGCTGACCTGCCACATTCTACCCTAGGCAAACTTGAGGTCATCCAAAACTCGGCTGCCCGTGTCCTAACTCGCACCAAGTCCTGTTTACCCATCACCCATGTGCTCGCTGACCTACATTGGCTCCTGGTTAAGCAGCGCCTCGATTTCAATATTCTCATCCTTGTTTTCAAATCCCTCCATGGCCTCGCCCCTCCCTATCTCTGGAATCTCTTTCAGCCCCACAACCCCCCGAGATATCTGCGCTCCTCTAATTCTGCCCTCTTGAGCATCACTGATGGTAATCACTCAACCATCGGTGGCCGTGCCTTCTGTTGCCTTGGCCCCAAGTTCTGGAATTCCCTGCCTAAACCTCTCCGCCTCTCTTTCCTCCTTTAAGACGCTCCTTAAAACCTACATATTTGACCAAACGTGCCTGCCCTAATTTCTCCTTATGTAGCTTGGTGTCAATTTTTTTTTCTTATAATACTCCTGTGAAGCGCCTTGGGACGTTTTACTACGTTAAAGGCGCTATATAAATGCAAGTTGTTGTCCCCCAAGGATCTATCCTTGGCCCCCCTCCTATTTCTCATCTATATGCTGTCTCTTGGCAACATCATTCGAAGACATGACGTCAGGTTCCACATGTACGTTGGCGACTCCTAGCTCTACCTCACCAACACCTCTCTTAACCTCTTCACTGCCTCTGTGTTGTCAGCCTGCTTGATCGGCATCCAGTCCTCGATGAGCTGCAATTTCCTCCAATTAAACTGTGGGTTAACCATTGTCTTCAGCCCCTGCCACAAGCTCCATTCCCTCACCACTGATTCCATCCCCCTCTCTGGCCACTGTATCAGGCTGATCCAGACTATTCACACCTTCGGCGTTCCATTTGACCTTGAGCTAAGCTTCCGACCACAATGACCTGCTACTCCCACCTCCATAACATTGCCCGTCTCCTCCCATGCCTCAGATTCGGAAACCCGCATCCGTGCTTTTGTTATCTCCAGATTCGACTATTTAAATACTCTACCACAATCCATAAAGTTTATCTCATCCAAAACTCTGCTGCCTGTGTCCTAACCTGCACCAAGTCCTGGTCACCCATCACCCCTGTGCTCGTTGGCTCCCGGTCTATCAACGCCTTGATTTTGTAATTCTCATCCTCATGTTCAAATTCCTCCATGGCCTCGCCTCTCGTTATCTTTGTAAGCTCCTCTAGCCCTACAACCATCCAAGAACTCTGCGTAACTCCAATTCTGGCCTCTTGCGCATTCCCAAATCCCTTCGCCTAATGACTGGTGGCCGTGCCTTCAGCCATCTAGGCCCTAAGCTCTGGAATTTTTTTCCTAAACTTCTTTGCCACTCCAACTCTCTCTTCTCCTTTAAGACACTCCTTAAAATCTACCTATTTGATCAAGTTTTTAGTCACCCCTCTTAATATCTCTTTTTTTGACTCGGTGTATTTTCCCCAACCCTGTTTATTTTCAATCACTTGCTGTGCTGGGTGAGAAAATCGGAGGAACTCGTGATGGGCCTGGCCCAGTCCACCATTCACAGTTCCAGGATGCGTAAGATCTCTAGGCAGGACTTCTTTGACTGGTTGCCCATTTTTTGATCTATAGTCCGCACCAGGGTGACCCTTGAGTACGAGCATGTGGTGTCCACTGGCTCACTGGATGCTTTCCATGACCGATGGATGTCACATGGGGTTTTGTTTTAATTTCACTTGATTTAACTATTTTAATTTAGAATTACATTGCGTAGAATTTTACAGCACAGAAACAGACCATTTGGGCCCAGCGGGTCTATGCCGGTGTCAATGCTCCACACGAGCCTTCTCCCACCTTACTTCATCTCACCATTTCAACATATCCTTCTATTCCTTTCTCTTAATTTGATTTTGTTATTTTCTGTTAGTTGTATTTAAAGCTAGTTTTGGTGAGTCACCTGGAGTTGCCCTTTTAGGGAAAGCAGGTTATGTGGTAGATTTTAACTCTCAGACGGATGACGAGTGGAGCAGGCAGGACCGGTCAAAGTGGCCCTGTGCCTCATTACCATACAGCAGGCAGGCTACGGAGGGAAAACGAGCGCTCCAGGCCACCGCAATATTGGGTGGCCAGGCTGTCCTCCGAACCCAGAAGGTGGTATGTTGGGGGGTGAAAGGGTTCGTTCTCCGTGGAGGGAACCCAGTGAGGGTGCGACCCAGGTTGTTTTTAAGGGGCCAAGAGGAGCACTTACCTCCTGGGCTCATCTGATACTGGGCAGAGGGTGTGCAGCAACTCTAAAAATGAAACAGCTCCCTCCTTATGAGTTCTGCTATCTGTTTGAGCCTGACCTCCAACACAGATAGAAACATAGAAACATAGAAAAATAGGAGCAGGAGTAGGCCATTCGCCCCTTTGAGCCTGCTCCGCCATTCAATATGATCATGGCTGATCCTCTATCTCAATACCATATTCCTGCTCTCGCCCCATACCCCTTGATGCCTTTTGTGTCTAGAAATCTATCTATCTCCTTCTTAAATATATTCAGTGACTTGGCCTCCATAGCCTTCTGTGGTAGAGAATTCCAGAGGTTCACCACCCTCTGAGTGAAGAAATTTCTCCTCATCTCAGTCCTAAATGTCCGACCCCGTATCCTGAGACTGTGACCCCTGGTTCTAGACCCCCCAGCCAGGGGAAACATCCTCCCTGCATCCAGTCTGTCTAGCCCTGTCAGAACTTTATACATTTCAATGAGATCCCCTCTCATTCTTCTAAACTCTAGTGAATACAGGCCTAGTCGACCCAATCTCTCCTCATATGACAGTCCTGTCATCCCAGGTATCAGTCTGGTGAACCTTTGCTGCACTCCCTCTATGGCAAGTATATCCTTTCTTAGGTAAGGAGACCAAAACTGCACACAGTACTCCAGGTGTGGTCTCACCAAGGCCCTGTATAACTGTAGTAAGACATCCTTGCTCCTGTACTCAAATCCTCTTGTAATGAAGGCCAACATACCATTTGCCTTCCTAACAGCTTGCTGCATCTGCATGTTTGCTTTCATTGACTGGTGTACAAGGACATCCAGGTCCCTTTGTACATCAACATTTCCCAATCTATCACCATTTAAATAATACTCTGCCTTTCTGTTTTTCCTACCGAAGTGGATAACTTCACATTTATCCACGTTATACTGCATCTGCCATGTATTTGCCCACTCACTCAACTTGTCTAAATTGCCTTGAAGCCTCTTTGCATCCTCCTCACAACTCACAATCCCTCCTCCTCACAGCTCACAGATCTACCATAGGTGCCCACAGCATTACAGTTTTATGCAGCCAGATCGTTTCAAGCCACAACTGGTGACATTTGTTACATTAGTCACCCTTTAGTGAATCAATGCTTAAAACAAGTGGCAGATGTTTTGTTTGCTGGGGAAACACTTTCATTATTTGCCTCAGGTAAAGGAGGCAGCAGCACGATGGGCCCAGCACTTCCACTAGGCGCAGGACCTCACTGGTAACGAACATGTAGTCATCAGGGTCCCGAGCAACATTCCTGTGGAATAAATGAACAGGGACGACTTTCATTCCACAGGAAAAGAATAAAGTAAGAAAACCCGGCAACAGCCATGGCCCCTTCATTTTCTGGCATTAAAAGTGTGGAAATGATTTTCTCTCATCACCTCAGGGCTGATAATGTGGTCCCTGCGCAGCACCCACCAGGAACAGCATCGTCCGCTGCCCACACAAGGGTGAGCTGATCTTAGGCATCTGCAGCCGATAATAACAGGAAATGGATGCCCAATGTGCAATTGGGTGCCTGCCATGGCATTATCAGCACCTATGCAAACTTGTAAACCAGCGCAGAAAAAGAATTCTGCTCAGTATAGCTAGCAAAATTGTTGAGGGCAAAATTTGATTAGGCCGGTAAACGGGCACGGGAATCTCAGATGCAGCACTAGAGACCTTGGTGCAGGGGGTCTACAGGAGGAGACAGATCCTCTGCCCGCAGTGGGGCAGGAGGCCTTCCAGACACACTGTGCGAAGGCAGTGGGAGGAAATAGCAGAAGCTGTCAGTGCCAACAGTGTTGCCCCCAGGACCTGGACCCAGTGCCGGAAGAAGCTTAATGACCTCATTCGAGTGGTCAAGGTCAGTGAATGGACCTTCAAATGCCATATCCCACCAACTGCGCCACTAGCCTCACACACTACTCAATGCACCACACCCCCATCACTCACCTACCAACAATCTCTACCAAACACGACTCACACCTCACAATCAAAGCTTCACCTCACCCTCACACACTTACCACTGCAGCAAGCCTCATACCCACATCTCACACCTTGCACATAGTTCCAGCTATTCAACCACGACAGGCACATCATCCAAACACATTGCACCACACTCACTGATGCACTTTCCTTTCTGTTGCAGGCAAAGGTGGCTCATAACAAGAGAGAACAGGAACAAACATCCTCTCTCAGGATGACAGCATTCGTACTCCCACCCCTGCACTCTGCCAGTGCCATTGCAGTTGCCTGTCAGCCAGCCATCCCAGACTGCTGCCACCCATGCCGAGGTGGTGCAGTCTACAGCCGGGCCTTCTGGGCCCAGAGCTGCACGAGGTCGTCCTGCCACACCATCTGCAGTGTCCCCCATGGAAAGTCAGCAGTGTTCCACCAGCCATGCTGCAGCCACTGAGGTAGCACTGCGTAGAAGCACTAGAATTGGCAAAGGAAAAGAAAGAAAGACTTGCATTTATATAGCGCCTTTCACGACCACCAGATGTCTCAAAGCGCTTTACAGTCAATGAAGTACTTTTTGAAATAAAAACAGAAAATGCTGGAAATACTCAGCAGGTCAGGCAGCATCTGTGGAGAGAGAAACAGAGTTAATGTTTCAGGTCGATGACCCTGTGGAGTCATTGTTGTAATGTGAGAAACATGGCAGCCAATTTGCGCACAGTAAGGTCCCACAAACAGCAATGACCAGATAACCTGTTTTTGTTATGTTGGTTGAGGGATAAATATTGGCCAGGACACCAGGGATAACTCCCCTACTCTTCTTCGAAATAGTGCCATGGGATCTTTTACGTCCACCTGAGAGAGCAGACGGGGCCTCGATTTAACGTCTCATCCGAAAGACGGTACCTCTGACAGTGCAGCACTCCCTCAGCACTGCACTGGAGTGTCAGCCTAGCTTTACGTGCTCTAAGTCTCTGGAGTGGGACTTGAACCCAGAACCTTCTGACCCAGAGGCGAGTGTGCTACCCATTGAGCCACAGCTGACAGTTGGAAGAGAAAAGTCAGACACTAAGGGAATGCGCAAGGGTGATTAGTTGACTTTGTAATGTTATATTGGAATTATTAATTTATAAATTATGTTTGGAATGTTTATTTTGGGGTGACTTTCATTTCAGCCTTGTGCCCAAGAGGACGCTGTGATGTTCTGTGACAGAGGGATGGTAAGGTGGGGAAGTGTTGAACAACGGGGATCTGGGGTTTCATTCAGGGGAATTGGAGTCTGATGATGCGCTCACCGACAGCCCGTCCGGAATGGGAATTTGCAGGCTGTCTCCTCCCTTCTTCTTCCTCCTCTTCCTCCTCCTCCTGAGGTGGTTGCAGAACCCATGGTGGCAAGGGCTGTGCCCTCATGATGGCCAAGTTCTGGAAGATGCAGCAGACCACCATGAATTGGGACACCCGCTCCGGCGAGTACTGGAGAGCTCCTCCCGAGCAGTCAAGGCAGCGGAACTGTTGCTACAGAACCCCGATGGTCTGCTCGATGAGGTTTCTCATGGCAGCATGATGTCATTATAAGAGTGCTGCCCATGAGTGGTGGGGTTGCGGAGGGGAGTCATCAGCCAGGTGTAGAGAGGATAGCCCTTGTCTCCGAGCAGCCACTCTCGGGTTCAACATGGTGGCTGGAAGTTTGCTAGCACAGCGGACTGGCGCAGGATGAAGGCATCATGACTGCTGCCTAGATAGCGGGCATTCACCATCATGATATGCTGTGCGTGGTCACACACCACCTGCACATTAAGAGAGTGGTACCCTTTGCCGTTACGGTACATCTCAGCATTGATATGCGGTGTCCGCAAAGCCACGTGTGTGCAGTCGATGGCGCCCTGCACCATGGGGAAGCCCGATATCCTGGAAAAGCCACGTGTGCGCTCACACTGCTTCTTTCTGTTCAGAGAGAAGACAATGAAGTCCCCTCTCCTAGAGCACAGAGCCTCCGTGACCTCCCGGATGCAGCGATGGATGGCGAGCTACGAGATGTTTGCTATGTCACCTTCTCCAGCCTGGAAGGATCTGCTGGTGAAAAACTTCAGGGCCACGGTCACCCTTGAGGGTCACTGGCAGCGTCATCGCCGCCCTGCTCTGAGGCTGCAGGTCTGGTTCCAAGAGGTGGCAGAGTTCTGTGACCACTTCCTTGGTGAAGCGGAGCCTCCACATACACTGCTCCTGGCTTAGGTGCCGGTAGGAGAAGCACTTCCTTAAGACCCTAGGTGGGTAAGGCCTCGTGCTGTGAGCCCTCCTCCTCCTCCTCCTCCCTCTGCGAGCAGCTTGTCTTTGCTGCCTCTGCTCCATCTCCCTGTCATGCTGCAGCGCGAAGGGGGACTGCAACTAGAGCCCCCAGGACTGGGAGCAAGTGGTGTAGTCAGAGGCCTTCCTTTAAGAGCCAACGCCTTCCCAACGTCCAGCAGCACTCACTGCACACTTTCCCAACTTTTTAAATGTCTTACACTGAGGCATTACTCAAATAACCTGTACAAGACCCAGTATAAAAGCAAAAAGCAGCTTACCTCAAAGTTGCATTGTGTCCCTGTTAGTAGCGCTGGTGGGGTATCTGTCATGCCGTTGAACGCACGGTCAGCTGTGCGTGCTTTGGAGAGGGCATACAGTGGAGCAGCGACGGCCAAAATGGCAGGTCGTGCGTCAAATCAACGTTACACTTTGATTGACATCACGACCTGCCTCATTTGAATTCTTCCGCCGCACGCAGGCAACGGCCGTGCTATCGCCCTTCCCAAGATGGCGACCAGCACGGACCGCACCGGAAGCGTGGCGAGCGCCATTTTTTTCTTCAAACCGGCCAGAACAGCCGGCGCCAAGCACGGGAATTTCGTGCCCGTTGTTTATTAAACGTTTAACACACCTCCATAGAAACCAACCAGAGAACTCTTGCCACAGTTGTTTTGGATGTTGCAATACACAGTGAGAAGAGGAAATGATCCTCACTGGAGGCCTGGACAAGACACCGAAATCCACAGGCACAGCAACCATGTACTAATGAGATGAATAAGGCTGTGTATCGTAATTGATTTTTAAATTGATAAAATAATCAGTCCTTCATTTTATTACCTGTTTTGCTCCATTTTGACCTCTTTTGCATATGCATGATGTCATCTAATGGGAGCCTGCAGATGTAAATGAATTATTATCCTGCTTAGGAGCTAGGAGGTTTATTCTAATTGATGTTGAATCATTTGTATATTTTACAAAATCCAGTCAAGTTCAGGCTTAATTAAACAGTGTGGGAAACACACATGGATAAACATTCTGCAGATCCACAGAGCATCACAAACAGCCTCTCACAGATATATGCACATGCAGCCCCGTAATATTCTTGTTTTATTACTGCTTTTACAGAAATAATTGCATTCACAATAAGAAACGCTGTAGTTACATTATCAATTTTCTGCTAAAAACCTTTTTAGTAGACCAGCGAAAACTACATTAATTAAATGTAAGTGCTTTGAGCAATGGTGTGAAATTCAACTGAGCCATTACTATGAATTACACTTATTATTGCTGTAATTATTTTCCCTTGGCTGAACCTGCATTTTCATCCCCTGCTACTAATGTTGAACATATTAGCATGTTCTGAAGTTTGAACTGTACCATATACCAGTACCTGCTGGAAAACCACACAAAAAAAACCCCCAAAAGCATAGCGTACTGCATTTAAGGAGTTTTATGGTGCCTATTCAATTCAAAGCCTCTTGTGTGCAGCTGGTTTTGTTGTGAAACTGTCAACTGCCTACTTTACTAATACTGATTTACATCCTATGTGGCACTTAGCAAACACTTTCAGTTATCACACACACCCTGGGTCAGAGCACAGCATCGTCCAAAAAGGTCCTGCAAATATAAATGGAATAAAAGGTAGTTGTTGAAAAAAACTATTTATTTTATTATTGCTTTTACAGAAATTATAACTAATTCAAAACAGGAATGATGTCTTCCCAGGTTACTGCTCTCCATTCAGTATAAATGTCAGTGATCTACTAAAATGAACAGTATTACAAATCCCTTCATTTATAACTTTCACAGTCAAATGACAACAAATACTAAACAAAGGAAATCTGCAATCAACAATATATTATATTTATTCTATATTTTTCTGGGCATTGTGCCCTACATAAGCTACAGACACAACCATTGCTAGAAACAACTATTGCCAGAGCTTTCCATATTTATTTGCATTACGAAAACTACAGTTATCTAAATATTGCACGTCTACGAATTAAACATAGGTTGGTGGCTCTCTCCTCTACTAACAACATACATCTATAGTGACACAGCCTGTGACCCAGAATCAATTCATCTACTAATACCCGTTTACATAACATTATGGTTAAAATCAAAGGCTATGGATATTATAAACATTTTGTTTTGATAAAAGTTTTCTTCAGTGATTAATTCCAAACAGTAAGGGGGAGAAATTCAGTATCGCCCCGTTTGGGGCGCAATTATCGGCCGGGCGCAAAGATTAGCGCCTGCCGCTAATTATCGCCACCGACTGCAAACTTGACTTTTATCGCCCCTGGAGGTGATTGGAGCGCTGAATCGGGCGCTTCACACCTGTCTTAAGGCGCAAAGGCCGAGGAGCGAGGCGCTACCTCAGAGCGCTGGCGAAGCTCTTGTGATGTCAGTCAGCAATGGAACACACACACAATGGCACCGGCCAGTTCTTAAAGGGGATGGTTGATCTTGCTTTCCATCCACATCCTGCTCATTGCAGCCTTGAATCTCTGCCTGGAGAGACCTGTACATCAAATCTGCTGGAAAGAACAATGGAGAGTACCAGGGAAAGAGCTTAGAGTGCAGCCCCCACAGTCTCTTCTAAATCGATACAAGGAATGGCAAATCAAAATGAACCTGCAAAGTGCTGCTCAGTACCCAAAACTCCTTCACACAGCGTTGAAGCTCTCCAGAAGTCTCTCTCTCTCTCTCAGAATGCGTGGTTCAAAAATGGCACCAACAATGAAAGGCAGGAAGCGGTCGCCTTTAAATAGTGCTCCCCCAGTCCCTTCATGACTGCAATTCGCTCCCCTCAACCTGTCATTGCTAGCGTCAGGCGGTAAGGCAGGGGGCGCCACTCAATATCCGCTCCGGGGCGATACCGGGGCGTTGCGCACTCGACTGACGTCACGATCTGCCGGCGCAAGAGATCGTGGCGGTAGTGTTTAGTGCCGCCGCAAAATGTCTAGTTAATTTCGCGAGCGGCGCAAACATCGGCGCACCTGGGCGCTAGATGCTTTGCGCCCCATTAGCGCCCTCTTAAGGCGCTAACGGGAGGCGCAACCAACTGAATTTTTCCCCCTAAAAGTCTTTGAGGTAAAATGTATTCAAATATGTATTTTGCCGCACTATAACTGTTTTTATCACCGGAAATGTATTTTCCCTGCCCCACAATGGGTAGAGAAGGAAAATGGAAACGCTCCAACACATTGTGAGGAAAAAGGCTTCCAGTGGCAACACAAGAGAAGAAATAATGGGGAGTTTTCCCCACTATTGGAGAATTTGGGAAGTGTTTTAAATTTTTTTCCAGAATTATAATTTCCTGGCATTAAGGTGATATGGAGAAATACTGGAGAATACATTTAAGAACATAGGCCGCGATTTCGCCTTCCGAGGCGGGTCTGGTGTGGCCGGGGTTCGGTGGTGGGGTGCATCCCCGCTGCTGGCACCAGCCCGCTCGGTGAAAAGAATTTTGCGTTGATTGGGATGTTAAGCCCACCCAGCGCGTTTGCCAGCCAATTAGAGGAAGCAGGTCTGATGACATCACTTGATGACGCGTCGTCAGCCGGTTTCCTTAAAGGGAACATGACATTTGTGCTGTCAGTGTTCTACAGCATTGAGGTGCTGCAAACACTGACAACCACTGCACAAACATGCACGGCTGCATCCAGGCTCTCCCATCACTCCCTCCATATGCTTATGGAGGGAGTCACAGCACGCAGGGAGGTCCTCTTCCCTTCCCATGGGCGGAAGAGACCTCCCCAGGAGACCAACGCAGCCTGGTTGCACATTGCACAGGAGGGCACAAGCAGGGGTGTCGTCAGGAGGATCAGGCTGCAGTGGCAAAAACCTCTCAATGATCTCAGTAGATCACGAAACGTTAGTACAAAGCCACACTCAACCTCATCCTGCTGTGCCACTCATCGCATCTTCATCACTCTGCCTTCCCTACCCTACTCCTGCACATCCTTACTCACACTAACTTACCTTGCACCTCCACCCATCCCTCTCTATCTACATTATCACTTCCCCATCTCACTAGCCACCCCTCACACTCACCCTCATCCTAGTCCAATCATACCAACTAACAGCACACAAGGGTGGGTACTTGGGTATTTTAGCCAATGCTCATGTAAAATTTCTGTTAATGAGCTGTCAAACATTGAAATCTTTATTTTCAACACTTTGCGTTCTTGGACATATTTGTGTGCACTTTTGGAAGTGGCTTAGTGAGTTTCAGTGAATGGTGAGATATAACGATACCCCCCGCAATGGTGATGAGTGTGAAAGGAATGGCTTGGGCATTGTAGGGATGCTTTATGATGTTAGTGTGGGGTGGTGCCAACCTGGTGCATCATGTGGTAGCCAGGGTGTACAGCATCAAGTGAAGTAAATCTGGCCATGGTGAGGCCATCGCTGGTGTCCCGGGCAGCAATGTGGTCAGGTGCTGATGCCCTGTGCCCTGTGCAGCACCAGCTGATTGCGGAGAAGGTTGGTGTTGTTATTGGTGCTGCTGGTATGCCTGGTGCTGCTGGTGTTGGGGCTGATTGTGGTGGGATTCTGAGGACCAAGGTGAGATTTTTTCAAGGGCACCGATGCTGATGGAATAGATGGCAGGTGAGGTTGACATGACAGAAGCAATGTGTCAATAGTAAGAGAGATTGTTCCAATGAGGTGACAGTGGATAGACAGTTTACTCCAAACACTCGCAACCTGCATAAACTTCAATCTGTCTTCCAAATGCAGTAAGCAACAGCTTCTAACCTTGGGAAGTGAACACTTATGAAATGGGAGCTTTCTTGAAATGGGAGCTTTCATAGACCATTTGCAGCTGTCAACTTTAGAAATCATCACATGCTGACACAACACCCGACCTCCTTACCTGACGTGATCCCTGAGCAGCGGGGAAGCCATTGGCGAACTCTAAAAATCTAAAGGTAAGTTTAAAATACTACTTAATTGCCTCTTAACAATCCAGCTAATGATGTAAATTGCCTCCCCCGCCGCTTGGTGTCGGGTCTGTTCAGCACTGACAGGTTCGACATCTGGGTGACTAGCATGGAGGCGGGTTGACAGCGGGTTCCCTACCCACTGTCAAACAAAAACATTTTCCCAGACGACCCACCACCAAACACGCCCCCTGACCCCCCGAAAAATTCCAGCCATAAAGGCCGGAATTTTCCCACTGCCAAGAGTGCGGGTTTGGGGGCGGGTCAGCAGTAAAAATCAAGGAAATTGCTAGCGCATCGGGAACCCGCCGTCATCCCACCGCCTCGCGCATTGAACTCGGGCGGCTTTGAAGGCGCGACACGGACCCAATCGGCACAGGCGAGCGACCTCATTGAAGTCATTAACTGCTTGTTGAGAGATCCTTAAGAGGGTTTTTAATGCCAGCTTTTCACTTTAACTGCAGGAGCACGAGATTCATGGAGGTCTGGTGCCTCATCTGTGAAGGGGAGGCAGCAGCTCAGTGACCATTGGTGAGTTCATTCATTGAGAGCTGGGAAAAGCATATAAATACTCCCACATTACACCTCATTATTTGCCTCATGGAAAGGTTCTTGCTCACTCCATTTTGTCCACAGATTTAGGTGTCAGCAGTTTGCAGGTCATTTCTGAAACCTCGGCACCCACTCTCACCACATTGATACTCAGTATCACAAGATTGAGGGAGTGGCCCTCTGATCTCCACTTTACCTGCCATCTATTACATCAGCATGGGTGCTGCTTATTACTGTCTCACCTTGGTCCTCAGAATTGGACCAAGATGAGCCCCAACACCAACAGCAGCCACACCAGCAGCAGTAGCAGCAGCCACACCAGCAGCCTTCTTCTCAATGACCCGATGCTCCACATGAGAGAGGAGGTCAGCACAGGGCAGAACCGTGCCAGAGGCGATACCCCCAACAGATGGTCTACAGGCAGAGGATAAACTTCCTCAACATGACTAAGCAGCAGTACTTCAGGAGGCTCAGGCTATCGCACCAGGTTGTTGCAGACATTTGTAGCTTGCTGGAACAAGACCTGCTGCCCAGAGGACCTGATGGACACTCCTTACCAATGGCTGTCAAAGTCACCACTGCCCTCAACTTCTACGCACCAGGCAGGGTCTCCAGAATCATCATCGTTTGCTGTGTGCTGCACAACATAGCGCAGCAGCGAGGATTGGAGCTACAGGAGGAGCAAGGCGCAGAGCGCACAGCCTCTTCAGAGGAGTAGAGGAGGAGCAGGTGGCAGACAAGGAGGAGGAGGAGGAGGAACCGGAGGTGGAGACCAGCAGTGGCACACATTGCTGCCCGGGAGGCCCAGGATGGCCTCATCATGGCCAGATTTACCTAACTTGCTCCAATGCAGCCACATGGCTGCCACATGCTGCACTCCCCCCCCGGCAACAATACCATAAAGCATCCCTACAATGACCAAGCCATTCCTCTCACCCAAAGCCCCAGTGCTCGAGGTTAAGTAATGTCTCACCATTCACTCCAAGTGACAAAGCCACTTCCCAGGTAGCAGGAAAAAATGGACAAGACGGGAAAGTGTCATAAAAATAACTGAAGCTTAACACGAACATTTGTTCAAACACCCATGTACATCTACCTTTAGTGTCTTTTTTCTTTTCCGAGTGTTTCTACGAGGTGCAACCCCTGTGGCTTCAGCAGAGGTAGTTGCAGGCTGCTCACTTCCCTGCTGCGACTGAGTAGACACTTTTGGCGGATGTTTTCTGGGTTTTGGAGCCTGTGAGGGCCCCGCCAAAGTCTGCTCCTCCTGCGACTGTGCAGGGGCAGACTCGGCCATCGGGATCCGAGGAAGCATGTGGGGCTCTGACTGAGGGGGCGGCAGCGGGGGAGAAACGAGAGCGCTTTGAGAAGAGCCCCCACTACCATGTCCCCTCTCACCATCATCCCTCTCATGGGCTGCCCGCACTTCCCTGCTAGCAAGGAGCTGGAGAGCACCTTGCTGCACAGCAGTGGGGCGATGAAGGCTTAAGTCTACGTTTACTTCCCTCCTAGACAGGAGGTCTATGAGTGCCTGCCATCTGTTCTCCACAGCTAGCATGTGCTCATGTGACTGCCACATTTGCTGCTCCATGCAGGTGGCCATACTTTCCACGGATCAGCACATCGTCACCATCGTCTGCGACATGGTGGTGCTCATGTTGGAGAGGGACTCCTCCATTCTCTGCACATTTTCAGACATCGCGGATTCCAAAGCTGCCAGAGCCTAATGCAGTTGTTGCTGCTCCTCCAAGATCACCCTCTTTCTTGATGGCCCCCGAGGCTCAGTGTCTGCATGCAGCTGAGCAGAGCTGGGAGTGTCCTGCGCCCTCCGGCGAGGAGTCTCCACTGCTGTCACTGTCAACACCATCTGCTCTTGCTCACTTGTGAAGTGTGAGACACCAGGTGACAACTCTACTCTATGTCGCACAGGACCCACCGAGGTGTGCGTATCTGCGCTGGTGCTGGGTGCGCTTGGGTCCGCTGACAGTGCACCCTCAGGGAGTGGAGCTTTCTCTGAGGAGGCATCTTCCTCCTCCAGCTGGACAGTGGGGGTGGTGGGAGGGTGGGGGGCACTTGATGGACCTGTGGGAGAGTAAAGAGATGAATTAGAAGTGTTATAATAAGAATGGGTAACGTTACCATTATGCACATGATGGCATTTCACTGGCTGCTGACATCAGTCACCATATGAGTGACTGCTGTATACCATGTGGCTGTATGAGATTTAATTCTGTCACCAGGTTGCTGGGATGTCCCCCTCTCTCCATCTCCCACCGCCAGCAGCTCTGCAACTCCCGATATCTAAAGGGTCCCCCCACCCCCCCCACCCCGGCTGGTGTCAGTTGCGTGAATACTGGAGGACCACCTCCAGTTCTCTGCCTCTCCCGTGTGTTCTGGGCTCTTTTCTCCTGCAAGAAGTGAAAGAAGAGAAGTTTGAGTGAGAGCGATGGAATGAGTGTAAGGAATGGATGGGTTACATCTGTTGAGGGTGATTATGAGGGAGTGGGGTAACATTGCCAAATGGCCTCCTTCTGTGGTGTTACTTGCTATGATTGCATTAGGATGAGGGTGAGTGTCCGTGGTGGTTATTCAGATGGGGTTGTGAGTATGTACATAGAGAGAGATGGGTGGACCTGGAAGGTATGTTGGTGTGAGGAGTGATGTGCGGGAGTAGGCTTGGGAAGGCAGAGTGATGGAAATGTAATGACAGGCACATCAGGATGAAGGTGAGTGTGGCATTGCACTCACCTTTCCTGACCTCATGAGATCACTGAATCGTTTCCTGCACTGGATTCAGGTCCTCCTCACCACATCCCTGCTGCTGACCTCCTCTGCTATCTCCAGCCAGGCTCCTTTGGTGTCTTTGGAAGGTCTCCTGCGCCTACCTGCAGGGAACAGGACCTCCCCGCATGCTTTCACTGCCTCCACCAGAATATGCAGGGATGCATCAGAGAATTGTGGCGCAGCCCTCTGCCTTTGGCTATCCATCATTGATAGTTTAGAACAGTACGCAGACCTTTGTATTTCAGCTTCAACACTCCTCTAGCAACCTTCAAATGAGTTGAGTGCAAGGCTGCTTTAAATATCGGCGCTGTAAACGAGTCATTGATGACATCATCAGACCTGCTCCATTTAATTGGACCGGGAAACGCGCATGACTGCTTTAAGTGAGGCCATTAAGTTAAAGTCGCCCTGAAGAACGTGCTGAGCAGAACATCGCGTTCCTGACCCCCGACCCAACTCCAAGGTAAAATTTCCAGCCAAAGTCTTGTCTGTATTCAACTACATAAAGTTATTTGTGTCAAAAGTAATCTGTGGCTAATGAAAGACATAATTACCAGCTTGCTTTTCTTTAACAGCTGTGATTATCATAGCAGATTCTTTTGAAATCAGAGGTATTCTACTTCAGTAATTTCCTTTTCCTACAACATGCAGTGACTTGCCCTGAGTTTCCCCACGTGGGAGGTATGGGCTTAATGGACCAAAAGGCTCTTTCTCATTCCGTGCTGCCTTTACTCATGTGTATTGATAAATGCATGTTCTTCACTTCCACTTCCACATAAAACAGAAGTGATCAAATTGAAAGATCCCAAAATGTTTCCGGGTTTGGTTAATCTCATAACAGGAAATAACCAGGAAATGCAAATAAATATCATTATTACAAATAGAAGGAAAATGGAATAGCGTTGCTCCAGGCTCTAAAAACGTAGATAAAGCTTCTGACACCTGCAGCTTTGCTCAAATGGACACGAAAATCCATTATAATAGAAAGGGACCTCAAAGCCTCTCTGAGTTATTATGGTGAAGTTGACCTTTAAGCACTCCTTTGGAAAAAATTCACCATCACTGTATGAATAGATTGCATCAGCTCTTAATCATATCTCAATTCATACAAGAAATTGCAAATTATTTCTGCAAAGCCAATAGTTATGGCAATATTTTTGTGCTCATATCTACATTTTTGTGGTTCTCTATATTGACTGCAGAAACAGCGACTACTGCAAAAACTATTGCCCAAGCTTGACATTTTCACTCCCACATTTGTATGCATTACTGAATGTACTCATTTCTAAGTTGAAATGATTTCGAGCAGCTGAGTAAAGTCTGACTGACTGAAACCAATTCAGCTGGCATTAAACACTATTACAAGCCAATAACCAGGTCATTTCTTTTTAATGTATGCCGTAGATTCATCATTACCTGCAGAACTATGTTTCTATTAAAAATATTTAAGATTTCTTGCCACTGCCATCTTTGTTGCTGTTGGAATAAGGTGACTAAGAAAAGAAATTATGGCAATTGTTCACACTTTGAATAAAAAGACATTTAGGTTTCAGATGAACATCCCTTAAAAGGTCAGTCATCAATTATTTTCCTTCTTTACAAAAATAGCATATCTGAAAAGGATGATGGCCCTGCAGCAGTAGCCAGAGCCTCTATGAGAGTTTAAGTGGGAGATTCTAAATTAGGATATTTTTGTTAGCCAGTTGCAGCACTAGTGCACTGTCCCAACAACACATCAGAGGAGGGGCGAAAATCAGTACAACAGAGGCTTTACCACAGGAAGAAGTGGAGCAGTTTCTTAGCTTTAATATTTCTGAAGTTGGCGCTGGTGGACAGCACTTGGAGCGTTGTTGTATGGAGCGGTTTGGTGCCCATCATCTCTCCACATACTGAATTATTCACCCATATCACTATAGGAAGGTACTTCCTCACAGGGAAGGACAGTCAGCATTGGCTGTTCCAAGACCTGTTCACCCAGTGGTTGGCGATAAAGCAGCATGAATAGAACTGTGAATATTAATCTACAAATATTTTAAATTGTCTCGAATATTTAGCCAGCTTTTGTTAAAACTCTCATCAGTTGAAATGACAGAGCTCAGACTCCACTCAGAATCAGAACCTACTGTTCCAGTTTGACTAAGATTATTTCCGATAGTACAGGAAACTTTCGTTTATCCGGCACCCTAATATCCGGAATTCTCGCTTAACCGGCAAAAATCAGGTAAGTTTTATTATCCAGACAAGACCCCGATTCTGACCTTTCGCCCCCACGAAAGGGGGGTCAACGTTCTTCCGACTCCGACCTGTCGCCGCCACGGAGGAAAAAGCCGGAGTCTCGTTTACCTTCCCTCTCCGGGTCCCAATTGTTCAGCCTGTGGCCGTGTACGGGGCTCTCGTACCTTGGTAAGTATACCTCTCTGTCATCCGGCACTTTCGATCAACCGGCACCACGCCGGTCCCGTCGGTGCCGGATAAACGAAAGTTTCCTGTATTAGTAAAGCTGCATAACTTTCAAAAGCATATTTTGAGAGGAAGACTAAGGAAGAATGGCTGATAGGCAGCAGTGTATTAATAACTGTGGTCCCAGCAATGCCCCCAGCTGATAAGCAGATCATTCTTGTATATTGCACATTTTTTTTACATTTTCTTGTCGGTGAAAGGCAGGGTTGTCTATCCTCCACTGTTAGGGTGGTTACCTGAAGGGGAAAGGATAAATTAGCCGATAATAAACATGGCAATTGAAGATGGGCTGCATTTACACACCAAGCTGACCTTAAAAGAGAACAGCCAGCCTTGGTCCTCAACTAGGAACCAATTGGTAGTATAGGAGGCCTTGATGCATGCTTCCTCACAGCCAGCGACATCACATAATCTCCAATTGTATCCAGGAGTTCTGCTGCTGTTTTTGAAAACTCCCGTGGGTGCACCACCATCAACTGGGCCAAATCTGCAAGATGTTGCGATGGATCCACAAGACCACTTTCATCCCACAACCGCATAGCTCAATCCATCATTCAGAATACTACCAGTCAACAATTCTGCAACATACCTTTCACAGTGCAAAATATTACTTTAGGTCAAATTCCAAACTGTATAATATTCACTTTTGACCTTATCCACTGATGAACAAAAGAGATGTCTAGCCACCAAACTTTAAGCCAATATATTGAGGTCTGCTAGATAACTCATTGGCAGGTTCCTTCCATGCATCTAATCTAGGTTTTGATGTCTGTTGTGATGGCGCCTATGGGAGGAAATACAAACTTGACCTACAAAAAGAAAACTCGGATTAGATCATTGAAACACTGTTCATTTACTAGGCCAATGTTACTTTTTTGCAAACCAATGACATTCCTCCCAGAGGTTTATGTCACACTGGGGTTGAATCAGTTGTATCAATGGAGACAGGATGCCTTGAAGAATCATCACAGTTTTGTCATGGTGGTCATGGGCAGATGCAGTCTAATGTGGATAAATGCGAGGTTATCCACTTCGGTGGCAAAAACAGGAAGACAGATTATTATCTGAACGGCAATAGATTGGGAAAAGGGGAAGTGCAATGAGACCTGGGTGTCCTTGTGCACCAGTCGCTGAAGGTAAGCATGCAGGTGCAGCAGGCGGTTAAGAAGGCAAATGGTATGTTGGCCTTCATAGCGAGAGGATTTGAGTACAGGAGCAAGGATGTCTTGCTGCAGTTGTACAGGGCCTTGGTGAGACCACACCTTGAGTATTGTGTGCAGTTTTGGTCGCCTTATCTAAGGATGTTCTTGCCATGGAGGGAGTGCAGCGAAGATTCACCAGACTGATACCTGGGATGGCAGGAATGACGTATGAAGAGAGATTGGGTCGATTAGGCTTATATTCGCTAGAGTTTAGAAGAATGAGAGGGTATCTCATTGAAACTTATAAAATTCTAACAGGACTAGACAGACTAGATGCAGGAAGGATGTTCCCGATGGCGGGGGAGTCCAGAACCAGGGGTCACAGTCTAAGGATAAGGGGTAAGCCATTTAGGACTGAGATGCGGAGGAATTTCTTCACCCAGAGAGTGGTGAACCTGTGGAATTCTCTACCACAGAAGGCAGTTGAGGCCAATTCATTAAATATATTCAAGAAGGAGTTAGATATATTTCTTAAGGCTAAAGGGATCAAGGGATATGGGGAGAAAGCAGGGACAGGGTACTGAATTTGGATGATCAGCCATGATCGCATTGAATGGCGGAACAGGCTCGAGGGGCCGAATGGCCTACTCCTGCTCCTATCTTCTATGTTTCTATGTGATATGTTACACCTTGGATCACTGCTGTTCTGCTTGTTATTTTATCTTCTTGTGTACTTCTAGATAAACATAAACATTACACCATTGCCCTTATAGCTAGAGTGCATGTTCCTGTTAGTTCAACATCATTTGGAGCCTATGTCATTGGTAATGGGAGGATCATAGTCCATTTTTGGTTTAATAAATCGTGTTGGCACAGGGAAACAAGTCTTTGTGCTCAGGTTGTGTGTGTTACCCTGGGAGGACTGGGTGACCGATATCTTCTATTTTCTCTAGGGGGAGCACAGAACCTCCTCTTCTGGCATATCATGGGTGGGTGAATGTGAGTCCCTCCAGTTCGTGCCAACCTACACTTAACACAAGCCAATTGATTCACCACTTAAGGTAATTCCACCACTTCTGGATGTCATTGCCAATCTGTTTCGTGTATGAATTGGTATCAAGTGTTCTGTAATGTTCTTCCATATTTCAGAGGACACGTGTAAGTGGAGGGGTCTCATTCCAGTCCCAAATATAGCCTCCTTGCTTTTCAGAATTTTTGACACTATGATTTTCATTCCTGGTCAGTAAAAATGTCTTTTCCTGGATGTACCAATTCTGAATTTAAGTCCAGCATGGTTTATGTAATTCTCTGAAAGAACATTCTACATAACATTGTGTGCATTATTTATTATGCATATATTGTAGGCTTATTAATGTGATGAATGCAATTGGCTAGCATGCCCAGGAGCTGGCATCATGTGTGTCGTAAATGAACACTAAATAAAATCTGCCTATTCATCCACCTGCACTGTGCTTTAAATACGTGCTCTCACCCCTATAAAAAAAATAGAACTTTGCCTACAGTGACTGTCATTCATATGTTTGAAATTCAAAGGCTTGAAAACAAATAAACTAGAAAAAGAGCTGATTTTAAATGGATTAGTTAAATCCATACATGTAGTCAAACTGCATCCTATACCACACCTGCCGCTACGTTCTATATGTTGTCCCCTTGCTTTCTTTTATACTATCATTATTTCTCCCCGAGATCTATGCTATGTTTCTTGATGATGCGGAGATGCCGGTGTTGGACTGGGGTGGACAAAATTGAGAGGTCGCACAACACCAGGTTATAGTCCAACAGTTTTATTTGAAATCACAAGCTTTCAGAGCTATCGATTGCTCCTTCCTCAGGTGAAGGCTTCACCTGAGGAAGGAGCAATCGATAGCTCCGAAAGCTTGTGATTTCAAATAAAACTGTTGGACTATAACCTGGTGTTGTGCGACCTCTCAATGTTTCTTGATACCACTGTCACATTTCCTTCTCCGAGGATCTCCCCATACTTATTATGGCTGCTGTCATTTTTTTCAAAAGCTACCTCTATCCTTATGTGCAAAAATAGTTGGTACATAAAATAACTGCTGCTGATATTCTGAACTGTCCTAAATTATGATAATAAACCTGGTTATTTTCGGTTCCCGGTCAAACATTGCTGGGAACGAGGTACAGATGATTTGATCAAGCCCCCTTTCTCAGTCATTGAGGATGCCAGCGATGATAAGCATGTGCAAATGAAAGAGGTGGTGAATACTAAGCCATCCAGACCAGCAAGGGACAACATGCAATCCCTGACATGAATTAATCAATCTCGTTGGTGCTGGTACAATTACCCTCAGAATCACTGAACTGGGTAGGAGAAAAGTCAGCCAGGATTCCCACCCCTGACGCTATCTAAAGCAAAGCTTCCTTTCCTGAAAGTCTCTCTATGATTCTGCATTTTGAACTTGAAAGCTTTCCGTGAGAAATTACTCTTCTGTCCAAATCCTGTTTTTCTCGCCAATTTTCAACCCTCCTCACCTCTCCTGAACACATTCACTTCTTGCTGGGATATATTTCTGGGGGTGTCAGTCACTGTCCTGGAGCTCACCCAAGTGGTCATTCATGTGAGAGCCCTGACAATGAAAGTTAGCAGGCCATTTGACCTTGGTTAGCAGTGAAGGGGAAGGAATTGCAGACAAGGCCAATCCTGTCCTCACCTATTGTCCACACACACACACACACACCTATAGCAGGAGTCACTGGCTTATATATGAGGAGGAACCCTGTCCAATGTTCCCCTCCCTAACCTGGAGATACTGGGTCAATAGTTGCACCCCTACTGGTGCCCTGGCTAACTCAGCATAGACCACAGATCAAACCTGAGCCCTGCCTGGTCGTAATGCCTCAGATATTCCCTGAATAAACTTGCTGAACCATTGGGACGCAGTTCACTATCTGAATTCTAATCTTACTCCCTTGCACATGTAACAGGGCAAGCAGCAGTATGCATCAGACATGATGATTATAATGTTAAAATAGTGAACTGTTATTTATGCTTTGTTGTTCCCAAATCTTGGATTAAAAATTAGCCTTTTCTTGCACCGCTATTGTGTAAATGACAAAACTGAAGCATATTAGCATTACATTGGAATAGTATCAGTTACTCAGAAGTGTAAAATAGTACAATAAGTCATAAGTTGTTAATAGCCTACTGTAGTTTTTCAAAAGTTACAATAATTTCCATATTAAACACAAACCTTAATTTAAGGGTTTAACCTTCAAAGTAAATACTTAGAACCTGTGAAGAAGCAAAGAGGAAATGCCAGAATCCTGTCTGCAAAGTCAAATCCTGAAGACATCAAATCTTGAAACACAAACCTCAAAGTAAAAGAGATTTGCTGCATTAGTTCTGCTTAGGTAACCATGAATACTAATTGCAGGAAGAGCTAACTGCACCCACAGCCCTGGGGTCATGCAGACATTAAGTAGCACAAAACAGCTCATAGTAAGTACCGACTGTCAAATGTGCAGTTATCATTAACACAAAAGGCTGTGTACAGACTACAGTAAAATACACGCAGCTCTTATGAGGTCATTCTCAAAATGTACAAAATATTGTCAAACTCTTTTGTAACCTTTTCTAAGTGGCTGAGAAAGCGGGCTCATAGAATCACCCCATAGTTTAATAAGCATTAGAAGCCTTCCAGATATTAACTAATAAACAAGCCACCTGCCATCATCCAGTAGTTAAAATACATCCTAAAATCGTATGTTTAAATGCAGTACGATTCCACTAGGTTGTATGAGTTCCATCACTTTCATTCGGGTCTTTAGCAAGGCTACTGGTTTGCAATTTCCACAGAAAAAAGGGACAGAATCGAGGAATGTGACCCCAAAAATCTGATTAGAATCCTAAAATCCCATGCAATAAAAACAGAATTTGAATTATTTAGCCATCTTAAACCAATGGCCCTGTTCATTCCTCTAATCTTGGCCTGAAAACCTACTATGTGGTATGTAAAATTAAAACTTAAATAAAATGCAAACGATGTCTATCAGGTTTTTTTCAAAAGACTGCTGTCTGTACACGTTTGATAAGATTTTAAAAATTCCACTCAGCAAAAATATAGAAATTCTCAATCATATAATATCGATACCTGACTGAGCAGAAGTGATATATGATTTGTAAGGGTTGTCCAAATGAGAGTGAAACTTGTACACAAGTCTGGGATATGTTCAAGATAAAAATAAACATTGTTTTCTATTATCATCACTCACCAACGTCTGTGAGGCAAAGTACGTCCTGCAGATTTTGACCATTCTCCATACAAAATAATCAAAATGTTTGCACACCACAAATGTAATTAGTGGAACCATGAAAATATGTTTCCGATTTCCACAACTAGGTCATCAGTTGTGGGGACGAAGGAGTAGTTTCCTGTTAATCTCTCTGTCCCTGCAACTCTCATTGACCTGATAGGTTCATTTTCAATGAGGTTAACTGTTTTATATTATTTTTATAAAGCATAAATGAACATAATACATATAGCACTTATGAAGATTTGAAAAATGATCATTTCCATGTCATCTTCATCATTTGGTACAACAATTCACATTATTACTTTTTAAATGATATTATTTGTTATAAGCAGCTTCAATATCTAGCACAATGGCTGTTCTCGAAGTTAACATATGAAGATGTTAAATATCATGGCTTTATTGGTAATGGTGGATGAGCACTTTTCATTTTTCACAGCAGCTTCCCGTTTAATACAGAACTGAAGCAGGAAGCTCTTGTTTGTAAAAGCTTTATTAACTTTGGCTGGAATTTTCCAGGGTCCGTGCGGGTGCGATCGGAGGCGGGTCAGGTGGGAAAGTTGACATTTCTTGGAGCGGGTCGGGAACCCGCCGTCATCCCGCCCCCACGCGCCTTTCCCTCGGGCGCGTCTGTCAGCGCGGCAGAGACCTGACCGGCAGAGGCAGGCGGCCCAATTTAAAGTATTATTACCTTGTTATCAGACCCTTAGGAGTCTTTTTAACCTTACCTTTCCAATTTCACTGAATGCCCACAAGACTCATGCTGCTCGGGAACCACGTCTGTCAATCTGAGGCGGGAGTTGAGTGGCCATTGATCCAGTTGACGGCATCAAATGTAGCATAAAAGCTCTCACCTGACAGATGATCACACATCAGGCAGAAACTGTTGCTGACTTCATTCCCAGCACAGACTGAGCTTTCTGCAGGCTGCAAGTCTTTCCAGCAAAGTCTCCATCCAGTGTCACCTCGTTGGAAGAACGTCCCTCACCATTGACAGATTGCATCTGTCAACTCTACTTGACCTGCCATCTATTCCATCAGCATGGGTGCCGTTTATACTATCTCACCTTGGTCCTCAGAATCTGACCACGATGAGCCCCAACACCAGCAGCACCAGGCACACCAGCAGCACCAACAACACCACCACCAACCTTCTCCTCAACACCCTGATGCTGCACAGGACAGAGGGCATCATGGTAGAGGGCTGCACCGCTCTGGAGACGATACCCCCAACACAGGGTATACAGGCAGAGGATGAGCTTCCTCAACATGACAGAGCAGCAGTGCTAAAGGAGGCTCAGGCTATCGCGCCAGGTTGTCGCAGACGTTTGTATATTGCTGGAGCAAGACCTGCAGCCCAGAGGAGCGGGTGGACACGCCTTACCAGTGGCTGTCAAAGTCACCAGCGCCCTCAACTTCTTCACCTCAGGCTTCTTCCAGGGATCTGCAGCAGACATTTGTGGCATCTCGCAGTCGGCCGCCCACAGATGCATCACACAGGTCACCGATGCCTTGTTTGACAAGTCAGCCAGTTATATCAACTTTGCCACTGATGAAGCCAGTGTTACTGAGCAGGCGCTCGGCTTTGCCACTCTGGCTGGCTTCCCACGGGTGCAGGGCATCATCAACTGCACATATGTTGCCATCAGGGCACCCCATCATCACCCAGGAGTTTTTGTCAACCGCAAGGGCTTCCACTTCCTCAATGTGCAGCTGGTCTGCATCCATAGGGAGATCATCATGCATGTGTGTGCCAAATTCCCTGGCAGCTGTCATGACTCTTTCATCCTTCGCCAGTCCACCCTTCCTCAGCTCTTCACACCTCCAAACAGACTTTCCAGCTGGCTGCTTGGAGACAAGTGCTATCCACTGAAGACGTGGCTCATGACACCCTTGAGGAGGCCAAGTACTGAGGCCGAGGAGAGATATAATGAAAGCCACATCTCCACCAGATGTGTCACAGAGCAGACAATAGGCATGCTGAAAATGTGCTTCAGATGCCTTGACAGATCTGGAGGAGCCCTTCAGTACGCACCAGCCAGGGTCTCCAGAATCGTCGTGGTCTGCTGCACCCTGCACAACATAGTGTAGCAGCGAGGATTAGCGTTGCATGAGGAGCAAGGCACTGAGCGCACAGCCTCTTCAGAGGAGGAGGAGCAGGAGGAGGAGGAGCATCAGCTGGAAGACGAGGAGGAGCAGGAGCTGGAGGAACCTACGGTGCAGACGGCACCAGCAGTTGATCATATTGCTGCCCGGGAGGCCAGGGATGGCCTCATCATGGCCAGATTTACTTAACTTTACGCCCATATGGCTGTCACATGCTTCGCCAGGTTGGCAACACCCCACAGCCACACCATAAACCATCCCTACAATGACCAATCCATTCCTTTCACAGTCACCACCATTGCTGGAGGTTCCGTTATGTCTGACTCTTCACTCGAACTAACTAAGCTACTTCCAACGGTGCACACAAATTTGTCCAAGACCGGAAAGTTTTGAAAATAATCAAAATTATGGTTCACATGACATTAACTGAAACTTGACATGAACATTGACTAAAACACCCAAGTGGCTACCCTTGTGAATCTACTTGTGTGGCATCTTTCTCTTCCATGTGCTTCTGCGTGGTGCTATCCCTGTGGCTTCAGCAGAGGTAACGGCAGCCTCTTCACTTCCCTGCTGCGACTGCTTAGACACTTTTGATGGTCGTCCACTGGGTTTTGGAGCCTGTGATGGCCCCGCCAATGTCTGCTCCTCCTGCGACTGTGCACGGGCAGACTCGGTCATCTCTGCCCAGGGAGGAATCTGGGGCTCTGACTGAGGGGGTGGCAACAGTGGAGAAGTGTGAGCACTTTGAGAGGAGCCCACACTTCCATGTCCCCTCTCACCATCATCCCTCTCATGGGCCACCTGCACTTCCCTGCTAGCAAGTAGCTGGAGAGCACCTTGCTGCACATCAGTGGGGCCATGAGGACCCACATCAACACTGACAAACCTCACAGAGAGGAGATCTATGAGCCTCTGCCATCTATTCTCCATTGATAGCCATCTATGCTCCATAGAGACCATGTGCTCCTGTGAGTGGCGCATTAGCTGCTCCATGTAGGTGGCCATCCTATCCATGGAGGAGCCTACAGTCGCCGTCGCCTGCGACATGGTGGTGCTGATGTTGGAGATGGACTCCTCCATTCTCTGAACATTTGCAGACATCGCGCTTGCAAAACCAGTCAGAGCCTCTTGCACTTCTTCCTGCACCTCCAGGATCACCCTCTTTCTGGATGGCCCCCGAGGCTCAGCATCTGCATGCAGCTGAGCAGAGCTGGGAGCATCCTGTACCCTCTGACGAGGAGTCTCCACTGCTGTCCCTGTCTCCACCATCTGCTCTTGCTCACTTGTGACTTGTGATGGACCCAGTGACAACACTTTTCTATCTCGTGAGGGACCCAGAGTGCTGGGTGAACATCTGTCTGGTGACGGTGCGCCCTCAGAGGCTGGAGGCTCCTCTGAGGAGTCACCTTCCTCTTGTTCCTGAACAGTGGCGGGGGCTCTTGATGGACCTGTGGGAGAGTAAAGAGATGAGTTAGATATGCCATATGAAGAATGGGTACAAATACTATTATGCACATGATGACCATTCAATGGCTGCTGACATCAGTCCCCATATGAGTGACTGCTGCATGCCATGTAGCTGTATGATATGTAATTCTGTCACCAGGTTGCTGAGATGTCCCCCTCTCTCCGTCTCCCACTTCCAGGTGCTCGGCAACTCCCGACAGCTCTAATGCAGCCTCCCCTGCTGTTGTGAGGGTGGCCATTGATGGGGTTCCACTGCTAGTTCGCTCCCTCTCATTGTGGGCTCTCTTTTTCTGCAAGGAGGGAAAGAAGAGAAAGTTGAGTTAGAGTGATGGAATGAGTGTAAGGAATGGATGGCTTACATTTGTAGAGGGAGACTATGATGGATTGGGGTGGCAATGCCAAGTGGCCTCCTTGTGTGTTGTTAGTTGGTATGATTGCATTAGGATGAGGATGAGTGTGAGGGGTGGCTAGTCAGATGGGGATGTGATAATGTAGATAGAGAGGGATGGGTTAAGGTGCAAGCTAAGTTGGTGTAAGGATGTGCAGGAGTAAGATTGGGAAGGCAGAGTGATGGGGATGTGATGAAAGGCACAGCAGGA
This sequence comes from Squalus acanthias, assembly GCA_030390025.1. NCBI lineage: Eukaryota > Metazoa > Chordata > Chondrichthyes > Squaliformes > Squalidae > Squalus > Squalus acanthias. Next base: position 21,438,086 of record CM059438.1, on the reverse strand, counting down.
TGAAGGTGAGTGTGGCTTTGGACTCACCTTTCCTGATCTAACAAGATCATTGAAACGTTTGCGGCACTGCACCCAGGTCCTCCTGACAACATCCCCGCTGTTGACCTCCTCTGCAATTTGGAGCCATTCTGTCTTGGTCTGCTGGGGAGGTCTCTTCTGGCCATCAGCTGGGAAGAGGACCTCCCTGCGTGCTCTGACTCCCTCCACAAGCATATGGAGGGAGTCATCGGAGAACCTGGGTGCAGCCCTCTGCCTCTGTGTAGTCATCTTTGCTGGTCTGGGCAGCAGTTGCATTGTGCAGTGCACTATCCTCGATGAACCTTCAAATGCAATGTGGCCATGGCTCCTTTAAATATCCCGGCTGAAAACGCATCATCGATGATGTCACCAGACCTGCACCATTTAATTGGGCCGGGTAACGCGTGGTGCAGGCTTAATAGGCCCCATTAACGTAAAGTCGTTTTGTGGAGCGGGATTGAACCAGCAACGGGCTCGCAATCCGCCATGGCGGCCACCCGCACTGGACCCACCGAGGTAGGGAAAATCCCGGCCTTTATATTGTTATAATATTTTGACTTCAAAGCAAGCAAGAAGCTAGATATTTTAAAATCACTGCACCTCTATGAGAACTAATTAAAATATAAATTTTGGGGAGCTAGTGCGGGTGAAATCGATCAATGCCAGTAGCGCAAAACTGGCTGATAGCGAATCGACAGCCCATTTTACACCATGCCTGATTTGCTTTTCCCGTTTTCTATTTTTATGCGGGTGGGATTGGGTAAGGTTCTACCTTCATTTTTGTGTTCATATTTCCTTTTCCTCATCCATCTGGCCTGATGTCTGCAGCTGAGAGAGATGGCCCTCAGTATGCTGTCAGACTGCTAACAATACTCTCTGTAGCTGGCCACCAGGAGGTGACAGAAATCATCCAATTGTGACTCTCCCCTTCACAGCTCAGATCAGGTACTAAACCCTACATCCGTCCCTGCTCCGTACTCCCTAATTTTTATGTTCCCTCTCCGCTAATGGCATTCTCAAAATGGGAGCTATTCATTATAATTATTTCCATTACAAAGAAGAAAATCATGTAATTTATAGTGCCTCTCATGTCCTCAGTATGTCCTGAGGAACTTCAGGATGAATTACTTTTGCAGGGTAGTCACTGCTGTTATGTCGGAAAATGCAGCAGGCTATTTGTGCATGGTAAGGTCCCACAAACAGCAAATTAGATAAATGACTAGTAATCTGTTTTGGCAGTGTTGCTTGAGGGAGGGATGTTGGCCAGGACACTGGGAGACACCCCCTGTTGTTCTGTAAATAATGGTATGGCCTCAATTTAACCTCTCATATAAAAGGCAACACCCTCAACCGTGCAGCCCACAGTACTGCAGTGAAGTGTCAGCCTAGATTATGTCCTCAAGTGCTTGGACCCATAACCTTCTGACTGAGAGGTGAGAGTGGCTACCAAACTGAGCCAGGATGACACTAGAAGAGTACTGTCCTCATATAAAATAGTTTGGCAAACTATCTGGATGGTAAACAAGCCCATGATGTAATTATGTAAATCACATTGAAATGTATCATCATGTCAATCATCCATGGCAATGAAAATGACACTTGACTCTTCTGTCTCTTCAGACAAATACAGCTTGGCCCTCTCCCGTGAAGGCAATGTCCCTTTAAAGTTATCAGCTTTCCCAGTGGCTCATTGGGTAAATGCATTGTGTGGTACCAAACCATACCAACCAGGAAGGTGATAAGTTTGATCTTTATTCCGTGCTGGCTTCCCTGTTCGCAGTAGGGGTTGCTACAATTGGTTAGACAGGATAAAAATCTAGAGGTTCATTGCCTGAACACTATCAAATGACTGCTACTGGAAGTGCAGGTGTAAAATGTTGGATCAAGCTGTGACATTGCCCCACAATCAATTTGCCAACTGTGTAGGCTCTAACATGAAGAGTAGGAATGTGAGTAGGTATTGGAGGACCACTGGCACCTATGGAACCATACTGCAGGATGAGGAAGTGTAAGGAGAGAAAACTGGCAGGGAAAAAGACATCAATGCATAATAGGGGTAATTTTCCTGATTATTCACTGGGGCAGGAAGCCTGCAATTTTCTGATACAGACTTCTATTTTTTTTTTAATTTGTTCATGGGATGTGGCAAGGCCAGCATTTATTGCCCATCCCTAATTGCCCTTGAGAAGGTGATGGTGAACTCCTTCTTGAACCACAGAGGGCAGTTATGAGTCAATCACATTGCTGTGGGTCTGGAGTCATATATAGGCCAGACCAGGTAAGGATGGTCGATTTTCTTCCCTAAAGGACATTAGTGAACCAGATTAGTTTTTACAACAATCCAGCAGTTTCATGATCACCATTACTGATACTAGTTTTTAATTCCAGGTTTATTTAATTAATTGAATTTAAATTCCCCAGCTGCCGTGGTGGGTATTTGAACTCATGTCTCTGGATCAATTAATCCAGGTCTCTGGATTACTAGCCCAGTAACATAACCACTATGCTACCATACCCATCCATTAGACAAGGTTCATCCCCACCATCACTAAATACTCAGAAAATTACCCCCAATATTAAATGTCTGGTATAAATAGATTATTTCATGGCCAACTATGAATTATGACTTATATTTACAGTCATAAGTCTGACCATAACTCAAAAGCAATGAAGTTCCCTACAAGGTATCCAGTCAACTTCTCTTGTGGATATATAGATCTTTTTTTCAGCACCGAGTGAGACAGATTCTTTGTGTAGTCTATGAGCATTAATATTATTTTCACAGTCTATTGTATTGATATTCCACATCACTAAAAATAAAAATGAGTGAAAATATCAACTAACCACTCCAACAGGGCTCCGATGACCTCATAGGAACACCTGATAACCATCCCTACATATTCAGAGCAAGATTATTATCGGTTGTTGAGATGTAGACATTTTATATGGGACTATACAGAATGGGATATTCCAGTCAATAATATAACCCGTTTATTTTTTTCCTACTGCCAGATTTGGGATGACTAATCTCCTTATATAATGCAGGCATATTTCTAATATATGATGTATGTGTTTCAGGTATGCTGTTCAGTATATAGTGTACTATATATACACCTTTTATCATATAATATATGGGATTTTACTGTGCCTTCAAAATCTCTAACAATCCTTCTCACCTACCACGGCTATGCAAATACCAACCCTACAAGAGCACAGAGACCACTGGGCTTACCATCTGATGGTGCACCACCCAACTATCTGTCAGTAATTGCAGAAAGCCGCGAGATAGAACTTAACGACCTGGTGAAATTATGCAATACACCTCCTTTAAAAATACAATATAAATGTTGCACTTATAAAACTCATTCACTGTCATAAAAACAACATGATTACATTGCTGCCATCACCCATCATATTTTGCTTGTCTGCTTGGCCACTTCATTTGAGTTAGAAATTTCTGTTTTATAAAACAAAAGTTTTAATAACACCTTGACCGTTAACAAATACAGTTTTGGCTACCCCATTAATTCTTGAATACAACTTTTTAGTCAACGATTACTTTAAAATAAATGCCATTCCAGTAATTAATGAGTTATGGGATTAAGCAGGCACTGTGGTTAATTATCATCCTACTTCACCCCTACTTCCCATTGATCGGTGTTTTGATAACAGCACAGTAGATCAACAGATGTCAGTTAGTGAAAGCAAGACTTGTGAATTGAAACGGTGTTTGCCTTCCATGATGTAAATGGCATTACCACTGTCTGAGGTTTTTGATGCAAGATTAATGACAGCAAAGACATAATGTTGCAGTAGAATTTGTATAGCAAACTGTCAGTGCAGTAATTACTGAGCTGTAAACATGATTAAATGCAAAATGAATCAATTAATAATGTAATGTGATATTTGAACAATGCCTGCATTAGGGAAAAGGGCCTATTAAACATTGTAGACCTTCGGCTCTCTCACATCTCATGTGGCACACAAGTCTTCTCTTGGTGGCCTCCACTATCCCCAGGGAAGTTCTTCTTTCTGAGACAATAGCAAAATACTGCAGATGCTGGAAATCTGAAATAAAAACAGAAAATGCTGGGAACACTCAGCAGGTCAGGCAGCATCCGTGGAGAGAGAAACAGAGTTAACGTTTCAGGTCTGGGACCCTTCGAGACCTGAAACGTTAACTCTGTTTCTCTCTCCGCAGATGCTGCCTGACCTGCTGAGTGTTTCCAGCATTTTCTGTTGTTATTTCTTCCTTCTGAGGCTGATTTGACAATTTGTACCTGAATTGGAAGGTAGCAGATTCTATCTGTAAAATTAAATGGTAGCAAAAATAAATCTTTTTGTACATTATGATAATTTGACTTATTTCTTCTTTAGTAAGCCAATTTCAGAAATCAAACTGTTATTATAATATGTCTTGACATTAGTAAACTCCACAGTTTAGTGTACCTTTTGATTAAAAATATAATGAAACACAATGGACTAAATTACCAGGAAGACCTGTTCGTGAAATCAGAATTTTCAATTAGCAGGACTACAGAGCTTTTTGTCATAGCAAGTAATTATTATTCTGCAGCTTCACACAAAACATCTGAAAAGCAATTACATTTTACACAAGAACCTCAAAAGTACTTCAGCTTTTTAAAGGTAAAATACATGTCAAAGTTGCCTTTGAAACATGTCCAACTTGTATTATTTGTGGGGTTTTGTCACTATTTGGATGATCTGGTTCAGTCTGCTGGGCAGCCTGTGGCCTCTTGAAACCTGTTAGCGTTTGAGACACTGAGCTGGCAGATGCTCCCTGAATAGGAAGGAAATGATAATCATGTGAAACCTTAGCTACATTGTTTTAGGGAATGGCTTTAAGCACTAGAGGTTGAATAGAGCAGGTGGGATACTGTAGCTTCACACAGAATGAAGGTAAACCAGAGCTTGGCAGTATAGAGAGTAGCAGAGAGACCACACTAACCTACTCATTAATTTCACTGGACATTGCAAGGCACACTACCACTGGACTAATGCACACTCCAAGCAAGGTGCTCATTAACATAGACAAGTGTTATCAGCAACTAAACACAAAACTTACACGCTGAAGCTATCACAATACTGTTGTGTTAGAATTTAAAACATGCTGTTTGTTTTTTAAATCTATTACAGTAAACATATTGGTTTTGAGTTAGCAGTTAATGATAAATTGCTCACATCATAATTTTACATGACTTAGCTGCCTATGTGGACTAATAGCTCTGGTGCTGTAGCGCACTGGAAACTAAGCTTTGACTCCCATCTTTAATTGATATTTTAACTCAGCTGTTCCCCAAAGACAGGATTCAATGAGGTTCAGCTGAACCTCAACAGTAGAGCGCTCTACTGCAGATGAAATGGAAAGATTACCTTGGAGACCAATCCCATCCTTTAAAGTGTCCTTCCTACCAATTCTATTTTTTGTCTGCAGTTATACAGCCACTTTTGAATTGATTCAGTTACAGTGATTTCAGGTGCACATTGACGTGAAAGCATTCGTATAATTTGGGTGTTAAATCCTAATCTAAAGCTGCTATTATACTGGTGCTCTTTTAGTTTGGATTCTGGGAAACCAATGTTTGGAAACCAGTTCCTGGTGATAACTCCAGCTCCCTTTATTTCAGTGGATGACCCCCAGTTTTCCATGGCTTTACGCCACTGGGATAAGGGAGCCAGATTAATCAGTGTAAATGCCAGGAGCTGCCTCATGGGTGCTGATCTTCTGGAATCGGAACTAAAACAGGACTTCGATTTCAATATATAGTATACATAAGTACGAAAGGGGCTAAAGCCAAGCATTGCGTACTGATCAACGCAATGATCTGAGTTTACATAGGCAACAGTACAACTCCAGCCTGATGCAAAGTCATGATTTATAAACTTAAAATTTTAAATAGAATGTTTTTAATGTTAAGAGAGAACAGACTACTGGCCCCCTCTCCCAACATTAAAAGTTAGTGGCTAGGGGAGCAGAGTTCACCAGATCCCTTCAAGCACTCGTGTAGAACTTTACTCGTCTTGGATGAAAACACAGCTAACAGTATAAATCTGATCTACGACCTCCAGTATGTGGGTGCATAAGGCAATCTTTTTTTTTAGTTTCCAGTTTTCACTACTGTGCTTATTGTGGCCACCGCTTACGAATGCAAAGGTGCTATGTTAGAATAAGGGGCATAGAGCTAATTAAGGCATGAGGTTATTCTGAACATTTGATTGAGGTTGAGATTCCCTATTGCTCTGTTCTGTGTCCTCCTGCACTATAAGTGAACCATTACTGCAGAGCTTGAGATGAGGGCATGACAACATTGTAGGCCTGATTCTGTGCTCTATGCTCACGTCCAGCAAGGCTTTGCCCCGGCAAAGTAGCCTCACAATTTATGTCTTGTGAAACTGAAATTATATTTTTTTAATGCTTTCAGTTTTGAAAATTATTTCATTTTTTAAACTAGGTAATTGTTGAAAGCACTCCCATGAACAACACATTATCAGAAGCTTATAGTTACTGCAACATATAATGACTCAATACTGCATTTAAATTATTACATTTCTATTCATATATTCATCATATATAGGTTATGGACATCTGCAGACAGAATTATTATTTATAATACATACTGACTATACTATTTTTGTAATATATAATAATGGTTCTTTTGTGGCATTTTGCCTGGTGAGCTGAAGGATACTCTGTTTTATAATGTGGGCCCATTAAATCCCAATAACAAACATCCCTCTTGCTCCCAGCAGAACTGAGATGTACCCATCCTTCTGTACTGCTTCTATCCCTCTCACTCTGTACAACCTTCAATCAATAGAGAATTCCCCCCTCAACACAATATTCCTTTTCAACAAGGTCTTCCCCTCTCAGTAGGTTCTGTCTGTTATCCACATAACAGGATACTTCAAGGTCTCTCTTTTCTTCTGCTCAATAGGATTTCACACTCTCCCTCCTTCTCGCTAAAGAGTCTTTTCACCTCTCCATTTGTGCCCCCAAGACATTTTTATGATCGTGTTTGACAAATTTATTAGAGTTTTTTGAGGATGTAACTAGCAGGGTAGATAAAGGGGAACCAGTGGATGTAGTATATTTGGATTTCCAAAAGGCATTCGATAAGGTGCCACATAAAAGGTTATTACACAAGATTAGGGCTCATGGGGTTGGGGGTAATATAGTAGCATGGATAGAGGATTGGTTAACGGACAGAAAACAGAGAGTAGGGATAAACGGATCTTTTTCAGGTTGGCAGGCTGTAACTAGTGGGGTGCTGCAAGGATCATTGTTGGGGCCTCAGCTACTTACAATCTATATTAATGACCTAGATGAAGGGACCGAGCGTAATGTATCCAAGTTTGCTGATGATACAAAGCTAGCTGGGACAGTAAGCTGTGAGGAGAACACAAAGAGTCTGCAAAGGGATACAGATAGACTAAGTGAGTAGGCAGTAAGGTGGCAGATGGAGTATAATGTAGGGAAATGTGAGGTTATTCACCTTGGTAGGAAGAATAGAAAAACAGAATATTTTTTAAATGGTGAGAAACTTTCAAATGTTGGTGTTCAGAGAGATTTGGATGTCCTCGTGCAAGAAACACAGAAAGCTAGCAGTAGCAAGCAATAAGGAAGGCAAATGGCATGTTGGCCTTTATTGCAAGGGAGTTGGAGTACAAGAGTAAGGAAGTCTTGCTACAATTGTACAGGGCCTTGCTGAGACCACACCTGGAGTACTGTGCACAGTTTTGGTCTCCTTATCTAAGGAAGGATATACTTGCCTTGGAGGCAGTGCAACGAAGGTTCACTAGATTGATTCCTGGGAAGAGAGGGCTGTCCTATGATGAGGGATTGTGTAGAATGGGCCTATACTCTCTGGAGTTTAGAAGAATGAGAGGTGATCTCATTGAAACATACAAGATTCTGAAGGGGATTGACAGGGTAAATGCTGAGAGGTTGTTTCCCCTGGCTAGAGTGTCTAGAACTAGGGGGCATAGTCTCAGGATAAGGGGTAGGCCATTTAAGACCGAGATGAGGAGGAATTTCTTCACTCAGAGGGTTGTGAATCTTTGGAATTCTCTGCCCCAGAGAGCTGTGAATGCTGAGTCTTTGAGTATATTCAAGGCTGAGATAGATACATTTTTGGACTCTAGGGGAATCAAGGGATATGGAGATCAGGGTGGGAAAGTGGAGTTGAGGTCGATGTTCAGCTATGATCTCACTGAATGGCGGAGCAGGCTCGAGGGGCCGTATGGCCTACTCCTGCTCCTACTTCTTATGTTCTTATGTTCTTTCTCTTTTTCTTTCTCTCCCAACAGTGCCTGTCCCTCTTTCCCTTTCAGTATGTGTGTCTCTCTGTTCCCTCCCCATTCGTAGGTCCACATCATTGCTACAATAACCCAATAAATAAAATCCCTGTGAGCACTCGCCCCTATCCTCTCTCCCACTTGTGGACTCTGGGTAGAACCAAATCTCAGGACTGTTGCTATTCCAATGCCAGGCGTGTCCATCAGAGATGGTGGTGGGGTTTTTTTGCTTTTAGAAAAAGCTTGTGTGCTCTATCCTTAAAATTCTTATCAGCAGAAAACAAAATTAACTAATTGTCTTGTGATTGAGCTGGTCTTTGTGATTATTATTTGCTCATTCAGATTTTGTTCTACAGACAATGGCTGATATACAATAGTGGTATATACATTGTGATTTACAATAATTGATCTGTAGGTTTACTGTTTAGTTTACTGGCTTACCAATTAAGATACAGTTTTTTTTTTACTTACGTATACTATATATTGAAATATAAGTCCTGACACAATTTTGGTTAATTGTGTGTTCGCAATCGTCCCGAGAGTAACACTCACACAAACCCGAGGAGAATTGGTAGCAAAACAAGGCAGATAACTGTCTAACGTTTGAATGGCTACCGGCATCAAGTGGACTTTGGACTCCTGAAAAATGAGAATGAAAACACAAAACCACTCTGCAGTTTTCAGTCATTCCTGTTGTTAGGGATGTCACTGTAGCAATGCCAGCAGTTACTCTCCACCAGGCGGTCGATACTCCAGCTCTGCCTCTCTGAGGGAGTTCAGGGGCTCAGGTTTACACTGGACGGCGAGCCCAATTCACACTGAGCTTTATCTAGGGCTGGATTTTGTCAATGGGGGCACGTTGGGGGCAGGACTGCTGGTTGTCGGGTTTCAGTCCCGCCCCCAATGACATTCGGCCAACCCAAGCTATTTTCCCTTGATTGACCTTGTTAAGCCCGCCCTGCGGGCTTAGCCGGCCAACTAAGGGAAAACTGGTGACAGGACGTCAGCGTATGACGTTTCATCTGTCGAAAATTTTTGACAGATGAATTGTCAGCGTTTGACAGCTTTGAGAAGCTGTCAAACACTGACAATCTCTGTTCTAAGGTGAGCCCTTGCACAAAGACTCACCAAACCCGCTCTCCTCAGCAGAAAGCAGATGGCTGCTGCATCTGAGACTGCAGCAGCCATTCTGTCATCTCTGCTGTTGAGATGAGGCAGCTCCGGATCCCCAAGGGTTGAAGCCTGCAGGAAGAAGCAAAGGTAAGTAAACTTTTTCTAACACTTTACACTCACCTCTCATACTTACCTCTCCACACTTGCACCCATCACTTACCTCCACAGTGGACTTTTCGGCCCTCTCACCCCCGCAGACCCACTGCTCGCCTCGCTGACCCCGGCGAGGTTCGCAGCTGTTGGGAAGTCCGCACTTGCAGGGGTAAAATGGGGATAAGCCTCAAAACTGCCTGTTAACTACCTGTTAACAGGCAGTTAATTGGCTCTAATCCCCTTCCCGCCTTGAGGAGACGCGTCCCTGCACAAGTCGGGGACGCGCCTCCCGGGAAGATGGCACGGAGGCAGGTTGGGAGTGGGGTCGGTTCCCGCTCCCAGTTTCTGCCATTTTCCCGGCAGTCCCGCCTCCATACCTGCCTCCCCAGGGCTGCGAAAATTCCCCCCCTAGGGTGGAGCGAACGAGGCAAGGTTTGAAGCTGCTGCTACTGCTGTTCTTGCCTAGGGGGTGCTGCCACTCAGATCAGTAACATAACAGCAAGCCCCCTTCCCTAAAGACAAGTCTAACCATAACAGTGATGGCTCCTGGGAATTGTATTCTCGTATGGGAACGAACACGGGAATACGGCATGAGGTAGACCAGGAAGTTAGGAGGCTTCTGAATGTGGGGAGTCAGCTGGCTGGGAGGGGATTGTGAACTTTAGGGAGGAGAGTATATCCAGAGCCCAGGTGAGCAGTGATGGGTCACGCTATTTGTTGGCAGCAGGGATAGTAGTTGGAGACAAATTTATGATTAAGTTTAAGATTTTTTTGCGTGTTTATTATTCTCATTTAACTTTTAGGGGTTTATAGTGAGGCAGTGTCATGGTGGCTGTACACTTCACAGTCACAAAGTAGATGACAGACTCACAGTACTGAACAGGTTTAAGAAATTTTACTATATACTGATCACACTATTTCCCAGCAATCATCTGTTGGACATTACTCAATAAATTTGCAATGATAATATCACAATTGATAACCTTTCAGTGGGGCATCATTATGCATCGATAAAGCAGATCACTGTCAGCTTCTAACAAGGCGTCTGCATGGACAAAACAAGATCCAAACAGATCCAAAACTATTAAAACATCCTATGAACTGACTGTATGTGTGTGTATATATATATATATATATATATAAATAAATAACTATTGTGGAGTGATTTCAAGGCTGAGTCTCATTCAAGGATTTAAATGACTGATTATCTGCTCAAACTAGACAATTGTGGTTTCTGATGTAATTTGAACCTCTTGATCTGATTACTGCATCATAATAACTCCTTGGTAAACCTTATTCTCTATATAAACCATTTGAATCTTTTGATCAGATTAATGTCTTGTAATCACTCCCAGATGTCCATTATTCTCTATGCAGCAACTAGAATGTGTTAAGAGGACTTGTGACGATTTGATTTTGAAGACTTTACTAACAATTCTTGCCCTGCACCCAGCAGACCTAAATAGTTCAGCCAAAGGCATAATATGTGATTTTGTCCAATGCGTGATGTCCTGCTTCGATCAACAGGAAACGACCACATCTCAGTATGAGTGTTATAAAGACAGACCTGAGTCAAGGATTAGTTAATGTGGCTGGATCATTCTATGAAGCAACTGTTTAAGAATTTCTGGAGTGTAGCAAATGACATTTATTGTACTGTGACCTATCAAGTAATACATTATTGAAATGATAATCTTTAGCTTGGAAGAGACATACCATTACAATGTTTGGAATTTGCGAGCCTTTTTCTGGACTTACTTATTGTTCTGCTTTTCTTGTATTTTTTTCTGTGCGGCCACAAAGATGAAAATGTTCTGCGTAATATGTGGAAATAATAACAGCTGTATCTGGTTGAGACTTGTTAACCTACAATTGTCAGTTCTTCAATGTGTCCCATTGAAAGCAGCTGGAGTCTGGTTATATCTCCACATTCTTTGACTGCTCATTTTTACACACCCTGTAACATCCTAATTTAAAGTTGCCAGCTTCTTAATGCATTATTAATAGAGCAGCAGGTCTCATTCTCATATCTTTGAACATCACCACCTTCCCTTCTTTACTTTCCCCAAACTGTAGATTTTCTCATAAGCATAGGATTGCTGTCATTGGGATACAGCAACATAAAAAAAAAAGCTATAGGCTAACAGTGCTGATACTTTGGGGAACAGATAAAAGCATCCCCCAGGCTGGAATGTTTAGTAAGGTGTGCGTAGTGAGGATCTGATGGACAGGGGCCAGGGTCGGATTACCAGTCTGCCTGACATGATGCATGGTCAGTGGGCTGTAAAGGCACCAGGCTAGTTTTCTCCAGCCATGATTCTGCTACAGGGTATTAGCACTGCTACAAGGGGTGAAAATGCACTTCATCCTGAAACCTGACGCCAATCTAATGGTTATAAATGTGTTTCAAAGATAAAAGAGGCTTCACAAATGTACTTTTCTTGTTTTGTAATCTTACATCAGCTTTTGGTACCTCGGAAGTGATGTTGAATTTTCTTTCCCTTGGCAAAGAGTAGCAACATTTTATTTGACGATATGCCAGCAATTGTTTTAAATCCATTGGAATTTTTATCTGAAATAACAGACACCTACATTGTAACCTGGGATTCAGGTGTTGTTGTAACCCATGGGAGCAAAAGCTGAATCTCTAATGAACATCACTGAGCTCTGAGATTAAGTTATGTCTTTTAACCCTTTACATCTTTGGACTTCCTACCTCGTGTCCATTATTTTATATAATGTACAGTATGTTTATTATCTAAAGTTAAACAAAAACTAAAACCACTTTTGAAAGTGGTCTGAAGGCTATAAAATGCATTTTATAATCTTTGCAAAAGAATAGGCATGACTAAATAATGACGAACATCACTAGAAACTAGCAGCTGATGTAAGATTACAAAACAAGCAAAGTATATTTGTGAAGCTTCTTTTAATCTTTGAAATGCATCTCTAACCATTAGATTGTCTGAGTTAAGTACTATTCTGAGCATTCCCACCCCAGCTGAAAATGACTAAAACATAGTCAAAAGTTAGATAATATTTAATTAACTCAGGGAAGGTGTAGAATTTGAAGTATCACCAATAGAGAAAGATTTTTTTGCTTAAGAGCACAGATGTAGTAGCCATTGCTAGATAGGAGCAGGAGAGAGAGAGAGAGAGAGAGAGAGGAAGACAGGACAATCTGGGAACCCACAGAGCATAGAAGGCCCACAACTCATAGCAAGGAATACTCCAGGCAATGTGTAAACCTCAACAGCATCAGGTACCTGGCTATCATACTGTTTTGATGATACTTCAAAATGTTATCTTTAGTTAAGCTTAGGACACTTTTTATGTTGGTCAGCAGCTGCCTGACTCACATGCCAACTGATAACCATGGTAAAAGGTCTCCAAAACCAGCCTACTGGGAAATCCACACATGTATAGTTTATGTTTGCAGTATTCAGAGTGCGCATTCTCTCCCTATAGGAAAATGCACTGCTTAGTTATGTCCAGAGAGCTTAAACACAGGTTGGCAAGAACCACCGAAGTGTGCAATGCAGTTCAACCAGTTAAAACCATACAGCTTACCCGCACAGAGCACTAGTAAGTTTCCTGTTGCTTATCCAACTAGGACCACACTACTTGTTAGGACATTGGCTTACAATTTGTCTGGAACTAAATGGGGGAAAAATCCTAGCCCCCAGTGACATAGCCCATTAATAAGCTAGATTGGCTGGTTAGTCGTCAACAGTGTCCTAGGATGTGTGACAATGGGCAACCTTACCTTTGCTCTTTCGAGAGAAATAGGTTCAGTGAATCTGCCATCTACATTTAAACTAATCTTAGAGTTGGAGTACACATCTTGCATAACATTCAAGAATTTAAAAGAAAGCAAAAGAAAGACTTGCATTTATATAGCGCCTTTGACAACCTCAGGACGTCCCAAAGCGCTTTACAGCCAATGAAGTACTTTGAAGTGTAGTCACTGTTATAATGTAGGAAACATGGCAGCCAATTTGCGCACAACAAGCTCCCACAAACAGCAATGTGATAATGACCAGATAATCTGTTTTAGTGAGGGATAAATATTGGCCAGGACACCGGGGATAACTCCCATGCTCTTCTTCGAAATAATGAATGATAGAAATTTACAGCACAGAAGGAGGCCATTTGACCCATTGGGCTGGCTTTTCCAAGCCCCGAGGAGGCGGGCATGGAGGCGGGACAGCCCGTAAAATCGGAGAAAGTGGGGGCAGATGGCAAACCCGCCCCCATCCCGCCTCCGTGCCCTTTTGCCAGGAGGCGGGAAGATGTGCAGCTTCGGGTCCTGTCTCCTGGAGGCGGGAAAGGCTTTTAACTGCCTGTTAACAGGTAGTTAACAGGCAGAAAAAAGGATTAGTGCCATTTTACCTTCACAGGTGAAGGCTTCCCGACCTTGGAGAACCCCGCCGGATTGGAGGAGACGTGAAGGAGGTCTGCGGTGGACAGAGGCACCTGGAAGTAAGGTGTAGAGGTGAGTGATGGGTGCAAGTGTGGAGTGGTAAGTATGCAAGGTGGGTGATTCGTTTAAAAAAGTGTTCACTTACCTTTTTTTCCTTCTATAGCCTTTAACCGCGCTGGATCGGGAGAGCAGACATCCACCTTGTCAATTTCAGGTAGTGGCTGATGGACCCTCCGATCTATCAGACATCTGCAATTTACTTATTTTCACCTGTTTGTTGAGTCCTCACCACAAAGACTCATCAAACTAAAGAGAATGTCAGTGTTTGACAGCTTCACAGAGCTATCAAATGCTGTCATTTCTTCTTTCAAGAAGTCTTGACAGATAGCACGTCTGACGTTGACGTGATCTGTCAGTGACTTCTTCCCTAATTGGCTTGCTGAGCCCGCAGGGCGGGCCTTAACAAGCTCAATCAGGGGAAAATCCCTCTGAATGGTCAGGCGAGAATGGAGGCGGGACATGGACACGACAAGCAGCAGTCCCGCCTCCAACTTGCCTCCATTCACAAAATCTAGCCCATTATGTCTGTGCCAGCCAAAAAAGAGCTATCCAGCCTAATCCCACTTTCCAGCTCTTGGTCCGTAGCCTTGTAGGTTACGGCACTTCAAGTGCATAGCCAAGTACTTTTTGAATGTGATGAGCGTTTCTGCCTCTACCACCCCTTCAGGCAGTGAGTTCCAGACCCCCACCACCCTCTGGGTGAAAAAAGTTCTCCTCAACTCCCCTCTAATCCTTCTACCAATTACTTTAAATCTATGCCCCCTGGTTATTGACCTCTCTGCTAAGGGAAATAGGTCCTTCCTATCCACTCTATCTAGGCCTCTCATAATTTTATACACCTCAATCAAGTCTCCCCTCAGCCTTCTCTGTTTCAAAGAAAACAACCCCAGCCTATCCAATCTTTCCTCATAGCTAAACTTCTCCAGTCCTGGCAACATCTTTGTAAATCTCCTCTGCACCCCCTCTAGTGCAATCACATCTTTCCTGTAATGTGATGACCAGAACTGTACACAGTACTCTAGCTGTGGCTGAACTAGTGTTTTACACAGTTCAAGCATAACCTCCCTGCTCTTATATACTATGCCTCAGCTAATAAAGGAAAATTTCCCGTATGTCTTCTTAACCACCTTATCTACCAGTCCTGCTACCTTCAGGGATCTGTGGATATGCACTCCAAGGTCTCTCTGTTCTCTACACTTCTCAGTATCCTACCATTTATTGTATATTCCCTTGCCTTGTTAGCCCTCCCCAAATGTATTACCTCACACTTCTCTGGATTGAATTCCATTTGCCACTTTTCTGCCCACCTGACCAGCCCATTGATATCTTCCTGCAGTCTACAGCTTTCTTCCTCACTATCAACCATATGGCCAATTTTTGTATCATCTGCAAACTTCTTAATCTTGCCCCCTACATTGAAGTCTAAATCATTGATGTATACCACAAAAAGCAAGGGACCTAGTACTGAGTCCTGCGGAACCCCACTGGAAACAGCTTTCCAGTCACAAAAACATCCGTCGACCATTACCCTTTGCTTCCTGCCACTGAGCCAATTTTGGATCCAACTTGCCACTTTCCCTTGGATCCCATAGGCTTTTACTTTTCTGACCAGTCTGTCATGTGGGACCTTGTCAAAAGCCTTGCTAAAATCCATGTAGACTACATCAAACACACTATCCTCATCAACCCTCCTTGTTACCGCCTCAAAAATTCAATCAAGTTAGTCAGACATGACCTTCCCTTAACAAATCCATACTGACTGTCCTTGATTAATCTGTGCTTTCTAAATTATGATTAATACTGTCCCTCAGAATTATTTTTGTACATAGGAACCACAGGGGTGATTCCATAATCCTTTGCTCCCATCTGGGAAGCTGCAATCACAGGGAATGAAGGTTGGAGATAGGCGTACAACATTCTTTGACCCCAATCTCTGTGAGCACAGCTCCCCTCTGGAAGACAGGATCATGGAATTGCCCTCCATATCCAAAGTCCTATTCCCCAGTCTCCAAAGGCCAGTACTATTCCTGGCACTAATCTCCAAGACCATTCCTGCCTTCTCCTTCTATTTCTACCGTTAGATAGGCGATGCAGTTCAGAATCCACTTCTTCCCTGCAAACTGGCTCATTAAGGCCTTCTAGAAACAGTAGAAAAATAGGAGCAGGAATAGGCCATTCGGTCCTTCGAGCCTGCTCCACCATTCAACACGATCATGGCTGATCCTCTATCTCAATACCATATTCCCGCTCTCTCCCCATACCCCTTGATGCCTTTTGTGACTAGAAATCTATCTATCTCCTTCTTAAATATATTCAGTGACTTGGCCTCCATAGCCTTCTGTGGTAGAGAATTCCACAGGTTCACCACCCTCTGAGTGAAGACATTTCTCCTCATCTCAGTCCTAAATGTCCCACCCCGTATCCTGAGACTGTGACCCCTCGTTCTAGACCCCCCAGCCAGGGGAAACATCCTCCCTGCATCCAGTCTGTCTAGCCCTGTCAGAATTTTATGCGTTTCAATGAGATCCCCTCTCATTCTTCTAAACTCTAGTGAATACAGGCATAGTCGACCCAATCTCTCCTCATATGATGGTCCTGCCATCCCAGGAATCAGTCTGGTGAACCTTCGCTGCACTCCCTCTATGGCAAGTATATCCTTTCTTAGGTAAGGAGACCAAAACTGCACACAGTACTCCAGGTGTGGTCTCACCAAGGCCCTGTATAACTGTAGTAAGACATCCTTGCTACTGTACTCAAATCCTCTTGTAATGAAGGCCAACATACCATTTGCCTTCCTAACTGCTTGCTGCACCAGCATGTTTGCTTTCATTGACTGGTGTACAAGGACACCCAGGTCCCTTTGTACATCAACATTTCCCAATCTATCACCATTTAAATAATACTCTACCTTTCTGTTTTTCCTACCGAAGTGGATAACTTCACATTTAACCATGTTATACTGCATTTGCCATGTATTTGCCCACTCACTCAACGTGTCTAAATCGCCTTGAAGCCTCTTTGCATCCTCCTCACAACTCACAATCCCACCTAGTTTCGTGTCGTCAGCAAACTTGGAAATATTACATTTGGTTCCCTCATCCAAATCATTGATATATATTGTGAATAGCTGGGGCCCAAGCACTGATCCCTGCGGTACCCCACTAGTCACTCCCTGCCACCCTGAAAAAGACCCATTTATTCCTACTCTCTGTTTCCTGTCTGTTCACCAATTTTCAACCCATGCCAGTATATTACCCCCAATCCCATGTGCTTTAATTTTCCACACTAACCTCTTATGTGGGATTTTATCAAAGGCCTTCTGAAAATCCAAATACACCACATCCACTGGTTCTTCCTTATCTATTCTACCAGTTACATCCTCAAAAAACTCCAGTAGGTTTGTCAAACACGATTTCCCTTTCATAAATCCATGTTGACTTTGTCTAATCCTGTTGATATTTTCTAAGTATCCTGTTATCACATCCTTTAAGTAATAGACTCTAGCATTTTCCCTACTACTGATGTTAGGCTAACCGGTCTGTAGTTCCCTGTTTTCTCTCTCCCTCCTTTTTTAAATAGTGGGGTTACATTTGCCACCCTCCAATCTGCAGGAACTGTTCCATAATCTATAGAATTTTTGAAGATGACAACCAATGCATCCACTATTTCCATGGCTACCTCTTTTAGTACTCTGGGATGTAGATTATCAGGCCTTGGGGATTTATCGGCTTTCAGTCCCATTAATTTCTCTAGCATTATTTTTTTACGAATACTAATTTCCTTTAATTCCTCCTTCTCACTAGACCCTTGGTTCCCTAGCATTTCTGGGAAGTTATTTGTGTCCTCTTCCGTGAAGACAGAACCAAAGTACTTGTTTAATTGCTCTGCCATTTCCTTGTTCCCCATTATAAATTCTCCTGTTTCTGACTGTAGGGACCTACATTTGTTTTCACTTATCTTTTTCTTTTTACATACTTGTAGAAGCTTTTACCGTCCACTTTTATGTTCCTTGCAAGTTTACTCTCATACTCTATTTTTTCCCTCTTAATCAATCTCTTGGTCCTTTTTTGCTGAATTCTAAACTTCTCCCAATCCTCAGGCTTGCTACGTTTTCTGGCAACTTTATATGACTCCTCTTTGGATCTAATACTATCCTTAATTTCTTTTGTTAGCCGTGGTTGGACCACTTTTCCTTTTGTGTTTTTGCACCAGAAAGGAATGTATAACTGTTGCAATTCATGCATTTGTTCCTTAAATGTTAGCCATTGCCTATCCACCGTCAAGCCTTTTAATGAAGCTCCCCAATCTATCATAGCCAACTCACTCCTCATACCTTCGTAGTTTCCTTTGTTTAGATTTAGGACCCGAGTTTCGGATTGGACTACTACACTTTCCATCTTAATGAAGAATTCTATCATGTTATGGTCACTCTTCCCTAAAGGACCCCGCACAACAAGATTATTAATTAACCCCTTCTCATTGCACAATACCAAATCTAGGATAGCCTGTTCCCTAGTTGGCTCCTCAACGTACTGGTCTAAAAATCCATCTCGTACACACTCCAGGAATTCATCCTCCACAGTATTATTGCTAATTTGGTTTGGCCAGTCTATATGTAGATTAAAGTCACCCATGAATATTGTAGTACCCTTGTTACATGCATCTCTAATTACCTGTTTGATGCCATCCCCTACATTACCACTACTGTTTGGAGGCCTATAGACAACTCCCACCAATGTTTTCTGCCCCTTGGTGCTTCTTAGCTCCTCCCAGACTGATTCTACATCTTGATTTTCTGAGCCAATATCCTTTCTCACTATTGCTCTGATTTCATCCTTTACTAACAACGCCACCCCACCTCCTTTTCCTTTTTGCCTGTCCTTTCTAAATATCGAATATCCTTGGATATTCAGCTCCCAGCCTTGGTCACCCTGTAGCCATGTCTCCGTAATTGCAATTATATATTTGTTTACATCTATTTGCGCTGTTAATTCGTCTACCTTATTATGAATGCTTCGTGCATTCAGATACAGTGCCTTTAGATTTGTCTTTTTAACATTTTTAGACATCTTAACATTTTTTTGTACTATGGCCCTATTTGCCTTATTACCATTTTTTCTTAGTATTTGTCAGTGCACTCTTTTGTTTGTGCAGCACATACCACGAGCTTTTCCCCTCTCTGTGCAAATGGGTCCTTACTACAGCACGTTGATATAATAATCTCCCCAGACCTCAAGGATGCCTTTCTTAGTTTGTTGCTCTAGTTGGGGCCTTGGCTATTCAAAGCCGTTATTGCTGAGTCCTCACTCTCATCTTGACCAGGATTGCTTAACGTCTGTGAGCAGAAACCAGTTTTCCTGAGTGAGACTGGAAGGCTCCAGCACATTTCTGAACGGCAGTGTATTTGTTTCAATCAGATTAATCACAATGGCTAATTAGTCTTCAGCTGATAGTCTGCTGTCCAATTGTGAGGCTTATAGCTGGTGGGCATATGTTTACCAGACAGTTTTAGACCAAAAGGTAAGTACTGGTCAGACTCTTTTTTTAATTCATTGGTCCGTGACAAAAGTGGAAGGAGATCCTTACCATTGAAGATAGCCTGATGGCCTGAAGCAACAGTGTGATCAAAAGGAAACCAATTGTCTTTCCTTCACATTTAACTTCTGTGCTCAGCTCAGACTAGGTTTGTTGGTGCACTATCAGCCATGAACAGCTTAGCATCAATTACTGTTTACTGCATCCACAAATATTAGAAAGTAAATACTCGAGTACAACAATTACTGCATATCTGTGGGCAAAGGGCTGTTTTATGTAAGTGACAAGCTGAATTTGGAATTTCTGTATTTTCCTTGTATGGTTCTATAAGTACTGTGATACATAATGCAGTTAATTTCAATTACAATAAATCTGAGTGTTCTTATGTGGTATAATACTGGTATAATTACAATAAAAAATACAAAACAAAGAGAGTCATTTGTGTTCATTAATTATCATTTGAAAGTTTAAAAGAATTGGGTGTGGAGGTCAGTACAGCTGAATATCTGCTGATTAATTAGTAATTGGACAGGTTTGGACTCAACTGTGACCCCCCTCGTGATAAAATAGGCTCTGACAGGCTCACACAAGAAGAATGGCCACTTGAAGGAGGTACGGGAGGGCTGCTAGCACCTGTGCCTCTTACTGCAGCAACAATCGCTACCTTCAGGAGAAGAATGGAGAAAATTCAAGGGGGTGGCGGATAAATCTAGTGGTTGCCACAAGATTTGTGATCCTGCTAAAAAAAAAAGTACCTTCTCTTCAATAACATTTTTTGCTTGCATTAAAGATGCAGTGCTCGACAGGAAGTCATATTTAAATTAGCTCACAACGTTTTACAGACATATACGAAATCAATCCGCTCCAGTTTCACCGGCACTCTGGCATAACGTGGGTGGAATGCTGCACAAAATTCTTCAGGAGCCATTCCACCAGCTCCCCACGTGTCCCTGCCACTTCCGACATCTTCCACTGGAGGTGATGTCAGGTGTATAAAATAACCAACCAAATTAGGACAGATGTATTATAATTACATGCAAATAACAGAAATTTTGGACAATCTATGGAACCATCCCAAAGGAAAGAAAGACTTGCATTTATATAGCGCCTTTCACGACCACCGGACATCCCAAAGCGCTTTACAGCCAATTAAGTACTTTTTGAAATGCAGTCACTATTGTAATGTAGGAAACGCGGCAGCCAATTTGTGCACAGCAAGCTCCCAAAAACAGCAATGTGATAACCAGATAATCTGTTTTAGATGTTGATTGAGGGATAAATATTGGCCAGGACACTGGGGATAACTCCGCTGTTCTTCTTCGCAATAGTGCCATGGGATCTTTTACATCCACTTGAGAGAGCAGACGGGGCCTCGGTTTAACATCTCATCCGAAAGATGGCACCTCTGACAGTGCAGCACTCCCTCAGTACTGCACTGGAGTGTCAGCCTAGAGGGGTCAAATATGGACAGATGGTGGGCACATCATCTTTCTGCCCTCAAGTCCCTTTGAAGAGGCTATTTTCTAAATTCTGGGATTGATATGTAGACAGGGTGGCCAGAGGCTTCTCAAAGCTAAAGGCTAATGCCATCCTTTTCCTATTATTCTTTCTTCCCCTACCTACTCATTCAATCACTTTCACACAGGCATACATTCAAGCAGAATACCTTGCCACACAGTATATTCCATGCAATTACTATTTGAAGGGATGTTTTGCAGTCAGAATTCTAACATATATTCCAATTCTGTTTCTACAGGATTCCCCATAGAATCAGTCAAAGATCCCAGTGGTACAGAATAAGGTCTCACCATACCTAGGCCCAGAAATGTAGGTGTAAAATGGGCATCTAAGGGTCCAATATGGTGGGTGGCGCATGGGTGCTCATCTCGTGTCGTCTCGGGCTCCTCCATAGCCATCCAGGACGTGTGCCGGAAGTATGTTAAACTGTAATTAAAATATTTAAATAAGGGCCCTACGCTTGTATGAAATTGGGCTGCCCATGCACTTGACATGCCACATGCGAAACTCATTCAGCAACTCATGGCACTAACAGGCAGCAAGGACCCCTCAGCAGCACTATTTAAAGGGCTCATCCACTACATACCGGGTAGTTGCTGGTTTATCCGTTCAGGTTCCTGGTTTAAGTTCTGGTGTTTTTTGGCCTAGGTTCTCACTTCTATAACTGATTTCTGACAGGTTGCAAGGTGTCCTAGACTGCACCCACATTGCCTTGTGTGCTCCCCATCACCAGACTCGCATATTTCTGAATAGAAAAGGATTCAACTCCCTCATGCAGATCTATGCCCGGTTTTCTGGCAGCATTTAACCTGTACCAGTCCGCTGTGCCGCCTTTATTCCAAACAGGAAGTTACAGGCTGACTACTGGGTGACAAGGAATATCTCCTTCAGACGTGGCCCATGACTCCTGTCAGGAACACAGACACAGTTACAGAGCAACGCTTGCCATGCTGCCACCAGAAATATCATTGAGCAGAAAGTCGGCATGCTCAAGCAACACTTCCGCTGCCTGGACTGTTCGGGAGGAGCTTTGCAGTGCAGCCCTGAGCAGGTATCCATATTTGTGGTCATCTGTTTCACGCTGCATAACTTTGCCATCGTGAGGGACCAGGCCTTACCGCCTCCTGGGCAATAAGAAGTAGAGCAGGAGGAGGAGGAGAAGGAGAAGGTGCAGTATGAAAAGGAAGAACAGCAGGAGCGGCATCGACCACCAGTGCCCCCAACTTCCAGTGCTCTCAGAGAGCATCTCATCCAAGAGTGCTTCATGTGAATCATCTTTCCCATCCCCAATACACCAACAATCCTGCAATCTTTATCACCACCATTGCCCTCACTCTACTACAAATATAAACACCAGCACCAGATCCAGAAAAAGCACAAATTTATCCAACAATTCAATTTTATCTGTGTCTACTAGTTAACAGAAATAATTAAGAATCACCCCTGTGCAAGTCCTTAGTGCCTGTCTTCTGTGCTCATTTACCCATCCTAGAGCTCCTACAAAGTGTTTCCCCAGTGGCTACAGCTTGGGAGGTGGAAGCCTGCTGAGCTTCCATTGAGGACACTTCAGATGGCCGACCTCGAATAGTTCTGGGCCTTGAGGGCCCGACTGCGGACTGCAGCATCTTGGCATCAGTGACGGCAGTCTGGCCCAGAAGGCTGTATGGAACTAACAAGGGCACTGGCGGAGTGCGTGGCAGGGAAGCAGGCATGCTGTCATCCTGCAAGAGGACAGCAATTGCCTCTCCCATGGAGCCAAGGCCACTTTCCTGGGACAGCGCCTCAGCACACCTACAGCTCTGCGCAAGGTCTTCCTGAAGGCACAGCTGTGGCAATGGTTCCTTGCTAAACCTTAGCTTCCTTCGGCACATCTTTACCATCATTATCAGGCGGCTGTGTCTGGTGCAGGGGACCTGCTGTATAGCAAAGTGGCAAGACATGACAATATGCCACTCGTCCCACATGACATCATGTGGAGCCCTTTCTTGCACTTGCTGATCTTCTCAGCCATGTCCAGTGCTAGCAGAGCACTGAATGCAGTTCCCATAGTTGCCAAAAACCTAAACCCTCATTTTAACCAAACTCACCCAACGGGAATGGGGTGCCCATTTTACACATCTGCCAATTTTTCTCTCCATTGTCTTCAATGTAGTGTAAAATCAGGCGGGGTGTAAGACGGGCACCTGCCTGGGGGGAGGTTAAGTTAAAATTGGGGCTCTAATTAGAATCTATTTACCTTTAAATGAAGACTTCAGCTTTTCCTTGGTATACACCATGCAGGATTATGCATTCCAGGCTGCTGAGTGGGAGATGGTCCAGGGGTTATAGTTCATGAGCTATTGAAGACCCCTGACCAATGTCACGAGGCTGTTGCAAAAGTGAATAGGATGTTAGGATATGTAGCTAGGACAATTAAATATAGAAAGAAACAAAGAACTTGTATTTACATAGTGTCTTTCACATCCTCAGGATGTCCCAAAGTGTTTCACAACCAATGAAGTACTTTTGAAGCGTATACACTATTATAGCAAATTTGCATGGAGCAAGATCCCATAAACAGCAATTAAATAAATGACCACAAAATCTGTTTTAGTGGTGCTGGTTGAGGTATAAAAACTGGCTAGGACACTGGGAGAATTCACCTGCTCTTCCCTAACAAGTGCTATGGAATCTTTTATGTTCATCTGAGAGGACAGACAGGGCCTCGGTATAATGTCTTTCCTGAAAGACAGCACCTTTGACAGTGCAGCATTCCCTAAGTACTGCACTGAAGTGTCACTCTAGATGATATGCTCAAATCTCAAGCGGGGCTTGAATCCATGACCTTCTGACTCAGAGGGTCAGAAACTAAAAGTACAATCCTCTCCTTGTACAAGGAAGTCCAGCCATATCTAGAATACTGTGTCCGGTTGTGATACACTTGTATGGCTGGGAATATTGAGGCCCTGGAAAAGGTACAAAGCAGGGCCATTCGATTGATACCTTGTTTAAGAGCCCTTAATTATTAGCACAAACTTGGATATGAGGGAGATCACTAAAATAATGAAGGAATTAAAATTCTGCCCCCTATGGATATAGTTTATTTGGGCTAGATAGGTAGGGGACATCAGTTCAAGTTATAAAAGCATAGACTTAGGTTGGATACTAGGAAATATTTCATTTCACAGAAAGTTGTCATCCTCTGGAATAAGTTGCCAGTACGTGCAGCAGGTGTAGATTCGCTTCAAGCGTTCAAAAGGGAGCTGAACAAGTCCCTGCAAGTGGAAGACATCTCTCAAGTTGTACAAGGTAGGTTAATGGGGATACTGGTACCAATCACCATGGTCTCCTGGAACTTGCTCGATCGCTTGTGGGGGTAGGATTGGAATTTCCCAGAGTTTTTCTAAATTGGCCTATGTTTTTTTTTCTGTCTCTCCCAGGAGATGTCTCTCAGGAGAGGGAATGGGTTTAATGATGTGTGTAGAATGTACTATGTAGGGACGGGACAGGTCTTTTCCTGTACTTTTTGATATGTTTGTATGTTCCTTGCAGCTTTTTCCTTAATGTCTGTTTTATAAGATTAGTGCATCGCACCAGCAATCCGTTACTGTTGCAATGCAGAGTGAATCCTTCTTTATTACTAAACTCCTTACATTGCTGCCCCAACCGCTCAATTGCTGCCAGTATAATGCTTTCTTCTGACAGTAATTTCCAGGCTATGCTTTTAGGTTAAATTGAAATCACATTTTACCTATCAACTTGTCATACATAAGGTACGCTGTTGAAACATGTGTTAACACAGGCAAAGTGACACCTATTGCTATATTTGTAACATTATGTGGCCTCAGTGTTCCATGCTGCCAATGTCTTATGTTACAAGGAGGAGGAAAGAAGATTGTATAAAATCCAGTTAAGAAAATATCAATCCTAGGTTAATTCAAGTGCATTGATTTTAACTGTGACATTAAAGGACATTACAACTTTAAATAGAACAACTGGCCTTAAAAATTATTACAAATTAAAGACTCCGTTTATGGAGTTATCAAAACAAATGAAAAAACTTTTAACAGTATGTACAATTATAATGAAAGAAACTTAAAACCCACTTCTTTTTTCTCTTTTGCTGTTGATTCTGCTCTACATTTATCAACTTCCTTCAGATCATAAGCCCTTTGTGCACATAACATCCATTCATCTCTCAGTGCAATAGCTGAATCACGACTTATCATTCTCCATGTTCTTTGATAGAATCATGAAAATCTTGTTTCATTCAATTTTTGAAGGCACAGCTTCTTCATGCCTCTCATAAGTCCAACCAACACTCTTTTTTTTGTTACCTACTGACATTCTTGGCCTCACTATCTGCTCTAATCTCAAGTGGAACTCTCACATCTGCTCCATTGTTAAAACTGTCATTTTAATTTCCTCAATAACTCTTGACTCTCTATGAAGCCAATTCTGCCCAAAACCTAAATACTGTTCCCAGACATGAGGAAGCTCTTCTCACACCTCCTTAAACTCCTGGATAGTATACATTGTCATTGACAGGCCATCCTCTCTTGCCTCTAGCCTCCAATGTCTCTCTCTTCATCAAAGCCTTTCTATCAACGCTGATATGGTCATTGCTCTTTTGTTCCTCCTAACCTCTAAAAATGTGTCCTACTCTAATTGTGTCTTCCCCAGGACTCAAACTCTTAACTTCCCCCAGTCTTATCTTCTTTCTACAATTTATTGGGTTTTCAGATCAAAGCTGGTGTCACCTTAACACTACTTCTTGATATATCTGATCTTCTCTCCTATTCTTTTTAACCTTGGTGCTGCTCTGCACTATAGACCTTAACCTTTCGCATAGGTATGAAAGTAGGTATGTGTGAGGGCATACAAGGCCACTTTCAAAAATTTACAAACGAATTTGCCATACTGATAAAGCTGATAGAACTGTATTTTAGACAATTATTCAATACACTGCTGATTGAAGAGGACTTGAGGGTTCTACATATAGTGGAATATTTCTTCTCTCCTGACATGAAATGGAAATTATTTTCCAATTGCTACTATAACTGACACATTTTGGGATTTCTGATTATACCACCACAGGGGGCACCTTGGAGTAATATATGTTAAACATTTTGAGGTAAACATAAAATCACAGGGCATCAAGCTGGGAGATGTAGATTAATATTCAGATAGGCTATCTGAGCCAACATGCTTCAGATACAGTTAATGTGGGCATTTCAGTGATTGTTTGCACATTCTGGTTGAGATGGCTCAATTTATTTGAGCTCAGCAGGGGTTGTTGTCGGGGTAGACTGGTAAGATTCCATTTTCTGAGGTCAGAATGAACAGAAATTTGAGAAAAACCCATTTTGAGGGTCAGTTGGGTCCAACAAAGGCTGCAGGAAGGCAGATCTTGGCCTGAGTTTGGAATTCAGGTACAGAAGGTTAGTTACTCAGTTAAAAGCTGACCTGGAAGGAAATAAAATAAAAAGTGAGTATTCCATCCATTATTTGGGATAGCATGGCATGTTTTTGTGTTGTTTTGTATTAGTTTGGGAAGCATTGTAGGAGAAGCTTGAAAAATATCTGAGATTGTTGCTTTTGTTCAGTCACGTGTATCCTGTGAAATAAAACAATTTCTTGATTTGTCATCTACTTAGTCTTACCAGAGTGTTCATCTGTTCCGTCTATCAAAAGATCGGAGAAGCGCATGTGGGGGCGCGTGTGAGTTCACAGTATCCTGTTCATATGTCAAGGGGATGCATTGTTACATCCCTTGGGTTACATAGAAACATAGAAACATAGAATCATAGAATCTAGGAGCAGGAGTAGGCCATTCGGCCCGTCGAGCCTGCTCCGCCATTCAATACGATCATGGCTGATCATCCAAATCCAGTACCCTGTCCCTGCTTTAATCCCCACAGTACACATATCCCACCCTACCCCCGTAACCCCACGTATTTTAATTCCCCCTAACATATCCCATCCTATCCCCATAACCCCACATATTTAATCCCCCCTAACACTAAGGGTCAATTTATCATAGCCAAATCAACCTAACCCACACATTTTTGGACTGTGGGAGGAAACCGGAGCACCCGGAGGAAACCCACGCAGACACGGGGAGAATGTGCAAACTCCACACACTACACTCTCGTATAAGTAGATATTGGACAGTGTGAGTCAACTCTGAAGTGCAAGGGATGTGGGATCCACCTATGGGAGCCACTGACAACACTGAGCCCAAGAAGGTATCCATGACAGACCTGAAATTTAGAGCAATAACTCATTTAAGTAATAACCTTGTATAAAGCAATAATTTGCCAGTCATCTTGAGAGATAAACATTGAATGCCTAGTCCATTACTTTTTTAACCAGGGCATTAATCAAATACTGGGTGGCACAAGGTGTTGAAACTCTTTGGAAGATCAGATTAAAGTGAGTCTTCAGGAGAGAAGGGACTCTCCTTTGTGTCACATGACCAATGTGGAGCAATTTCTGTACCTTTGCAATGACCTAAAGAATTAGAATGAGCAGATATATTGTAGTTATAAACTTCCCCAGTCAGGCTATAAGACAGGCTACTCTGTGGAGCAGAAACCTCTCAACTGTTATTACCACTGAACAAATAGGTTTATATTTGTGTGCCAGCATTTCATGGAATTATGGCAATGCTAAGGGGACCACATCTATTTTTGTACCTCTGTGTCTTTTAAAGTCACTATCTCTTCCCTAGATGTGCGAGTTAAACAACATGGTGGAGGTTGCTCCAATCTGGCACCTGCTTGAACATCGGTAATACATTTGCACCGCTACAAAACAGCTGCAGATCCAATTTCACCCTCACTAATTGAGATGGAGGATGATAAATCGGTTGTTCTTGTGCCAAAAGGCTCAGTTGCATGGATCTCATTAGGAGCTTTGTAAAGATGGGTATTCCCATTATCCAAAGTAAATTTTGCTGTTGTACTACTACCACCTAGAAATAAGGAAATCAGCTTATTCTAACTGCACTCAAAATATTTCTCCCCATAGAAGCTACTATTGAACCTTGCCTTCAGTATCATCATATGAATATTTCATTTAGAATCTTTTCTGGCTCATCAGTATGCCCAACTGTCTGAGAAAAGGACACTGCATGTTCTATAGCTCCACTATCTCCCTTCTAGGATTGTGCTCTCACCGGCTAATTGAATGAGTGAATGCACAGCCTATTAGATCACAACAGATACTTTCTAAAAACCCTGAATGTTAACACTGGACTGAAAAGATGCTTATTGCATAGATGGTGCAGGCTCACCACCCCCCAGAATTTTAGATATTTTCAGATAATCTTTTTGCTGACCCTATGGAAGAGTATGGGTCCTAGCTAGTTGCCGAGGTATAGTGCCTGAATGATTATAGTAGTTGCTGAACTTTGAAGCTAGAGGTGTTGAGAACTCAAAAGGAATAAACTTTATCTCATTCATGGTCTCCAATGCTTAGAAGTGTAATAAAACACCTCTCTCTCTTATTAATATGTTACATTTTAAGGAACCCAACAAGGTGATTGGCAAAAGAACCAGAGGCTACATGAGGTAAAACATTTTTACACAACGAATGGTTAGGATTCGGAATGCACTGCCTGATGGGGTGGTGGAAACAGATTCAATAATAGCTTTCAAAAGGGAATTGGATAAATACTTGAAGGAGAAAGAAATTGCAGGGCTATGGGGAAAGAGCGGGGGGAGTGGGACTAACTGGACTGCTCTTCGAAAGAGCCAGGGCAGACTCGATGGGCCGAATGGCCTCCTTCTGTGCTGCACCATTCTATGATTCTAAGGCAACCAATGACACAAAGTCCTTGCACAGTATAAAAGGGACCCTTGAGACAAAGAGGGCTCTTTTGTATTTGTAGCTCAACTCTGGAATATTCCATTTCCAATTGGATGGGTTTAAGGTAATGTTCAGCTCTGGTGCTGTGTAAACAATGCAAGAAGGGGAAGTGACATGGTACAGGATGACAATTCTTTTAGTTCCTGATTCTCTCATTGTACGTGGTGGGTAATAAATAACGTCTGCCACTTTCACGCGATAAATTTCATCTCAGCTGCTTAAATGTATTCCTTAAATTTACTCCTCAAATTCAGAAGGTGTATCAGATCAAAGACACGTCCCGCAATTCCACAAATCTACTGAGCAGCTACTAGTGGTTGGTGGTAACAACACGGGTATAATTCTATAAGAGAACGTTTTGTGCTTCAAATGCATCTCAGGCTATTTTAGAGCCTTTTTTATTTGTGGGACCATTGTTGTGGCCATGAAAAAAGCATAGCAACCACGAGGAGTTACTGGTTGTAACCATGGTGCTCTCATGGCTATTACTACCACAGTTCTATCAGAACACATTAAATGGAATACATAATAGAAATACAACCTAGGGAAGTTATATTTAAATTGTTGATCACTTAACATGGTGGGCCATGTCCCATTTACATGATTGTTTTTCTTTTAAGGCCCATTGCAACATTTTTGTAATGAAGTAACAAATGTAGCAAGGTTATTGTTCTTTAGGTTGAAATATTGAAAGTAAGAAATGTTTTTAGTCACAAAACACCTCTACAATTGTACTTAGTAACACTTGGGAGCATTTTACTACAAATAAATTTGGGGAGATTTGATTTTGCATTTTGTTGCGTTTTATTGGCAGCATAAATGATGGTTAGCAAAATATACACAATGGGAAAACGTTAAAAGGAGAGTGGTGAAAATGTGGAACTTGCTGCCACATGGAGTGGTTGAAGCAGGTAACACTGATACATTTAAGGGGAAGCTTGATGCAACACGGTGGCATAGTGGTTAGCACTGGTGTCTCACAGCGCCAGAGACCCGGGTTCGAATCTGACCTCGGGTGACTGTCTGTGTGGAGTTTGCACATTCTCCCCGTGTCTGCGTGGGTTTCCTCCGGGTGCTCCGGTTTCCTCCCACAGTCCAAAAAATGTGTGGGTTAGGTTGATTTGGCTATGATAAATTGACCCTTAGTGTTAGGGGGGGATTAAATATGTGGGGTTATGGGGATAGGATGGGATATGTTAGGGGGAATTAAATACGTGGGGTTACGGGGGTGGGGTGGGATATGTGTACTGTGGGGATTAAAGCCGGGACAGGGTACTGGATTTGGATGATCAGCCATGATCGTATTGAATGGTGGAGCAGGCTCGACGGGCCGAATGGCCTACTCCTGCTCCTAGATTCTATGTTTCTATGTTTCTATGAGGGAGACGGGAGTGGAGGGCTATGGGGGCAGGATGGAAAGAAGTAATTAGAGTATAAAACAATAGTGTACGAATTTAGCAGTACTGTTGCCACTGTGGAGGTGGGGCACAGTGGAACTTTTGCCTGCCACTTTGACATGCCGCTGATCCCATTCCAAATCCCGAGGACGTGGTCTTTTAAATAATCAGAAAGGGTTTCCATGCATGTAGTGGCGCAACAGCAGCAAGCAACCCATGTAGATAGCAGTTCTTGGAGCAGCTACTGCTCCAAGAGGGGGAGCCCGAGGCCTCGATTGAGCTGAAGAAAAATATTGCATTGTTAAGGCTGCCGCGAAACACGAATTGAGGCCGAGTCCATGTGTGGGACATAAAGGGGGAGAAATTCAGTTGGTTGTGCCTCCTGTTAGCGCCTTAAGAGGGCGCTAATGGGGCGCAAAGCAACTAGCGCCTGGGCGCAGCAATGTTTGCGCCGCTCGCGAAATTAACTAGACATTTTGCGGCGGCGCTAAACTTTACCGCCGCGATCTCCTGCGCACGCAGATCTTGACGTCATACGAGGGTGCAACGCCCTTGTGGCGCCCCGGAGCGGAAATTGAGTGGCGCCCCCATCCTTTCCGCCTGGCGCAACCAACGACCGGAAGACTGGAACGCTCCCAGTCGCTGTGGGGCTGGGGGGGCGCTATTTAAAGGGGGCCTCTTCCTGTCTTTCTCTGTGGTTGACATTTTTGCACCACTCGTTCTGAGAGAGAGAGAGAGAGAGAGAGAAGAGAGTCTTCTGCATTGAGTCAACGCTGTGTGAGGTAGTTTTGGCTACTGATCATAACTTTGCAGGTACTTTGGTTTTTGGCCTTCATAACTTTGATTGCCAAGAGACTATGGGGGCTGCACTGATTGGGGGCTTCGTCCTGCGCCACCAGAATCGGAGGACACAGAGACGTAGAGAGAGAGTGGCAATCATGGCCAGACGGAGGAGGGCCAACAGGCCTCTGTACAGGAGACCTTACCCTCCCAGGGTGTATCGCCAACAATTCACATATATTAATATGTCTGAGGAGCAGTGTTTGCGAAGGCTGCGCTTCAGCAAGGAGGTGGTCACTGAGCTCTGCCACCTGCTGCAGCCAGATCTGCAGCCTCAACTGAGGTCCAGGACGTCTCTGTCGGTGGCAGTGAAGATCACAGTGGCTCTGAACTTTTATGCCACTGGCTCATTTCAATCTGCTACTGGGGACATCGCCAATATCTCCCAGTTCGCGGTGCATTGCTGCATCCGTCAGGTCACAAATGCCCTCTTTAAAAGGAGACGAGAGTACATCTCTTTCCCCATGACCCCAGACAAGCAGCAAGAACGCGCAATGGGCTTTGCTAGGATAGCGGGCTTCCCCATGGTGCAGGGCGCCATTGACTGCACGCATGTGGCTTTGCGTGCTCCGCATGAGAATGCCGAGGATTTCCGCAACAGAAAGGGGTTCCATTCCTTAAACGTTCAGTTGGTCTGTGACCACAGACAGCTGATACTCGCTATCAATGTCCATTATCCTGGCAGCTGCCATGATGCATTCATCCTGCGCCAGACTACTGTGGCAGAACTTTTCCAGGCACCGCATCAGCCAGTTGGTTGGCTTCTCGGGGACAAGGGATATCCACTGAGCACTTGGCTGATGACACCGCTCCGTACGCCCAACACCCCTGCTGAGCTGCGGTACAACGAGAGCCATCAAGCTACCAGGAACATCGATGAGCACACAATCGGTGTGCTCAAGCAACAGTTCCGCTGTCTGGACCATTCTGGAGGAGCCCTGCAGTACTCGCCTGAGCGAGTTTCCCACTTCGTACTTGTGTGCTGCATGCTGCATAACATGGCAATCCTCAGGACCCAGCCAATGCCACCAGGCCTTGGAGCACCACCAGAGGAGGAGGAGGAAGAACAGGAGGATGATCATCAGCAGCACCAAGGCAGGAGGGAGCCCCACAATGTAGAAACTGGAAGGGCCGTCCGTCAACGGCTGATAGCAAGCCGCTTCTAGGCCCCTGCTGAGGAAATGGCTTCTGCCATTGAGAACAACATGAATGAAACCAACCCGCAACCCCTCAGCCGGCCAAGACACCAATGATTCCAAAGACCAAACATGTATATTTTGAATACAAAAACTTATTTATTTCACAAACTCTGTGTGTGTCATTTCCTCATGACAAACTAATAGAAAGAAACACAAAAACAGTGTCATTATCTCCAGGTTATGAGAACCAGTTATGTTAATGTTCAAAAGTTTGACCACGAACCTTAGCCTTTAATAAAAAAATGACCAACATTTTGTCACACCTCCTACTTTTTGCCCTTCGAGGGTGATCTCCTTCCCTTGCGCACTTCCCCCCTTCCCACCCTACTGCTCCTCCGTAATGGGACCTCAGTGGCTGCAGCAAGGCTGGTGGAAGGCTGCTGATTGTCAGAACCTGAGACTGCAGATGCCCTTGAAGGACAGCCTCGACCAGCTCTGGGCCTGGAGGGCCCGGCTGCAGACTGCACCAACTCTGCATGGGCGGCAGCAGTCTGTCCTACAGGCGGTGGCAAGTGCAGTGGAGAAGTGACAGTGGTGGCAGCAGGAATGCTGTCATCTTGAGAGAGGACAGCAACTCCCTGCTCGACCGACACACTGGCACTCCCACGGGGCAGCACTTCAGCATCTGGAGCAATCTGCTGGAGCACAGATTGCTGGCCTGCTGCGGCGCGGTGAGAGCCCCGGGGAAATGTGTACGAACCATCGAGGATGGCAGCAGTCAGTGCTCGCGTGGCCTCAATCTGAGTCTGCATGAGAGCAGTCTGAGATGGGTTCATGGCAGCCAGTGACTGAATTGCAGCACTAAGCTTTAGTGTGGCATCCGCCTGTGCTACAGCGAAGTGCTCCACACTCCTTGCCAGTGATTCAATGCATTCGGGCACCCTTCCCACTGCACCCATGAGCTCAGTGTGCATGTCCACCACCTGGGTGTTCATTTCAGCGATGAGCCGCTCCTCCTCTGCGTCCAGTGCAGTAGGACTCGCTGGCATACTCTCCCTCCGGGGAGAAGGCCCCCGAGCTTCCCTACCCCCATGGCGTTGCTGCAGCCCGCTGGGTCCTGGAGCTTCACCCTCATCAGACCCTTCCCCCCTGCTCCCCTCCAGGGAAGGCGTGTTCCCAGTGTGGGCATGGGCTTCCTCGGGAGAGGGTGGCACCGATGCTCCGCCTTCATCTTCCTCCTTGGCTGCAGCTTCACTCCCACTGGCAGCTTGAAGGCCCGTCTCCTCAGCTGGTGAATCACCATCTGAAAGCAGGGAGGTACAAGAGTGGCTTTAGCGTGAGGACAGGGTGGCAGTAAGGGAGGAATGAGTGCAGCGATTTAGTAAGTTGGATTGAAAGTGTCAAAGGCTGGTGTTGTGAGGGACAAGTGGAAGGACAGAGGACAAAAAGGTGATGACCTCACCATTGCTGTCCAGAACGGGGTCGGCGTCTCCAGTGGCGACGGGACCGATCACCCGGCTTGCCACAATCCTCTGGACGCGCGCCTCAAGATCGCTGAGGGGTTGCAGCTGAGGCCGTCCGTTGCTGCTGTCTCCTATTATGAGATAGCTTGGCCTGCAAGAAAAAGGACGGCGTCTGAGTAAATATACAGCCATGGTCTTGCCTGATGTGCCTCCCATTGGTGAATAGCCCTTACTGTATGCAAAGTGTGGAATGTGCGTGTGTGTTTAATGAGAGGGCCATAGGTGTTGGATGAGTGTTGTGCATTGGGGTTTTAAGACCCTCTGGCCATAGAGTGAGGTTGAGATGGAGGGATGGAGAGGTATTGAAAAAAAGCCACTCACCCTGACAATCCGAGTGAGGTCGTTGAACTTTTTGCGACATTGAGTATGGGTCCTGGGCACCATGCTCCTGGAGGAGATGCTCTGAGCCACCTCCCTCCACACTCTTCTGTACTCGCGCGGCAAAGGCCTCCTGCCACTCTCAGGGAAGAGTATAGATCTTCTGCGCTCCACCGCCCCAACAAGAGCATCCAAGGCCCACTCGCTGAAGCGCTGAGCTCGTTCTCTCACCCTCTCCATAGTCCTTGGCTGGAAGATTTAGGCACAGGTCTCTCCAGGCCGAGATTCAAGGCTCCAATGAGCAGGGTGTGGCTGGAGTGCAAGATCGACCCTCCCCTTTAAGAACTGTCCGGCGCCAGTGTGTCTGTGTTCCATCGCTAACTGACAGCACCTGCACTCTGAGTTAGCGCCTCGCTCCTCGGCCTTTGCGCCTTAAGACAGGTGTGTAGCGCCTGATTTAGCGCTCCAATCACCTCCAGGGGCAATAAAAGTCAAGTTTGCAGTCGGAGGAGATAATTAGCGCCAGGCGCCAATCTTGGCGCCCGGCCGATAATTGCGCCCCAAATGGGGCGATACTGAATTTCTCCCCCAAAGCTTTTTATTACAACTGCCTGGTCAAAATGGCTGAAAACAACTGCTCACAGAATTATCTGGAAAAAGCCTGAGGCCCCGCCCACTCCTTTTCTCCTGCCTTAAAGGCAAGGTGCCCGATATATTGTCCACGGACGGAAAAGTGGATTGTGCCCGTTTAGGTGGCGATCCGCCACACAGCTCCCCCCAGAATCCGCTTAGGAGGTGTGGACGAGACGGTACGGCGGTCTGATGGGCCGGCCGGAGCGGCTCTTGTAGGACGCCGGTGGACGTGGAACGGCCGGGCGTGGAGCAGCCGGGTGAACCGGCTTGAGGGCAGGTCGGCCGCGTGGCGGTGGACGAGCTACAGGGACCTGCTCACCGGGCTCCGAGTGTGCTGGCTTGAGTCGGTCAACCGACACTTTTTCGGTCCTGTCGCCCACTTGCAGGGTGAAAAATTTGTCCCCAGCCTGTAGCACCTTGTAGGGCCCGTCGTACGGGGGTTGAAGGGGTCCGCGGTGGGCGTCGTGCCGGACAAAAATGAACCGTGCCTGGTGCAGGCTTAGTGGGACATGTGAGGTGGATTCGTCGTGTCGGGCAATGGGCACCAGGGCAAACTGCAGCGCCGGTGAGGCGAAGTCGTGGCGTTGCTGGTCGGCTGACCAGGGTGTCGTGGCGGTGGGCAGGAACTCGCCGGGTACGCGCAGCAGCTGACCGTACACGAGCTCTGCTGCCGATGCGTGGAGGTCTTCTTTAACCGCGGTGCGCAGGCCGAGGAGGACCCACGGAAGTCGGTCGGTCCAGGCGCCGTCCTGGAGGCTGGCTCGAAGAGATGCCTTCAAGGATCTGTGGAACCGCTCACACAGTCCGTTGGCTTGGGGGTGGTACGCTGTGATGCGGTGAATGGTCACCTCGAGATTGCGTGCGATGGCGGTCCAGAGTTCAGAGGTAAATTGCGGACCTCTGTCCGACGTCATGTCGGAGGGGACGCCGAACCGTGCAACCCAGGTGCTGACGAAGGCTCTGGCGATGTCGGCGGTGGTGGTAGAGGTCAGTGGAATTGCCTCAGGCCAGCGTGGTGCGGTCAACGATTGTCAGCAAGTGCGTGTGGCCCTGCGACGGCGGCAGGGGCCCGACGATGTCCACGTGGATGTGGTCGAATCTACGCAAAGGGACGGTAAACTCCTCGAGGGGTGCTTTCGTGTGTTGCTGTACCTTGGCCCGTTGGCAGGCTAGGCAGGAGTTGGCCCAAGTACGCACATCCTTGCGAAGGCCGCGCCAGACAAAGCGGTTGGCTACCAATTTGATGGATGCGCGGGCGCCGGGGTGGGAGAGGTTGTGGAGAATCTCGAATACCCGGCGGCGCCAGGACGCTGGGACGACGGGCCGAGGTTGATATAGGGATATGTCGCACTTGACTGTGACTGCGGTCGGGCCACAGGCAACATCGGCCAGGCGTAGCCCTGGTAGGTTGGTAGGTGCGGAGAGCAGATCAGGGTCAGTGATCTGGTCTGCTGCGAGTTGAGCGTAGTCGACTGCCAGGTGTGCGGCGTGGATGGCGGGGCGGGAGAGGCAGTCGGCTACCACATTGTCTCGGCCGGAGATGTGTTGGATGTCCGTGGTGAACTCGGACGCTGCCGCGAGCTGGCGCTGCTGCCTGGCGGACCAGGGGTCGGTTGTCTTTGCCATTGCGAATGTCAGGGGCTTGTGGTCGACAAATGCAGTGAAGGGGTGGCCCTCCAGCAAAAACCGAAAATGGTGGACCGCCAGGAACAGCACGAGGAGCTCGCGGTCGAAGGTGCTGTACTTGACCTCCGGGGGGCATAGTTGGCGGCTGAAGAAGGCAAGTGGTTGCCAGGCGCCGTCGACCCACTGCTCATACACGGCGCCGACCGCATGGTCGGAGGCGTCCGTGGTGAGCGCTACCCTGGCATTGGGCCGTGGGTGCGTGAGCTGGGTGGCGTTGGCGAGCGCGGTCTTGGTGGAGTCGAAGGCAGCGGACGCGTCTGCCGTCCATTCGACCGCCATCTTGCCGCTCCTGCCCCGGAGGGCTTCATACAGGGGCCTCATGAGGGACGCCGCTTTGGGGATGAAGCGGTTGTAGAAATTCACCATCCCGAGGAACTCCTGGAGGCCTTTGATGGTGGTGGGGCGGGGAAATTGTTAGACGGCCTGCACCTTGGTGGGCAGGGGAATGGCCCCAGCATGGGTGATGTGGTGGCCGAGGAAGTCGATCTTGTCCAGGCCGAACTGGCATTTGGCTGGGCTGAGGATGAGCCCGTGGTCGCTGAGGCGCCCGAACAGGATGCGAAGGTGTTCGAGGTGTTCCTGCTTGGAGGAACTGCCTACCAGGATGTCGTCCAGGTAGACGAACAGGAACTTCAGGTCCCGAAGGACCGAGTCCACGAGCCGTTGGAATGCCTGGGCCGCGTTTTTGAGGCCGAAGGGCATCCGCAGGAACTCGAACAGGCCGAAGGGGGTGATTACGGCCGACTTGGGGACATCCGCGGGGTGGACGGGGATTTGGTGGTAGCCGCGCACCAGGTCGACCTTGGAAAAGACTGAGCGGCCGGCCAGTCTAGCCAAGAAGTCCTGAATGTGCGGCATGGGGTACCGACCAGGGGTGGTGGCGTCGTTGAGGCGGCGGTAATCCCCGCAGGGGCGCCAACCCCCGCCTGGTTTGGGGGCGATGTGGAGTGGGGAGGCCCAGGGACTGTTGGAGCGGCGGATGATGCCGAGCTGTTCCATGGTGGCAAACTCGGTCCGCGCGATCTCCAGTTTGGCCGGGTCCAGCCTGCGGGCGTGGGCGTACACTGGGGGCCTGTGGTGGGGATGAAGTGTTCCACCCCGTGTTTGGCGGCCTCCGCGGAGAAGGTCAGATTGGTAAGGGCCGGGAATTGAGGCCAGGACTGCAGAGTAGTCATCCGTGGCCCGGGCATGGCACTGTGACGCCATGTCGGCGGGTTGACGGGGGGCCATGGCACCCAGGATGGGGGACATGGTGTTCATGTCCACGAGGCGGTGACGAGGGATGTCTACCAGTAGGCCGTGGGCGCACAGGAAATCTGCGCCGATGAGAGGGGAGAGCACCTTGGCAGTGATGAACTCCCATCGGTAGCGGCGACCAGCGAGGTCGAGGGTGACTGTGCGGGTGCCGTACATCCGGATTTCCGAGCCGTTAGCAGCAGCCAGCACCGGTCCTCGTTTGCCCTTTTGGATGTCGAGGGAGGAGGCCGGGATGATGCTGTGCTGAGCTCCAGTGTCGCACAGGAACCGGCGGCCGGTTTTGTCATCCGTGACGTACAGCAGGGAGCCCGCGTGGCCCACGGCCATCGCGGGGGCTGGTACGGGGGCGGACTTGAAAGAGCAGGGAGGTGTGCACCGTTGTGCCCTGGCGCTGAACCATGCGTGGTAGTAACAGTGGCCCGGGTTAGTGGGGCGCGAAGGCCCCGTGGGCCTGGTGGTTGGTCCTTGTGGCCGGTGAGGGGCGCGCCCAGGCATTGGCTGCCAGGTCCGGAGTGACGTCACGGCTGGAGTGAGCGGACAGCAGCTTGTCGGCCTCATCGGCCAGGGCTTCCAGGTTCGTGAGGCCGGACGCCACGATCGCTGGGCGGATGCTGAGAGGTAGCTGGCGGATGAACAGCGTGCGGAAGAGGGATCCGGGTGGGGTCTCGTCGGTGAGGGAGAGCATGTGGGAGAGGAGGTCTGACGGTGAGGCATCACCGAGGCCTGGAAGGTCGAGGAGGTGGCAGTTTCGCTGGTATGCCGAGGCCGTAAATTTTTTAAGGAGCGCTGCCTTAAGATGTGCATACATGCCTTCCTCTGGTGGGTTCTGCAGCGTTGTCCAGACCTTCGTAACTGTGGAGCTACCGAGTGATGTGACGAGGTAGTCGTACTGCGTCCCATCTGTGGTGATGTGTTGCAGCCGGAAGCGGGATTCGGCTTGGAGAAACCAGGCTTCGGGCTGGTTTTTCCAAAACTCCGGCAGTTTCACGGAAACTGCGTTCGTGTCCACCATTGCAGTGCTCGGAATACGTTCTGAGCGTCGGGGTCACCAATGTTGAGGCTGCCGCGAAACACGAATTAAGGCCGAGTCCATGTGTGGGACATAAAGCTTTTTATTACAACTGCCTGGTCAAAATAGCTGAAAACAACTGCTCACAGAATTATCTGGAAAAACCCTGAGGCCCCGCCCACTCCTTTTCTCCTGCCTTAAAGGCAAGGTGCCCGATATATTGTCCACGGACGGAAAAGTGGATTGCGCCCGTTGCGGTGGCGATCCGCCACAGCATCAATTCTTTTTATTAGGGAACGGGGGGCAATTTGGTGACAGTAGTCACTCCTGAGATTGATTGATTCTTCATTGCTGATGTCTTCACTAAGTCAACAGTAGAACCAGCACCTGGTTTCAGTAGAAGTAGGTCCTACTAGGCCTATCAAGGATGTTTTGGGTGGAAATCAAAAGACTAGGAACACTCCGCACAAGGGGTGAGCGCCTCAACAAGACTCTTCAAGACCTCATCACATGTTGAGTTGCTCCCCATAAGACACTGGTGCTTTGGAGAAACGCACCAGTCACTCAGCCCCCATTGCACACAGGTGCTGTAAGGGAAGGCCAAGGGGAAATTCTTAATTTCCTTGGTGGCCCTAACCTACCTCATTAGGGCCATTCAGCTTACCTCTTCATCTATACTTTGGCCTCAAAAGGCTGATATGCTGCTGCTACCATCATAACAGGCCGTACAGTCACCGAGTGCTCATCTCACTGGCCCTGTTTAAAAGAGAGTTTGGATTACGTTGCCAGTTAGTGAGGCACATGACAACTGTACAAGCATCTGTTAAAGTAACCAGCTGTAAAGTTCCTTCATTCTTACACAAATTGAGAGAGGCCAAACACCGGCACTTTAAAACACACTGCTGATTAAAGTTTCACTTTAACATGCCTATTATTATAAAATAAGATATTCACTCACTATACAGAGATCTGCCCGTTCTTTAGAAGCCTTCTATTCTATAACAATTACAGTGCATTTCCTTTTCAAACTTTATGAACCTAACTTTCAAAGATATCTAACAAATTATATTTAAATGCATTGATTAGTTTGAAGGTCATTTGTGCATGTGCTGCAAACACTAAACCACTTTGTGGTTTTACTAAATGTACATAGCAATTCCTTGGAGAATCTTTTCCACCTTTTTAATTGTCATGTCGTTGCATCTTGTAGAGCCAAAATGTCTGCAGCAATTCAGTGCACAGACACGAACCGTCTGAAGGAATAAGCAGCCAGTGACTGTTATTGCTGTTTGGACAAAAAGCGAAGCTGTGACTAAAAGAACATAAGTAATAGGAGCAGGAGTCGGCCATTCGGCCCTTCGAGCCTGCTCCGCCATTCAATAAGATCATGGCTGATCTTCTACCTCAACTCCACCTTCCCGCACTATTCCCATATCCCTTAGTATCCAAAATTCTATTGATCTCTGTCTTGAATATACTCAACGACTGAGCATCCATAGTCCTCTGGGGTAGAGAATTCCAAAGATTCACAAACCTTTGAGTAAAGAAATTTCTCCTCATCTCAGTCCTAAATGACTGATCCCTTATTCTAAGACTGATTACTAATGAAGACATGTTTATTTATGTGCTTTTAACTCTTAAAATATACGTAGATTTTATTTGATTATCCAATCTGCAAAAATACTACTCTCTTTTCCTAAGTTGTTCTTCCTCATTTTTTCTGCCAATTTTTTCTATTCCCTCCTCTACGGAGGTCATTGACTTCTTTTGGGATACAGTTCAATGAATGCTGGTAAATTTGCATTGTTAAGTGGACCAAAAAAATAAAACTCTCATCTTGATAAAATCTTCGATAGGTTAAGCAGGACCAGTGTTACATTTACAGAATACCAATGGTTAAATAATATGGACCATCACCAGTAACTTCTGAAGAGCCAATGATTATCAGAAATCAGCACACCTGTAAAGTGTGGTGAAAATTATGTCGTGATCCACTTCTGTGTTTATTAAAATGCATTTCAGCTGCTTTAAGCACACCACAGTTGGGCTTTGCCTAGTCAGGCTGAGGTGTATCTGGATTTGGTGGGCTATGTTATTAACATGACTTGGTCACCCCCCTCCCCCTGCATGATCTTGCCCTGAAAAGAAAAACTTGCATTTCTATAGCGCCTTTCACGACCACCGGACGTCCCAAAGCGTTTTACAGCCAATGAAGCACTTTTTGAAGTGTAGTCACTGTTGTAATGTAGGAAACGTGGCAGCCAATTTGCGTACAGCAAGCTCCCACAAACAGCAAGGTGATAATGACCAGATAATCTGATTTTTGTGCTCAAGTCCCTGAAGTGGGACTTGAACCCACAACCTTCTGACTCAGAGATGAGAGTGCTACCCACTGAGCTACGGCTCAGTTGCCTGGAAAATGGTGACATAAACAGGAGTGCCACTGGGCACAACAGCAGCCAGAAGATCCACAGGCCCAAAAATCCCATAGGTCCCTGCGTAAGAAGTAGGCCACTTACCTTTTGGGCCTCTTTGGCTTGATACCTGGCCCGCTCAGACCCTCTGATCTAAGAGGGACCCAGGCAAGAGCCCCACCAACCGCTTCTTGAGTCACCACTGTAAAGGGTGGCCTGGGACACAACTACAGCAATTGAAGCAGGAAGGCCAAAAATGCTCCCTTCCACCTCAATCATTTGCCAACACGGAGCCTGCATATAATGTAGGCCCTGCTCCACCTCTTGGTGGAAGCCCTGGCAATCCCAGGGCAATGTATTGGGGAAGGAGACCCAATGTAACGAGTATCTGCCCCTTTTTCCTCTCCATAGCATCTAGGAAAGGAGCATTCTCCAGACGCGGTGGAGAGTAATATCGAGGCCTAAAATTACACACTTTTGCAGGAGCCTGACGGTGCTGCTCTGTGTTCCAGAAAGTAATAGGTTAAGTACAATTGAAGATGCTTTTATATTTGCTAACGGGTTCCAAACAGTGACCCATGACCTCCATGCATTGCCTTGCCTTTTTAATTGACCTGGTGCTGCTGCTCCTAATGAAGGCCTGTTGGAAGCCAGAGACCTGTGATTCCCATTGCTGATAGAGGGGGAATCTGGCCCTACACATTTACTTTAAAATGGAGACCTGAAAGCAGCTTTGAAAATGTGGGCCTTGGTTGCCATTGGAACAATTAAGATCAGATTATTTGTGTTTACAAGTGCAGCCAATGGTGGGAGACCATGCTTTTTTCTTTTACTCAGGCCAATTCTGTTTTGGTGAGATCAACTAAACTGTAACTTAATAAAAAACACAACAAATGAAACTTAACAAATTAAATTAAAATATCGTTTCTGGTGGTGATGATGCACTCCAGTCCCTGCCGTGCCCACCGGTCGCGGAAAGCCTCGAGCGTGCCGGCGGACACCGTGTGCTCCATCTCCAGGGCCACCCGGGCGCAAATGTGGATGCGGAAGAGAGGCAGGCAATCGGGCTGAACGACCCCCTCGACCGCCCGCTGCCTGGACCAGTTGATGGCCACTTTGGTCAGGCCCAGGAGCAGTCCCACGAGGAGGTCCCCCGACCTGCCCGCTCCCCTCCGCACCGGGTGACCAAAGATCAGGAGCCTGGGACTGAAGTGCAGGCAAAAAATGAAGGAGCAGCCCCTTCAAATAGTGGAAGAGGGGCTGCAACCTCTCACACGCTACATAGATGTGGAATATGGACTCCCCCAGGCCGCAGAAAAGGCAGGCGGCCTGGGAGTCCGTGAACCGACTTAATAATTTATTGGACGGGACTGCTCCGTGCAACACCCTCCAGGCCTGGGAGACCATGCTTTTGGCATTGATTTTGCTCTTCTAATGTAAAAATGCCTTAAAAGGCTGTGTACCTGGCAGCCACGGATTGGTAGGATGTGGAACTGAATCTGCAATTCTGCACACTTGTGAGTTCCGGAATCAGGTCACCAGACAATGGAGGTAAGCTCAGAGAAAGGAAAAATGAGGCAGTGTTTTGCCCCAGGTTACATCTCATGAACCTCTAGCAGCTAGTTCAGAGTAACATGAAATGGAGGCGTGAGAGCTTGTCAACTGCCCATTGGGAAATGGTGGTACATAATACGGGGGGAGTTAAAAAAAGGTGGAAAATAACTAAAAGCTGAAGGGAGAATATAAATGTCAAAAATAAAAAAAGACTGTTACTGAATAGCAAATAAGTATACTTCCATTTTGTTTACATTTGAAAAGTGACTCACCTGTCATTTTGAGGTGGTTCCTGTAGAAATAAAATTGTTTTTGCCCATAAAAAGGATTAATCTTTCAGTGAGGCAGTTTACAATGGTTGGCTTCCAACTCATCTCTCTAGGCAGTATAAGGAACTAAAATGCAGATATGCCCCATCTCCTTCATCATTAAGTGTCATCAGCGTAGTCATTTCATATTAGTCCAGAATATAATAATGACCAAAATGCTGTATTCTTTATTATATTTTAAACTTCTTATTAATGAAAGTGATCATTTAATCTGTCACTGTGTAAAATATTATGCCAAATTTGCTGCAAAAGAAATATGATATTTAAAGTTTCAGGAATTTTAAGTTTTGTTTAATTTACTTGACTTTTTATTAAAGAACTAGCAGATTTCCCGTGGCTCACAATAAGTCAAAGGATACACTGTTCAAGAAGGATAGAAACACTGTACTATGTAACACAGAATTTATTATTCTGCTGTCAAGGTGCAGAATGTGTAACTAGTCTGTCCATTTAAGGTCACATGGTCTAATTGCTGACTACTCTTCATCATAGACAATTGCCTATTAAAAGTCAACCATGTGCCCCCTTTTCAAAGGGGCACAACCAATAAAGACTGTAACTTAACAAAAACGTTTACAGGAAACTTAACAAACTAAATTAGAATTCCATTTTCAGTGGTGATGATGCACTCCAGTCCCTGCAGTGCCCACCGCGTGCTTCATCTCCAGGGCCACCCGGGCACGAATGTAGCATGGTCTAATTGCTGTCAATAGGTTAATTAGATGCCAATTCCTGTTAAGCATGTCCTGAGGTCAATTAGAGTTCATTGTTTCTCTATAGTTTGGCTTTGCTTCACTGTTTTACACTGTTTTAAAGATTGATTTTGCATCTGGAACAAATGCAGGCTTGCAGACCCCGTTTCGGTCCCGCCTCCAAGCGGCGGGATAGGCCCTTAAGGCACTTAACAACCACTTAAGTACCTCTATAATGCCATTTTGAGAGGCCTTTCAGAGTTTACCACATTTCCCGCGTGCTGCACACATCTTCCCCGGAACACGCCAGTTAATCCTGGCGGGCTCACAAGTGGTTGGCTTACTAACAGCTGCAGCTCCACCATAAAAACTGAGTTTTCCACAATGATCATTTGCAGGTGGCAGAACTTTCTTTTCTCAGGTCTGGGAGAACTTTTTGCAGGTCTACTGATTTTGGAAGTTTTGAAGCTGAGATCCATCTCCACTGTGACCTCCTGGGAAACTCCTCTCCCCACCTTGACTGAGCGCTTCCTCAACTGAGGTATATACCAGCAGCATGGTAACCATTAATTTCCTTTCCTCCTGGACCTCAGATTTGGACAAAGACCAGCCGCGGCAGCAGCAGAACCCGGAACAACGGTAGCACCAACAGCAAGAGCAACAACAGGAGCGCCAACTTGCTGCTCACCCACCTGAGGCCAGAAGGCGCCAGCGCAGAGAAGGACGTCGCCGCAGGAGAGACCCCCAAAACAGGGTTTGCAGACAGAGGATGAGCTACCTCAACATGACTGAGCAGCAGTGCCAAAGGAGGCTCAGACTTTC
Organism: Squalus acanthias; assembly: GCA_030390025.1. Classification (NCBI taxonomy): domain Eukaryota; kingdom Metazoa; phylum Chordata; class Chondrichthyes; order Squaliformes; family Squalidae; genus Squalus; species Squalus acanthias. The sequence continues at coordinate 21,393,486 of CM059438.1, read as the reverse complement.
ATGAGAGGTAGTGGGTGACATCTGCGCAATACTGCAGCAAGACCTGGAGCCCAGAGGAGCGGGTGGACACCCCTTACCAGTGGCCGTCAAAGTCACCACCACACTCAACTTTTTTGCTTCAGGCTCATTCCAGGGATCAACAGCAGACATCAGCGGCATCTCCCAGGCGGCCGCACACACTTGCATCACGCAGGTAACCGATGCCCTCTTTGCCAACGCGCACAATTACATCAACTTCTCCACGGATCAAGCAAGTGTAACCGCGCGTGCGGTTGGATTTGCTAATATGGCAGGCTTTCCAAGGGTGCAGGGCGTCGTAGACTGCACACATGTGGCCCTTAAGGCACCCCATCACAATCCAGGTATTTTTTCAACCGCAAGGGCTTCCACTCCCTCAACGTGCAGCTGGTGTGTAACCACAATAAGGAAATTTTGCATGTTTGTGCCAAGTACCCTGGCAGTTCATCCTGCGGCAGTCGAGTGTGCCTCCGCTCTTCAGTCCGCCAGACCAACTTTCCGGATGGTTATTTGGAGACAAGGGCTATCCCCTGAAGACGTGGCTAATGACGGCCGTTGAGGAGGCCATCCAACGAAGCTGAGGAGCGCTACAACTCCAGCCACATTTCCACCAGATCCATTATCGAGCAAACCATCGGCTTGCTGAAGATGCAATTCAGATGCCTTGATAGATCAGGTGGAGCCCTGCGGTACTCAGCAGCCAGGGTCTCCAAAATCATCGTGGTCTGCTGTGCAACATGGCACAGCATCGTGGCTTGCAGCTGCCTGAGGTACAAGTAGTTCATCACATAGCCTCCTCAGATGAGGAGGAGGAGGAGAGCGACAGCGAACAGCTTGCGGAGGCGCATCAACCAACCCGGGATGCAAGGGATGCACTGATCTTGGCCAGATTTGCTTAGGCTGCCCAATCAAACACATTTGGCTCACACCTTCTTACCACACCATCGACAATGGACAAGAACCTGCGGCTTCCTATCATTCTGACCACCATACTGACAATTCCAAGTCGCCCTGAGCCCTCAATTTGGAAGTACCATTTGCGAAATGACACAGCCCACAACTTCAACAGTTTGCCATCAAGTCAGTTTATAACATTAATTCACAGATGGCATTTCACAATTAAACACAACAGAACACCCAAGTGACTACCCTTGTGACTACTTGTGCTTTATCTTCCTCTTACGCATGCTCCTACATGGTGCTTCCCCTGTGGCTTCAGCAGATGTGGAGGCCCCTTGCTCACTTTCATGCTGCTCCTGCCTCGGCACCTTTGACGGGCGTCCTCTAGGGTTGCGAACCTGTGAGGACTCGCCAACAGTCTGCTGCTCCTGCGGCTGTGCAGGGGTTGAGACGCCGATCTCAGTTGGGTGGGGACTCTGGTGCGGCTCTGACCGAGGGCTCTGCAGTGGCATGGTCGTGTGAGCGCTTGGAGAGGAGCCCCCACTTCCTTGTTGTCTGCCACCAACATCTCTCTCATGGGTCAGCCCCACTTCAGAGCTAGCAAGTGGCTTGACAACAGGTTGCTGCACATCAGGGGGGCCATGAGGACCCGTTTCTGCACTGGCAGTCCTACTCCAGAGGACTTCCATGAAGTTCTAGTTTCTCTGCTCAATAGCTGCCCATCGCTCCTCCAGAGATGTCAGTCTATTCTGAACAATGACCATATTTTCCAGAACCTGGCGACTTAGCTCCTCCATGGCCGTAGCCATCCTCTCCTCTACGGTAGCCATCCTTACCACAGAGGTAGCCATCCTTTCCACGGAGGTTGCCATCCTTTCCGTGGTGATGCGTTCATGCGACAATGCCTCCACAAAGGCTCTGCTCATGTTAGCGATGGACTCCTCCATCCGCTCCACACTCGCAGTGACCCTGGAGACAAAACCTGCCAGAGAGTCCTGCACCTGTTCCTGGGGTTCCAGCACCGCTCTCCTTCCGGATGGACCCGGAGGCACAGGGTCGACATGCAGTGGAGCCGAGCTGGGAGCGCCCTGCGCCCTCCAACGAGGACTCTCCACTGCTGTCTCTGTCTACACCATCTGCTGATGCTCACTTGTGAGCTGTGATACACCAGGTGACAACACTACTCTATGTCCCGAAGGTCCCACCGAGGTGTGAGTGTCTGCGCTGGTGCTGGGTGCGCTTAATTCTGGTGACGCTGCGCCCTCAGAGGTTGCAGTTTCCTCTGAGGAGTCTTGTGGCTCAGGCTGTTCCTCCTGGACAGTGGGGAGGGGGACTGTCGATGGTCCTGTGGGGGAGTAAAGGAAAGAGTTAGACATGTGAGATAAACGTTGCATGCACATGGAATTGTGCAGATGATCATAAGTCAATCTGTTAGAGCATCAGAATCACTATCAGTCACTCATGCAATGTCAATAAGAGAGATGAAAAACTATTCTGTCACTAGCATGCTCTGATGCGCCCATCTGTCCGTCCCCCACTTGCGCATCCTCCTCGGCTCCCACGATCTCAAGGGCCGCCTCCTCTGCGCTGGTGAGATGGGCTATTGAGGGTGGCCCTCCTCCTGTCTTCGCCCTTTCCCTCTTATTGTGGGCTCTCTTTTCCTGCAATGAGGGACACAAGTGGAGTTTGAGTGAAAATGAAGGAGTGAGTGCAGAGAATCCATAGCATAGATGCTTAGAAGGACACAAAGATGGAGTGAGGTCCCAAGACCAAGGGCCCTCCCTGGGTGTTGTAAGTTGTTGTCATAGCATAACAGTGATAGGGGGTGTGAGGGCAGCATAGTCGAATAGTGAAGTGAATGTCTACATAGAGAGAGAGGGAATGGTTAAGGGTGCAGGGATGTAAGGGTCAAGTGGGATATGGAGGAGGAGGTTGACAATGCAGAGTGCTGGTGATGAGAGGCGATGGGGAGCAGATTGAGGGTCATGGTGATGTCACACTCACTTTTCCTGTGCGGAGAAGGTCATTAAACCTCTTTCAGCACTGCAGCCAGGTTCTGCTGCACATTGAGATGGCACTGACCTCCTGTGCCACTTGCAGCCACACAGCTTTGGTCTGCTGGGGAGGTTTTTTCCTCCCAGAGGAAGGAAACAGCACTTCCTTCTGAGCTCTGGCTCCCTCCACCAGAGCTTGGAGGGAGTCCTCATCAAAGCGGGGTGCGCACTTGGGCCTTGAGCTTGACATCTGTGCAACACAAATCCCTCAGAAGTGTCTCCAAAAAAGTTGTAAAGCAGAAAATGAACCAAGGCTGCTTGCAGGCCTTAAATGCAGCTGCATAAATGACGTAATCAGAGGCAAGTTTCAGCATCAAAAGACTCATTGGGCCAGGGGTGCGCACACGCTGGGAATCAAGTGCCCAATTAGGACAAAATCGCTAAATTATCCCGCCTCACATCGGAGGTGGGGGCGGGACCCGCCCCCAATGACAAAATCCAGCCCATTGAGTTGGAGTGCGAGTTGGAGACACTCCGACACATAAGGGAGGGGGAGGAATTTCTGGACAGTTTAATCCACAATACAATCACACCCCAGAGGAAAGCACAGGTTCAGGAAAGGGAGGGTGTGACTGTTAGGGAGCCGGGTAGCGGGGATTGACGAGAGGTTGAGAAGGAGGTCCCACAGATACTGATCCTGTCCAACAGGTATGATGTACTCACTACCTGTGAGGACAAGGAGAAAGACTGCAGGGAGGACAGCCACAATGCAGACCAAGGCACCGTGGCTCAGAAAGCTATCCAAGAATAGAAATGTGATAGCAATAAGGGACTCTATAATTAGGGGGATAGATAGCGTCCTCTGCAGCCAAGAACGAGAATCCTGAAGGGTGTGTTGCCTACCTGGTGCCAGGGTAAGGGATATCTCACGGCGGCTAGAGAGGAACTTGGAAAGGGAGGGTGGAAATCCAGTTGTTGTGGTCCATGTTGGAACAAACGACATAGGTAGGAACAGGGAGGAGGTCCTGCTGAAAGAGTTTCAGGAGTTAGGCTCTAAATTAAAAAGCAGGACCTCGAGGGTAATAATCTCTGGATTATTGCCCGAGCCACGTGCAAATTGGCACAGAAGCAGACAGATCAGGAGAATTAACACGTGGCTAAAGGGCTGAAATGGGAAAGAGGGGTTCCTTTTCATGGGACACTGGCACCAGTTCTGGGACAGGAAGGAGCTGTACCGATGGGACGGGCTCCACCTGAACCAGAATGGGACCTGTATCCTAGCGGAAAAGGTAAATAGGGAGGTGGCAAAGGCTTTAAACTAGTAAGAAGCGGGGAGGGATCTACAAGAAACATAAGCAGCCTAAATATAAACAAAACAGGAAAAGAGAGCATAGGAAAGAATAAAGTAAGAAAGGATATTGATGGCGAGGGAGCAAATAGAGTTATAGAACAGGAGTCTAAAAAGATGGTTAAACATAAAGTGAGAGGAAATCCTATTAAAAATGAGTTAAACTGTCTGTACAGCAATGCACACAGTGTCCGTAATAAAACAAGGGAGCTGGAGGCAATCATGCGTTGGGTGGAACCAGACATAGTAGGGATTACTGAGACATAGCTGCAGAAAAATCAGGACTGGGAATTAAACATTGCAGGGTATAACATATTTAGAAAAGATAGAGAGGAAAAAAGGGGAGGTGGAGTAGCTGTACTTATTAGGGATAACATAATGGCAGTAGAAAAAAGGGATGTAGATATCAGCAAGACGAAAATAGAATCCATATGGATAGAGATAAAAGATAATAAAGGATCAATCACACTAATAGGCATAGTCTACAGACCACCTAATAGTGGAAGGGAGGTGGAGGAAGAACTATACAGACAAATTAGAGAAATAATCATGGGGGATTTCAACTACCCCGATATTAATTGGACAGAAGAGGTAGGTAAAGGGGATAAGGGAATTGAGTTCCTACAATGTCTTCAGGACTCCTTTCTAACCCAATATGTAAAAAGCCCAACAAGGGAGGATTCACTATTGGATCCAGTTATGGGGAATGAGCCAGAGCAGATAAGAAAAGTAAAAGTAGGGGAACATATAGGCAATAGTGACCATAATATAATACGCTTTAAGATGATAATAGAGAAGGACATAAGTATGACAAAAGCCAGGTTAATAGATTAGAGAAAAGCTGATTTTGAGGGGCTGAGAATAGAACTTGGGAAGGTAAAATGGGCAACAATATTGGCAAACAACGATGTAGAACAATAATGGGAAACATTTAAAACGGTGTTCAACAGAGTGCAGGAAAAATATATTCCGCTAAAATGAAAGAACAAACTAAACACTAATGAGACTCCATGGATGAATAAAGGCATAAGGGAACAATTGAGGGTAAGGAAAGAGGCATACATTAAGTACATAGACAGCAGAGGAGTGCATGATAAGAGAGAATATGAAGGGATTAGGAGAGAAGTGAAAAAACCAATTAGGAAGGCAAAGAGGAACTATGAAATTAAATTATCAAGGAACATAAAACAAAATAGTAAAATATTTTACAGGCACATCAATAAAAGAAGGAAGGTTGGGATGGGAATAGGGCCATTAAGATATAGACAGGAAAATACCACAGGTAACAATCGGGAGACGGCAGAAATATTAAATCATTATTTCGCTTCGGTATTTACCAAGGAGATAGAACAGGTGGACATGACATTGGATGATGAGATGAGTAATGAGATAAGTGCATTTAAAATAAAAAAGGGGATATATTAAATAAACTAATCAAACTCAAAGGAGGATAAAACCCCTGGTCCGGATGGATTGCATCCACGCATTTTAAAAGAATCTAGGGAAGAGATAGCAGAGACATTACTACACATATTTAATAATTCGTTAGAAAAAGGTGTAGTGCCAGAGGACTGGCAGATAGCTAACGTAATACCTATATTTAAGAAGGGGGATAGAACATGTCCAGGGAATTATAGTCCAGTCAGCTCAACATCGGTGGTAGGGAAAATAATGGAATCCCTACTAAAGGAGAGAATAGAAGAACATCTAGAAATGAAAAGTATAATAATGAATAGTCAGCATGGCTTTCAAAAGGGAAAATCTTGCTTGACCAACCTTATTTAATTTTTTGAAGAGGTAACAGAGAGAGTAGACAATGGTAATGCAGTAGATGTAATTTATCTAGATTTTCAAAAGGCCTTCGATAAGGTACCACATAATAGACTGATGAATAAGGTCAGAGAATGCGGAGTATGGGGACAAGTAGCAGAATGGATTGCTAGCTGGCTTCAAAAGACTGAAAGCAGAGAGTGGGAGTAAAGGGTAGCTATTCACAGTGGCAGAAGGTGGGCAGTGGTGTTCCACAAGGATCAGTGCTGGGACCAATGTTGTTCACAATTTACATTAATGATTTAGACTTTGGAATCAAAAACACAATTTCTAAATTTGCAGATGATACCAATTTGGGGGGGAGAGTCAATACTGAGGAGGACTGCAACAAATTACAGGACATTAAAAAACTTGCAGAGTGGGCAAATAATTGGCAAATGAAGTTCAACACAGATAAATGTGAGGTATTACATTTTAGTAGGAAGAATAGGGAGGTCACTTATCACTTGGAGGGTGCGAGTCTAGGTGGGGTAGAGGAACAAAAGGGATCTCGGATTACAAATACACAAATCACTAAAAGTTGCGCCACAGGTTAGCAAGGCCATAAAAAAAGCAAATCAAGAACTAGGGTTTATTTCTAGAGGGACTGAATTGAAAAGTAGGGAAGTTATGCTAAACCTGTATCGAACCTTGGTTAGACCACACTTAGAGTACTGCGTGCAGTTCTGGTTGCCATATTATGAAAACGATATAGAGGCACTGGAGAGGGTGCAGAGAAGATTTACAAGGATACCAGAAATGCGAGGGTATACATATCAGGAAAGGATGAACAGGCTGGGTCTCTTTTCTCTTGAAAAAAGGCTGAGGGGTGACCTAATAGAGGTCTTTAAAATTCTGAGAGGTTTTGATAGAGTGGATACAAAGAGAATGTTTCCACTTGTGGGGAAGAGCATAACTAGAGGCCATCAATATAAGATCGTCACCAAGAAATCCAAAAGGGAATTCAGAAGAAACTTCTTTACCCAAAGAGTGGTGAGAATGTGGAACTCGCTACCACAGGGAGTGGTTGAAGCGAATAGTATAGATACGTTTAAGGGGAGGCTGGACAAGTATATGAGGGAGAAGGGAATAGAGGGTTATGCTGATAGATTTAGATGAGGAAAGACGGGAGGAGGCTCGAGTGGAGCATAAATGCCGGCATGGACTGGTTGGGCCGAATGACCTGTTTCTGTGCCGTATATCCTATGTAATGAGACTTTTTTGGTCATGGGGTGGTAAAATTATTACTGAAAATAGGTGCAGTTATAAATGAAGCAAATTGTACATTTATTCATTTGGAACCTAACTTATTTTTTACTATGAGTACTTTACCAGTCACCACCCCATAATATAGCTACTGCTTTCTGTACAGCTGTGACTAGAACATAAAGTGTGGAATGAGACAAGGCCATTCAGCCTCCTAGTCTGTTCTTTCCAACAGACTTTGAACAACCTTCATTGTTGTGGATTCTCACCAATGAGTTTAACCTGCTGAGATATAAATAACCACAGGCAAAACTGTTCATCAAAAACAGTCAACCAAAAGAAAATTCCAGAGTGCTGTTCTAATCTACGTTACTCAACCCTTGCCACTTCCATCATACAGAAGGTATTCCTGCTTATTTCAGCTGGACTGGAACCATAGCGTTTCACAAAGTCTTTCATCCTGTATGTCTATACTTCATCTTGTAACATTCAATCCCATTTTTAATCAGATAGTCATTCAGTTCTCTTCTAGAATCAACTTATATGTTTGCCCTGGTTAAAGAATGGTGCAGATTGGGCAATATAGATCAAGTCTACTGGACCCACGTTACTCTAAGGGTGCATTAGCACTGTAGCTGACACTAGTAATGGGATCCCAGCCAGGCAGAACGCTGTTTACATTGCTTGGCTGCTGCCTGTGCTGTTTATGAGAGTGCTCTGAAAATACCTGTATATATTTTTTTATTCATTCTTGGGATATGGGCATTGCTAGCAAGGCAAGCATTTATTGCCTATCACTAATTCTCTTTGAGAAGGTGGGCCCTCTTCTTGAACCATATAAACACATGCACACATACACATGCATAAAACTGTTTTGAAACAGTTAGCAATTTTAATGTTTAGAGATTGGGAAAGGGAGTATCCCAGTTCTCCTACTTTAAACTGAGGTATGGTAAGTTTAATGGAAACTCATGAGCACTTTGCAAACCAGGCTTGAAACCACACTGGACTTGCACTCCATGTCAAACTAGTGTGAGACTATCACCTCCAAGGACATCAGACAATTTTAAAAGATTTTGCTTTTCCTATTTACCAAATCTTGTGTTTAAACCAATGAGCCATCTATAATTGTTCATTGAGTTGTCAGGTTCTAGGAATTAATTTGAGTGAAAATATTGAACAAGGTTGACCAAACCCCAACATCCTCCACTTTAATCCACATCTCTGCTTGGGAACTTAGCATCCCCATTGCAGAGAAGTTCTGCCTTATTACTTTGAGAGTTTTGGGATGGCAAGAGTTGTTCATGAGCTTCATTTAATAATTTCTCCCATGAATTTACTGAATTTTATACAACCGCATTTAAGAATGAAACAGTGCATAATTTAGAGATTTTGAACATGTGAAATCTGGGATAATTTCAGTGAGACTGGAACAACTTAAATCAGTGACGCACCAAAAATTAAATATAGACTTGCCAAAGCGGCACTATTAAATTTTAAAGTGTTACTTGGATTTGCTCAAACCAGAACAATTCATTCCTATTCAAAGAAGCAAACATTTAAACAATGTTCATTCCAGCTTTTGAAGTTAAAAATAGGATACAAAAACAAAATAGATTTTGCCAATCAGCATGACTCAAGTAAACGTGAGTGACCTTTTGTGTGGTGAAGTGCCTTTTCTGGGCTTCTGTTAACAGTTCTTGTATTTAAACTAAACAGAGTGCTGAAGGCAACTGTCAACCACACTCAAACATGTTTAAACATTAATGGCCTGAACTGACACCTCCTCTTCCCACCACAATCCTTTTCTTCCCTTCCACCAAGGCTGATCAGCTGTCTGCCACATCTTGCACCGAACATTTTAAGGCTGCTATAACCCATTTAACTTCTTATTTTTATCAAGGTAGTGCAGCTGAACCTTAAAGCATATTTCCGAAGACTATTTTTTTTAAACTGGTATCAAAAATACTGAGGTATTTCAATAATAAATAAATGTAGAAATGTTAGTAACCCTTTAACTTACTCTGGTAACATTAGGAGCATGAGTGGGTACGGTAGCATAGTGGTAGTGTCACTGGACTAGTAATCCAGTAGGCCTGGACTAATAATCCAGAAATGTGAGTTCAGATCTCAGCTGGGGAATTTAAATTCAATTAAATAAATTTGGAATAAAAAGCTAGTATCAGTAATGGTGACCGTGACCATGAAACTACTGGATTGTCAGGAAAAACGCAACTGGTTCACTAATGTCCTTTAGGGAAGGAAATCTGCCGTCCTTACTCAGTCTGGCCTATGTGTCAGCTGTAGCTCAGTGGGTAGCAAACTCGCCTCCGAGTCAGAAGGTTGGCACATAAAGCTAGGCTGACACTCCAGTGCAGTGCTGAGGGAGTGCTGCATTGTTGGAGGTGCCGTTTTTCAGATGAGACGTTAAACCGAGGCCCCGTCTGCTCTCTCAGGTGGACGTAAAAGATCCCATGGCACTATTTTGAAGAAGAGCAGGGGAGTTATCCCCGGTGTCCTGGCCAATATTTAGCCCTCAATCAACATAACAAAAACAGATTATCTCATTGCTGTTTGTGGGACCTTGCTGTGCGCAAATTAGCTGCCGTGTTTCCCACATTACAACAGTGACTACACTCCAAAAGTACTTGGCTGTAAAGTGCTTTGAGACATCCGGTGGTCGTGAAAGGCGTTATATAAATGTAAGTCTTTCTTTCTATATGTGACTCCAGACCCACAAGTGGTTGACTCTTAACTGCCCTCTGAAATGGCCTAGTACACAACCGCTACGACAAAGTCAGCACTATGGGACTACCTTCACCACAAGGACTGCAGCGGTTCAAGAAGGAGGCTCACCACCACCTTCTGATGGGCAATAAATGCCGGCCTTGCCAGCAACACCCACATCCTGTGAACGAATAAATTTAAAAATGATATTATTCCATATTTAGTATTTACAACTTTTTTCCAAGTTTAAAAAAAACTATTTTCCCACATATAATTTTCCTCTGATATTCTCCCTTAACCCTTTCTGCACAGAAGACAGCAATTCATGCTATACAGTTATGTAGGGCAAGGATGTTTAAACCATGGCATGTGAGCTACATGTCCTGGTAATCTGGCTCAGACAATCCCATTTTATTGGCACTGCTATTTCTTATTTGCTGTTTTTTCCTGTTTGAATTTTGTGCTCACTATTGCCTCATTGGTGAATTAATTCTAAATCAGAACGTCAAGTTCTGTTAGCATCTGCAGCCTGAGATACATACAGATTAAACTCTAATGTGCATGCACCTAAGCAGCCCATAAAGCCAATAAAGAGTGACAGCCCTGCAGTAACTCACCAACTGGTCATTCTTCTTGCGTGAGCCTGAGGAGTGCGTATTACCATTTGCTAGTGTATATGACTGAGAACTGCTCCAGCTGTCCGTCAAACAGTTTTAATACAAGATAACTCTATTCAGGCTTCTTTTCATATTGGCCCAGAAATTGATCTCGCTCTGTTCCCGCGGGGGTAAGCCTTCCCCGCGATGTCTCACCTCGCTTATGCTTTTTCTGATCCAGCTCGCACGAACTTGATGTTCCAGACATCAGCTGTGCTGGGCTTGCGTATCCCAGCGGCGTAGTGAATTCGTGCGAGCTGTGGGATCACGTGACTCAGTTAGAGCCAATGGCAGCACACCATCTTCCATTCATAAGTCTCACAGCATGGCTGTGAGACTTATGAATCTTACACCCCCCCAAAATAACAGCTAAACCTCAATTAAATTTTTAAAAAAACCCATCACATTAATAAAATAAGTATAGTTAATTAAATTAACCATTTTAAATAAAAAATTAAATTTTTGAAAAAATTTAAAATCTTTTAAAAAGTTATAAAAATAAACTTACCTGTCTTTAAAGTCTATAAAAAAGATATACCTGTAAAAAAAAATTCAAAAAAATACTTAATTCACTACTTACCTTCTTAAAAGCGGGTCTTACTCCTCCTTTTTACATTTCCAAAATCTTCCCTACTTACCTGCGCGTCCAAAGCATGAAGTGCACAGCGTGCGCGCAGCCTGTAGCGCGCACGCGATGCACCCAGGCCCCGCCCCCTTTTCGGAAGAGCAATTGCCGGTTTTCAGCGCATGCGCAGGGCATGCAGAAAACCGGCAATTGGAGTGGGAATACGCGAGAGTATGCAGTGCGTACTCTCGCGTCCCGGGATCAATTTTCGGCCCATTGTTTTAAATTGCAACCGGAAAAGAATGGTTAAAAAAAATCTTAGAAAAATGCATATGGGCCAACAAATTGCAGGAACCACCACTTGTTGCTGAAAGCACCATTTTCTTTTACTTTCTTGTCACTATTTTCAGGTCGGTTTACAAAGATGCAAAGAGGAACCAAATCGGAGGCAAGTTACAATACCTCCGCCCTTGATTCACTGAATATATGAAATGCTCAGTGTGGGACTGAGCCATTCAGACTAGAAGGTTCCACCATGCCATCTTTGTTCTGTGCTGAGTTAGCCAATCTCAATCAGGGTGGTGGTGGAGGAGAATATTTGGTCTGGTGCTATCAGGCCAAGGAGGGAACAAATAAAAAAGTACATGCCTAGTGGCCCCTGCTAAAGTGCACGTGCATAACATTAGATTAGTATAGAATGGGATTCAACTGCAATCGCCTGTGATTCAACAGTGGCTTGTTGGCACAACTTAAGTGGGAGACATGTGGGCATGTAGATGTTGTCTTTTCTCACCGCCTTGCCTCCTGTCAGTGAAACACCCTTGCAGTATTAGTCAGTTAGTGTCCCTGAATGCTGAAAGCTGTGTAAGCTAGCGAACCACCCTGAAGTAAAACTTGTAGCATAAACAGGATAACAAATAACATTAATGCCCATTAATGGTTCTTCCAGTAGCCAGAAAAATACAGCACACAATCGTGACAGTAGGTTCTTTTGGCAGCTTTCCCGTAGGAATTTGTATGTTTCATTATTACCGCCAATATGGCAACAAATGTTTATTGTGTTGGTCTCTGAATCATGTTGCAACAATAGTCCATTTTTAGTAGCATGCTCACGTGACCATCTTGCTCATTTTGCTTCACGCAGTGTTGGAAAAGCACTACAATGGTAAATGTGAGTGAAATTATCTCACTACTGACGCAAGGGAGGAGCGGGAGGAATAGCTAGGCTGTTGCTGCTGTTCTTTTTTTTTTGGCCACTGCTTTGGCCCTCCTTTTCGTAATCCTCCCACTATAAAAAGTGGTTTTATCAGCTGGACAGCAAAATCCTGAACATACGCAACCTACTTTGAAAGTAGCTTTGTGCTTTAACATTGTGCACTAGAGGAGGTGTTTTATAAATTGACAGTGGACCAGGGCTAGAAAGGGGTCATAATATATTCTGTTTTACAGAGGTATAATACTTATGTAAATATTATAAAAGGTTCCAGTGTTACAAATTAATAAACACCCTTCGTATTTAATGAAAAAACTAACAGCATTATTTTCATAAATAAACACATAAAATGCATGTAACTAAAACATCAGATTGAAAACACCACCTAACTAAGTATAGTATTAAAATAATGTACTGGAGATCATCCATAATAATTTAGCCTACATTTCTGCTCTAAAGTAGCTGAATAGACTATGATTATTTGCTACAACTGGTAGAAATCTTTTCTTCTTTGCTTTATAGCTCTTGCAATCCCACAGGACATCAGTGCTCTGATAAAGGCCCAGTCCTCTTCCAAAATGGTGCTAATGCTCCGCTGAAATAAACTTCATTTTATAATTTACGGGCAGTCAAAATGGCAGGAAATAATGTAATTTGCCATATTCTACACAACAAACCCTGCTTTCCTATGAAGGGTAATTATCCCTAAAAAGAACGACATCTTATATTATGCTAAAGTCCCATCAAGAAGAGAAAGAGTGCCTCATTACATGTAATTACCAGGGAATTAGAAACATCATTTAACTTAATGAGCGAATAATGCTCAGGATATTGAAGAAACTTGCCTGCACTTCTCCAGAACACTCTAAGTCCCATTACAAAAATTGCACCTCTTTAATGGAATAATTTCAGGCTTGCCTGCCTCACTAGAAAATAAAGGGTTTCCGAGATGGAAAAAGGGACACAAAATACTGTAAACAACTGTTGAAAAGAGCTAGAAAGATAGAGCAGTCCGCACGGAATACAAAAAGCAAGGATGACTCATAATATAACATAATGATGACAATACAGCTAGTGGGTTGTTAAAAAAAAAGTGCAGCCGCTTTTTCAGACTTCACCATACGTGCTTACTGAGTCTGCACTATTGACTGATTATATTGAGTGCAAGGATCATCAATTGCATGTGCATTATAGCTTCGTACAGTAAGAAAGCAAAGTTTCGTCTTGTGAAGTTCAGGTTTCATGTTATACAAGGAGAAATGTTTCAAACATGGGTGTGCTTTTCTCTATCATTTTAATTTTAATTTCTGTACTAATCTGATGTGTATATCAGAAATGCCACTCTTTAGGCAAAACAAAGTATATTTGACAAGAACAAACCCACCTTCATTTTCAAGAGCAGGATGATACTGTACGGTCTTCTAAATAACTACAGTAGTATCTTTCAGACGAATTGGGATTCCTACTAATTCTTCTTTTCTAAGTGTGGTTTTATTGTTTTCCAAACTCTCACCACAATTTCCATTCAAGAAAATAAGAAGGATAAAAGAGAAAGTTAGCTTATGAAGGTAAAGAAGAGCGACCATTTGGTTTCCAACTGGACAATCCATTTTGAATTGGGCTGTATTATATGGCAATCAGAAGATAATACTGAAAATTCACTTCTTGCACCGTGCATGCAATTGTTTTCTAAAATAGCCAGGTTATAGTACAATTCCATTGGGTATTAAACAAAAGGATACAAATTGGCAAATTTACATCGACTTCATGGAGTGTGCTCCACCCCAGACTCACTGCCAGATATCCGAAGCTGCATTTAACTCTCTATTTTTGACTTTAGCAAAAACTTACCAATAAATATTGCCCATTGAAATGCCTAGAATAAGAGGGGTGCTGAGGAACTTGGAAATTGCCTCAATAATCTTAAAATTATTGCATATTTTTAGGTGGGATATAAAAAAAAGTCTGAAAAATGGACATGGATGTAGATGTGGCATGATTTAAAACGTTTGTTGAAAGGAAGGTGTTGTTCGACCTCATAAGAAAGAATTGCATCTTTCAGACAGATTTCAGAATGCATTATATACAATGAATTACTTTTACTGCTTTATATAGGCACATCTGGCAGCCAAGTTACATGCAGCAGTCATAACGGCACAGAAGGAGGCCATTCGGCACATCGAGTCCGTGCCGGCTCTCTGTAGAGCAATCCAGTCAGTCCCATTCCCCCGTTCTATCCCCGTAGCCCTGCAAGTTTATTTCCCTCAAGTGCCTATCCAGTCTCCCCTTGAAAACATTGAGTGTCTCCGCTTCCACCACTTCCGTCGGCAGCGAATTCCAGGTCATCACCACTCGCTGTGTAAAAAAGTTTTTCCTCACATCCCCCTGATTCTCTTAAATCTGTGTCCCCTAGTCCTTGTACCATCAACTAGTGGGAACAGCCTTTCCCCATCTAGCCTATCCAAACCCTCATAATCTTGTACACTTCTATCAAATCACCCCTCAACCTCCTTTGCTCTAATGAAAACAAATCCAGCTTCTTCTACCTGTCCTTGTAGCTAAGATCCCCATCCCCGTAACCATTCTGGTAAATCTCCTCTGCACCCTCTCAAGGGCCTTCACATCCTTCCTAAAGTGTGGTGACCAGAACTGGACGCAATACTCCAGTTGTGGCCTAACCAGCGCTTTATAAAGGTTCAGCATAACTTCTCTACTTTTGTACTCAATACCTCTATTTATGAAGCCCAAGATCCCATATGCTTTGTTAACCACTCTCTCAATATGTCCTGCCACCTTCAGGGACCTATGCACATTAACTCCCAGGTCCCTCTGTCCCTGCACTCTTTAAAACTGTGCCATTAAGTGTATATTGCCTCTCCCTGTTCCTTCTGCCAAAATGCATCACCTCACACTTCTCTGTGTTAAATTCCATCTGTCACTTGTCTGCCCATTCTGCTAGCCTTTCTATGTCCTGTTGCAGTCGATTGGTATCATCATCACTGTTTGCCACACCCCCAAGTTTGGTGTCATCGGCAAATTTAGAAATTCTACTCTGTATTCGAATATCCAGGTCATTTATATATATATATATATATATATCAAAAAAAGCAGTGGCCCCAGCACTGACCCTTGGGGAACACCACTGTCTACCATCCTCCAGTCTGAAAAACAGCCATTTACCACCACTCGCTGTTTTCTGTCCTTAAGCCAATTCCTTATCCAAGCTGCCACTGACCCACCTATTCCATGAGCCTCAATTTTGTTAACCAGCCTTCTGTGTGGTACTTTGTCAAACCCTTCCGAAAATCCATGTAGACAACATCCATTGCATTCCCTTCATCAATCCTCCCTGTTACTTCATCAAAAAATGTAATTAGATTAGTTAAACACGATCTGCCTTTTACAAATCCGTGTTGGCTCTCCTTAATTAGCTTAAACCTCTCCAAGTGCCTGTTAATTTTTTTCCTTGATTATTGTTTCTAAAACTTTACCCACCACTGATGTTAAACTGACCAGCCTGTAGTTACTAGGATTGTCCTTACACCCTTTCTTGAACAATGGTGTCACATTTGCCACTTTCCAATCCTCAGGCACCTCCCCCGCATCTAGGGAAGATTGGAAAATTATGGCAAACCCTTCTGCTATCTCCTCCCCCAATTCCCTTAGCAACCTGGGATGCAAGCCATCTGGACCAGGCGACTTATCCAATCTAAGCATACCCAGCCTTTCTAGTACATCCTGCCTATCAATTTTCACCCCTTCCATTGCTTCTACCTTTTCCACTTCTACCGATATTTTGTCAGCATCCACCTCCTCAGTAAACACCAATACAAAGTACTCATTGAGTATTCTAGCCTTGCCCTGCGCCTCTAAGCATATATCACCTTCTTTGTCTCTAATAGGCCCCACCCCGCCTCTTACTACCCGCTTACTGTTTACATACCGGTAGAAGATTTTTGGGTTCCCTTTTATGTTAACCGCCATTCTACTCTCATATTCTCTCTTTGCCAATCTTATTTTCATCTTCACATCCCATCTCAACTTATTGTATTTGGTCTAGTTCTCCCTTGAAGAATTCACCTGACATTCATCATACACCCTCTTTTTTTTGTTTCATCATCTTCTCTATCTCCCTCGTCATCCAAGGAGCCCTTGCTTTGGTTCCCTTACCCTTCCCTCTTGTGGAATGTACCTGGCCTGTACTTGGAACATCTCCTCCTTAAAGATCACCCATTGTTCCGTTACAGTTTTCCCTGTCAGTCTTTGGTTCCATTTTACCCTGGCTAGATCCTTTCGCATCCCATTGAAGTTAGCCCTATTCCAGTTTAGAAGTTCCACTCCAGATTGTTCCTTCCTCCTCTCCATTGCTAATCTAAATCTTATGATACGATGATCACTCATACCCAAGTGTTCTCCCACAGACACTTGGTCGACCTGGCCCACCTCATTCCCCAGCACCAGATCCAGCAATGCCTCCTTCCTAGTTGGGCCAAGAACATATTGGTCAAGGAAATTCTCCTGAACACATTTCAGAAATTCCTCCCCCTCCTTTCCCTTTACCCTAGCATTATCCCAATCGATATTTGGGTAATTAAAGTCCCCCAATATCACCACTCTATAGCTCTTGCATATCTCTGCGATTTCCCTGCAGATTTGCTCTTCTACCTCCCTCTCACTATTTAGAGGCCTATAGAATACCCCAATAGTGTGATCATACCCTTTTTGCTTCTCAACTCTAACCAAATGGATTCTGTCCTTGTCCTCTCAAGAACATCCTCCCTTTCCAACACTACAATATCTTCCTTAATCACACTGCCACCCCACCTCCCTTTTTTCCTTCCCTATCTTTTCTGAACACCTTGTGAGTGACCAATTAATTTGAACACTGCATATGAATGACCAATTAATTTGTTTTTGACATTGCTTGAGGGAAGAATGTTGGTCAACACAATTCCTTTCTCTTCTAATAATGACATAGGTGCCACTTCTATGAGGGTTCTCCTGATCTCCCATCATAACTTCGCCAGAAGATCAGTGGAAACCCTGGAGTAATAGCATAACTGGCTGCTTATGCTATTTATCTGCGGTTTCCATTGATATTCTGCCAAAGTCACCCAAGATCTTTAGGGCTGGACATTCCTTTGCAATACTGTCTGTTGTTAGGCAGGTTTGCGGCATTAAAAAAGAGAATATAGAGCATTTTGTCTTACCGCTGTAATCCCACCCCCAAAAATGACCACCAAAATATTACTCCAAGAAAACGGCCAGTCCCCATTACCATCCACCCTGAGCCTGCTCTGCTGCATGCACATTGGGATGTGGCCACGACCAAGCTATCTTCACAATTTTCTCCAATTAGCATCCCTAACCCAAAATTGGGAAATAACACCACTATAAGAATGGTGGTTTGAACAGCAGAGCGACATCCCTGAAGATATACCGGATAGTAGAGGCCTTTGTTGGAAAATTGCATTGTGGTTTTGTGGAGATTTAATGGGAAAGGCTCTGGAGCTCTACGAAAGAGTTGTCCTGCCATTTATAGTGAGTACCGGACAACTTTAAATTTTGGAACGCGAAAATGGATTTTCTGTGTGATGAAGAGGAGGATAAAGCTAGACTGGAGTAAGAGTGGGGCATCACAGAAGACATTTATTTCCAACATATTGATACCCAGTCCACAAGATTTACAGATCTTGAAAGTCCAGCCTTGAGTTTCCACAAGGCAATGTATTAGAAGACTGTGCTACCCCCCGACTTCCCCAGAGGCAATTGGAGAGCTAGGTCAGCTGCTGACCCTAGCCTTGCAGCCGACCTCAACAAGAAGCATGGCCTTATCAGTAGCTATTAAAATGACCACAGCTCTGAACTTTTATACCACCCATGCAGCCTCAGCTAACCTCAGTCGCATAGATCAATCCACTGAATCAAGAAGGTGGCAGATGTTCCCTTCAGATAGGCCTCACAACTTGTATCCTTCTCTATGTACCCTGCCAAGCAATGAGAATAAGAAGTGAACTTTCAGCAAATAGTTGGATTCCCCCCAGGTTAGAGTGCAATCGATGGAACGCATGATATTAAAGATTTTGTGTGACAACCCCTAAATTTTATCAACAGGAAGGAGTGTCATTCTATTACTGGGCAGCTACTGTGTGATGTCAATCACATGATCTTTGATCTGAATGCTTTCTATCTCGGAGCCTGTCATGATAATAGACTATAGCTGTCAGAAGACAGTATTGGTTGATTGGAAGCCAGGGATGTCCCGTGCAGTGCTGGCTGATGACACCTTTCTAGCATTCAAGGTCTGCAGCAGAGAACAGGTATAATGAGACCCTGCGATTCACCTCAAGTTTTTACAGGGCGAACAATTGGCATCTTGAAGTCCCATTTCAGTTACCTTGACAGGTCTGGAGGATCCCCGCAGTACACCCGGCAAGGGATCAAGAATAAGCATTGCCTTCTGCAGGTTGCACAATTACACAATTCATGAAGTGGAGGTGGGGGTGAATGAAGTCACTCCATTACCCAATCATGCAGAGGGTCACCAGGATAGATATGAAGAACTTCAGAGAAGCCCATTGCTAATAGCTTGTAAAAAAAAGGCAGGAAATAATCAGCAACTTTTTCCAATAAATATCAATCATAGCCTTCATAGTAGACCATGAAACACCATGAGCCCCCATAAAGACAATTCCCCATGGTTGATGCTAGGTACGCACAACAATTCTGCAGATATGGTTGGTGGCATCTTGGCAGGTGAGAAAATCAGGCTATGCTGGCTGTTAATTACTCTGGCACGCCTTCTTTCATGCAACACCACCTAAAGCATGGCATGCTGTGATCGAGGTGCTTCTGAAGAGTCGCCCAGTATTATGGTTGATCAGACATTCACATATTGTACCTGTGCTACTGGGTCTACAGCAAGAGCCTCCCGAGAACTCAAGTCTCCGCATGCACTGAGCATCTGTCAAAGCAAGACGCGCATACCTCTATCTGCAGGTGCAGTTGTGCATGTTCTGACACGTGGGCACAGAAGATCTCTGGTGCAGCCTGAGCTGCCTGGTACCTCTCTGTGGTCCTCATTTTGTTGCTCCAAAGAGCTGAAATGTGTAATTCTCATCAGGGAACCCATTAGCAGCAGTAATGTGCTAGTGAGGAAAAAAGCAGAACAATTGGGACAAAGAGTCTTGAGAACATAAGTGCCAGCAAAAAAAAACATTAGGAAAAACAGCCTAAAAAAAACACTTCCCTTTGTATTACTTTGCCCTTTAAATGAAATATTTCCCAGTCCCTCGTAACCCTGGACACTAAGCATCTGGCATGCACGAAAGTTGGGAAATCGCATGTTGGATGTCCCCTACCCCACATTTTAATACTTCACTGTCAGGCTGGCTCATCTGGTAGCACTCTCCCCTCTGAATCAAAAGTTTGTGGGTTTAAATCCCACTGCAGACCTGAGCACATAATTGAGTCAGACATTTTAGTGGACTACTAAAGGAGTGCTACATTGTTGGAAATATTAGCCTGTAATTTCCGATAGGAAGCTTCCTGCATGCGGATGCCTCCTATCGGAAAAAAATCTACGCCCTTACCTGGGCTCCTGAGGTCCGGACACTTCCGCTCCTGGGCCTTTCCAAAGTTGAAATGCGCAGGGCCCACGTATCCCAGAGGCACATGCAGTTGGCAAGCGTCACTGGGATCACGTGGGCCAGGCCAGCCAATAGGAGAAGGGAATCTCCCTTCATACTTTTGACAGATAGACCTGTCAAATATATGAATGGAGATCACCCCAAAAACACACTAAAACATTAAATAAATTTTAAAAAACCATCATGTTTTTAAAATGAGTTAAAATTACAATAAATTAAATATTTTAAACAAAAATTTAATTTTTTGAAAAAAATAATTAAAGTTTTTTACAGGGCTAAAAATAAACTTACCTTTTTTAAAAGTATTTTAAAATTATAATTGAGTGAAAAAATGTTTTTTTAAACTTTTTTTCAACTCTTATGCTGGTAAAAGCAGGCCTTACGCCTGCTTTTACCATGCGTAAGATTTCCAAGGGTTTTCAGCGGGCGGAGGTTCTCTCTAGGGCAGGCGTCCGATCTGTCAAGAGCATTCTTGACAGATCGGAAATACCGGTTTTCAACGCATGCGCTGTGCATGCCTGAAACCGGCATTTCCGATGTCCCTACGGGTGTGTACACAGCCCATACACACCTGTAGGCATCGGAAAATACGGGCCGCTGTCTTTTGGATGAGATATTAAACCAAGGCCCCATTTCCCTGCTCAAGTAGACATAAGAAATCCCATTGCTCTATTCAAAGAAGAGCAATGAGTTCGCCTGGTATCTTGGTCAACATTCCTCCCTCAGCACGTGAAATATATTTTGCAACAGAAGTATCTAGTGAGTGAATAAATCATTTCAACAGAAAATATTGGCTATCAGACATATAAAATAATGGAGTGATTTAATCAAAGGGGCTCAGATGACATCATAAACCATTAGAGAAAAGCTTAACATGTTTCTAAAGATCAGAGTGTGAAGATCAGATTATAATTTTGAAATCACAACTGTGTTTTGTTATTAGTTATAATATATAGTTTAAAGTTTGAGTTTTTGGGTCGATTTTTACGCTGATAATGGTTGTAAGTTCACATTATCAACTGTGTCAGTACACCTAGATCCAGTTCAGACACAAAGAATAATGACTCCAAAGTCATTAGCACAGGATAATTAAGTAATATTCTACAGCTGAATACCAGGAATTTCATTGTGCATATACATTTAAACTATATAATGAATAAAGAATATCTGTTTGATGGGTTAGCATGTGTAGCTTTATAGAGGAACTGCAGGAGCACATTGCATCAGCAGTTTCACAGCTGATTGACAGAACAACATCACGACAATAAGAAAATACAGTGACAGCATGAACATTTCCAGGAGACATAGTGCATTACAGCAGAAGCATGGGAATATTTTTTATAGCAGAACTGTAGAAAATACAGATCAGTATAAAAGTTAATTTACCCCCCAAAATAGCTCACTTTGGGACACCAAGCAACTATTTACTACCACAAAAATATTTTGTTTTACTGCATCTCACTCCTGTTTGGTACTACAACAAAAACATAATTGAAATAATACAGTGCTTGCTCTTAGCTACACCAATCTTGAGGTTAAACTAGAAATGCTTATGGTTTTTTTTTTTCTTATTCATAATGCTTTTCAAGCATTGAAGCATTGACCGACATAGTTTACAGCGAGCCAGTCAGAGGAACACTGAAGTCTGGCCTGAGGTGGAATCCTGACCATATCTAGACAGAGTAGATAGAGAGAAATTGTTCCCAATGGCAGAAGGGTCGAGAACCAGAGGACACAGATTTAAGGTGATTGGCACAAGAACCAAATGCGACATGAGGAAAAAAATTTTTACATAGCGAGTGGTTAGGATCTGGAATGCACTGCCTGAAATGGTGATGGCAGCAGACTCAATCGTGGCTTTCAAAAGGGAGTGGGATAAGTACCTGATGGAAAAAAATTTGCAGGGCTATGGGGAAAGGGCGGGGGAGTGGGACTAGTCAAAGTGCTCTTGCAGAAAGCCGGCACGGGCTCGATGGGCCGAATGGCCTCCTTCTGTGCTTTAACCATTCTATGACGCTATGATTGGGCGGGAGGCTGATAGAGCAAACCCATTGCCCACCCAATGGATGCACTTGGAGAACTGAACGATTTTCACTGTCTGGCCTTGAATTCTGATGGCAAGTTGCTTGCTCATTTAGAGCAGCTTGCTGAATGGAGAGGCTGGGAAATCCAGTGGCTCCTCCATGGAGCACAGCTGGTCCAGGTAGGTAGGTTGGTTGGGGGGCGGGGGAATTTTTGTAGGGCCAGGAACATGACTACCAAACACAGATGATTCCCTAGCAACCTGTGCACCCATTTCACGAGTGTCATTTGGAACCGAGGTCCTACACTGGAAAATGGCACGCATGATGTCCCTGACATCAAATTAATATTTAAACATAGGAACCTAGGAACAGGAGGAGGCCATTGAGGCCCTCGAGCCTGTTCCGCCATTCAATGAGATCATGGCTGATCTGCAACCTAACTCCATATACCCGCCTTTGTCCCATATCTCTTAATACCTTTGGTTAACAAAAAGCTATCAATCTCCGATTTAAAACCAACAATTGATCTAGAATCAATTGCCACTTACGGAAGAGAGTTCCAAACTTCTACCACCATGTGTGTGTAGAAGTGATTCCTAATTTCACTCCTGAAAGGTCTGGCTCTAATTTTTAGACTATGCCCCCTAGTCCGAGACTCCCCAACCAGTGGAAATAGTTTCTCTATCTACCCCCATCTGTTCCCCTTAATATCTTGAAAACTTCGATCAAATCATCCCTTAACCTTCTAAATTCCAGGGAATACAACCCTAGTTTGTATAATCGCTCCTCGTAATTTAACCCCTGGAGTCCGGGTATCATTCTGATAAACCTGCGCTGCACTCCCTCCAAGGCCAATATAAGAACATAAGACATAAGACGTGGGAGCAGGAGAAGATCATTTGGCCCCTCGAGCCTGCTCCGCCATTCAATAAGATCATGGCTGATCTGATCTTGGCCTCAATTCCACTTCCCTGCCCGCTCCCCATAACCCCGGACTCCCTTACCTTTCAAAAATCTGTCTATCTCCACCTTAAATATATTCAATGACCCAGCCTCCACAGCTCTCTGGGGAAGAGAATTCCAAAGATTCACGACCCTCTGAGAGAAGAAATTCCTCCTCATTTCCGTTTTAAATGGGTGCCCCCTTATTCTGAAATTATGCCCCCTAGTTCTAGATTGCCCCACGAGGGGAAACATCTTCTCTGCATCTACCCTGTCAAGCCCCTCAGAATCTTATGTTTCAATAAGATCCCCTCTCATTCTTCTAAACTCCAATGACTATAGGCCCAACCTGCTCAACCTTTCTTCATAAGACAACCCCTTCATCTCCAGAATCAACCTCGTGAACCTTCTCTGAACTGCCTCCAATGCAAGTATATCCTTCCTTAAATAAGGAGACCGAAACTGTACGCAGTACTCCAGGTGTGGTCTCACCAACGCCCTGTACAGTTGTAACAGGACTTCCCTACTTTTATATTCCATTCCCTTTGCAATAAAGGCCAACATTCCATTTGCCTTCCTAATTACTTGCTGTACCTGCATGCTAACTTTTTGTGATTCATGTACAAGGACCCCCAGATCCCTCTGTACCTCAGCATTTTGTAATCTCTCCCCATTTAAATAATAATTTGCTTTTTTATTTGTCCTTCCTAAGGTGTGGTGCCCAGAACTGCTCATACTACTCCAGGTGTGGTCTAACCAGGGCTTTGTATAGCTGTAGCATAACTCCTTGCCTGTTTGAGGCGGGTGCTTCCACTGCCGGCCACAAGAAATTGCACGTGATGTAGAGGACAGAGACGGTATCCCGACCAGTTTTTCCACCTGATTTGAAAATAAGCTACAGTCTGCCCTAAAACTATTAGCATATTAGATAAGTATAGATTTCCTTAGCACAGTGCCAGAAAGCGAGAATTTGGGACCGCTGATGAGTAGCAGGGGAAATTTTGCCAATAGTGGTATGTTCACAAATAAAGTGGTTGTGTTTTTGTAATGTTATTCTGCCAAGCAAATACCTTTGCAAACCTTTTTATAGGCTGCCCTGACTGCTCTATTTTTAACTCCATGCAATTTTATTTTGAAACAATGTACAAAGGCTTTTCATTCTGACAAAGTAACAAGCTATGCCCAGTCTATTATGGGATTTCATAATGATACTAAGTAAAATGATATCCTCCCTCCCCATTAAAATAAATAAAACAGTCTTTGGGATTAGCCTGCCTGTACTGCACATGGTGACTTGGCATGAACAAAGCATCTCATGTCTGACCACAAATAAATTAACTCCTTCAGCAGATAATTGTCAGGCTGACCCCCTTCCAGTATCATTTCCGATATTCTGTCCATTTCACAAATGTCTGTTTGATTTTTATCAGGAGTTCTGGTCAAAGGGGCAAGTACAATAGACTTCAAATGAAAGGTTCAAAAGAAATGCACTCAGATTATCCACCTTCAGACAGTATGACTAGACAACTGGTTTGGTAAAATAAGTGATAATGAGCAGTACTGAGAAGCTCCCCATTTTAAGGATGATCAAAGCAGTGCTCAGTTGTGCACAATATAGATCAAATTCACTTTTAACTCAAGATGTATGCATATATACTATGTTTTTCTTCTATTTTAAAATGATTTTACTTTCTCCGCTTTAGGATTCCAGCTAATAGGGTGATCAAGAGAGCTCTCCAAAAAGCCAAACATGGGAGTGGCCCAGCGTGACTCACCCTCTATTTTTAACTTCCTCCCTGTATGAAAGCACCTCTCTCTGGTCAATGCCGCTCCCCAATGGCACAGTTGGAATTGTGGGAAAACCATTTGGAGAATCACAGCAGCCTCACCATTGACATGTCGCCTCACCGCCACATTCACTAGTGAAGCTACAAGGAGATGTAAGGAAAAGTAAAGATACAGACTTCAGGAAACAATGCATTAATGACGTAAAAATGGTAGCTTCTGGGGGACTGAATTAATGGACAGTTTTTATGTAAATGCACCAAAAAGGTCTTTGAACATCAAGTACAGTGTATCGAGTGAAGGCTCATCCAATGGATCAGATACCATGATGCATCAAAGATGATAATGTAGATTAGGAAGATCCCATGTTCATAATCTTGATCTCAGCCAGAGTGGCAGAGGGGGCCTCAGTGTTTTTGGGTTGGGGTTGGGGGTGAGGGTTACAGTAATCAGTAAAAATTCTTGTTCCTGATCACTATCTAGTGACTCCTGATAAAAATGTGTATATGTAGTGATTTGCTGAAAACAGGATCAGGCTTAACAACAATGCCTCCATTGTTAAATACCCAGCCAACAAGAAGCATGACCACTCAGGTGAAGTAGTAGCTGGCCGATGGAACCATACTCTAGCAGGAGAGGAGAGAAAAACATGATCAATAAGATTGTAAAACAAAATGTTGAATTCCAATTTTGGATTTTTACATAAATGATAATCACATAAATAGCATACTTATACTATACAGACAGCATGTTCTCCATAAAGGGATTTGTGTATTGTCTCCAACTACCTTATCCAATTTTTTAATTACAAAATGTTAAACAACAATAAGCATAACAAAATGCTGAACCCTGACCTTAGTTTATGGTGGTAGGGGGAGAAGGCAGAAGCCCTGGTCATATTGTTTTTCATTTAAGTGTGAGCCTCAGCTCAGTAATAGCACTCTCACCTCTGAGGCACAAAATCATGGGTTCAAGTCCCACCAGAGACTTAACCACATAACCCAGGCTGATACTTCAGTGCTGCCTTTTGGATGAGATATTGAACCATGATAGATGTAAAAGACCCCATGCACAATTTGTCCTGGGCAATTTTTCTCCCTGGTTATTTATTTCATCCTATTATTTTGTGGGACTTTGCCTTGTGTAAATTGTCTGAAGATGTAAAAGGCAGTATACAAAAGCAAGTTCTTTTTTCGTTACTCATATTTTATTAGAACGATTTAAAAAGAACGTGTGTCACAAATAAAGTTATTTTCGTAGTAAATTCAAGTACTATGGTGTCAGCTTATTTAACATCCAGCTCATGATTCAGGTAGCAGCTGTTGTCCTGTTTCCATCATAGAATTGTTTTTTTTGTTGTTAATTGTAAGGGCGGGGAGGTGGCATAGGTAAACAGTCTTGTTAGGCTGTATTTACATATAGCTCTCGTGTCAGTGTAAAGTCATTTTGCTTCACATCAATGCTAAGTAATTGTGCATAAATTCAGAGTGAGGGTCAACCCTGACTCCAGAGTGAAATGGAATGAGACTCCATCTTCTGGGAAGTCTCTCAATCCCTAGGAAATGCACATGAGCAGCAAGTTCATTTCGTAATTTTATTATGTGCGTTACATTTTTTGAAAGCTCAATACAAAGAAAGAACGAACGAACTTGCTTTTACAAAGCACTTGTCACAATCTCAGGATGTCCCAAAGCGCTTTACAGCCAATGAAGTACTTTTTGAAGTGCAGTCACTGTTGTAATGACCAGATAATCTGTTTTAGTGGTGTTGGTTGATGGATAAATATTGGCCAGGACATAATCAGGTAATGCAATCAAATTTCCAGGAGTAAGAAAATAGGGTAGCCTGTTTGATACTGGGAGATCACTTGTACAGCTCTCATCTTCAATCCCTCAAGTCCAAGGGGCGTTAAGTTGAGCGTACCTGGCACACAACTGACTTGGCCATCCATTGCCAGATCTGGCTGGACCTCGCTCTCCTCTGCCAAAATGTCCACAACTTTAGTGGAGGGCACAGATAATCCCAGGTTCCTTTTTTCTACTCCCACCCTTTTCCCCTCCCCTCTCTCATCTTTAACAAGTGAGAGGAGCTCATGGATTTCTTCGTCACCAAGATAGAGACCATTCATTCTGCTGCCTGTGACTTTCCCCTTCCCCACCAAGCCAAACCACCTACCAATTCCCCCCACCCTAGCCCTGGACCCCATCTCTCTCCAGTTTTTCCCCCATGTCCTCTTTGAGATCATTTTGTTCATGAGACCTACCTCCTGCACCCTCATTCACATTCCCATTGATATCCTGACTACCAAACTTCCCTTCCTGGGCCCTATGCTAGCTGACATTATAAATGGTTCCCTTGCCCTGCAACTGATTCCTTCTCTTTTAAACCCACCATTACCCCCTCATCAAAAAGCCACTCTCGACTCCACTGTCCTCATTGAATATTACTCCATCTCCAACCTCCATTTCCTCTGCAAAATACTTGGTGTCATTGCCTCCTGGATCTGAGCCCATCACTCCCATAACCCTATTTGAATGCCTCCTGTCAAGTTTCTGCCGCTCCCACAGCACCAAAACATCCCTTACCAAGGTCACAAATGACATTCTGTGTAACTGTGACCAGGGTGCATTATTCCTCCACAACCTCTCTGCAGCCTTAGTCAATCACACCATCCTCCTCCAACACCGCTCCTCCATTGTCCAGCTCATTGGGACTGCCCTTGCTTGGTTCCACTTTTAACTATCTGATCCTAGCCAAAGCATCTCTACCAAAGGCTTCTCTTCCCACCCCCACACCATCACCTCAGGAGTCCCCCAAAGATCCTTCCTTTCCCTCCCTCCTCTTCCTCTTCTATATGCTGCCCTTAGATGACATCTTCCAGACATGGTATCAGCTTCCACCTGTACGTTGACAACCCCCAGCTCTACTTCTCCACCACCTCTCTTGACCCCTCCATTCCACTGTGCTGGCAGATTGCTTGTCTGACATCCAGTTTTGGATAAAACTTAATTTCTTCCAACTAAACATTGGGAAGGCCAAAGCCATTGTCTTCAGCCCCCGGCACAAACTCTGTACCCTCGGCACAAACTCCATTTCCCTCCCTGGCCACTAACTCAAGCTAAACCAGACTGTTCACAGCCTCAACTTCCTGTTTGACAATAAGCTGAGCTTCCAACCTCATATCCTCTTCATCACAGACTCCATACTTTCACCTCAGTAATTTCGCTCAACTCTGCCCCAACTTCAGCTCATCTGCCACTGAAACTCTCATTTATGTCTTTGTCACCTCCAAATTTGATTACTCCAATGCTCTCCTGGCTGGCCTCCCATCTGCCACCCTCTGTAAACTTCAGCTCATCCAAAACAAAGTTGCCCCTATCCTATCCTGCACCACATCCCACTTGCCCATCGCCCCTGACCTCGTTGCCCTACATTGACTACAGTCCCCCAACATCTCAAATTTAAAATTCTCATCCTTGTGTTTAAATCTCTCCTTGCCCCTCTCTATCTCTGTAACCTGCTCCAGCCCTACACCTCCCCCCGCCCCAACATACCCTCAGTGACATGTTTTCTCTGAGTCCCCCAGGCCATGATACAACCTGCTCCCAAGTTTCTATTTAAGCTGCTCATTAGCTATCCCTCTGAGATGAACAAGAGCAAACAATGCAAGTTAAATTTCCCACAACACAGACGGGTACCTGAAATTCGAATCTCACTGTGTGGGAGATCACAGCCACAAAGCTGCTTCCTACCACTTCATGGTATAGTGCCTTTGCAAACGAACTTGCTTCTGTACTGGGCCATCAGAAAGTAAACATTTAGAAGAGAGCTGCAATAAGTGACATATTGATATATATTTACAACATTGAGATTGAGTTCTATTTTCAGAGTCTTCTACCACACACAATACAACTGCAAAGCTACAATCAGTTGGAATTTGATTGTAAATTGGTTGTATATGCGCAACTCAGACAGCCTCTGTGGGTTCCTAAGCAACAAAACAGGCCATTGCTGTCATGGATGCTGCACTTTTTATTATTTTTTAACGTGTGTTGAACAGAGATCTCAGCAATATGAGACCAGCAACTTGTATCTGCTAATGCTCCTCATGTTGATTTGGAGTGACATAACATATAGCACAATTTTTACATTACCTATACTTTATTGCAATCTCAATCTAAAAATCATAAACAGATTTAAGGTATACATTAGGAGAAGGTTGATGTTCAGAGAAATGACAAGAAGTGCCACCAACCCCTTTCCTCAACCTTTCATAGCTGCATTTCTGGAGATAACTAAGCAGCAGACTATGTGTAAGAATGGGCATTTATTTTAAATAAAGGCAATAACAGAAACTGAGGCAGTTACAGAGAGAATTATTCATCAGTATGATCTTCTTTACTTATTTTCAGACTACAGATAAGGTGGTATCCAAAAAGAGACAGACTGCAGATCGAAATCAGCACTGGGTCACTTCACTGCAACAGGACATTATAACATCTCTTTTGTTCGGTTGAACATGAGTATGCAGCAAAAGGGGGGTTATTGTTACCTACATTTAGCATTTAGTCAATAGAGCCAGTAAAAAAAATGAAAGAAAGCTTTATTTTATTGTTTTGTTCCCCGACTTGGCATTCTTGTCAACGGTGTTTTTAGGGCAATTACTATCCTGTCAGAACTACCATGTGCAAGACGCCAACAGATCTCTTTAAAAAGCAAAGGGAATTTCAAGATTCAGGGAAGACTGTGCCAAGTCTGTTTTTCTCATTAATTTAGCTCAACCTACTAGAACAAAATCCATGCATAAAGAAGCTAGAATCTCAGAAAAAAAACACTTCATATGACTGCACGCAATATCCATGACCAATTGTGAAATGGCATTAAGCTGCTAGTTAAAATTAATTATATAATGAAACCCTCACACCTAGATTAACAGCACTGGTCTACAACATATGACAGGTGTTCTTCCATCTATAAATACATGTTAACCTAACAATCATTTCCTCTTCATCTGCTAAGAATCTTCAAACTAAATAGTTTTCTAAGTAAATTCAACCCACTTCCAAGATGATTTAACTTATTCTGAGTGTTTATTTCAAAAGATGTACTACTAATCAGTAATATACACTGAATTAAAGTGTTCTTCATATGGATTCAGTCCAGTCACAACTCTAAAGAGGAAAAATTATGCACCTACATCTTTAAGAATTTGTACTGGATTGTTTTTGGTCATAGAATGCTACAACACAAACAAATCTTTTGGTTCATCAAGTCTGTTTTTTTGCCAGTGTTTTGCTTCACTTAAGCTGCCTAGTCTAATCCCACTAGCCTGCTCACTCCCCATAACCTCCAAGATGCCCCTTTTTCACTAGATAATCACAGACGAGGAAGGCCATTTAACCCATCTTAATTCATCCATCCAGAAAGACCCTACATTCCCCCCAATGCAGCATCAAATTGGTTTTTTAAAAAAAATATATTCCAGGCTTTTCACTTCCACTGTTTATCTGAAAGTCTATTGCAAGTATTGATCATTTTTTGTGAGAAAAATTTCCTTATCTCAATTTTAAATTGACCTTTATTAGTTTAAACCAGTTTGCCTTTATTCTATACTCTTACAATTTAATTGAATTCCAGATATACCATTTCTATGCCCTTAAATATCTTATATACCTCTATAAGATGACCTCTCAGACACTTCCTTTCCAGGTTCAAAAACCCCCAAGCTTCTCCAGTCTTCATAACTCAGACCTTTTACACTAGGAATCAGTCTCATGTCTTTTCTCTGCAATGCTTCCAGCACTTGAATGTCTCCCTTCTCAGTGACCACAACGAAATACAGAACTCCAGTTGGAGTCTGACCAGTGAACTATACAGATTAATCATGACTTCCTCTGACTTAGGTTCTACTGTTGCAGCTGTTTAGTTCAACTTTCTTTGGTTTGATTACTGTTGCTCTGCATTGGCTGAAGATGTTAAGTGGCAACAACTGAAAATGCTAGAAACACATGGCAGGCCAGTCAGCATCTGTGGAGAGGACAAGTCACCGTTTCAGGTGCAGACCCTTCTTCAGAAACAAGTCAGCTTGTTTTCATCATCTGCTGCATTTTGCTTTCTACTTGCATGTTAAGCATCCAGCCTACTAAGACCAGTCTCTTTCAACTTCATCCTCAGCTATTTCAACACCATTTATACAGTGCATGTCAACCATTTTTCCACCCTATGTGCATTAAATTTCACCTGCCACCTTCCTGCCCACTTACATATTTTTCCAATTCATTCTGCAATTTCTGATCTGCCTCCTTTGATTCCACTGCCCCTAATTTGTTATAATTTCCAAATTTGACTAATTTGCATTGAGTTTCTAAATCCAAGTAATTGATTTAAATTAGAAACAGTAGTGGTCCCTACACCGCATCCTGGGGCACCCCACTCTGTACCTCCCCGTCACTCCCAACATAACTCCTCTATCGAGTTGCCGTTGTTTTCTACATTTCAGCTGTGTGTAAACTGGCTGCCGTGTTTTCCTACATTATAACAATGACTACACTTCAAAAGTAATTAATTGGCTGTGAAGCAATTTGGGACGTCCTGAAGTTGTGAAAGGCGCTATATAAATGCAATGTCTTTCTTTCTAATGTGGCATAATGAAATTCTGCACTAGTGACATCACAAATGAGGAGCGCTGCCCACAGCTCATCATTCCCATTCACTGTGCAACATTAGAGAAGTTCTATACTAAATGTCTGCTTCCAGGTTGACTCTAGATCGCTTTTTTAGTCCATTAAGTCCACTAAGACAATGGAAAATTGAGATTTTTTTCTTCATAGCATTTAGGTTTAATGCAATAACTTTGGTAGGAATCACTTCCCTTTAATGATCTTGTGCTAATGTGAAATGAAAGAGAAATAAGATGGACAAGTCCTACACTGATTAAATTCGATAATTCTGTTGCTAGGCACTTTGTAAATTCAGCTGTCCAAGAGGCCTCAGTAGAGAGGAAGTTAGTATATCTCAGTATGCGGAACTTAATTCATAGAATATGGATTATGCCATTTGAATAATTTCATATTTAATTTTTAGGCCCTCTACATAACATACTGTAGGGATTGTTACTGAAGACAAAATTGACTACCACACTCCGAATCTCTAAGACTATTGAAACTGATAATATTTGGTAAATGTAAACTGCCGCTTTATAAATGTCCAAAGCTATGAAGAAGCTAACCAATGAAGTGGCTATTGCCCTTTCAACAACCTCTGCTGGACTTCTCCCTATTAAATGGTAACAAAATAGAACATACCCTTTGGAACCCTGTGTGATCCTACTTTAGCAATGTGCTAGAATGACTGCATATTGCTGCTTTATATGTCACCCAGTCTTACATGCTTGTCACTAGCCCAAATGGTAGTTATTGCTCTTGTGAAATGGCCTTTGATGTTGTTAAGAGGATAATTTCCTTTCAACAGGTGCAATATAGAATAGAACTATGTTAATTACCTATCTATTCACCAATGAGCGAATTCTTACTTGATACGGTTTTTTCCCCCCATATGACACTGAGGAATCAGAAAATCTTTAGACACAGCATTCTGTACCATTGCAGAAAACATTCCTTATATATTCACAATGGAACCCATCATTGCCTTTGGATTTGGGTGGACCAAATAAAATTATAATGCAGTAATCTCCTAGATTAGCTGGAACGCAAAATTGCACTTGTGCTAAGAAATTGAAATGGTGATGAAGGCGTCTTCGCCCTTGCCTCAGCTCATCCGCTGCTGAAACCCTCATCCATGCCTTGGTTACCTCTAGACTTGACTATTCCAACGCACTCCTGGCTGGCCTCCCACATTCTACCCTACGTAAACTTGAGGTCATACAAAACTCAGCTGCCCGTGTCTGAACTCGCACCAAGTCCCATTCACCCATCACCCCTGTGCTCGTTGACCTACATTGGTTCCCAGTAAGCAACGCCTCAATTTCAAAAATCTCATCCTTGTTTTCAAATCCCTCCATGGCCTCGCCCCTCCCTATCTCTAATCTCCTTCAGCCCCACAACACCCCTCCCCCCAAAGATAGCTGCACTCCTCTAATTCTGCCCTCTTAAGCATCCCCGATTATAATCGCTCAACCATTGGTGGCTATGCCTTCTGTTGCCTAGGCCCTAAGCTCTGGAATTCCCTGCTTAAACCTCTCTGCCTCTTTCCTCTTTTAAGACACTCCTTAAAACCTACCTCTTTGACCAAGCTTTTGGTCATCTGCCCTAATTTCTCCTTATGTGGCTTGGTCAAATTGTTTTGTCTTATAACACGCCTGTGAAGCGCCTTGGGACGTTATACTATGTTAAAGGCGCTATATAAATACAAATTGTTGTTGTTTGTTTTCTCTGTGCAATATAAGGTACGGTTGATCCATGATCTGTCAGCAGCTCACTTACTCTTCAAGGTGACATCATAAGTCTACAATTATCTATGTCTGTACTAGCCACGGATTCAGAAACGGGGTAGAAATGTTTAGGCAATACAAGGCTCGAGTCTCTGCATTTGATGGGTAGTAGAGTTTTCATGCCCTTCATAATGGCTACCTGTTTATGATCTAAAAATAGGGAATATGTACCCTAATACACGAGGGACTAGAGCTCTGCTCTGACAGCTATTGGAAGTAGCATATCACTTTAGTTTGCCACACGGAGTTACATTCCCTATTCTGATACTACAATATAAATCTCTTCTATTTTTATTGTAGATTTTTTGGGTGGGAGGCTGCCTCAAAGTTATGATTGCATCAATCAGCTTTGCAAATCTTTATTAACTTATGCTTGGATGATTATTACTGCAAGAGGTTCAGTTACAATGGTTTCATGTACAGCACTGCATCTGGGATTACAAAGATGGTGGGTGCCATCTAGCCTAAAACCCTGGCCTAAAACTATTGCTGCGATCAACTGTCCAGTGCAAACTTCACCAGGTCCTTCTGGATATACAGAAACTGTTCTTTGAGTAAGGATACACTTGTTGTGAGACTACAGAATATCAAGTTACATAAGTCTGTACAGATAACATTTGCATGGAGACAACATGGACTGAGTGGAAGAATCCATTTGTATTGTCGGTTTTTTCATGTCTCTCGAGATCCAGCTATTTCAAGGCAGTTAGTCACACACCAATTGCAGTATGATATAAGACCTTAAAGTACTGCAAGTATAAATTGTTATAAATCATACATTCATCATTTACAGTAGCATTAAATTTACATGCAGCAGAGATACATATGTCAACATGCTTCAAGTAGCAACTGATACCCAGGATCAAACAATATTCATAAATAGCAAATCTCATCAACTTTATATTCTGATCCTTAAAAATGTCTCATCTTAAACAATCACAATAATCACATTTTATGATTGTCTCAGAAAGCAGATGTTAACTTCAGGGGGGTGGGGGGGTTTATATAATAAATTGCGATACTGCAACAAAGTGATTTGAATCTGTAAAACAAAAAATTCCAAACTGAAATAAACTGAGTTAACAATAACAGCATGGACAATTTCCTGTTTCAGTATTCTGCAAAGTGCTATCTGAATTTCAAAGACCTACAATCTCCAAGTATAGGAATACTGCATGTATTGCTGTTGATGTTGAGAAAATAATTTTCTAGAGACGGTTTACCCTATCCTTGCAAGGTAAAGCAAAAATGAATTCACAGAAGGTTTTCTTTTAGGTATATACATTATATTTTAGTTTTCATCATTTCATATTTACTTTCTCCATCAGAGAGGAGACACACAAGAATATAAGTAATAAATATCTCACTGTGCACGTTTGCCTATAATTATGCTGGCAGGAAGCAAAAGTGAGGGTCTAAATTTAGATTATTAGTTTTTATGTTCACTTACCACCTTGTAGAAAATACAATTCTGTGAAAGAAAGAACTAACTACAGCAGCGTCAATAGTATCTGTGTGACAAACTAATTGCTCAGTACTAAAGTTATTGCCATCTTCAGTGACAAGTCATGTAAATTATGAATTATAATTTTTACAAAAATTAGCACCCTTGTGGCTTGATGAGTATATGTGCAGTCTGCTGACCCACGGAGCCATTCAGTCCAGGAGGTCCCAGGTTCAGTGTCCAGTTTTTGCTGAGTTAGCTGATCTATGATCTGGGGTTTTGTGGTACAAGCGCCAGAAAGTTGATATTTCCTTATTAATTGCCACTCTCTAAATTAGAAGGCAATGGCTTATCTGATTCAAAGAAAATCGCAAGCCTCCTTTTGTTAGGTAAGGGCATTGAGGGTTTCAGAACCAAGGTAGATAGATGGAGTTAAGATACAGATCAGCCATGACCTAATTGAATGGCAGACACAGGCTCGAGGGGCTGAATGGTCTACTCCTGTTCCTACGTTCCCAAGGGTAGTGTATCTGGGCTTTTGTTAATGCTGGTGTTAATTAACTTAAGAAATAGCCCTGTCGGTTGGATCAAAAAAATGTGGTACACCAAACCCTTAGAAATACCCAACATTGAAATAAATTATTCCCTAAGAAAGATTTCATGGGCGGTAGGATCACATTCATATAAAGATTTAGAAAACCACAGCAGAGGTGTTGACTTAAATTTCATGGCCATGTTTAGAACCATGAATGCTTGTTGGGGAACATAAGCCCCAATGTCAGAGGGTCTTGTGCTGGCAGATAGCCTTCTCACCAAATTGCTGGGCAGAACAACTTTAGAACAGGTCTCAGATAGCATTTATGCCCTTGCTCTATGGCAACAGAGCCTTCTCAATGTCTTCCAAGGCAAGACCTTAGATCAAGAACTGGATAAAGACCACCAAGACATCTTAATAGTCTGATGCTTTCTGCCTACTTGCACAAAATCACATTATGCCTGCTTCAGTGTTCTCATAATAGATTCTTGCATGACCAACTACAATGGCCACCAGTGAATCCCTCTTTGACTTGAAGTGTTACAATCAGATTTGGATTGTTAACCCGATGCCGAAGGATGGGCTAATATCCAAAATATATGCAATCTTTAAGTTTTTTTTTGAGATCTGGAGAGATGGAGGCTAGCTTCAATTCTTCAGTTATACGTCAAATAAAAATACAAGCCCAAGTTTATTTGCAAATGCAATTAGGGCACTTGACAGAGGGTTACTTTTTATAAACCCAATTTCTAAAATGGGCTGAGTCTGGCTCTCTTTGTAGCCTTCCTTAAATAAAAGTATTTTGTCACCCAAGCTATGATGCACCAAAAAGTACTAACCATTAATCATTGAGCAATTTCACTCAATTCCTGGGTTTAGGGTATTTAAGTTAGTTGCTGGAAACTCTCCTAACCCATAAAACTCATTTTTGGTTTGTTCATTAGATTCAGTTAAATAAAAATTGTCTGAGTCGACATTTGCTCTAATGCAATGCAATTACCATTAAAAAAATTATAAATAAGTGGTTTAACTCTGCTTTTGGCTGAGTATTACGCAGTTGCAGTCTTCCCACTGGGACCAATTGTTTGCCAATAGCCAATTGCTTCCAGTCACGAAATGATGCCACAATTACTATTAATGGCTTTATTTTTGTTACCTAATCAAATTAAAATCTCAGCAATTCCCAGGAGCCCAACCTTAACCATACTGCTCTGGAACAACCCAGGAAATTGCAAGCCATCTGCTACATAGGAAAGTAGAAGGCCACTTGCAAAATATCACCGTGCAACTGTAGACTAACCTTGTCAAGATGGTATTTTGTTTTCAGTAGCCAATTACCAACAGCAAATATTATATCATCTTTTACAGCTAATTCCAAATCATCCAGAGGACGACTCCAACTAGGAAATAAAGACAGTGTCAAATCTGCTGAAAATGACTAACATTCAATTTGGAAATCAAGGCACATTGCAGCTTAGCACCTCTGCCTAATTCACATCAGAAACTATGGGTTGTAATTATGCCTGTGTTTAGATTTCAAAACAAAGGATTTCATGAACAGCAAAAACAAGGTCTCAATTACTTATGGAGGCAAAACAATAATTTTCCTGTGACGCTACATTGTTATAATTAGTGTCTCATCTGGATTTTGTGTATGCCAAATTTTGAAAACTTACTGTTTCAACAAGGATAGCAAAAAGGTGCCCAACAGCTGCATATTACTTTACTCGTTGGAAAGAGACTCTTTCAATAGTATGGGACAGTGAATGCTTGATGCAGTTAGCACGAAGGAGATCTTCATAATATGCTGTAGGACTTTCTATCATTGGTGAAGGCAGTTGCAGTGAAATGAGTCAAGGCTCTCCATTGGCATTTAGATCAATGCTAAAATACTGGATTAGGCGTAACATTGAACTGGGGTTCAACAACAGAGATTAAGGCAACAAGCTTTAAAACAATCAGGTCCTCAGTGGCATGTAAAGCATGCCACAAAAAAGAATGTTCTGCTTCCCATTTGCAAGTGTGGGAGGGGGAGAAAGATAGAGAAGAGCGTGCATTTACACAACGCCTTTCATGGCCTCAAGATGTCCTAAAATGCTTTACAGTCAATGAAGTACTTAAGAAGTGTAGTCGCTGCAAGAGATGCGGCAGTTAATTTGCACACAGCAAAATCCCACAATCAGCAATGAGATTATGACCAGATCATCTGTTTTTAGTTATGTTGGTTGAGGGATAAATATTGGCCAGGGCACCGGGGGTGAACACCACTGCTCTTCTTCGAATAGTGCCATGTGATCTTTTACATTCACCTGAAAGAGCAGACGGGGCCTCAATTTAACGGGTCATTTGAAAGAGGCGCCTCCGGCAGTACACCACTCCCCCAGTACTGTACTGGAGGGTTAGCCTAGATTATGTACTCAAGTCTCTGGAGTCGGACTTGAATCCACAACCTTCTGACTCAGAGGCGAGAATGCTACCACTGAACTAACCAGAACAAGCTGCTTGGAAGAATACCTATAAAATAATATTTACTGTCTGAAAATCTACAAACTTCTTAATCTAAATTACCAAAGAAGCCTTTTTCATCAAAAGTACATTACCAAACACCTCGGACTTGAATTTTACAGAAAACCAAAACAAACCTAGCCCAACAGCAAACCAGGGTCCCTCGAGTAAGAGCAAGTTCCTAAACATACGAGATCAACTTCTGCAGCAAAGCATCCTGCAAAAAGTTCCTTTAATAGCATCATGGAGAATATGCCAGCCAATACCTGCATGTTACCTACAAGTATCTGGATGAAATGCCAATAAGTGTACTCCATGTAATGTGCCCTACTGGAACTGCACTATAAGTCAAGTCCATCACAAGCATACTTTTTGGACCCAACTCACTGGTGTTTTCCATTAATCAATTTCCTGTTCACTGCATGCCATTCATTGCCTCCCAAATTTCTGGGCATTGGTTGAAATACCAGTTGCTCAGCGTGGAAATTAGCTCAACAAAATTATGCATTCTCTTTCTATCTCGGGTTAAATTTGTGTATTATCTTCCTTTCTGAATTACTACAAATGAATGGGTTGCACTAGTTCCTTTGATCGCAATTGCCCCTTGGTTTTCCTGTGGGACTGGACTCTTGGGTTTCTGGAGACACTTTCCCTCCTCTAGCTTATTTCATAGGACAAGAGGGCCCTGTCCCAAGCAATTGCCAACTGCATTAATCCCTTACCTTATTAGTCATCTCAAGGGATCCTGGTCAGCAGTCTAATTTTTATCCTCCCTCATCCAGATTTACTTGCTTGCCCCAAATATTTGTTCCCTCATGCTGGACTGCTAATCATGCCCATGACTGCCCCTATTGTAAATTCCATGATTTGCAGTCCCAACCATTCCTGCTAATAACTAGGGCTAAATCAGCCTCTTGGGGCTCTTCTCAGCTTACTTGGCGAGTCGCACTACAGAACAGTACCATATTTTGGCTACAGGTCACACATCCATAGCTCTGCAGTTTAAATAATGTAATTCAAGAAAGTCAGATAGGCCACATTCAGATACATTAAAGATGACAAACCTGTCCATTTGTTGATGAGCTCATCATTCTTGTGGCACATCAAGACCAGGTTCCAAAACAATACACTTCTTATTTGCACAAGCAGATCCAAAAAGATATATATTACAGATCTTGGCATTTTTCTATTTGTATCTTTGCTTGTGCTCCCCCTTTCCACCTATTGAAGTTATCCTATGTAATTTAGTGAAAGACTTGTAACCACCAGTACTTCACTCTTATGTAATTCACAATGCTCTCTCCAAATGCACCCAAGCTTCAAAGAACATTTATAATTATGCTTCTTGTTTTTCAGTTAAAGTGAATGACTTTTGAGTGCTCAGTCATGTATACAACACTTGCAGAAACCCATCAGGTTTAGTCTGCAAATCCAGCAACTAGAAAGTTCACATGCAGTTTCTGCTTGGATGATTAAAAAGTGCACTCCCCCCACAGGTACAGAGTCCAATTATTGTCCAGAGAATTTAGCTGCAAATTGGCAACAGCAAAGGCTTGGGGAACTCCCAAGTGTGTGCAAGCATATTGCTGGGGTTTACCAACTAAAACTGTAGTTTACCAGCAGAGAACACAGGTAAACTTCTTATGTCCAGCTAGGACTACCCTTCAAGTGTTGGCTTGAAGGATTGGCTGGAGCCGACTGTGAAGGATCCTAAACAAGTCTACTCCTCCAGATCCCATTAAAGAGCTGGGCAACCTGGTAAATCATCAACAGTGCTCAAAGTACCACAACCTACCTGGCTTAAGTATCAGATTACCGAGTCTGCCAGAGGGATGACTTGGTTCCAATCT
Source organism: Squalus acanthias (assembly GCA_030390025.1). NCBI lineage: Eukaryota > Metazoa > Chordata > Chondrichthyes > Squaliformes > Squalidae > Squalus > Squalus acanthias. The sequence continues at coordinate 21,353,867 of CM059438.1, read as the reverse complement.
TCCATCAACAAGCATATCATCTTGGAGCTGATCTAACTCCAATGAGACTCCACTTACCTCCCACTTCACCTTCCCTCCCTCCACAGGAAAGTCATTAGTTGGTCATTAGGAGATCTAGAACATCAAGGTGACTGGGACACTGAAAGCTGCCCTGTGCAAGTCCTTCCACCATGTTGATGAGACAGCTCAGGTTTGGCATGGCAGTTGCTGACATTGTTATTTAGAGGCAGAATATGAGACAAGGCACTCATGGATTGGGTTGCAGAAACACATGCAATTGCTTCTAAAGCTGCACACCTCCAAATATTGGAACCACCATTTAGTGGGGTACAGAAGACAGTGGCAATGTACTCACACATTGTTAGCTGAGCTGTTCATCATGCTGCTCATGAGTAACTTCAGTTATCTCCCCCACCAATATTTTGAAATCCCAACATTGCAGATATTTTTGTAATTTTTGTGTCATTTTCCGCACCTTTTTCTGCCAGTTTTTTTCCCTTCCTCTGCTCCTAAAGGTACTGATTCTTAATGGAGAGGTTCCATGGATGTGACCCAACTGGCCATTCTTCACGAGAGCCTGGACAGCAAGTATCAGAAGGCTATACATCGGTGGGACCACAGATTCCCCACTTGTGCACTTTCTGGCACCGTACAGCAGTCACGACCAGGATCCCTGCCCAGTTTTCATCTCCCTAAATCTTTGTCCCAGCTGAGATCTGCACAAACTAGAGATTGAACTTGGAACCTAATCTGTAGGTTCAGAACTCATCTGACCAATCAAGGGAGCTGCAGATACTTAAATATAACCAAAAAATTCAAGAACAATTTTTTAAATGCCTTTATTGAATTGTAAACAAAAACAATGTAATAAAATTTCAGAACATTTAAATGTACTTGACAAGGTTTACAATTGAACTTCAATGGAAAAAAAATTGTGAGCTCACTTATCAAATGACTATAGAAACAGGTTTATTTACAAATGGTGGTTAAAAAATGTGTATAGAGTCCTTTTCTAGTGGCAGATAGCAATGTGCCATCTTTTCAATCCTTTGCCAACACCAATTCAGATGGGCAGCCAACTGAACTTAACTGTTCACATACACGAAGAATCAGTATATCTAAGCCGATGAAATATTTCATAAGAGAACAGTTTGCATATTAATGGAAATTTATAACATAGGAAGCAAGATTATAGCTGCTCAAAAGCTGCACAGGTCTCAATATTTTTACATCTTCCCATAATCAAACATTGTTACACAGAAGAAATTGAAAAAATCCATTTTGAGAAAATATTTCTAATGTAAAGTCCCAATCATTGATCCAAACTGCATTGTATAGAAAAAAGAATGACACTATTTGACATGCTGCCTCAGAAAACAAGTAGGCACATTTTTATCAATGTGACGTCTATCATCCAACGGATATTGAAAGCTTGGGAGAACAAGATAAAATCAATACTGGCTCTGCTGGCTGCTGTGTTATCTACTCAACATCAATAATTTCTTTCATGAAATTAGGAAAATTAATAAATGTTTGGATAAATGTTAGAAAGGATAAAACCCAGCTGAAGAGAAACTCACTTGGGCTTTGTTTCCGCGTCTGTCACTTGCCGAATATAGATACTGTCTTCAGGGTGTTCAATTTCACCTTTCTCATACATGTATGATGATGCTATAGCAATAGCAGAGCCATCATTGCTGAAGGCAAGCGATGCAATACTGGTCGGGTAGCGGTGGAACTGACACAATCTTTTCTTATTGAAGGGGTCCCAGATATTCACAAATCCATCAGAGCCGCCTAAATTTAAACACCAAAAAAAGGAGTTTACTGCAATTTACCCTGCTACATTTCTTGTGTCTGTAAAATAAAACACTGCTTTAACTTACTATTTTTGCCAAATATAATTTCTGTTGGCTTCATTTGAAATTCACTAAAAAGGTAACCTTTCAATAATTTAAATATATTTATCAAAAAGTCAATATATTAAATAAGCTCAAGTTGTCCTGCATTCAAAATTCATATCAATCTTCATTTACGTGCAAGTGCTTTAGAAATGGTGTTTTAGCATGGTAATACAGATTATCAACATACAAGAGATGAAGGACTCGTTTGCAAAGACTTAAAATTTCAATCAACCCTTCACAGTTCAGCACATTTCAAAGTAAACCAAACGTTTACTGCTTTCCTATACATTACCACCAATCTTGCTTCTTTCAATTTCTGACCAAATTCTACTTCTGTAATTTAAATCTATAAAGTAGAGGTAAAGACACAACATGTGGAAGTACAGGGGCAGAGCCTGAAATAAGCATCTTAAATAAAAACTACTGCTGAGTCAAGTCCTTCAATAAACAGTGCTCATCAGTTCCACATCACCGAATGTCAAAATATTTCACCATCCAGGACAAAGTAGTCCACTTGATGGCACCTCAACCATTAGTCTAAACGTGCACCCACTCCAACACCCACGTACCATGGCTGCAGTGTGTACTATCTACAGTGTGCTGCATTGCAGCAACTCGCCAAGGCTTCTTCGGTAGCACTTCCCAAACCTGTGACCTCCACCATCCAGAAGGGAGAGAGTAGCAGGTGCGTTGACAACACCATCCCTTCCAAACCACACACCAATCAGACTTGGGCATATATCACCGTTCCTACACCGTCGCTGGGTCAAAATCTTGGAACTTCCTACTCAACAATATTGTGCGGGTGCCTTCACCACGCGGACTGCAGCTGTTCAAGACGGCAGCTCACCAACACCTTCTCAAGGGCAACTAGGGATGGGCGATCTTTCCAACGATGCCCACATCCCGAGAATGAATAAATAAAATAGTGGCAACATTTTCTGCATTGAAGTCGTTGGGAATTCCTTCCATCTCTTCCCCAATCTCCCCCCCCCCCCAATCTATACTTCATACAGATCATTAGCATCAGGAGCCATTGCTCTTAAAATTTAACACAAAGGCTGCTTTCGGAGTTAAGGGCCTTCTGTAACCACTTCAGATGATTAATCCTCAAGATATCTGAAACATTTTTGTCTACCTATTCCGACAGATACAGTTTTCAGCTCAAGCAATGAAACATAGCGGGGTAGAGTTTCCGCTTTGGGTGCAATCGGCAATCCGGGCGCAAATTGCGCTAGTTTTCAGAAGTGTTTCCCCTCTAAGTTTCCACACAAGCTCATTTGCATATCGCCAAACGTAAAATCTGTCAAGAGCCAGCACAATCAGGCAGCGTTTTAGAACGCAACATTTTTAAGAAAAAATTTGCTTTAAAAAAAATGTTCCTGGATATATTTAAGAGTGATAACTTGGTGCAGTTTTATTAATAGAGCTGAAAATGGGCTTATCACAAAAAAATAAGCATTTTTAATCAATCAGTGTCTAGTCCATCACCTGTGAGTAACCCGATTTTAAATCACTGAAAATTACTTTAAAAACCTATACAGAACCATTTGCTAGTTATATTGGTGTTTATTAAATTAAAAAAATAACTATTCAAAAGCTTTTAAACCGTGCCCATTACTGGCCTTATGCTCAAAAGGACCATCTTAATTTTAAGAGCCTCGAATGTCCATAAACGGGCACAATTAGCGGAAAATCGCAATGGCGATTAATTCAATCTGGGGCATGGCCAGTTTATAGGGCAATGTTTTTTAAGCGAGCGCATAAGATCGCGGAAACTCACTTTGTGCTGAACGTAATTTGCGTTTGAAATTATGCAATCTTTTGCACTGGTTTGGCCAATTTCGGATGAATTGCGCTGAAAAAATAACTGCCCAACCTAGCAGAAACTCCAGGCCAGTAAAGTTAATTGTCATGGTTAACCTCATTACTATATTATCTGAAAATATGCATTTAATATAGTTTTAAAAAACTGAATCCTAATTCTGCTCCTTTCCTCAATTCCCTTCTTTTCCATTCTGTCCTTTTTTTTTTAAACTTCAGTTTTACTAATTGAATTTATCTTTTCTATACCTCATTTTCTTAAAAATAACTAAAAACCTTTTCCATTTACCTTGTTTCCTGTATATTCTGAAGATGGAAGCAACTTTCAAAATACTGGCTTTTCCTTGGTTCAAAACCAGCTCTAAAAGATGAGTTTTCTGGCAGATCAAAATCTCATTAATGTAAAAGACTGACCAGCTTGCACCATAGATTTGGCAGGTTCCATTGTTGGGGCAAATAAATGCATCAAACATGGTGGAGATCTGCTGAACAAGTGTATTTACTGCTAGGCCCTGGAGCCTGACAGCAACCAGACAAACAAATTCTGCAGTACAGTTTCCTGAAACTGGTTTTTAACATCACAAAATATAACCTTTTATGGAAACCAGATAGTTATTATAGCTTTTTTTTTAATAAAAGGTGCTATTATAGCTATCTGGTTTTCACTAGGTTAGTGCAATGAATCAATGAGTTAAACAAACACTTTGCCAAGTATCGTTTACTACTGTGCTCCAAAGCAGTCTAGTGTGTGACTGGCTTAAATATGATTAAAATTCTAATTCCATATTCAATCCCTTGCAAAAATAAGAGTTTACTTCAGAAACCTTCTGAATGCTTCCAGGCTCAACTCTGAACTGCTCGGCTTCCAAACCCCACCCTCAAGGCACAAGGTTCCATTCTCTCCCTGTCTCCCAACCCACTATTCGGTTTCTCACCTGCTGTTCCCTGGCAGTCTCTCTCTACCTGCTTCCAGAACCCATCTACAACTAGGTATACATTAGTTGCCATCTTTCTGCATACCATTCTGGAAAGCAGAAACAAGTCCAAGCTTCTCTTCTCCACCAAACATCTGCTCCAACATCCTTCCACCACACCATTCATCCTCACCTCAAGACACGGTGGCATAGTGGTTAGCACTGGTGCTTCACAGCGCCAGGGACCCGGGTTCGAATCTGACCTCGGGTGACTGTCTGTGTGGAGTTTGCACATTCTCCCAGTGTCTGCGTGGGTTTCCTCCGGGTGCTCCGGTTTCCTCCCACAGTCCAAAAATGTGCGGGTTAGGTTGATTTGGCTCTGATAAATTGACCCTTAGTGTTAGGGGGGGATTAAATATGTGGGGTTATGGGGATAGGATGGGATATGTTAGGGGGAATTGAATACGTGGGGTTACGGGGATAGGGTGGGATAGGTGCAGGCTTGATGTGGGGATTCGGTGTGAGAAAGCAGGGACAGGGTACTGGATTTGGATGATCAGCCATGATCGTATTGAATGGTGGAGCAGGCTCGACGGGCCGAATGGCCTACTCCTGCTCCTAGTTTCTATGTTTCTATGACACCAAATGTGAGGAACTCAATTTGTGCCCAAAATCAAAGCCACCTGCACACTTGCCTCTGCCTTCCCATCCCCTTTGGCATCCAATCCTTCTCCACCTGACTAAGTCTTCCCTGATCCCAAGTCCTGACGACCCAACTACTTCAGCCCATGTCGCTATCCTCGGTCAGTCTCCAGCGCCTTAAAGATCAATGATTCTCCCCATTCTTCAAAAAAAATCCTCAGACTCAAACCCCTACTTACCTCCCACTACTTTTCCTTTCTCTCCAAAATCCTGTAACATTGTTTTATCAGGATTTCCTGTTTGAGGCCCTTCAATCCAGCTTCTATTCAGCACTGAAACCAGAGTGATCGTCAAAAATGACACCTTGTGACTGACAAGAGGCTCAGTTTCCTCATTCTCCTTAAACCATTTGATGCCACCGACAATCCATCCTTCTCCAACGTTTCTCCTCAGCAGTCTGCCGCCATGATGCATTCCTGTTTCTATTCATATCTAGTGTAATGATGTTACATCACCTCCAATAGTTTCTCTTCCCATAACCACAGGCTCACCTCTGGGATATTTCATAGCGCCACCTAGTCTCCCCCTCCTTTTAATCATGTAGATGCCACGCCCTCAAAGTTATCATCCAGAAGCACGGGTCGACTTTCACACGCTATCAACAAAACAATCTGCACATAGACAGACCTTTAAGATGCTTTATAAATGGAAATAAATAAGTGAATGGACACCAAGCTATAGGAGGAATTAAGAGTAAAACTAATAACATTGAAAACTTCACCTAAAAAGGTGAATAGAGGGGAGAGAAAGCGCTTGGGAAGGTGGTTTGAGAGTGTAGCACCAAGGAAGCTGAAGGCTCTAACACCAATGGTGGGGGCAAAAGAAAGGGGAACAGATTCAATGGACCCAAGGACACAGAATGAGTTTGCAGAGATGGAGAGGAGGGATTTAAGAGAAAGGAGGTTTTAAACGTGCTGGGGAACAAGGCGCCAATGTAGGCTACTGGACAAGCGTAATTGGGGACTTAGCTAGGATAGGATATGTGCTGCTGCATTTTGCCACCACCACCAGCTTTACCTATCCACCCTCTCCACTGATTCCAAGACTGTTGCTAGATCTAGATGAGCCAAAATTTCCTCCAGTTTAATGCCAGCAGAATCAAATCCATTCTCTCAAATTCCCACCAGCACCTACATGCCTGACTTTCACTTGATTAACCTCCCCAGCTGCTATCTCATTATGTCCAAAGGTTTTGAATCTCATCATAGAGCTCAACCCAAGGTGAACTTCTTTTCCCACAGCTGTTAGCAAGATTGCTTTCTAAGCTTGCTGCAGACAAAATTTTATTCTGTGCTTTTACATAGGAAGAATAAGCTTATAAGCATTGTTCAAGTTTCAACCATTTTAAAAACTAGCTATTAAAGTGATCAAACTTCACAATGTATTCTGACTGAATAGTCTTGCACCCAGGATAGAGAATGAGGCAATTTACTTTTTTTTTTGCAAAGCATACAAAAGAATCAGAGGGCATAGCTTTATGAGATGCACTGATCAATCATAATCAGGAGATGCATTTTAGTTAAAATGCTCTTTCCATATAAATTTGAATCTTTAACACACCAAGCAGCAGAAAAAATATCTGCCATTCCAGTTCTCCAATGGCAACCCATTAGCCAAATCTTTCATCAGTTTACTCCCACATAAGATCAATCCAGTAATTTGTTCGATCAATTTTAAATTCAGCCCATCAATTTTAAATTTCATACCATTTTAAATGGTCTTTGGTTTATATAATCTTGGTAGAAACAGAAAAAAAATCTGTTGAATATTAGAGAACATTACACATATTAAACTTAACCCCATCCCTTAAATTAAAAGCTGAATTTGTAACTACCCTTCAAAAACATTCATAAATTTATGCAATTATGTAACAGACACACTCAGAATGCTCTACATTTTCAGTTTTTAAAATAACATTTGCAAGATTACAATGATTCTAAATCACTGCAAACATAGGGACATAATTTTCTAAAAATTTGTAAAATTCACAAGATCGGGTTCTGTGCACTTCCAGCTGCAAATGGTGATTGCATCTGGTGTGATGTGTGGCTTTATCTCATCTCGTCTCCTGTGTACCAGTGTGGCAAAAGCACTTAGATTTCACTTTTCCAATGCTGTTGGGCCCACAAAATTTAAACAAAAGCAGAAGTATAGATGAGAATAGTGTTAACCATTCCATCCCCTGGTCTTCTGCTGACTAGGATTTGAAGAAAGCACGGCAGACTTGTGCTGGAAAGTAACACGAGGGGCTAAAAGAATTCACAGTAACTGAGTCAAGCCAGTTTTAAACATGGTGCTGAAACCTGTAACGGGGGGGGGGCAGGGGGGGGGAGACTGGTTGGAGAACCCAAGGAAACAGAACCGGGCCAGGAACAGGTGAAAGGCAGCACATAAAATTATTCAGGCACTGAGGTTTTACTTTGATATACAAGTCAAACCAATATTATAGCAGGCACGTCCAAGCCAAAACTTCAACACATCAAGATTTCAAGACTCCACTGTAGTTAAAATATTAGTTAAGGAATTTCAAATAAAAAAAGACAATAAAACAGACTCCACACTTGTTTTGATAAACAAATCACATCTGGAAAAAAAATGCCCAATTTAATCTAGCCTAACTAACTTAAAACCCCTACACGTGCAAACCCAGTAGTGCTTACATGCAAGTCATTTATTTAAACCTGAAATATTAAAAAAAAAATCCTATTTTGGTCGAAAGGAGAGCTCATTAATCCAGTAATTTTTAGTTATGTCTTACCTGTTGCAAATGTGTTGTGAACACTGTGGAATGAAATGGCGTTGACTGGATAGATCTGTTCAAGATTGTTTTCTTTTAATCGATGACATTTAAAAGCATATTTTTTCTTCTGCACTTCTGGGTTAGGATCAAGGTACTCCACTGCAACACGTCCTTCAATTGAACTGAGAACATAGCCCTAAAAAGGAGGGAAAAGTTCCAATTATGTAAAAACTAAATCCAGAAGTTACACAAACTAGATTTTTTTTAAACCCCGTGCCATGAATCAGCAGCTGTTGATCCTCTCAATGTCTTAATACTTCATCATTAGATGAAAGACAGGAAAATCAATTCATAATTTAGCTCTCATCTGCCACTGCTCATAACCTATTCTGAACATATAGAAATATTAGAAATACAGGTATCTGACTGGTACCTGTAAAGTGTGGGCCAGTAGAGCTGACTAGAGTACATGCAGAGTATATAACTGATGGGCCATAGTAACATCGCCAGCTGTGTCTTGAGCTTGGCAACAAGAGTTCTTCACGTGCGTTTTGCATGCACCCACAGACTTCCACAACCCTGTTGTAGTGCTGCTTCTCTCATAACATCAAGTATCCCATGCCATGTTTAAAAAGATATGAATCCAATGGATCACCTAGACACTTCTTAAACACTGCTTTCCACTGGGCTAGAATTCTATTACACTAGTGCAAAGCCAAAGTCATGATTCAATACTTACTAGAGATAGTCTCTCACTTCCTGACTTCAGTGCATTCAGGAGTTAGATTGGCACTTGACTACTGTGTTGCACATTTGCATCAGTGGGCATCCAAAATTGCTTTGCATCGACTTGAGTGCAATTTAAAAGCATTGTTAAACTAAGCCTATCGTTTGGTAGCTTTTCTAATCTAACACAACTAATTTAGCTTTCCCACTACAAGAACTGTGGCAGCAGCAAAGACAAAATCAACATGGCCAAAAATGTCTGTCACCACATTAGCTGCTACCTGCACAACTGAATGACTTCTACTTCATGTGTCCTAATAGCATGAATTTTTTTTTTAAATCTTCATGCCCTATCTGCTGTATCCACAAGGCATGTTGATTAATTACTTCTTTCAAAAACAATCAAGGCGGATTGCACCCATTTTATACCAGTAGAGAGAAGCCGATGTGTGCCTCAATTGTAGAATAAGCAGGCAGCAGCCAACAGCCTTACTTTGGCCAACCATCCTCATTAAACCATCATTGTTTTACTAGCAGCAGAGTGAAACTATAAACATACATAATCACCTTGAAAATTGAAAGAAGAGATAGGTTTCAGCCTGAGTAAAATAAGTTGGGCGAAGGTGGACAATTGCAGTATCACACTTAAGGGCGAGAAATTCCTAGAGTGTCTGTACCTTACAAGGATGTCCATTAAAAGAAACATTAGGAAAGAGTAGTAGTTAATTGCTCATAAGGTGCACAAACAGAATGAGATAGCTATAGGAAAAGCAAATAGGGTTTTAGGCTGTATTGCTAAGTATAACACTAGACTATATAAGGCTTTGATACATTTGCACTTGAAAGTACTCTGACCTGTTTTGGTCCCCACAGCTGGTGAAGGATAGTGAGGCTTTGGAAATGGTGCAGAAGACAGTAACCAGGATGAAACCAAATCTTAGATCTTTATTTAAGAGTACAAGCTCAAAAAGTTGGGATTATTACTTTGGAGGAGTGCAGGTTTAGGCAGAACATGATTGAAGTTTTTAAATGAAAAGATTGGATATGGTCTGGTTAGATAGGTTACTGAAATGCATTTGGATGCTAAAACCAGATGCAAGTATGTGAAATTGGTAGACAAAGTGATGTGATGCCAAGAAGTGTTTATTTTAGATCCATAGTCTTCTGGAACAAATTTCCATAATATGTGAAGTATGAGGTTGGTACAATCCTTCAAAAGGGAACTTGACAAGTTCCTGAGAGAAGAGAACATTGCCAATTTGAGGCAATTAGTTAAGTCATTAGTTAGCTCAAATGGCAATGTGTGCTGGACAACAACAGTCTCCTGGAGCTTGTTCAATTTCCTTCGTAATATTCCTTTTGGGCTTCCCAAGAAATAGCATTATTAGAGAAGTTAGAATGGTGTGTGGTTATACAATCTATTGGATGCAGTGATCTTAATGGGCCAAATTATCTTTTTGAAACCTTATTTTCCCAAGCCACTGAAAGATGTTTTGCACTATATATTATTGTACATAGAGTGTACACTCAACCACTGAAAAATATAATTGAACCAATTAAAAAAAAGATTGCATACAGTACACAAACAAGTAGTACAATTGCCATTGTTAAATATGAATAACATATGAAGTACCTGTTTATTTGGAAATGCTCTAATGCAGCGGGTCTGATACTTCAGGCTAGATTCTCTCCTTTGCTGTACATATCCCATGTTCCTCAAGTCCCACACCAGCACACGACGGCTAGCTGTTCCAACAATTAGACGATCCCCAGACACAGAAAGAGTGTACACCTAAAAAGGAAAAAAACAATAGCTCTCCACCATTTTCTCTTAAAATTGCATACATGCAAGAGCAAGCATGTATATACTTATACAGCCTTCCAAATCCTGATTTGTATACTAGGGAAATACAAGCAACAAGAAAGGTAGGACAGTCTAGTGTGCTTTTTACTTAATATTGGTGGCAACCATCTTAAGCCAATTGGCATTTTACATGTCATGCAATAAAAGCATCCAGTACATAAGTAAACTTTCATAGTCTGTATTAAATTCAAAATCAGAAATAAATGACTGTGCTGGCTCTGTACGGCAAGTGTATCATACTAACTGTTTCAAGAGCCACTCGTGAAATTATGTAGACAAAACTTATGCATTATAAGCCAGGTTTAACCTGAACTTTAAAGTTATTCTACACACAGCAATGTAAGCATGCCCTTTTTTTAACAATCTAATCATACAGTCGATTCATAAGGTTTTCTGTTCAAAGCAAAACTTGTAAAATACTAATTTACAAGTATTTTACGTGCTTATGGTTTTTGCTGTTAGTATATTCAACTTGCTAGAAAACTGTTCAAAAATTGCAAAATGAAAGCAGTGGTCTGTGGTGGCTTTACATTCCACTAATGTTTTTATCCTGTGGAGGATTTTGCATTGCTTGGCTTATTTTACAAGTTTAATTTTATGCCTTCAAGTGGGAGCTGGACTGGTTCTTGATTGGGGCGGAGGTCACATCACATAGAGGTAAGTAGCTTTATAGATAACCTTGGTCCATGTGATCTTCTAGACTGGTTTCGATCACCTGAAAGTGTCAGAGTAATTTTCCAGAATATTTTTTCCCCTATTGGTCCTGGGTTTTTGGCCTTGCCCAGGAGGTTACATGGTTGCTGGCAGGGGGTGTGTGTGGGAGGGGAGGGGAGGGGAGGGGGGGGGGGGTGATGCAAAGTGTTTAGTCATGATGTTTCAGCCATCATGAGATGTGGGACAGGCTTGATGGACCAGCTGATCTTTTCCTGCCCATCAATTTTGTATGTTTGTATGCAAATCAGAAGCACATGTAATTCATGGGAAACAGGGGGATGAGTGCATCAGGCTGTATATGAACCAAAAGCTAGTAACACACTAACTTTTGTTCCCCTACCCATGGAGCAGGAATAGCAGAATTCACAAGACAGCATTCCTTCCCCCCACCACCTCCTTTTTGGCATTTTTCTTTCCGTTCACCCTCTTGAAGGCACTGGAACCTTCCACAAATGCACAGCTGTGAGCTTCAAGAGTGAGCGTCAGCAAGCTATCTGACTAGAACTGGGGTGGGGGGAAATGTAAGGAAGAGAGAAAATCACAACCAAGCCCAATCTTATTCTCGCCCAACCCTCTCCTCACCCACCCTTCTGCAGTATATTTCCAGCAGAAATCACTGGATATCTATTGGGTACAACATCCAATCTATCCCTCATAAACCTGGGGTGGGGCTGAAGCCAACTGGGATCTTACTGGTTTAGCTATGGTAAAGTACTCCAAAAAAAGATCAAAGACGCCGTGCAGTCCCACTCTTCCAGATTACTGTCACACAATTTGGTGTCATCAGCAAATTTAATAACATGCTGCCTATGCGGTCCTCCAGATCATTAAGGAACCCTGGGGAACCCTATTCATGACTGGAGCCCACTGGGGACGTTCTTCCCATTTCACCCTTTACACCAGCAAACCTAACTTTCTCAAAACAATCCTTCATGTAGCACTTCATCGATTTTACTCATTGAATTGTCTGTTGTGTTCCCCAATACCTTCACTAGATGCTGGAACTCTGAAGTAGGAAGAAAGATTAGCAAGCTAACAAAGGGAATATACAAAAGGGAATAAAGGTTTGCGTGAGGACTAAACAAAGAATGGCTTCAACTGAAGACAAAGGTCACTTAGTACTAGGTCATCCACTTTGTATGATAGTCATAAACTAGATCATGAGCAAAGCAATATTAAGTAGAGACACAGAGCAGTGGGCCTAAAGGTGCAAAGATAGGCCAGAGCCTGATAAAGGACATGGAGCATACAAATATTATCCTCACTGAAAGAAAAGGTCAACATCAGCTTCCCAGAGACTCTTTATGCCCATTGTACAACAGAACAAAACAATTAAGAAAAACTGAAGCAAGTGAGTCACTGATTTTGAGGTGAAGGAAATGGCATCCAAATGTACACACATGGCAAAGTAAGCAGGATAAAAAAAAGTGATGAGACGTATTGGACAGAAGCAACAGATGAGATGCTTGGGGATATCGTGTGCAAGAATGTTGGCTTTCAACTAGGAAGACAGTGACCAACACTGAAATAATGAGAAGCAGAAGCTTATGCGCGACAGAACAATATAGCAGAAGACGGTAATGGACAGAACGTGTACAGTATGGCTGAAGATCTATAGTCTTCCTAGATGGTAGAACAAGTGCCCGATGGAGAGAAAACATTTGAAAACCCAAAACTGAGATGGTGAGATTGTGTACGAGAAGATTTGAATGGAAGAGCACAAACAGGCAGACAACTGTAGAAAATGGTAAAGAGCATTAGCCAGCCTTTATGATTTCCAAGGCCAGCTTGGTTATGATGACCGAGCACATGTCCTTGATCAGTTGCCTTCTTTGGAATGGCAATTCTACAGTAATAGTTCATAAACCATTATATTCCACACAGCAATCATTTCTATCTGTACTTGTCATAACTGTATTCCATTCATAACCAAATATTCATTCAGCCAAATTACAAAAGGCATTAATTGACAGCATCAATTACTCTTTTTAGGATTCGATTTCAAATATCCACTACTTGGTGAAGGGGTGTGGGAAAAAAAAAATCTAATCTCAAATCAAAGTTAAGTAACCTGCTTGCATTAACCATCATTAAAAGTTTGTTGTTTAAAAAGATACAAGAGTTACTCCCCACTCTTCCTTCTTACTTTTCTCAAGCAGATCTGAAATAAGCTTATGTTGCTTACAAGTGGTACATCAATTTAAACATAAATTTCAATGGAATTCTGCCAGCAGATTCAACACTGAAAAACAGCCAACGTGACTGCGAGGAATTTGCAGGCTGGGTGCTTCCAGTTTGTAGTACTCAGCTGCTGAACCAAAGGCCAGCACTCATTCCTCTCCTAAACACCACCAACTGGGAACATCCCACCAACCCCTCTTCCCTCACCACACAGCAGCATCTCCAGCAACCCATTCTGCCAAGCTCCAAACACAAGTCAGTGCCAACACTATCTTCAGAACAAAGCAGTCTCCACTGCCCCAAATGCAATACCTCCAGCAAAACCAATGAGCGCCTCTAGCCAAGCTGTTCCAGTACAGCTACAACACTGGCATCTATCCAACAATGTGGAAAACTGCCCAGGTATGTCCTGTCCACAAAAAGCAGGACAAATCCAATCTGGCCAATTACTGCCCCATCAGTCTACTCTCAATCATCAGCAAAGTGATGGAAGGTGTCATCGACAGTGCTATCAAGCAGCACTTACTCACCAATAACCTGCTCACTGATGCTCAGTTTGGGTTCCGCCAAGACCACTCAGCAGCTGACCTCATTACTTACAGCCTTGGTCCAAACATGGACAAAGGAGCTGAATTCCAGAGGTGAGGAGAGAGTGACTGCCCTTGACATCAAGGCAGCATTTGACCGAGTGTGGCACGAAGGAGCCCTAGTAAAACTGAAGTCAATGGGAATCGGGGGGGAAAACTCTCCACTGGCTGGAGTCATACCTAGCACAAAGGAAGGTGGTCAATCATCACAGCCCCAGGACATCGCTGCAGGAGTTCCTCAGGGCAGTGTCCTAGGCCCAACCATCTTCAGCTGCTTCATCAATGACCTTCCCTCCAACATAAGGTCAGAAATGAGGATGTTCGCTGATGACTACACAGTGTTCAGTGCCATTCACAACTCCCCAGATAATGAAGCCCGCATGCAACAAGACCTGGACGACGTTCAGGCTTGGGCTAAGTGGCAGGTAACATTCGCACCACAGAAGTGCCAGGCAATGACTATCTCCAACAAGCGAGAGTCTAAACACCGCCCCATGACATTCAATGGCATTACCATCACCGAATCCCCCACCATCAACATCCTGGGGGTCACCATTGACCAGAAACTTAACTGGACCAGCCACATAAATACTGTGGCAACAAGAGCAGGTCAGAGGCTAGGTATTCTGCGGCGAGTGTCTCACCTCCTGACTTCCCAAAGCCTTTCTACCATCTACAAGGCACAAGTAAGGAGTGTGATGGAATACTCTCCACTTGCCTGGATGAGTGCAGCTCCAACAACACGCAAGAAGCTCGACACCATCCAAAACAAAGCAGCCCACGTGATTGGCACCCCCTCTACCACCTTAAACATCCACTCCCTCCACCACCGGCGTACCGTGGCTGCAGCGTGTACCATTTACAAGATGCACTGCAGCAACTCACCAAGGCTTCTTCGGCAGCACCTCCCAAACCCGCGACCTCTTCCACCTAGAAGGACAAGGGCAGCAGGCGCATGGGAACACCACCACCTCCAAGTTCCCCTCCAAGTCACACACCATCCTGACTTAGAAGTATATTGCCGATCCTTCATCGTCACTGGGTCAAAATCCTGGAACTCCTTACCTAACAGCACTGTGGGAGTACCTTCACCACACAGACTGCAGTGGTTCAAGAAGGCGGCTCACCACCACCTTCTCAGGGGCACTAAGGGATGGGCATTAAATGCTGACTTGCCAGCGACGCCCACATCCCATAAAAAACGAATTTAAAAAAAACAGCCCCACATGCCTATTACTACTTAAGATAGATTACCTACCCTCCTCCTTTATTCTTCCAATGATATGCATCCTCTATGCAGTGTAGGAGTAAAGCTTGACTTGATTTGTTCTGGGAACTACTTGCTTGGTCATTTGCACAGCAACTCTAATGAAATGAGACCCCAAAGGTGCTGCATGAGGTGGGGTCAAACATTCAGCAAGAATGGGGCAGAGGACCAGGTTATGGGAGGTGACTGAAGACAGATTTTGAGGTTGTTGAAGGTGGAAAGATGCAGCTAGGTAGAGGGATTTAGAAACAGACTTCTAGAATGCAGAGGTATGATAGCTGAAGGCTCTGCCAATGATGGTACAGTGTACCTCAGGGTGAGGGGTAGAAAGGGGCTGAGAAAAAGAATAAATGCATGGTAGGCCAGCACCATAAGAACACAGATTGTGACTGGAGACACAGAGCTGGATGATATTGTAAACAAGATTGTAAATTTTGAAATCAATTCATTGAGACAGGGATTTCGGATAGGAAGCATACAGCAGAATTTTAAACGATTTGGAGTTGGTATAGGGTGAAGCTCGGCGGCAGGGTATAGGAGCAAGGCATGGAAATCATGGAGAAATCGATCCTGGAGCTGATAAAGGCCTGACTGAGTGTTTCAGCAACGGCGAGGGCAAGATAGAGATTGACGTGGAAATAGGAGAGGATATAGGGTGTGAAGTTCAGCTCAGGGTCAAACAAAACAGAGAGATTGAACTCTCAGGTGGTGGAATACAGCAGTAGGATGGAGAGTTTCCAACAGGAGCTGAACAAGATGGATTCAATCTTACCAATGTTAAAGTAGCTCACCCACAGTTTGATGCTTGACAAGCAGTCAAACACAATAGCAACAATCGTGGAGGCAAGGATGGTGGCAGAGAGGTACCTTGGGTGTTGCCAACATACATTGGAAGTGGACTTCCAAATGTCAGCAAGGACAGCGTACAAACTAGAAATAGGAGGGGAGCAAGTATGGAGCCCTCGGGTGCATCATTGTGGCCGCAGGAAGAGGAGCCATGGCAGGAATTGTGCTAGTTATGCTGTAAAAAGTAGGAGGGAATAATGAGAGCACAGAACCACAGAAGTGGGCCAGAGGAGGTTGAAGAGCACAAGGAGGAATAAATAATGCGCCATGGTTGCAGTCGAAGGACTGTCATGGGTGACTTTACCAAGGGCAAAACGGGTGCTTTGGGAGGATGGAAGCCAGATTGAAGGGATTCAAACAGGGAATTATAGGCTGAGAACTACAATCACAGAACGAGGACATAGATGTCTCACAAATTAGCTTCTACTCCTATGACCCAAGAACCTTCCGTACCTGTGCTACCATTCCATTTCATTTTGAAGTACTAAAACATTATGTGGCAGCGTTGTAATTAATTTCAAAACCTGACTGGACACAGCACTGAACTAAACCATCCATTTAGCTACTCCTGGTTGGTCACTAGTTTACCTCATGTCTTTGAACCGTATTAAACGAACATGTGAAGATTTCGGAAATAGCTTTTTACAAGAAACATAAAAACCAGGCGATATAGCAGAGGAAGATCAATGGAAAGGGCACAGGGAGGCCTGCTGCCTTATCTCCACTCCAACCACTGCCCCTCTAAAATGTCTTTCTCCACCCCGTCTCAGGGAAGTCAGCTAGCTGCCCAAGAAATTGGCTGATAGACCGGTTTCCCACCGCTACTGCTGCCAACCCCAAGGACCAGCAGAACAGGGGCGACGGTAGATCCTCGGGCACTGCCCTTGCTGCCAGTGCCCTAGAATACTGCAGAGACAGAGCCTAGTAATGGGTTCCTCTCCATCTCAAGACCCACCTGACGTTAAGAATCTGCTCAGCTCCTGACGAGCTTTCTTACACCTTTTTTAAAAAGTCTTCAGAGTTCAGCTTCCCCATGAACAGTTCCTCCTTCTCCTTTTGGTGCTGCAGCACTGTGGCCCAATGCAGCATCACCAACTCGCAGTAGCAGAATCCAACTTGGAAGCAGAAATCCTAACAGGAGCCTGCCCCGCATGCATAAGGAGCACTGACCCAGGAAAATGGGTTAGGATCGCAGCAGGGTGAACTCCCACCCCGACTCTCCTCTAACAGCAAAAGTGCCCTGAGGAAATTCCCAGTCACAGTAACTTGGGACTCTAGAAATAGCTACACAGTGAAAATTATGTTTCTGTCCTGACTGATATAGTGGTAGTGGATAAAATAATGGAACAATTTCTTTGCCCAAAAGAAACTGGGAAGCAAGTTTTGGTAAGAACTCCAGCTGAGTCCCAAGGACCACCTGTCAGAATGCCAGGCCAAATGCTGCTGATCTAAAATGAAGACTTACAGTTCAATAGGTCTGCAAGTCAAAACTAATGCCAACAGTGCTATCTTCCAGACAAGAAGCTTTAGATTACACATTCGAAGAAATTTAAAGGATGGGTGTTTTAACTTCTGTAGAACTAAATGAAGCTCCCAATTGGGAACCAATTAAAGTCTACCTGGGCATTATTTCCAAATACAGTAGCCTGCTTAAACAGGACACTGAGACAATCCCCATACAAACCAAACACAGGTAATGAAAAAACAAAATAGCTGCAACAATTAAAACTGGGTGTTAAATCAACTTCAAATAAATGCTAGAGATACCCTACAAAGTGAATGACATTTATGAGAAGGGACTAACTGACTTTGTAACAAATATGTCCCATTTTTGACAAGTCATATTAGTGCATGACCTGCTTGATCTAAATCAAGATATCTACTATTGAAGATGTAACAGTCTTAACTTTCAATAAATCACATCTGAAGTTCACATGTAACTGTTGACCACCCCCACCCTCTCTATTTGAATTTAAGTCTCTCCTACAGGACAATAAAATAATGAGACGTAAACAATCTGCCCTTATGTTGTCTACCTCAGCTAAGTGTTCAGTCCAAGAGTACTACCTCAGAATTCAGGCACCAATGTGTTAATTGGCCTGCTTCCCGATGAGGCATTTCTATAAATTAATGTAGCAGATAACATAGTATTGTTTGTCCATCCACATAAAGATTTACCAAGAACAACAAATGCTCTACAGCCAACCTTTACTGCTTTAGTTACCAGGGTGCATGTGGATGTTAAACTTTTCTTTCACCCATCTGCCTTGACACGAACACGTCTATTACGGTCAATTGTGGAGGAGGTTCCCCTCTTAAGATTCTTTAGTCTAAGCCTGGTCACTTCTTGACATCTAAGAAAGCAGTACTCTGTGAAACTATTGACTGAGCACATTTAGCCGAAGTGATTCTCATTCTCTACCAGCATACAAACTGGAGTTATGTCATCCGCTTTATCTACCTTCAGTTCTTCCACTCCCCATTTATTTAACATCAACTACGAAGAGCATATTGCTCCCCATAAATTATAGGGGTCACGACGTGCAAACTGCAGTCATTGAGCCTTGGAAATCCACTCTTTAAAACCCACGCAACTACTTTTAACTTAAAAACAGCCCTTTCCAAACTTTCACACCCACAAAACTTGAATAGAACATGCCAGCGAATAATAAACACCCATGCAAATAGGACTGAATTGCTCAGGCTTCGAGAGTCAATTGACATGACCCAAGGGCCACATATGGCCCATAGGACCACAGGTTATACATCCTGATCTAGGTGACCAGTGTGTTTCTACCCCCACCACCACCACAAAAGCATTCATACAATTCATAAAACAAATCCATCAATATTTTGAGGGGGGGGGGGAAAAAAACACATTTAATTGACAAGCATATTATTCCCAAAGCCATGCATGAAGGAGATGTAATACATTGCACACTACATAAAAAGCATTAGTATGGGCACATTTAAATTAAGTTCTTTAGTAAAAACTAATACCTCATAAGTACTCCAACACTTGTTTAGCGTGGACGCATACAAACAAAAATCAATCTTACAAAACCAATAAAAAATGGTTGTGCGTCCCAAAAACAAGGTTTGACATCCCAATGGAATCCCAAGCTGCACTGGCTTTTGTATTCTCTGCAGCATTACTTTTAGCACTAAGTGCAGGTAATAATATAGCAATCTCAGCTATCTCATTCCCCGAGTGCACAATTAAAAACTTCATAAATATTTGACCTTTGATTACCTTCCGTCACTTTAGCTGCTTTTCGGATTCCCCTTGCCATGATTTCAAACATGCTTAAATTGAGGCCTACCATTTGGACATAGTAAATTAGAAAGTCTTAAATCACATTTTTTTGCTCGACTTTGAACCACAACTATGCTTAAAATAGTTTCTCTTTTAAGATTATGATAAACTGAAAGCAACAATTATACAATGTAATAATAGATACACAACAGTTTCATGAACCAGTTTTGGTAACTCGTGCATCTTTTTCCTCATAAGCCATCATACATATACATACACTATTTAGAATGAATTCATGACTACAGTCACATACAGTACTCCAGTCAATACACCATATTCAGCCTTACAGCCCCACAGGGAAAGCCAACAACTAACGGTCTTTTATATATTCACACACACACTAGTTTTTAAATCTTTTTTGCTGAATTCAAGCTTGCAATTTGGATCAACAGTTTAAATATATAATGCATGTGCTTCTTTAGAAATACTGGTTGTCAGGTACTTTCTGCATTGCGAGTGTGATCTTCCCAACTCCTAAGCACTCATAAATCAAACGATAGAGCTGATGGGTCATGCAGATTTTGCCAGTCTACTCTGTGCACACATTCATCAGGAGAAGTATTACTCACTCAGATAAAAAACCTGATGCCATAATGAACCCCAGTGAACCAATAAACAGCTCCATCGACAATGCCTGTCTGTTCCACTCCATTCTGTCACAGATTCATCACTAGCTCTTGGAACCTAACGTGCTATAAATCATACCCTCATTCACCACAACCTATTTTCTCTGAACTAAGATCTTACTAAAAATTAGGCCAAGAGTAATGGGGTGGCTTCATGGCCACTTAGTAGATAATGCAGTAGATAATATAGTCGTAATAGGGTGCTTAAGGTGGGCATTTAACTACACAATATTTACCTATATTACCATATAAGCATTACAACTACAAAGATTTGAACCTTATCTATATACTACAACTTGGGAAATCAAAGGCTAAAATTACTTGATCAAAGACCATTGAAAATGCACCTCTATGCTGGTAACATTTTTGTTCCACAATGAAAATGCCATTTTATTTTTCACAACACCAGACCCCATTAAAAAATTTCCTGCACAGGAATGGAAAATAATGTAACACACCTGCATTCTCAGCTGCCTGGAAGTATATGACCTACTTAAAATGACATAGATCCGGAATTTGCAGTTGTAATGACGGTGAAACTGTCAGTGTTCGCCATCATTACAACTGTGAAACTGACAGCAATTTCTGGAGTACACACATGCACAGTTAAACACGGAAATCCAGAAGTTGCTGTTAGTCATTTCCTGCTCCTCCACAGGGCGCGCTGTTGAACTCCCCACAGCCGGCAATCAATTGAAATCACTGAACTGACGAGAATTTGAGCTTTTACGCTGGAATGTTGCTCTTAGAAAAACCCCCAAAAAGTTTAGCTTTGTTGAATGGGGTACAACTGGGTTTTTTTAAATGGTGTACGGAGTCATAATTACTGCTGAACAACCATTCTGGCACTGAAAAACTAATGTTACATTTGTGAAATGTCAAATTTTTCCATTATGATAAAAATTCCATATTTTTTTAATAAATTTTTTAAAGTTTATGCTATTTCAGTTTCTACCTTAATCCCATGTGTATGTTTCAATCTTTATTTTGCTCTTTCTAAAATGATTAAAAAGTGAAGGAAAATCAGTGCATTTTACTTCCTCGTTTGCTGTCTGTGAGAATTCTTCAATGTGATTGGCAGCTTAGCCAGCTTGATGACATCACTGTTGCTGGACACTGGAGATCTCCTAGACTTGGCGCCAGATTCTAATTAACGTTGGGAGAGGTGAAATCGACAGAGATTACTAGATCTTTGTGGGCAGCTATCTTTGTGGGCAGCTTTCTTCAAGGTCAGCGGTGAGCGCTAGCACTTCGCCACTGACTGCAAAATCCAGCTGATTGACTCTACTTTGGGCTTAAGTTGAGCTGTTTTCCCCCAAAATACATTTTCTTCAACTCATTAAAATGGCTATAAAGAAAGAATTTGTAAAGAAAAAAAAAAATGATGTGTTAACGTTTTAGGTACAAGACCCTTCCTCAGTGCTCAGGGTCTTACACCAAAAATGTTAACTTATCTTTTCTCTTTACAGATGCTGACTGACCTGCTGTGTATTTCCAGTATTTTCCATTTGTATTTCAAATTCTTAGCATTTTTGCCTCATTTACAAAATGATTCAGCCCAAGGAGACAGGACTTTATCCTATTCTGAAATAAGTTTAGGTAAAGAACTCTGGAAAAAAATTGGTCTTTACACAGACTTGCAATTCAATTATACTCCAGTGTTCTTGTTGATATAAGCACATGGACACTTCCCAATGTACCAAAACAAAATAAACGTGATTTCACTCGTCAACAACTTTACATAGGAACAGGAGTAGGCCATTCAGCCCCTCGATCCTGTTCCGCCATTCAATTAGATCATGGCTGATCTTATTAACTCCACCTACCTGCCTTGCTTCTGCAACCGTTAATACCCTTGCCTAATAAAAATCTATCAATCTCGGTTTTGAAATTTTCAATTGACCTAGCCTCAACAGCATTTTGGGGGAAGAATTCCAGATTCCACTATGCTTTGTGTGAAGAAGTGCTTTCTGACATCACCCCTGAACAGCCTAGCTCTAATTTTAAGGTTATGCCTCCTTGTTCGGGACTCCCCACCAGAGGACGTCTATGCTATCAATACATTTATCATCTTAAACACCCCAATTCGATCACCCCTTAATCTTCCATATTCAAGGGAATATAAGCCTAATGATCACAACAGTGATTTATAATGGTCAATAATTACCCAATTCTATCTTACACTTCTAAAGGCAGGTCTTGTTAGATAACAGCTTACATTGTGAATAATGCCAATAGATTTTACAGAAATATACCATAACCGTACATTTGCTTACACTATGCACATTCATGTGTTGAATAGTCAGCTTTTGAGCATTAGTTTATAAACAATATTATTGCATACCCTTTCTGGCTGTGCGAATGTTCCAGCATTGCAAGGCGTTCTAGGATCCCATAGCTTGACTGTTTGATCCCAACTTCCTGTGACCATTACATTCACTTCTGGACAGTATTCAACACAACGAATTGTAGCATCGTGGGAACCCACAATAGATTCTATAAAAAAGATAAAATTAACTGAATTGTGCTTTACATCAAGGAAAAGCTGGCTGTTTGTCCCTTATAGGAGTAATGTGTGACTTCTTTATTGTAAGAAATGCAAGCTTTATAAGCTAATTTGTAGTATAAAGCCCAGTGGGAAGGTTCTTGGGATACACCTTTCAAAGAGAAGGCATGTCTAGGGTGGTGTGTCCAGGCATTCCATCTGCATAAGCCACATAGATGCATACCATGGAGTCTCAAAGGCCAGAAAAAGTTTAAACCCATGGTTCCATTAATTTTCATCTATCTCATTCTCAATTATGATTTATCTAGCCACTCAACTGTGCTAACAATAACCCTTCCTAAGACTCAATGCTCACACCATCAAATAGGACAAAGCAGCGAATAAGAATTACAAGCATAAATATAATGAAATTGCTTCGGCTTCAAGGTTGCCATGTGTCCCACGAGTTGAAATTTGTACCCCTCCAGTCTAAATACTTTGGGGGCGATTTTGCCAGCCTTGGGGAGGCGGGACTGCTGGGAAAATGGTAGAATTTGGGGGCGAGTGCCCAATCCGCCCCCAAGCCATGTTGCCAGGAGGCGGGTAGCTGTCCCACGCCGGGTCGCGTCTCCTTGGAGGCGGGAAGGGATTACATCCACTTAACTGCCTGTTAACAGGTAGTTAACAGGCAGAAAATAGGATTATCTCCATTTTGCCCACACAAGTGCAGGCTTCCCAAAGGCTCCGAAACCCGCCAGGGTCACCGAGGCGAGCAGTGGGTCGGAGGAGTCCAAAAGTGTGCTGTGAAGGTGAGTGATGGGTGCAAGTGTGGAGAGGTGAGTATCTGAGTTAAGTGCAAAGTGTTAGAAAAAGTGTACTTACCTTTGTTTCTTCCTGCAGGCTTCAATCAATGGGTATGCGGAGAGTCTCGCACCTCCGCGGCAGAGATGACAGATGGCCGTTGCATTCTCCAATGCAACAACCATCTAATTTCTACAAAAGAAAGAGGTTTGATGAGGTCTTGAATTCAAGAACATCATCAAACTACAGAGAATATCAGTGTTTGACAGCTTCACAGTGCTGTCAAACGATGACAATTCATCTGTCAAAACTGACGTTCTCAGTAACCGGCTTTCCCTTAATTAGCCTGTTAAGCCCGCTCAGGGAAAATAGCGTGGGTTGGCCAGAAGTTGATGGAGGCGGGACTGAAACCCGACAAGTGGGAGTCCCGCCTCCAAAAACTCCCCATTGGCAAAATCACCCCCTTTTTGTTCAAAGTACTGCTTCCCTTTTTATTTAAATTAAAGAATAATCTCATCTGAAATTTAATTATTGAATTTATTAGGCCACTTCAGTGACATCAATAATAGGGAGGGTCTACACTGTAAACCAGGAGTGAGAAAGAGGTTCAAACCAATCCCAGGGCCATTTTGGGATCACCCTCCTGCGAAGCACAGCCCTCAGTCCAGTACGAAGACACGACCCCCAAATGTTTGCAATGCAGCCTATCTACGACATATGGAGAGTTTTCTCCCTAAAAGTAATGAGGTATGATTATTATTTGCTAATAAAGGTGGCTTACTCCTCAACTTTACTTCTGTAAAGTTCAGCACAATCTGAATATGACCCCACTTTATCACTCCTCAGTAGTTTTTCAGTCAGCATAGAAGACACTTGGGAAACTTCCCCATTAAGAGAAGAAAACCTAGGGGCCTTTAATCCTAACTTTTATGAATACACAAGAGAATTTTTAATGAGTGAAATTAAGTACATTTGTGTACCACTATCATTTTCCTCAATCCATCAATACAAAAATCTTCCATTATGAGGTCACCAGGGATTTCTAGACAACTGAGGTGCACTTCTAAACTGCAGTGGAGACAGAGGCTCTCAATCAAATTCTAAATCAAAGACAAGAGGGAATGTCAGATGTGTTTAAAATTATGAAGGGATCGGCTAGAGTAGATAGAAACAGGCTGTTTACAGTGGTTGAGGGGTCTAGAACAATGGGACGTAGATATAAGATTAAATGTAAGCAATTAAGGACAAAGAACGAGAAATGGTTTTATACAAAGGGTTGTGAGGCTGCGAAATACACTACCAGAGTTAGTGACTGAAGCAAAGACAATGACAACATTTAAGAATAGGTTAGATAGGTGGTTGAAGGAAAGGGACATAAAGGGATACTGGAACATAATGGGCACAGATTAGGACTACTGCTCACATGGAGGATAAACACCAACACGGACGGTTTGTGACGAATAGCATTATATTATGTTCTAATTTCTATGTTAAAAAAAACAACAGGAGATGGGCTTTTGACTTCACTAATTTAATATAATCTGCTGTCAGACTTGGTAGACCAGTGAAACAATCAGACAGAGAAGATGCCTGTTCAGACAACAGATCCAATGAAATAATTCCTTTGAACTAATGATGCTTTCAGAGACTTAGGAACGTAATTTAGTTTATATAAAAATGAGTTCAAGAACATCATGCAACTTCTTACACAGCATGTTTAATACAAGCATTTCTCACCTTGGTCTGTGTTTAAATCACGCATTTTCAGTGAAAGGTCCAATCCGCCACTCCATGAATGAGTTGGATCCTATTTACAGGGGCGGGTGAATATTAAACACGATGTTAGTACATAACATACTTTGATAAAACAAATATTGATCCAACATTTACAATGAAGTAGTAACATCGGTGCTTCATTTCCCTTTTGAAAGTTCTCCTGTACTTTTAAAAGTAAGTCCTTCTTGACTCTACTAAAACAATACAATGGAATAGCTACAAGTTATGACATTCTGTAAAGGATTCAATGAAAATCTGCACTTCATCCTTCAAAATTAACATTTTGTGTAGCTCATTCCTAACTCATGAATTTAAGAATCCAAAAAACATAATTAATATAATTAAATTACTGTCCCAAGTGCTGCACTCAAAATAATTGACCAAGAAATGCAAAGGGTTCCATAACTTCTTGAAAGCATATTTCCAGTACATTGGTGTTTCACTGTTTGCTCCACATACTACCAAAAGCTGTATGACCTGCTACAAGGCCCATTTCAGTGTCACACTGAAGACAGCTGTTAGGAGGTGCACAAGAGCAGCCCAGGGATGAACTTAATTCCCAGTGGGGCCCCTGCTCTTCTTCGAAATAGTGCCAGGGGATCTTTAACGTTAATCCCGAGAGCAGACGGAGCCTCGATTTAACGTCTCATCCGAAAGATGTCACCTCCAACACTGTAGCACTCCCTCAGTACTGCACTGGAGTGTCGGCCTAGATTTTTGTGCTCAAGTTTCTGATGAGATAGATTAAAAAAAGAGTAAAATCTCAAGGGTAATAAATCTCAAGATTACTCCTGATGTGCATGATAACCTATATAGGAATAATAAGACAAAGGAGTTAAACATTTGGCTGGAGAGATTGGGCTGGGGAAAGAAAGGATTCAGAAGGTTTCAAATTCCTGGGGCATTAGCATAGCAGTGGCCTGGACTGGAGTGACAGGCCTACAGCTGAACAAAGCTGGGACTAACGTCTTCACTGGAAGAGAAACCAATGCTCTGAGGAGGGATTAAACTAATGTAGCAAGAGAAAGGAAAAAACACAAGGAAGCAGAAAAGAAAGCAAATGGGATGACTAAAACAAGAAAGTTTCAAAAATAAATCAGAAAGAGGGAGATTAAAAATGAGTAAGATTACTAAATAGAGAGAGCAAATTTGAGTTTAATGTAAATCAAATAGGGAATTCAGAGGAAACGTCTTTACCCAGAGAATGTGGAACTCACTACCACAGGGAGTGGTTGAAGCAAATAGTTTAGATGCACTTAAGGGGAGGCTAGATAAGCATATGAGGAAGAAGGGAATGGAGGGTTATGCTAATAGAGTTAGATGAGGAAAGACAGGAGGCGGCTCGGGGGCAGGAGCATAAATGCCGGCATGGACTGGTTGGGCAGAATGGCCTCTTCCTGTGCTGTATATCCTATGTATGTAAATGCACAAAGTATTGTGAATCAAATTGGGGGGCTACTGGCATAAATTGCTATGTGCAGTATGATATAATAACATTAACCAATGTGGCTTAGGCTAGGGCAATATTTCAGATGTTACATAATCTCCAATGAATGTAGAGTCTAACTGGAAGCATTTTTCACCTACTCAAAACGATATCCATGGAGCTACTTTGCAAAACGTTTTCCAACTCTGGTAATCATAATTCAGTGATAAAATAAATAGGTTCTTACATGAAAAGCACAGTCCAGAACAGCTGCTGAATGCTGGTACTTGAGGCGCATGTTATTTGACGTGATATCATACAAACGGACAGTGCAGTCCCAGGATGACACCAACAGGAACTGAGAGGTGTTTGGGCTGAACTTAATGGCAGAGATGCCATCTTCAGGACACTGGTTTAGTTTGAATTCATTTGAGCCAGTCATCTGAAAATAAAACAATAAAATATTTCAGTAAGTTCTGCACTAATTATTGACAAACTTAAAACAGAGATCAGAGACCTAGTAGAGGGGATTGATTTGTTACAACCACCAAAAAAGATTACTACTGGCCTAATATAAATATCACTCAGTATTTTGGGGGAAAGCAAGGACAATGTGTGCAATTAATTCAACCAAGTACACCAGAGTTTTTTTTGTTCTCTGATTACAGTATCAACTGCAATGACTACCATACCTTTCCCTTAAACATGAAGACTTTGTTGTGATGGGAAAATTAAACAGTTACAAGAGTGACCAGGAGTGACCAGAAGAGTCTATTGGGTCCTCTTTCTTCCAAAAGATAATATAGCCCAGTAATGACTTAATGAAAATGGCTCCCTCGCATACATGCAGCCAACTGCCAGAGCACAAGGAAAAATAAAAGTTGAATCATACATAATACATAATGATTGTCAATTCCAATGGAAGATGAAATTATCAATATGAATCAATGTTGTGAAAATGCAAAACTATCCATATCTGTTCAATACACAGTGTTCAGAATACAGGAAACTTTCGTTTATCCGGCACCCAAATATCCGGAATTCTCGCTTAACCGGCAAAAATCATCCTCCGAAAACTCCTCTCAAATAACCGGCAATGTTGCCGAGTCGCAGTCGAGTCTCCGCGAACGCCGAGTGCTCCGAAAACTCCTCTCAAATAACCAGCAATGTTGCCGATCCCGAGTCCGAGAACGCCGATTTAGTCAGATGGGGTACTTTTCAAAAGTGCCACTACTCGGCCTCCTGGCGCTGTCGGAAGTCCGAAACACTACAGTAGCAGGAGTTGATTCTCCCGTGCTGCCTGGAGTCTCTTTGTTAAAAATAGCCTCGGTAGATATAACTCTCCGTTATCCGGTACTTTCGATAAACCGGCACCACGCCGGTCCCGTCGATGCCAGATAAACGAAAGTTTCCTGTATTACATTATTAGTAGCATTGCCTTATGGTCAAGTATCTATAACTTTTAGGCCTCAGGGTCCTGAAGGGCACTGCAATATCCCTGTGGAGCATAAACACTGGCATGGACCTGTTGGGCTGAATGGCCCGTTTCTATGCTGTAAATACTTTGCAATCAACCCCGGTCCGTAACAAATGGGAGCCATGTTATTCTGGCAAACTAAAGCAGTTGTTTTGGTCAATTCCTTCAATCATTCAGAAGCGAACAAAATGCAACTTATTTGTTCTTTAAACTACATGATTTTTAAAACCTTATCTAAAATGGCTGGAAGCATTCTCATCACTTCCATGTACATTAATACTCATCTCCTGTGCTTTGACACACATCCACAATATTTAAAACTGGTAACATGACGGATATTAGAAGCAATGGTTCGTAATCAAGCGTGTAGGTACTGGTCCAATAATAATAGTAACTGTGCACATAGCCCTGGAAACATCAAGATAATTTTCCCGACCAAATGTATAAATTGGTTAAAAAAATTATACACTTTTTTTTTTTAAATGTGTTTGGTTCTTTGTTACTTCAGCAAGCATGACCCTGAGCTTCCAGTTGCTTGTTACTTTAATTCTCCATCCCATTCTGATCTCTCTCTGTTGGCCTCCTACGCTGTTCCAATGAAGCTCAATGCAAACTCAAGTAACAGCACCTCATCTTTCTACTAGGCACTTTACAGCGTTCCAGCCTTAACTTTAGATCTTAATCACCGCTCCCATTTTCTCTCAGACAGCAGGTGCTGGTAATGGAGGATGACTGCACCAGAGCTCTGGGAGTGGACGGTTTTGGGTTAGTGCTTGGGTGGGGATTTCCTTTTGGTACACGGCCAGTGGGATTATCTGCACCTCTGGGGTCTACCTGCCTTTCCTCTGCCACATTGCCAGGCCACGCCAAGCTTTTCCACATTGCCAGATTTCCCATGTATCTCTGCCCCTCTTATCATTTGCACCTGCTCTGGACCCATCTTTATTTCTATACTTGCCCCATTATCACCCCCTTTTGTCATTTTATCATTCCTGTCCTCCACCCTATCACAGATCTTTCCCTAGAAATAATATTAATTAGTAAAATAACTGGTTTCAGACAAATTTCTCTTAAAACTGTTCACTGGAAAGATGCAGTCACTTCCATTTTTGGGGTGCTAAGGAGACGTTTTCATACCCTCTCCCGCTACACAAGCTCCCCTACCCATAATCCTGGCTACCCTCCTTGACCTCACCATTTCCCACATCCTCGCCACTCTTAATATTCCTTCAAGCGAGAGCTGGACCAGTTTCTAGCATATGTAATAACCTTGGTATCCTATTTGACACGGAGCTGAGCACCCGACCCCATATCCTCTCTATCATAAAGACCACCTACTTCCACTTTTGTAACATCACCCGCCTCCATCCCTACATCAGACATTCTGCTGTTGAAACCCTCATTCATTGCTTTATCACCTGTTCCAATGTACTTCTGGCCTGCTTCCCTTTCTGTAAACTTCAGCTCATCCAAAACTTTGATGTCCATTTCATATCCCACACCAAGTCCCACTTGCCCATCATCCCCATCCTCACTGACCTACACTGTCTTCCAGTGTCCCCAACACCTCAAAATGTAAATCCTCATCCCTATTTAGGTCCGTCCATGGCCTCACTTCTCCTTATCTCTAAATTTCTCCAGACCTACACCCCCTCCAAAGTCTCCATTTCGTCCCCTGCAGCATCTTGTGCATTTCTTCCTCCCTCTATTGGCAGCTATGTCTTCAGCTACCAAAGTCATCCTTCCATCTCTTCACCTCCCTCTCCTCCTTTAAGACCCTCCTTAAAACCCACCTCTTTTATCAATCTTTTGGTCACCTCTTCTAATATCTCCTTTTTTAGCTCAGTGTCCATTTTTAGCCTTGCATCTCTGTAAAGCAGCTTGAGAGATTGTTCTACATGATATGAATGCGAGCTGTCAAATTCATTTGCTTAGTTACCTGGGCCCACTTCTCTCCAGGTCAAATGGTACAGCGGCCATTATTAGCTAGGCTAATATAATAGTGTCCCAGACGCCAACCCCAACATTGTCATTAAAGAGTGTCCCAGACTGTCTAGGGAAACAGGCAGGAATGCGGTCTGTCCATAAACAAAATGGTGTCAGTGGCAGAATAAGAGAATTATTAATGCACTAAGTTGTATGCGTCCCTTTTTAGATATATGAAAAAAAAACTATTTTGGCAAATCATTGGTGGCAGAATCAGCCAGTAAAAGCGACCTGATTTACATAGCAACTTTAAGCATTACAGTCTAAAACTAATGAAGGGAGTATTGCTTGAAGAAAGGCGTCAATAATTGGGAACTGAATTTAAACTGTTGCTGACAAATAAAATGGCCGCCATACCAAACTGATGTGCATGCTGGCGCTCAATGCCGGGCTGAATCCCAAACCCCGTTCACTTCGTTGGCCATTAAAGGCATTTATTTGACGGGAAGTGTAAGCTGGGATCGTATCTCCCCGACTGTGTTTAAGTTTCAATGAAACTCCGCATAATCTTCCCGTAAATCCGAACAGCCCGGGCGGACTGCCACTAATCTGAACCGCACAGCCTCAGGCCTGCGGCCTACGCCCGCCCGAGCGAGCGTCGAATCGCCAACTGAAGCCACATTGGCGGCTCGCAGCACGAACAGAAGGAGCTGGAGGAGATCACGCCGGTGTGAACCACCAAGAAAACCTCCCACCGGCAGCACTTGCGGACGCCGCCTCGCCAAGCGAATTCGCCGCCCGCTGGTCCCCCTTCCTCTCCGCGCCCATTTACCTACCTTCCTCCTTTCCCTTTTAATTTCTCTTTTTCAAATAATAACCGAATCAACACCAACACGATTCCGCTCCGAATGTGCCGGAGCGCGCTGCCGCCGGTGGCGATCCTTCCTTCTGATTGGTCGGTTTAAAGCAAGCCCGCTTTGGCGCGCCTCTTGTCTGTTTGGGTTGAGGATGTGACGTCACGGCAGCTCCCGTTGACGCCCAGCCACCCAGTGTAGGTCACGTGACGCGCCCGTTTGTCCAGGTTTCTTCCTTAAAGCTGCAAGATCCCAACTTCAACTTGAACGAGCGTGGCCCGATTTCAGAGGGAAATTGCAAATAAGGAGAATAGGTTGCATTGAAACACAAGTTTTTTTTTAAAAAAAGAAAAGTCCTGTAAAGGGAAGATCAATTAACAAATATGTTACAGGTTTTCGCATAGGACAAGAATGCAACTTTGTAATGTTTTGCAACTTTAGAGAGCTCCAACAGTTCAACTACTTTGAAAGCGTAACATTTGTAGACATATATTAACGCAAATGTTAAAATATTGTAAACCACTATATTAAATTGAACCACTATGGTTTAAATTTTCAACCACGAGGAAGTAACTCTTACAGATTTAATGACAATGCAATACAGTAACGTGTATGCATAGAGACTATATTGAGGTTATCAGTAGTATTAAAGTAATTAAATATAACATGCATACATAATAGATGAATGTTACCTTAGTGGGTTGTTATCTAGTGCTTTCCGGACATTCAATACCATGAGTTAATGTGCATTTATTATCCATGCATGTTATTCAAACTGTTACTATTAATACTATTGACTCTGTTCATAAATAGACATATACCTTTGCATTACTATTGTTAACATTTAATAGCTATACTTTGATTTCGTCGACATCATTTGTTCGGTAATTCAATTTGTGATTTTTATGTTATATTAAAACAACAAATGTACTTGTAGGGCCTTCTGTTATTCCTGTAAAAAAATTGCGCCTTTCTCCAAAATGATCCAACGGATTAATGCTAATGAACATTTTCGAATTGTTCTTAGTTCATTATAATGATTTTTTTTGTCCCAACACACCCGTACCATATTTGCAAAGCATTACAATTGCCACGTTCTAGAATAATGTCAGTGCTGGTTGAACATTTTTGTTTAAATGCCAAAAGTGTTCTATGCATTGCGTTTAATTAGAGATTCATTCTAGTGCGGAGCCCACTTTCAGTTCTGAGGTAATCCACAAATAAACAGGTACAAAGTACATTATATTTGAGTAATACTCTGTCACTTATTATATTGAGTAGATGTTACTATCTTTAAACGTAATTTATTTAATAAAAAATAATAGTCTTCATGTATTGCTGCTTTTAACTTGTTTCTGACAGATCTGATACATGCCTTATTACCCAAAGTTTTCGGAAATCGTAAGTAAAGTTTGCAAATTCGGTCTAATATTCTAGCAAAAAGTTCAAATGCAAATCAAAGCAAATTAGCTCTTGGTGTCTTGAACTACACCGTTACGCAACATGTGGTGGGAGTTCACATTGCATATTTATAGCACTAACATTAAAAATATCACGATGCACCCTTCAAATACAAGAACATTTTCTCTTGTTATATCAGTTAATGTTCATTGTAGTAGAAATAAAACGTAGATGCGGTATTTCACAATTGAAGGTAAACATTTGGTCGAAGAAATACGTTACTCCGCCCAAGTTTTGATAAAAGGTTATTGAAAGCCGATGCTCATATTAGAACAAGCTCCTGGGTTGCAGTTCATTCTGCTGAGATGTTGATCAAACGTAGTTACATTTAATTTAGACAAATAATATTGTCGCAGATTGGTTTCTGTATATTTCTATGTTGAACTGAAGGGCGTGCAGAAAATGTGGAATTTCAAGCTGGGGATAAGGGCTCAGTATCACATCATTAAATGATCATGCGTGTTGATCGTCAGTTAATTTCAACAATAGTTGAAAGTATTGATCGTTCATTTTAGAAACGTTTAAGTAAAATAAAATGTCTGAGTTAACTAAGTAGAAATGTCAATGTACACATTGTAAAGTGGCACATGACCGTAATATTACACGAAAACTCTCTGTTACTCTTCCAGCTTTTCGTATTCTTGATTATTTGCTGCATCAAAAATATATAAATGCGTCTTTTGTGAACTGTTCTAAAATATACCCTTGAAATTAAATTTTAAGAGGCGTACTACGCTATCTTGCCTCTGATAAATGTAATTTTTGACCACTGGCCTCAGTATACATAGTTAGTTCAAAAATGCAGACTTTGCCCTTTTCTATTATTTAAGATTGTCATTCTGTTGGAGTGAATAATGAAATATGTTTTAACATTTTTGCAACTGAGTCGAATAGCGCGAAAAGGTGCCTTTATAGATTATTTAAATTAAAAAATACTGCTTGCCAAGATTTTAATTAAATACTCTGAATTAATCTTACCTTTGCCCAATGCATTATTCTGAAAATGCCAACCTAAATTTATTCCTCATATCAAAGGCGCTAAATTTAAGAATAAGCAAAATATTTGAGACGTCCAGTATTGCACGCTATAATTGCTCTGTTAGCTTTTCTGTAAGGTTTGTGTGTTAATTATTTGGGGGTCTTATGTAACAAGTCGTGAGATTTGGAAGTACTATTTATGAGAATTGCCAACTGTAATCTTTTGCACAAAAAGTTTTACGCTTAGGTGATAGCAACACATTCAGATTGCTTTGGGAGTATGATAACGTTTCGGCAACATTACACACAACGCTCGACTTATTTTTTTCTGTTTCAGGTTTTCAATTTATTCATTTACCCTATGAACAAAATATCCTTAAATAAGGTTAGACATGTCGTACACACCTGTCTGCATTTCCTGTTGCAAAAACTATAACAAGCGCCACTATGTCAGTGTTGCTTTCGGTGCCATGAGTGAAATAGCTCTCAAAAAAAGCAAACAATGTGCATAGTAAGCAGGTATATTGTTCCTTCTGTATCATTGTTGTCTATGAATTCCCCTTGTCGAAAAATGACTTGCTATTATGTCAAAAATGAATTCCTAGCACCAAAGTCGAGCAATATGCTCAGATCCGGTGTATACTTTGTGGTTCCCTGTTATCCATTATGAAATATTCTTATAATCAGAACAGTACTTCATTTTCTTCAGGTGTGTGTTTTTTATATCCTGAAATATCTATTTTGATGTGAACATTTTTAGCATAATGCACCCATCTGCAATTGTAGGAAATAAATAAGACTTATTATCAAATAAGAAACTGCAAAATAATCCATATATACACTGTATATTTAATACAATTTATAGAGAAGCACATTGTCTTTATAATTATGCAAGTGGTTGCATATAAGAAAGATATATTTTAAACAGATACGGATATTATATAAATATACAATTTAATTGTTAAACAATTATAAAGAGACGTGGAGCAGAAAATGTCAGTATTCGACTTTGTTGTAGAGGTTGTAGAAGGGAAGAGCTGTGAGGTTGCTGCCTGGATAGTACAAAGGAGCTGGGAACGCAATTGATCTGGGGACTGGCACCCTCAAAAGGGAATTGTCTCTGAAAACTAGAGGCATTCCTACTAGAGTCTGCGCTGACGCGTGGGCCATGTTGGCCGCCTCGAGTTCTGCTGAGAGCTGCCGCTTCCACTTGTTCCTGCGGTTCTGGAACCAGGTTTTGACCTGGGTCTCTGTGAGCTGGAGGCTGGTAGCGAGGCAAGCCCTTTCCGAGCTGCTCAGGTAACGTTTCATGTCGAAGGTGGATTCTAGTTGGTAGACTTGGCTCCGAGAGAAAACCGTGCGAGTCTTCTTCTTGGCCGGATTCCCTTGCCTGTCTCCCTCCCTCTGTCTGTCTGTTGAAGTCTGCGTGCAATTTTTCTCTTTTTCTTCCTTGTAAACCTGACCATCTTGCGACAGGTACTGCTGCCTTCTCTCCGTGCTTTCCTGCCCAGCGGTGCCAACTCCTTTAGAATTACCTAAAAAGCAGAAAAAATAAGGCATTTCTCAGATATATTCTTACTGATCTTTGTAGTCCTCATCTTTCCACTACACCTCTCCCTTTATATATATGTATATATTAAAAGAAGACTCACTTGCGGCGTCAAAACGCCAAGAATAACGGAACGACACATACAGTTTACATTCATTTTGATAATGTTTTTCTGCTCTGGAGTGCCGGGACGCATGACATGCATCACTGCTTGAAAACCTAACATGAGAAACTGCCTTTAAATATAATTAAAACTATATTGTAAGGTGTCAGTGGAGAGCAAGAATGAAGTTTTAATATTGGGTGGCAAGGAAACGTATTTTTCCAACTCTGTGGCAACATCTCTTCGCTAACATATTGTAAACCATCCTGCATTAATATGCAACCCTTAATATGCCTCACCTGTATTTTCTATATTTACTGTCATATTTTTGCTACATGCCGTTGCTTGACTCCGTTGTTCAGGCTTTGTAAACTCTCAGTGAAAGACGAAGCGGAAGTATATTCCCTAATTTGTATTGTAATTTGCGATATTAAATTTGATGAAAATAAATGGTCATATAAGTACATTATAGCCCTGAACCAATGTGGTGTGAATGATGGCAGGAACAGGACTGCTGTCGTAGTCTCGTACCTGGGGCTCCAGTCATAACGTGGCTGTTAAACTTAAATCCTTGAATTCTATTTACCAAATGGTTGTGTTATTTTATGAAATGCTAAATTGCTGGTTTCAAAAGTCAATCGTGCGAGTGTTTTCTGTCCGCAGTGAAATATGAAATGTCCTTTATGTTTGCACAATGCAGCTTCACCGACTAAATCCATCCAAAGTATGAGAGACCGCAGATACTGTCTGATCTGCTGAGCGTTTCTCGCATTTTGGGTTTTTATCTAAGAGTCATGGTTGGATTGTAATGGGTCGAGAATGTTGGGACATGCTTGGGCGTTAGCGACAATCCTGTCAGAGACATTTATATATTGTATTACGGCACAACTTATATATATAACTATAAATTAAAAAAACCAAGTATAAATCCTGTTTAAATTTAAGCATGATATTAAGGGCAAGCGCATCGTGTTTCTCAAATCAAATTATTTGTTTAAAACTATACGCGAAAAGGAGTTGAGGATAATGGTGCACGATAAATATAAAGGATTTTGCTTTACTTACTCACACAAGTGTAGCTGATAGTCTGGTGTCTGCGACAGGGCTCGGTGGGGCCAGATTCAGAACAGAAGCAGGCTAGGTCTTTGTATCCTTCCTCGGTTAACTCTTCGTCCGAGGAGTCGGATAAACAGCGCTTCCTGGCATTTACTTTTGCATTGTCTTTGCAACCTGTGCGTTCTTCCTCCGACGTGGTCCCAAGTATGGACTGTATCGTAAAGCTGGAGATCGGGGCTGGAGAACACTTTGTGATGTCGTCTTTGTTGCTCATTCTGTGTTCATAAAAAAAAAGAAAATAAACTTACTTACTTACAATCGCTTGCAGAAGTGTTAGACTGCGTATATTGTTGTGGCTTTGTTCTGCAGTCGCTTTCCCTGAGCATGCACGGGCTGAATGCATTCTCTGCGTCCCGTAAACCTGTATTGATCTGCTGCCTAGTCAGTGGCGTTGGCTGATTTGCATGTAGGTTTGAGTTGCTGCAGCCAATCAAAAACAGCAGTCAGTCCCGGAAATTTTGAACTTTACACAAGCGGAGGGATGATTAGGTTAACCCAAGGATTTGATTGATTGTTGATGTTTGCGATGTTAAAACATATTCTTGCTTTGGAGGAGGATGATGCAATACAGTGTGACAATAGATGCGGCCTCAATACGCGCACGTGGTGATACTGACTTGTTTGCTTGTTTGAAGTTTTAATGAACGGTAGGCTACGGTACAGGTCACTTGACAGTGTGACCGTCTGGCTAGATACTAGGCTCAGTGGAGGCTGGTTATTGCTCACTGGAAATCAGGATTGGGGCCGCTAATAGTTACAGGCTT
The DNA here is from genome assembly GCA_030390025.1 of Squalus acanthias. Taxonomy (NCBI): domain Eukaryota; kingdom Metazoa; phylum Chordata; class Chondrichthyes; order Squaliformes; family Squalidae; genus Squalus; species Squalus acanthias. The sequence continues at coordinate 21,316,940 of CM059438.1, read as the reverse complement.
ATAAGAAGAGTTAGATTAAGTTGGTAACTGTGTTGTACCTGAGTCCTTCTGCGGTGTTGTTGCTGTTCTCGGGCTGGGTAAAGTGGGATTGCCATTAATCAGAATTTTCACAATTATAAAATGTTATGAGAGAATTTTAGAGTAAAGAACACTATTCAAACGGGAAAATAAAATTGCAAAATTCCTTTTATTTGTTTTGTTGAGAGATCTAGAAAATCTGAAAATTGTGACTAATTCTTCATTCCATTGTGACAGCTCTGACCCCGTTTGGTGTAGGCCTTCCTCTATTTTTTACAATGTAATTGTGAAGATTGGTGGCGTGAGCAGTACTAGGCTGTGACTGGAGCAGCCTAGCGATACAGTGATATCAGCGAAATGTTGGGTTATGTTTCAATAGTGAAACTAATTTATGGAACGTTCATTTTTGCAAAATGCAAATTCGACTGCAGTCGAGTTTTATGCTGTGTTTAGTGTAGAGGAGGTTACCATGATCTCACCTGGAGCCTTGCGAGACTGTAGTGGAAGCTGGCAACAGATTCAGCGAATAACAAAAGGCATTCGATATGTTGAATGAGTTTGGTTTTGTGTCTGAGGTTACCCATGTACTGTGGCTGCATATGGACACTGACTGGTACTTTGGATTGAATCTGGTTACTGGTCTGTAGAAGATTGAGCGGTTCTGTCTGGGTTGCTAGTAGGCTTAAACTAGTAATAGATCTTGATTGATTTCGGATAGTGATGGTTTCTGGTTGCTATAGGTACATTTGACTGCTAAGGGCGCTTATAAACTACTTACACCTAGATGGTGTTTTTTTCTTAACCGAAGGCTGAATAAGTTTGGATACTTAACCACCACCAAGTTTAGTATAGTAATGTTAATACCAATGGAGTGCTACTATTGGTTGGAAACCGGCCATGGTGGGTGAGCTTGGTTGAGGTTGGGTTATCTAAACTTTACCAAAGCCTGAATGTTGACGAGGGGGTGATGGTAAACTTGGTTGCCAAACAGTGCTCTGATTGTAGCTGGTAACAAGACGCACCTGATGCTGGTGGCTGAGATTTGAGCAACTGAAGGTTGCTCCTCTTTCTTTCGTGCTAGGTTTGGCACTAGAGTTTTGTTAGCACGTGACTGACATAACATAACAGTTGATTTTGCAGTTTTAAACTGACTAAAAAAAACGAAGGTTAAATGCAGTTAGATGGGTCATGTACCAGGTACAGCAATTACATTGGCGTCAGGCATCATGGCGACGCCGGGAAAGATGCAATAGGAGATCGCAGCAGACATTCAACAAATTATTGATATGACAGGAGGGGAAATAAGATAAACAACTTAGTAAAGCGAATTGATGTCAGTATTTTAAAACTCGTCATTAGTATTCAATCGGACGGTGATTACCAGCGCCTAGATACAGTTACTTGACTTTCCTATTGGAATGGGCGAAATTGAATAATTGATGTTAAATGAACCCTCTTTTATGCTTGGATCGATGGTTAATTCGCCACTTCATTTTTATATTCTTGAGATCAGGGATAGAGACAAACTGATTGGAATTAAGTTTCCGTAAGTTGAGTTCCATAAAAGCATTTTGAAGATATGTCTGGTTACAGAAATAAAATTCCAGACAAATGGAGAGGCGCAGTTGTATATTTCTAGAGTTGCATCCAATGTGCACACTAGTACTTCACAATTTATCAAGGAATACACTGTAAAACTAAATATACAAGACAAATTCAAGCATAGCAAATACAATTTTGTTAATTATCCCCGTGTAAGAACAGTCTTAAACACAATATGTTTATTCTCACTGCACTGTAAATGCTACTCATGCTTTGCAATGGATCTGATAAACAGCGAAGTCGCGCAATATGCGCAGTTGTTGTCCGAGACATTGAACACGTCTACAATTTGTTTACTAACTACTATCAACATATATACAGGCGTGAGTAACACACAATGCATTTAGTGCTCATTGGACCGTCAGTTGATTAGTGAATAAATTAACCAGTTCCTTGATCGATGACAAAATCTCCAACACCGCTGCTACATTAGTTGAGGTAGATGTACCATTAAGAAATGGATTAATTTATGACTGTCTAATTGAATCCTAGGTTTAATTAAGGAACTAGCTGGTTAGCCAGTTGATCGAAGGAAAAGGCACCTATTCCATAGTCTGAGTATTTCATGGGCAGATAGGTGAACCATTAGAATAACGCACTAACCGTGCTGACCAGCCAGAGTTTGTAGGACGACATGATTTTGATAAATGGTGGTAATAGCTGGTTAATAAACACAAAGCTAGAAATTTGCTGATTAGTTTTTAAATCGCTTTCCTGGTACATTAACTCCCCAAAGTATCGCCTTACTGATTTGACTGACAGTTCCAGGTTCCCCATAAAGTTGGTAGGATGTCGAAAGATTAGCAGTATTCCTTCTATTGATTACCTGATTACATAGTGGGACCTTGTAAGAACAAGATTACTTGAGGCCAACTTTTGAGAGTGTCGCAGTTATTAAAAACTTCAAATTTCACTGTTATGATTTTGATGATAGGCAGAAGTTTGCCACTTCATCCCCTCTACATTCACTTAACTGAAATTACAGACTTCGGCGACTGTACGTCAATTGATTGTCCTGTATCTTAACAGTTGCAAAAAATCATCTCGATTCACAAATACAGATCGATTGACATATATAGGGTCTTGTTCCAAAAGTGTGTGTTTTTTTTTACATTCATTCAAATACAATCGTATTCTTCGAGGCCATCTCTAATAAGATCGCTTCTTCATATATCAAGTGTTACCCAATTAAACGTCACCCCAGCTAATACTTGGCTTCTAAAATTGAAGCTTTCTGTGGCAATCCTGAATCGATCTTATTGGAGTTCGACTTTGTTTACTTGCTTATTGTGCCGGCTGCTGAAAGCTGACTGCGGACAGGGCCTGGTTAATTGATTGATTGACAGGGGCTGCGCTCTTGTCCTGCTCTGGGAGGCAGGTGTGAGAGTCCTGCTCCGTTCTACCACATTAACCTTTTCATGCTTTCACGGGGTCGCGACACATTACAAATGGTCAGCTTTAATCATAGTGTCAGCTCGTTAACGTGGCGCGCCCCTGCAAACAGCGCTGGATGATCACTCTTCATTCCGCTCTCAGTCAGGCTGTGGGGCTGCAGCCAGTATTTAAACTACAAATAGAAACTAGCAGCTTCAGAAAGTTACAAACCGGGCGTAATTATCCACCGTGTCCCTAATGGTGACACTATACAAAGATGTGATACGACTCGTTGGGAGATCGCACACGCTACTGCAATTGATTTTAATTTATTTGAAATTTTCGAATAGTGTGGTTTGTATATACATTTCGCCAAAAAACACATATCCATCTTTTCCAGATCATAACAAGCATTAATTTGCTGCAAATATTGTAACAGAAGTGAAGTTATCATTACTCATACTTGAGTTGGGATAGTATTGTACTTAAACTGTATTAAAGATGTACTTACACCGTGTATGATTCCTGCTAATTAAGTTTCTCTTTAAGTTACTCAACTAAAATGTAGATTCGTGAGGCATATGTGCACAGGAGCAAACATTTTACTATGTGATATATTGCCGACAGCTAAGCAAGGCATTGTGTTTGAATGGAGTTTGGAGCTAATAAAGATACGGCGTGAAATCTACATTGACATATTAAATAGGCACATTTTGTGAACCTTAACTATTTAAAAGCCTGTTAAATGCGCGCATCTGCTTAAAGAGAGCGCTTTAAAATCACATTATTATAAAGCGGGTTCGTTCTAAGACACTTCTGCTATTCTCAGCCATGTAGCTTGCGTCTGCAGCTTTTGGAGGTTGTCCCCCCTCCTCCCCACCCCGGTATTCTCTTTTGTAATCTGGCCAGAGGAAAAGTACCTAAAATAAATCTGATCTGTAATCACTGCTGCTGTAGCACGCCTGTGAATGCTGTAAGCACAGATTGCAAGAGCGCAGAAAATGGAATCCTCCCTCCCCCCAGCCCCCCAAAAAAGTACCGAGGATGTCAGGCGCGCATTGTCCCTAATGAAAATTGATCTTTAGTAGGTTTATGCTGCTAGAAAATAGCCTCCTGACCGCCTATAATATTGCAAAGGTTCCACCTGCAGTGACAGATGAAGTCATAAACAAGTTTGATCTGCGAATCAAGCTTCGATAAATATTAAACACAGTCCTTTACACGTGTGTATTATGATGTATGGCGCGTCCAACTTTAAAATAAGGAAATTACCGAAGAAAATGATATCAATAAATTTTCTAAGTATAAACGTTGATTATGTTTCGATTTTCATTCAAAAGCTTGCTGTTCCTGGTACAAATGACATCTCACAACGGGCTGCAAAAAGGCTCCCTATTCCACGGGAGCCTGGAGGTGTACAATTTATGTAATCGGGGCTGGAAAATGAATTGTGTAATTTATTGGAAAACAGAAGTCATCGAGATTAGATCAGCATAGCCTATCAAAGGGCCACAATCCATCAAGTTCCAATTAACAACCTAAGACGCGTAAACCATAGAGCGTTAATGGGTTTCCAATCTACTGGACTGATAGACTCATCAATTCCTCGGGGATGAATTAAGAAAATCGACCGCCCCGTAGCGTGTAGTGTCATTCTTTTCTGCAACTATATGTCAAATTAAAAACACAATTAAAATTTAAACTGTTTCAATCAGAGGTGCCCTGCAACCTATGTTTCACTTAATAGAACTTTGATGAAAATCTGATGGTTACACTCCATCATTGAGGCGAATGGGACTCAGAGGTGCAAAGGATTCTTTAAACCGCGTTTCTCAAAAAAAATAATAATAGACCCGGGTGATGTACGGCAGGGCTCACACTTACACCAGGTAGAGCAAAGTACTGGTCCCCAACTGAGCAGCGTGTGCTTCAAATCTGCTATTTATTTTGTATGTATGATGAAGTCGTTCTGTTGAATAAAAATTCGGGCACCGTTACGAAGCGCGAATCGCGGTTAATTACTGAGTAAACCTATTTGAGAGATGCCTTTACGAAGAGGCAGGGCTTGGAAATGCATACAGCGAATGAAGACATTTAGCAGCAGCAGTTAAGCTGCATTCGGACTTTCCTTTTAATATGAGGAACACAATTATTGAGAGTTTGGGGATGAAATTTGAACACAGCCTGGAGATCGCGTGCTAATTTTGCCTCCCCTTTTCCCCTTTATGCTAACAAATCAAGGTCACAACATTCCAGCAGCGTACGATGAACAATGCAGCTCATTGAAACAATATTTTGCAGACATTTTGCGATCAATACGAGCTAAAGCATAATGCTATGCCAATCTATTAATGCTCTTTAATGGCCCCTCGTTGAGTTTGCATCGCACAAGTCGATACAGGAACGTGATTATCTCGAAGATACTTTGTCCCTCGCCCCTTTTTAATAACGTAAACACGTTGTAAGCAAAAATAAAGTTTGTAAACAAAACATACTGACCTATTAAATGGCACCGGTTCCCTGCGGAAAGTCGCTAAGTATATCTGAGAGATAGGCACAGATTAGTGCCACAGTTAAACAGAGATTTTGGAGAGTTCGACGCAAATTAGTGCAGTTGTTAAACTGTAAAATACCCGCAGGCCGCTGAAGCTGAACTGAGCTCACCCACAAACGATCTGCATGGTGGTTCTGAAGACTGTTCTGGGCAGTGATGGAAAGGTTATATCTGTTTGGCATGATTGTAGTGTTTGCTATACAAAAGTTCCCTGTGTTTTGCACCAAATAAAAGAAATACATGTGTGTGTAAGGTACAAACATGACAGCAGAATATACGCAGGCATATTTACAGAAATGAGCAGGGCTCACGATGTATCAAACAAAAGCAGAGATTTGGAAATCGCAGCGTTTAAGTGCTAAGCAGGAGCTGTTCATATTTATGATTAGTCTTTGTATTAATAGCGCCTCTTATTTCTGAGATGCCACTCTGTGTAACAGAAACAATCCTTTCCTTGTCCTATATGCAAACCAACCACGGCTTTTAAACCAAAAATGTTGTTTGTCTTCAAAAAATATATAATTTTTGTATACTTTTCCATTATAATGATTGTGTAAATATGGACGGAATAATAGTTCACATGCTTAATGGAAAACACTGAAACAAGCCAGCATGCATCTTTATTTTCATTTAATATTTTGTTTCCAAAAAAAGTTTTGCAGAACAACGTAAAGGATAAACGTTACATGTAAAAGGGCGAATGTTGTGGTCAAGATCTAAAGGCTCCTAAACTGAATGTTCTGAGTAGGAATCATTTCATTTATGCAGGATTGTGGAAGTGACTGTTAGAAATTATATTACAATACAATTTTCCCTCAACAGTTCTGTCTGACCATTAATTCAGCTAGAGAGCGAGAAAATTATTTATGTGGGGGACTGGGAGACAAGTAAAATTGGTGGCTGAGATAGCTTTGCTGAGGAGGAATAATAACATAAAACCAAAGGATGACTGATAGAAAGTCGAGAACAAGAAATCAGTCTACATTTTTCTCAAATATTTTAATTAAGTCAGTAACCATTATATTACTATTAGCATATAAACACAGGTGTAAACAAGCTGTTTTTTACCTAAATTATGAAGAAAATTCTGAAGAAAAGCCAGCCTGCTGTTCGGAATAAACCTGGAACACTGGAATGCACTCGTGTGGAAAAAACTAAGTAACAGTGAAGCACGCAAAATTACTAAAAAAAAATATACTTTTGGAGAGGGAGGATTCCTGCAATCGTATATCTTCAAAATTGAACTATATTTAAATGGTTTAAACATATTTGAAATGGCTCCCACGTTCAAAAGCGTGATTATATTTCATTATATCACCATATTATCCGAATTAACAAACTAATTGTAGTTTTAAACCTTATTATTGTAATGGCTATACATTTGAGTTAAAAATATAGAGCACAATGTTGTAAGGAAGGAGGAGTGTGTGTGTGGGATCTCACAACGCTAAAAGATCCAAAAACTGGCACTAACCAGTATTTCTATTTTCTTTCATATAAAGTTAAATTGATTATTGAGGTGAGGCTGGCAATGAGTCAGAGACAGCACAATTACTGTATCAGTAAAGCTGTGTCAGTAACAGGGTACCACGCCTTTTTGTGCAAGAGTGTCTTTTAGTTAGCAAACGTTTTGCAACTTGATAATTTTAAAATGCTAGTCAAGGTGTAAAATATTCAGTGTAATCTTGTTTTTATTGGACCGGTCGGTTCTTGATAGAGTATAGATTAGGAGAGACAAAGTACTTTTAGGACTCTCAATACAACATAAAAGTACTTTTGCATATTTGTAGTCGCTGTTTTCTGTTGATTAAACTGCTGAGTGTTTGCTATATAAACGTCTTGAAAGTTCATATTGACACTGTTGTCATGAAGTTAGTACCGCCAACAATACGAGGCACGATTCTGTTGTTACTTTACACAAGGGACAACATATTTTGGCTTCTGTGTTGTGTTTATTTTCAGCCACGACGCATAACAAATTAAAACAGAATCAAAGGCAGAGAGACACCTATTTAGCGCCTTGTCACTTGTGAATCATCTGACAGAACTGTTGACAGGTTTCATGTGATAAACTAACAGCAATGCTATCTGAAAATCAGAACACGGCGCTGCTGGTTTCTTGGATGTCAACCATAAAAATACAAATGGAATAAACTCGAGTTGCTCGTCTGTAAAGGACTTCAACCGTGACCTTCTGCAAAAATAGGAATGGTTAAAATATATTTGCAGTATACAAGCACCGGCACATATCTGTGCAGTCAAGGGATTACTAAACTCGGTCGGTCTGTACTTGATCCAGCAACGCCATCTGACTGGTTTGTTTCACTTTGTTTGCGGCCTACCATTTAAATATTACGCCAATCTCAGAATAGAAACTGCCCTCTTACCTGTAGGAGCTCCATGTTCAACTAAAAGGGACTGTCACTTAACATAAAGATAATTGTTTAACCATAATGAAATATATTCTTATCCTGTGTGTGTACAGACACTTGGCAGGTGAAGTGCACTGTTACTGACCCCTCCAGCTATTGCGAAATACATCTACAGGTTATACTTCTTAATAACTCCAAATAGTTTCAGTTCAGCAAACCCTTGGCCAGTCAATCAGTCCCCCCAATATTCTTCACTACAAATTGAAAGAACTTTTGAAAAAAAAAAGTTTTGTTTGAAAAAAACGTTCTGCAGATCGACCATCGGTTTCATTGCAGCTTCCTAACTTATATTACAGTTAGTTTAATTAACCACTGTCTGAGGTTTCAATACTAACACTGTGAGGGGGAAAGTCAGATGTGATTGAATTGTAAAATGTGAGTCACAAAATAAACACGAACCTCACTACACTGAATATGAAATACAGTACACCATGTATCAGATAACAATTGACAAAGAATGCTTCAGAATAATTATATAAAAGCTGAGGTGGCGTTTCCTTTGCTAGATAGAATAAGGTATTCCTCCAGATTAGATACACTATTGCATTGTGTAAAATATCAATCCAGTTTCCCTTTAAATGATTATGGGCGCCATGAAATTTTAGGCCTATCAACTGATCGTGATTCGCTATCTGCAAATATCGTGTCGTTTCTGGCCACAAATGGTGTTTGTATACTTTATTTACAAAGCAACAGCTTTACTGATTCTTGAGCTAGTGTTTGTATGAAACTACACATTTGAGTAACAATGAATGCTTACATTTTATTTTAGTTCACAACAAGTCTGTTCAACAAAATTCGGCATTACAATATCAAAAACGCCAATATTTTATTTCATTTCTTTTGCTAAAACATACAGAACACCCATTATTTTCGCAGTAAATAACTATGTTACATCTGGGGGAAAACATCAGAAATAATAAACACAAAGTATTGTCTGAAAAAATTAGAATCTTTATCTTACGACCTCTGTCAATAAATTTACAATCCAGGTAAATTAAAATACGTCGTCACCACGTAAACAGGACATTTATTAAATAAATAAACAAAACCTTAAATATTTTTCTGATTGTCCTTCAGTTAAAGCGCCTTGACATTAGAACCTTGAGAACGTTCATAATCGCCAGTGCCACTGGGCACACGTTATTCCAGTTAGGCCAATTTAAGTTGGATTTCAACTTGCAATGATTTTCCTCTATACTCCACAACAGTGCTTTAACTTCTTTAGTACAATATTGCACAGATACGTGAAACCATATTAAAGAACAACATTTTCACCACTCCTTTTAGTACTTACAAAAAAAAAGAAAGACATTTACAAGCGGGATCCTCTTGTAGGTATCCTTCCTCAAAACTACATGGCTTGGTGTTACAGAACAAAAATGGTCAAATAAAATGAGAATAGAATGATAAACCCAGACTGGCCTTTAAAGGGGTACAGATGAGGCTAGAGGATGTGAGCAATGTAGAAATTTACAGCTGGTCTTCTTGTGGCTTGTTGCTTCAAAACTACAAGCTCTAATCTTACAAAAAAAGTAATGCAAGTTAAATATTAAAATAAAATCAGACTGGCCGCAGGAGGGGTACGGATGTGACTACAGGATGTGAGTAATAGGCTGGATGTGGGAATGTTAGTAAAGGCTGGGTGACTGGCGCGTTACCCGGGCTCCCAGACTCCGAGGCCGAGTTCTCGTGGTATAAGATAGGCACCCGGACTATCCTTTGAGCCGCGTGGCTCATGTTGGCCGCTTCAAGCTCGGCAGCCAGCTGCCGTTTCCACTTATTCCGGCGGTTCTGGAACCAGATCTTCACCTGGGTCTCAGTCAGGTGCAGAGAGGCGGCGAGCCCAGCTCTCTCCGAGCTGCTCAGGTAACGCTTCATGTCGAAGGTCGACTCGAGCTGGAAAACCTGACTCCTTGAGAATACCGTGCGAGTCTTCTTCTTCCGACACGGCTTTCTTTCCGGACTTTCCGCCCTCTTCTTCCAGTCCTCGCTATTATTGTCTTCCTTCTTTTGTTCCTCTGCGTCGCTAGATTCCTCCAGCACGATCTCTTCCAGACTTTTGGAGTCTTCCTTTTCTTTGCGATCGGGCTCGATTTTGAGCGCCGGCTCGGGAGAATCTCTGTCTGGAGACGAGTCTCTGGCACACCCGCTGCTCTTCTCTAAAGCTGGGACGAGAGAAAGAATTGCCGTTAGATACGCTGCAGGTCATAAGGACGAGACGACAGTGCATTGGAAAGGACAATGTGCTTAAAGATGCCTTACCTTCTGTCCTTGGGAGATGAACTCCTGATGACAGTGTGCAGGGATACCACCAGGCGGGGGACCTCTCCAGATAATGCGCCGGGAGCGTAAACCTCTGCGCCGGGATTTCAAACCTTGGGAAGCCGGGCTCCCTGCAGTGAGGCAAGGAAAAAGCAGCACCTTCAACCACCCCTTTCACCGCCGACAGCAAAGTCTTAGGCTTCGAAGGCTTTCGATCACAGTTCAGCAGATTTTTGATGGAGAAGGAGGACTCCTTGGGCGGAATGGGACTCTCCTGTGCTGCTGTCTCGGGCATGGTGGCCTGACTCCGATCATAAACAGAAGGAACCGTGCCGAGGCTGAGAGGAAAACGGACAGCGTTGATCAGAATCCCGGGAGTTCAGAAAAACGCACCAAACTTTTGCATGTGGCTACAGTGGAAATCCACAGCAATTTGGAACAGAGTAGGAGGCATTCAGCGTCAATCTGGCGCCAGATGATAATGATGAAATAAAAATGTCATACAAGTTAAATGCAGAAAGTATACGGCGATTGGGCACGCACAATGGCAAATGGGATTACCGAAGGAAAAAAAAAGAATGGCATGTAATGAGTCCACCTCCCTATACTTTGCGCTTCGCTTAAGGCTATAAGAGCTCGCCTGTTATTGGCTTTATATAGTCCAATTAGGCAGCAAATGAGGACGAGACTAATACCACAAAAGAAACTCGTCCTGTAAACCACCACTAGACGAGCAGTAGGCAAATGACTTACTCCTGTCCATTGGCACAAAACGCTGCTTCATTTCCATCTGTAGGGGAAATTTGTTTAAAGCGCCCATGCTTTTGCTCCTCTGTCATTTTGAGCGCCTCAACACTCTGGTTGCCCATTGAGGCAACACATTTTACAATAAGAAAACAAAACCTTGTTTCTATAAATTGGTTATTTTCCAGGCTTTGCCTTTTTAAAGTCCAGTTTCTATCTTGGGCTGGATGGCGCAATTCAGAAAATAAAGCTTCTCCGCATCTGAAGCAGCCAGATTCAAAAAGAGATGTCTGCAATGTTCCATGCGGTTTTAAACAGAGACGTTCAATTTGTGAGGTTTTCATGATAAAGTATTATATGCCAGGGATATATTGCACATTAAAACGCGATTTTATGAAGTGTAGCACTGCAAGAAATAGCAATAATTTTATTATGGAAGCAAGCCCAATTTGTATATGAAGATTTATAAGTAGAACGGATATGCTGTGACCTCAGATTCAAGCAGGATTTCGCATATGTCATTTTAATGTTGTACTGTATTTCTCATGAGTTCATTTAATAGAGACGGACCATTTTCACTGTTTGCCTGACGGATTTAAACCCCCCCCCCCCACCCCCCCAAAAAAAAAGTCGTGAACCGCTTGAGATGCTTTATGAAAGAAAAACATAAACGTATCTAATGTTTTAAAATATCATTTTATGTGCTGCCTATTATAATACACATAATCCGGTTTAAACACTTACAAAATGTTACAGCACTCATTTAGAAGAACGAGAATTGAGGAAGAGGAGATAATTAGCCTGTGAACCAGGGCAATTTTATGTTCAGCTACCACTTGGATATATTCACATAGTTTTGGTAAATGTCAACAGAGGGCTGTTTGTTTTTTTAAATATTTTTATTATTATTCCAATTTATACTGGAGCAATCTCACGACAGATCTTTTATTCTACGCACCTCGCCAGCTCAGTTTAGCAAAAGACTTGCCGGAGTGATGCACGGGAATTTGATCCAATTTGTTTTGGAAGGTTTAATTAAGGCTTCCATTTAGTTTATCTTTATTTTCGTTACTAATGTGTTACCTTTACGCAGCAGCTGAACACAGCCCATTGTGTGCATTGTTTCTATATTTACATAATGTTCCAGAACTGTAATCAGATAGAAGTCGTCAATTTGCTGTTTGGCCCGACAGCACATAATAGGCAATGATTGCAACAGTCCAGCTCTTATCTATAATGCAGATAATTTATGCCACTAAGGAACATTTGGATGAGTGTGTGTGGAAATTGAAACACCCATCTTCATTCCCTGTACATTATTTGTTACCTATGACCTTCGCTGTTTACCCAATGTTATCTTTCGTTTCATTCACTTGAATGACAACATTCACACCTTAGTGTCATTCCAGGGGGATACTATGCTCTATCTTAGTGTAAACGACCAGGCTAATAGACCAGGTATCTGCCGTTGACTCTTTTAACAAGATGGTTATTGGTGTCCACATTTCGATAACAGGCTTTCAGCACATATTACAATTGTATTATTGTCAATTCTAATGGACGCAAATTAAGCAATACTACGCGCCGTGACATCCAGAAAAACATTTATTCAAATCTATGGGGGAAAATGAGTCATGGGTGCATAACTTTATATATAAAAATACATGTTAACGATTACACAGGGCAGTAAAAGATAGCTACTGCAATGATAATTACACCTACAATGCACTTCCCTACAGGCTGCAGATTAATTCATGATTTGCATCTGTAATTAATTTGTCTTTCAAAAAGAGAATCACCTGCAAGCACAAAAGGACTATGTCATGTTTATAGTCATTAGAAAGGGGACTGGACTTGCTTCTAAAGTTCGATCCCCATTACTCCAACACTATAAAGCTCTTTTGTTCTACAGTTGCACGTATTTGCCTGCCGAACTGAACAACAGTCAAGAGACTGAGTGCGATTGTTCGCGAGATTATATACAGGGAAAAAAACATCAGGCTTCAGTTAGTTATTTAAAGGCACCTGCTGAATGAATGGATAAATGTGTGTAATATGCATAGATGGTCAGATGGAAAAGAGAGATACAGTTCTTTTCAACAGTTTCAAACAAATCTAAATTGCGCACCCTTTAAAGGGATAACATACAAAGTGATAGAAGAATGAACCAAATAGTTTTAGATCTGAGAATATTACTTTTTTTTAATGAAGTGCAGATATGTAAGGAGTTTGGGTTTCTTCTGATTGAAATTCTCCAGAGTTGCGGGCTGGTTAGAACTATTGAACGCTGCGAATTCGTCATTCAAAACCCGGTTAGTGATACAATTACCAAAAACGTTTGACATCAGAATCTCAGTTTCTGCAGGCACATGTGAATGGCTTGGGGATGGATTCATTAGAATCCGCCACTTAACTGATTTAGCCTTTATTATCCTTTGGGAACTTTTCCATAGTCTATTTATGTTATGATTGAATTAGGTTATCATTATGATAGAAAAAACAATATCAGTTATATTAACATTAATATATGTGCGCTGGTTAGGATTGAAATGAACAATTGTTTCAATTATGTGGAATACCCAACAATAATGAGAAGAAAATGAGTGTTCTTATGTGTAGCGAATGTTATAATGTAAGATTCTTTTCTTAAGAAATACCTTTATTTTGCGGACCAACAGACAAGTCTACTCTGGATTTTTGATTCAAGTAGGTCTAAAAACTTCATTGACTCAAGATGCTAAAGGTTATTTTAAAATTCTTATCGTATTCACATACTTTAAGTAGGCTTCACTCTTTGAGATTACACGTGTCCATTGTTCAAACTTTCTGTAATACTTTATATGTCTTATTAAGGCACCATCTCACTAGTTATTTTTGAAACATTCACAGCGCGACCGTTATCAGGTAGCATCAGTAGTTTATAGTGGTTGTTTTGTACTTACAGAGGACAATAACTACAACAGAGCGCTTTTCTTTATCAGTATGGTGCAGGTATAACAGAAGTAACACAGTTGCAGATTATACAGAGCCTTTCCATACTGTTGAAAATACATGAAAACGTTATTATAGATTGATGATTGCGTTAAAAGGACAGGTAAATGTTTCTTTATGCTACCTTGTTTCGGATTTGAATCACCGCGACTCCTGGATTCATTTTCATGGTTCATCTTAATGTAATCACTGAGCTATTCTTCCCTTATATGTTGTTTTAAGAAATTGCTCTCCTGCTGGATTTACTAAAGCAGTATTTACACTTAAAAAATCAATGCCAAGTTCTCAAATCACTCGAAAGTCATATCTTTGAAAACAGGGGTCCATACATCCTGCCGATAAAACCACAATAGATTAAAGTGTGTATCAGAATTATGCAATCGCCAGTGAAACAGTTAAACATCATTCACTGTGAATGTTCCGAGAACTTGGCAAAACATTAACCTGGTGCTCGGATTTAAAATCTTGAACCGAACCAAACTGAATTAACTGGATATTTATTATTAAATGCTACACAAATCCTATAGCAGCACTCAAACAATAAATTAAACAACTATGCTTAAAAGCATCATTAACAGACTTTGATTCGGCTCCTTCTTTGAATGCGGCAATTAGCGGTTAAAAACAAACTGTTACACATCCAAAGTGGACAATGTTTTTTTAAGCAGCCACCTTCTTATTAATTACATGACTTTCACTAAAGGAATGCATTGTTCTCTGTGATGTTGCTTGGAGATCACGTTCGTCCCTCTCCTGTGTTACAAACTGATTTTTTTGTGCTAATTATTTCCCTTCAGGTTATGGGAAGACAGATCAGAGAGGTACACCTTTCGAGGTCTTAAAACAACCCCTGAGGAGAAGACATCAGAAACCGCTAACATGTCCATCAGGGCAGTCAATCTCTCTGACAGCAGATACTTATCATCAGGGAGCTCCTTTGTAATATGAAGTCTTGAAACAAGAGATAAACGAGCTGCTTGATACTTTAGGTGTTGTCCCTGAATGTTGAAGACTTATACCGTTTTAGGGAATGATTCTTTTTTCCCGCTGTTTTTTTTTCAGTTTCTTTTTAAAGAGATGACAATCACGTCACTAGACAGAAACAGAAGTAAGCCAAGGGCAATTAACCTTTTGCCTGCTGCAGTGAGAGTTTGAAACCACACCTCGAAATTCTTTGGTGCTCTGTGAGCAGAGAGTTGTCTCGGGGAAGCTCTGTTCCTTTGGCATATTCGTCCTATCATGATTCGGGATAACTGACTTTGTTTGGCTGGCAGAACTTTGGGGAAAAGCACTTCATTAGTTCTCAGAGTTAAAGTCATGTTATGAATGGTAAACCCTTAGCTTTTCTCATCTGGCTGATGACGCCATTCATACAGGCTGTGTTCAGGAACAAGCTGTTTGATCACTTCTGACCGAAGGAATACTACAGATGGGAGTGATTGAATGATTCATAATTAACTTAGGGTTGTGTGCCGAACGCTTCCTGTACAGCACCCCCTGTCGATATATATTTTCTTAATCACTATTTCTTCAAGCAATATACAGGGCAACAGCACACATTTTCGAATTGTTTTTGCAACAGCAAAACCTGGCATAAAATCATTTTTTGTTGTTGCGATCAACACAGCAGAAAGATATATCCAGTATTGACCGAAAGGAAACTTTCAGAATCGTACAACGAATCGTATCGGAGCCCCTCAAAAAAAGTTTATGTATTCCTGCAGTGGCTGTTTTTATGAGACTGGAAGCTATTGGATTTGTCAGTTTCCAGGGGGTGTCTCTGCCTGTTTAGGATTTATTATTTTTATCAGCCTAGTTCTTTATGTTACTTTCGGATGAATTCCAAAACGAGCCAGGAATTACTGTGTGTTCAGGACTGATTTAAAAGGAGACCCATTCTAATTGGTTATTGACGTAATATATGCGAATGGACCATGACAACTAAAAGTGCTTGGAGAAGATCAGGACAGAAATTGGAATCCTGCTTTTCAACTCAATATCAACGAAATTGAGACCTGTATTATTAACTTGTGAGTTATTACAACTCGTAGCATTAAAAAGAGGGAGGGAAACTATCCTTTTTTTTATAATTCTTCAAATGAGCTGCTAGCTACTTCTAGACTGTTTTTCAGCAGGTATCAGGAAATTATTTAGAAAAAAACAGTATAGCAGATTCTAACGCCAGGAGCCTACAGCTTATTATCTCTCAACATCATCATTTTAGGAATGAAACCTTGATGAGATGTACATAAAAAGCTGAAACAAACTTGAAATCGTGAATGGATACATTACAACCTGCTTTAAAAGTATTTCACTTCAGATACATTAAAAGCAATCTGGTTTGGGTGGAGTGAGAAAAAAAAGGGGGCAAATCAAAACTCAGTCTGTTCAGACGGTTTTTGGAAAGTCGCGGTGCTATTTTTCTAAGCAAACATATCTGTAAACCTGATAAATGACACAGAAGTGTTTGTTTACACAAGTCTGCCATTAAGAACCCGCTAGAGAACAAAACACGTCTGCTGATTTGTGCCCTTTCTGACTGCTTGATGAAGTTGTTGGAAATCAAACTTCAATTGATGTTAGAAATGGAAAGAAAACAACTGCAGATCTGAAATAAAAACAATAAATGCTGGAAATACACAGCAAGTCTGTTTGGGACGCAGACAACATTTATAGCATTTTTTGATTGTATTATAGTAGATGTCATGCTGTACCTATCTTAACCACTGGACGTATCAGCAGTGGAGTTTACATTGCACTCATATGTGAGTTTACTGTCTATAGATTTTATTTTAAATACAGTAGTTATTATGATTTAATTTCCAGGTGTGAACGTTGTCAGATGGTACTGGCTTTTTCAGATCAGCCAGGTACCAGAAACTCAATGATGTCTTTCCAACCCAGGCCCCATTTCCCGATGAATGTGACAGTGACTTTTTAGTACTTTGCCAAATGGATTTGAGATCATCTATTTAACACTTTCAACGGGGATGTGATTTTCATTCGTGCAGGCGTGTGCGTTCGGTTAAAACAACAGCAACAATACAAACCCTTATGCCTCCTGGATTCTCCGCTTATTTTAAATATTCACGGAAAAACCTGGCTGTTATGGTAGATACGAGTCTTGGAAGACAAGGCAGAATTGGTATGACATATTTTGTCAATAATAACGTGTCAGCATTTGCACAGTTAAATATGAATGATTCCAAGCTATAATATTCGTCATCATCATTATGCGAGGTTCAGGAATGCTGCCGATAACAATGTCATAATTCCTTTATCCGCAAAAAGGCAATATCCGACCAAAACACTTTTCAGACTGTGTGAATTATTAAATATTATTGCATTATCATGCTCGCTCATGATGAATGCCCAGAATGAAAGCTTTGAATCATTATATAGTGGGCGAATGTGTAATGGAGGAAATGTTAACCTCGATATCATTCTAGATAATTTGTCCATGTCCAAACTATGGGTAGCACATTGGCATCTAGTATTTGACGGGAGATGTGCTCTTTGTTCATTGTCACAGGGCACTGCAAAGTAAACAATACTGACTTTGTCAGTGATAGCAGTAAAATGTTCGCTCTCTGAAATGTGATTGATATGAGATTTGTTCATTTAGTGTTGGTAGCCCAAGAGACCTCTCCCCAAAAACGCTACAGTGAATGGAAACACAGCTTGTGACAATGATTGCTACGTTTTTGCGGCAACACAGGTGCTGCGTTTAATTCCTGGCTCGATTTGCCGTGGAAGCTCGTTTGAAAGTTGCCTCAAAATATATATGTTTAAAGTTTTACTCGGGATTGGAAAGGATGGTTAAAAAACAGACTACAAGCAAGAAAGAGGCTTGTCTTCAGCCATAAGTTCAAACACACATTCGAGTACACTGCTTCTCTTCTCTGCCTCGGCACATGCATCTATCGCTCGCTCTGTCCAAGCTATTGATCAGAAGTAAAGGAAACAGATACCCAGACATTTGCCAAACACTTAATACATGTCATTAATATCTTACTCGCGAGCTTTCTCTTAATGAGAAATCAAACCAGACCCTGCTCTGGCCTCAATTCTGTAAATCGAAAGGTTAGTCCCGTACCCAATGACCTGATACCAGGGACACTTATTGATGAATCTTTAAAAGGATTTAGAAAAAAAAAATTGCCATTTGGAAAGCAGTGAATTTCAGATTTTTTTTAAACCGGATGTGTATAATCCGGGTCATTGTCCTGGCACTATAGCGCAAATCCAGCTGTGCAAAAGGGTGCAGTGTAAAGCGGGCTAAGTGTTAGGGACATTGTGACTGGGGTGCAATGAAAAACCGTCAGCTCTAACGCAGGACCTTAACAGAATTTCACCAATCACTATTAAATGCTGATTTCCATTCAATATCACAAAGGGAAACGTTAGTTAGAACCAACACTCTGTAACACATCCTAAACGTTGCTTTAGTCCAGATTTGTACCATTTTATATTAGGATAGGTAGGTAAATTAATACAACTCAGTTGCATATGATTTATTGCATAACGCACGTCATTTAAAAAAGTATAAAATATTTAACTAAAGTTAAATGGAACATTTACTCAGTTTAATTATAGAACCGCGGCCTCTCTTCCGCTGTTCACATCTGAATGCTGAGCACAGACAGGAAACCTACCTGTTTAGTATTGATTTCTGCAGAAATGCAAAGGTAAATATTTGTTATTTGACATTCTACCATATTAAGTGTTAAGGAAAAGATTGCTTGTAACAGGTTTCGTGCAGTATGTATTCCTGATATCTTTACTTTTTAACACTACACCTGTTTATGAAGCAATGCGATGATCCTATCAAACATTTCACGTGTAGCCTATGATCTTGCGGCCTTCTCAGAAATCCTCACTCCAATTTGAGCAATTATCCACAGCTATCAGAATGATAAGCAATAGATCTTACAGCCTGGCTGGAGTCTGTGACAACACCATTCTGCCTATTGTGGAAACCGATATACTTACAATATATTCTGTCATGAAAATTACAAAGGATAGAGGAAAGAAAGGAAGGGTACAATACTACAATAATAGATCAAAATGTTTTCTTCAATTTAACTTGCCTGCCTTTTAAATCAATGCTTTTCACAGCAACAAATGCCCACGATCAACTCTACATTTTGCCAATTTCTGTGAACATGAATTCCACAAATCACCAAACTGGCTTACAAACAAGGAAAGTGCGTGCTGTTTTCAGAATTCATTGTGAAACTATAAGAACAGCACTGTGTCCCTCAGCACTTTGGAAAATCAGAACGATTTTTAAATATATAAATGGCGCGCTGGCACCAGTTGATGGCGCTACAGTTCGCTGCACCAGGCTGAACCTCATTTGCATTATTGTATCTTCCGCACGAAAAATTAAAAAGAACCATACACTGATTGGGGGAGCTTCATTCACAGGGCTGCCATTGGTTGTTTGGTGTCTATTCTAATATGTCGCCTTCCTCTTGACTGTACATACTGAGTCCTATTCAAACTGGAACTTAAAAATGTGTCTTATAAAGTGTCACCGTTATTAACTCCTTGTAAAAATCAAACTGTCACTGAAAACTGTCATTATCTGTTAGTTTACTCCCGTCTTTGCTGCTGCTTTTGTTTTGGTGAATGTTGGTGACGGGGAACTGGCTTGGCGGTGGTTCTGAGCCAGACATTTGTGAGGGAGACGAGTGAATACGAATAGTGGAAGCTGAGGCCCTGCTGGGCTACTGATTATCCACTGACATTAAATCAATTCGTTCACGCTGTCCACTCAGTAACTCCTTCCAGAGGTTTGCCAAATAATGTCATCAGCGATCATTGTTTAACCCAAAATGAAACAAACAGCAAAAGGATGCTGGTGTAGATTTTTGATAACCTTTACTGTTTTTTTTATTAAATTTCGTTTTCTGCCCCCTACTTCTCTCCCCAAAGGCAGCGACCCATGTGCTATGCATCTATGAGCGACGCTGGCCCTTCAGCTCCTCACCCAAATAGCCAGTGGCCATTCTTCCATGCTCGAGTCCGGAAAGTGATTGCCTATTTTACTATGAAGGGATCCTAGTGGAGACAGAGCCTGTCTGTGACCAGTGTAAACACTGAGCAAAGACAACAATTCCCTCTGTGATGCCCTGCAGTATGTTTGAGTTTCCAAAGCATTGGAGAAAATGGGCGTGTGATATTCTTATTAATAGTGCAAAACGTTTAAAACATTTGTAAGAAAAATCACCATGTATTATCTTTTCGGTTTCTTTCATTGTTAGTGCAAGCTTACTGTAAATTTTAATTTTTGAATGTAGAAATCATTACCATTTAAAAAAAATATACTAAGATATACTCTGCAGAGGTACTAGTTTTGAATTAATATTTAATTTTGAAAGGAAATTCATTGCTGTGTTTTAAAAGAGACATTATTGTAATTGGGTAAGGATAGTAGCATACTCTTCGAATGAACTGTATTTTTTTAAACCAAACTTTCATTATAACAATTGCCTAAGGCCAATTGAATCAGAGTCCAAGTTATATGTATTAGAGTAGAATGCTTCTGTGGACTAATTTAAAGAAATATAAAACTATTTCCTTTAAAATACTGGCAATTAGAATATATTGAGAAAAATGAATGAGGAAAAGGAATTAGACAATAATGTCAGTGAGAGAAATGACTGGGAAGGTGCTAATTCTTAACACTGAGAAACCGTGCAGCAGTGCATCCTGATACCGCCTCAGAACTGAATCCAGGGAAGCAGACAAGGGAAGAATTACTTTGGAAAGTCCTGTGGAACATTTAACATTAAAACAGTGAAAATATTCTGTAAGTTGCGCAATGCCTTGATAAGCAGGAATTGATATATTATTTGGTGTTCATCTTTGGAGCTTTTGAAAAGAGCTTAGTGCCTCTGTTGAACAGCATCCAGGATAACTCAATGAGGAAGAAGCCCTATTCCAGATGTAGGATTGGTATTCCAGATGCATAAGGTAAAGTTTGTACTACGGAATAAGATGACTGAGTTTCGGTTATGACGGGCTAATCATATACCGACAGGACTACCCTTACTTTCTGGGTTTTGCCTGATAATTGATTGTAATAAGTGCTAGAATATTTTCTATTTTTGTAACTGATAACATCATTAAGTACCACATTAGATCAGATATTAGAGGTTAATATCAATAACATAATTGGATAATACAGCATTTTAAACACTCCTACCACCTCTTGCTGACTGAGATTACCATAGAATGTTTAATTGTACTGGTATAACTAATGATTGTTGCAGATTCAAATGGCATTTAAAGCTGTACTGCACTGGGGGTGTTTTGCTATGTTAAAGGTGCTATATAAATGCAAGTTGTTGTAAGAATATCTGCTTCTTACATTAAATGCATTGGATGAATCTAAATTTTATAAATCCATTTTCTTTTTTATTTACAATTTATTTCAAGAAACTGGACAATACAAACAGATTACAAGTTGAAACAGGAAAGCTGGCAATGGTTTAACAGGAATTAATGGCAACAGTGTATTTGTACCATAGTAAGCACTAGTGTGCTGAAGAATCCTGATAAACGTATGTCTTTAAGTTTCCTATTGGCTAAATATATAGAAAAAGTCATGTCAGCATTAAGTACCGTAGGTAGTGCTGTGAAGCCACCTTTATTGGGTGCCTTCTTCCAATAGCTTGCTGCAGATTGGAAACTCATTTCATTAGGAATGGTGGGCAGAAACTGATGACCTTGGACTCTCTGTGTAGCTGAAATGAGAAAATTGCAGCTGGTTTGTTTTCTTATGGATCCATGGGTGCCTAACATCATCTGAGAGGGTCAGACATATTTAAGCAGTGAACTTCTTAGCAAAGAAAGGCAGAATTCTGCAGATGAGTTTTCTAATTCAGTAAGACAAACATCTCGATTCAGTGGCAAATAAAAACAATTTTATTTGTTTAAATATATATATTTGTCCCCCTCTCCAGGTAAACCTATGCCAGATGCCATTATTTCTGTGACCTGTTTTACAGGAGTTAAGTTTTGTGCTCATCGAAGTGAAGGATTTCAGTGCTGTGTTGGGAGTGGAATACTATTGTCATCAAACACTCCCAGATCAGGTAAAGCACAACCAGCTGATACAATTTTTCCTTGGCCCCAACATCAAAAGAGCACCCCTATTATGAGTTTTTCCTCTTCCTACCCCAGCCATCTTATCGCTGCTGGAGGTGAGAGCTAACTTAGTGCCAGTTAATGCACAATTATGGGCAGTTTGTGTTGTAGGCTCACACACACTAGGAACTTAATTGAGAAAAGTCAAACTCCTTTCATGTGGGAACCTTACACCTTATAGAGAGAAAGGACTTTCATTCCAACAACAATAACAACTTGCATTTATATAGCGCCTTTAACATAGTAAAACGCCCCAAGGTGCTTCACAGGAGCGTTATCAAACAAAATTTGACACCGAGCCACATAAGGAGATATTAGGGTAGATGACCAAAAGCTTGGTCAAAGAGGTAGGTTTTACGGAGTGTCTTGAAGGAGGAAAGGAGGTAGCGAGGCGGAGAGGTTTAGGAAGGAATTCCAGAGCTCAGGGCCTTGGCAGCTGAAGGCACGGCCGCCAGTGGTGGAGAGATTAAAATCGGGGATGCTCAAGAGGCCAGAATTGGAGGAGCGCAGATATCTTGGAGGGTTGTAGGGATAGAGGAGATAACAGAGATAGGGGCGGGTGAGGCCATGGAGGGATTTGAAAACAAGGATGAGAATTTTAAAATCGAGGCGTTGCTCAACCGGGAGCCAATATAGGGTAGCGAGCACAGAGGTGGTGGCTGAACGGGACTTGGTGCTAAATAGGACACGGGCAACAGAGTTTTGGATGACCTCAAGTTTATGGAGGGTAGAAAATGGAAGGCCAGCCAGGAATGCATTGTTATAGTCAAGTCTAGAGGTAACAAAGGCATGGATGAGGTTTTCAGCAGCAGATGAGCTGAGGCAGGGGCGGAGTCGGGAAATAGGCGGTCTTAGAGTTGACGCGGATATGTGGTCGGAAGCTGATCTCGGGGTCAAATATGACGCCAAGGTTGCGAACAGTCTGGTTCAGCCTCAGATGGTTTCCAGGAAGAGGGATGGAGTCAGTGGGTTCGGTCTTCCCAATATTTAGTTGGAGGAAATTTCTGCTCATCCAGTATTGGATGGCAGACAAGTAGTGTGACAATTTAGAGACAGTGAGGGGGTCGCGAGAGGTGGTGGTGAGGTAGAGCTGGATGTCGTCAGCGTACATGTGGAAACTGACGCTGTGTTTTCGGATGATGTCGCTGAGGGGCAGCATGTAGATGAGAAATAGGAGGGGGCCAAGGATTCATACTTGGGCCTGAAAGGTTCAGGGACTGTGTGTTAGGCCCCTGTGCCACCCCAGTTCCTAGACACCATTCTCAAACGGACAATAGGCAGGTGATCTGCTTTCAGGCATTTGCCAATGGCTGGACTGTAATCAGTCAATAATAGGTTCATGAAAGCAGCACAGGTTTGCTTGCTGTCCGATTTTCCCTCCTTTCCTTTAGAGAGATCACCTAATCTTTACTGGGTGCCTTTTCCTGTTAACTTATTCAGATTGGAGACTCTCCATATAGGGAATCATAAGTACAAACTCATGTCCTTTGATTCTGTGTTGGCACTGTGCCACATGGCTGTCTTAAAAAATAATTCATATTAGCAAAATATATGCAAAATAAAGCCTGTTGGCCTAAAAAAGCTGCAGAATGATTATGTAGTATCCTGATTCATCAGTTATAAATAAAACCATTCTATAGTACATTGACATTAATAGTAACTGCATATGGATGAGAAATAGAATAAGTCACAATAACTAAAAGGCTCACTGTGGAGTCCATTTCCAGTTCACTTCTCACAGTCTATCATTAGGAGATTGAGGAATTTCCTGCATCTAACTGTATGAAGAAATTCACTAAAAATAACTCAAAACAGCAGAACAATCACATCACCGCCAACAATGAAGAGGAAATCAAGATTTCCATTGTATTTTTTTTAAAGAGAGTCTGTGGAGGAGAGAAAATTCCATAGACTGGGTTATATTTGTGGTAAATTCTGTGGCCATGAAATCACGAAATTCTATAAGCCTTAATTTCAACAGTCATCAGACAGATGTGATTAGTTAAGTTGTCCTGCTCTGGACTGAATTTACATGAGCTTTAGTATTTAATTTGGTGCTATTGATTAACGAATTGTTAATATCTTGATTATACCATGAACGATATGCTAAATACAAACATATGGATGATTTCAAAAAAGTCTCCAACCTGGATCTGCAGTTTGACTGAGTGTCCCAAATGGTACCCAAGATAATGACAGCTCGAGCAGGCTTACTATAACCAGTAAGGATTAACAAGATAAGGATCGAATCCTGAATTCCAAACCTAGAAAATAAATGAAATAACAAATATTTCATGAAGTTGCATTCTCACATGGAATAAGGGTATGTGGAAATGTTTCTTTAAAACCTCGCGATTGCTCAGTAGGTAAACACATGACATAGAACTGATCCGTACAGATCCAAGAAAGTTCCAAGAAGCTTCCCTGATCAGTGATGAGTTACTTGATTTCAAGTGGGCTGGTAGTGGGAGCCTACCTAGTGATAGGTGTTAGCCCTGGCTCAGTGGGCAGCACTCGCGCCTCTGAGTCAGAAGGTTGTGGGTTTATAGTCCCACTCCAGACACAAAATCTAGGCTGACACTCCAGTGAGCGGGTGCGGCACTGTCAGAGGTGCTGTCTTTCGGATCAGATGTTAAACTGAGGCCCCATCTGCCCTCTCAGGTGAACATAAAAGATCCCATGGCACTATTTCACAGAAGAGCAGGGGAGTTGTCCCTGGTGTCCTGGCTAATAGTTATCAACCCACATCACTATAACAGATTATCTGGTCATTATCACATTGTTGTTTGTGGGAGCTTGCTGTGCACAAATTGGCTGCCACGTTGGCTACATTACAACAGTGACTACACTTCAAAGGTACTTAATTGGCTGTAAAGCATTTTGGGATGTCCCGAGGCCATGAAAGCATTGTATAAATTATATAAAAAGTCTTACTTGTTTACCATCCTCAGTGTCTCTGTAGTGGAAAGCGAAAAAAAAGAAGTCTATTCCTATCCCTGGTCATTATTCAGTGAATTCTGCTGGAAATTGTGTGTGCAGGCATAGGTTGAGGACAGGATCAGGTTTGGCTATTATGCGCTCTATGATCAAATACTGCACTCATTATTTATGGGTAAATATATGAAAATGGATAAGAAATTGGCTGAAGGATAGGAAGCAGCAAGTACTTGTTAGAAGAGTTATGTCTGGATGAGGGAATACTAAACTGGAGTGTCCCAGAGAGCAGTGTTGGAATTCTTATTATTTCCAACTTATATTGATGATTTAGATTCAGAAGCTCAATGCAAACTGGTCAAATTTGAAGAAGATACCAAACTAGGAAGGGTCATTGAAAGTGAAAAGGCAGCTTAGTAACTACAAACTGAGCTAGACATATATAAATAGTTGGAATTATGGAAAACTTAATATACATACAAGTGTAAAGTGCTGCACAATGGAAGAAAAATATGAACAGAAAACTAAGCACCCGAACATCCCATTTGCTTTTACAGTAGCCTCGTGACACTAGTATTGGATCTTCACTAGTTATTGAACTACAATCCACAGGTTCTTCACCCACTCAGTAGCCTTGAGCACAAAACTCTGCATGGTGTATACCTGCTTGAATTGCCCCTGCCAAAATGCATCATGCTTGTCTATATTGAAAGACTCTTGCCAGACATGTGCCATTCCCCTGTTGCCTCCAGATCCTCCTGCAAACTATGGCCCGGATTTTGTGTAGATAATAACGGTGAAGCTAACAGTGCTCACCGTTATAATGGAGCAAATTGGACAGCAACTTCCAGTGTCCACACATGCGCAGTTAATTGCGGAAATCCAGAATCTGCTGTCAGAGATACCCCACTCCTCCACAGGCTGCGCTGTAACAGTCCTTGCCAATAGACTCGTGAAATCAATGCCACGGTGTGAATTTTGGGGTACTTGCCCATTAGTTCCCCACTAAAGACACCAGAAAAAATTAGGGCTGGTATATTCAGGAGTAAGTGAATTTTTAACGGTGTGGTAAGTGATAATTACTGCCAAACAACCTCTCTGGCCATGAAAATGTAATTTTACAAGTGTAGAGTCTCAATCCTTCAGAAATTAATTAGTGTTGGAGATTTAAAAAAGAATAAAAATTAAAATAATCTGTTTTACTTTTTCTCTCTTCTATTTCTCTCTCTTAATCCCATCTGTCTTTCCCAATCTTTGTTTTGCTTTCTGTACACAATTTAAATATAATTTATATTTCCGGCTTTATACTTTCTGGTTTAGATTCTGCGTGTCTCAGTGAGGAATTCTTCAATCTGATTGGTTGAAAAGCCTCGCTGTTGCTTTATGCTGCTCATAGATGCCACAGATGCCCTGTAGAGGGCGCCGCGCTGGATCAGACGGCAGATTAGAGCAAGTCTCCACTCAAAAGCCCACAATATGGCTGTCAGTGAGGTGAACGGCGAGTGCCGTTCCTTCGCCACTGACCACAAAATCCGGGCCTATATATTTTACCTAAGGTCCCAATTCCCACGTATTTCTTCATGTCATCTGCAAAGTTGCAGATCATTCCTCTGATGCCTTCATCCAGATCATTAATAAAGATGGTGAAGATCAACAGCCCTAACTCTGATTCTTGTTGGATTCCACTAATGATTGGCACCCCACACAAAACTCCTAACATTAATAACTACTCTCTGTCTTCACGAATGCAACCAGTCCTTTATCCAACCCAAGACCCGCCTGCCAATCCCACGAGATGCAACTTTATTTAGCAGCCTTTTGCTCATCACTTTATCAAATGTTTTTCAAAAATCTAGATACAAAATATCAACAAGGCTTCCGTCAACTACCAACTTCATAACCTCCTCAAAAAATTACATTCAGTTGGTGAGACAAGACTTTCTTTCGTGAAGGTAATCGACATTGCATCTTGCTTGCATTTTTCACACAACAACTCTAAAAGCCTTGTTGGCTACAGAGATGAGTCGAAGGGCTACCCCCACTTTCCTGATGCATCCATGGAGGTCCTAGTGGAGGATGTGAGGCCCAGGAGGGAGGTACTCTTCATCAGCACCCACAGGAGCATCTCCAAGACCACTGTCAAGCAGACCTGGACAGAGGAGGCTGAGAGAGTCAGTGCCAGCAACATCACCCCCAGGACCAGGGTTCAGTGTAGGAAGAGGTTCAATGACCTCACAAGAGCAGCAAGCATGAGTACATCTCTTCACCTCTACACCTCTCTCAACACCACCTGATAACACACCTCTCACCCCTTCCCCCATCACTCTTAACTATTACCTTCCCTCCATCATATCCTTCACTATACAATCACAAGGGCACACTAAGGCACCTCTCTTGCTCATTCCAAACACACTCATCTCCTCCTTTCCTCTCTTCACACCACACAGTAACACCATTCTCTTCTCACATACCATCACTTGCAGAACCACCAACTACTTCCACCACTCCTTCCTCACTTCGCATCATGCACACTTCCCTTTACGTTAAACACCTCCCCAGCCTCATTCCACCTTGCTTCTTCTACACCTCTCAACACATCCACTTTATGCGCAAGCCCCACACATGTCCACTCACCTTTTTAAAGCACACTCACTCTCGCCCTCTCTTTCTGCAGGACAAGGCAGCAGATAATGCCAGGAGAGGAACAGGAAAGGTGGAGGAGTGCCCAACATCATTGCACTCATCACGCAGAGCAAGAAGCCCTCAAGAGCTTTGGTCCAGGCAGGGTCATGAGAATTGGGCCAGGAGAGGCTGTATTCCTTCATTATACTCAGCGCAGATACAGCAAGCTTAGCAACATCAATCTGCATTCTCTAGACTGTTACCTGATCATGTGCAACTTCTTCTCTCTAACACTTCTCCATTTTCTCTTTCTTTCGGATAAGACGTTAAACCGAGACCCCTTCTGCTCTCTCAGGTGGACGTAAAAAATCCCATGGCACTATTTTGAAGAAGAGCAGGGGAGTTATTCCTGGTGTCCTGGCCAATATTTATCCCTCAATCAACATAACAAAAACAGATTATCCGGTCATTATCACATTGCTGTTTGTGGGACCTTGCTGTGCGCAAATTGGCTGTTGCGTTTCCCACATTACAACAGTGACTCCACTTCAAAAGTATTTCATTGTCTGTAAAGCGCTTTGAGACGTCCGGTGGTCGTGAAAGGCGCTATATAAATGCAAGTCTTTCTTTCTTTAGGGCCTTCTCAACCCGGAGTCTCCCATAGAAGAACAGACTTCGGAGGGGGACAATTCCCCAGAGGATGAAGAATCAGACGATCCAACCCTCCCAGGCACCAGCTCAGACACTGGCACTCTGTGGAGGCTATGTCGTGAGCTTGAGCGGTCCAGTGGGCAGCAGCAGCAACTGGTGGCAGAAACAGCACAGGAGAAACCTTGCTGGAGGGTGAGACCCTCTCCCAGCTCTGTTGAGGACGACAGAGGTAAGGACTTCCGGGGCCCAGCCACAAGAAGAAAACTGCTGTCCTTACACAGATAGCTCTATGAGGTATTGGAACGGATGCAAGGAGTTTCACCACTATGAGAGTGTAAAGGAGTCTGTATCCAGGCACAGTGATGTAATCTCGCCTGGCATCTCCACTCTGCAGTCTACCCTGGATAGTGTGGTATCCTCCAGGGATGCGATAGAGGAGACCTCACAGTAGGAGTCCACACTAGCACGATTTGCAGCTTTGGTGGAAGCTCAAACGACTGCCATGCAGACTCTGGGCTCCACACTATAGAGCACAGTGGATCGAATGGATAGGGGCTTTTCAGCAATCTTCTTTCCCACAGATTACTGGATATGATGAGCTGCAGCCCCAGGGGAATGGCAATGGTGCAAGCAGCACGTGCTGGGCTCTACCAGGATGTCTGCACATTGTCCCCCCTTAAACAATACTTGCCATCCTCACAGGCCCGGGCACCTAGAAGTCACCAGCTATGAGCATGTTGAGGGTCTGCACATGAGGAACAGCAGCCTTCCACCAGTTCTGCTCAGCCCAATAGGGGAGCACCTTGTAGGAGTAGTAGAGTTAGAAAACCTTCTTTAAAGAAAAGCACTATGGGTTGATCACCTTGGTGAGAAATGAATGGAAGACATTTATTATGTTTGACATTAAATTAGTCATCTTTATTGCATTTGGGACTTTAGGGGGAGAAATTGGGTTGCTTTGCGCCTCTCGTTAGCGCCCCTGGGGCAAACGCCCTAGCGCTTGGGCGTGGCGCCGCTAACACCTCCCGTGAAATTAAGATGGCGGTTAGCGGCGGCAGTAGCCGCTAGCGCCCCGCTCCGCTGCGCCGACGATGATGACGTCATTGCCGTGCGCAGCACCCCGTTTGCTCCCTGGCCGCAAATTTCCCTTGCGTCCCCATAACTATCGCTGGGCGATGGGACCGACAGAATCAGGGGGCAGATTTGCAGCGGCGGTAGCGTGCGACGGCGCTACTTAAAGGGCAGGTGTCGGGCGGCCATTTTATTTGGCTGACTACCAGCACCTGCCCCCTTTTTTACTCAGGGTGCCGGCCGCGATTGCTCAGCACGGCACTCCTCGCGTGCCGGGCTGTTTCCACGGCACCCCACTCCCCGGTGGTCTGGGAGGGCCCCGGTGCACACAGCGCTAGGCCCCTCCCCTTTAATCAGGGGAGGAGGCCTGCAATGATGCGGCGGCACGTAGCACCGCGACATTGAGTAGTAGCGCCTCAAGAAGGAGGTGGAGCGCTTCCAGTAGCACTCCATCTCCTACTTGGGGCGCTACGACTGAATTTCAGGGGAGGGGCGCTAACTTTTTCGGGAAGCTAAAATTAGCGCCCCGGCGACGTTACCCAATTTTTCCCCCTTGGTCTGCAGAGTGGTTTAATAGCAGCTTTTGCGTCTGCATGGTCAGAATGTCATGGATATAGAAGTTGTCTGAATGGTTTGAATGTTCCTCAGAGAGTGGTGAATAGTGTGACTAGGACTGTTATCTGAGAGGCTCTTTGTAAGTTCTCGGGTGTGCACGGCTCAGCGGAATCACTGAGCTATGTGCTGATCCCTGATATCTCTGGCTGCAAGGTGCCGATGTGGCCCTCCTTCCTCTGCTGCTTCCTCTCCTTCCTCCAGGTCTTCCTCATCTGATAATGACTGCTGCTGCTGCTGCTCTTCATCCTCCGAATTCAGGCCTGCCTGCGATGAAATATTGCGCATTCCACATCATAATAGCTGTGTCTATTAGGGGACATATTGCAGGGAGTCCCCCGAGCGGTCCAGACATCTAAACCTCAGCTTGAGCAGTCCTATCGTGTGCTCTACAAGGTTCCAGGTTGGGCCCTGGCTTTGATTATATCTGTGCTGCTCTGGCATGGTGGGATTGCACAGAAGCGTTATCAGCCAGTTCTTCAGGGGCTATCGGTTGTCCCCTAGCAGCCATACTGTCACGCTCCTCCCAAGGCCGAATAGCAGGGGATAGTAGAGTGTCTGAGAATAAAAGCATCTTTGAAGCTCCCTGGATACCTTGCACAGACCTGCATGATGTTGTTCCTGTGATCAGCCATGAACTGTACATTGATAAAGTGGTATCCTGTTCCATTACTAATGTTGCTGGCTTGTGTCCCGGTGCCCTAATGGCCATGTGCATACAGTCAATCATGCCCTCTATGCGAGGGAAGGCAGCAACTGCTGCT
This sequence comes from Squalus acanthias, assembly GCA_030390025.1. NCBI lineage: Eukaryota > Metazoa > Chordata > Chondrichthyes > Squaliformes > Squalidae > Squalus > Squalus acanthias. Next base: position 21,286,149 of record CM059438.1, on the reverse strand, counting down.
GAGGTCAGTGGGGAAGGTGATGTACTGCTCAGTGGTGTAGGGCTTTGGTCACTTGCTTAATGCAGCTGTGAACTTCAGACTGTGATATGCGTCTGATGTCCCCCCTTGCAGGCTGAAAAGAGCCAGTGGCATAAATATTCAGGGCTGTGGTGACTTTGAGGGCCACTGGCAAGGCTTGCCCCCCACCTCCCTGGCCTAGCAAGCAACAGGTTGTGTTGCAGGCGGTTGCAGAGGGCTGGAAGCTTGAAACACTCCCGACAATCCAGACGGCAAAAGATCTTGTGATCCAGCTGAGAGCCCCCCCCCCCCCTCTTTTATACTGCCTGTGGAGCTCTCGAACACCAATCCCGCTAGGTTTTGCTGGCAGGTCCGAGAATGGGAGGAGCACCCGCAATTTAGAGTTAAGATGCTGTGGGAGCGGGTATGACTACATCGGAGCGCGACTTTAGCCTTTTAATTAGAACCCCTCTTGACACACAGGTCAGTTGAAATGGTGGGTGGGGGTGGCGGGGGGCGCGGCTGGCCACAGACGTGACTTTAACCCCTCCGCTCACACTGTTTCTGCCGGGCGGGGGTTAAAATTAAAATCTCATTATTATGACTAAAATGATATGCTACCGGAAAACTTAGAAGACAGACCACACGTTTTTATGGGCGTGTACTGTAGAGGATCAGAAACAAGAGCTGCATGTGCTCTTGCGAAAATGCTGAAGTTGATTTCTATTTAAACATCTGACAGAAACACTAGCAGTGGCTGTGATGATGCAGTGTTGCACAGCGCACCCTGCTGGTATGATGCTGTGCCTCATCTCTGAAACTTCAGTGTAATCAGGCACGGAAGAAAGTATTTCTTGGTTTTTTTAATGAAAATTCCAGGCAGAAGAAAGTTTTAAAACATCTAATACTAAGCAGACTGGACTTGCGCAGAAGTGGTTATGAAGTTAAAAGGAACACTCATTTTTTAATAATAAAAAAAGATAGGTCCTGCTACTGGGTTATCAAGACACTATTTTACCAAGTACATTAGTGAAATATTGAAAATTGATTGCTCTCTTACAAAACAGAGTCTCAAAGGATGGCTCCATGGTGCAGTATGTTGATAGACCAGAGTGCTATGTCACATGAGTTGTAAGACTTGGGCTAGCACTCCTGATCCCCATACAGTAAGCTCTTAATGTCAGTTGTATCAGCACCATGGGAGATCTGTTAACATATATGTGTATATATATGTATTTAAAAATAACAGCTACCAATGAGTGTACTGAAGGCTGATGCGTTATCCAGTGGATCACAGACATTTATAAACAATTTGGGCTTCACCTTCAAGGCTTGTGGCATTATCTGAGCTCCTTGTTTAGATTATAGCCTTGTAGTTTACTCCCAGTCATTCATTGTTTTCTACACCATACAGGAGGTTTATTAAATTCTGCTGTGTTATGGATGGAAAGGTTATAATTTTCGAATTTTGGATTCAGATTATTTGCTCACACAGAAACCTTTCCCCCAGTGAGCTCATTCATTTGTTTTCAATTTCCAAACAATGTCGCAGTTCGTTTTTATTCTACCCAGTTTTGCAGTTTGTTTTTCTGAATTTATATTTCCTTTTAATTTTTAAAGCTTCCCCTCTATGACAGATATCATTCTCCAGCCAGCAGACCTCAAGTAGTTGAGCTGCACCTAAGCCTCTGCTAATGGTGTTCTGTTATTCTCCACCACGACTGTTAGCCAGGATGACTCCACCAGTTTCTTTTGGGGTCTCCACAGGGTATTATGAAAAGAGCCTTCCCTGCAGGGAGTGTGAGCCTGAGCTTGGCATATATATCTGACGATTCAGCCAGGATCGGGAAATCCGTATGTGAAGAATCATAGGGATGAATTGGTGTCCAACTACTTCATAACCCAGTGCAATAATACAACAAGGTCCTGTATCACTGCATTGCACAATGTTATTTGCTTCTTAATTCTACATTCATTTATAACCATTCACTGTTCAGGAACGTTCACTTTACAAGAATTCATGAAGAAATATTGCCACTTGTGCTTTTAGTCACAATTTGGTAATGCCTTTAACTGCAATCAGATTTGAGATATGTACTGCTTATTGTAGTTGCTAAAGTACTGGCTTGCTGTAGTTTTGTAACCTAATTCCAAAATATGCTTGCAACAGCAACCACATATGTGTGCAATCCCAAAAAGAAAACAGACAAAAGCACAAAATAAAAAAGTAACACTTACATTGAATGACCTAACTTGTAACAAAGTGAACCGGACTCCCATATCCAATCTCAACTGACATTTTTTTAAAATTCGTTTGTGGGATGTGGGCGTCGCTGGCAAGGCTAGCATTTATTGCCCATCCCTAATTGCCCTTGAGAAGGTGGTGGTGAGCCGCCTTCTTGAACCGCTGCAGTCCGTGTGGTGAAGGTACTCCCACAGTGCTGTTAGGGAGGGAGTTCCAGGATTTTGACCCAGCGATGATGAAGGAACGGCGATATACTTCTAAATCAGGATGGTGTGTGACTTGGAGGGGAACTTGGAGGTGGTGGTGTTCCCATGCGCCTGATGCCCTTGTCCTTCTAGGTGGTAGAGGTCATGGGTTTGGGAGGTGCTGCCGAAGAAGCCTTGGCGAGTTGCTGCAATGCATCTTGTAGATGGTACACACTGCAGCCACGGTACGCCGGTGGTGGAGGGAGTGAATGTTTAAGGTGGTAGATGGGATACCAATCAAGCGGACTGCTTTGTCCTGGATGGTGTCGAGCTTCATTTGAACATTTGAACATTTGAACTCTGTTCTACCCAACTGACATATTTAGACAGCTCTCAACTGAACTGTTAGATGGTATTTTAATGATATTTGCAAATACACAGAGTAGGCAAACACTTAGAATTATTATGTTCTTTGTAACTGCTGGAGTTCAAGAAGTTACCACATATATTAATGAAGAAACAATAGCAAAATACTGCGAATGCTGGAAATCTGAAACAACAACAGAAAATGCTGGAAACACTCAGCAGGTCAGGCAGCATCGAGGAGAGAAACAGGGTTAACGTTTCAGGTCTGTAACCCTTTGAATGGTCATCGACCTGAAACGTTAACTCTGTTTCTCTCTCCACGATGCTGCCTGACCTGCTGAGTGTTTCCAGCATTTTCTGTTGTTGTATTAGTGAAGAAATATTGGCGAAGAGACAGAAAGCAGAGAGTAGTGGTGAATGGTTGTTTTTCAGACTGGAGGGAAGTATACAGTGGTGTTCCCCAGGGGTCGGTATTAGGACCATTGTTCCCTGTAAGCTGTGGTTTGTTCTGCGCGGCCTGTTTCTGTTAGTATTTACAATGGAGAAGCTGGTGAGCGGCCTGCGTGGCCGTGCTGCTTAGAGGGAGCATTGATTGGGACCACTGCTCTTTTTGATATATATTCATGACCTGGACTTGGGTATACAGGGCATAATTTCAACATTTGCAGATGATACAAAAATCGGAAAAGTATTAAACAGTGAAGAGGATAGTAACAGATTTCAGGAGGACATAGACAGACTGGTGAAATGGACAGACACATGGCAGATAAAATCACTGGTTAGGCATCATCTGGGAGCATTGTGTTCAATTCTGGGCACCCCACTTTTTGAAGGACGTCAAGACCTTGGAGAAGATGCGGAGGAGATTTACTAGAATGCTACCAGGGATGAGGGACTTCAGTTACATGGAGAGACTAGAGCAACTGGGATTGTATTCCTTAGAGCAGAGAAGGTTAAGGAGAGATTTAATGGAGGTGTTCAAATCATGAAGGGTAAATAAGGAGAAACTGTTTTCACTGGTAGAAGGGTCAGTAACCAGAGGACACAGATTTAAAGTAATAGCAAAAGAGCCAGACGTGAGATGAGAAGACATTTTTTTTTACACAGCGTGTTATAATGATCTGAAATGCGATGCCTGAAAGGGCGGTGTTAGCAGATTCAATAGTAGCTTTCAAAAGGGAGTTGGATATATACTTGAAGGGGAGAAAATTGCAGGGCTTTGGGGAAAGAGCAGGGGAGTGGGACTAATTGGACAGCTCTTTCAAAGAGCTGGCACAGGCACGATGGGCCGAATGGCCTCCTTCTGTGCCGTAGGGTTCCACGATTAGTCAGGTACACAACTGGATTGAATCCATTTTCAAACATGGCATTGTGGTTGTGTGTCTCATAAAGCAGAAATAAACAGATCATTCGTTAAAAATTAAGCTACTATGTCGTGAGTAAAAGTCATCAGTACCTCCTGTGTGAGCAGAGTGCTCCATTCGGGTGAGAGAAGTAGAACTACTTCGTGTCTTCCAGTACAAACCACCATTAATAATACCTTGGAGAAGCCTGGGGCCCAGAGTACATTTACGGAAGTAGGAAAATAATTGAGAGAAGAATAATTAAATTACTATACTGGATAACGCGCTGAGAATGATTGTTGAGGTTCATTCACACATGTGAAAGATTCATAATTCAGAAGCAATGTAAGCCTTTCAGAGTAAGTGAAAATACCTCAATAATCACTTATTTTCTCAGGACTAAGATTCCTACCTTCTCCATGGTGATGTTAGTGGTAATGTGAATAAAACTTTTATGAAAGGTGAACACAAACTCACGTTAATTAGTCCATTAATTAAATAATATGGGTTTAAGAGACAATTGGATGCAGTTCCAGAGAGAGAAATATTTGGGGAAATATGGTTAATCTATGAAAAAGGCTTGTTTGAGCTTGATGGCCCTTTCCAGTTCCTAAAAATTCTTACGGCATTAAATAATGATTTAATTTATGTTCAATAACCTGCAGTTATAAAGAAAGACTTGCATTTATATAGCGCCATTCATGACCACCGGACGTCCCAAAGTGTTTACAGCCAATAAAGTACTTTTTGAAGTGGAGTCACTGTTGTAATGTAGGAAACGCAGCAGCCAATTTGTGCACAGCAAGCTCCCACAAACAGCAATGTGATAATGGACCAGCTAATCTGTTTTAATGATGTTGATTGAGGCATAAATATTAGCCAGGACACCGGGGATCCTTTAAATCCACCTGAGATAGGGCCTCAGATTAATGTCTCATCCAAAAGATGGCACCTCTGACAGTGCAGCACTCCCTCAGTACTGCACTGGAGTCTAGGCCTAGATTTTCGCGCTCAAGTCTCAACAGTGGGGCTTGAACCCACAACCTTCTGACACTCGGCTGAAGCCATCTTGAAATGTGTAAGAGGTAAAGTATGAATGAATAGATGGGGGGGGTGGTAATTTTAACTTTGGGCAATGGTGTAAAATGGGCCCCATCGAATTGGCCATTGATTGTACACCTCGCCTGATTTTCCCTTCCATTGACTTAAATGTAAAGGAAAATCAGGCGTGGTGTATAATGGACAGCTAATTTGATATTGCTCATTTTACACCATTGTCTAAAGTTAAAAATACCCCCATGAGGTTTAAACTGAAGCTATGGCCCCAATATTAATTTGAGATGGGGGGGGGGGTGGTGGGGGCAGGGTCTGATTAAAATTTTTTGTCTCCGTTTCTCAGCCGCAGCCAGTCAGATTGAGAGGCTGGCTGGTTGTCGGGCGGGAAGGCCTATGGCACCATGCCGCGGCGAGGAAGAAGTGTGGGAGAGATCATGGGTCGGGGGCCGTGGATAGATCAGAAAGTCGGAAACATCGGGGGGGCGGGTGGGGAGGTCGGAGGCATAAGGGGGGTCGGAGACATCAGGGGGGGTTGAAAACATTGGGAGGTCAGAGACATCAAAGGGTCAGAGACGCACTGGAGTGTTGGAGTCATCGGAGAGTTGGAGAGTCGGAGATATTGGGGGGCTGTGGATCGATCGGAGGGTTGGAGACAGCGGGGGTGGGGGCGGGGGTTTGCCGAAGTAGGTAAGCTGGATCCAGCAGATAAGTGGAAAGTCACTTGAAAGGCACTTACTTGCTGGATCCAGCAGTCCTCGCCTCCCTTTAGCTGCCAGATCTCCCGAGGACCAGGAGAAGTGGGCCAGCATGAAAGTTAAAATGCAGATTAAATCTGAGGCATAATATTTAAATGACCAACCTGCTTCCTGGAAGCAGATTGGTTGGTCGCAGCATATAGATACACAACAGCACAACATGGCTTCCAAGTAAGAACCGTACTGCATATGGCTTTATTATTATATATATCAGTAGTCCACCAGGTGGCTCTATTACACTTCTCCCTCCTTATTGAAGAAGTTAATCATAGCAAATAATCATTGTACATGACTTGCATGGTATACACAACTCTTGGTATACATTTCTCAAATGGAACCCATTTTATGTTTCCAAATTCTACTCTAGAATTCTGTAACACAAACAAAAGATATGAACTTATTTTCCATATTTACAGATTAAACTTAACCACTGGTTTTCTGTTTCAAAGAGGATACCTTCTTTCTTGAACAGAAACTTCAAATCTTGTTCTGGGACTTTGACTCATTCTAGGCTGAGCCTGCGGAGAATTTTTCTCCAAGGGCTGACCTTGATCTACATTTGGACTCTCTACATGTTCAGACTGTTTGTCTGCCTGACTTGGGCTCAGACTTAAATTCTGACTTTGTCTTGGACTTGTTTCTGGTATGTCTGATGTAGGATTTGCTGCTGGTACTCTACTTGTAACAAGACTATCTGACTCATCAGAATAAATTGAATCATCCCAGCTTTCAACTCCTTCCACATCTGTTGGTAAGATATGATTATAATCAATGTGAACAAACCTAACCTCTCCCTGATCAAACATCTTGACCAAATATGTGCGAGGGCCACATATCTTCACTACTCTTCCTTGTTTCTGTCTTCACGGAGCAAGACACAAAAAACCTCCCAGAAATATGGAAAATATGAGAAAACCAAGGGTGTGGCAAGAATGAGGAACTTATAGAAATTATTCGTAAAAAAACAGTACTAGCAAAATTAATGGGACTAAAAGTCAATAAATCTCAAGGACCGGATGACCTACATCCTAGGGTTTCGAAAGAGGTGGCCATTGGGATAGTGGACGCATTGGTTGTCATCTTCCAAAATTCTATAGATTCTGGAACGGTTCCTGCAGATTGAAGGATAGCAAATGTAACCCCGCTATTTAAGAAAGGAGGGAGAGAGAAAACGGGGAACTACAGACCTGTTAGCCTCACATCAGTAGTTGGGAAAATGCTGGAATCTATTATAAAAGATGCAATAACTGGGCACTTAGAAACTAATAGTAAGATTGGGCAGAGTCAACATGGATTTATGAAAGGGAAGTTCTGTTTGACAAACCTATTGGAGTCCTTTGAGGATGTAACTAGTGGAGTAGACAAAGGGGAACCGGTAGATGTGGTGTATTTGGATTTTCAGAAGGCCTTCGATAAGGTTCCACACAAGAGGTTGGTGAACAAAATTAGGGCACATGGAATTGGGGGTAATATACTAGCATGGATTGAGAATTGGTTAACAGACAGAAAACAAAGAGTAGGGATAAATGGGTCTTTTTCAGGATGGCAGGCTGTGACTAGTGGGGTACCACAAGGATCAGTGCTTGGGCCCCAGCTATTCACAATCTATATCAATGATTTGGATGAGGGGACTAAATGTAACATTTCCAAATTTGCTGATGACACAAAGCTAGGTGGCAGTGTCAGTTGTGAGGAGGATGTGAAGAGACTTCAAGGGGATCTCGACAGGCTCAGTGAGTGGGCGAGAACATGGCAGATGGATTATAATGTGGATAAATGTGAAGTTATCCACTTTGGTAGAAAAAACAGAAAGACAGAGTATTTCCTAAATGGTGAAAGATTGGGGAATGCAGATGCTCAAAGGGACCTGGGTGTCCTTGTACATGAGTCACTGAAAGTGAATGTGCAGGTGCAGCAAGCCATTAGGAAGGCAAATGGTATGCTGGCCTTCATTACAAGAGGATTTGAGTACAGGGGTAAAGAAGTCTTACTCCAATTATATAGGGCCTTGGTGAGACCACACCTGGAGTACTCTGTACAATTTTGGTCGCCTTACCTAAGGAAGGATATACTTACCACAGAGGGAGTGCAACGAAGGTTCACGAGATTGATTCCTGGGATGGCGGGACTGTCGTATGAGAAGAGATTGAGTAAACTAGGCCTGTATTCTCTTGAATTCAGAAGAATGAGAGGGGATCTTATTGAAGCATACAAAATTATTAAAGGGCTTGATAGGGTGGATACTGGGAGAATGTTTCCCTTGGCTGGGGAGTCTAGAACCAGGGGCCACTTCCTCAGGATAAAGGGTACGCCATTCAGGACTGAGATGAGAAGAAATTTCTTCACACAGAGGGTGGTGAATCTTTGGAATTCTCTACCCCAGAGATTTCTGACTAGTAAGGGCATCAAGGGATATGGCGATAAGGCCGATAAATGGAATTGAGGCAGAAGATCAGCCATGATATCATTGAATGGCGGAGCAGGCTCGAAGGGCCGAATGGCCTACTCCTGCTCCTATTTCTTATGTTCTTATGGTAACCACTTTAACCATTTATGGTGATGGTTCTTCACTCTAACCTTTTGGTTCAACTTCACACTTCCCTCTCTAACTCTACTTTTATCATGATCTCTTTCTGCCTTGATTATTTCTCTTCTACAGACTGTGCCAAGTTTGGCTTTAACAATGAGAACCTGTTCGTGGCTTTCATTTGAGAAACAACTCTGCTGGTTTTCTACCAGTAGTGGTATGAGGAGATAGGTAATCAGAAAATTTGCCCGTTTGTAGTCCAACGACAACTGCAGTTTCTTTGAATTTGGATCCAACATTTGCTTGATGAGGGCATGTTTGACGATTTGTACTGTGCGCTCTGCTGCACCATTTGAAGCAGGGTGGTATGGTAGAACTTTGGTATGTTTTACACCGATTCTGCTCATGAACTGTGTGAACTCTTCTGAACAAAATTGCGGCCCATTATCAGACACAATTTCTTCTAGGAGGCCATAAGAAGAAAACAATCTTCGCAAATTGTCTAGTGTTTTGCTTGTTTTCATTATCCGCATCGGAAACACCACTACACACTTTGAGTGACTATCTATCACTATGAACAATTGCTGTCCTTCTAGCTCAGCAAAATCTACATGTAACCTTTGCCACACCCTGGGGGATCATTTCCATGGCTGTAATGGTACTGATAGTGGTTTCTTGCTCACCGATTGACATGTTGTACACTGACTGACTATGTACTCTCTCTCTTTATCTAAACCTGGCCACCATAAGTAATTGCTTGCTAAGCTCTTGGTCAAGCACATTCCCAGGTGCTGGTCATGAAGATCTCCTAATAATTTAGACCTGAACTTATTTGGGATAACCACTCTTGCTCCCCATGTGATACAATCTTTATCCACTGACAATTCATTCCTACGATCGAAGTATGGATGGATATCTTCCTCTGATACCTGGTTTGGCCATCCATTTGCCATGTAATCATACACCTTTGACATAATTGGGTCAGGTTTGGTTGCCCATACCAATCTCTTCAGCTGTGACTGGCAGCTCATCAATGTATGAGAAATAGAACACTTCTTCCTTATTGGGTGTAACTTGTGATGGGGATGGCAACCTGGACATAGCATCAGCATTACTGTGATCAGCTGATCGTCTGTACTCAATGTCATACGTATACACTGACAAAATCAAAGGCCATCTCTGCATTCGGGCTGCAGCTAAGGTTGGAACTGGGGACTTTGGATGGAGGATTGCTGTCAGGGGCTTATGGTCAGTAACTATGATAAACTTACGATCAAACAAGTATTTGTGAAACTTCTTGACCCCAAAAATCAATGACAAAACTTCTCTTTCGATCTGCCCAGAATTCCGCTCACTGGCATTGAGAGTCCATGAAGCAAAAGCAAATGGTTTCTCCTCTCCACTATCCAGTACATGAGAGATCACTGCCCCAACTCCGTACGAAGAGGCGTCACATGCTAGCTTGATCTTCTTAGATACGTCATAGTGAAATAACATGGTACTCTCTACTAACCGGATTTTACACTCTTTGAATGCTGTGTCACATTCTTTTGACCACTTCCAAATGACCTGTTTTCTCAACAGCTCATTCAGTGGATGTAACAATGTAGCCAAGTTTGGGAGGAACTTTACGTAATAATTCAAAAGACCCAAAAATGATCGAAGTTCAGAGACATTCTTGGGAGTGGGTGCATTTCTGATTGCATCCAGCTTTCACTTGGTTGGATGTAAACCATCTTTTTCTACTCTGTGCCCTAAGTACTCCACTGAGTTTTAAAACAACTCACACTTGTAAGCTGTCACTTGTACTCCGTGCTTCTCTAGCCGTTTGAGCACTTCATTCAACACCTCATCATGGATTTGCCTGTTTGGTGCTGAAATGAGTATGTCATCCAAATAACACACTATCCCTTCAATCACTTGCAAAATTTGGTTCATCACCCCCTGGAATATGTCGGGGGCAAAAGACACTCCAAATGGTAGCCTATTGAACTGATATAGGCCTCGGTGAGTATTTATAGTCAAGCATGACTTGGACTCTTCATCTAACTCAAGTTGTAGGTAGGCGTTTGTTAGATCGAACTTCAAAAAGATCTGGCCACCTGTCAGCGTTGGCAACGTATTGGGTAGATTACACTCTAGAACCTGGTTTATGGTTACCTTATAATCACCACACAACCTTACCTTACCATCTGGCTTAGGTACAACAACAATGGGTGTAGCCTAATTACTCAGATTTACCTTAGAGATAATGTTCTCAGTTTCTAGTCTTTTGAATTTTGCTCAACTTTCTCCTTGAGTGCATATGGTACGGGACGTGGCTTGCAGTAAACTGGTCTTGTGTCCTTCTGCACTCTGACACTCGCCTTGAAGTCTTGGATCGGACTGCTTGATGACATCATCTTTCGATGCAAATTTCGCTTCCACACGAAAAATCTCATTCCAATCCAGCTGCAGTGATCCCAACCAATTTCTACCTATCAAGGCAGGCTCGTCTCCTGCCACTACTATGAGAGGCAAGGTCTGACACGGATCCTTGTATTTCACTGGTATGGTGACACTTCCTACTACAGGGATTTGCTCTCCTGAGTAGCCCCGCAGCTCTACCTTCGATTTCTCTAGTCGATAATCATGCAACTTGTCATGATATAGTGATTCCGGTACTACGTTCACGGATGCACCAGTGTCAATTTCCATGGGTATCCTGGTTCCTGAGACATCTACTTGGATGATGATACCTCGCGAATCGTTGTTAGATACCTTCGTGCTCCTGATGACGTGAATCTCCAGAAACTCCTCGTCCTGCTGATTCTCTTCAATGGTATGTAGTGTCTGGCGATTTCTACTTCTAGTCGGTTTACTCTTCTGTTGGCACGCCTTCACAAGATGCCCAGTTTTCTTGCAGTAGAAACACCCTGCCTTCACATATGGACAGCTTTGAGCGATGTTTTGTCCCAGGCACCGATAGCACGACTTCAATGCACTGTTACCTTGGCCAGGTGCTGAGGCCTTGGGGCCCAACTGCCTTTTACTTTTAGCCTGCAGCCGATTCACCTCGGTTGTCTGACGACTGGAAATGGTGCGGAACTCTCGGGAGTATCGGTCGGCCATATCCATCGACATAGCTGTCTGACAAGCTAAGTCAAAAGTCAAGTTAGGGGTTGTCAACAATTTACTTCTGATACGTTCATTTTTCAAACCACAAACAAAGCGGTCACGCAAAGCTCAGTCCTGAAAGTTTCCGAAATGACAGTGAATGGATAACTTTTTTAAAGCTACAATGTACTCACTGATACTCTCGTCATTTAATTGGTCACGTGTTTCAAAACGATAACTTTCAGCAATTTCCAGGGGCTCAGGACTGTAGTGCTGTTCTAACTTGGTTAGGATCTCCTTCAGTGGCGGGTCCTTCGGTTTGGCAGGAACAAGCAAATTTTTCAGGGTTTCATACACCTTGTGGTGACAGAAATGTCACCTGCTTCAGTCAAAAAAATAGCCAGTTTCATTTCTAAAACCACCTGGTTACAGTTTACATCATCAGGGATTTCGATGATACTATTTGCGGTGAAAAACGTTTCTAGCTGCTCCACATATGCTCCGAACGTCTCTCAGTCATGATGGAACTCACCCAAGTGCCCTATTATTCCCATAGGCGCAGCCATCTGACTCTGGCAACGTCGACAGTTCAGCCACGTGTGCTTGAAATTTACCTCGAATTTTTAAGTTTTTCTGCAAAACGAAGAACCTCTAACAGTCCCTCTATTGGTTGGCAGGATTATCCTCCAACAAAAATTTCAGCTAGGGAATCCGCAATCGCATCCTCATCGCCAATTCTGTAATATCTTGAGACACAGCATATATATACACAACAGCACAACATGGCTTCCGGTAAGAACTGTACTGCAGATGGCTTTATTATTATATACATCAGTAGTCCATCAGGTGGCTCTGTTACAATGACAATATGCAATGCATAATATTGTTTGTGAAATGGTATGGGATCCTGTATGCGCATATTCACTTCTGTCACCACAATCATCATTTTTCTGAATGTAATGATTCCTTATCATTGCTCCTCCAAGTCTGTCAAAATTAACAGGAGGATTTCAAATTTTCCTCAGTGTCACCTCCTGATCATAATCACGAACTCCCACAATGACATCTTGTGTTGTTTTTCTAATGAAAGCACGTAATATTTATTATATTGATTGTTGATTAGGTCTAATACCTAACATAATGAAAGTGAGGTAAAATTTTTATATTAAAATATCAAATACTATTATGATACAGTATAAAAATAAAATTTAACAGAGCAAAGAGCAAGAATGACTATATATACGACAACATAACAAACACAGCAACTTGCATTTCCATAGTTTCTTTAACGTAGTAAAACATCCAAGTAACTTACAAAGGCGTAATCAGGAAAAAATGGACACTGAGCCAAAGAAGGAGATATTAGGAGGGGTAACCAAAAGCTTGGTCAAAGAGGTGGGTTTAAATAGGGCCTTAGAGGAGCAGAGGGAGGTGGAAAGGCAGAGGGATTTCCAGAGCGCTGGGTCAATAGTGGGGCGAAATGAGTGGGCGATACACAAAAGGCCAGAGTCAGAGGAGCAGAACGTTTGAAGGGGGTGGTGGAGCCGTAGGGCTGTAGGATGTTACAGACATAGGGATGGGTGAAACCATGAAGAGATTTAAACAAGAGGATGAGAATTTTAAACTGGAGGCATTGGGGGAGTGGGAGCCAAGGAACATGGGTGATGGGTGAGCCGGACCTGGTGCGGGATAGGGTGCAGGCAGTAGAGTTTAGGATGAACTGATGTTTACAAAGGGTGGAGGATGGGAAGTTGGCTAGGAGAGCAATGAAATAGTTGAATCTGGAGGTGACAAAGGCTTAGATGAGGGTTTTAGTGGCAGATGGACTGTGGCAAGGGCAGAGGGGGGTGATGTTATGGAAGTAAAAATAGGCGATCTTTGTGATAGGGAGGAGATGGTATTATCAGTTCAGCTCAGGGTTGAAAACAGTCTGATTCAGGCTGAGATAATGGCCAGGGAGGGGGATGGAATTGGTGGTGAGAGTACGGAGTTTGTGGGGGGGGCGGTGGCGGGGGGGGGGGGGGCAAAGACGATGGTTTCGGTCTTCTCAATATTTAACTGGTAGAAATTGCAGTTCATCCAAGACTGGATATTGGCCAAGCAGTCTGACAGCACAGAGGCATGGAGGGGTTGAGAGAGATGGTGGAGAGGCAGAGCTGGATGTTGTCAGCGTACGTGTGGAAGGTGACCCCATGTCTGCGGATGATGACGTCAAGGGGCAGCATGTGGATAAGGAAGAGGAGGGGCCAAGGACAGATCTTGGTAGACTCCGGAGGTAACAGCGCAGGGGCGGGAAGAGAAGATGTTGGAGATGCTCTGGCTATGATTGGATAGGTAAGAATGGAACCAGGCGAGGTCAATCATAAGAGAGACAGAATGTAATACAGCAGAAAGGGATTATTCAGTTTGAGTAAAGTAATAAAATACCAATGATATAACACAGTACTATGATATAACACAGAGTGTGCTACAGAATGGATAATTACAGGAGTAAAACTGATAAAAACTGAATAATAGTATAACATAGCAAAGAGTGAGTGTAATATAACAATAAGTGATGTACACTGTATAATATAACTGTACACTGTGATATAGTGTAATAATGCAGTGATATATGATTCTAATAATTTTGCAGTAGTTTGTAACCTATTTTTAAAGATACAATGTATACAATTATCTTTATCTTGGACGAGCGGGGCAGAAGGAAACAGGTACAAATACAAGTTGAGAAATTCTCTCTGATGGACTGGAGTCATGAACCTAATTTCCTAATGCTGTCTTTTTAAAAGTTGTGGTGTATATTATTCTGCATTACAAATCATCTCATGGATCAATGGGACTGAAAGAGTATTCGAATTCAGCTGTAGCATGACAATTTGTACTATAGCGGTAATTTCCTGATTGATTTTCACATATTGGAAATTCAGCGGCACATCTTGCATGATTTTTTTGACTATTTTATTAATGGTCAGAAAATCATGCACAACGCAGACCTGAATTTACAATACTTGCTTCTGATGGGCAAGTGTCTAGTCATGTTAGAAATTTAGCCATGTGCTGCACACAATTACCTCATATGTTTTTACTGTTAAATAATAAAATCAAGTCAGCAGTCTATTTAAAGAAAAATATAGCTTGACATTGTCAAAATATAAAGTTACCATGTGTGGCTGCTGAGATATTCAAAAAGAAAAACATGGGAGTAGGGCTTAAAGTGGCAACATACCAGACCTTCAGGATCTCTGAAGTGTGACGGGCAAATATTGGATTATGAAGGGATAGAGGGAAAAAAACCAGCAAAGCAAACTTGGAAAAATAGAATATGGGAACTCAGTGTTACAATGAATTGGAGGGAACACAGGCCCCAGTCTCCTTCACTTTCCATGGGACATGCTTTGTACAGGATCAACACAAACAGCAGATGCAGGAACAGCACCCTAATTACAAAATTCTAAAGACATTTTATGTGTTTGCACTTGAGGCAAACTGACGATCAGATTTGTTGTTCTTTGTCCCTCATTTTGCCATGTAATCTCTTGCTTATCTTTCCAGTATGACTGCAGCTGTGTTGATATTTTGAAATATTCCCACAGGTTAAGCTCACAAATGGTAAGTTTGACCTGGAGCTCAATATTTACTTTCATTAATCTCCCCTCCCCCACATAATTCTGCTCAATTTGTCCATGATTTGCTTTTAACAAGCTGATCAAGCAAAAAGCTTGTCTTCATTATGCTACTTTACAAATTTTGGATGGGAACAATCTTCAGAGCAGTGCTAAACACAGATGAATAGCTTGTTAGTGGCTTTTATGGATAATGCACACCTATTTAAGAGCATCTACTTTTCATTAAAAAAAAATACTCAGAGGAAAATATGGCCCATAGATATTACAAACCTGGGCCTCCGAGCCCTAATAACAAAATCTAACAGACCGTTAAGTCCAGCATCACAACTGTGTACTATTTGTTTATTTTACGCACACTGGTAGATGTGCCATTGCATTGGTTGTGGGGAGCAGAGCAGAGTATGCCATAAGGTTGGGTTGGAGAGTGGAACAAGGCAACTGTCAAGCTGGATGACAGAGCAGAAGTGGCCCAAATCAGGGCCCAGGGAACCTTAAATTAATCAACAGCAATTTCATATTCTTTTTGGTATAGATTGATGTTGCTATAGAACAAATTTGTTTTTAACTTTCCTTTTATTGTTATGCAGGCCCATTTAAATTGGTACAGTAGTGTCACATAGGTGAAAGGGCAACTGGCGATAATGAAGGAGGACCTGAAAGTATATGATGTCATGTGGTGGATGTGTTTGTGCTAAAATGTTCTTTTTTCCCCAGAAGTGAAACTATATAATTTTTATATATATATATAATTTTTAAAATAAATATATAAATAATATTACACTTTGATAGCCGGTGTATAACCCCTCATCTCACCAAATTATCTGGTTAATCATTTTTGTATCTCATTACATTTTTGTAAGACTCCGTGAGAAAAAAAAATCAATACCAATTTTTGCAGGAGCATATTAGCAGCAGATACAAGCCACTGGCGAAAAAAACCCTACAAAAATCCAAGTTATAAGTCAGGATCCTTACAGGCTTTAAATACATCTGTCTTGCCTTTCTCCCTCCCCAGAACACAGACAGAAAAAACATTGCTGTAAATGTTATTGTTTTTCCAGATACCAATGTTCTCATAGCTACTGCAGATATTCATCTGTACAAAACATAATAATGTATTCTTCAAGTTGCCGGTTAACAAATGTTGCCTTAAAATGTGCATGATAGCACATTTAGGTGGAGTTCCATGCTGCTGTTCCAGTTGTAACAGTGGCACCGTGTGAGTCAGAGGGTATTCAATGATCCATATCACTTGCACCCACAAGGTTGCACTTATCCATAGTCAGTCATGCTCCTGTTCCCTCTGAATGCCACTTACCATGTACAAGCTCGTACTGTGCCTGTGCATACATACTGTCGCACCAGGATTTGGAGGAAACAAGGGGATCAATGTGCACGGCCTGTTCACCTGTCAGCACACACTGAAATCTAATTACTGCCACGAGTCTGGTCTGGGATGCTCCTTTAAGTGGAAGAAATTTCTGAGACACTGTCAGCTCGAGTTTTCATACTGGAGCAGACACAATGCCATTATGCTGTAAGACTTCTACGCAAGATGCTGTGAGGGCTTAGGCTATGGAGTCCGTACCAAATTTATTCAACTACCAGCATAAATTTGGCATTAAATTGGTGGCACAATAGCCTCTGATTATGAAAAGTTCTCAAGGCAGTTGTGAGGAGAATAATAATACGGCATTGTTTCAACAGCTACTCTCCCTGCTTTTCTTTAAAAAATAATCTACTAAACTTTTATATCTAATATTAGCCAACGTTGTGCTTTACGCTTCAAATATGATCAGTTCTAGATGATGTAACTTATTGTGACAGTTATAATATATTATTTATTTCAAAGCCAAGATATTGATCACCTTATGCTGAAAATGACAAATAGTATATGAGAAAGGATTTGGTCAGTGAGTTCTATTAAAGGAATGATTGTGTGTTCTTGTGGGCTGTTAGCAGGTTCATTTTAGGTAGTTGTGATGCTCCTTGCTTTAAACCTACTTTGGAATTGACTATTTTTCAGTAGATTCCGAAGATCTAGATTAAAAGGAACAACTTGTTTAGCTTTTAACTAAGAAAAATTCTGTTAAAACCTCATATTGTGTGGAAAATCTAGTTTATGGGCTTAGAAATGTGGTTAAGGCAGTGCCCGTTATAAGGCGTAAAATGGATGCTGAAGGGTCTAATATGGTGTGCGGCATGCCACACTCATTCCATGCCAGGTATGCACTGCCCGGCATATTGGTTATAGTACCCTGTAGTCGTCCAGGGCACCCATCTGAAACTGGTGTTAGGCCCATTGTGTATGCCTATTTCAGGCCCCTTTATGAATTGGTTCCCGACTGATCGCAGCATGTGCGGTGAGTTTTCTCAGGCGAAATGCTGTCAAACCAGCGGTCTTTAAAGGGACTGCTGTAGGCTGCCTGATTGTGAAGCCAGGAGGAGCAGGAATGTTCCTCCTGGCTCCACATTAACACTGTGGGCTGCTGCTGGCCACTCTCCACGTTCCCCACATCCGCCGGACTTACTGTGGGTCCAGTGCTGGCATCTTCGCCGGTCGACTTTTGTCCTTTTCAAAACTGGCGCACTCTTGGGGTACAACTGCCATCTCCAGTTCACCGCTCGCGTACTGATGATGCAAGAGGGCCAATTTTGCATAGGTTTTGGCGTGGCAGTTCGTGGCCATCATTAGGGTCACGCCCAATGTCGGGTATGAACCAATTTCTAGGCCATGGCTCATTCCCTTAAATATTAATCGCCAGTGATGTGACATTTTCTGGATGATTTGTCGTCACTGCCATTGTCTCAGCAGCATCAATGGAAAATCTGACACTTCTTTACTTCCTCTGCAAGGCCACCATTAGCACTAAAGTTCAAGCTTCAGATATTATGATGAGCAAAGATTAAGTACATCAACTGAACGTTTTTTCCTGAATTGCTATTGGAATTATTGTCCGTGAAATATTAAATAAAATGTGGTTAAAAAATATATTTTACCATAAAGTGTTGCAGTGTGTGTAAATAAAGGATTTATAGTAGAGAACAATGGAATGTTCAATTTATTTCACAAGGGAGAAAGACTTGATGAGGCACAAGTGACAAAACCAGAAACATATTACGAAAGTTGTTATTCTGAGCGGATTAAACTTGAACTTCCAATGTTTTTTATTGTGCATTTACAACATTCGTGTGGATAAAAGATACTTCTCATTTATTAAATTGAGCTGCCTGTCACCTCACTGCGTAGACATCTGTCCGCTAATTTGAAAATCTCCTAAATGAAGATTAAGTATTAAATTCAAAGGATTGTCTTGGTCCCAAACATGGATTTCTTTCATTTGTGAGTTAGGCAACTGGCAAAAATGTCTAGTTCATTTTGACAACATTCAAAATAAATATATATTTTTAAATTAACCATTTAAACTGTACAGAAAGAAAAGAACACTATTTCTATGGAATAAAAGTCCAAGTTCAATATTGACTATGTAAAACAATTAGTTCAAAAGCAATAAACCGAAGTATGCCTGAGGGCAATAATATCCTCCCTATGATATAGTGAGCAATACTGCACACAGAACTCCAGATGCGGTCTAACCAGCACCTTTGATAGTAACATCACCTCTTGTTTTACATTCCGTTCCTCTAGTGCAATCCTGTACCTTGTTTGCATTTTCTTTTTACCCACAACATCCCTACACTGATCTGATAATTCAATTTTTTTCCCAAATCCCTTTTCTGATCAATGTGCTTCATGAACAGTCATGTGTTATATTGATCAGGAAAGGGATTTGAATATTATTGTGGGGGGGAAAAAAATCACTGAATTATCAACCCAGTAGATAGATGTTATGGAATAAAAAGCAAACAAGCTACGTGAATGCAGAGAAACTAGAGTATTAACTGTGAGGTGATGTTATTATCAAAGGCGCTGGTTAGATTTCATCTCATGTACACTGTGTGCAGTATTGCTTACTATAGGAAGGATGTTACTGTCCTCAGATATAGGGCAACAAAAATGATACCAGGTGGGACGGGATAAAATTCCCCATGTCAATAATTTTAAAAAGTCAGCATGGGTACAAAAGATGATTTCCAGTTTTGTACTCATGCTGACTTTTTTGACCAAATTACAGACAGGAGAAATGATTCACCAAGTAACACAATCAGGTTCAGGAAGCTGCAAAAGAGATTTCAAGGCGACCTAATAGAAGTTTTCAAAATTATGAAGGGGTTTAATAAAGTCGATTCAGATAATTGTTCATACTGATGAAGGGTTCAGAAAGTGGCGATCAGAATTTTAAAATTAGGAAATGGGGAATTCAGACAGAACTATTTCATACAAGGGGCAATATACGTATTGAGTACGTTACCAGGGAAAGTCGCTGAAACGATTAGGTTTAAAAAACAAGATATATTTCTGGAGAAAGAGGAGATTGAGATGGATGCTGAGAAGGCAGCAAAGTGGGGTTAAGATTAACCAAAAAGAGACAGGCTTGTTGATCCAATGGCCTTTTCCAGGTATTATTTTTTCCCCCTGTTCCTACTGGCTACTTGAACAGTATCATTCACAATTTGGATTGGAATCTCAATCTTTGTTTCACAAGTAAATAACCATTGATCTGGTTCTCATTAGTTATTCAGGTTTTTCATTAATGAAGTCAGCATTCTATTTATGATATACATTTACTGTTTATGAAATAAACATATCCAATAAACATAATGGCTTAGTAAACCACTGCAAAAACAGCCATGCAATTGTAAGCTCATAAGTTTAGCTATAATAATATCGGAAATGTAATCAACTACGGTGCTCTCATTTGTTATTGGTTTGTGAAGCAATTGATTTGTTTCTTAATGTAAATGCAGCCTTCTGCTTTTGGAATAGTTTCAGTCACAAAGGCAACACATTTTTTAAATGAATGGAGACTGGGGAGTCATACTCAACAATGATTTTGGCAAGAAAGTGCAAGCAGAAAATAAATAACCTGTGAGCAGTAAAACAGAGATCTATCCACAAAGATATTATACCAAGTAGGAATCAAAATAAGTCACATTTACACTCTGGTAGCTGAATTGGTTCAATTCAGTGTAGGAATAGGTTAAAGAAAATCTCATTCTATGACACTATAGATAGAGATAGAATGTACATACAGCATTTAATTCAATGAATGGGTCCTCTAAGTAGTAGTGATGGGGTAAAGGCTCACCTGTCAGGCACAGTAACAGAGTACACCTAGCATAAAGGAGAAGGCTGTCTACTTTTATCCACTATATTTCGAGGTGTGGGTTGTGATCCAGCACTTTTACCTTACCTTCTGTGCACACGTGGCATCTTGCTTCCTAGATATCTAAGAGTTGTTGTCTGACATTACTGCTTTACTCTTGATACTCACATTATCCACAGTTTGCCTACATAACAATGGTGACTGCACATCAAAAGAAATGAATTGGCTATTAAGTGCTTTGGGATTTCTAGAAGACATGAAAAGTACTAATAAATACAAGATCTTACTATGTTCTTATATTTTCTTCTTTCTGCCTTTCCACCTAGATCCTCCACCGCCCCCGCCCCACCCCACCATTTCTGTTTAGCTATTGACTTGAATGTAATCCTAACCCAGTTGGAAGAATGAGGTCTCATTGTTTCACCTTGGTGCACCAATATAATCCTTGTTTCTCTCCTACTTTATTTTGAGGCTTTAGAACCCTCAAAATGAGAATACCCCATTCTTGCCTATTGGTATTATGAAGCCTTAAGATTTATATCACTAATGCCTGTTACAAGCTCTAACACCTTTCATGATTGATTTTGACACATGTGCTATTGGCTTTCTCTGCTGGCACGCTCTGTCATCTCAACCTGACTTTATTGTATTTCGGCACATTTTGTCCATAATTAATATTCCCATCAGCATCAACATTCACCCACAAAATACCAATTTTTAATCATCCAAACCCTATCACTTCTAACAACCCCATCCCCTGAAATTCAGCTGGATGAGCAATGGAATTTACCCAGTGCCAATCTTGGCCTGTGTTTTGGTGGTGACATCAAAGTTCACCTGATGTTGCTACCAATCTGAATGAACTCTGTCAGAGCCCATCATTCTTTACAGAGAAAGCATTGGTTGTTAGCACTGAAGTATACTTTAGCCAACTGTGTGCCATTGAATTGCACCTGTTGCAGAAGTTTCCCATGGTTTCAGATGTGGGTAAACAGTGGAGATGGGTCATTGCTGACTTGGTCAGGTGTAATTTTGCAAGTGGCTTTGGTGCACACTCCATGCTGACACCTGATTCCTTTGCCTTTCAGGAGGCTTTATTGACATTGCGTTAGTTGATAATTTCCAGTGGTCATGCTCCACTTTTCACTGGATGTCCACCAAAAAGTGTCAATTCATTGCTAACAGCTTCAAAGCCCATCTGATGGCAGTTAGCAATTTTCAGTGTAGATTACTTGGAAAGTACCTGGTTCAGCTGTTATGTGTCCAACATATTGGAGCAGGGGTCTGGATTCATGTGTCATAACTAGAGGGTGATTTAGCCACTTTTGGGTCAGCCAGAATCATGCTTAGAATCTAAAGCATTCTAAATATCACAGATTATGTCGACAACACCATGTGCACTATTTTGCATTGACACTCATTAAAAAAAAAGGATGCCCATATGTTATAAAATTCAGAGTCCCATTCACTAAAATTGTCTGGCAGCCTGTTCCTTGCTTACTTTTTCTGCTGGCTGATGTTCCCCACTCTCTGTATCCCTGGTTCAGCTGGTGCTGTCCTCTTCCTGGCTTGGTCAGGTCTGGTCTGCTCCATCACCACCCACTGTCTTCTGTTGCCCAGTCTGGTCTGCTCCCTCACTGTCCACTGTCCTCCACTGTCCAGTTTAGTCTGTCCTACTATCACCCTGCCTTGTCTGCTCCATCGCTGTCCACTGGCCTCCATTGCCTGGTCTGCTCGCTCTGTTGCTGTCTGCTGCTGCCATGCTTGATCTGTTCTACTGCCATCTGCTCCGCTTGTGCAATCTTCGCCACCACCCACTCTCTGAAGTTAGTGTTTTCTTGTGGTTTGCAGTGTTTTGAGCTTTGTAACCTGGAGGATTGGTAAATACTGAACCCTCATTGGTGGGAAAAGGTTGCTTCCTCTTTGGTCTAAATTGAAGTGTAAAAAGCCCGGCCCAGGGCTTGTTTACTGGAAACTGGGAGCTTGCAGGCTGGATCTGGCTCACAGGCCATATATGAACATTCTGATCTAGACCATAGATTGTCAGCACTGGGATTCACCCAGTATTCAGTGTTAACTGCCTATGTACAGTCCAGATTCTAAATTAAGAACTGTTATTCCCAGGTGAAAAACATTTTACTAACAGAAAAGCACTTCTCTAACATTTAAAATACCCTAACTCTCACATTTGCCAACCTGAATTTCAACTTTTTCATGGGACATAACAAAGGGGTGGAAAGGGGAAAGGAAGATAAATAATTGGTAGAATGCCCAAACAGGTTTTGGAAAAGCTGGAAGGAGGTAAAACCTGGTGGAGATCATTTCAGTGAGGCAATTAAAAGAATCTAAATTCAAAACATTGTACAGTCTTTTCCTGGTTTTATTTAAGATTTCCAGTATTTTCAGTTTCTTTCTTTTTGATGGTACTAATCTGGACCTGTCATCCAACCTTGTCTAACCCAAACATTCCACCTAACTTTCCCCAATCTGAAACAGCAACTGAAATGGTCTTTTAAGAAGCATCTATTTTATATAGGCAAGGTGCATGCTGTGGGAGAAGCTTTGCCCAACATTGCATATTCAGCTTGGGACCCGATTTAAGTATTTTAGCCAGTAACATGGCTTGATTCTTTTGCCATACATGAATTGGATATACGAGGTTGGTAGGGACTTGCAAAATCAACCCTTACCTCCTTATACACATGCCACAATCAGTTGTTACCACAACCCTGGCATCCAATGTCCTTATTTTTTTCATATCACCAGGTCTCTTTAAGCCTGTATGTTACCAATTTCATTTTTCGCTCAGCATATATTTATATTTAAAAACTGTGGAGGGAGTTAAAGGAAATTATTTAATCGCTGATTGTGCTGACATTCATTAACCTCTTGAACTGTGTTCTTGGTGTTTATAATAGGATCAGAATTACAACTTTGTAACTTCCATCATAGTATTTTTCTGCTATCTGTTTTAATGTAACCCATTTTCAGAATTGTTTAAAAAAAGCAAAGACTTTGGTTTAGAACTTTATACACATTTTTTCTATTGTATGTTAGATGACAAAACAACAGCTGGAGATAACTGTGACAAGGACAGATGTTAAATGAAATTGACCCTAGTGATTGCTGGGGGCACAGAAAGACTAGGAGAAATAAATCGAAAGATATAAAGCTAAGAATCAAACCCTGATTATTATTTCACTAATGATGTAAAACTTAGTCTTCAATATCCAGCTTTGCATTACCATATGTGTATAATAACAGCAGTAATAAAAGCTACAGAATGATCAAGATCATTTCTTTGATAATGTTGACAGGGATTTACCGGTGTACAGTGCAGTGTATCTTTTACAATTGGATTAGTGAACAGATACAATTGGGCAGATTGCTATCTACTCTGAGTGTACTTCAAACTTCTAATATGATTGTGTCATAGACCAAGTCAAACTCTGATACGTTTTTACTCACCAAAATAGAAAGTGGTTGCCATAGAAGATGCATACTCATTGATGGGCCACAGAGAAAGAATTAAGAGTTAATTTGCATTCTTCACCCAATGTTTGTGCCCTTCCATCATTCCCCACACACCTTTCAATTGTTTTTTTCTTAAATCAGGACATCTCAACATTAAACAACATCACCGAGCAAAGTAGCATTGCAGCAGAAGTCTCCCAAACTAGCAAATCAGCTGAGATTGGTATCAACTGATTTGCCCCTGAAGAAAACTGCCCTAGATGCCAACTCAAGTTTCACCCTTGCAGCTTGAGAGTTATGATGACTCACTGGAAGGACAGACTTTTCTCCAGTACCACTCGTGCCATCCTGAATGCTGCCAGCCCTTTGAGGACTAAATCTGAAGAAAGGCTGACGAAAAGACTGATGGGAAATATGACAATCATCTTTTGCATAATGAAAGGTACAGCAAGCAAATTATTTAACTTGGATAGTGAACATAGGACTAAACGACCCTACCACCAAGTTAGAGGTTGGAAAACATTTTTCTTTCTTTCAGGATAGTGCACACATGGAGTAGACTCTCAGAAAAGGTAGGTGATTCAGGATCAATTAATCAGGGAGCTGGATTAGTATCTGTTGAGAAGAGAAATTGTGGATTATTAAGGTATTAATAGCACTACTTGAGTTTTTCAGGGGAGGTAGAGGAAGGAACTTAGTGTTCCATAAAGTAGCAGATCAACAGGCAGTGACGGTGATATGTTTTTATGACTAAAATATGTTTAGATGCTGAAGGCCACAGTGCAAAAAAGAAATGGCCTCAGGGTTACAGGAGCAGCCAATACAATACCTAAAGACGTTACTGCATACCACGGCTCACTTTTCAACTGCAATCTTTTACATTGTTTGCCAGAAAACCGTAGTCTATATCTGATTACATTCCCAGGCTACGGTCACATTGACGCAAGTTACCGTGACTACACTAGGTGCCTCAGAACTTTTGCTTTGGGACAACCTTCTGCTATTACTGGGTGATAACTTCAGTACAGTAGTGTGAGCTCACATGAAGTAATGCTAAACAGGTACATGTGAAACTGCAGGCAGAGATTTAGCTGCACGTATGCTCCTGCTGATAAATAACTGAGGTATGATAAGGCGGGAGAAGAGTATTCTGTCCTGAACACAATACATTGGCACACACGCAATGGAATTTCAACATGGATAAAAATTAATCATAGAAATTGACTCAATGTCCTAAATCACTTGAAAAATAAAACACTCAATCTCAAACATACAAAAAGAATTCTCCAATATTTCACAAGTCGCTTGCCTGTATAAAATATTACTGATGAACTTGAAGTTTTAATACCTTGACAATCAAGTACAACCATACATTTCCAAAGGTGCATATTGATCTATTCTACCTGTTATTAAAAAAAATCTCTGTAGGTTTTCCTATTACCAGATGGTGGGAGCTTGCCCAGGACCGGGTAAGATTACATGTGTACCATTTGTTTAGTGGGAGGCCATTGATGTTAGCCACCTCTACTGCCTCTTCACTTAACAGCCAAAATATCTGTGTTTATTTTTCCTGTAGAATGTTAATTCTATGCAAAAGAAAGCACGCCCCATAAAGCCTAAAGAGGCTCCGTTATATCGGTATTCTATTGTGTCGCTATCATTTTATCGGGCTGATCAGGAGGGCTTCAGTGCATTCAATCCTAAACCTGCAATCTGCCCGCACTCCCAAACGCTATACAGGGCAGTGATCTATTAATATACATATTTATAGGTCTAGCACTGCCATGGGACCAAAGTTTAAATACATGCACACAAGGTCCTTATAGATCAGTGGTGGCAATTATACTTGTACAATTTAATAACAGTTCAGGTAATGCATGACACTGCAATGGTAAATGAAAATTATGGTGATCTTCTAACCGGTTTAGCATGTTTGCAGAATGCTCGATGGGGCCCAGGACTGGCTTCTGAAAGCATTGTGTGTCATTACAAACTGTAATCTGGTCGGGGACAGAAAGGTTCTTATCAGTGTCACACTGAAATATAGATATGGGGAAGGTTACAAATTGCCAAATGTGCAGGCGAGAGGCGAGGCTATCAATAAAGCAATTTCTTGTGTCATAACAGCTTCGCTTTCTTCAAGCCCCTTTCAAAAATTCCTTTTCCAAACGCTATAGCGTGCCATTACTGCAGGATTGTGAATTTAATGGATACCGTACAAATAATATTCTACAATAATGGAAAAGGTTGAAGTCACTGAAGACAGATGAAGTCATAAAC
Source organism: Squalus acanthias (assembly GCA_030390025.1). Lineage (NCBI taxonomy): Eukaryota > Metazoa > Chordata > Chondrichthyes > Squaliformes > Squalidae > Squalus > Squalus acanthias. The sequence goes on along the minus strand of CM059438.1, from coordinate 21,259,971 downwards.
ACATATAATTGAGAATCAAAGACCGATAAATTTTAAACGCTATTCATTTTCTATTTTATATTATGATATATGTCGCTAGGGTGCTTTGAAAATGGAGAAGATTACTGTGGAAAATTATAACAATAAATTTTCCAAACATACACCTTGATTATGCTTCGATTTTTTCCCGGGATTGTTGCCTGCTTGCTGGCTAAATGACACCATAAATAGGATCCTTGCTCTTTGCCTCTGAGCACGCATGCCTCGAGGTGTGATTTTATGTTATAAATGAAGGAAATGAATTGTGTAATTTATTGCAAACTAGAGCACAGTGAGATTAGATCAGCATATCCTATCAAAGGAACAACAATCAATCAACTTCTAGTTAACAGCTTGAAACGCATAAACCAGGGGCTCTAATGGCTTTCCAATTTAATAGATTGATAGACTTATCCATTCCTAAGGGATGAATTAAGAAAATCGACTGGTTCACACGTGGTGCCAGTTGACATTTTTTGAACAGGAACATAGGTAAGTCTGGAGGTTTTTTAAAACGTAACATATCGGGTGAAAATGGAATAGGTTTTTTTTTGAAATGTGCTATTGAGCTTTCTAAATGGAGTATAAAACAAAAAAAAAATAGAGCAACCGAGAAACATTCAGTCCAAATAGCATGAGTATAATGAATAGAATGGTACAACTGAAATACATTTTAGTTTAGATCTTTTTCAAATTATAGTATAAACAGTATGCAACTCCTGCCGACTAACTGAGAGACTATAAGATTAAAACTTGAATAAAGAAAATGACAACACACAATTATACCCTCCAATTATTGACTGCTGTTTAAAGCAATGGTGCTTATTACCAAGCCATGTGGGGAAATGATGATTTGTTCTAGGTATTAATGAAAAATTCCAAGGTCAATAACTCATTTGAAAAAGTAATATCAGAAATGTGTAATATGTTACTGCAGTTCCCTAAATCAACCTTTTTAAATAAGTACACTTTGCAATCATTTTCTATTTAAAATGATGGTAATGCAATTACAGTTTGGGCTACATATATGCAATATTAATATAAAAAACGCTTCTGCCATAGACCTGTAACTACAATTTGTGTACCATTTCCAAATGTTACTTCTCCAATAGACAATAGGAACACAGTCAGTCCTCTTACATTCATCTCTGGTTGTTAGAAATGTGTTGTCTGTCTGATCAATTATGTCTTCCACAGTAGCATTGCATCAGTGGCAGGTGAATTGGGACAATGCAAGCAGATTCTCCTGCTCTACTTATTTTCTTCCAGTATAACTAAGGCAAAGTAGCTGTGAAGAATTTTATTCATGATGCGGAGATGCCGGTGTTGGACTGGGGTGGACAAAATTGAGAGGTCGCACAACATCAGGTTATAGTCCAACAGTTTTATTTGAAATCACAAGCTTTCGGAGCTATCAATTGCCCCTTCCTCAGGTGAAGTAAATAGATACAGAATCGCCAAAGCATATATAGATAGAGAACAAAGCATGTGTACCTTACAATTGCAGACAACTAAATTAAATCATCCTGACTAACTTTATCACACCTCGGCAGATAGTCAGGATGATTTAATTTAGTTGTCTGCAATTGTAAGGTACACATGCTTTGTTCTCTATCTATATATGCTTTGGCGATTCTGTATCTATTTACTTCACCTGAGGAAGGGGCAATCGATAGCTCCGAAAGCTTGTGATTTCAAATAAAACTGTTGGACTATAACCTGGTGTTGTGCGACCTCTCAAGAATTTTATTACCATTTCTTGGAATGTTTGTACCGACCAGAATTTTGAGAAAATCAGCTGAGATTCATTTTTCTATTCATACCAGGACAATGGATTATGTTCTGGTGTAAATTTTGGTATATTGAGGGATTGGGTGGTGTAGTGAGTAATAGTATGTGTCTTTCTTTTCACCTCTGGGACCCAATTTGAATCCAGCTTGGACTGATGGATGCAAGTCACTTCTCTCTGAGTGCTCTGCATAAAATAAGTTTGGGCAATCTCAACATAAGCCACAGTGGGCACAGATTCATGCCACAAACATACTCATAATTCTGCACAAATTGACAATCGCGCTCAGAGATATGGATACCGAAAGTTAAAACTTCATATTGGTGTGGTAGGGGTGTGGTTAAGGGATATTTTTTGAGACAGAATGAACTTTACCTAAGTATTTGATGTTGATGCAGGGTGCCCAAAGTGTAAAAAATATTCAATTTTCCAGAACTGACATCTGCCACCTTGATGAGCACAAAAAGGTAAGAATATAAATCTGAGAAAAAAGCTGTTCTTTTCTAAGAATTTTTCTAAATGAGACCTCCACATACCAGAATGGAATGAAGAAACTACACTGGAAATTCAAATTATGAAACAGTAAACTGCAATGTTAAAATGATGTCCAGGCATTCTATTGTGTCTCTATCATTTTGACCAGAATATTGAGATTGCACTAGTTATTAAACATTAAATTGTAAAGTATGGCATTTAAATTTCACTCAATAGGCAATGCTTTGTTACAATACTGTAAGCAAACAAATAGTGAAATGTGTTTATTTGGAACCAACATATAATAAAATTGATTAGACTGAAAAATATTCTCTTGTCCTAGCATACTTACAAATCCACAGAATAATTCATATTATAATTAAGTTACTTCCTACTCACTTACAGTAAGATTTGGATACTCATTTTTCATTGTTTGTTCATATGTAATTAACATGAATGGAAGCCAGAGCCTACGATAAATAAAATGGCATCTGTGCATTGACCATATCTCTTCATTATATTTGTACAAATATTCATTCCAGTTCATCTGCAGAAAACAGTCTCAGAATTGCAACCATATTTGCAAAGTATGCAGCTAGTTTTGGGTCAGACATACAACCCAATGAAATAGATACCGAGTACATTCTTTGAATTGGAGAGTTTTGAATTGTTTACCAAACCAATGCTGTGAATGTGGCAATTTTATACTGAGCTGTTGATAATAACTGATGTTGAATCTGTTCTTTCTCTGTTCACAAAACTGCCACTCAAGTGAACACAATCAGTCCACTCTTGATATAGAAAAATCCATCAAAGGTGTTCAATACACATTATTTTCTCACTAGAACATCTTTTTGATATTTAATGACTTGCGATATAACGCATGTTGTTTACAGTTTCATCATTGGAGAACCCATGTAAGGTGGAGCTGCCTCTGCATTGGCAGACTATTGAATTTCTCAGCTCCTTTCAGCCTCTTATTCCATGTGCCATTCTAAACCGAGAGGGCAGGCTGGCAATTAGTTTCCAGGCCTATGACCTTCTTCAGCGTCAAACTAGGATGCAAAATATTGGATTGTTGACAAGAAAGCTTCAGTAAAATGCTAGTATCAATTGACAGTTACATGTTGGTTTCCTCTAGAAATCATACTCACTATTCTGTTGGGATGTTGGAGCGAAAAGGGAAAATTATTCATGGAGAGAACATTTTTCCAAGTTGTTTAAGCATATTTACTGTGAGATTAATAAAGAACCAGTATTGCAAGTATTGTGAAGAGTCTGCAGCCTGGTCTGTAATACTCTCTTGCTACCTTATCCTCAAAAGAGGATAATATATACAGGGTTAACTTAGAGTGAGAAACATCACATTAACAAAACCATATAAAACCATATTGCAAGCTTCTTGCTATTGGTTACTTTCTGTGAGGCTCCCTACATAGAATGTCTACTGCACATAAAGAAAACTTATACAATAGAGTTTTGTATTTAAGGACAGTATCAGCAGTATCAAAATGTTTCACTAATATTCACCTGGACTTTGACAGGGCTTGAAGTTAATTGCTAAAATCCGGGTACTGTACTGCATAAAAGTACAATATTATTGCATGTTTCTTTGGGCAATTAATGAGAACCAAATTGTCTGTTTATTTGGGCTACAGACACTGGGGTCTATTATCAACTGCCAGGCACGCATTTCTTGACTGGAAAAACAGGCTGCTAGTAGTTGAATATTGGGGTGGGGAGGGCACCTTGGCCACCCATGGTCATTCAAGTTGCCCACTTAATACAGTTTTCAGATGGATGTGTATATGGACAAACAGCACACGCAAGCTCGGCTCATTTGTACCGGGTATTAAGCGGCTTCACCAGCAGACCATAAAGGGACCGCTGGAGGTCATTGGAAAACAGCTCCAAAATAGTGAATGTGTCTGTTTTTTCGTGGGGTTGGAATGAGGGCGAGTGCTCCTCCTGGCTCCACAGAAGAACTATGGGATTCTTTGGCTTGGCTTGCCCTTTCATGGGATTGCTTCCCCCCGTCCCCCAAGACCTACCCGAGGGCTGCTGCTGGGGTCGCAGCCAGCCTAGGTTGCTGCAGATGGAACCCATGAGCTGCTCCCTGACACTCGATTGGCGCCCGCAGCATGCCAGTTCTATGGAGATGAGGCACAATGCCCACTGACTTGCTGCCCATTTTGGATGCACATCCAATTTCTTGCCCATTATTAATTCAACCATTACCACCAAAAATAATAAATGAATTGGCCATTCTTTACATTGCTGTCTTTGGAAAATTACTGGCTTAGAACGGCTGTCACATTTGCCTACATAACAACAATCATTATGCAAAGCTCTTTAAGAACATAAGAAATAGGAGCAGGAGTAGGCCATTTGGCCCATCGAGCCTGCTCCACTATTCAATAAGATCATGGCTGATCTTCTACCTCATCTCCACTTTCCTGCACTATCCCCATATCCCTTAATTCCCTTAATATCCAAAAATCTATCGATCTCTGTCTTGAATATACTCAACGCCTGAGCATCCACAGCCCTCTGGGGTAAAGAATTCCAAAGATTCACCACCCTCTGAGTGAAGAAATTTCTCATCATCTCAGTCCTAAATGGCTGACCCCTTATTCTGAGACTGTGACCCCTGGTTCTAGACTCCCCAGCCAGGGGAAACATCCTCCCTTCATCAACCCTGTCAAGCCCTGTAAGAATTTTGTGTGTTTCAATGAGATCACCTCTCATCCTTCTAAACTCTAGAAAATATAGGCCTAGTCTACTCAATCTCTCCTCATAGGAGCAGCGGGAGCGGCGGACCTGCGAGGGAGCAGCGGCTGTGGGAGAAAATAAAGGTCGGTGATTTTCAGGCCCAGTCGAGCAGCGGGAGCGGCGGCAGAATTCGAGAGTGACGTCACAGTACAGAAAGTGATGCCGGCGCAGGGGAAGAAGCTGATTGGTGAGTAGTGGGTGAGTGTTTTATTTTTCTTCAATTTTAAGTTTATTTCTTTTAAGGTAGTTCATAGTTAAGGTAGTTTGGGAGAGCGAGAATCTGAGAGTTTAAATTTGAGGTAAGAGTTTTAAATTAAAAGTATGGCCTGCAGCATATGGGAATTCCTAGACGCTTCTTGCAGGCAGGATGACCACATGTGCAGTAAGTGCCAACGGTTTGGCCAACTTGAGATCCGGTTTTCGGAGCTCGAGCGTCAACTGGAGGCACTGCGGTGTATCCGCGAGGCTGAGAGTTATGTGGATAGCACGTTTTTAGACATGGTCACTCCGCAGCTTAAGAAAGTGCAGTCAGAGAGGGAATGGGTGACCACCAGTCAGAAGAAGGGGGGGCAGGCAGGTAGCCAGGAAAGCCCCAGAGTGCATCTCACTCAACAACCGTTTTTCTGTGTTGGAAAACGGTGAAAGTGACGGTTCCTCTGGGGAGTGCAGCCAGAGCCAAGTTCACGGCACTGTGGGTGGCTCAGCTGCACAAGGGGGGAGGAAGTAAGAGTGGAAGGGCAATAGTGGTAGGAGACTCAATAGTGAGGGGTGCAGACAGGCGTTTCTGGGGCCGCAGACGTGACTCCAGGGTGGTATGTTGCCTCCCTGGTGCCAGGGTCAAGGATGTCACTGAACGGCTGCAGGGCATTCTGAAGGGGGAGGGCGAACAGTCAGAGGTCGTGGTTCACATTGGTACCAATGACATAAGTAGAAAGAGGGATGAGGTCCTGCAACAAGAATTTAGGGAGCTAGGTAGCAGATTAAAAAGCAGGACCTCAAAGGTTGTAATCTCTGGATTACTCCTGGTGCCACATGCTAGTGAGTATAGGAATAGGAGGATAGAGCAGATGAATGCGTGGCTAAAGAGTTGGTGCAGGAGGGAGGGCTTTAGTTTCCTGGATCACAGGGTCTGTTTCTGGGGAAGGTGGGACCTGTACAAGTCTGACGGGTTGTACCTGAACCAGAACGGGACCAACATCCTTGCGGGGAGGTTTGCTAGTGCTGTTGGGGGGGTTTAAACTAACTTGGCAGGGGGATGGGATACGGAGTGGAGCTTTAGTAGGGGGTGATGCACAGCCAAATATAGAGGAAAAAACAAGTCAGGCTGGAAGGCAGAGCAAATATGTAATGGCACAAGGGAGTATGGCAAGGCTGGATGGCATTTATTTTAATGCAAGGAGTCTTACGAGTAAGGCAGATGAATTGAAGGTATTGATGAACACATGGGAGTATGATATTGTTGCTATCACAGAGACATGGTTGAGGGAGGGGCAGGACTGGCAGCTCAGTATTCTGGGGTACAGAATCTTCAGGCGAGACAGAGGAGGGTGTAAAATAGGAGGGGGTGTCGCAATATTAATCAAGGAGTCAATTACTGCAGTAAGGAGGGATGATATCTTAGCAGGTTCCTCGAATGAGGCCATATGGGTAGAACTTAAAAGCAAAAAGGGGGCAAGCACTTTGCTGGGAGTATACGATAGGCCCCCAAACAGTCAGGGGGAGATAGAGGAGCAGATATGTAGGCAAATCTCAGAGAAGTGTAGAAATAATAGGGTAATAATAGTAGGGGAATTCAACTTCCCCAATATTAACTGGGATAGTTAGAGTGTGAAAGGCTTAGAGGGTGCGGAATTCTTAAAGTGCATCCAGGAGAGCTTTTTGAGCCAGCATGTAGAAAGTCCTGCAAGAGAGGGGGCGGTACTGGACCTAATTCTAGGGAATGTAGCCGGGCAAGTGGTAGAAGTATCAGTAGGAGAGCATTTTGGTGACAGTGACCATAATTTGGTGAGATTTAAGGTAGTCATGGAGAAGGACAATGATGGACCGGAAATAAAGGTTCTAAATTGGGGGAAGGCCGATTTTAATATGATAAGGCAGGATCTGGCCAAAGTGGACTGGGATCAGCTACTTGTAGGAAAATTCACATCAGAGCAGTGGGAGTCATTCAGAAAGGAAATAGAGAGAGTACAGTGCCAACATGTTCCCGTAAAGGTCAAGGGTGGGACCAACAAGTCCAGGGAACCCTGGATGTCAAGAGATATACAAGAATGGATTAGGAAAAAAAAGGGAGGCTTTTGGCAGATACAAAGGACTAAAAACAGTGGAAGCCCTAGAGGAGTATAGAAAGTGCAGGGAGGTACTTAAAAAAGAAATTAGGAGAGCGAAGAGGGGGCATGAAAAAACACTGGCGGGCAAAATAAAGGAAAATCCCAAGGTGTTTTATAAGTATATTAAGGGCAAGAGGATAACCAGGGAAAGAGTAGGGCCCATTAGGGACCAAAGTGGCAATCTGTGTGTAGCGCCGGAAAATGTAGGTGAGGCTTTAAATGAATATTTTGCATCTGTGTTCACTATGGAGAAGGACAATGTAGGCATAGAAATCAGGCAGGGGGATTGTGATATACTTGAACAAATTAGCATTGAGAGGGAGGAGGTACTAGCGATTTAAGTGGGCTTAAAAGTGGATAAATCCCCAGGCCCAGACGAGATGTATCCCAGGCTGCTGTGTGAGGCAAGGGAGGAGATTGCAGGGGCTCGGACACAAATTTTCAGAACCTCTCTGGCCACAGGGGAGGTCAAAATTGAGAGGTCGCACAACACCAGGTTATAGTCCAACAGTTTTATTTGAAATCACAAGCTTTCGGAGCTTACTACTCCTTCGTTGGGTGAAGTAAAAAGATACAGAATCGCCAAAGCATATACAGATAGAGAACAATGCATGTGTACCTTACAATTGCAGACAACTAAATTAAATCATCCTGACTATCTGCCGAGGTGTGATAAAGTTAATCAGGTCAGCCAGGAAGGTACCACATCAAAGACATAGCAAGATACAACTGAGACAATGAGGTGGAGTCGCAGGGGATCTAACGTGTCAAAAGCTGCCGTCTGTATGTAAAACGATAAGCTTTAAAATTTTTACTTTTTTACTGGGAAAATTTTTACTTTTTTACTGGGAATCACATCTGTGAACAAGCCAACGACGACTCGAGTCCGGATCACGTCATGTATCGTGACATAAACCCAAGATCCCGGTTGAGACCGTCTTCATGAGTGCGGAACTTGGCTACCAGTTTCTGCTTGATGATTTTGCGTTGTCGTGTGTTCCTAAGGTTGCCTTGGAGAACGCTTACCCGCAGATCCGAGGCTGAATGTCCTTGACTGCTGAAGTGTTCCGCGACTGGGAGGTAACAATCCTGCCTGCCGATTGTTGCGCGGTGCTCGTTCATACGTTGTCTCAGTGTCTGCATGGTCTCGCCGATGTACCATGCCGCGGTGCATTCTTTCCTGCAACGTATGAGGTAGACAACGTTGGCCGAGTCACATGAGTATGTACCATGTACCTGGTGGGTAGTGTCCTCACGTGTGATGGTGGTATCTGTGTTGATGATCTGGCATGTCTTGCAGAGTTTGCCGTGGCAGGGTTGTGTGGTGTCGTGGTCGCTGTTATCCTGAAAGCTGGGTAATTTGCTGCGAACTATGGTACTTCTGAGGTTAGGCGGCTGTTTGAAGGCAAGTAGTGGAGGCGTGGGGATGGCCTTAGCGAGGTGTTTGTCGTCATCGATGACATGTTGAAGGCTGCGAAGAACATGGCGAAGTTTCTCCGCTCCGGGGAAGTACTGGACGACGTAGGGTACCCTGTTGGTTGTGTCCCGTGTTTGCCTTCTGAGGAGGTCTATGCGATTTTTCGCTGTGGCCCGTCGGAACTGTCGATCGATGAGTCGAGCGTCATATCCCATTCTTACGAGGGCGTTTTTCAGCGTCCGTAGGTGTCCATCGCGTTCCTCCTCGTCTGAGCAGATCCTGTGTATTCGCAGGGCTTGTCCATAGGGGATGGCTTCTTTAACGTGGTTAGGGTGGAAGCTGGAGAAGTGGAGCATCGTGAGGTTGTCTGTGGGCTTGCGGTAGAGTGAAGTGCTGAGGTGTCCGTCTTTGATGGAGATTCGTGTGTCCAGGAATGAAATCGATTCTGAGGAGTAGTCCATGGTGAGTTTGATGGTGGGATGGAACTTGTTTATGTTATCGTGTAGTCTTTTCAGTGATCCTTCGCCATGGGTCCAAAGGAAGAAAATGTCGTCGATGTATCTGGTGTACAACGTTGGCTGGAGGTCCTGTGCAGCGAAGAAGTCTTGCTCGAACTTGTGCATGAAGATGTTGGCGTATTGGGGTGCGAATTTAGTCCCCATGGCTGTTCCATGTGTTTGGGTAAAAAAATGGTTGTCGAAGGTGAAGACATTGTGGTCAAGGATGAAGCGGATGAGTTGTAGGATGGCGTCTGGAGATTGGCTGTTGTTGGTGTTGAGTACTGAGGCTGTCGCAGCGATGCCGTCATCGTGGGGGATACTGGTGTAGAGTGCCGATACGTCCATCGTGGCGAGGAGTGTTCCTGGTTCAACTGGTCTGTGGGTGCTGAGTTTCTGTAAGAAGTCTGTAGTGTCGCGACAGAAGCTGGGGGTTCCCTGTACGATGGGTTTCAGAATGCCCTCGACGTATCCAGAGAGGTTCTCACACAGGGTTCCATTGCCTGATACGATAGGACGTCCGGGTGTGTTGGCTTTGTGTATCTTTGGGAGGCAGTAGAAGTCTCCCACGCGGGGAGTACATGGGATGAGAGCGCGTAGGATGTTTTGAAGGTCTGGATCGAAGGTCTTGATCAGTCTATTGAGTTGGCGGGTGTGTTCTTTGGTCGGATCTGCGGGTAGCTGTCTGTAGTGTTCCTGGTTGTCCAGTTGTCGGTATGCTTCTTTACAATAGTCCGTTCTGTTCTGTATGACGATGGCTCCTCCTTTGTCCGCTGGTTTGATGTGGTACCTTCCTGGCTGACCTGATTAACTTTATCACACCTCGGCAGATAGTCAGGATGATTTAATTTAGTTGTCTGCAATTGTAAGGTACACATGCATTGTTCTCAGTCTATATATGCTTTGGCGATTCTGTATCTTTTTACTTCACCCGACGAAGGAGTAGTAAGCTCCGAAAGCTTGTGATTTCAAATAAAACTGTTGGACTATAACCTGGTGTTGTGCGACCTCTCAATTTTGTCCACCCCAGTCCAACACCGGCATCTCCGCATCATGACCACAGGGGAGGTGCCAGAGGACTGGAGAACAGCTAACGTAGTAACATTATTCAAGAAGGGTAGTAGGGATAAACCAGGGAATTACAGGCCAGTGAGCCTAACATCAGTGGTAGGGAAATTATTGGAAAAAATTCTGAGGGACAGAATTAGTCTCCACTTGGAGAGGCAAGGATTAATCAAGGATAGTCAGCATGGCTTTGTCAGGGGGAGATCATATCTGACTAATTTGATTGAATTTTTCGAGGGGGTGATTAGGTGTGTGGATGACGGTAGTGCAGTTGATGTAGTCTACATGGACATCAGTAAGGCTTTTGACAAAGTCCCACATGGGAGACTGGTCAAGAAGGTAAGAGCCCATGGGATCTAGGGCAATTTGGCACATTGGATCCAAAATTGGCTTAGTGGCAGGAGGCAGAGGGTGATGGTCGAAGGTTGTTTTTGTGACTGGAAGCCTGTGTCCAGTGGTATACCACAGGGATCGGTGCTGGGTCCTTTGCTGTTTGTAGTGTACATTAATGATTTAGATATGAATGTAGGAGGTATGATCAGTAAGTTCGCAGATGACACAAAAATTGGTGGAGTGGTAAATAGCGAGGAGGGAAGCCTCAGGCTACAGGACGATATACACGGGTTGGTCAGATGGGCAGAACAGTGGCAAATGGAATTTAACCCTGAAAAGTGTGAGGTGATGCATTTTGGGAGGACTAACAAGGCAAGGGAATACACAATGAATGGTAGGACCCTAGGAAGGACAGAGGATCAGAGGGACCTTGGTGTGCATGTACATAGATCCCTGAAGGCAGCAGGACAGGTAGATAAGGTGGTTAAGAAGGCATATGGGATACTTGCCTTCATTAGCCGAGGCATAGAATATAAGAGCAGGGAGGTTATGATGGAGCTGTACAAAACGCTAGTTAGGCCACAGCTGGAATACTGTGTGCAGTTCTGGTCACCACACTATAGGAAGGATGTGATTGCATTGGAGAGGGTGCAGAGGAGATTCACCAGGATGTTACCTGGGCTGGAGCGTTTCAGCTATGAAAAGAGACTGGACAGGCTGGTGTTGTTTTCCTTAGAGCAGAGAAGGCTGAGGGGGGACCTGATTGAGGTGTACAAAATTATGAGGGGCATAGATAGGGTAGATAGAAAGGAACTTTTCCCCTTAGTAGAGGGGTCAATAACCAGGGGGCATAGTTTCAAGGTAAGGGGCAGGAGGTTTAGAGGGGATTTGAGGAAAAACATTTTCACCCAGAAGGTGGTTGGAATCTGGAACTCACTGCCTGAAAGGGTGGTAGAGGCAGGAACCCTCACAATATTCAAGAAGCATTTAGATGAGCACTTGAAATGCCATAGCATACAAGGCTACGGACCAAGTGCTGGAAAATGGGATTAGAATAGATAGGGCTTGATGGCCGGTGCAGACACGATGGGCCGAAGGGCCTCTTTCTGTGCTGTATAACTCTATGACTCTATGACAATCTCCCCATCCCAGGAATCAGTCTGGTGAACCTTCGTTGCACTCCCTCTATGGCAAGTATATCCTTCCTTAGGTAAGGAGACCAAAACTGTACACAATACTTCAGGTGTGGTCTCACCAGGGCCCTATATAATTGCAGTAAGACGTCTTTACTCTTATACTCAAATCCTCTTGTAATAAAGGCCAACATACCATTTGCTATCCTAATTGCTTGCTGTACCTGCATGTTAACGTTCAGTGATTCGTGTACAAGGACACCCAGGTCCCTCTGAACACCAACATTTCCCAATTTCTCACCATTTAAAAAATACTCTGCTTTTCTATTTTTCCTACCAAAGTGGATAACTTCACATTTCTCCACATTATATTCCATTTGCCATGTTCTTGCCCACTCACTTAGCCTGTCTATATCCCCTTGAAGCCTCTTTGCATCCTCCTCACAACTTACATTCCCACCTAGCTTTGTATCATCAGCAAACATGGTCCCCTCAGCCAAATCATTGATATAGATTGTGAATAGCTGAGGCCCAAGCACTGATCCTTGCGGTACCCCACTAGTTACAGCCTGTCAACCCGAAAATGACCTGTTTATTCTTACTCTCTGTTTTCTGTCCAATAACCAATCCTCAATCCATGCTAATATATTACCCCAATCCCATGAGCCCTAATTTTGTTGAATAACCTCTTGTGTGGCAATTTATTGAATGCCTCCTGAAAATCCAAATACACCACATCCACTGGTTCCCCCTTATCTATTCTGTTATTACAACCTCAAAAAACTCAAACAGATTTGTCAAACATGATTTCCCTTTCATAAATCCGTGTTGACTCTGCCCAATCCTATTATTATTTTCTAAGTGCCCTGTTACCACGTCCTTAATAATAGATTCTCGCATTTTCCCTACTACTGATGTCAGGCTTGCTGGTCTGTAGTTCCCGGTTTTCTCTCTCCCTCCTTTCTTAAATAGTGGGGTTACATTTGCTACCTTCCAATCTGCGGGAACCGTTCTAGAATCTATGGCATTTTGGAAGATGGCAACCAATGCATCCACTATCTCTATAGCCAGTTCTTTCAAAACCCTAGGATGCAGGCCATCAATTCCAGGGGATTTATCAGCTTTCAGTCCCATTAATTTCTCCAGTACTATTTTTTTACTAATACTAATTTCTTTCAGTTCCTCATTGTTGCTAGACCCTTGGTTCTCCATTATTTCCGGGAGGTTTTTTGCATCTTCTTCCGTGAAGACAGGCATAAAGGCTGCAAATTTAATCACGCTGAGGGAGTGAGTTTGGATTAGGGTCTACTGTCAAAATCGCAAAGATTGACAGCAGGTAGGAAACCCGCCGTCAACCCGCCTCCACGTAAGTCTCCCTGGTGTCGGGTCTGTCAGCGCAGAACTGACCCGACACCAAGCGGTGGGGGAGACAATTCACCTACTTAAATGGCTTGTTAAGAGCCAATTTAGGAGTATTTTGAGGCTCACTTGTAATTCTCCCTTCTCCCCCACTGGTTACCCGCTGTTCAGGGAACACGCCAGCTCAACCTGGTGTATTTTGAGTCTGCTCTGATGTTTGTGAAAAGCTGACAGCTGCAGAAGTGGTGTCAAGGATGCCATGTTGCACATGGTGAGTTTCAGAGCACAGAAAATGTTGGTTACTGCATTTTTAATACATATAGAGATTTCTTTAGCTTACAATATTTTAGATCCAACTGTATGTCCAGTGCCACCTCATTGGGAGAACCTTTCTCACCAGTGACAGATCGCTTCTGTCATCTCACCTGCAGCTGCCATCTATTCCAGCAACATCAGAGCCAATGAAACAATCAGACCTTGGTCCTCCGAATCATTCCACGATCAGCCTCATCACCAACCTTCTTCGCCATCACCTGATGCTGCACTGGACACAGGGCATCAGCCCCTGACAAAATTGCTGGCCAGGAGACCAGCGATGGCATCACCATGGCCAGATTTTCTTCACTTGATGCTGTAAACCCCTGGCTGCCACATGATGCACCAGGTTGACACCATCCCACACCAGCACCGTGAAGCATCCCTTTAATGTCCAAGCCATTCCATGCACACTCATCACTATAGCGGGGGGGAGGGCGCGGGGGGGGGGGGGGGGGGGGGGGCGGGAAGTAAGACACTTCTCAAGGTGAGCTCAGATCTGTCCAATAAGGGGCACTTTTTGAAAAAGAGATTTCACTGTATGACAACACATTACCAGAAACTTCACATGGACATTGGCTAAACCTCTCAAGTGCCTATCCTTGTGTGTTGTTAGTTGGTATGCTTGCTGTAGGATGAAGGTGAGTGTGAGGGGTTGCTAGTGAAATGGGGAAGTGATAAAGTAGATAGAAAGGGTTGGGTGGAGGTGCAAGGTAAGTTGGTGTCCTGGAGAGGTCTCTTTCACCCTTGGAAGGGAAGAGAACCTCCCTGCATGGTGTGACTCCCTCCATAAGCATATGGAGGGAGTCATTGGAGAGCCTGGGTACAAGCGTTCACCTTTGTGCAGTGATTGTCAGTATTTGCAGCGACAGAACAACTGTCAAACTCCATGTAGATGTGCTCCCTTTAAGGAAACCGGCTGATGACACGTCATCAAATGACGTCATCAGACCCGCTTCCTGTTAATTGGCCGGTAGGCCAATCAAGGTAAAATCACGTCTGCAGTTGGGATTGGGACCGGAACCCGGAAACCAGCTGTCCCGCCCCCATCCCACCTCCAGAATTAAATTTGCGGTCAAAGTATTTGCTTAATTTCACTGCCATTTCCTTATTCCCCATTATAATTTCACCTGTCTCAGCCTGTAAGGGACTCACATTTACTTTCACTAATCCTTTCCTTTTTACATACCTATAGAAGCTTTTACAGTTTGTTTTTATGTCTCTCGCTAGTTTACTCTCATTCTATTTTCCCTTTCTTTATCAATTTCTTGGTCCTCCTTTGCTGAATTCTAAAATCCTCCCAATCCTCAGGCTTACTACTCTTTTTGGCAACATTATAAGCCTCTTCCTTTGATCTAATACTATCTTTAACTTCTCTTGTTAGCCACAGTTGGACCACTTTTCCTGTGGGGTTTTAGTGCCTTAAAGGAATGTATATTTGTTGTAAATTATGTATTAATTCTTTAAATGCTAGCCACTGCTTGTCTACGGTCATACCTTTTAATGTAGTTTCCCAATATACCTTAGCCATCTCGCCCCTCATACCTACATAGTTTGCTTTGTTTAGATTTAAGACCCTAGTTTCAGATTTAACTAAATCACTTTCAAACTCAATATAAAATTCTATCATATTATGGTCACTCTTCCCTAAAGGCCCCTTTACTACAAGGTTATTAATTAACCCTTTCTGATTGCACAGTACTAGATCTAAATAGGCTGTTCCCTAGTTGGTTCCTCAACATACAGATCTAGAAAACTATCTTGCATACATTCCATGAATTCGTCCTCCACACTATTACTGCAAATTTGGTTTGCCCAGTCTATATGTAGATTAAAGTCCCCCATGATTACTGTATTGCCTTTGTTACTTGCGCCTCTAATTTCCTGATTTATACTCTGCCCTGCATTACAACTACTGTTTGGGGGCCTATAAACAACTCCCACCAATGTTTTCTGCCCCTTGCTGTTTCTTAGCACCACCCAAACTGATTCTACTTCTTGATTTTCAGAGCTAAGATCTTTTCTCTCTACTGTCTTTATCTCATCCTTTATCTACATATGTCATTGGTTCCTACGTGGACCATGGCAACTGGATCCACCCCCTCCAAGTTCTTCTCCAGCTGTGAGGAGATATCCTTAACCCTGGCACTGGGCAGGCAACACAACCTTCGGAACTCCCGGTCGTGGCTGCAGAGAACAGTATCTATCCCCCTGACTATACTGTCGCCTACCACTACCACATTCCTTTTTACTCCCCCCACTTGAATGGCCTCCTATACCACAGTGCCGTGGTCAGTTTGCCCATCCTCCCTGTAGTCCTTGTTCTCATCTATACAGGCAGCAAGTACCTCGTACCTATTGGACAAGGTCAAGGGCTGAGGCTCCTCCATCACAACATCCTGGATCGCCATACCTTCCTGACTCACAGTCACACCCTCCTGTCCCTGACCATTGACTATTTCAAAAGTACTGCTTAACCTAAGGGGTGTGACTGCCTCCTGGAACAAAGTGTCCAGGTAACTCTCCCCTTCCCTGATGCATCGCAATGTCTGCAGCTCAGACTCCAGCTCAACAACTCTGAGCCGAAGTTCCTCGAGCTGCAGACACTTACCACAGATGTGGTTGCTCGGGATCTCATTGGTCTCCACCAACTCCCACATGCTGCAGTTACCACACACCACCTGCACTGCCATCTCTATCTAACCTTATTTTATTTATATAATTAGGTGCAGTATTTAGTCAAACGATTATTTTTAATATTCATTTTTAGTTTTCATTAGTTAATTTCGTTTAAGTTATTAATTCAATAAAGTTATAGTAGTTAATACTCTCCCAGTTCTGAATTTAATCCATTTACCTAACCTAGAGAGCAAAAGGGCTGTAATACTCACCAACCAATCACCTACCTGCTGTCCTGTGACACCACTCCTTAAGACGTCGCTCCCACTGCCTCTGCTCCCGTTCAGGTCCGCGCTGTGTCCTGGGCCTTCTCTGGTGCTCTCTTTAAGCTGCTGCCGCTCCCGCTCGGGTCCGCGCTGTGTCCTGGGCCTTCTCTGGTGCTCTCTTTAAGCTGCTGCCGCTCCCGCTCGGGTCCGCGCTGAGATGTTTCAATAGTGCTGTATAACTGCAAGTCTTTCTTTCTTACCATGAACCAAGTTGGCAGTAAGCAAATCTAAGTGATAAGATTTTTGGTACACTAAATTCTGTATTTAGGTTCATTATTGCTATTCGATTATAAAACGTTGACTTTTTTATTTAATATTATTGGATTTCCTTTTAGTTTGTCTGTGCTCTCACTTAATTTCACAGCAGTAGGAGGAGTAGCTCTTAATCCAGAGAAAGCACAGATGCTGAATGAACTGTGCATATTGGGTTTTAGAAATACCCACCAATCAGTATCCATATCACATATATATTTTACTTATATAACTAACTTTAAGGTGCCAATTAACCAAGCCAATAGCTAGTTAACTGGACACTGCATACATTGGCTCAGGTGGATATAGTTACTCATGACCGTCAAAGAGTTCAAAAGGACTACCACTACAGGATTGAAATAGAACAGCCAAAGCACTAACAACTACTAAAGAGTGATGTCACTGCACTATAACTTCAGAAACAATGCTACTGCAGCAAATAAGTCAGAATAAGGTCACACTGACTGACAATAATAGTGATAACATCATTTTGTTTGGTCATTACTGGTCCTGAGGTGTTCAGGCTAGTAATGACCATAATGCCCTCCAAAATGATGTTATTGTGTTTTTATTATAGCGTTTGGCTAACCAAAGAGAAAACAAATCTGATCTGCAGCCAAGAGTCACTTGATAGAAAGTAGTTTTCTGTATCACCTGCTAATTGACATTAATCAGGCTATAATCTTTTGTCACTGATGTCAACAGACAAAGGAATGAACATTGTTAGCCACTAATGGCACAAAGTAGAGACTAGAACTATTCTTAAATACTACTCAAAACAAGTAAAAGTTCTCCACTTTTATTACATTTAGATGAAGCAAATATACACTGTAATGTTCAGATATACACCATAATGTTTAGCCTATCAATGATAAAAATTGCCCCTCATCATGCTTGTCCTGAGGCATCTATCTTTTTCTTTTTGGTGTTTTTATTTGAATATTGCATTGTATCATATCAAATTTTGCAATTATGAAAAATGAGACGAAGCCAACATACTTTGCTGAGTTTGTTGGTGTATTCTGAATGGAATAAAATGTACTTACAAATTCCAGAATGGTGGCCCTTTTTGGGCTACTTAAGTTTTTAGGAAGTGACCCTCACCAGGAGGAAACGGCAGTTCAATTGGTTTTAACAATGTAAACTCTAATGAGTTAAAATCTAATAATGAATACATGGATGCTGAAGCACAATGGAAGTGTATTATTTTCAGTAAAAATAAATGGTTAAAATGGAGAATAATACAAGCGAACATAGATAAGAAAGCATACACAATGTACGCAATTGTGTACAAATTTATTTCAATATCTTCTCTGCAGCAGCAATCAGAGTAATTCAGAGTCTCACACGCCTTCATGCTGGCCACTTTATTTTGTTCTTTTATGTTAATCCAAAGGATAGGAAGTGACATGTATTGTGATCCCTAAAAGTTTGGTGTCTGTACCTGATCCAAAAGATGCTGGGTGGGAAGGGGAAAGAATGGATTAATTGGTGTATGTGCAAATTTCAAATTGCAAGTTACATCCCTGCATCAAAACACCAGACTATAATTCTAATGTATTATTTTTCAATAGAATCCAGTGGTCATCACGTTAAATTCCCTCTTCAAACCTAGGTGGCAAAACTTGTCGATCATAATGGCAAAGAAAATTTGGTGGTGCTAACAAAATATATGGGCCCTGAAATTCTCCTGTCAGTGGAAGGCTGGCAGATCCCCAAGAGAATGGTGCCCCTGGAGTTTCTGCTGGTCTCCTACTGGAGTTTCTGCTGATCTCCTACTGGAGTTTCTGCTGGTCTCCTACTGGAGTTTCTGCTGATCTCCTACTGGAGTTTCTGCTGATCTCCTACTGGAGTTTCTGCTGGTCTCCTACTGGAGTTTCTGCTGGTCTCCTACTGGAGTTTCTGCTGGTCTCCTACTGGAGTTACAGTGGGAGACCAGTAGAACCCCTGCGGAATTTCAGGGCAATGTACTCCAACAGCAAAAGTGAAACAAGAAAACAACAATTTTCACTAAAATGAAAAGAGAAATCTGTGTATATTGTAAAGATTACTAAATATCTAGGAATATACTCAAGGCATATTGTCAGGATCTGTATTACCTTCAGAAATTGCTGTGACTTCACTGGTGTGTGTCTTAATGTCATTCCTAACTTCTGAAATGTGTTACAGCCCAGTAGCGCACTCACAGGCAAGTACGTTTCTCCACTTTAACCATTTAATGAACAGTAATGCAACAGAACAAATGTTCTATGGCTTTATTTTGATCCATTTTATTGATGCTTATAGACTGAAGGTGAATTTCTATTGCTCACAACTGAATGGGAAAAGGAAGCCGAGTAATTGTCTAAGCATATTTATTATATGCGTTTATTTCCTTACAGTTTTTCATTAAACAGAAATAATGTATTTGTGGCAACATTTTATTTCCCCCTCAAGTATTTGTATTTTTTCACTGTTATTGATCTTTGCTGACATTTACTCTTTCCCATTTAGTTCCATTTTTGTTTAATCATTTATTTATTTCAAAACAACGAACATTAATAGATCGACATCAAACAACCCGGTAACACAAGCAATAGAGTATTGGCTTCCCAACCAGATGACCACTGGCTTGAATTCCAGCCTGTCTGTCACCCAAATTTGCCTGCAATTGCGGGGAGAGTGAGATTTGTCAGCTCTCAGCCATACTATGAGATGGAGATCGTACTATAACAGAATGTAGAAACAGAAATTTTAGCACAGGCGGACACTATTCGGCTTCTTTGCCTGTGCTGAATTTAGACCCCTCTCAGAGACTTACTTTGCACTGTCCTGTTCCCTCCCTTTTCTCTCCATACCCTTTAATATTCTTCTTTAAGTAATTATTTAGTATCTTTTTGAATGCTATAATCAATTTAGCATTGGTCAATACTTGTAGCAATGTATTCCACATGTGACACAGTCTGTCACAGGGGTATCTCCTGTTGGTCAACCAGAGAGGAGCAGTGATAGAGGACCCCACAGTACAACCTGAAGGATCAAACCTTACTCTCAAACAGTGGACAACCATCAACCGCCTCAGAACTGGTCATGGTAGATGCTGCCACCTTCTCCACAGATGGAAGATGAAAGCATCCCCATCATGCGACTGTGGAGCTCCTGATCAGACCCTGGAGCACATCATTGAGCACGGCCCTCAGAGGAAATTCGCAGACAGCCTACAAGATATCCACCCTGTTACACCGGAAGCTTTGGCCTGGATATCTGACTTAGATATTGACATCTGATTTGCTTTGCTACTACCATATGAAAGAAGAAGTGGTTATGGAGTAAAGTGCAGTCTGTCTTACCCCTTTAGTCAAAGCAGGCTACCTGGTGGTAATCTTATCTTTGAGGGGAATAGGAGAGACAGGTGTGATAAATAGGAGTAGCCACTTACTGTAGCAGGAAATAAATTAGGAGCTTGTTTTGTACATTTAATGCTCCTCTGATGGGCGTGAATTAATGTATTACATGACATGTTATTGAAATATACAGGCCAGGAACTGGAGTGGGGTCAAGGAAATGGGAAGGTGAGAGGGGAGGGGAGGGAAGATGGAAGGGGGAGAGGGGGAGAGGGGGAGGGGAGATGGAAGGGGGAGGAGAGGGGTAGGGGAGATGGAAGGGGAGAGGGGTAGGGGAGATGGAAGGGGGAGGAGAGATGGAAGGGGGAGGAGAGGGGAGGAGAGGGGAGGAGAGCTGGAAGGGGGAGGGGTGCTGGAAGGGGGAGGAGAGGGGTAGGGGAGATGGAAGGGGAGGAGAGGGGTAGGGGAGATGGAAGGGGGAGGAGAGGGGTAGGGGAGATGGAAGGGGGAGGAGAGGGGGAGGGGTGGTGGAAGGGGGAGGAGAGGGGAGGGGTGGTGGAAGGGGGAGGAGAGGGGGAGGGGTGGTGGAAGGGGGAGGAGTGGTGGAAGGGGGAGGAGAGGGGGAGGAGAGGGGGAGGGGTGGTGGAAGGGGGAGGAGAGGGGGAGGGGTGGTGGAAGGGGGAGGAGTGGTGGAAGGTGGAGGAGAGGGGGAGGGGTGGTGGAAGGGGGAGGAGAGGGGGAGGGGAGATGGGGTGGGGAGATGGAAGGGGAGGGGAGGGGAGGAGGGGGAGGAGAGGGGGAGGGGAGATGGAAGGGGGAGGAGAGTAGGAGGGGAGATGGGAGGGGGAGGGGAGATGGGAGGGGGAGGGGAGATGGGAGGGGGAGGGGAGATGGGAGGGGGAGGGGAGATGGAAGGGGGAGGGGAGATGGAAGGGGGAGGGGAGATGGAAGGGGGAGGGGAGATGGAAGGGGTAAGGAGAGGGGGGTAGGGGAGATGGAAGGGGGAGGAGATGGGTAGGGTCGGTGGAAGGGGGAGCAGAGGGGGAGGGGAGATGGGAGGAGAGATGGGAGGGGAGATGGGAGGGGAGATGGGAGGGGAGGGGAGATGGAAAGGGGGAGAGGGGGAGATGGAAGGGGGAGGAGAGGGAGAGTGGGAGGGGAGGGGAGAGGGGGAGATGGAAGGGGGAGGAGAGGGGGAGGGGAGGGGAGATGGAGAGGGGGAGGGGAGGGGAGATGGAAAGGGGAGGAGAGAGGGTGGGGAGATGGAAGGGGAGGAGGGGGAGGGGAGGAGGGGGAGGAGAGGGGGAGGGGAGATGGAAGGGGGAAGGAGAGGGGGAGGGGAGATGGAAGGGGGAAGGAGAGGGGGTGGGGAGATGGAAGGGGGAAGGAGAGGGGTTGGGGAGATGGAAGGGGGAAGGAGAGGGGGGTGGGGAGATGGAAGGGGGAGGAGAGGGGTAGGGGCGGTGGAAGGGGGAGGAGGGGGGAGGGGAGATGGAAGGGGGAGGGGAGATGGAAGGGGAGGGGAGGGGGAGGAGAGGGGGTGGGGAGATGGAAGGGGGAGGAGAGGGGGAGGGGCAGTGGAAGAGGAAGGAGAAATTCCAGAAGACTATATGAAATCACAGTATACCTCCGCAAATATTTCTTTGACAAAATATCCTTGAGCAGGGAGCAAGCATCTGTTAAGTTTAAAAAAAAACAAAGCAGGGCCTGGAACAACAGAGCCAACAGGTGTAGAGAGAATGTCGCACGCTGTGTCAGGCCGGGGAGCAGTGAGCGGGGGACAGTTTTGGATATCGGTCAGGATGTCCGTATCAAGAAGCGGGGAATTTTGTAAACCCCAGCGTGTCATAAAGCAATGATGACCACTTAGACTCCACACACGCCTCAAGAACATTGAACCAACTGTCAAATTAAATTCAGAAAATGACATTTCCAGAATTCATATTTTTCTTTTTGTCATCGCATTAAATTCCTTGCAAGCCAACGGTTGTGAGAGCAAATATCGAGACAGCTCCGGTGTACCTTCCAGAGCAAACAACACTAGAATGTTAAATTTGGATTTAACGTTTCGTTTGATTTGAAACAAAATTAAAACAATCTTACACTGAAAATTAAACATCGCTCCACATATTTTGACAAAGCAACAATCAGTCACTTTTTCAAAAATGTGAGAGCCAGAAAACCTCTAATTAAACTGGCAATGCTAAAGTTCAACATCTGTGTGATGTGGACTGCATCGATCTTAAACCTTTATTCCACCTAATGTTCACAATTTCATTATCCTGCTTGTTATCGATTTTGAATTCATATAGTAACGGGAATTTTTAAACACTCATACAACCATCTGCAAGTGCTCCCATTGATGTTAAAAAAACTCAAAAGTGCATTCACTTCTGCGGATGCTGAACAATTAACTTAAATTATGCACTATTTTATCTCAGCTGTAGGTTGCATAGAACTATCAGGCCCACAATTTGCAGTTGTAATGACAACGAAACTGCCAGCGTTCGCCGCCATTACAACAGTGAAACTGACAGCAATTTCTGGCGTCCGCACATGCACAGTTAAACGCAGAAATCCAGAAGTTGTTGTCAGTCATTCCCTGCTCCTCCACAGGGCGCGCTGTTGAACTCCCCGCAGCCGACAATCAATTGAAATCACTGAACTGATGAGAACTTCAACTTTTGCGCTCTACTTTCACTGCTAAAACCCCCCCAAAAAAGTTTAGCCTTGTTGAATGAGGTGTAACTGGGTTTTTAATGGTGTACTGAGTCATAATTACTGCTGAACAATGTTCTGGCCCTGAAAAACTAATTTTATATTTGTGGAATGTCAAATTTTTCCATTATGATAAAAATTCCATGGTTTTTAGTATAATTTTTTTTTAAAGTTTATTTATGATATTTCAGCTTCTACCTTAATCCCATGTGTATGTCCCAATCTTTTCTTTGCTCTCTGTAAAATGATTTTAAAAGTGAAGGACAATCAGTGCATTTTACTTCCTGATTTGGTGTCTGTGAGAATTCTTCAATGTGAATGGGTGCTCAGCCAGCTTGATGACATCACTGTTGTTGGACGTTGGAGATCCCCTAGACCTGGCGCTAGATTCAAATTAACGATATTACAAATCCACGCCACAGAAATCGCTAGATGTTTGAGGGTAGCATTCTTCAAGGTCAGCGGCGAGCGCCATCACTTCACCGCTGACCGCAAAATGCGGGCCTTTGTTAGCCCTATCAGTATAACCACTGCTGCTTTGTGAGACGCAAGGCTGAGTGAGTGTGTGACAGACAAGGTGTGACACTCTTGACATTAAAAACTGTGACCACAGTGGCACTTACAGGCGTAACTCGTACTACAGGCAGTATAATGGGTTTGCACATGGGGCAAAGCTACCATGAAAGTTTTCAATGATGCGCATGCCCCACATAGTGAGTTTAATATCTGATACTTAGCTATTTCATCTTGACAAATTGGTAGAAGTTAAAGCTTGCCCAACAATTTTTAAACAGCACCAACAACCATTACATTGTTCAGATACATAGCCTATGTCCAGTTAGAACAATATTGGTGGGACTTGGGAACAGGTTGTTGTCAATCCCTTCCCCTCAATCAAAGCTGGTTATATGACACGGGGGCATAGGAAGACTACAATCAGAGAAAGCTCTTGAAAACATAGACAAAGAAAAGGATAGCTGATTACAAAGGAAAATTCAAATTATAGAATGTTTTTCCTATTACAAAACCTTTTTTGTCAAATCTCATGATTTAACTGCACATATTTATTTCAGATTAACTTTATCCATCTCATTTCACAATTTTATTGAACAGTGCCCAACAGAGACCAAGCCTGTTCGCATTACATTTATTTTACTGAAGGTCTGAGGTCAAACACTTTGACCCCAGGGCATCAGGGAAGTAATTTCCAATGTTAATAGGGCTTCATCTAAGGAGATCAGGGAAAAAGTTGGTAACATTTTGCCAAGGTACAATCTTAGCAGTAAAGATTGATACTCTTAATAGGTTTTAATTTTATAAAATTGTAATGTTAATACAAAATATCAAGGGAAACTTAAGTTTATCTTCTTTCATACTATAGTTTTACTGCAGTCAGATATCGGAAAATGGATGTTAGTCAAACATCAGAGATTTTACCCCACATCAGAATTTGTCACTATAAATGCTTCAATGGCAGCCAAAAGCACTAGGGTTTTACTGATGTCCATTCTCATGACATTACACTGTAGTAAAATGATTGTAATGTGAACGGTGCTTAACATATTAGCACTACTTTAGAAAATTCAAATTTCAACAGCTATGTGCCAGAGAAAATAAATGGTAATTACCTACCTAATTTGTATACTCTTTATGTAATACACTAATAACACTATAAACATATCAAAGTACCCATAGTTAATATGTTTTATAGACCTAGAACTATTATATAGTATATTATCCAGTAAATGCCAGCTATCTAGCTTTTAAGATCTAGCTGTTTTTTGTTCCAACATCAATTCAGATAGTGTAAATTTTATCAACATATAAAGCAACTAAAGGTGTGTAGCCTGCATAACTCACCGATGATCTTTAACTGGCTATCTATTCCTTATCTCTTATGTGCCTGGAATCATCTTTTTCATTTGTATTTGTGTTATATACTAACCGCATAAACTCTCCTAAAGTACAGCATGTTTGTCACTGTCACAGGTGAAACTGTTGTAATTAATGATACAAGTGTCTTTTACTGAAATGCATTTTGCTTTTGAATTTCTCGCTTGGAACTTGCCACCTGACTCAGTACAGGCCACAGCTGGATGTCGCTGGGTTGGATCGATAAGGGCAGCAGGGCAGCCAGCATTTCCATCATTTCCATCAGCTCCATCAGCCCTGTACAGTCTAACTAACGATGCCTGCAGGTACAGTGAGATCTCCACATTCACACACCAACTACCCATGAACTGCAACAAAGAGCCTGGAGGTGACCTATGAAAAAAATAGACTCCATCTAGAGGATCTACTGTTATTGCATACTTAAAATATTCACCTATGAATAGCTATTTAGCACTAAATAACTTAATAAATCTATTAGGAGCAATAATTATTGGTCATGAAATGTTAAAGTTCTGTCATGCATTACAAGTGTATGTTAAAATATACATATTGTCTTAATGTACCAATATTTCAAAAATACCTTTGTAACTAATTTAAAACAATGAGGACACTATTCCATGTTTTAAAATATAGGCTGGTAAAGGATAGTTTTACAATAGTATTATGAAGATTAACTTTCCTGATAAGATAGATTCAAGATTAAAATATACCCTCAGTAGCCACAATAAAAGGGTATTACTTCCATTTAAAAGGAAAATAGTATAATTCAGGGAAATACAAATCAAACTTTAATCAAATTGCACTGTGCAACATTAGCCTATGAAATTCCTTTGCTTGTTAGTGTAATGGAGTTGTTAACCAGCTTATTTTGACATTCCAGGTAAGGTATTGGAGGCAAAAACTTTAGATTCATTGAAGATACAGTTAGATGTAGGATGGTGGGCAATGTTCCCTCTAATTTTTTTTTTTATGCGCGGGCCTTTTAAATTAGCTGTGCGGTATCTCTCCCAGCGGCTGGTGAGCGGCCTGCACGGGACCTCCAATTTGGTGTACGCCGCGCACCCTAACGGGAGCATTGATGGTGGCTGTGCATGTTTTTATTATTATTCTGGAAGGATGGGCTGAGTGGCCACTCATTTGTATCCATCTCACATCATCTTGCAAAAACAGATCTCTGTGCGGGCAATTGGACAGCTGTCCAACAATCATAACAGCCATTAGGTCTATTGCAATTGGCAAAATAATTTTTTTGTATAATTAAAATAATGTCTACATTGTGGGAGTGATTTTAACCCAACCCGCCAGTGGAAATTGGCAGTTAAAACTGTCCAGGTTTCTTACCCGCCCTGAAGACTCTGGGAGCTGACCGTTCCCGATTTTAACCTGCTCAACTGAGTAAGTGGCAAGGAGACCTGCTCAAAGCCGGCGGGGTCCTCTGTTACTTACACATGTCGGGTTCCGATGCTATTGGGACCTGACTACAATTTTAACTCGACAGGCTGAGTTTGAAGCTGCAGCGGTTTTCCTGCCAGGTTCAGAGGATCAGGGCCAGAAGAGGCCCAAAAAGGTAAGTTTTTTAATAACTTTTTAAATATACTTTCCATGTGGGACCAGGAGGAACAGAAGTGCTCCACTGGGTCCCACCAGGAAAGCTTAGGCCTCACCTGCCCCAGACTCACCCGCCGCCCCTTCCTGATCATGCGACCCCCCATTAGGTGGCCCAGGCAGCCGTTCCCGCCACCTATCTGGTCTCGACGGGCAGCCTCCAGGCTGCATTATTTTCTTATGCTCTCCGCCAACTTCCCTGCCAGAATGATTGGGAAGTCGACCAGCGGGATTTGAATGAGGCCCGGGAGTTAAAACACCCCGGGCCTCTGGAGCAGTGGGTGAATTTCTAACTCACACTACTGCTCAGCTGCTGAAAACTGGCCCAGAGTTAAAATCAGGCCGTGTGTTTTTTAAATTGTATGGTCGTGAACTATGGTGTACTGAATAATTGGCAACATATTGTGTTCCAAATTTGCCCCCGTTAAATATTTTTTGCTTCGTAACTCACTTCCAGAAGATGTTAGAACTCCTGAATGGGAGACTTTCCATACAATGGGCAAAGTATTACCTTCAGTGACACCAGCATTATCCCCACTGCAAATAGAAATGTATCAAACCTCCACTAAAGAACAAATATGTAGTCTCTCACTGTTCCTTGCCCCCAACGCTAACTAGCATTTTTAATTATATGTAATTAGAATCTAGTAGAAAACAGAGCTTGTGTTCTGCTTTATCTGCTATGTCCCTGCATGAATGAGAAGATTGGACACAAACAGTGCTCTTTGCTTTTAGTGCATTATCCCTTTATTCTTTCATTTTTTTCCCTTTTGATCCACTAATAAGGATGTATGGAGCCTGATCTCATCAGGGACAAGGGCAGGAGAAATAGGAATGATTAAATTCCCTTACCAACCGCCCCCCGCCCCCTCCCCAGTGGCTTTTGAGCTGGAAGGAGAGAATGAAATCAGATAGCAGGATGCAGAAGAAGCTGATCCTGCAATGTTTCTGTAATACAAGCTCCCTGGAATTAGCATTGAGTGGGGAAGTTGAGTACCTCTATTGCAAGTGCTGCTTCAAGGCAAAGCACTTGTCTTGAACCAAAATACATTTGCATTGCTGCACCAGGGCAATAAATTTACCAATCATTTTTCAAACACTAAATATCTAATACTCAAAACAGACCTCAGGAATAGAGGCCCGACATTTACTGGGGCGGGATTTCGAAGCCGGGGTGGGGGTGGCGGCGGGAGAGGAGCTCTGGACCCGGTAGTCCGGGTTTCCCCGAATGCTGTGGAGTTTTAATTCCACAGCGTGCATGTTTTTTTTAACAGGCTCCCCACCCGGAAGCCAGCCTGATGGGGGATCCTGTGTGGGTCAGTGATCGTGGGGTGGGGGGGGGTGTTAGTGATCAGGGGGGGGGCTCCGATCGCAGGGTGGGGGAGTTCCGATGGCGTGGAGTAGGAAACAGGTTTGCTTGGTGGGCCGGGGAGGGGGTGGGGGGAGCACTCCTGCTCCTCCTGACCCACAAGCAGTGCTGGAAAAACACTTACCTCTCCCATGCAGCAGTCCTCGCCTCCCTTTAGTAGCTGGCTTTCCCGAGGCCCAGGAAACCCGGCCAGCCAGGCTTAAACCTGGAAGAGAGATAAAATCTGAGGCACGCAGCCCCATTAAAATATTTAAATGAGTGGCCCGCCTCCTGGGAGCGAGTTGGTCGTCTGTCCCCTGTCCCTTCCCCGTTAAAACCGGAAGTGGGTGGGTTCAAGGCGATTTGTGTTCGTGTTTGAGATTTTTTAAATTTTAACATCCCACCCGACCCAAACCTACCGATTTTTGGGGGTTAAAATTACCCCCAGAGTCTTCATAGTACCTTTAATGCTGACTGTACAAAATGTGTGGAATGTTCTTAAATTATCCAACAACATAAACCTATAGATCATTGGGATCATGCACGGTGTTATTATATAAGAAGTGCTTGGTAGAACATAACTGTGAGGTGAGTATTCAGGCAAATAGGAAAGGCTATTGGATGGCCTCAGTGGTACCTTCTTAATTCTCATTAATTTATCGCATCATGCAATAATATTCAGGGTAAATACGCAATGCTGTTTCAGCACTTATCACTTTTAAGCTAAGCAAAACGACAATCACATTTTTATGTTGTATATTTATTACCTCAACCACAAAAACATTTTCAGAAGCATATAATGATGACAACATTTATTTTAACTAACAGTCTATATTCACAGTATTCTATCAAAGATAAGCGAGTACTACCATAATATCAGGCTGAAAGGTTGTAATTGGTGCTTTGCCTAGGGTTACCTTTAAGTCAGTATGGTGACCTGTAAAATGCTATCACTCTAAATCTAACTCAGGACACTGAAGTAATATTCCTGTTCAGCAACATATTAATTCTATGTACTGTTGGTAAAATAATTGTTCTCTACTGAACAATTAAATATTTCATAATTCATAAATCTGTGCTCTCCATTTTTTCTACTCCACCTGAAGGTTGCTTTACCTTTATATGTATTAAACTGTGCATCAAAACAGATATTGTGCTGCAGTAAAGTCACTGCGTTTCATCATTCGGCCACAGAGTTGACCATTTCTCTTAGATGCAGGCCAGTAGCCCATCGGATGAAGAAAAACAATATTATTTTATGACCAGAGAATCCCCAAGCTTAAGAGATGATTTGGACCGTATTTCAAAAGTGCTAATTACATATTAGATTAGCGGGAACAAAAATGCACAAAGACCTGGGCAATAACCGTATAATTTGCTCAAGAGGATAGGCCATTACTTTCATTTAAACTTTTTTTTGTCACAAAGACTTTGAGATGTAGACACCAAACAGAACTGGGCAATAAAACACTCACATACTCGTGCACTATATTCAGGATATATAAGCATGTGTCAAATGATATGCCTGCATGCACCCCATCCCTACATACAGACTAATACATTTCAGCTCATGGCAAGAGAGAGATACTTGCAACAGAGCATTTAGAGGTATCATTCAACTGAATGAACTATTACTAACAGTGACAAGCTGGAAAAATGCTCTCGCTTTTCAACCTGTACAAATGGTGCCAGCTTGCAATAACTCACAGTGGACATTCCATTTCGAGTCAAAAACTATTATCCCATCTTCTTTATTTGTGCACTGTTCTATTGCACCTTCTCATGGTTAAATAAATATAAAAGTATTTGTCAGTTCTTTCAAAATATACCAATAAATTACACCATATTTGATTCTATGAATCTGGTTGTAACCTGTAATACAAATATTGCATCTTGTAATTGTTTTAATCTATTGAAAAAAAATTAGCAATATACTCAGTCGTTGGTGTGTTGGAAGTAACAATAATGGTTTGATACAGTGCATTATTTCCAAAGCGCACAATTTCATTTTTAAGCATAGCTTTGCTTCTTGGTCATCTGTAAATATTTTATTATTCATGATTCCATTTTTATAATAGATTTAGCTAGAGCAGTTTGGTAAGATTTTGGATCCATTCACTCCATAAACTAAAATTATTTCCCAGATATTTTCCTGAAATGTTCCATCTTATTTCATCAAATTTTGCACAGTTTAATGCTATGCATGCATCAACTTTAATTTCAGAGGTACAGATGTTCAAACTACTAACTTTGACAGCCCCCAAAAAAATCTTCCCGCATGGGGGTCAATGTTCACTTTTACAATCTGCTCACCCAACAGGACACGTTTCAACAAATTTTCTTGCCATATTATTTCATGCAATTGGAAATATACTACAATTTGGCATCAGAACACACTCTCACAGATCTCTTTTTTGAAAATATGAAATAAGCATTGTTTTTTTGTGCTTATAAAGTGAGCAACGTTAGTACTGGGGAATAGAACAGTTCCTATTTTAGCCTCTCACTGTCACCATCAAGTACTCCCAAGGACAGAATTTTGTGCAGTAAAGCTTATCCTATGGGGGTAATTTTAATCTAACCAAGCTGGTGGGAATCAGATCAACCACCCCCTTTACAACCCACCTGAATTCATGATGCGGAGATGCCGGTGTTGGACTGGGGTGGACAAAAATGAGAAGTCGCACAACACCAGGTTATAGTCCAACAGTTTTATTTGAAATTATGAGCTTTCGGAGCTCTGCTCCTTCGTCAGGTACAGTGAGGGAATACAGATCAGTTACAAAGTATATATAGACAGAGAACAATGTGTCTGCAGAGATACAATCCAGTTAGCTTAAAATTACCCCTATTTTGCCCTAATATGTGCCTTAGCCCCAACCATAGATGAGCATCCCTACTGCCCTGTATAACATTACCATTTCCGAACCAGCCATCCTTGAGTGAGTTGGTGTCAAATCACGGGTAGTTTGCACCTTTTATCCATGAGGAGTTTGTTTGAGACTATCTAAAATTACTTCCCGTAGCAACCTTAAAACCAGCCTAGAGAGAAGACTTTGGCCAGAATTTTCCCAGTCCCGAGCGTGTGGATTTGGGGGCGGGTCAGCAGTAAAAATCACTGAAATTTCCAGCACGTTGAGAACCCACCGTCATCCCGCCGACTTCCGCATTTAACTCAGGTGTGTTTCCCAGCGCATCATGGACTCGCTCGGGAGAGGCAGGTGACCTCACTGAAGTACTTAAATGCTTGTTGAGAGACCCTTAAGAGGCTTTTTAACAGCAGCTTTTGGCTTTAACTTCTTGAGCACGGGATTCACGCATCTCGGGAACCTCGCCTGTGAAGGGGAGGCGGAAGCTCAGTGGCCGTTGTACGAGTCCATTAATTGACAGCTGGGAAAAACACATAAATACTCACACCTTACACCTGCTTCCTTGCCTAATGGAAAGGCTCTTGCTGATGCCATTTTGTGCAGAGATTTAGCTGTCAGGAGTTTCCTGCAACCTCGGAAGCCACACTCACCACATTGTTAGTCAGTATCAGAATATTGAGGGATTGTGCTTCTGATCTCCACCGTACCTGCCATCTATTAGATCAGCATGGGTGCCACTTATGCTGTCTCACCTTGGACCTCAGAATTGGACTAAGATGAGCCCCAGCACCAACAACACCAGCCACACCAGCAGCAGCATTCTCAACACCAGCAGCAGCAGCAACCACAACAGCAGCCTTCTCCTCAATGACCCGATGCTGCACAGGAGAGAGGGGGTCAGCGCAGGGCTGCACCGCGCCGGAGACGATACCCCCAACACAGGGTATACAGGCAAAGGTTGAGCTTCCTGGACATGACTGAGCAGCAGTGCTTCAGGAGGCTCAGGCTATCACGCCAGGTCGTCGCAGACATTTGTAGCTTGCTAGAAGAAGACCTGAGGACCTGGTGGACACGTCAAAGTCACCACCACTCTCAACTTCTTTGCCTCAGGCTCCTTCTAGGGATCTGCAGCAAACATTTGCAAAATCTCGCAGTCAGCTGCCCACAAATGCATCACTCAGGTGACTGATGCCATGTTTGACAAGTCAGCCAATTATGTCAACTTTGCCACTGATGAAGACAGTGTTACTGAGCGGGCACTCGGCTTTGCGGCTCTGGCTGGCTTCCCACAGGTGCAGGGCATCATCGACTGCACACATGTGGCCAGCAAGGCACCCCCACATCACCCAGGAGTGTTTGTGAACCGCAAGGGCTTCCACTCCCTCAATGTGCAGCTCGTCTGCAACCATAAAAAGATCATCATGCATTTGTGTGCCAGATTCCCTGGCAGCTGTCATGAGTCTTTCGTGCTGTGCCAGTCCACCCACCCTCAGCTCTTTGCACCTCCAAACAGACTCACTGGCTGGCAGCTTGGAGACCAGGGCTATCCACTGAAGACATGGCTGATGACATCCTTGAGGAGGCCAAGTACTGAGGCTGAGGAGCGTTATAATGATAGCCACATGTCCACCAGATGTGCCATTGAGCAAGCAATCAGTATGCTGAAGATGCGCTTCAGATGCCTTGACAGATCTGGAGGAGCCCTTCAGTACGCACCAGCCAGGGTCTCCAGAATCATCGTTGTTTGCTGCGCGCTGCACAACATAACGCAGCAGCAAGGATTGGAGCTGCAGGAGGAGCAAGGCACAGAGTGCACAGCCTCTTCAGAGGAGGAGGAGGAACCTGTGGTGGAGATGGCACCAGCAGCGGCACACATTGCTGCCTGGGAGGCCCGAGATGGCCTCATCATGGCCAGATTTACTTACTTGCTCCAGTGCACCCATATGGCTGCCACATGCTGTACTAAGTCTCCCCACCCCCCACCGCCAACAACACCACAAAGCAGTCCTACAATGACCAAGCCATTCCTCTCACCCAAACCCCCATAGCTCGAGGTTAAGTAATGTCTCACCATTCAATCCAACTGACAAGGCTGCTTCCCAGGTAGCAGGCAAAAATGGACAAGGCCGGAAAGTGGTACAAAGAAAGAAATTTATGTGCGTCATAAATAGAACTGAAACTTATCACTAACGTTTGTTCATACACCCATGTGCATACCCTTGTGCATCAAGGATTGTGTCTTTTTTCTTTTCCGCGTGCTTCTACGAGGTGCAATCCCTGTGTCTTCAGCAGAGGTAGAGGCAGGTTGCTCACTTCCCTGCTGCGAATGCTTTGACACTTTTGGCAGACATCCTCTGGGCTTTGGAGCCTGTGAGGGCCACGCCAAAGACTGCTCCTCCGGCAACTGTGCAGGGGCAGACTCAGCCATCGCGAACTAAGTAAGCATGTGGGGCTCTGACTGAGGGGGAGGCAATGGGGGAGAAGTGGGAGTGCTTTGAGAAGAGCCCCCACTTCCATGTCCCCTCTCAACATCATCCCTCTCATGGGCCACCCGCACTTCCCTGCTAGCAAGGAACAGTAGAGCACCTGTAGAGCGATGAAGGCCCAAGTCGACATTTATATCCCTCCTCGAGATGAGGTCTATGAGCGGCTGCCATCTGTTGTCCACAGCTAGCATGTTCTCGTTGGACTGGCGCATTTGTTGCTCCATGCAGGTGGCCATTCTTTCCATGGAACAGCACATTGTTGCCATCGCCTATGAGATGGTGGTACTCATGTTGGAGATGGACTCCTCCATTCTCTGTACATTTGCAGACTTCGTGGCTGCAAAAGATGCCAGAGCCTAATGCAATTGTCGTTGCCCTTCCAGGATCGCCCTCTTTCTCGATGGCCCCCGAGGTTCAGCATCTGCATTCAGCTCAGCAGAGCTGGGAGCGTCCTGCGCCCGCCGGCGAGGAGTCTCCACTGCTGTCCCTGGCTCCACCATCTGCTCTTGCCCACTTGTGATGTGAGAGACACCAAGTGACAACATTACTCTATCTCGCACTAGACCCACCGAGGTGTGCGTATCTGCGCTGGTGCTGGGTTTGCTGATGGTGCACCATCAGAGAATGGAGCTTCCTCTGAGGAGTCGGCTTCCTCCTCCGGCTGGACAGTGGGGGTGGGGGGCACTTGATGGACCTGTGATAGAATAAAGAGGTGAATTAGAAATGTTATAATAAGAATGGGTAGCGTTACCATTATGCACATGATGACATTTCACTGGCTGCTGACATCAGTCACCATATGAGTGACTGTTCTATGCCATGTGGCTGTATGAGATTTAATTCTGTCACCAAGTTGCTGGGAGGTCCCCCCCTCTCCGTCTTCCACCACCAGCAGCTCTGCAACTCCAGAGATCTCTAGGGCCTCCTCCTCTGCTAGAGTAATATGACTGAAGACTGGAGGACCACCTCCGGTTCTCTGCTTCTCCCTATTGTGATGGGCTCTCTTCTCCTGCAAGGAGGGAAAGAAGAAAACTTTAAGTGAGAGTGATGGTATGACTGTAAGGAATGATGGGTTACATCTGTAGAGGGTGACTATGAGGGAGTGGGGTGACATTGCCAAATGGCCTCCTTCTGTGGTGTTACTTGCTATGATTGCATTAGGATGAGGGTGAGTGTCAGTGGTGGTTAGTCAGATGGGGATGTGAGTAGGTGCATAGACAGAGAGAGATGGGTGGACCTGCAAGGTAGATCGGTGTGAGGAGTGATGTGCAGGGGTAGGCTTGGGAAGGCAGAGTGATGGGTTGGGGTGACAGGCAGGTGAGTGTGGCATTGCACTCACCTTTCCTGACCTCATGAGATCATTGAATCTTTTCCGGCACTGGATCCAGCTCCTCCTGACCACATCTCTGCTGCTGACCTCCTCTACCATCTCCAGCCATGCCCTTTTTGTCTCTTTGGGTGGTCGTTTTCATCGATCACCCGGGAAGAGCACCTCCCTGCATGTTCTTACTGCCTGCATCAGAACTTCCAGGGAGGCATCGGTGAATCTTGGTGCTGCCCTCTGTCTTGTCTCCATGACCCACAGTTTTGTCAGTTTTATTACGTTATTGAGACCTCTGGAAACCACCTTCTGCACTCGTACATCAACCTTCAAATGAGATGTGTGCAAGGCTGCTTTAAATATTCACACTGAAAACGAGTCATCGGTGACGTCATCAGACCCGCTCCATTTAATTGGGTCGGGAAATGCGCATGGCTGTTTTAATTGGGGCTATTGAGTTAAATGCGCAGTGCAGAACGTACTGTTCACATCTTCGGGTTCCCGACCCGCTACACGGCCCGCACGCACGCAACCCGACTCCAAGGTAAAGAATCTGGCCTTTCATTCCATCATCCTGGATTGGATTCAAACCCAGGTGCCAGAGCTGAAACAATAGTGTGGTAACTCGCTGTACTACACTGCCCAGTTTGCCAAGGCACCAATTTTGCCGTCAGCGGCAAAGGAATGGCGCGCGCCGTTCATTATGCTTACAGCTGCCCACAGACTTTTTGTGGGCTCTTGAGTGGCAACTTACAGTTACTCCAAATCCTTTTCAGCGCGGCACCCTCTACAAGGGATGTGTGGCGTGTGTGAGCAGGACAAGAAGCAGCATGTCTCTTCAACCAATCAGATTGAAGAATCCTCACTGAGCCATGCAGAGTCTAAACCAGGAAGTATGAATTAAAATATTTAATTCAATGTAAAATCATGTACAGAAAGTGAAATAAAGTGAGGAAAACCACTCGGAATGCAACGGTTCAAGAAGGCGTCTCACCACCACCTTCTCAAGGGCAATTAGGGATGGCCAATAAATGCTGGCCTTGCCCACATCTCATGAATGAATAAAAGAATAGATGGGATTAAGAGAGAGAGATAAAAGAGACAGAAATAAATAATTTTAAAAAATTATTTAAATTTGTAATTTTTTTTAAATATCCAACAATATTTAAAATCTGAAGGAATGAGACTCCACACTTGTAAAAGTAAATTTTCAGTGCCGGAGAGGTTGTTTAGCAGTAACTAAGATTTATAATTATCACGCTGTTAAAAATTCACTTAACACCTGAATGCAGACGCCCTAACTTCCTCTGGCATGTTTAGTAGGTAACTAGTGGGTAAGCACAGCAATTCATGCCGTTACATGTATTTCAATGCCAAGTCCCTCAGTGAGGTACCGGTGTAGCAAAGCTTGTGGAGGAGCAGGGCAAATCGCACAGCAACTTCCTGATTCCTGTGTTTAACTGCGCATGTGCGGACGCTGGAAGTTGCTGTCCAATTTACTCCATAATAAGGTTGAGCGCTGATCGCATCACCATTATTCTTAACGCAGAATACGGGCTATGCTTTTCTATATTTAATTCAAAACATGTAACCAACTGTTAACATTATAGCAGTAAAGAGGAAGCTGCATTATAGATTCTTTAGGATAGGTCATTAAGCTGATTATCTGAATTGGAATTTCCACTTATCAGTGTCACATGTTGTGACATTTGTGCTGCTGCAATAGTGCCCTCGAGGAATCTAGCAGCTGATTACACTTCCCCCAGTACTTGCCAGTGCACATATGGTCTTCCATACTTATAAATAAAAGGACACAAAGAGAGAATTCTAAGGTTAAAAGGAAGAACACTGAGATTTGTTTATGCATTGACTTAATATCATTTTACAAGCTAGTGGAAAGCACTGTTTGGAAAACTTATTTGTGATTTAAACAGAAAAATCAGTGATAATCTGGATTCATTGACTAACCCATTAGGGCTAAATGAGTGCTGGATAGTTTAGCCTCCTAATGAAGAGATTCACTTGAACCTGGCAAGCAGCCAATGGTGTGCTCAAATGCAAAATTATTTCTGAGTTGGAGTAAACTAAATCTTTATCCTTGTTTACTTTATGCTTTATGATATTGCCTAATGCCCAAACATGCTAAATTTTAAATACATGATATAGCAAGTGTTTAACTTCCAGATTTGTTAATCTCCCTGGATCTTCACTTCAATAAGCTATTCTTGTATCAATTAACTGCAGCTGCTACTTCTATGTATAAAATAAACACTTCTCTTCTAAACCCATTATTTATTTCCTTGCACTAAACCTCAAATTCAGATAAAAAGACCAGTGTAAAATAGTAAACCATGTACTTGTAAAAGATTTGCCCGGTCTGTTCCACATGTACATTTCATTAAAAAATTAAGCTCAGTATTCCTGCTGAATCATTAATTGTTCTCAGAAATGGTATTTCAATTGGTCCCAAAAATTGTTTTCATCAAATTTTCATTCAAAATATTCGGTATTTCCCCTTGTATAAGCACATATTATCTGATCGATCAATGGACCTTGGATCAGCTAAGTTTATATCTAATTAATTTTGTCAGTACCCATCTAAGTCTCTGGATAGGAGCCCTATGTTGGGAGTTGAATCCCAACAGTGCCTTACCCTGTTGTCCAGTACAGTCTAAAAGTAAGGAACAAGCAACATGGTTGTCCACATCACAAAGGAGTCTGGGTAATATATTAAATTGCCTTCAACTCTAAGAGAAAGCTGCGCAGTGGTAGCTCGCTATAATAAGGTGGATAATAACATGAAAATAAAAGGAAAACTGCAGCAATCGTATTGACAAATGGGAAGGGTAGCCCACTAAATTGTCAGCTAATCCTAAGTGTTATGAAGGGAGATACTGTACACTCACTGGTGACCCCTCTTTGAAATATGAATTTTGCTGAAGGCACATTATGGTGTGCTGTGGGTCGTATATAGATACATTGATTAAATGAGAAAGACGAACCACATTGGCAACAATGTAGTACATGCAGTTTCTAATAATTAGTAAAGAAAGGACTATTTGTTTTATTTAAGATTCTTCAGTGCAAATTGGTAATACAATGAAAGGATGTTTGCTTGTGCTTTGGTAGTGTGCATTCGGAAATGATCATTACAGACACAGAGTACAGCATTGGAAAGAATTTTTTGAAGCTGCTACTTAATCCTTTAAACAACTCAGTCCCAGTCCAGTCCCCAGTCCAACTACTTGATTAACAGCCTAAAGGGTAAGGTTAATGTAAATGAACTTAGTGTTGATCCAATTGTAACATAAATAAGATTAGAGATTGGCAGCCCCTTCCATCACTTTTTGAAACCACTGCTAGCTAAATTTGCATTGAACTCTCAATAGCAAACTGCATGGATTATTGTATATGCTCAAAATGTTAAGGATGCCATCTTTAACATGAGAAAGTGATTGGTGAACCTGATTTTTTGGGTGAGGGGAGAAGAGGTATTAGAGCTGCATAGCACCAGAGCTGTATATTGTGATATACAAGAGATGCTGTATGTATTCAGTTAGCAATATTTTACATTATACAATAATGAGAATTATTAATAAAATCACACCATTTTTCACATAGGCTTAAGTAAAGTCAAGCTAGTAAATTAGTTTCCACATTACACACTTAGAGATTTATGGTATATATATATATATATATACTTTTATACTTTGTTTGAAATTTGGCTTGGAAATCAAGTTGATATTTTGAAACAGACACCAATTACTATGATGACATAATAAAACCAGATTAAGTACCGCAGACACTAATTAAACATCATATAACCTTTGAGCAATGTTTTCCTGTCCCCCACCCCCCAAACAGAACCTTTATAGGTGAAAATATTAAAAGATATTGGTATTATTGAACTAGAGATTTAAAAAAATTAAATAGGTGTCCTTCATTTCATGGATTTTTTATCACTGAAAATGGAGATGTAGATATGATATGGCATATGAGTGAATGTGGTTTAATCACTCAAAGGACACAATTTCATAATAAATTCTCTAAAAATTAAATCACTATCATTGGTTGTAGGGGAATGCTTCCTGTGACTAAGGCTAGCTCAGATCAATAGTAGGAAGAAAATTGAGATGCATAAATTAAATTTTAGAAGCTAATTGAACCAGCCTGATCAAACATATCAGTAAAGCTTCTCCTGAAAGCAGTCTAAGACTGTTAACATTATTGTTGAAATTAAAATATCACCATCTGACTGACAACCATAGTTTTCAATGATTAAGTTGGTCAGGTAGCACAGAAAGAAAAATGCTTGTATTTTTAAAACCTCATCATGTGTTTCAGGATGCCCCAAAATGCTTCATAGCCAATGAATTACTTTTTAAGTGCTGTTGTTATGTGGGTAAATGTGGCAGCTAGTTTGTACACAGCAAGATCCACAAACAGCAAATGTGATGAATGACCGGCTAACCGGAATTCCTGGTTATAGAGTCACCAGCAGTCTGGTTTTATACTGAAGCTGCAGCTGTTTTGAACAAACAAAACACAAGCAGTGAGCAATCAAGATTAATTTAATTGGCTGGAACTGTAAAGTAAACAAGCCCGCCTTCCATTACCAGATGTGACTCAAAACAGTTTGAATTATGTTTGCATGTAATTGTTAAATTTAACTTTCCACTGGTTTTTGTGTCCTCCTGTAAAATCATTTTTGTTTGTTTTGGTTTTTGTAATCTATGCTTTATTGGAGTTTGTACCTTCAGTAATGTACAACACAGAGCTATCAATACACAGTCATCAGAAGCAGTACTGCTTGAGGGAGAAGGTGCCATTTAAACACTAAGGGAGATTGAATTCAGTTCAGATCAATAGGTCCAAACTGAATTCAATCACCTGTGTAAACTGGGTTAAAAATGCTTATATTGGTTTTAGTTAGAAACGTCCTGTTTACTTTTGAAATACAGATTATCCCCATGACTGAATGATTATTATAAATAATTAATTAAAGTCCTATGGTGGCAAATATTAGGAAATAATATGATTCTGTTTAGTTTTTAATTCACATTGGAAAGTGAAAAATGACTCAAGTTGAAAGTACTAGTTTATTATTACATTGTCGTTGTCAAGTTATGTATTCTACAAAGAATCTTAGTTTCATAACACTTTTCAGAACTTCAGGGAGCCTGGGATAGTCACCCAACTATATATTATAGCAGAAAACGCTGGAAAAACTCAGCAGGCCAGGCAGCATCCGTGGAGAGAGAAACAGAGTTAACGTTTCAGGTCGAAGACCTTTCGACCTGAAACGTTAACTCTGTTTCTCTCTCCACGGATGCTGCCTGGCCTGCTGAGTTTTTCCAACGTTTTCTGTTGTTATTTCGGATTTCCAGCATCCGCAGTATTTTGCTATCGTATATATTATAGCCCTTGGTAGTGATTTGAAGAGGTCCCGTCCAAGTCTATGGCTTTTGGTAAGATCCCAATCATTGAATCAGGAAATCGTAAATCAGTTCAAAGCTTTATAATTATCTGTTAATGTATTAAAATTTGAGGACCTGTGTTCTACTGTTAAATTGAGGCAAGGCCAATGAGCTGATGGCTGAAACATGAGCTTCATTCTTTTAAACTTTATATTTAATAACTGTGCCATTCTCATCTCAGGGTGAGAATACTGCAGAGTCATGTTCAATTGTATCGTTATGTGATGGTGTTGTCAAGGTATCCTCAGTTGTGTGTGATAGGATGACCTGGACCCAGTCAAACCATAGGATCGTCTGCAAATCTGACAGAATAGTACTTTTCTAGTCCTACACATCCCATCATGGGTCACGTTGGAGCCACCACTGTTCAGAATTCTGCTATATACATGTAGTGGGACTCCAATCACCATTGAGCGCATGTAGAAAATGATATATAAATAATATATAAAATTGCAATTTAAATGACAGGACTGAAAGATTGTTGAACACAAAGATTATTTTGGACATAAATGATCTACCGCAATGGAGTTAAGCCATAGATTCACATCTTGACAATGGCCATTACAGAATTTCTACACTCTTGCTTGCCAAAAAAAGAGAGATCCTTCAAAGAAACGAATTTGTTTTTTGGAAGACATTTGTATATTAATAGTCAGCATAAGAACTTACCCAAGTCTTGCACATTTACAATAAATGTAAATGGTTCACTAAGATAAATCTTTATTTGCTTTTACAGAAGTGAAATTACAGTGCTCTATATATCACCTTTCCATCAGTTCAGTTTTATTAGTTAAAAGATATGGTGCATATTGGAAAGCTGAGAGTGATTACAAAATAACAATCTAGTTGAGTGGTTCAGGTGATATCATAAACCACAATACCAAAATCAGAGTGGTTTATATAATATATCTACACTAAGATTAGATTACAGATTTTAATTCACACCCAGCCATCTTTTTTAAATCATACTGTATATACGTACTATAAATTTTATGGGTAGTTTTTAATTCCTTGTGTGTATTGTCACCAACAGTCAGTGTGCTCCATGTAGGGTTGCCAATCTTCCTGGATTATCCTTTAAAGAACTTTGCTCTTTAAATTTCCCACCACAGCCCCTACCCCCTCAGTGAAGCCCAAGCACAGATCAGCTCTGACTAAGGCTCCCAGTTCAGAGTTGTCACCTTCACACAGAACCTGAGTCCAAACCAGGGTCCAAGGAGATAGGGAGACAGATGGGGCCTGTTAAAAGTGGCATTGACCTTGTGCAGTGATGGGGGATTCTGGTTATAGTTACAGTGTGAATATCAGCGGGTTATAGGATTACTACTAGTTACAGGCAGGATATCGGGGCGATACACTTATTGCTACCAGTTACTTATAGACTATCAGTAAGTTATTGTATTACTGTTGGTTATGAGGGGAATCTGAGTGTTACCAGTATTACTAGTTATCAGTGCAATTTCAGTGAGCTACTATTAGTTACTAGTGGAGTCAAAGTTCCTCCCATCTCTGATTTCCCACATTTCCCCCTTGCGAATCGCTCTCCCACATTCGGTTTCCCTACTTCAGCTGCTCGTAGGGTGGTTTTCTGGTTCTTGGAACTTGGTGCACAACAGCTGCAACACTAAACCACAAGCAAAGGTATTCAACTACAGGGACCCGAACATTAGATGGTAAATGCAGTAACATTTGCAGATGTCATGTGATCAGATGTCACATGGCCAAACCTCCAGAAATATCTCCAACTAGAGTTGGCAACCCTAACTCCATATCAATGATATATAAGGATATTCACATCAAAGGATGGATTATGATACAATACTACAAATCTATTGACAGATAATTTGTAGTTACCAGGACATTCTATGTCCAATCTATACTGCATGAAGGATGCTCAGTGGGTAATTGTGAAATACTGTTTTTATTCCACTAACGTGAAGGACTGTCGAGTTCATTCCTTTGTAACCCAGGAGAAGCCTGTAAATCAGAAAGTAAATATTGAAAATTATGCAAATTACTTATAGAAATATCTTTTTAAATCATTGTGGCATTTACTAAGGAAAATGATATA
The DNA here is from genome assembly GCA_030390025.1 of Squalus acanthias. Lineage (NCBI taxonomy): Eukaryota > Metazoa > Chordata > Chondrichthyes > Squaliformes > Squalidae > Squalus > Squalus acanthias. The sequence goes on along the minus strand of CM059438.1, from coordinate 21,218,163 downwards.
AGACAAGAAGTTGCAGCCCTTTAGAAAATAAACCTTTCTGCCAGTCTTTAGTTGGCACCACTGCTGTATTTCCAATTTTCTTTAGCTGCCTCAGATTTTACACTGCCATTCATCTCATTGTGCTCCTCTGTCACAGCACTAAGGTGCAGTATGTCTCACCTTTTTTATTGGACAGCCAGGTTCTCTTGTGAATTGTTTGGCTAGAGGCCAATTTTTGGCTTACAGTCCTGATGTTATCCCGATATGGACTCAGGACAATATCCAAATTTAGAATTCCAGTGTACTAAATCCAGCGTTGGACCAAACTGATCCCTGTCAATAAGTAAAGCAATTGAGCAATTTAATCAAAGGTAATGGCTGAAGTGCCAGTCTGCTACAATTGTCATTATGGCTAGATTTTAGGGAGTTTTAAAGGAGCAACAATGAATGAAAACAGCATGTGGCAAACTTTATTTCTCATCATTTTCTCCCCTTTCCTTCATTCCTTTCCTGAAGACGTTGGATGGAACTTTCAACTTTGGCTGGGGGTGTAAAACTGGTGGTATCGGACTGCCCACCCGTTATACACCCCCACCTCATTTTCCATTCCAGTGACTATATGGAAGCAACAATCAGGTAGGGTGTATAACGGGTGGGCGATCTGATACCGTCTGTTTTGCCCCCTGCCAAAGTTGAAGGTTCCGCCTATTGACTCCTTGTTGAGCTATAATACTAGGGTGCTAGTCATACGTGAGCCTTAACAGTGAGTGTCAACAAGCTATTCTATCACAGGTCACATCACTCCCACACCCAACACTATCCTCACCAAATATCCGCACGTGCACTTTCCAATAGGAGTCACCGATTAGCAATCAGGAGTGAGGCCCTTGGGCTAGTTGTAATTCTCCTACCACCACCTGAGTTAAGTCAAATAATTCAACACAGGTCAGGGATTGAACGCAGTCGGCATGGCTCACTTATAGAAGAATAGTCAGAAAAGACACCTATCATTTTACCATATGAATCATGACATTGCGCACAAGTTGTCGACAGTAGAACTGCATCAGAAAAACATATTACATGAAAAATCAGAGGTGATAAAAGCTCAATCAAGTTGTCAAGCTCATTCTACGAGTGCACTAAAATGGCAATTACACTGTCCCACTAGCATTTTGATACAAAATGATTTTGAGTGCAGATTGCCATGATAGGGGCAGTATGACTCAAGAATAAAGTCCTAAACCAACACTTGAGGACACTAAAGCCAAGCAGAAACAGACCGCCACCAGAAGGTCCTCACACACCACGTTGTACTCTGTGGAATATAACTCTAGTCTAGCATGACACCAGTTTTAAAAAGCGCGGAGGTGTTTGTTGAAACTTCTATAAACTTAGTCCTGAGTCTTTAACTTTCTGAGAAAAAGGATGCTCCTGTCTGCACTTTCCCAATATTAAAATGGCCCCTCTCTTCTGACAGAGTGTGAGTCAGAGCTTGTAGTATTACAGAACACGCATTTACACTGCAAGTTTAGCATTGGTGCAAAGCAATTTCAGGTTTGCACGAACACTAGTGTAAATTGGGCATTGAAGCCGGAACTGACTCTGAAGTGGAGTCAGAGTCCCTCCACAAGACAGTTTTTGATGTTGGTTCAGGGATAAATGTTGACCAGGTAAACACCCCTGCTCTTCAAATTGTGCCAAGGGATCTTTAAACCCACCTGCTGGGGCAGACTGGGTGGTTGATAATGAAGAAGCAAGCTGCAGACTGCAGGAAGATATCAATGAACTGGTCAGGTGGGCAGAACAGTGGCAAATGGAATTCAATCTGGAGAAGTGTGAGGTAATGCATTTGAGGAGGGCTAACAAGGCAAGGGAATACACAATAAATGGTAGGATAGTGAGAAATGTAAAGGAACAGAGAGGCCTTGGAGTGCATGTCCACAGATCCCTGAAGGTAGCAGGACAGGTAGATAAGGTGGTTAAGAAGGCATACAGGATACTTGCCTTTATTAGCCGAGGCATAGAATATAAGAGCAGGGTGGTTATGCTTGAACTATATAAAACACTAGTTAGGCCGCAGCTAGACTACTGCGTGCAGTTCTGGTCACCACATTACAGGAAGGATGTGATTGCACTAGAGGAGATTTACGAGGATGTTGCCTGGGCTAGAGGATTTTAGCTATGAGGAAAGATTGGATAGACTGGGGTTTTTTTTCTTTGGACAGAGGAGGCTGAGGGGAGACCTAATTGAGGTGTATAAAATTATGAGGAGCCTAGATAGAAACGACTTATTTCCCTTAGCAGAGGGGTCAATAACCAGGGGGCATAGATTTAAAGTAATTGGTTGGAGAGTTGAGGAGACATTTTTTCATCCAAAGGGTGATAGAGGCAGAAACCCTCATCGCATTTAAAAAGTACTTGGACATGCACTTGAAGTGCCATAAACTACAAGGCTACGGACCAAGAGCTGGAAAGTGGGATTAGGGTGGATAGCTCTTTGTCTGCCGGCAGGGACAGGATGGGCCGAATGGCCTCCTCTGTGCTGTAAATTTCTAGATTCTATGATTCAGTTAACATCTCATTCCAAAGAGGGCACCTCTGACCATATAGCACTCCCTCAGTATCGCACTGAAGTATCTGCCTTAGTTTAGATGTTCAAGTCCTGGAGTGGGGCTTAACAGTCACATAGGTTTGTTTTGCAGTGTAACGATGCATTCGGACTCCAATAATTTAACATCGGTGCAAAGCCTAGGCCTGAACCGATCTAAAGAAAGCAGAGCAGAGTGAGACTAGCACCGCTAGGGTCCAACGCGGACACCAGATTCAGGTTGCCTTTACATTGTAACCGCGCCCTCGGTCTCAGAGCCACAATGTCCTAAACGGTCCCTCACTCTTAATGACAAACAAGGTGTGCTCCATTCACAGGAGAGTGAGCTTTTGATTCGGGCTTGTTTAATTGCTAATATGCTCGTTAAATGGGATGAAATGATAAACGAAAGGCAGTTTGTCGAAGAACAGAGACTGGACGAAACAAACGTTTCTCCATCTAATGCAGAAGCATAAAGCAGAACAATTCGCAATCTGTTTCACAATAAGGCGATCTAGAAGTGTCACATCTCACAACCAGATCGCTCTGAGCCGGGGGATGCTCTATTTAAAGCGAGAAAATCGCTTCACTTTTGCGGAAATTAATCAGGGGAATGGGCTTTGTCGAGCGTGTAGCAAATCTAATCTCTCTTTTGTGTAAATTTGGCTTGCTTGAATTCGCAGTAATTGTGAACACCGTCTCTCTTTTGTTGAGGTGCCACTTAGTCCATGCATAATTAGAGATCGCAGTGGCTGTGTTTAAAAAAAAACGTTTCGCATGTTCTGTGTGATCTAGATAATGGTATTTTCATCAAAGGTAGCAATTACATTCATTACCAAATCCGCGTGGCAATCAGGAAATTAAGTGGTAGCGAATGAAAAGCTTCTTATTCTTTTTATCTCTCCCTTTACGCTTTGAAATGCACCATGTTGAGCTGAAATGGGGGAAATAAATACTGAATCTGAAAAATAAAGTCTTCTTAACCTTTCGGTGTAATGAAGTAGCAGAAATCCTAGGGACAACCACTATTATGTACTTTTCAAAATGAATGGTTTAATTCCGAGTAATTTCTTATGCAAGTTTTGAATTAGCCCAACATATGATTCAAGTCTTTAAAAGCTGCAGGGCCCGCCGGATTAGTGCACTGTTCTTTTCACACGTAAATTAATTGTTTTGTGTCCTATAAATTGCAAACACCGCATAAATCAACCCGTTTACAGGAGACGTAATTCTTATTTCTTTCTAATTACCCCTTTAAATTTGAATTAGGGTAAGTGAATAACTCGACGACTTCCTGAGCAAACAGGTGTACAACAGGACTATTAATATTCAGAGCTGCACACCACAGAAGACACTCTCTCAAATCTGATCCAATTACTCATTTCAGACATACAGCCACAAGTATGAATCCAGACAAGATTTACTTGGTATTTGTTTCGTTAGGTGACAATTTAAATCGACCTGTCCCCGTCAATTTGCTACAGTTTCCTTAAATACACGCTATATGTAGAGGATATACAATGGAGACCAGTAGCGTGCCACGTCTAGTTTGTGATTAAGGAAGACCCCAAAACTGAGATATGATAACATTACCAGTCAGCCCGAAAGATATGTCCTTGGTTGGAATGATAAGATATTCTACTGTTCTCTATAGATCACAGATAACCAGCTAAATTACTTCAGTCTATCCAGAGTGAAGATTCCCCCCTTCTGCGGGTCCCATTCTCCAGCTCAATCTCTCGCTCTGTGTGAATACATTAAAATGAAAACTCCCTTCATTCCTTCCATATTCTTTTATAAACTCTTGATTTATTGTACCTTTGTTTCTGCCTTTTGATGTGTTGGACATTTGTCTACCGGTGTCTTCTTACTCTTATTTCTCCACCCTTGTTTCTAGTTTGCTTACATACCCACTGGTAAAGTTTTCACATCTGCCCTTATGAATGGTCTGATTTCCTCTGTCAATGTTCCTTTATTTTATTTCTTCCTCTGATTTCCATACCACTTTCACTGTTACTTCTCTCTTTTTCTTTTTAATTTTCCTATTTTCCCTTCTCTGATATACATTATTTTGACCTGTTTATTTTATCGGTTCTTTACTTGTTCTGTATTTTTAAACTTCAGTCATAATTGCTCTTTTCCTCACTCTTTCATTTTCTTGCTTCTTTAACTTGCTGTATCTGGGTTAAATGCCTAAATTCTCAAGAATTGTTTCCCTGAATCAAACATTTTCTGACTCCGTTAACCCGTCTCTGAGCCAGACAGTGTCAATAAGTCTGGAGCATCTGTGACAAAAATGTTTTTACTGTCCATCCAGGAAACATAGCGGTTCCAAGTGTGCAGAAATACAGTTCTCTCAGTCTCCACAGATTGAGAATAGCAACCCTGGGTGCAGCCAAAATGCCATTTCACATTTCATTTTATTACAAATTTTTAAAAAGTAGTTTAAAATCTGTAACATTATTTGGCAATCTATTGAGCAACATCATAATACAAGGCTGCAGCTATACCCCATCACTGGTCTGAGACCAGTAGCTGTTGAGTGTGAAGCACAGGTGATAAGACTGAATTATACCGCAGGCTTTGCCTCATACTTTCTCACCAGGGGAGAGATCCATGCATGCCAGCCCCACCCCCACTCCAATGGCTATTAATGTTAGTGGTGGGGGGAGAGTGAGCCAACAGCAGCATTTGCTTTCTCATGATATTTAAAAGACTCAAATACTAAGTTAATAATTGCCCAAGAGACCCAACTGACTTGCCAGAGCATTTTTAAACCCAGCTTTACAGCAAACTGGAGTTATACTTTACTTGATGTAAAAGAGAAATACATACCAGTGTCTCTCAATCACCTTTTGCTACCCAGTTTTTATGCTCTAGAACTGATGGAAGGAAGTAGCATTGAAGCAGTGCTGTCTCAATTCACTGCCCCCTATCTTGATATCAGCGTGAGACAGCAGTATTGAGAAGTATTGGGGGTCAATTCATTTTTAACAGTTCCTTTATCCGTAGGTCAAAGATGGTGGAACAAAACTAATTTTTACCAAAATAGTTTTTTCAGGGAGCTATAACTGAAGAAATAGAGAACAATGTATTATTGATCTGTTTAACATCTGAATTATGATGTTGTGCTATCCTTTTATTGAAAATTTATAAGTATCTCCCTATGAAGAAATATATAGAGCCTTAAAGAATGTTATATTAGGGTGAGTTCTTTTAAAATGTAAACATTTTAACTCCCTCACATACCAGAAAATGAAATATCTGACACTGCCGTTCTACTGTGTGTGAGGAAAGAATAAAAGTGAGAACTCCCCCAATTAATGTTCTGATTTGTTATGATGGAAGGGTACACATGGCTGAAGATTTTTAATTGATATATAGAAACAATTATCAGCTTGAGTAAATCTTCACTGGAATGAATGATTACTTGTTTCCTCATATATAAAATAATTCACACCCACAGAATTTTAAAAAAGCTCTTTGCTGAAGCCATTCTTTAGATATAATATTTAGATCTTTGCATCATACATGGCTGAGAAATTAATCCATTTCACTGATGGAGCAAAGGACAGAAAGTGTGTATAATGAAGGAACCTACCAGGTGATATGCAACTAGCCTGTGACCAAAAGCATGCTCCGTCTACAGTGACTGAGCGTGCTTTTATGTAATCGTATCCCTTCTATTCAATAAATTGTTTTTAACATTTGAAGTCGGTCAACTTCTTACAAAATTGACCTAATAATGTTGTGACATTTTGTACTAAATGATTACAGCACAGGCACTGTACTATCAGGATTCACAGGACACCACTGCATGTGAAATTGTGACATTTCCAGATTATCTATCCATTTCCCTTGTTTATTTGCTAACACTTTGAAGTTAACTATGATACTTTTTTTCATTGTATCTTCAAATACCACCATATAAAAGCTGTTTATACCATGGATAGCAAATCTGCCAGTTGTCACAAATTCATGGTACAGCAGCCATAGAGGTGGTGGAGATATAAAGGTGGCTGTCATTAGCATACATGTTGAAGCTGACCCCAGGTCTTTAGAAGATGTTACTAAGGGGCAGCATGTAGATAAGGATCATGATGTGGAGATGCCGGCGTTGGACTGGGGTGGACAAAAATGAGAAGTCGCACAACACCAGGTTATAGTCCAACAGATTTATTTAATTTTACAAGCTTTCGGAGCTGTCGCTCCTTCGTCAGGTAAGTTAGCAATGAGAGGTTCATTGCGATATCGGGTTCATGTCACGATACAGAACGTGACTTGACATCATGGCCGGTCTTCCCAGGTGTTTTTTTTGGTTTTTTTTTTTTGTTTTGTTTTTAAAAAGGCTAACACAAGAACACAAATTGACAGGATATGCAGCCAGCAGGTGGTTTGACACGTTGGACCCCCTGGGACACATCTCATTGTCTTGGCTGTGCTCTTTGTTGTAGCGAATAATGTGAATAGATTTTGTCTGGGTTTAAATTGTGAATTCTGGGAGATTCTCTCATTGCTAACTTACCTGACGAAGGAGCGACAGCTCCGAAAGCTTGTAAAATTAAATAAATCTGTTGGACTATAACCTGGTGTTGTGCGACTTCTCATTTTTGTAGATAAGGAAGAATTGGGGGCCCAGGTTAGTTCCTTGAGGAACTCTGGAGGTAACTGTGTGGAGGCAGGTAGAGAAGCCACTGCTGGAGATGCTCTGGATTTGACTGGATAGGCAAGAGTGAAACCAAGTGAGGGTAGTCCCACTGTGTTGGACAAAAGAGGAGAGGTGTTGGAGGTGGATGGCGTGGCCAACCGTATCAAAGGCTACAGAGAGGCCGAGTAAGGCCAGTGAAGTAAAGGGAGCAACCAAGATGAGATTGTTGATAAGAGCCACACTGGCACCATAATGGTTTGGGCAGGGCAGGTAATGGAAAGTATAGTCAGGTGGAGAAACGTCATTAAGGGGCAAGGTGCTGTCACCTGTGAGGCAAGTTTAAATCAAAGCCATGATGTCCACAATGAGGTCAACAAGTATCTTGTTCACGAGTGAATGGACATTCTGGAAAGAAATGTGGAAAAGGGTGGTAATTGGAAAGTCCAAGGGGGCAGTGGTGTGTGGAATGAGTGGGACGGGAAAGAGGTTGCCGAGATTAGCCCCTAATAGGCACTCTACACAACATGTTTGACAAGAGAGGAAGATGGGACAGTTGGGGTTGCTGCTCATAAGAAGTCAGTGACTGGAGCTTTGATAGGCCCTTCAGAGAATGCCAAGGGAGTTACAGAGCATAGTTATGTGTTTATCCAAGAGGGGTTCATGGCTGGGATGGTGGCAGGTGAGTCAGTCTGCAAAGTGATAGTTATGAGTTGGGGTGAAATCAATGATGGCATGATTGGGTGACAGGAAGGGGAGGATACTGGAAACAAGGACCTGAGAGGGGCCAAGAGAAAAAGCGATAGAAATAATAGGCTTGGGTCCGGAGTGGCAGCCAAAATGTGCACACAAATGGAGGCAGAGGGAATTCAGGTTACATAAGGCAAGGCAGGGATTAGGAGAGACATGTCCTGGTCATATATAAAGTACAAGGAGATGACGACACTAGAGAATGCAAAGTTAATGTCTAAGATCCAGATTTTCAGATAGGGTGGACTCAGCTTAGTGCATTGATGAATCAAGCCAGGTTCGCAGACAGTTGTGGAGAGGCAGTGAGTCCAGGAGGTGTTCAAGAGTTAGAATATCAGTGGACACAATGCTGGTGGTTATCCACTGGGAAGAAAATGGAGATTCGACCATGAGCCAGCAAAGGTTGATTCAGGGGTTCGCAGAAGTGCTTGGTAACCCCAGGTGTTAGTGGTGTGCACCAATGGATCCAGTAGAGCAGGGGAAGTGAAACCTAAGGATCAATGCAGTGAAGTCAAGGGAGCCAGGCACCTCCTTTCTTTCAAAGCATTTGTTGAATGTGAAGGAATAGAAAATTATCCATCCTCTGCATCTTACAAAGATTTGAATATAGCAACATAAATTGATACTATGCTATATGCATCCACATCACATATATACTTAACTATATTTGTCAGATTGGTATTTGATTTCCATTGGTTGAATTACCTTAATGTCATAAAGCATGCACTGAACATAATTCCTGGAGAGTTTCACAAACCAGTTCAGGTAGGCTGAACATTTTAATTAGTGCAACAATCATACTTTGATTTTGACTGTGTTAACTTTGTGGCTGTCTGTGAGAATTGTTGATATTAACTGGCATAACAGAGTGCAGCTAAATCAACTGTAAAGATCATAGATATCCTATGAAAAAGAGATTTCCTGTGGTGCATTTAGAAACCTGGAACTTGTTTTAGTTGGAATTCCCCTTTAAATTCTTTCTCTAAAAGGAAAAACTGGTAGCAGAGATCTACCTACCTGTCACTGTGGTTTTGATGATTTGTCATTGAAGTCAGATTGTAAATTTCCACAACTCCCTAGGTCCTAAACATTAGACAGATTAATATATTACTTTTCTTGCTAGTTGGATCAGTGTAATGGTGGCTCATGTATTTACTGTATTCTCCCATTGAATAGATGTATCGCTCGTGTGTCTAGAAATTGTATCTTCCCTAGGGCATGAATTTTGTTATGCTTTGCAATTGTAGAACTAGAGTATAATTTAAAGGAAAGAATGGGGTTCAATTGAAAGGATCACTTGATGTTAGAAATCCAAAAGGTATCCATGGTTAAAAAAGGTGAGGGGTAAGGAATTTACTCATACAACCCCGTGAGTCCTGTTGCTTTCCATAAAAGATCACTAATCTTAGAAATTAACTTCCTTCTATCAAGCTACATTGCCCATCTCAAGCAGTGACCAGCTGAGAATAACTGTGGCCAACATATTCAAGTGAGACTCAAAAGCCTGACAATACTGGTTATAAAGAAATTAGTTTTACCATTCTTCCAGGCTGGTATTCATTTTCTGTCTTGTTTTGTTTAGCTAAAGCACAGATAACAGTGCCATCTAGTGTTCAACTGCAGTCAGAGACATAATTTCCAATATGAACTCAGTTACAAATTGATCAGTCAACCAACTACTGTGTACATAGAGCGGCATATTGAACATGCTATTTACTGTCCTGTCATGATACTACTCACTTAATAACACACACATCGTATTGTAGTACTAAAATTAGTTCAGCTAATACCTGTAACTGTCCAGAAAATGATTTTTTTTTAAAAGGTAAAATTCCAGTTGATTCCCTGAAGAATTAACCTGAAGTTATGGACATTTAACCAGGATACTTTGTTTCTAAAGGTACTCCTAATTTTGTATTTCTACTGTATATATTAGATCTAGTTAATATCTTGACAGGCTATGGCAAACCGATCATTGCGAGAACTGAAAACCCTCATTGTTTCAAGACATAGAGAAGAGTGGGATGCAAGGAGTTTAAAGAGTGAGGTTCTATACTGAAGTGTAAGACCTCGAGAGTAGTAATCTCAGAATTACTCCCAGCATGTGTTGGACCAGTTAGGCAGCAACAGCTTAGATAGGTTAACAGGTGAAGGAGATATAGAGGATCAGTTTTAAATTCCTCGGACATTGGAATACTGTTCAGACAGGTCCCATGCTAGCTGTTATTGTTAACAGTTCCCTCTCCTCTGGTACTATCTCCTCCCTTTCAAATCTGCCATTACCACCCGCATCCTCAAAAAACCCAACCTTGACCTCTGTCCTTGCAAACTACATTCCCATCTCCAACTTCCCTTTCCTCTGAAGCCCTTCAATGTGTTGTCGCTTCCTAAATCCATGTGCATCTCTCCCACAAATCCATGTTTGAACCTTTCCAATCAGGTTTCCACCCCTGCCACAGCACTGAAACGGTCCTGATCAAAGTCACAAATGACATCCTATGTGACAGTGACTGTGGTGTACTATCACTCATCTTTCTCGACCTCGTCTGCAGCCTTTGACACGGTTCACCACAAGATCCTCCTCCAAAGCCTCTCCTCCGTTGTTCAGCTGAGTAGAACCTCACCTGGTTCCATTCTTATCTATCCAGTTGTAACCAGAGAATCGCCTGCAATGGCATCTCCTCCCACTCCGTTACCTCGAGTTCCCCAAACGATCTATCCTTGGCCCCATTCTATTTCTCATCTACATGTGGTCCTTCGACATCATCCAAAAAACAAGTCAGATTTCACATGTACGCTGACGACACCCAACTCTATCCTACCACCACCTCTCCAGATCCTGTCACTGCATGTGATTTGTCACGCTGTTTGTCCAACATCTAATATTGGATGAGCAGAAATTTCCTCCAAGTTAATACTGGGAAGACCAACGCCATTTAATTCGACCCCCGCCACAAATTCCATTCCCTAGTCACCGATTCCATCCTCCTCCCAGGCCACGGTGAGGCTGTACCAGACTGTTCACAACCTCCGCGTTCTATTTGACGAGCTGAGCTTCTGATGCCACATCCTCTCCATCAAGAATGCCTACTTCCACCTTCATAATATTGCCTGTCTCTGCCCCTGCCTCAGCCCATCTACTGCTGAAACTCTCTATGCTTTGGTTTCCTCCAGACTCGACTATTCCAATGCTCTCATGGCCAGCCTCCCATCTTCCACTCTGCATAAATGTCACTGCATCCAAAACTCTGTTGCCCATATCCTAAACCACACCAAGTCCTGTTCACCCATCACCTCTGTGCTCACCGACCTACATTGGCGCCCAGTCCAGCAACGCCTCAAGTTTAACATTTTCATCCTGGTGTCCAAATCTATCCATTGCCTTGCCCCTCCCGCTCTCTGTAATCTCCTCCAGCCATACAACCCTTCGAGAACTCAGATTTCCTCTAAATTTGGCATCTTATGCATCCCCGATTTCCTTTGTTCCCACCATTGGCAGCTATGCCTTCAGCTGTCTAGGGCCCAAGCTCTGGAATTCCTTCCAGAAACCCCTCTCCTCCATTTAGATGCTCCTTAAAAACCTACCTCTTTTACCAAGCTTTTGGTTACCTGTCCTAAAATCTCATGAGACTCGGTGGCAAATTTTGTCCGATAGCGCTCCTGTGAAGTGCCTTGAGAAGTTTTACGATGTTAAAAGGCGCTAAATAAATGTTAGTTGTTTTTTATTGTCTGGCTTTACCTAAACCAGGTTGGTACCCAGTGCTAAAATAGGGAAATTGGGGAGGATTTTAAACTAGTACAGCAGGAGGGGGAGGGGGGGGGGGGGGGGGGGAAAAAGAGAGAAAAACAGATCAAAAAGAAAGAAAATTAACAAAGGTGAAATAAGGGGAAAAAAGAGCTTAGGTGCATATATCAGAGGCTAGGTATTCTGCGGAGAGTGTCTCACTTCCAGACTCCCCAAAGCCTTTCCACCATCTACAAGGCATAAGTAAGGAGTGTGATGGAATACTCTCCACTTGTCTGGATGAGTGCAGCTCCAACAACACTCAAGAAGCTCAACACCATCCAGAACAAAGCAGCCCGCTTGATTGGCACCCCATCTACCACGTTAAACATTCACTCCCTCCACCACCGGCGTACCATGGCTGCAGTGTGCACCATCTACAAGATGCACTGCAGCAACTCGCCAAGGCTTCTTCGGCAGCACCTCCCAAACCTGCAACCTCTTCCACCTAGAAGGACAAGGGCAGCAGGCGCATGGGAACACCACCACCTCCAAGTTCCCCTCCAAGTCACACACCATCCTGACTTAGAAGTGTATCGCCGATCCTTCATCGTCACTGGGTCAAAATCCTGGAACTCCCTACCTAACAGCACTGTGGGAGTACCTTCACCACACGGACTGCAGCGGTTCAAGGCGGCGGCTCACCACCACCTTCTCAAGGGCAATTAGGGAACGGGCAATAAATGCTGGCGTCTTGCCAGCAACGTCCACATCCCATAAAAAAAATGAATGCTAGAAACATTGGCAACAAGATGACTGAACTCGAACTGAAGTGTACCAATTGGAAACTACAAAGTAATAGGATCGCAGAATATGTTTAATCTTTAGTGAAGAAGACAATCACAACTACGAGGTTGTAAGAAAGTGTTCAGGAAGGACAGACTAAATAGGAAAGCAGGTGGAATAGCTCTAAACATTAGACCTTGGGAGGTAAAGGAAGTATAACCATTGGTACAAGATACATTTTCCAAATAGATAATCCAGCTGGAAGAATGTAGTCCGAAAGGAGCAAAGATCTGCTTTAGAACCACGGAGCGAAAACAAAACAGGTTGCTCTACGAAGAGGTATGGAAGAAGTGCGAACACAGGACCATTCTAATGGAGACTTTAACCAATCAAATATAAACTGGTTTAGAATCTGAGCTGGTAAATGTAATGCATGGCTGCTTTCTGACCCAGTGCATTAAGGTTGCCATAAGAGAATTTGCATCTTGACCTGGTAAAGGCAAGTGATTCAGATACCAGTGACAATGGAAGAAATGGCACCCTAGACAACAGTGACCATAACATGATCAAATTTGACAGTCTGGTATAAATACAGGAAACCAATGCTCAGGTATACAACTTTAAAGAGGCCAACTATGTAGTAAGTGCTTAAACAAATCAACTGGGGACGTGTAACAAAGAAAACTTCAGTGGAGGACAAATGGAATACCTTAAAAAGGACATAGTACTAAGCATGCAAGACAAGTGCACATCAAAGGCTAGATCAAAGCAACAAAACCTTAAATGTTAAATGGACATATGAAGTGAAATAAAAAAGAAAACGAAACTCTCAAAGCCTATAGGACAAAAGAACACAGGAATCTTCTAGAAATGTAAAAAATATGGTCAGAGGGAAAAAAAGAGGGAACCAGAAATGTGTACAGCTTTAGAAACAATATTTTTTCCAGTATTACAACAGCAAAAGAGTTATCAAGGAAGAATAGAGATCCCTTAGGAAAGTAAATGGGTTTGAAATGGAGGATGAACTAAAAATTGGAATCTTTAACCTTACTCAAGGCGTATAAATTTTGTACTTGTGTCCTTTAGTCCAAGAGGCCCTCTGGTACCTCACTAATAGTCCATTCTTGATGGGAGAGTCTAAACAGGAAGTGTCGGCAGGCTGATCGATTGTCCTCTCCGGACTTCTACGCAAGCACATTTTCCAGCCAGTCACTGAACAGCTAGTTCCCCTAGCCGAGGAGCTGCGGCCAAGAGCAGCACCCTATCACCGTCATGGCTAAGGCCAACTAATTCAGCACCAATTGGGGATTGAACTTGGAAACTTCTTGGCCTGTATGGCTTAATACCACAGTTTGTGCGCACCTACCCTTCTAACCGCCAGGGAGCTGCAGCACAATATTTATGCATCTTTTTATTTAAGTAGTTAGAATCATAGAATCTTACAGCACAATATTTATGCATCTTTTTATTTAAGTAGTTAGAATCATAGAATCTTACAGCACAGAAGGAGGCCATTCGGCCTGGGCCGACTCTTTGAAAGAGCTTCCAATTTAGTCCTACAACCCAGCTTTTTCCCCCATAACCCTGGAATCTGATTCCACCACCCTTTCAGGAAGTGTGTTCAAGATCTTACCAACTCTGGAAAAAAAATTCTCATTTCCCCTTCAGTTCTTTTGCCAATTATTTTAAATCTATGACCTCTGGTTACCAATCCACTTGCCAGAGGAAACCCACTCATTTGAACCCAAAAGTGTATTTATTGCATCACTTCAGCATGAAAAATAGACAGCTTTTATACAGATAGAAAATCACAAAGTGGAGACAATTTACAATCACTTTCAATTTGCCAAAGAGATGACAAAAAACATACCAATAACCTCAAAAGTGACTTGATTTTGAGAACCATTCATGTGGACTGGAAAAAAAAGTAATGCTTTTCTAATTTTCTATTATTACTAATTGCTGTTTTTATAAGTACAGGTACTACCATAAATTATTTACAACATATATACTGCAGATATTTAGTAAAATAATTTATTGACCATCTCCATTCATGCAGGAACGGTAATGTCAAAAACTCAGCGCACAACTATTCAAAGCTATTCAAGGAGGAGCTTAGGGAATTGATCTTAAAATAACTCGACCAAAATGGTATTTGATTTTACCGGTGAAGCTTTATTTTAATGAACTGAAAACATTCTATACAGGAGGGAAAAATCAGTTTATGAAGCTTCCTTGTTGATGTGCAGTAAACTGTACGACATTAAGAAGGCATCAATGGGACTGTTGATGACATACAGCGACATTAGAACCCTTGATCTATCAATTTTGCAATTGTATTCAGCTGAATGTTTGAGGTTCCTTCATATATTGAACCTGGAAAATGACAATAGGGTTACAGTTCATAAAGATAAAAACAATTCAAAAGCACAGACCAGATTAACATAAAAGCTAGTTTTGGTGGTTGGTTTGGCTCATCGTAGCTTAATGTAGCATTGTACTGACAATACAACTGCTAGCCAAGTCAATCTCAAAAAGTAAAATGAAAATGATAGATATCCTAACCCATTACTATCAAACTGCTTTAATCAATCACTTACAAGATCAATTTTTACTGAAAGTGAATTACCACTTGAGCAAGTCAGGGATTTGCCTATTGGACTTCATCTGCTGTCCCTCCCCTCCTCCCTGTGCCACCCTCTAAAAAGAAAATACAAAAAATACTACTCCATTTATGAAATTTCATGCAGTAGTTGGTAAGAGAACTCAAAATTCTTTACCACTTTGATGGTCAATATTCAATTTCAAGTCTTGAATGTACATTATCTGAGTATTCATGCAAATCATAAACATGAAAAGCAGTATAATTTTATTTTACCTATTTTACTATCTCGATAGTATTTTTCTATGGGATAATCTTTGGTAAAGCCAACTCCTCCCATCCACTCAATACATTTGGCAGAAGTCAAGGCGGCTATCTGTAAAAAAGATAAATAGAGAAGTAGGTCTCATCACTTTAAAATAAGCCAGATCATATATACAGTATATGCAACTCTTCACTTGTGCATCCACAATAACTAAATTGTTTAACATGCTTTGCTTTCTGTCATTAAGTTGAGCAAGCAGCCTATTGTCAGGCCCTCTAAATTAACCACTGCAGAATGGTTGTCAAATGTGATGCCCCTTGTGATTTTTATTCCTCTCCCCCACCTGCCCCTAAAGGGAAATACCCAGCCTCTTTTCAGCATCACTCAAGTCCGAAGTTGGAAACTAGGTATGTTGAGAAATTAGGCATACAAACTTCTGTTCTTCTACTCTGTGGATAAGTGTATTGGAGCTCTAATGTTCATCATAGTGTTGCCTTTGCTTTGCATATTTAGAACTACTGAAGGAAACACTCAGTGTTAGATACATATATCTCAACCTTGCATAACCTGAGTACTATTCCTCAATTCACCCTGTTCTATATTCAGTTTCTTACCTCAGAAGTGTAATATTTTGCCATGCACGCTTCCTTAATAAAGGGTCTCCCTGCTTCTTTTAGTCGAGCAGCATTGTATGTAAGCAGTCGTGCAGCTTCCAACTGGGTTGCAATCTGAGAAATCTGGTGTTGCATGCCCTGTACCAATGAGATTGGAATAATTTTTTTTTTTAAGCATTCTTTTGCTATTTGCAACACTACAGACATGAATTACTCAACTCTACATTTTAAGATTAGATGTGATTATCATCTTTATAAAAGTATTCCAAATCACATTCAATAACTTCCACCATTCTAATCTGTGCCCATTAATAACCCAGTGCATTAAGCAACTTGTTACAAAGTGTATCTTTAAAAAAATGAATGGCCTGGATTTTGTGGTCAGCGGCAAACGAACGGCGCTAGCCATTCATTACACTTACACTCGCCCACAGACTTTCTATGGCCTTTTGCACTGGAACTTGCTCGATTAGAAATCCAAAACAGAGCGGCGCCCTCTACAGGGGATCTGGGACCTGTGTGAACAGGGCAAGCAACTGTGTAAACTCCTAAAGCAATCAGATTGAAGAATCCTTACTGAGACATGCAGTCTGAACCAGGAAGTGTAAGTTAGAATAGTTAATTCAATGCCAAATCATTACCAAAAGTGAAAGAGAGAGGGGATTAAGAAGAGATAA
Organism: Squalus acanthias; assembly: GCA_030390025.1. Taxonomy (NCBI): domain Eukaryota; kingdom Metazoa; phylum Chordata; class Chondrichthyes; order Squaliformes; family Squalidae; genus Squalus; species Squalus acanthias. The sequence goes on along the minus strand of CM059438.1, from coordinate 21,201,534 downwards.
AAGACAAAGAAAAAGTAAAATGATTTTTATTTAAATTTTAAATAATTTCCAACAATAATTAAAATCTGAAAGAATGAGGATCCACACTTGTAAAAGTTAATTTTTAGTGCCAGATAGGTTGTTTGGCAGTGAGCAAGACTTATCACACCATTAAAAATTCACTTACACTTGAATGGACAAGCCCCAACTTTTTCTGCCATGTTTAGTGGGTATTTAACACGCAAGTACCCCAACTTCACGCCCTACCATGTATTTGAATGCTCAGTCTCTCGTTGTGATACCAGTATAGTGCAGCTGCTGGAGGAGCAGGGCAACTCTGACAGTAACTTCCTGATTTCCGCATTTAACTGCGCATGTGCAGTCGCCAGAAGTTGCTGTCCGATTTACTCTCTAATAAGTTAGCCTCACCGCTATATTTAACCGCAAAATCTGAGCCAATGTTGTTCATAATTTGCTAGAGAACTAAGCAACAAATCTGAAAAGTATTAATGGTTGAACAACACTGCATTATAAATTGGTGGCAAGGGTCCTACATGAAATGACTCCTAAAGCAGGATTTATGTTCACCTAATAGTTTAATAGCTTCCACTATATTTGAAATGTTCATCTTCTGTAGCATGTTTTGCTTTGTTTGTTCCTCCCCTTCTCTCTCATCGTCTTCTTGTACAACTGACTATATTCAGCCAAGAACAGAGGCTAGCATCCTATCGTGAAGCCCTGGTCAATGCTGTTCTCATCAGGAGACAGCTTCTCTGACTTTCTGTCCCATGTGTAGGAAAAAAGATGGCCTCCATCAGTGCCTTCCTGCAACTGAGATCACGAGTTCACCATATAGGCAATTATACAAAAATTCTTGTCCATCCAGCCTGTTCCACACAATTATGACACCTTGTGTATCACAATATATACACTCTCCACCAATGTTCCCTTTCATTTTTTTTTTGGGTGTGCGGCTCATTCAAAATACCGCATACGAGTGGTTTCCCCCATTTAATAGCCGGTGAGCCAGCTGCGTGGGAGCTGCAGAGCGCTGTGTGGCCTAAAGGGAACATTGCTCTCCACCCTACCCAAAACCATGTGATCTCCTGGGAGAGGAGAAAAGATAAAAACCCAGGCCAATTTGGGGGGGGGGGGGGGGGGGGGGGGGGGGGAGAAAGAGAAATTCCTCTCCGACCCACCTAGGCAATCGAAACTAGTGCAGGAGATCACTCTGGCCCTGAATTCCCTGCAGTACCTGCCTTTTGTAAGAGGTGATCTCTGCCCCAGCCAGAAATAGGTCCAGCTCTCGTTTGAAGGAATTCAGCGAATCAGCGCCCACTGCACAAGCTGGCAGCCTGTTCCAAAGGTCCACTATTCTCTGGGAAACAAACCATCTCCTATATCTAGCCTTATAGAACTTAAAATTATGACCCAGTCCTGCCTAATTTATTGGAACAAACTTTCAACTCGAACACCATCTAGTCCCTTCAACATCTTATAAACCTCCATCAAATCACACCATAGATGCAAATCTATGATCTGTCGCTTAACCCAGCGAGTGCAATTCACAGTATGAAATTGCTCATTATCAACACTAAATTGTATATTATCTCTTTCAGGAAGACTTCAAAGATGACGATCACAGGAAGCTGAAATGTCACATGAGCTCAACAGTGGTCCTTTCTGGAGGTCGACTTTCTACTCCACGAGAGCAGTACTCGATTTCCTGACTCATGACAGACTTCACCTTGATGAAGGCAGAAAAGTTAGGAATTGCTTTCAAAAAAGGGCAAAGAGGAAGGAAAGCTGAAGATGGTTTTACTTGGAACATACGATATTTTAGAGAAAATAAATCCCAGAATTTTAGGAAAGCAGGTTTGACCCATGTACCTGGAAATCATAAATCCTTTTTCCAAATTGAACTCGCTGCTTCAAGTAAGGAATAGTGTTATCAAAGCATCCCTGTGCCAACCCAAGCATCTGTAGAAAACAAAATCAGAAACAAATATTATCTCCTAAAAGAGAAAGGAAAATTTAGGATGAGTACTTTTCATTTCCTATTTTATAGTTCAAAAAAGAAACAAAGTCTGGGTTCTACAATAGGAATGACGACCAATTTTACGGGGTGGTTAGGCCTATTGACACCCCAACCGAGATCACGTAGCACAGCACAGACCAGGATTGATCCTGGAACTTTCCTGGTTGGCTCAGCTACTCAAATCTTTAACTAGCAGAGCATACACATTTGGTTTGAGTATTTTTAAAAAAAAACTTATCATATGCTATAGAGTTCCTAGTAAGTACTTGCAGCTCAGCTCCCACAGCAGTCCGAAGTTGTAGCACCAATGCAGCCACTCTAGGAATGCTCTCCATCAGTGACATCAGATGTCTGATAAATGTTTATATAACTGCAAAAATTCTTGATGTATAGTTCCACAAACCTGTGCAGCAATCCCAATCCTGCCTTCATTCAGCATTCCAATGGCATATTTGTACCCATGACCCAGCTGTCCCAAAATATTACTCTCTGGAACCTGCAACACAGAAGTAGAATATGATCGAATCCAGAAGAGAAGAAAAATACATACCAATAAAGTAGTACAGAAATACCAATCACATATAGTCACAACAATTAAAATATAGACTACTGATAATATTTGCAAATCTCCTGTGACATTGCTCACAGACAGTTAAGAAAGAAAGCCTTGCATTTATATAGCACCTTTCACAACCTCAGGACCTCTCAAAGCACTTTACAGTCAATGAAGTACATTTGAAATGTAGTCACTGTTGTAATGTAGGAAATGTGGCAGCCAATTTGCATACAGCAAGCTCCTACAAACAGAAATGTGATAATGACCAGATAATCTGTTTTAGTGATGCTGATTGAGGGATAAATATTGGCCAGGACACCGGGGATAACTCCCCTGCTCTTCTTCGAAATAGAGCCATGAGATTTTTTACATCCACCTGAGAGCGCAAACAGGGCCTCGGTTTAACGTCTCATCCGAAAGACGACATCTCAAATAGTGCAGCACTCCTTCAGTACTGTACTGGAGTGTCAGCCTAGATTTTTGTGCTCAAGTATCTGGAGTGGGAATTGAACCTACAACCTTCTGCCTCAGAGGCAAGAGTGCCAGCAACTGAGCCACAGCTGACAAGGCTGCCCTTTGACTCTGTTAAGCTGTTGCAAGGGGGAATGCTTTGATGGGGTTTGGATGAGCGAGCAGTGCACAATGAAGAATGCGAGAGGTGCGTTCATAGACCATATGGCAGCATATTTCTTTTGTGCAATACAGTAGTGAAGGAGATGGGGGCCTAGTGGCAATGTGCTCAACTAATGATCAAGTTTACTAAAATTTCAGGGCACCCTAGACACCTAAACCCAGGTCTGCACACGGAGTAAAAACCAAACCAGAGCAATATTCCTCAGAATGGCGAGTGACAGAGGATTGAGAGGAATCAGTCTCTATGACACTGTTTAAAAAAAAAGATTGCTTTAATAAATAAACAGTCCATGAAATTCTATTGGGGGGGGGGGGGGTGCAGTAAGAGATAAGAATATAGGCCAGAACCCAGAGTCGCTGAGGTTCCACTCCATCACTAATACTGGCACATTTGGGGGCAGGCACATAATACGCCCTCCTGCAAATGGGATGCAAACAAGGATAACACATCAGATGACATATTTTCCTCAGTTACATACTTAGCAATTCTGGACACCTGCGAGTCTCTGGCACACAGCGTTACTAAGGCTATGTGGAGGGACGGGGAAAGAGGGGAAATTCAAATTTGAGAGTCTGTTCTGGCAATGCAGTGGTCACAGATTGGATTACCTAGACTGGAAGAGGACAGCCACACTTTAAAAAAAATATCTAAAGTTCTTGACGCTATGGCAAAGTGCTGTAACAAAGCTCCTCCACTTCTGAGGTGGTCATGGTCACTGGTAGTGGGTGGGCAGGTTCCATTCTCTTCCCCCACCCCCCCAGGAATTTCAGGGTTAAATTGTATAAAGAAACCCTTGTGTATACATTATTATACCCATCAAAAATTACCTCAAAAAAAATGTGCTTTACAGTTTGATGTTTAAATACAAAAAAATCATATTTCCTTTCGAAGCCATATCTCAAAAGATTATTTATCTCAATTCCAAAGTAAAGAACACAGATAACAACAAAATGGTTTATGACATTAGGTTTTCATTCTTGTCTTTTTTGAACTGTCAACAAAGATTGTTTATCAAGAATGGACTCTCTTTCCTCAAAAAGGTTGAAAATTTGGTTAAAAAAAAAAAATCACTCTCCTGAACCATTTTTGTGGTCAAGGGAATTTTCTTTTATCGAAAAACTGAGAAACTGCATAAATAAACAAACTTTTGAACATTTGGGGTAATTTGTTTCTGGAATTTTTTTTATTAAACAATGTATAGGTCAGTAAACTCACTAATAGTGCATTAGCTGCTTCAAGATAAAACATAAAAGACAGAAATTAGCAGACAACAGGGAAAGCAGTGAGGGGGGGCAAAATATGCCTGATGTGCAAAAGGATCAGGGAGGAGGCCGACAGGTGGGACTGCGGTTGAGAGGTTGGGGCTTGATAATCTGTTCGGTTCCATTTTCCAGGTCCCCGTAGGCTGCTAAACGTTGGCTTCTCAATTACTGTCAGATCCCAGAAATCTCCAATTATGCCAAACTTAAACCCCCCCCCGGCCACCAAAAGATCTCAAAACCCCTCCCCAGTCCTACCGTACCCCAGCAAACCATCCCCAGGACTCGCCTGGTTCCACTCCGACCATAGCCAGAGTGTCGCTAACATTGCCTTCTCTTCCCGCCCCCATACAGTTACATCTCGAGTCCCCCAAGGATTCATTCTTGGCACCCCCTCTTGCTCATCGATATGGTGACACCACCTGCAGAGATGGGGTCACCTTTCACATCATAGTCTGATGACCAGCAGCTGTACTTCACCACCTCTCTCAATTCTCCGTTGTCTCTGTTGTCAGACTGCTCGTCAGACATCCAGTCATGGATAAACCTGAATTTCATCCAGCAAAACCATCATCTTTGCCCCTGCCATACTCCTGCCACTGATTCTGGCTCAAAGGGATTGCACATGACCTCAACAGTTTAAGTGGCTATAATTACCTGGATTTTCCTATTTAGAGTAGTGGCCTTAAGGCACAGGCCAGGTTAACAACTGTGCTCTAGACAGGAGTTTACTTGTAACAAAGTCACAGGAGATCAAATTTATAATTAAAGACAATTTAATATATATAAATTTAACATAATAAACACACATTAGATTACAAGGCTACTAAATAATAACCATATCCATTGCAAGATACAATACATTCAAGTAAATAACCAAGTTCTCCCAATGGCTCAGTCGATAAGCTGAGCAGCAGTGCCATACAAACCAGAAGGTCCCAGGATCGATTTCTAGTCTATGCTGGGGCTATAATTGGCATGTGTTCACTTGTTGGAGGAGGGTGGGGAAATTACCCAAGATTCTTGCTCACAATTGCTATCTAGTGACCTTTGTTGGAAAAGCGAATGCATTGATGGCAGATGAAAATAGGATTAAGCTTGGTTGTGGTACCCCATGGTCAAACAGCCTGCTAACAGTGAGGGTGTAGGCTCACGCTGAAGAATGGCCACTTAGGCAAGATACCAGCAGGTGACTGGTATTCATGGAACTATATCTGAGCAGGAGTCAATCCCGCCAGCAAAGGAGGACAGAAATGGGCAAAATCAAAGTTTATAGCCAAGATTTCTTATACATATAACATTACAGCGTGTTAAATACGCATTTAAAAAATATATACCTTGACATTATCAAAATTGACTGCACAAGTAGATGATGCACGGATTCCAAGTTTATCCTCTTTTTTCCCCACTTGCAGGCCTTCGGTGTCTTTATCTACTATGAAGCACGTGATCCCCCTATAGCCCTGGAAATACAAGACAACCTAGGAGTATCAAACTGATTTAAGAATACTTGCAAGAATGAAAAACTGTAAGAGTGGTTAGTTTTGTTGTTTCACAAAATGCAGTTTCAAAAAGGATAGCTGCACAAATGGTCATACATTTTTAAACGAGTAACTTTATTTGCCACACCATTTAAGGGCTGGGGGGTGGGGGATGGGGGCTGCTGTCTCGGTTTGAGCAATACATTATCAAAAAAACTTCAAACTTTCTGGCAACGGGAGCTAAATAGTTAATTTTGTTTCTGTAACAAAACATTTCCCCCCCCCACCCCACAGTATATACTCAGTTATTGTCAGTTTTTTGGGTGGAATTTTGGAGGACGACAAAGAGCTTGTGGAATTCTTTGTCACCAAGATTGAGACCATCTGTTCAGCCGCCTCTGCTGCTTTCCCCCTTCCCCACGAAGCCAAACCTCCCCCAAGGTTCCCTCATCCACTAGTCCTGAACCAGTGTCTTTCTCCAGTCTCTTTCTGATGATCTCATATGCTTTCTCGGAGTTCATTTTGCCCATGAGACCTACGTCCTGCTCTCGACCCCATTCCCACTAAGCTGCTGGCCACCCAACTTCCCTTCCCCCCAGGCTAGCAGATACCGTAAATGGTTCCCTCTTCTCAGGTATTGTCCTCCTCCCTTTCAAGACCATCATCACCCCTTCCTCAAAAAAAAAGAGGAACCCTCAACTCCTCTATCCTTGCAAACTAGCATCCCATCTCCAACTTCCTTATCCTCTACAAGGTCCTTGTATGTGTTGTCGCATCCCAAATCCATGCCCATCTTTCCTGCAACTCCAGCTTTGAATTACTCCAATCAATTTTCTGTACCTGCCACAGAACTAAAACAGCCCTAATCAAAGCCACAAACGGCACCTCGGTGACTGTGATCGTGGTGCATTATCCTTCATTGTCCTCTCTGTAACCTTTTCACATGGTCGACATTTCATTCTCCTTCAACGTCTCTTCCGCTGTCCAGCTCAGTGAGACTGCCCTCCCTTGATTTCCCCACTTACCTATCTAATCATAGTGAGAGCATCTTCAGCAAGGGCTCCTCTTCCCACTCCCACGTTGTTACCTCCAGATTCCCCCAAAGATATATTTTTGAACCCCTCCTCTTTGATTTATACGCTGCCCTTTGACGAAATAATTTGAAGACACTGGGTCAGGTTCCACGTGTATGCTGATGACACCCAGCTGTAGCTCACTACCACCTCACGACCCCTCCACCGTTCTGCGCCATCAGACTGCTCGTCCAGTATGCAGTCTTGGATGAGCAGCAATTTTCGCCGGTTAAACATTGGAAATACTCAAGCCATCGTCTTCAGCCCCGGCCACAAATTCTGTATCCTCGTCACTGATTCAATCCCCCCTCCCCAGCCACCGTCTTGGTTTGAACCGGACTGTTTGCAACCTTGGTGTCCATTAGATCCCGAGCTGAGCTTCCAACTCTTTTCCATCACAAAAACCACCTATAACAGAGGTCCACCTGCTGCTGAAAATTACATCCTTGCCGGTCACCTCCAGACTCGACAAATTTCAGCTCATACAAAACTCGAGGGGAAATTTAGAAATCTAAAGAGAAAGGTCAAGGCAATAGAGCAGTGTAGCGATTTGGGTAAAAATAAGCAGAGTGTGACAGGAAGGGACAGAGTTTAATGGTAGCAGTGCAGCAGAGAATAAGGTCAAAGAAGGGAATAATGGTAAAACATTTAAATTAAAGGCTCTTTATCTGAATGCATGAAGCATTTGTAACAAGATAGATGAACTAGTGGCACAAAGAGATAAATGGGTTTGATCTAATAGCTATTACAGAGACATGGTTGCAAAGGTGGCCAAGGTTGGGAACTAAATGTTCCAGGGTACTTGACGTTTCGAAAAGACAGGCAGAATGGAAAAGGAGGGGGAGTAGCCCTGATAATAAAGGATGACATAAGGATAGTAGTGAGAAAGGATCTTGGCTCGGAAGATCAGGAAGTAGAATCAGTATGGGTGGAGATAAGGAATAACAAGGGGCAGAAAACACTGGTAGGAGTAGTATATAGGTCCCCTAACAGTAGCTATACCGTTGGACAGAATATTAATCAAGAAATAGTAGGAGCTTGCAACAAAGGTAATGCAATAATCTTGAGGGACTTTATTCTTCATATAGACTGGAAAAATCAAATTGGCAAAGGTAGTCTGGAGGACGAGTTCATGGAATGCATTTGGGAGAGTTTCCTAGAACAATGTGTCATGGAACCAACCAGGGAACAGGCTATTTTAGATCTTGTATTGTGTAATGAGACGGGGTTAATTAGCAATCTCATAGTAAAGGATCCTCTGGGTCAGAGTGAAATGATGATAGAATTTCACATTAATTTTGAGAGTGACTTGCCTAAATCCGAAACTAGAGTCTTAAACTTAAATAAAGCCAATTACATAGGTATGAGGGGCGAGTTGACTAAGGTAGATTGTAAAAATAGATTAAAAGGTATGGCGGTAGATAAGCAGTGGCTAGCATTTAAAGAAATATTTCATAAATCTCAACAAAAATATATTCCATTGAGAAACAAAAACTCCACGGAAAAGTGATCCAACTGTGGCTAACTAAAGAAGTTCAGGATAGCATTAGATTGAAAGAAGAAGCTTATAATGTTGCAAAGAATAGTAAGCCTGAGGATTGGGAGAGTTTCAGAAACCAGCAAAGGTTGGCCAAAAAATTGATAAAAGGGAAAAAATAGAATGAGAGAAAACTAGCAAGAAATATAAAAGCAGATTGTAAGAGTTTCTACAAGTATGTAAAAAGGAAAAGAGTAGCAAAAGTAAACGTTGGTCCCTTAGAGGCTGAGACAGGAGAAATTATTATGGGGAATAAGGAAATGGCAGAAACGTTAAACAAATATTTTGTATCTGTCTTCACAGTAGAAGACACAAAAAGCATACCAAAAATGGTGGGGAACCAAGGGTCTACTGAGGGTGAGGAACTTAACGTAATTAATATAGAGAAAAAGTACTACAGAAACTAATGGGATTAAAAGCTGACAAATCCCCAGGACCCGACGGCCTACATCCTAGGGTTCTAAAAGAGGTGGCTGAAGAGATAGTGGATGCATTGGTTTTGATCTTCCAAAATTCCCTAGATTCTGGAAAGGTCCCAGCAGACTGGAAGGTCGCAAATGTGACACCGCTATTCAAGAAAGGAGGGAGAGAAAAAACACAAGGAACTACAGGCCAGTTAGCCCAGCGTCAGTCATCGGGAAAATGCTGGAATCCATTGTTAAGGAAGTGGTATCAAGTCACTTAGAAAATCATAACATGATTAGGCAGAGTTAACATGGTTTTATGAAAGGGAAATCATGTTTGACAAATTTATTAGAGTTTTTTGAGGATGTAACTAGCAGGGTAGATAAAGGGGAACCAGTGGATGTAGTATATTTGGATTTACAAAAGGACTTCGATAAGGTGCCACATAAAAGATTATTCCACAAGATTAGGGCTCATGGGATTGGGGGTAATATAGTAGCATGGATAGAGGATTGGTTAACAGACAGAAAACAGAGAGTAGGGATAAACGGATCTTTTTCAGGTTGGCAAGCTATAACTAGTGGGGTGCCGCAAGGATCAGTGTTGGGGCCTCAGCTATTTACAATCTATATTAATGACCTAGATGAAAGGACCGAGTGTAATGTATCCAAGTTTGCTGATGATACAAAGCTAGGTGGGACAGTAAGCTGTGAGGAGAACACAAAGGGCTCGATTTTGCCGGTGCTGAGGGAGCGGGTTTGGAGACGGGTCAGGTGGGAAAGTCGGAAAAATTGGCAGCGGGTTCTGATCCCGCCGCTAACCCTCCTCCGCGCAACTTCCCCAGAGGTGCGCTTGGAGACACCGTTTCGGTCCCGCCTCCAGGCGGCAGGACAGGCTCTTAACAGCCACTTAACCTCTCTAAGCTGATTTTGAGAGGCCCTTCAGATTTTGCAACGTTTTCAGTGGACTGCACGCCTCTCCTGCAACACGCCAGCTAAACCTGGCGGTTTCACTGGTGGCTGCCTTCCTGACTGCTGCAGCTCCACCATAAAAGCAGAGCTTTCACCAAGGATCACTTGCAGGTTGCTTAACTTTGTATTTTCAGGTAGTGGAGAACTTTTTGCAGGCCTACTGATTTTGGATTTAGTGAGGATGAGATTCATTTCCAGTGTCATCTCCTGGGAAAACCCTCTCCCCACATTGCCTGAGCGCTCAGGCAGAGGTTTCCACCAGCAGCATGGGAACCATTCATCTCCTTTAATCATGGACCTCAGCTTCGGATGAGGAGCACCCACGGCTGCAGCAGCACCAGGAACAACAGCAGCATCAACCTCCTCCTCACCCACCTGATGCTGCACAGGGCAGAAGGCATCAGCGCAGGGAAGCACGTCGCCGCAGGAGAGATCCCCAAAACAGGGTTGAGGCGCGGAGGATGACATTCCCCAACATGACTAAGCAGCAGTGCCAAAGGAGGATGAGAGTTTCGTTATAGATAGTTGCAGACATCTGCGCAATGCTGCACCAACACCTGGAGCCCAGAGGAGCGGGTGGAAACCCCTCACCAGTGGCTTTCAAAGTCACCACCGCATTCACCTTTTTTGCTTCAGTCTCCTTCCAGGGATCATCAGCAGCCATCAGTGGCATCACCCAGTCCGCCGCACACGCTTGCATGACGCTTAGGTTGCCCAATCAAACACGTGGCTGGCACCTTCTTACCACTCCATAGACAATGGACAAGAACCTGTGGCTTCCTATCACTGACCACCATCATGACCAATCCAAGTCACCCTGAGCCCTCAAAGGGGAATTTCCTTTTCCAAAATGACAAAGACCAGAACTGCAACAGTTTGCCATCACTGCAGTTTATTAAAAATCAGTAAATGATGGCATATAACAACTGAACAGAACACCCAAGTGACTACTTGTGCTTTATCTTCCTCTTACACGTGCTCCTACATGTTGGTTCCCCTGTATCTTCAGCAGATGTGGAGGCACCTTGCTCACTTTCATGCTGCTCCTGCTTCGACACCTTTGGTGGGCGTCCTCTGGGCTTGCGAGCCTGTGATGGCTCAGCAAAAGTCTGCTCCTCCGGTGGCTGTGTCGGGGCTGAGACGCCCATCTCAGTTGGGTGAGGACTCTGGTGGGGCTCTGACCGAGGGCTACGCAGTGGCATGGGAGTGTGAGCGCCTGGAGAGGAGCCCCCACTTCCTTGTTGGTTGCCACCAACATCCCTCTCATGGGTCAGCCCCACTTCAGTGCTAGCAAGTGGCTGGACAGCACCTTACTGCACATCAGGGGGGCCATGAGGACCTGTATCTACTCCAGAGGACTTCCATGAAGCTCTGATTTCTCTGCTCAATAGCTGCCCATCGCTCCTCCAGAGATGTCAGTCTATTCTGAACAATGACCATGTTTTCAACACTCTGGCGGACTTAGCTCCTCGATGGCCGTAGCTATCCTCTCCTGTACCGTAGCCATCCTTTCCGTGGTGATGTGTTCATGCGCCAATGACTCCACAAAGGCTCTGCTCATGTTCGCGATGGACTCCTCCATTCGCTCCACACTCGCAGTGACCTTGGAGACAAAACCTGCCAGAGACTCCTGCATCTGTTCCTGGAGTTCCAGCACCGCTCTCCTTCTGTATGGACCCGGGAGGCACAGGGTCCACGTGCAGCTGAGCAGAGCTAGGAGAGTCCTGCGACCTCCAACGAGGACTCTCCACTGCTGTCCCTGTCTCCACTATCTGCTGATGCTCACTTGTGAGCTGTGATACACCAGGTGACAACACTACTGTCGCGAAGGTCCCAGAGGGGTGCATATCTGCGCTGGTGCTGGGTGCGCTTACGTCTGCTGACACTGTGCCCTCAGGAGGTTGCAGGTTCCTCTGAGGAGTCTTCACGATCGCCTTCTTCCTCCGGGACAGTGGGGAGCGGGGCTGTCCGATGGTCCTGTGATGGAGCAAAGGCATGGGTTAGACATCTGATATTAATGTAGCATGCACATGGAATTGTGCAGATCATCAATAGTCAATCTGTATGGGCATCAGAAGCCATTTCAGTCACTCATACAATGTAAATGAGAGAGATGCAAAACTATCGTCACCAGCTTGCTCCTCTGCGGCTGTCTGTCCGTCCCCCATTTCCACATCCACGCTAGCGCCAACGAGCTCCAGGGCCGCCTCCTCAGCATTAGTGAGGTGGGCTATTGAGGGTGGCTCTCCTCCAGTCCTCGCCCTTTCCCGATTATTGTGGGCTCTCTTTTCCTGCAGGGAGACAAGTGGAGTTTAATTGAGAATAATGGAGTGAGTGTAGAGATTCCAGAGCATAGACGCTTAGAAGGAGAAAAAGATGGAGTGAGATGCAAATACCAAGGGCCCTCCCTGTGTGTTGTTGGTTGTTGTCATTGCATAACTGTGATAGGGAGTGTGAGGGCAGTATAGTCGAATAGTGAAGTGATTGTGTACATACAGAGAGAGGGATGGTTAAGGGTGCAGTGGGATGTGTAGGAGTAGGTTGACAATGCAGAGTGCTGGTGCTGAGAGGAGAAGGGGAGCAGAATGAGGGTCAAGGTGATAGTTTACTCACTTTTCCTGTTCGCACAAGGTCATTGAACCTTTTACGGCACTGCAGCCAGGTTCTGCTGCAAACTGACCTGCTGCTCACATCCCTTGCAATTTGTAGCCATACAGCCTTTGTTTGCTGGGGAGGCTTCTTCCTCCCAGAAGAGGGGAAGAGCACCTCCTTATTAGCTGTTACTCCCTCCACCAACACATTGAGGGAGTCGTTGCTGAATCTCGGGGCGGCCTTGGGCCTTGAGCTAGACATCGTTGAAGGCAAGATTCCCAGACTTCCACAGCATCAAGAACACAGGCAGATAAGGAACAAGGCTGCTTGGAGCCCTTAAATGCAGCTGGATAAGTGGCGTCAGCAGAGGCGAGTTTCGGTCCCAAAACACTAATTGGGCCGGGGGAACCCACACGCCCGGAATTCATTGGCCAATTAGGGGAAAATCACAACTTTTTCCCCAGCTGACAGCGGAGGCGGGTTCGGGACCCGCCGGCCACCTGACCCACACCCAACCTGCCTCCAATGGGAAAATCGTGGCCAAAGCGTCTGCAAATGGATATAGATAGACTAACTGAGTGGGCATTAAGGTGGCAGATGGAGTATAATGTAGGGAAATGTGAGGTTATTCACTTTGGTAGGAAGAATAGAAAAACAGAATATTTTTTAAATGGTGAGAAACTTTGAAATGTTGGTGTTGAGAGATTTGGGTGTCCTCGTGCAAGAAACAGAAAGCTAGCATGCAGGTACAGCAAGCAATAAGGAAGGCAAATGGCATGTTGGCCTTTATTGCAAGGGGGTTGGAGTATAAGAGTTAGGAAGTCTTGCTACAATTGTACAGGGCCTTGGAGAGACCACACCTGGAGTACTGTGCACAGTTTTGGTCTCCTTATCTAAGGAAGGATATATATGGAGGCGGTGCAACAAAGATTCACTAGACTGATTCCTGGGATGAGAGGGCTGTCCTATGATGAGAGATTGTGTAGAATGGGCCTATACTCTCTGGCGTTTAGAAGAATGAGAGGTGATCTCATTGAAACATACAAGATTCTGAAGGGGATTGACAGGGTAGATGCGGAGAGGTGGTTTCCCCTGGCTGGAGTGTCCAGAACTAGGGGGCATAGTCTCAGGATAAGGGGTAGGCCATTGAAGACCAAGATAAGGAGGAATTTCTTCACTCAGAGGGTTGTGAATCTTTGGAATTCTCTGCCCCAGAGGGCTGTGAATGCCAAGTCTTTGAGTATATTCAATGCTGTGATAGATAGATTTTTGGACTCTAGGGGAATCAAGGGATATGGAGATCGGGCAGGAAAGTGGAGTTGAGGTTGATCAGCCATGATCTTATTGAATGGCAGAGCAGGCTCGAGGGGCCGTATGGCCTACTCCTGCTCTTACTTCTTATGTTCTTATATCCTATTCTGCAGTAAGTCCCACTCACCGATCACTCTTGTTCTTGCTGGCCTACATTGGCTACTGGCTTCCCCCCGTGCCTCCAATTTAAAATTCTCATCCTCACGTTTACATTCCTTCTTGGCCTTGCCCCTTCTTATCTCTGTAACCTTCTCCAGCCCTATAACCTCCCAGAACTCTCCGCTCCCCCAACTCTGCATTCCCCTTTCCTTCGCCCTAGCATTTGCAAGCTTTCGGTCACCCCTCGATAGCTCCTTTTGCTCACTGTCCATTTTTGTCTTATTATTTCTCGGAAACACTGTGGGACATTTTTTCTACTTTAAAGGCACTATATAAATGAAAGTAATTGTGGTTCTTAAGTGAGTGCATATGGTATTCTGGGTTTGTTCTGAATTCTGTGAATTTTATCTGGAAGAAAAGACAACTATTCATTCTGGTACAGAAAAAACATCTGGATGATCTGAAAAGAATGAGGGTACAGTCAGTGTCATTTAGTGTTGGAGGTATTAAGGAATGCTGGTTTCAGTATATTTGCCAACATAGTGGCAGAGATCTAATGAGGAGTTCATTCAGGAGAGCTTTACACTAGTATTTATTTGATGTGAATTTCCTACATCGTGACAAAAATCAGCAATGCAAGCAGTGTTTGTGTGGATTGGAATGATTCTTTTTCAAACAAATACTTGGGGTGTACCTGCAAATCGGATATGAATTCCCAAATTTAGCTGTAGGGTAGTAAATACAGTCCAACGGAGTAAGTTTTTCCCCCCCCAGAGCTATTCTTGCTCCGCTGCTGCAAGGCAGCAACCTCATTCACATGTGTAAGCGAGGTTTCTGCTGAACATCTGCCGAAGTTGCGATGCCAAGAGTGGCAGAAGCTCCCAGGAAACCAACCCCCACCCAATAATTTCCCACTGGGATGGAAATTTTACAAAAAGCTTATGTCGTTAAGATTTTGCTTTACCCGTTGACCCAAGTCTACATCAGAGACAATATATTCGCCCAAATTTTGCTGTCAAAAGTAACAGTGAGGCTAATGGCTCACCGTTCTTTAAGCGTAAATGGTACAGCAACTTCAGTCAAGGGGCATAACAACATGATAACTGTTAACTGCTGCCAATCAACCTCTCTGGCACTGAAAATGAACTAGTAAAATAGTGGAGTCTCATTCCTTCAGGCAGATGCCGTTAGATACCCTGCTACAGCAACATCTGGGCCATTATAATTGAACATCTGGGCAGATTTCAGTCTTAACTTTAAATATTTAAGACCTATTCTTGTGCTTGTTAGTCATTTACTGAAATAAGTAATTTTATATATTTGAACAGTTTATTTGCTGAAATTACTGTCATATTACAAATATTAAGAACCTATGAAAATTAAATTGACATTAAAACTTATTTTTCAAAGGTAGATTGTAACTGCAGTGTATACATTTCACCTAAAATTTAACACTCAAAATGGTTGGCCAATGGAAAGTAATTATAAGGCAGCTAATGGCTATTTTGAGAAATATTTCAGGCCATGGACTTAATGGTGTTCCCCACCTGGTGTACTTTACAAAATAATTTATATTTCTGTTCTTCTGGCTCCTTTCATCATTTCCACCATACCTGTATTCCCATCTGCCTTTTGGTTTTGTTGCCTCTATTCCGAGAACCTGTTGGTCCTGCATCAGCTCAACAACGCAGCCACATATACACTGCTATTGCTATCATGCACAACAGCTGCTTCTGCTTCCATCACTATACAGTACCGTTTTACATAGACTTTACTCTAATTACATAATGGCCCAGAAATTAAAGAGGGAGCCTTCGTGCGAGGGTAAGGCTTCCCCGTGATATCTCACTGCGCGCCGGCTTTTTCATTCCGAGCTCGCACGAACTTGATTTTCTAGACAGCAGCTGGGCAGTGCTTCTGTATCCCACAGGCGCAGTTAATTCGTGCGAGCTGTGGGATCACGTGATTCAGTTAGAGCCAATGGCAGCACACCATCTTTCATTCATAGTTTTCACATCAAGTGCTGTGAAAGCTATGAATCTATACCCCCCCAAAAGAACAGCTAAACCTCAATTAAATAAAAAAAAAAACCATCACATTAATAAAATAAGTATAGTTAAATAAATTAACCACTTTAAACAAAAAATTAAATTTTTGAAAAAATTTAAAATCTTTTAAAAAGTTATAAAAATAAACTTACCTTTCTTTAAAGTCTCTAAAAAAGATATACCTGTTGAAAAAAATTCAAAATAATACTTAATTAACTACTTACCTTGTTAAAAGAGGGTCTTACGCCTCCTTTCTTTATGTGCAAAATCTTCCATACTTACCTGCGCGTTCAAAGCACTAAGTGCACTGCGTGCGCGCAGCCTGTAGCGCGCACGCGGTTCACCTAGGAACCGCCCCCTTTTGAAATCACCAAGTGCCGGTTTTCAGCGCATGCGCAGTGCATGCAGAAAACCGGCAATTGGAGACGGAATACGCGAGAGTACACAGTGCGTACTCTCGCGTAGAGGCACTAATTTTTGGGCCTATATGTTTCACTGACAACCACTAGAAATTAATGGCAAAGTATTACTTTGCATCAGCTACATGGATGCAAGTTTTATATTAACTAATTAAAATACAAAATGTGTAAATATGACATACAAACAAATCTATCTTAAGTAAATTTAAAATAACAACAGAAAACGCTGGAAAAACTCAGCAGGCCAGGCAGCATCCGTGGAGAGAGAAAGAGAGTTAACGTTTCAGGTCGATGACCTTTCGTCAGAACTGTGAAGAGCCGGAAATCAAATGGATTTAAGGCCAGGATAAAGCTGGGAAAAGGGGGAGGGGATAAAAGAACAAAGGGGGAGAGGAAGAGACATTAAGAGATATGCAAGGCTAGAGGTGGTGTTAATGTGACAGATTAAGGCTGAAAGAAGTGTGAAATCCACTGGCAGAATGAAGGACAGCTGCCAGCTTCTAGGAGGAAAAAAAAGGTGGGGGGGGGGGCAAATAAAAGGGTGGAAAAAATAAAATATAAATGTGATTGGAGCTGAGGTTATGATCTAAAATTGTTGAACTCGATATTGAGTCCAGAGGGCTGTAGCGTGCCTAAACGAAAGATGAGGTGCTGTTCCTCGAGCTTACGCTGCGCTTCCGTGGAACAGTGTAATAGGCCGAGGACGGTGAGGTCAGAGTGGGAGTGAAGCGGTGAATTAAAGTGACAGGCCACCGGGAGCTCGGGGTCCCCCTTACGGACTGAACGGAGGTGTTCCGCAAAGCGGTCACCCAATCTGCGTTTGGTCTCCCCAATGTAGAGGAGACCACATCGTGAGCAGCGAATACAGTATACTAAATTGCAGGAAGTACAAGTAAATCGCTGTTTCACCTGGAAGGGGTGTTTGGGGCCCTGGACAGTGGGAAGAGGGGAGGTGTAAGGGCATGTGTTGCATCTCCTGCGCGTGCACGGGAAGGTGCCGGGCGAAGGGGAAGGGGTGCTGGGGGTGGTAGAGGAGTGGACTAGGGTGTCGCGGAGGGAGCGGTCCCTGCGGAATGCTGAAAGGGGAGGTGAGGGGAAGATGTGTTTGGTGGTGGGATCACGCTGGAGGTGGCGGAAATGGCGGAGGATGATCCGTTGAATGTGGAGGCTGGTGGGGTGAAAGGTGAGGACAAGGGGAACCCTATCGTGGTTCCGGGCGGGAGGGGCAGGGGTGAGGGCAGAAGTGCGGGAGATAGAACGGACACGGTCGAGGGCCGTGTCGACCACGGTAGAGGGGAATCCTCGGTTGAGGAAAAAGGAAGACATGTCGGAAGCACTGGTATGGAAGGTGGCATCATCAGAGCAGATGCGGCGGAGACGGAGAAACTGGGAGAATGGAATAGAGTCCTTACAGGAGGCGGGGTGGGAGGAAGTGTAGTCCAGGTAGCTGTGGGAGTCAGTGGGCTTGTAGTGAATGTTGGTCAATAACCTATCCCCAGAGATGGAGATGGTGAAGTCGAGGAAGGGAAGGGAAGAGTCGGAGATGGACCATGTGAAGGTTCCAGTCCTACTCGGGTCCCCTCCCTCATCTCTTTTTCCGGTACATTGATGACTGTATCGGTGCCGTCTCCTGCTCTCGCCCTGAACTAGAACATTTCATTCACTATGCTTCCAATTTCCACCCTTCCCTCACCTTCACATGGTCCATCTCCGACTCTTCCCTTCCCTTCCTCGACTTCTCCATCTCCATCTCTGGGGATAGGTTATTGACCAACATTCACTACAAGCCCACTGACTCCCACAGCTACCTGGACTACACTTCCTCCCACCCCGCCTCCTGTAAGGACTCTATTCCATTCTCCCAGTTTCTCCGTCTCCGCCGCATCTGCTCTGATGATGCCACCTTCCATACCAGTGCTTCCGACATGTCTTCCTTTTTCCTCAACCGAGGATTCCCCTCTACCGTGGTCGACACGGCCCTCGACCGTGTCCGTTCTATCTCCCGCACTTCTGCCCTCACCCCTGCCCCTCCCGCCCGGAACCACGATAGGGTTCCCCTTGTCCTCACCTTTCACCCCACCAGCCTCCACATTCAACGGATCATCCTCCGCCATTTCCGCCACCTCCAGCGTGATCCCACCACCAAACACATCTTCCCCTCACCTCCCCTTTCAGCATTCCGCAGGGACCGCTCCCTCCGCGACACCCTAGTCCACTCCTCTACCACCCCCAGCACCCCTTCCCCTTCGCCCGGCACCTTCCCGTGCACGCGCAGGAGATGCAACACATGCCCTTACACCTCCCCTCTTCCCACTGTCCAGGGCCCCAAACACCCCTTCCAGGTGAAACAGCGATTTACTTGTACTTCCTGCAATTTAGTATACTGTATTCGCTGCTCACGATGTGGTCTCCTCTACATTGGGGAGACCAAACGCAGATTGGGTGACCGCTTTGCGGAACACCTCCGTTCAGTCCGTAAGGGGGACCCCGAGCTCCCGGTGGCCTGTCACTTTAATTCACCGCTTCACTCCCACTCTGACCTCACCGTCCTCGGCCTATTACACTGTTCCACGGAAGCGCAGCGTAAGCTCGAGGAACAGCACCTCATCTTTCGTTTAGGCACGCTACAGCCCTCTGGACTCAATATCGAGTTCAACAATTTTAGATCATAACCTCAGCTCCAATCACATTTATATTTTATTTTTTCCACCCTTTTATTTGCCCCCCCCCCACCTTTTTTTTCCTCCTAGAAGCTGGCAGCTGTCCTTCATTCTGCCAGTGGATTTCACACTTCTTTCAGCCTTAATCTGTCACATTAACACCACCTCTAGCCTTGCATATCTCTTAATGTCTCTTCCTCTCCCCCTTTGTTCTTTTATCCCCTCCCCCTTTTCCCAGCTTTACCCTGGCCTTAAATCCATTTGATTTCCGGCTCTTCACAGTTCTGACGAAAGGTCATCGACCTGAAACGTTAACTCTCTTTCTCTCTCCACGGATGCTGCCTGGCCTGCTGAGTTTTTCCAGCGTTTTCTGTTGTTATTTCAGATTTCCAGCATCCGCAGTATTTTGCTATCGTTAAGTAAATTTAAGATTGCTTTCTTGCAGAAAACCATTATATGTGGTTCTGCATTAACTCCTAATTCAGGCTTGCAATAAAGATACTTTATTTACTTTGATACTTACGGCTGAGGGGTTTGCATTTGCCATAACTAGAAATATTCCAGCACATTCAGCATTACTAATCCACATCTTGGAGCCACTGATCATATAATAATCTTTATGTTTTTCAGCACAAGTTTTCAAAGAGAACGCGTCACTTCCAGACTCAACTTCTGAAAGACAGAAACTGCCAACCTAAAAAGAGATTTTAAAAATGGTTATTAAGATGCCTATACATGCTGACTGGTCAGAATATCCATGTTGCAGACATGTTATTTGCTACTATTGTGATCTTAAATGTTACTATTGTGATCTTAAAAGGAAAATTAATGTCATATCAAATTAGGCAAATGTCTAAAATCCTCCCTCATAACCCACTATTAATGTTACTTTTCTCTTTCGCCATCCTCTTGACCCCTTAAGAGACAACCTGTGCCAAGATTCAAGATTCCAGACTGCATATTTGATCTGCATCCAGGCCTCTGCTGAGGACACTCTACATCTCAGAATGAGTCATTTTATATATTTTCAAACGGGCATTCCTGCCCCTTGAGATTTGCAACATTATTGAATTTTTGTTTTTCTTCCATTCAATTCCTGTTTTTGTTGAGTTACTGGCACTTAACTTCAGTATTTGTATAGTAATAAAAAGTGTTTTTGGAATAATAGTACTCGGTCTCTCTCATGGCTTAGTGGTACCGCTCCTGTCTCGGAGTCAGATGGTTGTCAGTTCAAGCTTGAGCACATAATCTAGTCTGACACTTCAGTGCGGTACTGAGGGAGTGCTGCACTGTCAGAGGTGCCATCTTTTGGATGGGACGTTAAACTGAAGTCCCATCTGCCTTCTTAGGCATAGAAGATCCATGGCAGAATTCGAAGAGCAGAGGCGTTCTCCTGGTCAACATTTATCCCTCAACCAACACCATTAGAAAGAGATTATCTGATCACTTATCTCATTTCTGTTTCTGGGACTTTATTGCGCGCAAATTGGTTGCACCATGGCCTACATTACAACAGTGACTACACTTCAAATGTACTTAACTGGTTGTTAAGCGATTTTTGGGCGTGAAATCCTTTTGGATGTTTTGAGATGTGAAAGGTGCTATATATATGCAAGTTCTTTCTCTACTGTTTTGCTTTGGATAGCGGATATGGTCTTTCAGAAGTTAGGAAGTGGGGTACCTGGGAGTGTCAATATTTGCAGAAGGATCCACACAGAAAAGTTTAAACAGCACATGAAAGGAGACGCATGAAAGATAGACTGATTCTCTTCACAAATTTTCCCTGCCTATGGAAAGCAGCTGGCCTCATCACAGCAGCCTGACCCAGGTATATGGCTAAAATTTGAAACTCACCATGTGAAGAATCAAACTTTAAAACACAATGTTCAGGCAGTCCAAGGAGCATCATGCCATACACAGTAAATATCTATTTTTGTTTGTTTAAGTGGCAATGTTTAACTTTCAAAACATTGTAGGAATAAAGTATTTAGATCGATTAGCTTGAAACTTGAATTTAACAAACTTGAGAAATACACCAAATGAACAAAGGGAAAATAGGGAGAGAAACTCACAATGGTGTTCAGAACGTTAAACAGAAAGCTATGGCAGGCTTTCACCACTCAAAAGTTAGAATGCAGGATGGTAATTAATAGTTATTAAAGAACGAACTTACTTGCATTTCTATAGCACCTTTCACAACCTAAGGACGTTGCAAAGCGCTTTACAGCCAATGAAGTACTTTTTGAAGTGTAGTCACTGTTGTAATGTAGGAAACACGGCAGCCAATTTGCACAAACAGCAGTGTGATAATGACCAGATAATATGTTTTAGTAATGTTGGTTAAGGGATAAATATTGGCCAGGACACCAGAGAGCACTCCCCTGCTCTTCTTCGAAATAGTGCCATATACATCCACCTGAGGGAACAGATGGGCCTCGGTTTAACGTCTCATCCGAAAGACAGCACCTCAGACAGTGCAGCGGAGCTCCCTCAGTACTGCACTGAAGTATCAGCGTAGATTTTGTGTTTAAATCTCTGGAGTGAGTCATGAACCCACAACCTTCTGTCTCAGAGGCAAGAGTGCTGCTAATGAGCCACAACTGAAGTCAAACAAGATGACCCACTGACACGGGGAAGTAGATCATATTCATTATTTTTAAGATTACATATAGTCGAGTTGTACTGAGTGTTCATAACTGTTGCTTTGTATATTCACTTGCTGATGCGGACTGAGAAATAAAACAGCTTAATGTTTCATTCTGGCTTCATCTTATTCTGTTGGTTTTCAGTTCATCTTCGAAGAGTGGAGAGATGCATGCAGGAGCACGTGAAAGACACTGGGGTAGAGCTTCCACTTTGGGCCCAATCAGTAATCAGGGCTCAAATTGTGCTAGTTTTCTGAATTGATTTGATGGTTCAAATTTTTGCTCAAAATCATTGCATAATCAAACATAAAATAGTCCATGAACCAGTGCAATTGGGCAGCGGTTAACTTTTTGGCAATAAAAAATATTCCGTGATATATTTAAGAGTGGTAACCTGGAGCAGTTTTATCACAAAAAATAAGCATTTTTTAATAGGAGTGCCTAGCCCACCACCTATGAGTAACCCAATTTTAAGTAACTGAAAATGATTTAAAAAAACTATACAAATCCATTTATTAGTTTCATTGGCGTACAGTAATCAGTTTCTTTGTAAGTTAAATATTTAAAAGCATTAGTGCTCTTGCGCCTAAATAAAAATCATAACTTTAAGAGCCTCCTCGAAGGCCCGCAACTAGCAGAAACTCGCCATGGTGATTAATTTGATCTGGGGGTGTGGCCGGCTTCCAGCACAATACTTTTTAAACCAGCTCAAAAGATTGCAGAAACTTGATTTGCACTGAACGTAACTTGTGCTTGAAATTCCAATCTTTTGCGCTGGTTTGGCTGATTTGCACTGGAAATACCAGCGCAACCTAGCAGAAACTCCACCTCACTATATCCAGTTTAGATCACAAGGGGCCGGGGGGGGAGATGGGGGCTATTATGTCATGTCTCTGGGTTACACGATCGTATAGTTGGATGTTGGGCAGTATAGGCATACTCATAAAAGGCAAGAAGCTCAGACTCCTAAGGAAGGTGACCAGCATTGCTGTACCCAAGAGAATATCTTGGGCAAGACCTAAAACCTGTTGCACTTCCTAGAAAGAATAGAAAGTGTCAAGAATCATGGGTAAACAGTAATTTTAGTATCTTGCAGGCAACTGATGTTGTCAAATTAAACATACAATTATGAATTTGAGAGACAAGTGAGCACTAAGGAGGTGGGGAAGATTAAAAAGATAATGTTACTTTATCAAACACAGTTTAGCTAGCTTGCATGCAAGTTTTTGTTTCGCTATCTCTTGTTGCATGCACAGATTCTTGACTATTTAAAGAAATACACATTGCAAGGGGAAACTACTGCTCCAATTACACTACACAAAGTGCTAGAATGTTGTAATGGTTCTAAGAATTCGGCACATGGACAACCATGGTTATGCAACCTGTTCATTCTACAGGCAAAAATGGAAAAAGCAGAGCTCCACAAGTGTGCAATTAAATGCACGTATCGAGCTCTGCTCACCAATCTTTGACAGCAATGAAACATCTAATTCTGAAAAAGTACTGTTGGAATAATCAGCTATTTTCTAGCATTAGAATTTTAAAGGCAAACATCTGGAATACTTTTTAAGTGTTATGTTTCGATTTGGAAAATTGTCTCCACAATGAACAAGCAATGCTAATTGTGCTTAGCATTCAGGTCACTTCACTAATTTTTCATAAATCAGTGTTACACTGCACATTTAGCATTGCTATGATGCGAAAGATCATGCTGTGTCAATGCCAAATATGCAGTATAACTGCTGCATATCTCAGCAAGCTAGCTCTAAATAACAACGTGCGTATTTCTTGGTTTCTTGCTGAAAACTAAAGAAAGACTATTTTTGGCCATTCAGCCTTCCTCATGAAAAAGTTAGGCCATAAAAAAAAGCAAAACAAGCACTAGGGTTTATTTCTAGAGGTATAGAATTGAAAAGTAGGGAAGTTATGCTAAACCTGCATCAAAGCTTGGTTAGACCACACTTAGAGTACTGCGTGCAATTCTGGTCACCATATTGTAAAAAAAGGATATAGAGGCACTGGAGAGGGTGCAGAGAAGCTTTACAAGGATGATACCAGAAATGAGAGGGTATAAATATCAGGAAAGGATGAACAGGCTGGATCTCTTTTCTCTTGAAAAAAGGCTGAGGGGTGACCTAATAGAGGTCGTTAAAATTATGAAAAATTTTGATAGAGTGGATACAGAAAGAATGTTTCCACTTGTGGGGAAGAGCATAACTAGAGGCCATCAATATAAGATAGTCACCAAGAAATCCAATAGGGAATTCAGAAGAAACTTCTTTACCCAAAGAGTGGTGAGAATGTGGAACTGGCTACCACAGAGAGTGGTTGAAGCAAATAGTATTGATGCAT